>CM035844.1:14500938-15775917 GCA_020510985.1 Pholidichthys leucotaenia
GCGGTGCTGTGCGATCTCCCGTTTGTGTTCGTCTACCTGGATGATATCCTGGTAGCCAGTGCGTCCGAAGACGAACATGTAACCCACCTCAGGACGGTTTTCCAGAGGTTGGAGGAGCACGAGTTAATAATCAACCCGACGAAGTGCCAGTTCGGCGTGACGGGGATTGATTTTTTGGGGCACCGTGTATCACCGGAGGGAGAGATACCCTTGCCCGACAAAGTGCGCCCCATGGCAAACTTTCCCCGGCCTCAGATGGTCAGGGCGCTGCAAGAATTTTTGGGGATGGTTAACTTTTATAACCGTTTCCTCCCCTGCGCAGCTCAACTCACGCAGCCATTGTATGCCGCGCTCAAGAAACGAAAACCCATGGATGGAGTCGAATGGACTCCGGAGCGAGAGCAGGCGTTCTCTGAGGTTAAAACAGCCCTGGCAAACACTACACTGTTGGCGCACCTAGACCCGGCGGCCCGGATAGCGCTCACTACCGACGCCTCGGACGTGGCCATAGGGACCGTTGTGGAGCAACGTGTCACCGGTTCTTGACAGCCGCTCGCTTTTTTCAGCAGGGTTTTGCGCAACAGTGAGCGTAAATACAGCGTGTTCGACAGGGAGTTGCTGGCTCTCCACCTGGCCATACGCCACTTCCAGTTCTGGCTGGAAGGGCGCAGCTTCACCGCATTTGTGGACCACAAGCCGCTGATGTTCACGATGGCCAAGGTTTCGGAACCATGGTCGGGCTGGCAGCAGAGACAGCTGGCCGCGATCTCGGAGTTTACGACCGATATTCAGCATGTGTCGAGTAAACTGAATGTGGTGGCGGACTGCCTCTCGCGCGCGGTTGTAGCCCCGGTCTGCATGGGGATAGATTATACAGCCATGGCCGCAGAGCAGATTAGCGATACGGACGTGCGCGCGCTCCAGTCTGGACCAACAGGGTTAAGGCTGGAGAGCAGAGTACTGCAAGACAGCAAGCCCCCCCAATCTGCGACGTCTCCACAGGACGCCCACGCCCAGTGGTCCCAGTCGCTTGGCGCCGCCACGTGTTTGAGTCAGTTCACGCTCTGGCGCACTCAGGAGTGCGCTCGTCAGTCAAAATGGTGGGAGCGAAATTTGTGTGGCCAGGCCTGTGTAACCCAGCTGAGAAAATGACCCTTTTTCTCACATTTCATTTGTATTAATGCAATTGTGTGATTTTATTTTGAAAAACAGTTATTTTGAACAGAGGAAGTGTGACCCTCGTTATCCAACTTTTAAATTCCTGTTTCATCGTCACATACCTGTCAAGGCATACCTCATGCCTCCCTTATTGGGGGGGCTTTCACACCTTTACTGAGTACTTAAAAACTGTATTTATTGGCAGATGAAAGAAAACTGAAGCAAAAAAAAAAAAAAAACCCACACAAATAACAAGAATTGCAACATGAACTATTTCAAACATACACTACCGTTCAAAAGTTTGGGGTCACCCAGACAATTATTTTGTGTTTTCCATGAAAACTCACACTTATTTACCACCATGAGTTGTAAAATGAATAGAAAATATAGTCAAGACATTGACAATGTTAGAAATAATGATTTTTATTTGAAATAATAATTTTTTCCTTCAAACTTTGCTTTCGTCAAAGAATCCTCCATTTGCAGCAATTACAGCATTGCAGACCTAACATGATTGCACAAGGGTTTTCTAATCATCCATTAGCCTTCTGACGCAATGAGCAAACACATTGTACCATTAGAACACCGGAGTGATAGTTGCTGGAAATGGGCCTCTATACACCTTTGTAGATATTTCACCAAAAACCAGACATTTGCAGCTATAATAGTCATTTACCACATTAGCAATGTATAGAGTGTATTTCTGATTAGTTTAAAGTTATCTTCATTGAAAAAAAGTGCTTTTCTTTCAAAAATAAGGAAATTTCTAAGTGACCCCAAACTTTTGAACGGTAGTGTATTTATTCAAATGTACACTTATATGGACACAATCTTGAGCCATAACTTTTTGGTAATGTGAAAATAATAAGCCAAGTAGCACAAAAAAATAAACAAAAAAATAATAAATAAATAAATAAATAAAAAAAATATAATGATAATATTAATAATAAATAAATAAAAATAAATAAAAAAAACAATATTTTTCAAATTTACATTAGCACAAGGTAGATTGCTTAATTTGAAAGTACTCAATAAGAATAATTCTGAATATAGTTCTTGTTTTCTTCGCTGGCGGCGCCCTGCATGAAGCCATTTTGAAAATCACAAAAAGACTGCTTAGGTGCGTTCAGTTTCGCCAGGCATCAAATTATTGTTCAGTTGATTTTAGGTTCTCTTGTGGAGGAACAAAATAGGTGCAGGCGGACACGGCAAACTGAAGTTTAAAAGGGAGCTTTATTCATCCTCCATCACGAGGCTCGCCCAGCGCTGTGGCAGCGTGCTGGAGCGAGCCCTGCATCTCAAAGTCAGCAACAAACAATGCGAGTGATCAAAAAGAGAGAGAGCAAGAGATATGCAGTCAACTTATATACCCAGCTCAGACAATGCATGCAAGGCATATTAGCATCACAGTTCCAAGTGGTTCCAAGGTTGTCATAGCCAGGAGCGGCACTGGGGTTAAGCTCCCAGTGCTCATAAAATGCTCCTTATGGCGTGCGTCTCAAAAAGCCTCTGACAACTAAGTCCAATTCCTAGCCTGCCCGTGTGGTTTAGTCTCTAAGCCCAGCGGAACTGCTTTTACTAATAGGAGAAGGGGCGAGGGCGGATCTCTGGTGCCTTAAAACCAGATGCTTCGGGTAGATGGTGGCTCGTCAACCTGGGAAGGTAGCCCATCTAGGGGAAGGTAAACCCTGATTTCAAACCGGGCGCTTGCGCACGCAGCGACCGGCAGCTGGTGGCTTGTCACCAGACTGCAGAACAAATCTACCTACGGGTACAAAATAAGTAAAAAAAAACAACAAAAACCCTTCACTGCCTTGCGGCACACCCTGTCACGGGAAAGGCTTGGGGAGTCAACCCTGAGGAAAAATCCGGAGTCAGAGCCCCTAAGGCAGTTCTCTGTTGTGCTCAACATCGTTCTGGCAGCTCCTGCAATGGCGCTGGTGCCAAACTGTAGCAGCCCTGCTGTTCCTTTGGATTCATCAGTGACGTGGAGAGGGCGGACATGCTGCATGGGCAACATCTTGTCCTCCATATCTTCCTGCCCAGGCTTGAATCCTACCAACGCCCAACGCTGGAAGGTAGAACACCGGATCACTGGAGAGGACACTCCAGCTTCGCCTTTGGCGTAGACAAAACACGGGGAATGACAGTTACCGGTTATAAGCCACCACTCAATTGGCGTAGAGCGCAGCGCCAGGGGTTGTTCCCGATGGTGGGAGGGATCATCGGATCTCACTGGACAGCTACCGCCCGCCTCAAGCTGGGCAGCCCCCAGCCAATAAGGTGTTGTCCCGCCACAGCTTGCTTTCCTCATTGGGTGCATGGGGATGAGGAGAAGTCCGAACAGCAGGCTGAGAACCTTCGCACAAGGCAAGACAAAAAAACAAAAGAGACCAACTCTAAAACTTGGAACTTGGAACGTCCGCACTATGATGACAGGACTCGCTGCTAACCTCAAGGACATCAACAACACCAGGAAGACTGCCATCATCAATAATGAGCTGAAGAGACTGGGAGTGGATATCACCACTCTCCAGGAAACACGGTTGGTTGATGCAGGCACACTGAGAGAGAAGGACTACACGTTCTACTGGCAGGGAAAGGGCAGTGACGAACACAGGGAACACGGAGTGGGCTTCGCAGTGAAGAACACTTCGCTGAAGATGGTGGAACCGGGCAGCAATGGCTCTGCACGACTCCTCACCCTCCGCCTCAACACCACTCAAGGCCCAGTCACCCTCATCAGTGTGTATGCCCCAACACTGACAGCCACACCAGAGGCAAAAGACGAGTTCTACGAGAATCTCGCAACAACTGTCAGGATCATCTCCAACTCTGAACAACTCATTCTCCTTGGAGATTTCAATGCCAGAGTGGGTGCTGACCGCGACTCCTGGCCCTCCTGTCTTGGACCATTTGGCGTGGGCAGAATGAACGACAACGGACAGCGGCTGCTCGAGTTCTGCACATATCACGATCTGTGCATCACAAACTCGTTCTTCAAGACCAAGCCCCAACACAAGGTTTCCTGGCGACATCCGCGCTCAAAGCACTGGCACCAGCTGGACTTGATCCTGACCAGGCGCACCTCACTGAAGAACGTGCTAATCACCAGTTCGTTCCAGAGTGCAGATTGCGACACAGACCATTCATTGGTGTGTTGCAAGGTCAAGCTGCAGCTGAAGAAATTCCATCGTGCTAGACAGCCTGGAAAGGCACGGATTGACACCAGCAAGATGGCCCAACCAGAACTTGTTGAGCAGTTTGCCTCCACCTTTGAGAAGGAACTTGGTGTACCACAAGAAGGAGAATCTGCAAAGCAGAAGTGGGAAGAGCTGCGAAACACCATCCACCGCACAGCCTTGGCTACCTTTGGGAGGAAGACCTCGAAGTCACAGGACTGGTTTGATGCCAAGTTGACCGAGATGACCCCCGTCATTGAAACCAAGCGCTCAGCACTTGCTGAGTACAAGAAGTACCCAAACGAGAAGAATCTCCAGATTCTCAGGGCTGCGAGAAGCAAAGTTCAGCAGACTGCTTGGCGCTGTGCCAATGAGTACTGGACTCAGCTCAGCCAAGACATTCAAACCGCTGCCATAACAGGGAACATCCGTGGTATGTACGATGGCATCAAGAAAGCACTTGGTATAACTCATTGACACTATCCTCAAGTGAAAATTCACAGAAAAGATTAAACTACTGGAAAGAAGATCTGCAAATTGAAATTTCAGAGGAACAATGGGAATTGGCTTGTACAGAAGCCCAAACCAAATCAATAAATGTACGTTTTAAATTGATACATTTCAAATGGTTAATGCGGATGTATGTTACACCGGAGGAGTTAAATAGATATAACAAAAATATACCAGATACATGCACAAAATGCATGGAAAGTAAAGGAACCCTATTTCATTGTGTATGGGAATGTAGAATAATAAGAATGTTTTGGGAAGAGGTGAGGGTAACAATTGAAAAAATAATCTCAAAACAAATCATTTTGAATCCTAAACTGTTTTTGTTGGGTCTGTACCCAGAAAAGCATAACTTTAATAAAAGTGAAAGAACATTCATAGACCTCAGTTTGCTTAATGCCAAAAAATGTATTGCACTACTGTGGAAAAAGACTCATAGACCAGATGTGACTCAGTGGTTAAGACAGATGTTAACAAACCTTCCATTAGAAAGAATAACATATATACTGAAATCAAAGGAAATTGTGTTTGAGAATATATGGAGACCTTTTATTGATCATGTAAAAAATTTAAACATAACTCTTGAAGAAGAAGGTGAATGATATGTGTGGACCTTGTAAATTCCAAACTGGTGAACATAATATGTATACTTATGTAATGGATTGTCTAGACTAAACAGAGGAGCATTGTTGAAGACTTGATTTTGTTGGTGGTTGTTGGTGTTTTTAGTGCATTTTTTTTTGTAGTACTTTAGTGTTAGTGTTTGATTGTTTGTGTCATGTTTGTTTAAAAAAAAAAAAAGGTTCAATAAAGATATTGTGGAAAAAAAAAGAAAAAAAGAAAGCACTTGGTCCGACTCAGAGCAAGACGGCCCCCCTCAAATACTCCACTGGGGAGATGATCACAGAAAAGAAAAAGCAGATGGAGAGATGGGTGGAACACTACTCTGACCTCTACTCCAGACAAGAACACCGTGACACTGTCAGCCCTTGATGCCATCGACTGCCTGCCATCCATGGACGAACTTGACGCCGAGCCAACCATCGACGAACTCAGCAAGGCCATTGATAGCTTGACCGCTGGCAAGGCACCCGGCAACGACGGCATACCCCCCGACCTGATCAAGCACTGCAAGACCGCCCTACTGCTGCCATTGCATGACGTCCTCTGCCAGTGCTGGAAGGAAGGTGCCGTACCACAGGACATGAGGGACGCCAAGATCATCACCCTCTACAAAAACAAAGGGGAGAGAAGCGACTGCAACAACTACAGGGGCATCTCCCTCCTCAGCGTTGTTGCAAAGTCTACGCACGAGTTGTTCTCGTTCATCTACAGTAGCTTGCCGAACGTGTCTACCCCGAGTCTCAGTGTGGCTTCCGCGCTGAGCAATCGACGGTAGACATGAGATTCTCCATCCGCCAACTCCAGGAGAAATGCAGAGAACAGAACATGCCTCTGTACGTCGCCTTCATCGACCTCACCAAAGCGTTCGATCTGGTCTGCAGAGAGGGCCTTTTCAAGATCCTGCCAAAGATAGGATGCCCACCAAAGTTGCAAAGCCTCATCGAATCGTTTCACACCAACATGCAGGGGATAGTGCAGCACGACGGCAACGTCTCAGAGCCATTCAACATACGCAGCGGAGTGAAACAGGGCTGTGTACTTGCGCCAACCCTCTTTGGGATTTTCTTTGCTATGCTCCTGAGGCATGCCTTCAGCACAGCAACAGAGGGAATCTACCTGCACACAAGATCTGACGGCAGGCTTTTCAACTTCACCCGCCTGAAAGCCAGAACCAAAGTACACAAGGCTCTAATCAGAGACATGCTGTTCGCAGACGACGCTGCAGTCGTAACCCACACACAGCAGGAGCTTCAGACCCTGATGGACCGCTTCTCCCAGACATGCAAGGACTTCGGGCTTACCATCAGCCTGAAGAAGACTAACGTCTTGGCGCAAGGCACGGAAGCACCACCAACCATCACCATCGACGACTACGAGCTGGAGGTCATGAATCAGTTCACGTACCTGGGGTCCACGATCAGCAACAACCTCTCCCTTGATACAAAGATCGACAAGAGGATTGGAAAATCAGCCTTCACACTCGCTCGCCTCACCACATGAGTGTGGGAGAATCCCAAACTCTCTGTCAAGACGAAGATGGCAGTGTACAACGCCTGCGTCATCAGCACACTGCTCTATGGGAGTGAGACGTGGACAACATACGCCCAGCAGGAAAAGAGACTGAACTCCTTCCACTTGCGCTGCATTCGCCACATCCTGGACATATCCTGGCAGGACAAAGTGCCCAACACAGAAGTTCTCGCCGGCCTTCCCTCCATGTTCACTCTACTCAGGCAGTGCAGGCTCCACTGGCTAGGCCACGTTCACCGTATGGAGGATGGCAGAATCCCCAAAGACATCCTCTACGGAGAACTGGCGACTGGCAGGAGAGACATTGGCCGCCCACAGCTGCGCTTTAGAGACATCTGCAAGAGAGACATGAAGGCCCTGGAGATCAACACAGAGCGCTGGGAGGACCTTGCAACGGACTGCTCCAAATGGAGAGGCACCCTGACCAGACAGCTCAAGGCAGGTGAAGAGAGACTGACTGCTGCAGCAGATGAAAAAAGGACCCGCAGGAAGAACCGCCACAGACCCAGCAGCACGGAGACCACCCACAAGTGCGACCTGTGTGACAGGGACTGCCATTCGCGCATCGGCCTGTTCAGCCACAGGCGGTGCTGTTCCAGCAGAGTAGATGTTTAGGATTCTCTTCCATGGTCATCATAGACCGACGGAGGCCGACGACGATACAGCAGAAATGCATGGACATTTGCATTAGAGTCACACATATCAGCCGCAGGATTACTGGCGCCGGAATTCCTCTCTGTTCCGGAGCTGCAGGACAAAAGAGGTGTGAGGCGCATCTGCATAATGATCAGTCCATACCTCTCACTGTTCTGATAATTGCTCACGCTGAGCGCTCTGCCAGCCCTGTACATTGTGGGGGTCACCACACGAGGTGTTCCTCCACACTCTCAATAATTTTTTTTCTGCTGTATATTTTTCTTTTTGGCATACAGAAATGGCAATATGCCCGTATTTGCTAAAATTGCATTTTCCCCGTATTAAAATATGGCGAAACCGTATCACTTGACAGGTATGTGGTCACGTTGGGTGATCTTGGTCTTTTCATTAGTTGGGAGAGGTATTGGTCCCGCCTTCCGAGCAGAGTGCTGGGGCGCGCACCCGTTTTTCGGTCTTTTGCGCTCTGAGAGCGGACGAGAGAGGCTGTGGACAATCCATGTGGAGGCCTGTGGGTCGTCTTGGTGAGTTTAGTGTAGAGAAGTGCTATAACTAAATCTAAACACTGTCCAAATGCTAATTTGAAACCCTTATTGTCCTAAGATGACGGGAGCACGAGCTTGAGAGGCATGGTGGATGTGTCCTTTGCTGTGTTCACGCTGATACCTCATCTTGGTGAGTGGGAACTAAGTGTGTGATAAAGAAAAGCATGCTAGCGCCATGCTAATGTTAGCGTTATGCTAATGCTAATCGCGAGTGGATCTTTTCTGTTTAAAAGCAATGGAAAAGGCTATTTTTGTTTCTGTATGGTTTTTATAAATGTGATTTCAGTTCACAACAGTATGCTGAAGTACTTTTAGTTCTTTTGCACTATTTCTGTCGAATGTAATGTGTAGTTTGATGCTAAAAGCACATTTTGTGGACTTCCGGTTATGGCTGCCACGTAAGATGGACGTGTCTCACTCTGCTCTGCTCCTGGAGAAAAAAAATCGGCAAATAACTCTCTCATTTGGGACAGAGCATATCCCAGCGTTTGGGCGAGGATATGTCGGCGAAGCCTAAGGCTGGAAAACCAGGTAGAGGAAAAAGCGAGCCGCCGAAACAGTCCAAATTAACGGACTTTCAGGTCTGTGACGCAGCAAATAAAACTCCATATATGGCGGAGGAGGCTGGCAACGGTGCGATATCTGCGGGGAATGGTGCAGATGCGCTGATGGCTGCCATGAGTTCAATGAGAGCGGACTTTTCCTCTAGATTTGATGGGATTATGGCAGCGTTGGAAGGAATGAGAAAGGAATTGGGTGACTGTGTAGAACGAATGGCACAGATGGAGCTCCGTCTCTCTAGTGCTGAAGATGACGTCACCCGTCTTCAATTAAAGGTGCGCACTTTGGAAAAAACAAATAAATGTCTGGAAGATAATATTTTGGATTTGGAATCTCGGTCAAGACGGAACAACTTGAGGCTGGTGGGTCTTCCAGAGGAATCAGAAGGTCGGGACGCATGTTCCTTTCTGGAAAAGTGGATTCCGGAGGTGCTGGGCAGCGCGGAGTTGCAATCAGCAGTGGTTCTGGAAAATGCACACCGTATTGGCCCACGGAGAGATAAGGGACCGCCGAGGACCTTAATTATGAAGTTTCTCAGCAACAGAGACAGGATGAAGATCTTCAACGCTGCACGAGCTAAAGGAGAGATTAAACACCAGGACCAGCAGGTGCGGTTCTACCCAGATTTGGCCACAGGAATCCAACAATTGAGGAAGCAGTTTGATCCCATACGTAAGGAGCTGCGCAACCTTGGGATTCGTCATGGTGTAATCTATCCTGCGAGACTGCTGACCACGTATGAGGGCAGAACCCACATCTTCAAGACCCCAGAGGAAGCGCAGGAGTTCATCAAGAAGATCAAAGAAGAAGAAGAGACTGGTGGGAGCTAAGCATGAACAAAATATAAGGTAGAATAATTAAGCATTTGCACAGGCATCTGACTGACTTGAAGTAAATAGCAAGTTTACAAAATATAGATTGTATTATATATTAAAAAAAAAACAAAACAAACAAAAAAAAAACTATGATGTACAAAGTTGCTAAAAATTTTGGAGTTAAGTTGGAAAACTACAGAGGAGAGTTAATGTTACGTCATTAAAAGCAGTAGCGTTAGGGTGATTGGGAGGATGAAGAAGGAGTGGCTTAGGCTGTTCCCCGTGGGTGTGGAGCGGTCGATGGCTATATCGGGAGACGGAATTTTTCTTTTGATTTTGGGGGGTTCGCCACAAGTGTGGGAAGGGGGAATTTGTTTGTGTGTAGTTTGTAGGATGAATGTTCAACCACTCATGTTTTTGCTTCTCTGTATGAGCATGTTTACACTGCAAGGTAATCCCAAACTCTCTATTGATCATAAACCAAAGCGTTAATCTTAATTTAACTTCATGGAATTGCAGAGGTCTACAAAATTTAAAAAAACTTAAACAAGTTATGAATAAAATAAAAGACATGGGTTCAAAAATTGTGTTTTTACAAGAAACTCATCTAATAGAGGAGGATATAAAAAGAATTAGGAGTAGATGGCAAGGAAGTGTATTCACCTCATCATTCTCATCCCGGGCCAGGGGAGTTATGACTCTCATACATAAATCAGTCCCTTTTCAAGTGAAAAATGTAATTGGAGACAAATTTGGAAGATATGTAATCATTCAAGGTTCTTTGCTATTAGAAAATATAAATCTTGTGAACTTATATGGTCCCAATATAGATGATCAAAAGTTCTTTGCTAATTTATTTCTTATCTTATCATCACTTACAGGGCAACATATAATAGCAGGGGATTTTAATTGTACATTGAATCCAGGTATAGATAGATCAACAGGACTGGATTGTACGCACAATGGATGTAGGATGACTATTAATCATTTTATGAAAGAATTGAGATTGTTAGATATATGGAGAGAAATGAAACCACAAGTTAAAGCCTATTCTTGTTATTCCAGTACCTACAAGACATTCTCACGTATTGATTATTTTTTGATTTCCACAGAATTAAGGTCCAAGATTCAAAACTGCTTTTATGATAACATCGTGATCTCTGATCATGCACCCTGCTGTCTAATATATGTAGATAAAAAATTGACAAAGGAATCAGGTAGATGGCAATTTCAGCATAAATGGCTTCAGGATGAGGAATTTGTCAAGTATATAGAAAAACAGATAGATGAGTTCTTTGACATCAATACTACACAAACATCAGCATGTGTAAAGTGGGAGGCTTTCAAAGCTTTTATTAGGGGACATATTATTAGTTATACAGGATCAAAATCTAAGAAGACTCGAGAGGAGAGAGCTAAATTGAAACATAAAATAAAAAGTCTTCAGGAAAAAGTGTATGCAGGAAGTGATCCAAGGTTGGAGAATGAATTACTGATTTTGAGAGCTGAATACGACAAAAAATCAGCGAATAGAGCTGCCTCGAGTCTTCTAAGATTGAAACAATCTTTTTATGAACAAGGTGAAAAATCAGGAAAATTATTGGCATGGCAGATTAAACAATTAGAAATTAAAACACCAATTACCAGTATTATAAGTAATGGACAGGTAGTTATAGATCCTTTAGAAATTAACAGAGCCTTTAGAGATTACTATGAAAAATTATATGATACCAAAAATGAATCTGATTTAACAAAACTAAATGGGTTTTTGAACGAACTATCTATACCGTGTATTCCAAATGAAAACAGGGAGATATTGGAGTCTAAAATTAGTCAAGAAGAAGTTGGGCTAGCCATTGATAATATGAAATCAGGAAAAAGTGCAGGACCAGATGGTCTTCCAGTTGACCTTTATAAAAAATTTAAGAATAAATTAATAAAACCTTTTTTGGAAATGGTTTTAGAAGCATTTCAAAATAATAATTTACCATCATACATGAATAATGCCTTTATTATACTGCTGCCAAAACCAGGTAAGCCCTCTAATAAATGTGAAAATATGAGACCAATAAGCCTATTAAATGCCGACCTTAAGATAATCTGTAAAATTTTAGCAAGACGAATACAAGAAATTTTACCAAATATTATTAATCGAGATCAGAATGGCTTTATAAAGGGAAGACAAGGCTTCCATAATGTAAGAAGACTATTTAATATTATTTATTTTAATTGACATAATGCACGGCTCAGGAGACGCACACACACAGGCTTAGAGTAGTTCAAAGAGTTTATTAACAGCAGGAGTGAATGAGTGCGTGTCTGCGGGATGTAAATGTGTTGGTGATGGCGTCTGCTTCAGGCACAGAGGCAGGTGACCGTTCAGCCGAGCAACCCTATGGAGAGAGCACAGGGAGAGGGTGACGGGCATACACCAACACAGGAGGGATTTATGGCGAGAAAAGGACTTACTTGGTTTGTCAGGATAGCTGGCACAACAAGGGGGCGAAGCCCGGAAGACAGCCACCTGGAGAGCTCCGTACAGCAGCGAGGATTGGGCGATGGAGTGGAGATGTCCGCCGCCGGGGAATCCACCTGTGCACAGGGGAGCAGACTGGGAAAGAGAGGTAAGGGTTCTTACCCAAATAATGTTTGCTGAAGAGAAGTAGCTCACAACGGTGAGGGACGAAGTCTGACGGCTTCAGGCCGAGCCTCCGGGCGAGACGGCCTTTATCCCTCGCCGCTGATGATTGTCAGGTGCGTGAGCAGGTGGCGCCGCTGATGAATGGCGCAGCGTGACAGTACTCCCCCCTCTAGCAGCGCCTCCTGGCGATGGCTTATTCGGGTGCGCTCGGTGGAAGTCCGCGATGAGCGATGGGTCCAACACAAACGACGGGGGCACCCATTGTCGATGCTCGGGCCCATAGCCCTCCCAGTCCACCAAGTATTGCAACCCACGACCTCGGCGCCGGGAGTCCAGAATGGAGGAGACAGACCAGGCCGGATGGCCACCAATCATCCGGGGCGCGGGTTGCGCTGCAGGAGGAGGGCAAAGGGGGTCAGTGACTGCCAGTTTCACCTTCGACACGTGGAAAGTGGGATGGATGTGGAGGGAGGGGGGAATAGCCACGCGCACAGCCACCGGGTTGATGATCCGGGTGATGGGAAAGGGACCCATGAATCGCTGTGCCAGCTTCCTCCTCTCGCCTTTTAATGTGACGTCCTGGGTAGACACATACACGAGTTGCCCAACTCTGTACGCCGGGGCAGGTCGTCTGTGCCGGTCCGCCACGGTCCTGTTGCGCTCCGCTGTGCGTAAAAGCGCATGACGCGCGGCAGCCCAGGTGGAGCGGAACTGCCTAAGGTGCGCCCTAACAGAGGGGACAGTTACCTCGCTCTCCTGCGCTGGAAACAGCGGGGGGTCGTAACCCAGGGACGCCTTGAAGGGGGACATCCCCGTTGCAGAAGAGCGGGCGGTGTTGTGGGCATACTCCACCCAGGCGAGATGGTTGCTCCAGGACGTCGGCTTGGATCTGGTAACACAGCGGAGCGCAGCCTCCAGCTCCTGATTGGTCCTCTCACACTGCCTGTTAGACTGGGGGTGATGGCCGGAGGAGAGGCTCACCTTGGCTCCGATGGCGTTACAAAAGGATCTCCAAACCTCGGATGAAAATTGGGGGCCCCGGTCCGAGACCACGTCCACCGGAATCCCGTGCAGCCTGACCACGTGTTGGACGAGGAGGCCCGCCGTCTCCAGGGCGGTAGGGAGACCTCGCAGGGGGACGAAGTGTGCCGCCTTGGAGAAACGGTCCACGATGGTCAGGACGGTGTCAAAGGAGTTGGAAACGGGGAGTCCGGTGACGAAATCCAGTGCGATGTGCGACCAGGGCCTGCCGGGGACGGGCAGAGGCTGGAGCAGACCCGCTGGAGGGGCATTTCCCGACTTGCTGGTGGCACAGATTGGGCAAGCCCGGGCGTAGTGGGCTGCATCCCTCCGCAGGCCTGGCCACCAAAAGGACCGTTGGAGGAGGCTGATCATCCGAGAGGTGCCGGGATGACAGGTGAGCCGGGAGGTGTGGAGCCAGTGGATGACCTCTCCTCGGACCGCAGATGGGACGAGCAGTCTTCCCTCTGGTCCGCCGCCAGGATCAGGTTCCACCTCCTGCGCCTTCCGGATCTTGTCTTCAATGTCCCAAGAGACGGCTCCCACGACGCACGACCTGGGCAGGATAGTGTGGGGCGTCTCCTCAGCCTCCACGGGGGTGAACTGCCTAGAGAGGGCGTCAGGCAGGCCGTTTTTGGAGCCCGGCCTGAAGGTGATTGCGAAGCGGAACCTGGCGAAGAACAAAGACCAGCGCGCCTGGCGGGCATTCAGGCGCTTGGCAGATCGTAAGTATTCTAAGTTCTTGTGGTCCGTCAGGACCACAAACGGCAGGTCCGCCCCCTCTAGCCAGTGGCGCCACTCCTGTAAGGCGAGTTTAATGGCCAGGAGCTCTCTGTCCCCCACATCGTAGTTCCTCTCCGCCGGGGACAGGCGCCGGGAGAAGAAGGCGCACGGTCGTTTGGCGCCATCGTCAGGTGACCGCTGGGATAATACTGCTCCCACTCCCGTGTCCGATGCGTCCACCTCCACAATGCACTGCAGCGCGGGGTCGACCTGGCGAAGGACCCGGGAGGAGGAGAACTCCGCCTTCAGCGCCTTAAAGGCAGCAGCGACCTCTTCAGTCCAGCGGAACGGGACCTTCGGGGACGTGAGGCGGGTCAGCGGTCCGACGATCGAGCTGAAATTTGGGACAAAGCGGCAGTAAAAATTGGCGAAGCCAACAAATTGTTGCACCTGCTTCCGGGATGCGGGAGTAGGCCACTCCACCACCGCCTTCACCTTCTCTGGGTCTGGGAGCACCTGGTCTTGAGCGATGATGAATCCCAGGAAGGATGTGGTCCTAGCGTAGAATTCGCATTTCTCAGCCTTCACGTACAGACGATTCTCCAGCAGTCTTTGGAGGACCCGCCTCACATGGACCTGGTGCTCGTCCCTGGACCTGGAGAAGATAAGAATGTCGTCCAGGTAGACGAACACAAAGAGGCCGATGAAATCCCGGAGGACGTCATTAATGAGGCGCTGAAAGACGGCAGGAGCGTTGGTCAGCCCGAACGGCATGACTAGATACTTAAAGTGGCCGTTCGGGGTACGGAAGGCTGTTTTCCATTCATCTCCCTCCCGGATCCGGACGAGGTGGTAAGCGCTGCGTAAATCCAGCTTGGTAAACCAGGTCGCCCCCTGGAGGGAGTGAAAGACAGTGTCCATGAGGGGCAGGGTGTAACGGTCCCTCTCAGTGATGTCATTTAGCGCTCGGTAGTCTATGCAGGGGCGGAGGGATCCGTCCTTTTTCCCGACAAAGAAAAACCCTGCCCCCACGGGTGACGACGATGGGCGAATAATCCCAGTGCTCAGTGATTCCTTCAGGTAGGTATTCATGGTCTCCTTCTCCGGCGCCGACAGGCTGTAGAGCCGACCAGAAGGCAGGGGAGCCCCCTGGCGGAGGTTGATAGCACAGTCATAGGGTCGATGCGGGGGAAGAGACATAGCTTTCGATTTACTAAATACCATACCCAGGTCGTGAAATTCTGGAGGCACCAGTGACAGGTCCGGAGGTGCTGTATCCGCCACAGGGGGAGCCACGGACGGGGAGCAGGCAGCGGATTGAAGGCAGGTGCCCATACAGAAGGTACTCCACGCCGATACCCCAGCTGACCTCCAGTCCAGGACAGGGTTGTGGAGGCGTAGCCAGGGATACCCCAGGATGACGGACGACACAGAGTTGGGCAGGACGTAACATACCATCTCCTCCCGGTGGTTCCCTGAGATGATGACTGGGACAGGCATGGTTTGGTGAGAAACTCTCCCAAGGGAGGCACGGGAGAGATGGACCAGGGAGATGGGGTGTTTTAATGCCTGACAGCGGATGCCCAATCGGGTTGCCAGGCCTTGTGAAATGAAGCTGCCCTCTGCGCCCGAATCCACCAGTGCGTGGGTGAGGTGCCCAGTGGGATTGTGGCAGAAACGGATGGGCAGCTTTAATTGAGTGAGGGTGTCTAACCGGTTGAGATCCGCGAGGGTCCCTACAGCGATTCGCGGACCCCGCCGACTGGCTTTCCGCGGGCAACGCTCCACAGTGTGTTGGTCACCTCCGCAATACATGCAGAGGCCCAACTCACGGCGGCGTTGTCTCTCCGCAGGGGAAAGCTTGGTCCAGCCCGTCACCATCGGCTCCGACTCCTCGGGGCACGATGCTGGCGGCGCCGCCAGGGGGCGAGCTTGGAACAGGTGCGGCGAGACTCCACGAGGGCGAGAAGAAGAAGACTTCCGCCCCGAGGAGCGCTCGCGCAGCCTGTTATCCAAACTTACCGCTAAGGAAGTCAGCTCCGCTAGCGTCCCAGGGATATCCCGTCCAGCCAGTTCATCCCTCAGATCATTATTGAGGCTGCGGAGGAACAGGCCACAGAGGGAGCGTTCCTCCCAGCCCAATTCCTCCGCCGCTACCCGGAAGTCGACCGAGTAGTCCGCTGCCGACCGGCCTCCCTGCTGGAGAGCGAGAAGCCGATCGACCTGGACCGTCTCGGTTTGAGAATGGTCAAAGACCTCCAGAAAGCGCCTCACGAACTGGTCATAGGTGAGGGTGGCATAACTGGGCCTCGCCATTACGGCGTAGGTCCAAGTTAACACACGCCCCTCCAGAAGATTCCCTATGTAACCAATCCGGCTGTGATCCGAGGGAAAATCTCCGGGCACACGGTGGAACACGGACTCACATTGCATAATGAACCCCCGCGCTCCGCCGAGCTTACCGCTAAAGCAGGCGGGGGTCGGAATCGGTGTGAGCCGAACCGGTGCCACTGGAGCCAGCTGGACGGCCGCTGGAACAGCAGGAGCCGCGCCACCCTGACGAGCCGGGGGGAACGGCTGTTGAGGATCCAAGCGGCCCAACCGGTTAGTTAAGTTTAATAATTGATTTAGGATAACCTGCTGTTGATAAGCAATTTGATCCACTCTAGCCTCGAGAGTGGTAAACCGGTGTGCGAGCCCGCCGTCCGCCGAGCCGCTCTGCTGAAGCCGTACTGACATAACGCACGGCTCAGGAGACGCACACACACAGGCTTAGAGTAGTTCAAAGAGTTTATTAACAGCAGGAGTGAATGAGTGCGTGTCTGTGGGATGTAAATGTGTTGGTGATGGCGTCTGCTTCAGGCACAGAGGCAGGTGACCGTTCAGCCGAGCAACCCTATGGAGAGAGCACAGGGAGAGGGTGACGGGCATACACCAACACAGGAGGGATTTATGGCGAGAAAAGGACTTACTTGGTTTGTCAGGATAGCTGGCACAACAAGGGGGCGAAGCCCGGAAGACAGCCACCTGGAGAGCTCCGTACAGCAGCGAGGATTGGGCGATGGAGTGGAGATGTCCGCCGCTGGGGAATCCACCTGTGCACAGGGGAGCAGACTGGGAAAGAGAGGTAAGGGTTCTTACCCAAATAATGTTTGCTGAAGAGAAGTAGCTCACAACGGTGAGGGACGAAGTCTGACGGCTTCAGGCCGAGCCTCCGGGCGAGACGGCCTTTATCCCTCGCCGCTGATGATTGTCAGGTGCGTGAGCAGGTGGCGCCGCTGATGAATGGCGCAGCGTGACATTAATAAAGAAGCACCGGATACAGATCTCCTATCACTGGACGCCGAAAAGGCCTTTGATAGAGTTGAATGGTCCTTTCTTTTTGAAGTCTTACAAAGGTTTGGACTTGGAAATAATTTCATAAAATGGGTTCAGATAATATACAATAATGCTACAGCAGAAATCCTAACAAATAACAATATTTCAAAACCAATAAAAATCAATAGAGGATGTCGACAAGGCTGTCCACTTTCACCTTTACTGTTTACTATGGCAATTGAACCTTTAGCGATAGCGATACGTTTACATTCACAAATATATGGAATTAAAGTTGGACCAACAGAACATAAAATCTCCCTGTATGCCGATGACATAATTTTGTTTATGTCGAATCTAAAAAAAATCAATTCCAACCTTGTTGAATTTAATAAAGAATTTTGGGGAAATATCAGGATATAAAATAAATAAAACTAAATCTTCAATATTAATGCTAAATGAGACCCAGAGAAATTACCCAGCCCCTGAGGTAAATCAATTCAATGCTGTAAATCAGTTTAAATATTTAGGAATCCAAATTGTGCCTAAGCTAGAATCAGTCGCCAGTGTCAACTATGAAGCCTTAATGTCAGATATCAATGAGTTAACTCAGAGATGGATGTCACTACCAATGTCGATGATCGGGAGAATCAATATACTTAAAAGTAATATTTTACCTAAAATACTTTATTTATTTCAATACATTCCCTTATCACCACCTTTAGATTTATTCTCAAGAATTAAAAAAAAGTTAGTGGAATTTATATGGAACAACAGGAGGGCTAGATTACGTCTGTCTTTATTATATTTACCATTTGATCGTGGAGGTCTGAAATGTCCAAATTTTATGTTGTATTATTGGTCGGCACAACTGAGGTCTATGACATATTATTTTTCATCAAATGATCTCCCTCACTGGACTGAAATGGAATCATACAATTTACCTTTACCTCTTCCCATATTCATATACTCAGATTCAGCAAAAAAATTACAAAAACAAGTTAAAAATCCATTTGTAAAGCATATGATCAAAATATGGTGTGAAGCTAAAAACTATTTAAAAGAACCACAGTTATTGTCACAATTTAGTCCAATATGGGGTAATCAATATTTTAAACCAGGGAGAGCGGACGCTGTATTTAAAGTATGGAATTTAAAAGGGATACAAAAGATTCAGGAATTATATTTGCCATGTGCAGATAACATAATGTCTTTTGAAGAGCTGAGGATCAAATTTAATCTCAATAGAACACATTTTTTTTAAATATCTTCAACTTAGAAACTTTATTCGATCAAATCAAAATAAAGCTCTCACTCGACCTATTTATTCATCCTTGGAAAAAATGTTGATGAAAGATAGTAAAAGAAAGGGTATTATTTCAGAGTTTTATAACTCATTGACACTATCTTCAAGTGAAAATTCACTGAAAAGATTAAACTACTGGAAAGAAGATCTGCAAACTGAAATTTCAGAGGAACAATGGGAATTGGCTTGTACAGAAGCTCAAACCAAATCAATAAATGCACGCCTTAAATTGATACATTTCAAATGGTTAATGCGGATGTATGTTACACCGGAGGAGTTAAATAGATATAACAAAAATATACCAGATACGTGCACAAAATGCATGGAAAGTAAAGGAACCCTATTTCATTGTTTATGGGAATGTAGATTAATAAGAATGTTTTGGGAAGAGGTGAGGGTAAGAATTGAAAAAATAATCTCAAAACAAATCATATTGAATCCTAAACTGTTTTTGTTGGGTCTGTACCCAGAAAAGCATAATTTTAATAAAAGTGAAAGAACATTCATAGACCTCAGTTTGCTTAATGCCAAAAAATGTATTGCACTATTATGGAAAAAGACTCATAGACCAGATGTGACTCAGTGGTTAAGACAGATGTTAACAAACCTTCCATTAGAAAGAATAACATATATACTGAAATCAAAGGAAATTGTGTTTGAGAATATATGGAGACCTTTTATTGATTATGTAAAAAATTTAAACATAACTCTTGAAGAAGAAGGTGAATGATGTGTGTGGACCTTGTAAATTCCAAACTGGTGAACATAATATGTATACTTATGTAATGGATTGTCTAGACTAAACAGAGGAGCATTGTTGAAGATTTGATTTTGTTGGTGGTTGTTGGTGTTTTTAGTGCATTTTTTTTTTGTAGTACTTTAGTGTTAGTGTTTGATTGTTTGTATCATGTTTGTTAAAAAAAAAAAGGTTCAATAAAGATATTGTGGAAAAAAAAAGCACATTTTGTTGGTTTCCTATGTAAATTCATAGGTTATGCTAAACCCAGTAGCTCAGACAGGGTTTTACTGATTTGAAAGGGATTATTGGAAGTAATGGGACAGTATATATCCCGGTTATGTGGTAAATTAATTGTATTTCATTTCATGATTTACAAAGACAAGGTTAAAAAGGATTAATCATAATTTCATGGTTAAATGATGTAGAGATAAAAAGAGAAATTCATTTAATTGGTTACATGAGAAGAAAAAGTATTTCATGTACTACCAGAGAGATTTTGAAAAAAAAACAAAACATGCATGTAAGATGTGAAATGTGAATTGTAAGATATTACTATATTACTGGATTGTAACAATAGTAATATGAGCGAAGAATTTAAACACTAAGCTATAGTGTTATATGAGAAGAGATTGAAAAATGAATTACTTTAGCTGTATACAATAATATCATTATTGTTGTGCAGGCTAGGTTTTTTTGGTTGCCGATTAAGAATCTTCTGGATCCTGGATTCTCTCCGAATGGAGATGGCGAGCCTGACCCGAGACCTGAACCAAGACCTGAACCGAGACCTGAACCAAGGCCTGAACCGAGACCTGAACCAAGATCTCAATTGAAGAACATCCTTCCTCTCTCCAGTGCACAAAATTCAAAGTGGTAACAACTTAAGTCACCGCTTTAAAAGAGGAAAAGAAACCTGAGTCTGGAAATACAAGATATCTTGACAGGTCAAACGACTAAAACAAAAAGACAAACAAACACTGAGCTCAGTAAGATATTTTTTGGGGTTTTATTTCATGCCGGCCGTTGTTATATTTGTATATTACCGGAGTGGTGGCTCAGTTGGTAAAGCATCCTCCCCACACCCGGGAGGCAGGGGTTCAAATCCAGGCCGGGTCATGCCGAAGACCATATAAAAGTGGAACTTCCTACTGTCCAGCTTGGTGCTCAGCAATAATGGAATGGAGGAGGGAAATTTGTGGCGGCGCCTTGCATGGCAGCGGCCCTCTGATTCTGCACTTGGGGTGTGTGCAGTTAACACAGTAGATAGGTAAAACACAATCTCGTTCTACTGTACATGACTGGTTGTACAGTTGAATGGCAATAAGGGTGATAAAATAAAAAAATATTTGTAAATTGTTTGTATATTTTGTTCTCTTTATCTTTAAAAATAACAGCCATGAATTGCTCATTTCTTGCCTCCAGCTATTTCATTCCACACTCATTTTAATTCCCTATTGTAATCCTTACGAACCTAGCAACTGGTCTACACTTAATAATTTCTTTTACCTAATTAACATAAGGCAAGGGTTACACCTGTGCAAACAAGTGAAAGAGTGGGCTGCAGCCTGCGTAGCGTGCCAACGAGCCAAAGTGCACAGACACACGAAGGCTCCTTTGGAGCCGTTTCGTATACCGGTTAAAAGATTCGACCATGTTCACATGGACCTCGTGGGCCCCCTCCCGTTATCGCAGGGGTGCACGCACCTTCTGACTGTGGTGGACTGCACCACACGCTGGCCAGAAGCAGTCCCACTGGCGGCAACCACGTCCGCGGACATGGCGCACGCTTTTTTGACAACATGGGTGGCGCGTTTTGGAATCCCGTCGGACATCATGTCCGATAGGGGCCCTCAGTTTGTTTCCAAACTTTGGTCCGCGATGGCCCGCAGCCTGGGTGTTGCAATTCACCGCACAACCGCATGCAACCCACAGGCAAATGGGTTATGCGAGCGTTTTCACAGGTCACTGAAAGCAGCACCCAGGGCTTCGTTGACGGATGCAAATTGGGTTGACCGGTTGCCGTGGGTTTTATTGGGGTTGCGTTCTGCACCAAAAGAGGATTTGGAGGCTTCCCTGGCTGAGCTGGTTTTTTCTCAACCATTGCGGCTGCCCAGGGAATTTTTGCCAGATAATCCCATGCCGGACAACTGCCCATCTCAGCGTTTGCAGCGTAATGCAGAAGCAGGCCCGGCCCACCACTGTTTTCCACGCGCTTTCGTGCCAAAAACTTTGAAGAACGTGGAGTTTGTGTTCGTCAGGCACGATGCTCACCACCCTCCATTGCGCCCACCCTATGATGGCCCATTCAGAGTGCTGGAAACAGGGGACAAGCATTTTTTGTTAGACTTGGGGGGGTGTCGGGAGAAAATATGCATAGACAGACTTAAGCCCGCCTTTGTAGTGGCGGATGGGCAAGTGCTGCTGGCTCGGGCCCCTCGGCGTGGAAGACCCCCACTGAGAGCTCCCCAGGCAAACGATTCACCAGGACAGCCACACGGGCAAAGCGGATTTCCCCCCCCCCTCGCCATGGCCCACCCGCAGTCAGACGCACGTCCTGCAGCCCCCCGCCGGCACAGAGACCCCCGTTACAGCAGATATGGGAGGTGACTGAAGCCCAAAAGATGTGCGGACTGAAACGCTGTCTGGGGGGGTGGTGTAGCAGACACAAAATGCATATTGTAGAGACCTGGATGAGTCAGACAGCGTCTCAGCCCGGATGCAGTGGTTAAACATAAGAGGACAATAGTCAGGGGCGTCATGGGGAGTTGGCAAGAAGAGGGAGACGGGGGTTCAAGGGGAATGTATTGTGTTGTTAGATGTCATGCAGTGTGATGTGAAATGTCATGCAGAGGTGAGATGATCTGTTGGGATATACGAGGAAACTGTGCTTGGCTGTATCATGCTTTTTCTGCGTATGACTAATGTGAGAGTGTTAATAAA
The DNA here is from genome assembly GCA_020510985.1 of Pholidichthys leucotaenia. Taxonomy (NCBI): domain Eukaryota; kingdom Metazoa; phylum Chordata; class Actinopteri; order Cichliformes; family Pholidichthyidae; genus Pholidichthys; species Pholidichthys leucotaenia. Next base: position 14,523,202 of record CM035844.1, read on the forward strand.
CTTCGTCTGCTCGTAAACCTGCCTCCTCATTTCCCACACTCTCCACAATAGACTATAAACTACACATATAAACTAAAACAATTATAATGATGACTGAACAACTCCCATTCCTCCAAGTGCAAGATACACCACCTATAAATATGAGTCATAAAAGTTCAGACAAATAAGTGATCTGGCAAACAAATAAACAAGAGTTCTTAAAGAGTCGCTAATATTGGATGTCCCAATCCTTTTCAATAATTCTGTAATTATTATTCACACAATCAAATAAATCTTAGTGCTGTTCAGTCCCTTTTATATTTGTCAAAGTCTAACGTGTGAGTGTCTACATACAGGCTACACCTCTTTGTATTCCACTTTCAAACACAGCCTACTTTTGGGCCTGTAAAGCCTAATTGGGCTACCTGTTTTCAGACAAGAATACCTGCTTTCTACGGGCATGCACTAGTCTATTTGTAAATGCAGCATATCTCTGTGTGTGTGTGTGTGTGTGTGTGTGTGTGTGTGTGTGTGTGTGTGTCTGTCTGTCTGTCTGTCTGTCTGTCTATTCCATGCAAATCTCTCAAACTGTTCGTCAAACTGGCCTCAGATTTTATAAGTGCTTTGCTGAGTTTACGAGGGTATGCATCCCTGAGTATGGAGTTGCTCAGTGAAAATATGTAATTTTTATCAATAAACGTTTAGCCACTGCTCTGTCTCCTCATGCTCTAACTTCTAGAATTGTGGGCGGGGTTTCAGATTGACTCCGTACAGACTGGATAATAAGCGGCATCACAGCATCAGTAACCACATCCGTGAGCAAAACAAGGAAGCCAAAAGCATCAAACTTGACTAGAAAAAGATAATACTGAAGATTTAATGCTTAAAAAATTATACCATAAAGTTGCCGTGATTGCATAGGTCTAAAGGTTAATTCGGTATATGTGGAGAACATGAGGCACGTGAGCAGACTGGGCAGCGCATCAGCAGGGACCTGGGTCTGACAAAGAACACCGGTGTATCCAATACAGAACAAGCCAGGAGAAGCAGCGGCCAGACCAGGCAGACCACGGTCCTTGGCGGGGAGGCACGCCCAGCCTGCCCAGTCAGTGGTAAACAGGGGTTCCAGCTGCTGCTTCACCCATGTGTGACCACTATACTTTGCAGGACCGCAAGTCCCCCCTCATGCGCGAATATCTAAAAATTAAAAACTTAATACCACTATGATTGTGGAGCAGAATGGCCAGAATAACTTAACGACCAAACGCAGGACACAAAAACGCCCAAATAACAAAATAAATCATTTTTAGTGTCATGATCTGGGGCACGGTGGGCACTGTGCCCAGTCTCCAGTTTTAGTTAGTCTTTTTCTGTCTGTTTGTTTCATTGCTTTTCCTATTTGCTGTGTTTGGTTCCTGTTTAATTATTGTCATTCTGTATTTGTAGTGTTATTATTTACATTTTGGGGTTGCATTGCTCTTGTGTCATTATGGTTTCTGGTTAGTGCTTTATTTTGACAGCGCTGCGCAGCTTCCAGCTGTCAAACTGGTTTGCGGGCTGCGCAGCTGCCATTGATTGTATTTCTTTCGCCACTCATGTTCCACACCTGCTGCCTATCTAGTATACAGTATTTAAGGGCATGACAACCTGTTCCTGTTGTCGTGTCCTTCTATACTGCTGGATGTCCTCAAGTGTTCCAGATGCTGAGTGTTTTGGGTTGCTGTTAAGGAGAATGGGAGCACTGCATCCAGGACAGTCTTTTTCCCCTTTTGCCCGGTGTCCCCAGGCTTCAGGCTACCTGTCGACGTTGAGCACCGCTTTCCTCCAGCACCCATATTATCCACCATTTGCATGTGTAGTGTTGTTATTTGTCTATCTTTATGTTAATAAATGTGCAAACCACAGTGAGCGTTTGGTGTCCTCCAACAGCCCTTAAAAAGGGTGATTTCTGACATTTAGTTAAATATTTACTGACAAATGGGCAGCACTGATGCAACGGTTGCAGTCAAACGGGTCCTTCTGCTGTGTATAATAATGCTGGCTGTTTTGTAGTTAAATTCGGTTGATTGTAGTTTTAAACTAGAGGGCACTCAGAGAGTGCATACAGTACCTCCGCCAAGGCTATGTCCCTCCCTCCCTTTGTCCTCCCCTCCATCCCTTTGTCTGTCCTTATTGCCATCCATCTGTACATTGCGAGATGGGGCCTTGGTAGAGGTATGCACTCACAGATCACCTCCAACATCTAATGAGTTCATCTTTGGGCCAAGGGCCACCTCTGGTGAAAATTTCATCCAAATCCATCCAGTAGTTTTGGAGTGTTGTTGCTAACATTCTGTGAGAAGATAAGAGCCTTGGTGGAGGTATGCATTTTGAAATCATCACCAAAATCTAATCATGTGTTCAGTGTGCAATTGCACACCTTTCCTGAAAATTTGAATAAAAGGCGCTATATAAATCCAATCCATTATTATTATTAACAGAGAGAGAAATGACAGCAAAAACAATATGACTACATTATATAACTATATTATATTCAGTGTGCCATTTCACACCTTTCCAGAAAATTTCATCAAAAATCCATTCATAACTTTTCAAATTATGCTGCTAACAGGCAAACCAACCAACCAACAGACAAACCAACCAACACCACTAAAATATTACCTCCGTCCTCCCTTGGCGGAGATAAAAAAAACCCTTTTAATAACAAAATATTGCTAAAATATAAAATGATGCATTACAGTGGGTCTCAAATGTAATGTAATCTCTGTAATTTCCCAGTTTGGGATCAATAAAGTACATCTATCTAAATATTTGTAAATGTGTCCTGTTATAGTACTGCTTGAGTTTATTGACGATACACAGATGAAATTCTATATTACACTGAACTCCATCACTGAACAGTGATATAAACTAAAATAATTATAATGATGACTGAACAACTCCCATTCCCCAAAGTGAAGATACACTATTATGAATATAAGTGATAAAAGATCAGACAAATAAGTGATGTGACAAACAAATAAACAAGGGATCTGAAACAGTCGCTAATATTGGATGTCCCATTCATTTTCAATATTTAGGTATTCTGTAATTAATATTGACACAGTCAAATAAATGTTAGTGCCATTTACTCCCTTTTACATTTGTCAAAGTCTAACATGTGATTGCGGACATATCGGCTACACCTCTTTGAATTCCACTTTCAAACACAGCCTACATTTGGGCCTGTAAAGCCTAATTGGGATACCCGTTTCAGACAGGAATACTTGGTTCTACAGGCAATGCACTAGTTGTGTAAAAGAGAGGCTGCTTGATAACAGTATAGATATTGTAATGGCATTGTGTGGGGGTTCTCCACCCAGAGTCAGGAGCCGGGGGAAAAGGGAACAAAAGGACTGAAGGAGGAAGTGGCTCCGGGGATCTCAGACGCGTTGGAATGGACTATCCGCCACCCAGAGAGTAGGGAGACGCAGGAGTCGAGAGAGGAAGAGAGGTGGTTATTATGTTAATGTGCCACGCATGTCTTTGTGCTGAAAGTATTGTGTTTGGACTCCCTGGGTCTCATGGTGCAAGAATGAAGGTTATTAAAAGGAGGCGCAGAGAGACCCAGTCAGAGTATTTCCTGTACTTGATGTTGAAAGAAGACTAAAGTTCATGTGTTGTCCAGCTCGCTGTCTTGTCTGCTTTCTTCTTCCACATTGGTGACCCCAAGGCGTGTCATGGAGAGCGAGCCGAGCACCGCCCCGGAGACTACCCAGAGGGAGAGCACCAGCTCCTCATATGCTGTCACAGTCAAGCTCCCAGACTTCTGGCTTCACAACCCAACAGCATGGTTCTTGCATATAGAAGCCCAGTTCCACTCCGTGGGATCACAACGGACGACACGAAATATTACCATGTGGCCGCTGTGCTGGATGTGCGCGCCACGCAACAACGAGCCGGTAGCGAGCCTGCTCCGGGAGCTGCCAGCCCAAGGGAAATATGAAGCGCTCAAGAGGATGCTACTCCATTGTTATAGCCTGTCTGACAGTGCGAGGGCAGAGAGACTCCTAACACGTTCAGAGTTAGGTGACAGATCAGCCGTGGAGCTTATGGAGAGCATGTTGGCGCTGAGGGGGAAGAACGACGAATCCTTCCTGTTCGGCCACCTGTTCCTCAGGAACCTACCTGCTACAGCGAGGGCAATCCTGGCCAACTCGTCGCAGCTGGTGACCAAGGACTACTGCGCCCTAGCGCAGGAAGCAGACCACATCATTTTAGCAACCAGAGCTCTCAGCGTGCATGTAGCGGCACCAGCATCCATGATGGACTCCAGCGAGGTTGAGGAGCCGTGGTTGGTAGCCAGGACAGACACGATCTGTTTCTATCATCGCCGCTTCGACTCAAATGCCCAACACTGCCTGCCGCCATGCCAGTTCAAGAAGCCAGGAAGACAGCACAACCAGCAGTCAGTAGCAGCTGCAACAGTGGGCGACAGGAACAAGCTGCTTTTTATCATGGATACACGTTCGGGGAGACGGTTTTTGGTGGACTCCGGCTCTCAGAAGAGCCTCATCCTGCCAGTCAGTGCAGACAGGTCGGAAGGAGGCAGTGGTCCCGAGCTCACGGCCGCCAACGGATCCACCATCAGGATGTTTGGCAAATGGACACTGAGATGATATGCTTGCATGGACGCAATTTCCAGTGGGACTTTGTGGTAGCTGCATGTTCTGCCCCCATTTTAGGTGCAGGTTTTTTTATGTGCTTATGGGTTATTAGTCTATGTTGCCAACTGACATTTAGTGGATGCAGTTTCTTTCACCTCCCTGCCTTGCACAGTTCAGGGAGCTGGGTCAGCAACACTGGCTAACGTTATAGCTCCAGGGGGTAAGTACCAGCATTTACTTGCACAGTTCCCAGCACTCACGGTCCCAACTTTTTCAGCTACGGTAACCAAACACGGGGTCGAGCATTTTATAACCACAAAAGGCCCGCCGGTGTTCACGTGACCTCGGCGCCTGGACACGGCTAAACTGGTCAGCGCGCGCGAGGAGTTTGCCAGCTTGGAGCAGCTGGGCATTGTCAGGCACTCCAACAGCCCGTGGGCATCCCTACTATACATGGTGCCTAAGGCCAACGGGTCGTGCCGACCGTGCGGTGATTTCCGATGCTTGAGCAATGCCATGGAGCACGATCGGTATCCCATCCCGTACAGCCAGGATTTTTCCATGCACCTGGCCGGGATGTGTGTTTTTTCGAAAGTGGATCTGGTCCGCGGTTACCACCAGGTCCCAGTGTGTGAGGAAGACGTTTCTAAAACAGCGGTAATAACTCATTTTGGCCTTTTCAAGTTTTTACGCATGCCGTTCGGATTAAAGGGCACGGCACAAACCTTTCAGAGAATGATGGACGCAGTGCTCCGTGACTTGTCCTTCATTTTTGTCTACTTAGACGACATTCTGGTGGCTAGCGCATCTGAGGAGGAGCACCTCGCCCATCTCAAGATGGTTTTCCAGAGGTTGGAAGCATGCGGGCTGATAGTTAACCCAGCGAAGTGCCAGTTCGGTGTGCCAGTGATTGATTTTTTTTTGGCCACCGCATTTTGCCGGAGGGCGCGATTCCACTACCGGATAAAATGCGCGCCGTGTCGGACTTTCCGTGTCTGCAAACCGTGAGGGCCCTACAGTAGTTTTTGGGAATGGTCAACTTTTATGACTGTTTCCTCCCCCGGGCAGCCCAGCTGATGCAGCCATTGCATGCCGCGCTTAAGAAAAAGAAGCCCGCGGAAAACATCGACTGGACCCTCGAGCAAGTCCAGACTTTCGCAGAAGCCAAAACAGCACTCGCTGATGCCGCTTTGCTAGCCCACCCTGACCCGTCAGCACGGATAGCACTCACCACGGACATGTCTGATGTTGCCATGGAGCAGTGGTGGAGCAGTATGTCTCCAGCTTGTGGCAGCCGCTCACATTTTTCAGTTGTACTTTGCGCAACAACGAACGCAAATACAGCATGTTCGACAGAGAATTGTTGGCTCTCCACCTGGTTACGTGCCATTTCCAGTTTTGGCTAGAGGGGCGCAAGCTCACCATGTTCGTGGATCATAAACTGCTAATGTATACGATGTCCAAGGTCTCGGAACCGTGGTCAGCCTGGCAGCAACGGCATTTGGCTGCGATCTTGGAGTTCACGACCGACATTCAATACGTTGCTTAATGTAAGCTTAACGTAAGCTTAACGTCATGGCGGATTGCCTGTCACACGCGTTAGTCTCCTCAGTCTTCATGGGAATAGATTTCCCTGCCATGGCCGCGGAGCAATCCGGGGACGCGTACATTTGCGTGCTCCAGTCTGGGCCTACTGGGTTAAAGCTGGAGAGCAAGGTGGTGCAAGAAAGGTGCCCTCCCTTGCTGTGCGACGTCTCCACTGGTCATGCCCGGTGGTTCCAAGCTCTTGGCGCCACCGCATTTTTGAGTCAGTCCACTCCCTTTTGCATCCCAGGATGCGTGCTTCGGTTAAACTGGTGGGGGCAAAATTTGTCTGGCCGCGCTTGTGCAAGGATGTGAAAGAGTGGGCTGCAGCATGCATCGCGTGCCAGAGGGCCAAAGTGCACAAACACACCAGAGCCCCCCTCGAGCTGTTCCAAATCCCGGCCAGGAGGTTCAACCACGTCCACGTGGAGTTGGTGGGACCCCTGCCACCGTCGCAAGGTTTCTCGCATCTTTTGACAGTCATGGACCGCGTCACACGTTGGCCTGAAGTGGTCCCGCTGGCTTCCACCACGTCCGCGGAAGTGGCTCGCGCTTTTTTGTCGGCTTGGGCTGCCTGGTTCGGATCCCCATCAGACATCACTTCCGACAGGGGTGCACAATGCGTTTCGGAACTCTGGTCTGCGATGGCTCAGAGCCTGGGGGTCAAAATTCACTGCACTACTGCGTACATCCCCCAGGCTAATGGGTTATGCGAGCGTTTTCATAGGTTGCTTAAGGCAGCGCTCAGAGCTTCGCTCACGGATGCAAATTGGGTCGACCGCCTGTCTTGGGTTCTTTTAGGGTTGCACTCCACACATCAGGAGAATCTGGCAGCCTCCCTGGCAGAACTCGTTTTTTCTCAGTCGCTGTGGATCCCCAGAGAGTTTGTACCAGAAAACCCCGCTCCCGGGGCTGATCCACCTACGCAATTTTTGCACAGTACGGAGGCTGTTAACGTGCCGGGCCCGGCCCACCATTGTTTTCCCCGCACCTTTGTCCCGAAAACCTTATAGAATGCCAGTTTTGTTTTTGTCAGGCACAATGTGCACCAGACCCCGCTGCGCCCACCATATGATGGATCGCTCAGGGTGCTGGAAACTGGGGCAAAGCATTTTGTGTTAGACTTGGGGGGGGGGGGCGTAAGGAGACCGTCTGCATTGACAGGCTGAAGCTCGCTTTTGTGTTGGCAGACGAGCAGGTGGTGTTGGCTCAAGCTCCCCAGCACGGACGTCCACCATTGGTGGCTCCACAAGTTGGTGTTCCCGTGGTAGAGAACTGTGCTTGTGAAGCTGACATGTTTCCCCCCCACCCTTTTTCCCTCCACAGACTAATGTGCCTGCCTGCACACCTCGCTAGCAGGGTGTTTCAACCAGACCGGTGACCCCCTACTCCAGCTGCTATGGGCGCAGGCTCAAGCCCAAAGGACGAGGGGGTTAGTGCCCTTTCTGGGTGTTTGGGGGGGGGGGGCTGTGTGGTGTCACTGTGTGGGGGTTCTCCACCCAGAGTTGGGAGCCAGGGGACGAGGGAACAAAAGGACTGAAGGAGGAAGTGGCTCCGGGAGGTCTCAGATGCATTGGAAAGGACTAGCCCCCCCCCCCCCCCCCGGGGAGTAGGAAAACACAGGAGTTGAGAGAGGAAGAGAGGCGGTTATTATGTTAATGTACCATGCATGTCTTTTTGCTGAAAGTATTGTGTTTGGACTCCCTGGGTCTCATTCTGCAAGAATGAAGGTTATAAAAAGGAGGCGCAGAGAGACCCAGTCAGAGTATTTCCTGTATTTGATGTAGGAAGAAGAATAAAGTTCATGTGTTGTCCAGCTCGCTGTCTCGTCTGCTTTCTTCTTCCACAATATATAGATTTGGCACCTTAAAACCAGTTGCTTTGGGTAGATGGGGCTCGTCAAACCTGGGAGGGTAGCCCATCTAGGGTAAGGAAAACCCTGATTTCAAATCTCCACTGCCTTGCAGCACACCTGGTCACGGGAAAGGCTTCGGGAGTCAACTCTGAGAAAAAATCTGGAGTCGGAGTCCCTAAGGTGGTCCCCTGCTGTATTCACCATTTTTCTGGCAACTCCTGCAACACTGCTGGTGCCAAACTGTATTGGCTTTGCCGTTCCTTTGGATGCACCACCAGTGTGGAGAGGGGGGACCTACAACCTGGGCAACAGTTGGTTCTCCACATTACCCTGCCCTGGCTTGCATGATGGAGAGGACACTCCAGCTTCACCTCACAGTGTCAAAACAACATGGGAAGCAGCAGTCTACCAGTGATAAGCTATAGTGCTCGATTGGCATAGAGTATGGTGCCAGAGGTTGTTCCCGACGGTGGGAGGGATTTTCAGATCTCACTGGACAATTACCGCCCGCCTCAAGCTGGGCACCCCCCAGCCAGACAGGTACTGTCCCGCCACAGTCTGCCTTCCTCATTGGGTGAATGGGGATTAGGATAAAACCAACAAACAGGCTGCAACTATTGAACCAGGCAAGAAAGAAAAGAAAACATCCAAACACACGAGACCAGCTCTTAAACTTGGAACCTGGAACGTCCGCACTATGACACCAGGACTCGCTGTTGACCTTCAGGACATCAGCGAAGCCGGAAAGACAGCAGTCATCAACAATGAGCTACTGAGATTACAGGTAGACATCACCGCTCTGCAAGAAATGTGCCTAGCTGGATCAGGCACGCTCATGGAGAAAGACTACTCATTCTACTGGCAAGGAAAGTGTGCAGAGGAGCGCAGAGAACATGGAATTAGAGGTCCCTGCTGAAAATGGTTGAACCAGGTGACAAGGGGTGCGAATGTCTGATGACGTGCCGACTCCACACCTCTGATGGCCCAGTCACCCTTGTCAGTGCGTACGCTACTACTCTGACATCCACATCTGAGGCAAAGGACGAGTTTTACACCAAGCTTAGTGACATCATCAAGAACATCCCCAGCAATGAACACCTTGTCCTCCTTGGTGACTTCAATGCCAGGGTGGGCGCCAACCATGACTCTTGGCCTTCCTGTCTGGGACATTTTGGAGTTGGCAAGATAAACGAGAATGGGCAGCACCTGTTAGAGCTTTGCTCTTATCACAGCCTCTGCATGACCAACTCCTACTTCCAGATGAAGCCACAATACAGAGTGTCATGGCGACACCCTCGCTCAAAGCACTGGCACCAGCTGGACATGGTCATTGTCAGACGCACAAGCTTGAAGCTCATGCTTCTCACTCGCACATACCATAGTGCAGACTGCAACACTGACCACTCACTAGTGTGCAGCAAGATTAGGATTCTCCCAAAGAAGATCCATCACAACAAGCAAGACGGGAAGCTATGCATCAACACCACCAAGATGTAGTATCCAGAGAAAATTGAGGAATTTGTCAAGTCCTTTGAGGATGCCCTGTCCATAGACCACCCACACAGCTCTGCCTCTGTAAATTGGGACCACCTTCAGGAGACTATTCAGAAAACAGCTTTCACAACCTTTGGTAGGAAGACCTCTAAGAACTGTGACTGGTTTGAAGCCAACCTGAGCGAGATAACTCCCGTTATTGAAGCAAAACGCACTGCTTTTACTGAATGCAAGTGCTCATCAAGTGAGAAATCCCTTCAAGTGCTCAGAGCAGCCAGAAGTAAAGCACAGCAGACAGCAAGAAGATGTGTCAATGAGTATTGACAGCAGCTCAGCAATGACATCCAGACTGCAGCTATAACTGTTAACATCAGAGGGCTGTGCAAGGGGATCAAGAAAGCTCTTGGTCCAACTCAGAGCAAGAAGGCCTCCCTCAAATCATCCAGCGGAGAAGTGATTACCAATAAAGATAAGCAGATGGAGAGATGGGCAGAACACTACTCAGAGCTGTACTCCAGAGAAAACATCGTGGCAACTTCAGTTTTAGATGCCATTGAGCCTCTGCCCATCATGGAGGAGCTACTGTAGATGTCGAACCAACACTGGAGGAGCTTAGCAAGGCTATTGATAGTTTAGCCTGTGGCAAAGCACCTGGCATGGATGGCATCCCGCCAGACCTGATTAAGCACTGCAAAACCACCCTCTTGCAGCCATTACACGGTGTTCTCTGTCAGTGCTGGAGTGAAGAAGCTGTACCACAAGACATGCGTGATGCTAAGATTTTAACCTTGTACAACAACAAGGGTGACAGAAGTGACTGCAATAACTATCTCCCTCCTGAGCATTGTAAGCGAACTCTATGCCCGTGTCATGTTCATGTGGCTCCAGAAGCTGGCTGAGTACGTTTATCCAGGGTCCCAGTATGCCTTCCGAGCAGAACATTCAACAGTAAGCATGATCTTCTCCCTACGCCAATTACAGGAGAAGTGCAGAGAGTTGGCAGAAGCCCCTCTACATTGTTTTTATCAACCTCACTAAGGCATTCGACCTGGTCAGCAGGGATGAGCTCTTTAACATCCTCCTGAAAATATGATGCCCCCCGAAATTACACAGCATGATCAGATCCTTCCACGACAACATGAAGGCAGCCATCCAGTGTGAGGGCAGCACATCTAAGCCATTCAATATAAAGAGTGGTGTGAAACAAGGCTGCATCCTTGCACCCATCCTCTTCAGCATCTCCTTTTCTCTGCTCCTGAAGCGTGCTTTTGTGACCTTGACAGAAGGAGTGTACCTACACTCCAGATCAGATGGACGATTCTTGCTAGATTGAGAGCAAAGACCAAGGTTTGCAAGGCCATTACCAGAGACATGCTCTTCACTGATGATACTGCAGTCATTTCACCCACTGATCAACAACTCCAGTGTCTCATGGATAGATTCTCCCAAGCATGTAAGGACTTTGGGCTCACCATCAGCCTGAAAAAGACCAACATGTTGGGCCAAGCTGTGGAAACACCACCAGTTATCACCATCGACAGCTATGAACTAGTTGTTGTCCACCAGTTCATATATCTTGGGTCTGCCATCAGCGACAACTTGTCCCTTGATGCGGAAATCAACCAGCACATCAGAAAGGCCGCAACAATGATAGGCCGACTTACAACCCGTGTGTGGGAGAATCCCAAATTGACAGTGTCAACCAAAATGGAAGTGTACAATACCTACATCATCAGCACACTGCTGTACGGCAGTGAGGCATGGACAACATATGCCAAGCAAGAGAAGAAGCTGAACAGCTTCCACCTGCGCTGCCTAAGTTGCATCCTCGGCATCACATGGAGCGGCAAAGTGCCAAATGCTCAGGTCCTCGCACACGCTGGTCTTCCCACTATGTATACGCTGCTCAGGCAACATAGGCTGCGCTGACTCAGCCATGTGCACCGTATGAAAGATGGATGCATACCTAAGGATGTTCTGTATGGCGAGCTTGCCTCTGGCAAGAGATCTGTTGGCCGTCCCCAGCTGCACTTACAAGGATGTCTGTAAGCGTGACATGAAAGCCTTGGGCATCAGCACTGAGAGTTGGGAGGATATAGCAGGTGACCACAGTAGATGGTGCAGCATTCTCCAGAAACAACTCAAGGCAGGAGAGGAAAAACTCCAGACCTTGGCTGAAGAAAAGAGAGTCAGACGGAAAGCGCGTGTCTGCAAAGTAAATACTGTGGCCACCCACACCTGCACTAGATGCGGTAGAGACTGCTATTCCTGTGTTGGAGTGATCAGCCACAGCCGACACTGTACTAGCTGAGACAGCTCCACAACGGTAAACCAAGAGAGCATATCATCTCTGGTCAACACTGACCAACAGAGGCCATCTATATAGATTTATTTTTGTTTGTAGTGAATTGATTGTAATTATAATCAGCACTGAATAACTGAATTTTATAAACTTTAATTAAAGGAAAATACATGTGCATTCTGCAGAAGCAACAGCATTAAACACGATTACAGTTTGTTATACTAAATAAAAAGTGAAGGTTAGGTAGTTAGATATTACACAAAGTGCTTGCTTACACACTTACAAAAAAGGATTTTTAGTTGCACCCACGCACCCCAATTGCTGTGCAATGAAGTAACTGCTTTTAAGATAAGATAAGATAAGATAAGATAAGCCTTTATTAGTCCCACAATGGGGAAATTTCAGGATTGCAACAGCACAGGGATAGCAACACTCAGAGCAATAATTAAGAAGATACGAAAAATAAAAATAAGAGCAGTGAATATACATACGTACACATAAATATATACTGTATATATACAAAGTGCGGAGCACTGTAGCTAGATGGAATAAACAGCATAACCGTCTACTTAGTTATCCTACATAGTATGAATATGTACCCATACATATTGTCACCCTTCGTAGCGACTGATATTATCCTAGTTGTTTACTGAAGGGGACCATTTTTGCTTACATATATGGGCATGCTTTTGGGGTGGGGATCACGTAGCAGTGAAGAGACACAGACAAAGGCAACAAGAGGATGTGGAGTCAGATGTGCTGGGAAGAGGAACAACTGGGTGAAGATAACACTGAAGACGGGTCAGAACCAGTTTGGACAAAGACTAGACTTTTGTAAGAAAGTTAATGGGAACGCCCAGTAACTTGAAGACATATGTACTGTTTGAAACTATAGCTCTTTGTTTTTCACCAGGTCATGCTGAAAAGGACCCAAAGCTGTGTTGACTCTCTGCGTGCTTCAATAAAAGATAAGCTGAGGAATAATCTGACCTCGCTTTTCATTCACTGTCCATATTTTTGAACACTGATAAAAGGTTTTTCCACAAGTTTAATGATGTGGGATGATGGGAGTTGTTGTCCGCTACTCGTTTAAACAAAAACTAATTACTCTGTTATTATATAACAGCTGACAACTTTAATTATGTGGAAAATTATCTTTCAAATTGACAAACATCATATGTAAAACTCATGGCAAAATTTGATCGGGATCAAAAGATAATTTTGCTCTTTCATTCATTTCAGTGGAGATTTTTTTCGATTTAAGGTAGCCACCTGGCCGCCACACCAGCACAACAAAAACACTCAGTGAGCCAACAGAGAAGGAATGGGCCCAGCAGCAAATGGCACCACCCCAATCTCGACAACCTCCCAAAAAACAACAGATCTTGAACTTTTTGGCACAGAGACACAGCCCACAATCCCGCGCAACCGGTGAACTGCAGAAATTGATTTCTATAGTTGGTAGGTTTCTATAGTTCACCGGCTGCACAAGACCACAAGCCGTGCCTCCACACCAAGAAGCTCAAAACCTGCCAATTCTCTGGGACGCCACCGAGGCAAAAGGGGAACTGTCCACCACCAAACCCGCCCACTCGTTGAGTGTCACTTTACTTGAACACAGCTGCCAGGTGGCCTCACTTGGCTCTGTACTTGCTAACGGGGCTGTGGTATATGGGAAATGGCACTTTATTGTGAAGTGCAGTGTGGTGACGTGGGCTTCCTGTCATGTCACCATACTATCCTATATAGTGGGTGGGTCACCATCTTAGGTTCTCACTGACCAGTGCCCATCGCCAGGTGCCTGCCGTGTAACTGCTACTTGAATTCCATCAGTACAGCTGTGTTCGCCAACTCCATCTTGCCTAATTCATCATCCAGGCATTTTCCATACATAACATTTAGAGATCAAGGATTAATTCATGGAGGCATGTATCACACCACTTCGTCCCTTTCTCGAGCTTCTGGGCGAACCGCCGGTGCCTTGGCCTAGGTGGTTCGGGGCCTTCCAAACCTACATCACCACGCTGGACCTCGGACAGCTTGACAAGCTAAGGGCACGCGTGCTTCTCATCCATAACCTGGGTATCGAGGGCCAGTGGACACTGTGGACACTCAGTGGACACTGTGGACACTTAGTGCTTCAGACTCCTTCGAGGACGTCATGGAGCTGCTAGCCAACCACTTCCACACCCCGGATAATGTGACTGTCCGGAGGATTCGTTTTCGACAGCGACATCAGCGGGTAGGTGAACCTATCCACCAGTTTGTTGCCGACTTGAGGCAGCTAGCTAGTGAGTGTTGGAAGATGAAATGGTATGTGACCAGCTTGTGGAGCACACGTGCAGCGCCACATTGCAGGCTAGGCTACTCACGGTACCCAATGATTTAACATTAGCCAGAGCTGTCGAACTAGCTCTCCAGCTGGAGGCTGCAGACAAGCTAGCTTCGGAGCTAACCTGGCGCCAGTCACAGAGGCCGCAGGAGCCTTCTGACATGGCAAATGTTGTGGACTCGGAAAACAAGGATAGCTTGGATGGCGACATTATGGGAACCAATGCTGCCAGCTGAAGGTGTGCCCTGGGAAATCCCCTGTGCAAGGGCTGTGGGTCTGAAATGCACTGAAATAAGGCAAAGGACTGCCCAGCTAGGGGAAAACGTTGCAGCAGATGTGGATGCTTGAACCATTATGCTAGAGTGTGCCATGTATCTGAACCAAAGAGCCCACGGAAGAAATCACTCTGTCTGCCCCCGACAACCATCCATTTGGTGTCTCCCAGCACAAATGGGTACACGTTTTGCACAGTGGAATTGGATGGCGTGGAGGTGTCGCTACTGCTCGACATGGGAGCAGAGGGGTCGTTGCTGAATTGGGCCACGGTGAGGAAGTTCTTTCCCCACTACAAGATAAGAGATAAACCGGTGCAGTTGTATGGTTATGGAGGTGGCAAGTGTGCACGGTCGGGACTTTGGAGTTAACGGTTCAGTACAAGTCTGCAACGATGGTTGACTTCATGTTCCATGTGACAGCGTGAGGCGATAACATCATGGGCTGTGATCTGTTTTACGGACTGGCTTTTGCCTTAAAAGACGACGCTGAGAATGAATGGTTGGGTTGTGGCCAGTGGAACCCTCCGGTTCCGGTGGTCGATGAGGAAGTTGTGTGGGACGAAGAGCTAACGGACACCACGGCAGTCAAGCAGGACCAGCTTCACTCAGGTTTGGCGCAGGAGGGTCTCAGTGCTGTCGCTCGGTAAACGGTAGGGGGGATACCGAGTGTGATGGCGAGGCGCCTGCGCCGGCGAGTGACATCAATGTGCTAGAAGTCTCCGGAGCTTGGCCGCAGGGGGATGGAGGGTCTGCAACTACGATGGTGAATGCTACGACTGTTTTAGAAGAGGTCGGGGCCAGACCGACGAGCATGGAGAAATCACATGCTCAGCAGCACCACTTCAGGCTGAACCGGGCCCCGCTGAGGGTTTTGGACTTGGTTCGGGTTCGGGATGAAGAATGTCCATGGCGAAGATGGGCCAGACGACAGCCAGTTAAACATCAAGGGTGTTTGCACATAGTGGCTAAGCTGGGCGCAGCATACTTTGGGTTGTCTGATGGCTCGGTGAGGCAGACCAATCAGCTTCGGCGTGTCTGGAAAGAGGCTCCAGGTGGCGAGGCTGGATGAGAGCCAGAGTTGGTGGTGAAGAAGTGAGGCTCCATCATCCGGAAGATCAGCCATCGTCCTGAGGGTCTGCTGCTTCCAGGGGCGCGCTTACTGTGGGGCTACCCTGGGCCCCCCATGCCGGTTCTACTGCACCTACCCAAGGAAAAATGCTGTACAATACATAATTGTGTGTTTATAGTTCCGGTGTTATGATATATATATATATATATATATATATATATATATATATATATATATATATATATATATGTGTGTGTGTGTGTGTGTGTGTGTGTGTGTGTGTGTGTTGAAATATGGGATTATTTTGTGTATTTCTTGTATTTTTTTTAGTTTAGAACACGGCGTGCAACTTTAGTTTATGTATAGACTTCCTCTTTAGTTATGGGTGGCAGAATAATCCACCCCGCCATGCGGGCTGCACAGTAGCCCACCTGTCAGCCCTATTTTAGGTTATTTTGTGTGTTATCTTAAGGCCCTTTTCCACTAGCCTCACTTAGCCCTACACCGCACCACTCAGCCCGCGTTTGAGCATTTTCCATTAGCCCCAGCACCGGTTAGCAGGTGCTTTTTTAGTACCTGATCCAGGGCAGGGTCTAACCGAGCTGAGTAGGGCTGAGTATGGCTGTGATATGACTTTAAGAGACTGGTCGCCGCTGATTGGTCAGGTCGTAACGTCACGAAAGCAACTTTTTCTCAGAACTCAGAAAAGATTTATTGCCAAGTACATTAACAGATAACTGATAACAGATCACTGATAACATACAAGGGATTTGACTTGACACAGAAACCGACCTGCATTCCCGGTGACACGGCTGCATCTGTGAACGCGCCTGCCAACAGAAGGGTACAGGAAGCATGGGAAGAAAGGATAATACAATAGGAAGGAGCAAAAAAATCATTGATTTCAGAATAGTGGTCATATATGATCAATATTATGATTACAAGAAAAAAAAAGCCCTCAATGCACAGTCAGCAGACAAAAAAAAAAAATTCACAAGGACACAGAGAGAGCAGTGAGTGAATCATCTTTATCATCAGTTTTGTGAATCAGTATGAGTGTAATGTTGAAAGTAGGTGTTTGTATCAGTTAAGAACAACAAGGACTCTTTGGCAGGAGATGTTTTGTCTGGCTGCTGGCATTGTCCTTGGGCCATGCAGCTGCCTGTCCGAAGGCCATGAGCTCAATGTTTTGAAAACAAAGACTGCAGATGATCAGGAGGATTTTTGTGAGGGAGTCAGATTTTGTCGAATAGTACTGATCACAGAGAGGAAAAAACTTTATTGTCATAACTCTGGCTCTCACGAGCCAGGAAAGGAGATACGAGGGCGACCAGTGAGTTAGCGTAGTTTATTAACAAGAGCACACACTACACTAAATAACGAACAGAAAAGTAAAGAGCCACGTGGGGCTAAAACACACACAGAACTAAGGATACATACCACCCAGGGAGAAAGGCTAGAGAGGCGGCGAGGGAAAAATACACGCCGAGTCGCAACACTTACTTTGGGTGAAGCGCCGAGGTAACGGCGGACTGAAGCTAGTCGTAGGAGCTAACAGTCGTGGGAAACACAAGGAACGTCTTCCCATAGCGAGGTCGCAGCGACGAGTAACTCTCGGCTGCTCGCTTAAATGGGGGAGATGATTGGGAATAGGAGACAGCTGTCCCAGCGCAGCTGAACTAGACAGCTGGCAATCAGCTGGGCGCTGTCAAAGAGCGGGCCATGGAAGACCCGGCACGGACTACCCCGAAGCAGGAGCGAAACTGGACAACCTGAACGCAGAGAAAAGATAGCGTTCAGGTCGTGACAGTACTCCTCCCCCGAGCCGCGCCTCCTGGAGCGGCCTAACCCCCCCCGAGGGAAGACCAGGGAGGGTGGTGGGGGCCAGATCTGGGAGAAAGGGAGGGACCAGAAAAAGGAGGCAGGGAAGAAAAAAAAAAAAAAAACCTAGATACACTATAGGGTCAGATACCATAATAATCTTAAACCCCCCCCCCAAAAAAACATCACCCCCTCCCCTGCAGAGGCCAGACGGTCTGTGCAGGTGACCACAGGAGGTGGGGAGAAACGACAAGAACCAAAATGCAGAAACATAGCGACACAGTCATGGAAAAAGTTCACAATAACTTAGGGTGAGGACAATAAAAAAAAAACTCATGTCCCGAAGGCCAAAAACTACAAAACTCTGAACATATGGTTAAAATAGACTTACACAAGTAAACCCCGACCAAAACAGAATATACAAAGGATGCAAACCGGGCATAAGATCCAAAAATAGAGCCTGGAACTGCAAATTGGCATGAAGATAAAAATACAAAAGGAACAACTCCTCAAACACATATTAGCACAAAAGTGTCACTAAACAGTCTGGAGGAGGATATAAATACAGAAAAACAAGACTACTCGGAATGAGGCCAGGCAATGTGAAGCAAATGCTACTTAAGGGAGAAATTAGAATAGGATCATACTGGGATTATAAAACAAAGAAAACAGTCCAAGGAAATTTTAACTGGGATAACCCCACAATAAGGACTCTAGGGCAGAGAGTTCTTTGATGTCCTGAAAAGTATTAAATTAGGGAGGACAATCAAACGCAAGGCAACAAACAGTCAGTCAATTCTTCCAGGACGTCAGCAGGTGGAGCGGGGCAGGCGATGACAGCTTGTCCGGCGGGCGGCCCGAACTCCACCAGGCCAGGAACCACAACACCAGTTCGGGTGGCCTACCCGAGTCCCAGGCTAGGAGACACAGTTTCTCCGGAGGCCGACCCAGATCACCGAACCAGCCAGATGGCTTCCCAGGCGGTCGTCCCGTGACCTCAGACCACGGAGAGCTGAGGGAGAAGTCTTGGTGCAGCTTCCTCCCTGAGGGAAAAGGCAGGAGGAAACTGACCCAGGTGAGAAAAACCCCCACAGTAGTAGGGGGAGAAGAGATGGAGGCCAGGGGCAAAGTTAGCCTGCCATCTAATGGCAACAAGGGTAGGGGGAAACTGGCCCGGGTGAGAGGAACCCCAACAGCGGCAGGAGGAGAAATGATGGAGGCAAGGGACGAAGTCAGCCTGACGTCAGGCGAACACAATCCTCCAGCTCCCACACTAACCGTTACCCGGACCGGCGCAGCACCCCCGGTGGACCCCGATCGGGCCGGCGCAGCACCCCCGGTGGACCCCGATCGGGCCGGCGCAGCACCCCCAGTGGACCCCAGCTGGACCGGCGAAACACTCCCGGTGGACCCCAGCTGGACCGGCGAAACACTCCCGGTGGACTCCAGCTGGACCGGCGAAACACTCCCGGTGGACTCCAGCTGGACCGAGACAGCACTCCCGGTGGACTCCAGCTGGACCGAGACAGCACTCCCGGTGGCCCTGGGGAGAGGCTCAGAGGGACAAAAGGAACCGGGATCAGGATCACCGGCAGCGGCAGAGCCCGGCGGAACAGGCTCGAGCGCAGCAGACGGCTGCACCCGGCCCGCCCCCCCGAGAGACAGGCAATAATGCTCCAGAATAGAGAAGAGAAAAACAAAATAGAGCACTTGCCTGATCTCGGGTTCTACCGCCATCCAGGACTTCGATGCTCCGGGCTCAGCGTGCAGGACTCCGTCCTCCGGCTCCAACTCGACTGCGAATGGCTCCGCAGCCGGCATGATGGTTTCCACAGTCAAACGACCTCCAAATGCCGAAGACCGCGTCGACAGCCCACCTGGCGTGGGGGCAGGAGATCTGGACTCTGCTGGGCCAAACCATTCCTCCGTGGAGACCCGGGGACGCTTAATCGTCGGCGCTGGCTCCAACAGGCAGTTCGACCTTCTCCTCTGCCCATAACGTGGCTGCGGGGCTGGGGCAAAACCCTCCAGGGCCGCAGGCCGCCTCCTCCTCGCGCAGCGGTGTACACCTGGCACCGGGGCACACTCAAGGGGAAGAGACACAGAGGACGCAGGTTCATATTCAGTTTTTGCAGCGGGAGGAGAGAGCTCAGGGGACTGTGAAACCTGAACTCCTCCCCCAGGAATCAAACAAGGCAATTCACTCATAATGGGAGGAGAATGAAAGGACACTTGCCTGATTCCCGGAGGGCCGGTGGAACCCGCCACAAGGGACTCGAGTCTCTCTTCTCCCAACCGGATAGAAGTGGGGAACCCCCCGGACAGATGAGGCGGTGCTACCCGCACCGGATCGGGACCTGGAACACCTGGAGATGAATTAGCGCTTCTCCCAGCGGCCGGAGTGAATGACGAAGAGGGGGGTGAAACAGCTGAGGAGAGCTGGGGGCCCAAAGCTGACGGGACAGCGGGGAGAGCGGGCCCAGGAGCGGGAGCAGCTGATTCACTTCTTCGGTGAGACACGGGAGCAACAGCAGGCTGGGAGGCGGAATTCGTGTGGTTTCCTGGAGCGGGATCTGGACGGGACTCTCGCTGAGATGAGTGGGGAATTTGGGAGCGACGTCTTCTGAACGTGAGGTCGGGAAAACGCCGCTCCTGTGCGATGAGCGAAGCCAGCAGGTCAGCGTATTCCGGAAAATCGTTCAGCTCCGGGTTCTTCTCGACCAGCCTGACCGCCGCAATCACGTTCTTCATGGCTACGGGGGGAACGGCGGCGGAAGAAGCGGCTGCCACTCGATCCGCGATGCGCATCGCTGTCATTCTCATCTTCTCCGGGGGAAACCCGGTTGACGTCACTCTATCCTGGGGATCACCCCTGAGTGAGGCGAACTCCTGGACTGGATCGGCGGCAGGAGCGGGATTCCGAAGCGAGGAGCGAAGGCGTCCTGTCCTCGGCTTCCTGCCGGAGTTCTCCTCCAGCCTACGGAGCCTCTCCCAGGCCACAGAGATGTCTGCCCTCCTCGCCTTAACCTCGGGGAGAAGGAAGTAGCGAGAAAAGCAGTTAAGCATACCCTCGGCGAGCTCCAGGCGCCAGCGTATCTCGCTGGGGGCATCGTAGAGGTCCGTGGTGAACAACGTTCCGTCCACAAGGTCCAGAGTCTCCGAGAGATCGTGGCCTGGGTGCCGCATGAGTCTCTTGGAAGGAGACATGATACTGGCTCGCCCGTACCCAGAGGAAGAGAAAAAAAAGGCGTCGAGTCCTTACAGCCAACTCACGGTCGCGGCCGTCTCACTATGGCTGCGACCTACTGTCATAACTCTGGCTCTCACGAGCCAGGAAAGGAGATACGAGGGCGACCAGTGAGTTAGCGTAGTTTATTAACAAGAGCACACACTACACTAAATAACGAACAGAAAAGTAAAGAGCCACGTGGGGCTAAAACACACACAGAACTAAGGATACATACCACCCAGGGAGAAAGGCTAGAGAGGCGGCGAGGGAAAAATACACGCCGAGTCGCAACACTTACTTTGGGTGAAGCGCCGAGGTAACGGCGGACTGAAGCTAGTCGTAGGAGCTAACAGTCGTGGGAAACACAAGGAACGTCTTCCCATAGCGAGGTCGCAGCGACGAGTAACTCTCGGCTGCTCGCTTAAATGGGGGAGATGATTGGGAATAGGAGACAGCTGTCCCAGCGCAGCTGAACTAGACAGCTGGCAATCAGCTGGGCGCTGTCAAAGAGCGGGCCATGGAAGACCCGGCACGGACTACCCCGAAGCAGGAGCGAAACTGGACAACCTGAACGCAGAGAAAAGATAGCGTTCAGGTCGTGACATTTATATTCTCTTACAGATTCAGTACTTAATCCTTCATTGCTGGACGTTGAATCCATCGTGGATGGCTCTAAGCGTAATCATGATGTAATCCACCTTCCAAGACAGTTCTCCATTTGCCGCTATCAGAGTCCTCTCCATTTTTTCAATTTGATGGATGCACCTCGCCTGGCCAGCATTTTGATAGGTTGTATCCATCTTCAACAATTTGCGGTACACCAGGACAATCCCAGATCCAATCAGAACGATCCCAATCACCATTACTACGAAGACGTACAAATCTTCTACATCTTCGATGGAAAGATCAGTCAGGCACAAGAGTTTCCAATTACTTGTTTCCCGTAAATAGCCCGCAGCAGCCGTTCTTGCGGGGCAAACAACCTCCATTTGCCGCTATCAGAGTCCTCTCCATTTTTTCAATTTGATGGATGCACCTCGCCTGGCCAGCATTTTGATAGGTTGTATCCATCTTCAACAATTTGCGGTACACCAGGACAATCCCAGATCCAATCAGAACGATCCCAATCACCATTACTACGAAGACGTACAAATCTTCTACATCTTCGATGGAAAGATCAGTCAGGCACAAGAGTTTCCAATTACTTGTTTCCCGTAAATAGCCCGCAGCAGCCGTTCTTGCGGGGCAAACAACCTCCCCCGGGGCACTTTTCTTCGTTGAAAAGATAGTGTCAATTGCGTTCAAAGCCCAGCTTATTAATTCCATAATTTCTTTCAATAATCAGCAGTAAAGACGCAGACAGACGACAGCAAGCTGGGATCCAGTTAGTTAGGGGAGGAGGAGGAGATAAGTCAGAGCAGGAGAGAAGAAAAAAGCGTCTGCTCTCTTTGGAGGGCGGAAGTGAAGAGGGGACTTTTTCTGCTGAATTTACTCCACGACCGCCATTTGTAGTTGTTCAGCCAGTGAACACAGTGCGCCCCTTTAATACAGTATATTATATTAATATACTGTATAATATACTTATATAATAATATACTCCTAATATTATACATTAGGAGGTGCGCAATTTTCTTTCTATATTAGCCGACGATCGCATCCAGTGCGAGTTGGACGGATCTACTCGAAATGAAAAAATATACCAGCAGGTGTCTGAGCAGATGGCTTCCCAAGGGCACATCCGTACTGCCAAACAGTGTCGGGAGAAGCTGAAAAAGCTGAAAAGCGATTACCGAGCAGTGAAGGACCACAATGCTTGAAGTGCAGTGGATCAGAAGGAGTGAAAGTGGTTTGCTGAGATGGACGCGATCTATGGACATAGGCCCTCGACACGGCCACGGCCTTGGAAACCGTGGATGGTGAGTGTTGTTTTGATATTGTGCGTCTTTTCGCCAATTTATCCTTTCTGTGCCAAGCTCACTGTTTTTAAGAAATAGGAAGGTTGTTAGATTGTGGGTAATGGTTGTTACTGAGGCTTGCCTATTGTTTTGCAGCCAACTGCAGATTCACGCTTGCTTTGTGTTAAGTATCAGCGCGAACAAAACGCTGAATTACGCTTGTTGTATTCCGGTTAAAAACTTTAGAGTGTTGTGTACATGTTGCACTTTGGTGTTAAGTTTTAAATTGCGTGCATTTTCTTTCTAGAATCGCAGTTCATATCACAGGGGTCCACCTCAGTGTACATGGACACACCGGACTCTCCTGCCTCTGCGTCTGCATCTGGCGGAGCGCCAGCTGGATCGACTCCCATGTCAGCCACATCACCAGCTCCATCTGGATCACATTCAAGTGCCGGTAAGGCACAATAACCACAATTTTTTTTTTTTGTTGAAACAGGTCCAGCGGAAATCAGGGTCGAAAATCCATCCATCCATCCATCCATCTTCTACCGCTTAATCCTTTACAGGTCGCGGGGGGGCTGGAGTCTAACAAGTTATGTACCAAATTGATTAATGCAATTTCCTGTAGCTGCATATTAATTAATTGAAAATGTCTTTTTAAATGTACAAAAAGGTTATTCTTTGGTCTTCACTTATCGGTGTTCCACAACCCGTCCCATTTTTAGGTGTGGTGATTGAAGTGCTGTTGTAACTCCTGTTTTAGAAAAACAAATAAAGCTCATGAACTGCCGTTGAAATCCACATGCTTCATTGAAATGCTTCGCGTCAGCTGACTGTATTAACCCATTCAGATTTCTGCGGCCACACTACAAGCAACTATTTTAAACATTACCCATCCATCCATCCATATTCTTAATCTTAATCCTTTTTAGTTTTGCAGGGGGGCTGCAGCCGAAGACAGCACCCTGCGTGTTGCAAAATCTGCTCTACTGAGTGGCAACAACATGACAGTTCAGCTTATATACAGCAATGAAGCATAATATAATAGTGATATTCCACCACAGACTTTCACCTGTGTAATTCCATAATATATGTAGTGATCCAGCTTTAACGACCATGCCTTTCTGTCTTTCCATCTAGGCAAGAGGAAAATGGACAACTCCATCGCTGACCTTACATGAGCGATGGTCAACATGCATGACGAAGAGATGCGGCTCTTGAAACGGCAACATGACCAGCGGCAAGAACACCATCAGGAGTACATGCAGCATTTGTGACAGGTGGCCGCAGATGTGCGGGCAGATGCGCGTGAAGCCCAGGAGCAGGACGCTGCGTTACGAAGGAAAGAGCTCGCAGGGATGTCAACATTCAACAGAGATTTCCTGACCCTATTTGGCAGGCCTGTGGACGCATTTAGCAGTCGGCGTGTCTAACCATGTCTCCCCACGCCCAGTCTGTTTTTTTGTTTGTAAATTTTGCTTCTGGAATAAAATTGTATTGTTTGCATCAAAAGTCTGGTTTATCTGTTATGACACTGTATGAGAAAAGCCAATAATTACATACACATTCCATTCTCTGTTCACTCCACATGCTGCTGTTCATCAGGTCAGGTGTATAGCCTTCTAATGGTAATTTAATTTTTAACAACACAACGAAACGTAATGTCTTGGTAGGTTTTTTTTTATTTTAAACAAATTTGCAATGCTGAATCCATTTCTCTTGAATGGGTACATTTTTTATGTTATAAGCAGTTGTACAGGTGTGCTTGAACTTGTAGACACTGCTAAAGGTAAGTACATGTAAGATGAATGTTGCATCACCAGTCAAAATTTAATAAATTAAGAAGGAATCTAGCAAAAATTTGGCACTAATAACATTAGACACAACTGTGTTTTTGTTGCACACAACTGTTGTTACCAACAAGTTGTGCAAAATTTATATTCCCTTTTCCCAAAAATTAAAAATCAATTTGTAAGTAAAAGTGGGAGACCTTTACTTGGGAATATGACATGTATCAGCACATGATTTATAGTTCAATTTGCATTTCCACCTAAGCAAAACTAACTAACTAACTAACTAACCTGCACTTATATAGCGCTTTTCTAGTCACAAAGACCACTCAAAGCGCTTTCATTAATACTAACCCTCTATTCTAAGGGCCTATAGGAAACAGATATCTAGGGACAATTTAGAACAGCCAATTAACCTAACATGCATGTTTTTGGCATGTGGGAGGAAACCGGAGAAATCCCGGAGTAAACCCACGCAACACGGGGAGAACATGCAAACTCCACACAGATCACTGTTGGTCGGGGGCTGGGATCGAACCCACGATCCCATGATCCCCACAATCCCCTGGCCAAGGGTAAACTGTGCTGCCGCAGTGCTAACCACTGCGCCACTGTGCAGCCCAAAAGTGGCTTGTCGAGCTGGATTTTTGTGAAGATGGCCTGTGCGGTGTTTCTGCATGTAATTACATACCTGTCAAGTGATACGGTTTTGCCGTATTTTAATATGGGGAAAATGCAATTTTAGCAAATACGGGCGTATTGCCATTTCTGTACGCCAAAGAGAAAAATATACGGGAAAAAAAATTATTAAGAGTGTGGGGAGGAACACGTCGTGTGTGTGACCCCCACAGCGTGCGGGGCTGTCAGAGCTCTCAGCGTGAGCAATTATCACAACAGTGAGAAGTGTGGACTCATCATTAGGCTGATGGCTTCGCACCTTCTTAACAGATAAGCGTTATGAACAAGAGGACAGGTAGATGGACCATGCACAACATTTTATTTACAAAAAACATTTTTGAAATATGTATGCACATAAATGTGGGTGAAATAGACAAGTACTGCATCACAGCACAGCATCTCGTATATCGGCTCCCTGCTCCTCTGCTCCCTGGGTCGCTGCCACCACTGGTTCATCTACTGCATCATCCAATGTAGTGTCAAACGTCTCTCCATGACTCTCACACAGATTGTGCAGAGCACAAGAAGTCAGCACCATAGATTTCACCAGTTTCATGTCACAGTCATTCCTCTCTCCTTCCTCCTTCCTTCTCTCCTCGTCATCAGCCATTTTCTTTGTTGTGGAGGATTCGGTCGCGTGTTTGACGTCACGAGAGTGTGGCGCCGCCTGCTGTTCAACAAATCCCACCCACAGCAGGTGTGCCAGCAGTAATGTTGAAACGCAACCGAGGCAGAACCGAACCGAAGTGAGTAGAGTCGGGTTTTCTAATCGGGGCTAGTGGAAAAGCGCCTTTAGTGCGTGATTCGGGTCCCAAATTTTTTTTGTGTGTGTGTGTGTGTGGGGGGGGGTCAATTGTGTGTATGGTTTTGGACTTTTCTAAAGGGGGGAGGAATGTTGTATAGTGTTTTGGCACATTATTGTGATGTGCGGTGTAGTGACGTGCACTTCCTGTCACGTCACTGCACCGCCCTATATAAGGTGGAGGGTGCCCATATTGTGGCCTCTTTGACCGGTGCCCTCTGCCAGGTGCCTACCGTGTTACTGCTGTTCTTCAACATCAATAAAGCTGTGTTCGTCCAGTCATCTGGCCTCATCCTTCACCCAAGGTATTTTACCATACATAACATAACCGCTACTTGAGTTCCATCAATAAAGCCGTGTTCTCCATCTCCATCTCGCCTCATTCATCACCCAGGTATTTTCCATACATAACAGGGGCATGAGCCATCCAGCTTTTCTATAGAGATCAGTCTCAGAGAGATCTGTTTTCTCTTTTTTCTCCTTTGAATTCTTGGATGGAATATGGGTGGGCAATATAAGCTGCGGCTTCAGCCATCACCCATTTCGGATAACTCACGTGGAATTGTATAGTAGAAGGAGTCTTTGTCTAATTTGACCTTGTTGTTATATTATACAGTTTCTTTTAACCTGTAATGTACTATCCGAAATAAATAAATTCATTCATTCATTCATTCATTCATTCATTCAGATCAGTCTCCCATATGTGGAAGTAGAGGGGGCGTGACTTAGGCTGCGACCTGGGAGAGCTGTCACACAGACAGCAAAGCAAGTCCAAATAAGCAACTACGCATTAAAAAAACAAGCCCCAAAACCTGCAACTGATGAGGTTTGCAAGCAACTTTAAAGAAAAACAAGCCCAAAGTTGCTTATAATAAGCAGACTTGGCAACACTGATTGTTGCGTCCCTTTCTGTGCTATAACGCCTGTGTATGTGTGTTACTGACTAGCATCATGCTTCGTTAAAAGTACTCGTAGGTCCCCCCCAAATCTGTGCAGATACTACTAACTAACTAACCTGCACTTATATAGCGCTTTTCTAGTCACAAAGACCACTCAAAGCGCTTTCATTAATACTAACCCTCTATTCTAAGGGCCTATAGGAAACAAATATCTAGGGACAATTTAGAACAGCCAATTAACCTAACATGCATGTTTTTGGCATGTGGGAGGAAACCGGAGAAATCCCGGAGTAAACCCACGCAACACGGGGAGAACATGCAAACTCCACACAGATCACTGTTGGTCGGGGGCTGGGATCGAACCCACGATCCCACGGTCCCCACAATCCCCCGGCCAAGGGTAAACTGTGCTGCCGCAGTGCTAACCACTGCTCCACCGTACGGCTGCACGGTGCAGATACTACAG
Organism: Pholidichthys leucotaenia; assembly: GCA_020510985.1. Taxonomy (NCBI): domain Eukaryota; kingdom Metazoa; phylum Chordata; class Actinopteri; order Cichliformes; family Pholidichthyidae; genus Pholidichthys; species Pholidichthys leucotaenia. Next base: position 14,550,321 of record CM035844.1, read on the forward strand.
TGATTAACAGTGTGAGGAGTCCTACCCCACATAACCTCAGTAACTACATCACCACCCCCTTGATTGGTGAGCACAGCAGTGCAGGGAAATGTCACAAGTGTGGAATTATTTTACAGTGGGGGGGGGGGGGGTATTGGAGTTTCTTGGGGGGGGGGCAAACAAAATCTTGCATAGGGCACCCAAAAATCAGGAAACGGCCCTGGCTACATGCGTACTAGCTTCTATTGTGCTGAATAATGTAGCTGTGATTAGATTAGGAAATGTCAACGATTAAAAGTGGTGTGAGAAACCGCCTAAATGCATATCACCATTTTAATGAGACAGTAATAATAATGGATTAGATTTATTAGCCCCCTGTTCTCTGCAGGTTTAAATCGCCTTTCATTGTCCACCTAATCGATGAATTCTGAGCTGCAACGAATGAATTCCTCAGTCTTTTATTGGCCGTGCTGAAGCATAAACCGGTGAAATTCAGCACCTCAACGCGCTCCCTGATAAAACACGCTCGAACACACCGTGGCCTGTTCGCTGCCCGTCGGGCTCATCTCCACTGCAACCCTTCCGCATTTTCCTGCTGCTCCTCGGCTGTGACGTGTCGTGCTGACGGCGGCCTCGGAGCTGGAGGAGCGGGGGGCTGTAGCAGGACTAGATCCGGCTCCAGACGTCCCGCTTCACCTTTCCGCGCTGCGTCTGCAGGAAAAAAAAACCCCCATAACCCCTCCTTCTGTGCTTTTCTCCGACCCGCCCAAAGAACACTAAATTCCCGACTGAATCTTGCCCGAGTCTGGGGGGACCAGGCGGCCTGGGAAGCCGAGGAGCGGACGAAGGCCATCCCTGCGGCTTAAATCTGGTACGCCAATTATTTCTTTACATGTGGCTGGCGTTTTCGGAGGTGCCTTCGTGTGTGAATGTGTCTGTGGCTGTTTGTTTTTGTATGCTAACAGTATTTCCAATTGATTTCTTTATTCTTACTGTGAGTCCGCAAAGGGGTTGGGCCTTTTCTTCTGGGGGCCCGGGCCTTTATAGAGGCCATAATTGGTAGATGGGGCCTGTGCAGCTAGCAAGCTATTCCGCCCAGTCCGGTTTGTGTACGCGCCAGTAATCGCTGGAAAACATCCTTTGTTTTCTATTACTAACGGCTGATTCGCAGTATACGCTGCAGCTAAAATATGCGTGACTGTCTCCCGTCACCGGGACGTATTTTTGACAGGCGTTACAGTTAGCATTTGACTAGACGTCAAGCTAACAAAATGGCGGACGCTAGTGTGATGAAAATCTGTAGTAGGAAAGGTGTGTGTGTGTGTGTGTGTGTGTGTGTGTGTGTGTGTGTGTGTGTATGTGCATGCATGCATGTGTTTATTTATTCCTTCTCCCGCACGTTTGCTGCTGTGATAGCGTTCGTCTAGTATAACCTTGTCTTTTTACATTATTTTATCACTCTGTTGTATTTATGTGGCTGTTATCATTTTTTTTAAACGCCGATGTTTTTGACAGTCGGACGTTGTGTGCAGCCGTTGCTGACGTTATTCTGGTCAGTTTATTACCCCGACAGGTTTTCACCTATTTTACAGCCTGGTGCATGGGTCGGTGAGTTAGTCTGACAAGCCGAGGCATCTTAGATGTATTTTTTGCTATTTTTAAGCTCATTGATGTACTTTAGTGCCGGTGCATGTTACACCGTTGTCATCTTTTTTCCACCTGAGGTGGGGGATGGTGCATTCAGGGGCATTGAATCGCACCCTGGCTGCATCTTTTTTTGTTTGTTTACATCCGCGCTTCCCGTTTCAGGGAGGAAAAAACTGCATGTCATTTTTACCTTCATACTCATCTCGAAAGTCCCCTTCCAACTGTGGTGTTTGTTTTATGGCCAAATTACTGTGTGGTTTAAGTTTAATGATGGGGCATTGCACAGATCTCATGTTGTCCTGTGCTAAAAGCATGGTTTTGTTTCTTAGTAATATTTTGATAAAATTTGCCTAACAAAAAAAAAATAAACAACTGTAATGGCAAAGTGCACTCAGAAGAGATTATTATTATTATTACTATTATTTTGTCTCTGAATAATATGTCAAAACATTTAGGTGCTTGACTGCAGAAGCTTGTTTATCGCAGCATCTGAAAGTAGTCTATAGTCTACAATATTATATTTGGGTGCCCAAGTTTTAAGCGTGTTTGATATAAAAAAAAAAAGTTAATACACTAGTGTTGATGCATTGACAAAATACTGTGAAGACACTCAGATTTGATGCATATATTCAGTTTTTGTAGGTAAGGGTTTGCTACATTGGTATTCAATTTTCAAATTATATAGTGAGATATTAGGTTTATTTTATTTTTTTTTATTATTGTTCATTTCTGCAGAAGGTCGAATAAAAATGCCAGAATTCACAAGAAAAAATGGCAGGCTGATTTCATCAAATGATTTCTATACATACATTCAATTCAATTCAACTTTATTTATATAGCGCCATTTCACAACAACAGTCATCTCATAGCACTATCAACTGTAGGGGGGAACCCCCACAGTTGCAGAAAGACCCCAGCAATCAGGCGATCCCCTGTGAGCAAGCACTTGGCGACGGTGGAGAGGAAAAACTCCCTTTTAACAGGAAGAAACCTCCAGCAGAACCAGGCTCAGGGAGGGGCAGTCATCTGCTGCGACTGGCTGGGGGGTGAGGGGATAGAGAAGAAGAAAAGAACAGACATGTAGAGAGCAAACAGCACGATGGGGACTCAATCTATGGGAGAGAACAAACAAATGTTAATGACCAGCAAAAAAAAAAATATTTCATTGAGAGTGAGGAAAGGAGTGAGGCCCAGTGCATTACTGGAGGTCCCCCGGCTGACTAAACCTATTAGCAGCATAACTAAGGGAGGGTTCAGGAACACATGATCCCTCCCTAATTGTAGGCTATATCAAAAAGGTAGGTTTTAGCCCTATTCTTAAAAACAGAGATCGAGTCTGACTCCCGAATCCAGATTGGCAGTTGGTTCCACAGGAGAGGAGCTTGATAACTGAAGGCTCTGCCTCCCATTGTACTTTTGGAGATTCTAGGTATTACAAGTAATCCTGCATTTTGGGAGCGTAGTGCTCTGTTAGGATAATACGGTAGTATCAGATCTTTTAGGTAAAAAGGAGCCTGATTGTTTAGAGCTTTGTAAGTAAGAAGAAGGATTTTAAACTTAATTCTAAACTCTATGGGAAGCCAATGAAGGGAGGCCAGAACCGGAGAGATATGATCTCTCTTTCTAGTACCTGTTAAAACTCTTGCTGCAGCATTTTGGATCAACTGAAGACTTTTTAAAGATGTTTTAGGTCAGCCTGATAATAAAGAATTACAATAATCTAATCTCGAGCTAACAAAAACGTGGATCAGTTTCTCAGCATCACTCTGAGACAAGATGCTCCTAATCTTGGCAATATTACACAATATTACGCAAACGATACAGATGTCTATTTACATCTGTAAATAGACAAGAAAAAAACAATTATTTGAAAAAAAAGATTGACTATTTTTATGTTAAACTAGTACATTGGAAGTAGCAGTCATAAATTCATAAGACAAGTCCCCTTTTTTGAGAGCGGAAGAAAGATGCAAATTTTCAAGGAAAAATTGAAGTCACAAACTTTATAAAACAATTGCTATGTTTACATGCACACTAATAAACCGATTGAAAACTGGCTTTCTGTAGTAATCAGGTTATTCGAGTAGTCATGTAAACAGAATAATTGGATACAGGTCATTATCAGGTTATGAGAAATCCCATAAACACAAGTAGGTTATTGCCCTATAATCAGTTTATTCAATGCAAGTAAAACGTCAAATTTGATTATTTTCAATTATTACTGTGGCCATGTGACAGACTCGTCAAAGCTGACGTCTACCGAGGAAGAAGAAACACAATACAGAATATTTGGATATATGAGCTAGGATTACTACAGAATATTCATTCATCCATTCATTTTCAACTGCTTAATTGTTTTTGGGTCACGGGGCTGGAGCCTATCCCAGCATCTTTGGGTGAGAGGCAGGGTACACCCTGGACAGATCGCCAGTCCATCACAGGGCCAACACAGAGAGACAGACAACCATTTACTCTTGCATTCATACCGAAGTACAATTTATAATCCCCGTTTGATGCCAGTTAACCTAACCTGCATGTTTTTGGCCTGTGTGAGGTACTACACAATATTTTGAGTCCCAGAACCCTAGAGGACACAATCAGGCTTGACCTCAGGTTCTAGGTGCTTGGCAGTTTTCACATTTGTAAAAAAAAAAACCCCAAAAAACCAAGATGATATTTGTCACCGTGCCCTGATTGTAGGGGTGGGTTCAAAAGATCGATGAATCAATATCGAGCTGATTTTATTTGAATGATCCGATATCAGTTCAGAAAATGTTAAGATCGATCTTTTTAATATAATGCCTTTTCATGTGTGAAACTTTTAAGAGATTTACATGAGATCTCTTGTGGCTGAAATCTTGCGTTCATATATTTATTTTACATTTACAGCTTTGGGAAGCTAAGAACTTATTTCACATGCGCGGAAAATAGTCATTATAATGGCAAAATCCCCGACTGTATCGGTGTTGGATCAGATCAAAATTGAATCGAATCACTTCCTTTTTGAATCGGAATTGAATCAAAACTGGAAAATGCTGATGATTCCCAACCCTACCAGATTGTGTACTAAAATGTCAAGTGTGCCCTGATTCAGATGACACTTAGATTTACAGCATGTACATGATGCAAGAAAAACATAAAAAAACATACAGTTATGCAATTCAGAAGATACACCAACTGCAAGGAGATTCTTGTCACACAGGTTAGTTTAAGCAGGTTAGTTTTAGTCAGGTTAGTTTAAGCAGCACAGAATTAATTACATTTGGGAAATGATAGTTGACTTGGATGATTTATTTATTTTGGTCCAGGCTCTGTCATTATGAAAGCTTCAAAGTGAAAAGTACTGTCATGCTTGTATGAAATGAGGATGGGGTGATTTGGTGCATAACAGCATTGTAACTGTTGATTATTTACGTTGTACTGGTTCTGTTGCCAAAGGTGTTCATGTCCAGATATCTAAATCTCTGTTATTTGGTTTCAGCTCTCCAGTAACAAATGCAGTGCGAGGACAATGGATGAGGATGTCACCAGGCTTGCAATACATTCTGAAGAGCCAAAAATAATATTACACGGATCCGGTAATTAGCAATGTTTATGATATTTGTTTGTATTTATACGTGGTATGTTTATGGGTATCTTTATAATAAATGTTGTAGAATTGGGGTATATCAAGAAGCAGGATTATTTTGGATAACCAGATAACTAAAATCTTTTGATAACATGATCAAAGTAAAATGAGATGTATCATCTCAGTCCTAGAGCAAGTTGCATGGCATAAGAGGGTGAATGGTACCAATATTCAGTGCTTCTTAAAACGATAAATCACTGCTCCCAACTGTTATCTGGTTAACTGGAAAATCCTGCTTCTTCCAGATGAGGGTTGTTCCGGTGGGCAAGAGTTTGTTGTGGAGCTTCAAGAGACTGTGTTGGTGTCAGAAGGCGAAGGGGAAGGCATGGCGGTTCACAGGTTTGCCCCAGAAGAGCTAGTCATCCAGGATGCTGTTGAGGATGTGGTTTCTGAGTATGTGCACTGCGATGAAGATGAAGATGTTGCTGTAGAAACCTGTGTGATGGCGTTGGAGGGCGAGGAGGAAGATGTTGCCATGGGAGACATCCCAGAAGATGGCCTGGACCCAGAGCAGCAGGATGACGATGACCAAGATGGCTGTGGAGATTATCTAATGATATCCTGTAAGTTTATTATTCTGCCTTTTATTTATGCTTAGTCAGAGCAATTTTTTAGGCTGGGCTTGGTTGTTTTCAGGTTGAAGAAGAACCATCTTAAGAGATGATTCAGACACATTCTTATGCTATACACTAGATATAAATCACTAATAAGTGAATCTAACCAGTCCATCCAGGATTTCTAAAGATTCAAAGATTTTTATTTGTCACTACTGCTATACGTACAGGACATACAGGAGAATTGAAATGCCGTTTCTCTCTCTCTTTTAGTGATGTGCAACAGCAGTCTATGTACAGTAATGCTACCTGTAGTGCAAATGAAGATAAAGGATAAAACCCAGCAATCCTATATACAGAAAAAGTGGAGCCATAATACCCATAATTGCAAGTTCATTGTGGTAGCGGAGGTGCAGACAGTGACAGACTAGACTGCACATGATTAGTAGTGCAATAACAGCAGCAGATATGGCATTTGTGCAAATGGTTGCAGTAAGGTGCAGAGACGTACAGCAGCAGATGTATTACTGTTGGTGTGCCAGTCTCTCTGTGCAAACAGCTGAGGTAGTTATTGTGTGGGTGAGTGTTTTACGGTCCGGGGGGTGGGAGGGTGGTCCTGATGGCCTGGTGAGCAAAGCTGTTTAGCAGTCTTGTGGAGCGGGCCCCTAGTCTGCAGTACCTTTTCCCCAAAGGCAGGGGGCTGAAGAGGGAGTGTGAGGGGTGGGAGGTGTTGCCTGCAATGTTGATGTTCAAACACTGGCTGTAGTATTAGATTTGCTCGTTTGTTTGTGGTTTTATGGCATCTCTCCTTATGCGTGCTCCTGCAAAGGGGTTGTTTACAGGCAGGCGGATGTTTTTCAACCAAAACCTGACACTTCGTACACACAGTCAGGACGGAGACGTGGGGAGACGGAGGAAGGGACAGTGTGGGGAAAACTTGTGTTTTTTTAAATCACACACTGTTTTTTGGTGATGTGTTCCGTTAATACTCAGTGTAAACACGGAAGTGAGCGTGGTGCAGTGACGCATCTGATTGGTTAGACTGAGCGTTTGAGCACCACTCAGGGACAAATTTGATTGGCGGAAGTTGACGAGGACTGGCCAAAATTGCGGGAAAGTTGCGGTGATTGGACAAAGTTGCAAGGTCGCATAAAAGGCACTGACTGCTTGATCTCACATCAATTGGTGCATTCGCAACATCACAAAATCCTGGAGGGACTGTCTAACTGCTAATAAGTCTGCTATGGTCATTCATGATCTGGCTTTCCCATCTGATTGGTCATCTCTGTTGTGGTTAGTCACAAGTGCTGATACAGGTTCGGCGTGTTGTCCTGTGGGTTAGAAGTGATATTATTTTATTTTATTTATTTTTTTTTTAGTATACTTTATTGTCCCCAGAGGGGAAATTGAGGGCATCCAGCACTTGGATGGATGAAGCAGCCACGATACAGCGCTATCCCTTAACCATTCACACACACATTCACACCTAGGGCCACTTTAGAGTCTCCAATTAACCTAACCTGCATGTTTTTGGTATGTGGGAGGAAACCGGAGAAATCCTGGAGTAAACCCACGCAAACACAGGGAGAACATGCAAAAACTCCGCACAGATCACTGTTGGTCGGGGGCTGGGATCGATCCCACAATCCCCACGATCCCCCGGCCAAGGGTAAACTGTGCTGCCGCAGTGCTAACCACTGCGCCACCGTGCAGCCCATATTATGGCTGGTTTTGTGCAGTGCCGTCTTTTTTAAAGCCAAAATGGTTTCACACGGCACACATACTAGGCTTCATTGGCACTAAAGTTTCCACAGTTGCAGTTTCTGTTGTGCCTGACATCATTGTTCAGTAGGGCTGCAACTAACAATTATTTTGGTAGTCGACTAATCTAACAACCATTGTTTCGATTAGTCAACTAATCGTGATTATTTCTGTCATGTCCGCCAGCTCAGCTTCCTGCTGGCACAGCTCCTGCTCGGGGCTCCAGGTCATGTTTTACCTCACCTGGAAAACTGTCAAAACACCGCCTGCACACCTGTGAAAAGCACTTTGTCAGTCTCTGCCTTAATATAATGTAGCTTATTATAAAAAGTTGCCATAGCTAAATAAAATAATGACCCATCAGACATGAGTTGGAAACTTGAACTTGACAGTTTAATCAGAAGTGTTTGTAACAGCACCATTAAATAATAGACATTAAAGTGTAAAAACTCCAATAGCAGCTCTGCTGCTCCATGAAGGCTGTTGTAACTGTGTGTTTAAAATAAACTAGAGTAATATTCAACTCCATTAAAGTAAAAAACAAAATAACAAGCTAGTCTCTCCTGTTTGAAACCTTGCTGGGTCTAGAAGTTTAAAAGTTGAATTAGGCTTCAGATGAAAATTAAAACTTCTTCCATCCATCCATCCATCCATCTTCTACCGCTTTTCCGGAGGTCCGGGTCGCGGAGGCAGCAGTTCAAGCAGAGAAGCCCAGACTTCCCTCTCCCCAGCCACCTGCTCCAGCTCTTCAGAGGGGATACCAAGGCGTTCCCAGACTAGCTGGGAGACATAGTCTCTCCACCGAGTCCTGGGTCTGCCCCGGGGTCTCCTCCCAGTGGGACGTGCCTGAAACACCTCAAGTGGGAGGCGTCCAGGAGGCATCCTAATCAGATGCCCATACCACCTCAACTGACTCCTTTCAATGTGGAGGAGCAGCGGTTCTACTCTGAGCCTCTCCCGGATGACTGAGCTCCTCACCCTATCTCTGAGGGTGAGTCCAGCAATCCTACGGAGAAAGCTCATTTCAGCCGCTTGTATCCGCGATCTCGTTCTTTCGGTCATTACCCAAAGCTCGTGACCATAGGTGAGAGTAGGAACGTAGATTGACTGGTAAATCGACAGCTTTGCCTTAGAACTAAGCTCCCTCTTCACCACAACAGACCGGTACAACGTCCGCATCACTGCAGATGCTGCTCCAATCCGTCTGTCGATCTCTCGCTCCATTTTCCCCTCACTCGTGAACAAGACCCCAAGATACTTAAACTCCTCCACTTGGGGCAGGAGCCTGTCCCCAACCCGGAGAGGACAATCCACCTTTTTCCGGCTGAGGACCATGGACTCGGACTTGGAGGTGCTGATTCTCATCCCAGCCGCTTCACACTCAGCGGCAAACCGTCCCAGCAAGAGCTGTAGGTCATTGCTGGATGAAGCCAACAGGACAACATCATCTGCAAACAACAGAGATGAGATCCTGTGGTCACCAAGCATGACACCCTCCATTCCCTGGCTGCGCCTAGAAATCCTGTCCATAAAAATTATGAACAGGACCGGTGACAAAGGGCAGCCCTGGCGGAGTCCAACTCTCACTGGGAATGACTCCGACCGAGTGTTGGCAATGCGAACTAAACTCTCACAACGGTCGTACAGAGACCGAATAGCTCGTAACAACAAGCCCGATACCCCATACACCCGAAGCACCCCCCACAAAAATCCACGAGGGACGCGGTCAAATGCCTTCTCCAAGTCCACAAAACACATGTAAACTGGTTGGGCAAACTCCCACGAACCCTCAAGAATTCTCGAGAGGGTAAAGAGCTGGTCCGATGTGCCACGGCCAGGACGAAAACCACATTGCTCCTCCTGAATCCGAGGTTCGACCAACGGCCGGACTCTCCTCTCCAGTACCTTGGCATAGACCTTCCCAGGGAGGCTGAGGAGTGTGATCCCTCTAAAGTTGGAGCACACCCTCCGATCCCCTTTTTTGAAGAGAGGAACCACCACCCCGGTTTGCCATGCCAAAGGCACTGCCCCCGACCTCCACGCAATGTTGCAGAGGCGTGTCAACCATGACAACCCAACAACATCCAGGGCCTTGAGGTACTCGGGGCGAATCTCGTCCACCCCCGGGGCCCGGCCACCAAGGAGATTTTTAACCACCTTGGCGACCTCAGCCCCTGTGATAGGCGAGTCATCCCCCTCGTCCCCAAACCCTGCTTCCTCTGTGGAAGGCGTATCAGTGGGATTGAGGAGATCCTCGAAGTATTCCTTCCACCGCCCGACGATATCCCCAGTTGAAGTCAACAGTGTCCCATCCGCACCATACACAGTGTGGACGGGGAGCTGCTTTCCCCTCCTGAGCCGCCGAACAGTTTGCCAGAATCTCTTTGAAGCCGACCGAAAGTCTTGTTCCATGGCCTCACCGAACTCCTCCCATACCCGGGTTTTTGCTTCAGCAACCACCCGAGCTGCACTCCGCTTGGCCTGCCGGTACACCTCAGCTGCTTCGGGAGTCCCACAAGCCAACCAAGCTTGATAGGACTCCTTCTTCAGCTTAATGGCCCCCCTCACCACTGGTGTCCACCACTTGGTTCGGGGGTTGCCACCACGAGATGCACCGACCACCTTGCGGCCGCAGCTCTGGGCTGCCGCTTCAACAACAGAGGTGGAGAACATGGCCCATTCAGACTCCATGTCTCCAGACTCCCTCGGAATGTGGTTGAAGTTCTTCCGGAGGTGGGAGTTGAAGACCTCCCGGACAGGGGCCTCAGCCAGACGCTCCCAGCACACCCTCACTATACGTTTGGGTCTACCAGGTCTGAATGGCTTCCTCCCCTGCCATCGGATCCAACTCACCACCAGGTGGTGATCAGTTGACAGCTCTGCACCTCTCTTTACTCGGGTGTCCAAGACATACGGTCGCAGGTCTGATGACACGATAACAAAATCGATCATCGACCTGCGGCCTAGGGTGTCCTGGTGCCAGGTGCACATATGGACACCCTTATGCTTGAACATGGTGTTCGTTATAGACAGACTGTGGTTAGCACAGAAGTCCAATAACTGAACACCACTCGGGTTCAGATCGGGCAGGCCGTTCCTCCCAATCACCCCCCTCCAGGTTTCACTGTCGTTGCCCACGTGCGCATTGAAGTCCCCCAGTAGGACAATGGAGTCTCCAGGAGGAGCACCCTCCAGCACCCCAGTCACAGACTCCAAAAAGGGTGGGTACTCTGAAACATCATTTGGTGCATAGGCACAAATGATGGTCAGGACCCGTTTCCCAACCCGAAGGCGCAGGGAAGCAACCCTTTCGTCCACCGGGGAAAACTCCAATATAGAGGCAGCAAGGTGGGGCGATACAAGAATACCTACCCCTGCTCGTCGCCTCTCGCCCGGGGCAACTCCAGAAAAGGCCAAGCTCCAGCCCCTCTCCAGGAGACTGGTTCCGGAACCGGAGCTGTGTGTTGAGGTGAGGCCGACTATATCTAGCCGGTATCGCTCAATCTCGTACACCAGCTCAGGCTCCTTCCCCACCAGAGAGGTGACATTCCACGTACCAAAAGCCAGTTTAGAAAGCTTGGGATCAGTCCGCCAAGGTCTCCGCCTTTGACTGCCACCTAATCCACATAGCACCGGACTTCCATGATCCCTCCTGCAGGTGGTGAACCTACTGGAGGGCGGACCCATGTAACTCCTTCGGGCTGAGCCCGGCCGGGTCCCATGGGTGGAAACCCGGCCACCAGACGCTAGCCTTCGAGCCCCTCCCCCAGGCCTGGCTCCAGGGTGGGGCCCCGGTAACCCCATACCGGGCGGGGTACACTGAATCCTTGATATACAATTTATCATGAGAGTCTGTTGGATCGTTCTTCGTCTGGCCCTTCACCCAGGACCAGTTTGTCTTGGGAGACCCTATCAGAGGCAAATTGCCCCGGACAACATAGCTCCTGGGATCACTGGGGCACGCAAACCCCCCCACCACGATAAGGTGACGATCCATGAGGGGATCGTCACCCTCTTCTTCCAGTCCAAAATAAATTTATAAAACCACTTTAAATATCAGTTAAGGAATGTGAACCTTCACTACACATACAGTGAAATATTTAAGCCGTTTTAAAGCCACCTGCTCCAGCTCTTCAGAGGGGATACCAAGGCGTTCCCAGACTAGCTGGGAGACATAGTCTCTCCACCGAGTCCTGGGTCTGCCCCGGGGTCTCCTCCCAGTGGGACGTGCCTGAAACACCTCAAGTGGGAGGCGTCCAGGAGGCATCCTAATCAGATGCCCATACCACCTCAACTGACTCCTTTCAATGTGGAGGAGCAGCGGTTCTACTCTGAGCCTCTCCCGGATGACTGAGCTCCTCACCCTATCTCTGAGGGTGAGTCCAGCAATCCTACGGAGAAAGCTCATTTCAGCCGCTTGTATCCGCGATCTCGTTCTTTCGGTCATTACCCAAAGCTCGTGACCATAGGTGAGAGTAGGAACGTAGATTGACTGGTAAATCGACAGCTTTGCCTTAGAACTAAGCTCCCTCTTCACCACAACAGACCGGTACAACGTCCGCATCACTGCAGATGCTGCTCCAATCCGTCTGTCGATCTCTCGCTCCATTTTCCCCTCACTCGTGAACAAGACCCCAAGATACTTAAACTCCTCCACTTGGGGCAGGAGCCTGTCCCCAACCCGGAGAGGACAATCCACCTTTTTCCGGCTGAGGACCATGGACTCGGACTTGGAGGTGCTGATTCTCATCCCAGCCGCTTCACACTCAGCGGCAAACCGTCCCAGCAAGAGCTGTAGGTCATTGCTGGATGAAGCCAACAGGACAACATCATCTGCAAACAACAGAGATGAGATCCTGTGGTCACCAAGCATGACACCCTCCATTCCCTGGCTGCGCCTAGAAATCCTGTCCATAAAAATTATGAACAGGACCGGTGACAAAGGGCAGCCCTGGCGGAGTCCAACTCTCACTGGGAATGACTCCGACCGAGTGTTGGCAATGCGAACTAAACTCTCACAACGGTCGTACAGAGACCGAATAGCTCGTAACAACAAGCCCGATACCCCATACTCCCGAAGCACCCCCCACAAAAATCCACGAGGGACGCGGTCAAATGCCTTCTCCAAGTCCACAAAACACATGTAAACTGGTTGGGCAAACTCCCACGAACCCTCAAGAATTCTCGAGAGGGTAAAGAGCTGGTCCGATGTGCCACGGCCAGGACGAAAACCACATTGCTCCTCCTGAATCCGAGGTTCGACCAACGGCCGGACTCTCCTCTCCAGTACCTTGGCATAGACCTTCCCAGGGAGGCTGAGGAGTGTGATCCCTCTAAAGTTGGAGCACACCCTCCGATCCCCTTTTTTGAAGAGAGGAACCACCACCCCGGTTTGCCATGCCAAAGGCACTGCCCCCGACCTCCACGCAATGTTGCAGAGGCGTGTCAACCATGACAACCCAACAACATCCAGGGCCTTGAGGTACTCGGGGCGAATCTCGTCCACCCCCGGGGCCCGGCCACCAAGGAGATTTTTAACCACCTTGGCGACCTCAGCCCCTGTGATAGGCGAGTCATCCCCCTCGTCCCCAAACCCTGCTTCCTCTGTGGAAGGCGTATCAGTGGGATTGAGGAGATCCTCGAAGTATTCCTTCCACCGCCCGACGATATCCCCAGTTGAAGTCAACAGTGTCCCATCCGCACCATACACAGTGTGGACGGGGAGCTGCTTTCCCCTCCTGAGCCGCCGAACAGTTTGCCAGAATCTCTTTGAAGCCGACCGAAAGTCTTGTTCCATGGCCTCACCGAACTCCTCCCATACCCGGGTTTTTGCTTCAGCAACCACCCGAGCTGCACTCCGCTTGGCCTGCCGGTACACCTCAGCTGCTTCGGGAGTCCCACAAGCCAACCAAGCTTGATAGGACTCCTTCTTCAGCTTAATGGCCCCCCTCACCACTGGTGTCCACCACTTGGTTCGGGGGTTGCCACCACGAGATGCACCGACCACCTTGCGGCCGCAGCTCTGGGCTGCCGCTTCAACAACAGAGGTGGAGAACATGGCCCATTCAGACTCCATGTCTCCAGACTCCCTCGGAATGTGGTTGAAGTTCTTCCGGAGGTGGGAGTTGAAGACCTCCCGGACAGGGGCCTCAGCCAGACGCTCCCAGCACACCCTCACTATACGTTTGGGTCTACCAGGTCTGAATGGCTTCCTCCCCTGCCATCGGATCCAACTCACCACCAGGTGGTGATCAGTTGACAGCTCTGCACCTCTCTTTACTCGGGTGTCCAAGACATACGGTCGCAGGTCTGATGACACGATAACAAAATCGATCATCGACCTGCGGCCTAGGGTGTCCTGGTGCCAGGTGCACATATGGACACCCTTATGCTTGAACATGGTGTTCGTTATAGACAGACTGTGGTTAGCACAGAAGTCCAATAACTGAACACCACTCGGGTTCAGATCGGGCAGGCCGTTCCTCCCAATCACCCCCCTCCAGGTTTCACTGTCGTTGCCCACGTGCGCATTGAAGTCCCCCAGTAGGACAATGGAGTCTCCAGGAGGAGCACCCTCCAGCACCCCAGTCACAGACTCCAAAAAGGGTGGGTACTCTGAAACATCATTTGGTGCATAGGCACAAATGATGGTCAGGACCCGTTTCCCAACCCGAAGGCGCAGGGAAGCAACCCTTTCGTCCACCGGGGAAAACTCCAATATAGAGGCAGCAAGGTGGGGCGATACAAGAATACCTACCCCTGCTCGTCGCCTCTCGCCCGGGGCAACTCCAGAAAAGGCCAAGCTCCAGCCCCTCTCCAGGAGACTGGTTCCGGAACCGGAGCTGTGTGTTGAGGTGAGGCCGACTATATCTAGCCGGTATCGCTCAATCTCGTACACCAGCTCAGGCTCCTTCCCCACCAGAGAGGTGACATTCCACGTACCAAAAGCCAGTTTAGAAAGCTTGGGATCAGTCCGCCAAGGTCTCCGCCTTTGACTGCCACCTAATCCACATAGCACCGGACTTCCATGATCCCTCCTGCAGGTGGTGAACCTACTGGAGGGCGGACCCATGTAACTCCTTCGGGCTGAGCCCGGCCGGGTCCCATGGGTGGAAACCCGGCCACCAGACGCTAGCCTTCGAGCCCCTCCCCCAGGCCTGGCTCCAGGGTGGGGCCCCGGTAACCCCATACCGGGCGGGGTACACTGAATCCTTGATATACAATTTATCATGAGAGTCTGTTGGATCGTTCTTCGTCTGGCCCTTCACCCAGGACCAGTTTGTCTTGGGAGACCCTATCAGAGGCAAATTGCCCCGGACAACATAGCTCCTGGGATCACTGGGGCACGCAAACCCCCCCACCACGATAAGGTGACGATCCATGAGGGGATCGTCACCCTCTTCTTCCAGTCCAAAATAAATTTATAAAACCACTTTAAATATCAGTTAAGGAATGTGAACCTTCACTACACATACAGTGAAATATTTAAGCCGTTTTAAATTTGTTTGTGATGACTGTTTATCTTTTTAAAATTAAGTTACAAATTACGATATTCTAATTTACTGAGATGCACTAATATTCAGAATGAAGGCTGATATTACAGCGGCAATAATAGAGAATACGAAAAAGAGTAAGTTGCTCATGTAATTAACCCATTTACTGCAGTTAACATAAAGCTGGCATAACAGAAGCAGCTCAGCTGTCAGCAACCATCGTAAGAAAGATTATTGTCCAACAGCAGGTAAACTATTTAAACAGCATGTACTAATAGTGTGGTCAGTTTTCTAAGTCACTCATTGAAAATAAGAAGTGCTAAGGTTACTTGCTAACCTTACCGGTGCAGTCCGCTAACAGGTGGCCAGGAACGGAGAGGAGGATGGAATGGATGCATCGCTGTAGTGCAGCTGTGATATGACAACACTGCTTTACAGTCTACTTTTAACTGGTTTCATTTATTAAGTTTCAGTAAAATTCTTCCATACTTTGGAAACTTTTGGCCTTATCCGTGATTTTCTCTCCGTGTCACCATGATGCGTTCCTCTTCTTCTTTGCTGAAACAGTTCAACTGAACGTTTCTGCGGCATCCATATAAACTTTAAAATTAAACGATTTGTCGACAACAAAAATCTGCATTGACAAATTTTTATGATCAATGCTGGTGACAACGCCAACTAATCGTTTGAGCCCTGTTGTTCAACAGGTGAAAGTGTAGTGTGCCAATTTGTTGCTTCCTCTTTTAACTGACTGCTTTCCTCTCATTTGCATGTCATGCAATAACAGTGTAATTGAAGCCTTTACGTTTAGAAAATTTTATTTGTATCATATTCCATCATTATTGCTAATGCAATTTATCATTAAGACCTAGTTTCCTCCTCTCCTTTTGTAGTGTGAAAGCTTTGTCCTAATTAGTGGATTAATTAACTAGTGTTAATGTGGCCCTATGCTGTAAAATTTACATAAATGTTCAGTGTTAACGTTAACATTTTTGATTAAAATATGCAATGCTAGTAATGATTGTTAATGTTGCTAGTTTTAACATACTACAACAAAATTGTTACATGTCCAGTTTAAGATTGTAACTTATTAGTTACCATCAGTGCTCAGACAGCTTTCAGAAAAATGTTGATCACTTCTACGGTATCAAAGTTTATTTCCTTTTTTCAGGTATTGCTTAATATCACACTTTCTGAAATGTAGCAGTTGCATAAGCACACACTGCAATATCAACACTGAAATGTATTGGGTATCCCACTGATATGAAGTAATATATTTGCCTTGTCTACTTTGCAGCAATTACACAACACGATTTGTACAGTGCGTCATTACTTTTATCTTGCAAAGTAGCACTCTTTGTTATAACACAGAGTACAGTTATATTGATAAAAAAATGGACTATCGATTATCAGGTTAGTGTAGGGGACAAAGATGAATCAATGTTTGTGCACTTTTAGATTGTCTTTGACCACTGATGCAGGTGATCTGAAAAGGAGAGTTTTAAGCTCCTGCTTAATTTGCATTGCTTTTGCTACAGTCAAACTCTGCCTCAACCTCTTCCTATTTTTTCAATATTATGCAGTGGTGCTACAATCTAAGAATTGATCAGGTGACATTTTACAGGTGGCAAACATCTCTAGAGTTGACTACCGATGTTATTAGAGTCTTTATAAATATTTATAGTGTGGTGATGCTAGAATCTATAGTGTCATCAACTAATGGGTAGTTGGTACTTGTACGTATGTTTGAAATATGTGTTTCCTCTTTGCTAGTGGACGAAGCTGGCAAAATGGTGTCGGAGGATGGAACCGAGGTAACGGTGGAGGGAGCTGTTGAGGACCAGGAAGTTGAAAAGGATGAGGATGGACAGGAAGTGATAAAGGTGTACATCTTGAAGGCAGATTCTGGGGAAGATGACATGGGTGAGTTGTCCTCGGTTTGCATTTTTTTTTCCTAATGTATACCATTAAGCACAAGAAAATTGTATGAGCGTTTTTTTTATGAATCTAAAGCAAATAAGCTTTCTTTGTTCTTTACACTGATGATGGTGCGTGGATAGGGCGTTTATGCTCACTGGTCTGTATGTATGTATATACTGTATGTATGTTTGTCTGTGTAATAAAATAGAAACAGCTGAAGATATAAATCACCAAATTTAGTACACGGGTAAATGTCAACATAATCTGGAAACCCATTGCTTTTGAAGTCAAAAGTTCAAAGGAAGAGGTCACAAGGTCAGAAAACTATCACACTGCTAATCTGTTTCTCAAAAAGGGATTGGGCATTCAGGGCATGGGTCTACATCCCTGTTTAGTGCACTTTAGTTTGCATCTTAAATGTCCCAGAACCTTTGAATGTAGGATCTGAAAAACATTTAGATTATTTTAAAATTGAAAATCCTCCGACCAAGAATGTTGTGGCATTGTACTGAGCTCACTATAATGTGGTGGAGCAGTCGTGACCTGTGGGTAGTACCGTTGCCTCATAGCTAGAAGGTATCTAATTCAAATCCCAATAGGGCTGTGTGATATGGCCAAAATTTCATATTACGATATAAGTAATCTTATTTGATGATAACAATATATACAGTGGTGTGAAAAAGTGTTTGCTCCCTTTCTGATTTCTCATTTTTTTGTATGTTTGTCACACTTAAATGTTTCAGATCATCAAACAAATTTAAATATTAGACAAAGATAACACAAACACAAAATGCAGTTTTTAAATGAAGGTGTTTATTATTAAGGGGGAAAAAAATGCAAACCTACATGGCCCTGTGTGAAAAAGTGATTGCTCCCTAAACCTAATAACTGGTTGGGCCACCCTTAGCAGCAACAACTGCAATTACACATTTGCGATAACTGGCAATGAGTCTTTTACAGCGCTGTGGAGGAATTTTGGCCCACTCATCATTGCAGAATTGTTGTAATTCAGCCACATTGGAGGGTTTTCGAGCATGAACCGCCTTTTTAAGGTCATGCCACAGCATCTTAATCAGATTCACATCAGGACTGTGACGAGGCCACTCCAAATTCTTCATTTTGTTTTTCTTCAGCCATTCAGAGGTGGACTTGCTGGTGTGTTTTCAATCATTGTCCTGCTGCAGAACCCAAGTGCGCTTTGGCTTGAGGTGATGAACAGATGCCTGGACATTCTCCTTCAGGGTTTTTTGGTAGACAGCAGAATTCATGGTTCCATTTACCACAGCAAGTCTTCCAGGTCCTGAAACAGCAAAACAGCCCCAGATCATCACACTACCACCACTATATTTTACTGTTGGTATGATGTTCCTTTTCTGAAATGCTGTTACTTTTATGCCAGATGTAATAGGACACATACCTTCCAAAAAGTTCAACTTTTGTCTGGTCAGTCCACAGAGTATTTTCCCAAAAGTCTTGGGGATCATCAAGATGTTTTCTGGCAAAACTGAGATGAGCCTTTATGTTCTTTTTGCTCAGCAGTGGTTTTCGTCTTGGAACTCTGCCATGCAGGCCATTTTTGCCCAGTCTTTTTCTTATGGTGGAGTCATGAGCACTGACCTTAACTGAGGCAAGTGAGGCCTGTAGTTCTTTGGATGTTGTTGTGGGGTAATTTTGGTTGGTCGGCCACTCCTGGGAAGGTTCACCACTGTTCCATGTTTCCACCATTTGTGGATAATGACTCTCACTGTGGTTCACTGGAGTCCCAAAGCTTCAGAAATGGCTTTATAACCTTTTCCAGACTGATAGATCTCAATTACTTTCTCATTTGTTCCTGAATTTCTTTGGATCGCAGCATGATGTCTAGCTTTTGAGAATCTTTTGGTCTGCTTCACTTTGTCAGGCAGGACCTATTTAGTGATTTCTTGATTGAGAACAGGTGTGGCAGCAATCATGCCTGGGTGTGGCTAGAGAAATTGAACTCAGCTTTCCAAAGATGTGATAAACCACAGTTAATTTATGTTTTAACGGGGGGCAATCACCTTTTCCCACAGGGCCATGCAGGTTTGGATTTTTTTTACCCTTAATAATAAACACCTTCATTTAAAAACTGCATTTTGTGTTTCCTTGTGTTATCTTTGTCTAATATTTATTTAATAAAATTTATTTGATGATCTGAAACATTTTAGTGTGACAAACATACAAAAAATGAGAAATCAGGAAGGGGCAAACACTTTTTCATATCTCTCTCTCTCTGTACAATCGTCGTTTTAAGCAGAAGTGTCAACTACTGAACTTTGTTTTAGGGCAGGCAAAGTTGGCTATCTATGTAAGCCGGAGAAGAAAACTTGAAAATGTTGAGAATGATGTTGATGTCAAAATTTTATTTGTGAGGCTACTTAAAGCCAGAATCAGGCTGGACTTTCAGTTTTTTATGGGGAATGGGGATGTGGAAGGTTTCAGGACCCTCTGGTCCCTGGAGAATGTCCTCTGTTCAGTTCATGATGGACAGCTTTTTTTGGGGGGCGTTTTTTGGGGGATTAATTTTCTGTGTAACATAGCATGATATAGAAATTGTATTGACTGATGGACAAGTGTGTTTATTAAAGATCTTTTAAAAATCTCTCTCTCTCTCTCTCTCTCTCTCTCTCTCTCTCTCTCTCTCTCTCTCTCTCTCTCTCTCTCTCTCTCTCTCTCTCTCTCTCTGTGTGAGTAAAACAATATACATTTTCTGTAAATTCTATAGTATAGATGTACTTAATCCTCACCTGGCCACTTAAGTAACCGTTGCGGCCAATCGTCTGAAGGCAGGGTGATCTTGGGCTAGGGCAATGAGGTCAGCCAGAGGTCTTATCATTGCAACCTGGGTTGTCCAGGACAGTCTGGGCCGACCTCAGGCGCGATGCGAGCCCTTGGGCGGGAGGGGGGGGGGGGGCAGCGCTGGCAGAGAGGGCCTGCTTGGCCGAGGAGCTGCAGCCTCCCTCTTCTGATGACTATGGAGATAGGGCAGCCAGCCCTCCTGTAAGCCTCATTGTTTAGATGTAATAATCACATAAATAAGGACCATCTTTTTTTTTTGGGCCATGATCTGAAAATCAAAGGCACAAATGGTGATGTAATGAAATACAAGTGAGGACTTCAACTTTATTCATTATCACTATATGACTAATTAAAACTATTAGAAATAAAGTAAATTCCTGTATATTAAGAGCCAGTTTGTTCTTCTGACACATTTTGATTAATTTATTTTTTATTTAGTGTGTATGTGGCCACTGTCATACATTTTCGCAGCTTTAGTAATATTTTTTCAGACAGAACTAAGAAACTCGGCAGTAATTTAAACCAAAGAAACGATGGTCTGATACATTATAATGTAGGGCTGTGCGATATGATTGAAATTTCATATCACGATGTCATCTTATATCATGATAACGATATACAGTGGGGGAAAAAAGTATTTAGTCAGCCACCAATTGTGCAAGTTCTCCCACTTAAAAGATGAGAGAGGTCTCCAATTTTCATCATAGGTATACCTCAACTATGAGAGACAAAATGAGAAAAAAAAAAAAATCCAGAAAATCACATTGAAGGATTTTTAATGAATTAATTGGTAAATTCCTCGGTAAAATAAGTATTTGGTCAATAACAAAAGTTCATCTCAAAACTTTGACCTCTGTCATTGCCAACAAAGGGTATATAACAAACGTTTTCTGTAAGTCTTCACAAGGTTTTCACACACTGTTGCTGGTATATTGGCCCATTCCTCCATGCAGATCTCCTCTAGAGCAGTGATGTTTTGGGGCTGTCGCTGGGCAACACGGACTTTCAACTCCCTCCAAAGATTTTTTATGGGGTTGAGATCTGGAGACTGGCAAGGCCACTCCAAGACCTTGAAGTGCTTCTTACGAAGCCACTCCTTCATTGCCCGGGCGGTGTGTTTGGGATCATTGTCATACTGAAAGACCCAGCCACGTTTCATCTTCAATGCCCTTGCTGATGGAAGGAGGTTTTCACTCAAAATCTCACGATACATGGCCCCATTCATTCTTTCCTTTACACAGATCAGACGTCCTGGTCCCTTTGCAGAAAAACAGCCCCAAAGTATGATGTTTCCACTCCCATGCTTCACAGTAGGTATGGTGTTCTTTCTCCTCCAAACACGACAAGTTGAGTTTTTACAATAAAGTTCTATTTTGGTTTTGTCTGACCATATGACATTCTCCCAATCCTCTTCTGGATCATCCAAATGCTCTCTAGCAAACTTCAGACGGGCCTGGACATGTACTGGCTTAAGCAGGGGGACACGTCTGGCACTGCAGGATTTGAGTCCCTGGCGGCGTAATGTGTTACTGATGTAGCCTTTGTTACTTTGGTGCCAGCTCTCTGCAGGTCATTCACTAGGTCCCCCCGTGTGGTTCTGGGATTTTTGCTCACCGTTCTCGTGATCATTTTGACCTCACGGGGTGAGATCTTGGGTGGAGCCCCAGATCGAGGGAGATTATCAGTGGTCTTGTATGTCTTCCATTTTCTAATAATTGCTCCCACAGTTGATTTCTTCACACCAAGCTGCTTACCTATTGCAGATTCAGTCTTCCCAGCCTGGTGCAGGTCTACAATTTTGTTTCTTGTGTCCTTTGACAGCTCTTTGGTCTTGGCCATAGTGGAGTTTGGAGTCTGACTGTTTGAGGTTGTGGACAGGTGTCTTTTCAATATATATTTTATTCAGTTTTTTTGAAAATAAGACAGAACAAAAAAACAACACTGCCAGTGCTCAAGAAAATACACAATGAAATAAGTGATTGTTACACAAAGCCCATATAACTACAAAAGTGTAAGCAGTCCATGCTAAGCAAGTTTCATGATACAATCCTTTCATGTTACAGGCTGAGTCTTCTTTTTCTTAATGTAATCCATAAATGGTCCCCAAATTTTAGTAAACATATCTTGAGTATTAGACAAATGATATTGAATCTCTTCAAGGTACAAGCAGGATGCCAAATCATTAAGCCAGTTAATATAACTGGGCGGCGTATTGGCCTTCCATTCTTTCAGAATGACCCTCTTCGCAACAATCATGCCAAACCTAATAGCATGCTGAAGTGACTGTGAGCAGAGCAAAGTTTGATCTGAACAACCAAGTATTACTGTTAAGACATCAGGTATTATGACTTTTTTATATATGACACTGTACAAATTAAAAATCTGAGACCAAAAATTTTTAAGCGAAGGGCAGGAGAAAAATAAATGACATAAAGTACCATCACTTAATTTACACTTGTCACATAGTGGTGAAATGGTCGGAAAAAGTCTATTAAGGCGGGTCTTAGAGTAATGTAATCGATGTATTACTTTAAATTGTATTAGCTGAAGTCTGGCATTTACTGAACATGAATGAATACCAACTAAGGCTCTTTCCCATAGATCATTTGAGATCTCTATACCTGCATCCCTCGTCCATGCCTCCTTGACATGGGTCGAAGACGTTGGCCAAGAGAAAAGATTAACGAATTCTGAAACTAAATGCTTGGAGGTTGGGTGTTTTCTCAAAACTTCATAGAAATCATGTTGTACAGGAAGTTTGACGAAATGGGTTAAAGACTGTTGTACAAAATGTCTAATCTGCAGGTACCTGAAAAAATGATCAGGTGGGAGATTGAACTTCATTTGTAATTGTGTAAAAGATGCAAAGTCCTTATTGATATACAGGTCCTTTATTAAAAGAATACCTTTATTTGGCCATTGCCTGAACACAGGATCTGATAAAGCTGGTTTGAAGGCAGGGTTTTGGCATATAGGTGCATATATAGAAAGGTCAGGAAGATGCAATATCTTCTTAATTTGTTTCAAAATTCTGAAGGAATTGTACAGCACAAAGTCATGTCTGAACACATTCAGAGGGACCTCGACCTTGCTAAATAATAAAGCAGATAAAGATGTACCAATGAGGGATTGACAGTTATGAGATTCAAGTGCAGGCCAACACGGTATTTGATCCACATTATGATTATCTTGGGACCAGAAGACCAATGCCCTAGCGTTGCAGGCCCAATAATAATGTCTCATAATAGGCAACCCAAGACCACCCTCGACCGAGGGTTTTTGGAGATGTAATTTAGAGACACGGGGGTTTTTGCCAGCCCAAATAAAGGAGATAATAATGGAATCAACTAATTTAAAAAAAGATGCTGTAAGAAAAATTGGCAGATTCTGAAATAAATATATAAATTTAGGAAGTACAATCATTTTGACAATATTTACTCGTCCAATTAGAGAAATTGGTAGTAATTTCCATTTCTCAATCATGCCCCTAATCTTATTTAATAGTTCTGTAAAATTCAATTTAAAAATAAGTTTGGGATTCCTAGGGATGGTGATTCCTAAATATTCGAAGTGCTCATTTGATATTTTAAAAGGTAATGTGTTGAGAAATGTTTTATCTAGACCATCTGAAAGAGGCATGAGAACACTTTTCTCCCAGTTAATGGTAAATCCAGAGAACTGACCAGATTCCCTAATGATCTCGAGAAGAGGTGGAAGAGACTGTTTAATGTCAGACAGTGTCAAAATGACATCATCAGCGTACAAGCCAATAGTGCATTCAGATGCGCTATATCTAAACCCAACTATTTCAGGCTCCATCCTGATGGCAACAGCAAGTGGTTCAAGCGCCAGAGCAAAAAACATTGGCGATAGACAACAGCCCTGCCTGGTCCCACGATGTAATAAAAATGGGGCAGATTTATTGTTGTTAGTAAGTACATATGATCTAGGATGTGCATAGAGCATTTTTGCGATAGCTATAAATCTGTCACCAAAGCCAAATCTTTTAAGAGTAATAAACATATACTCCCACTCAATTTGATCGACGGCCTGCTGTGCATCCAAGGAGACAACAGCAGAATATGGTGGGTTGTTAGAATACATGAAGTTCAGAAGTAGTAGTAGTAGATTAGTTTATTTGACAGGGACAGTGCAATAAACATAGACAATTAATCAAAGACAATCAATCTGATGTGTTGCACATAGTGCAAGTCTACGAGTATTTGAAAATGCAAACCTTTCGGGGATAAACCCGGTTTGGTCACTATGAATTAAGGAACCAATGTGTTCGTTCAAGCGGTTTGCCAAAACTTTTGCAACAATTTTCTGGTCACTATTTAAAAGGCTGAGAGGGCGATAAGAAGCTAGATTTGTTTCATCTTTACCCTTCTTCAACAGTAGACAAATGTTCGCATCGTATAATGTCTCTGGGAATGATCCTTCCTTCACGGAAGAGTTTATCATACGAAGCAACAATGGAGCAAGTTTATCAATGTGAATTTTATAAAATTCAATGCCAAATCCGTCAGGGCCACAAGCCTTACCATTTGGAAATGAACGGATGGCAGCTTTGATCTCCTCTGATGTGAAGTCAGCATCCAACTGTTGTTTGGCATTTTCACTCAATGTGGGCATATCCAATCTATTTAAGAACCCCCATATATCTTCCTTTGATGACGATGATTTAGAGGTATATAAGTTTTTATAATATTCATAAAAAGTGTTATTTATCTGTAAAGGGTCAGTTATTAGTTCTCCATTAGATACAATTTTATAAATTGCCCGTTCAGCTTGAACACCTCTCAGCTGCCTAGCGAGTACGCTGTGTGCTTTATCACCAAGCTCAAATTGCTTTTGTTTAAGCTTTTGTATATAATTACAAACATGCTCACCAAGAATGTGGCTGTATTCAAGTCTTGCAGATACAATATTCTTTAGTATTTCATCTGATTTTGAGATACGAAATGATTCCTCCAACAAAGGGAGTTGGGCCTGTATTTCAGACATACGCTTCTGTTTAACCTTTTTATTATAAGACTGGTACGAGATAATATCACCCCTAATAACAGATTTAAATGTTTCCCACAGTGTGGAATCAGATACCTCACCATTATCATTAAAGTGTAAGAAATCTGTAATTTTGTTTGAGATACTTTCACAAAAAGCTTTATCAGAATTTAATGCCGGATTGTATTTCCAATTATATGAGTGCACAAGCATGTTGAAGTTTATTTTAACAGACACAGGGGCATGATCAGAAATTAAAATATTGTTATAATCTGAACTAACAACGTTGGTAATTAAATTGGAATCAACGAGAAAATAATCAATCCTAGTAAAACTGCCATGTACCTGGGAGAAAAAGGAGTACTGTCTGTCCAAAGGATGTTGATGCCTCCAAATATCCACTAAATTTAACGATTTAATAAGATTATTTAGGACTGGCACAGATTTTAACATGGGAGCAGTTGTAATGGAAGATCTATCAAGATGAGGGTCTAGGAAACAATTAAAATCACCTCCTATAATAATGTTACAGTTATTCTGTTCTGCAACAAGACGAAAAATTTTACAGAAGAAATCCGGACTATCAAAATTTGGAGCATATACATTTAAAAGGGCCAATGGCATAGAGTTTATGGTACCTATTACAAGCACAAATCTCCCACCTGGATCGGTCACCATAGACTTGAATACAAAAGGTATAGTTCTGCGCACTAAGATGGCCACTTCTCTGGCCTTTGAGGAAAAGGTAGATTGATAGACCTGGGATATCCATAAGGCTCTCAACCGTCTCTGTTCTGTGGGGGGAATATGGGTTTCCTGTAAGAAGATTATATCAGAGGACAATGATTTCAGATGTGAAAATACTTTTACTCTTTTGAGAGCTTTCCCCAAACCCCTACAGTTCCATGATGTGAACGTGAGATGACTCACACCTGATCCAGAGGAACCAGCTTGCATTCAAAAAAAAAAAAAAAAAAATTAAATTTTAAAAAAATATATGGGCTTAGGCAGTAAATGGCTACACTGGCAGGCAAAACAAACCAAACAAAGAACAAATTAAAAAAGAAAAACATATTATAAAAACCCATTCCCTTAACGCCGCAAAAAACAGGAACAATGCGGCAAAACCCACTAATACTTGGGAGACTGCTGGGTAACGGACACAGTTTTACGTTTCAGCAAACCACCAATGGAGCCGCGCAGTCTTCTAATGTAAATCAATTAACTGAAAAAAAAGCTACACACAAAGACAATATAATTAACATCAAAAAAGGACGATGCAGAATAAAGTGCAGTATTAGAATGGCGTCAACAGCTGTATAATTTAAACAATGTGCACTTCGCCAGTTATACACTGTCAGTCAGGGAGTTGGCAAACCTCTCTGCATCCGCCGGAGTGTTAAACACTTTAACTTCACTGTTGCGAACGACCTGAAGTTTGGCAGGAAACCGTAGAGAGCACTTGGCGCCGGCATCAGTCAGCTTCTTCTTGACGTTGTTAAAGGCTTGACGCTGTGATGCAACCTCCGCCGTGTAGTCCGGGAAGATGTACACTTTATTGCCTTGATAACGGAGTGGACCCTGTTGTCTGCTGAGTTTAAAAATATTGGCCAAGTCGCGGTCATTGTGGACTTTGGCGATGATCATCCGTGGGCGCTCGTTGTCCGGAGGCTTAGGTTTGAGGCTGTGGTGGGCACGGTCAATTTTAACGGGCTTGGTCAGATTATTCGGGCCAAGCAACTCTGGTAGCAGTCGTGTCACAAACTCTGTGGGATTACCCTTCTCTTCTCCTTCTTTGATCCCCACGATCCTGATGTTTAACCTCCGCGAGCGCCCCTCCAAGTCATTTAGCTTAGCCTTGAGCCGACCATTTTCCACCTGCAACTCACGGTAGCTAGCTTCCAGTGCCGTGATGCGAACATCTGCGTCAGAGAGTGCCACATCCATGCTATCCAAGCGTTGTTCAGTCTGATTATGTTCATTCTGTAATATGCCCAAATGCGTCTCCACTGTGCTTAAGCGACCCTCCACGGACTTTTTCAACTCTTCCATCTGCGCTGAAACTTTAGCTAGCTCAGCGCCATATTTATTAACTGCAGCTAATATAGCTTCGTTGCTAGCGCTAGCCGAGGCTGAATTTGATGATTTTACCTCGTCTCTCTTGGGTGGCATGATTGGAGGTTAGTTAGAGATAGCTCTGACAGTAAGTAGGCAAAAAGTTGGTAAGTAGGTGTAGCAAAGATAAACAAAATTTAGAAGTCTGCGACGGAGCCTCGTGAAAACACGTCTACTCCATTACTGCGCACGAGCGCCCCCCACATTGCTGGACAGGTGTCTTTTATACTGATAATGAGTTCAAACAGGTGCCATTAATACAGGTAACGAGTGGAGGACAGAGGAGCCTCTTAAAGAAGAAGTTACTGGTCTGTGAGAGCCAGAAATCTTGCTTGTTTGTAGGTGACCAAATACTTATTTTACCAAGGAATTTACCAATTAATTCATTAAAAATCCTTCAATGTGATTTTCTGGATTTTTTTTTCTCTCATTTTGTCTCTCATAGTTGAGGTATACCTATGATGAAAATTGGAGACCTCTCATCTTTTAAGTGGGAGAACTTGCACAATTGGTGGCTGACTAAATACTTTTTTGCCCCACTGTATATCGCAATGTACATTATCTGTAAATTCTACAGTTTAGATAATCACATAAAAAGGGCCATCTCTTTTTTTTAAAAACTTTTTTTACATGCATCTTTTTCCCCTCATAATTTTGCATTGTTGTTATAAAATAGTTTTTATGTGGATTTGAGACTTAATTCTCATAAATTTCAAGTTTTTCTAATAAATCATATCATATGAATAAAAAGTAAACATCAATAAGTTAAATATTTCCAGAGCCAGAGGAGAATAGCAAAAAAACCAAACGGATAACATAAAAAAATGTCTGAAAATGAGAAAATTTACAGATATAAATTAGCTGTTAGTTTAAATCAGGGACAATTTAAGTGTAGAGCCACAGTCTAAAGATGCCATTCTGGCCTGATTTAATCCGTTTGCTTCTTAGTAAAAATATTTCAGGTTGGTCATGAAATGAAAATCAAAGACACAAAGGGAATGTAATAAAATAGGTGTTGTGGAGCGTGTAAATGAAGAGGCGGATTTGACTCAGACGATTTATTACACATCTCACACAAGAAGCATAGACAGAATGACATCTCAGCAGAGACTCTTCTCTTAAATAGCATGGCATTCCTCTAGAAGCTTCTAACACACAAAAGGTCATATTGCATTCACTTCCCTAATCCTTTACCATTCCTCTAGAAGTTTCTAACACACAAAAGGTCACACTGCATTCATCCTTCAAACCTCCCTGTTATCTCACCAGGGAACCTCTGCTCTTTGTTCTTGTCTAAGATGTTACACAATTATGCTCTCCCCATGTGCCGCCATACGACCCCCCCGAGCATTTTGGATAGAACAATAGAATAACAGTCCGTATGCTGTGATAGAACAATTAAACATCAGTCCACATGCTGCTTGGGCTTCAGTCTTCTCCCGTATCTGCTGTAACCAGGATTCACCGCCTCCGCGGCGCTGTCATGCTGGGGGGGTTGATGTTTGGGGGGTAAAACTTTTTATCTGTCCGTGTGGGTGCTCTGGGGAGCTCCCCGTGGGGGTCTTCCACGCCGAGGGGCCCTCGCCACAGCACTTGCTCGTCCACCACCACGAAAGCGGGTTTGAGTCTGTCTATGCCAATCTTTTCCCTCCTACCCCCCCAAATCTAGCAAAAAATGCTTGTCCCCTGTTTCCAGCACTCTGAACGGTCCATCATAGGGTGGGCGCAGCAGAGGGCGATGGGCGTCGTGTCTGACAAACACGAACTTCGCGTTTTTCAAAGTTTTAGGCACAAAAACGCGTGGAAAACTGTGGTGGGCAGGGCCCGGCAGCGTGCTTGTGTCTATGCTACGCTGCAACAGCTGAGACGGGGAGCTGCTCGGCGCGGGATTATCTGGCAGAAACTCCCCAGGCAGCCGAAGTGGTTGCGCAAAGACGAGTTCAGCCGAGGAAGCTTCCAGATCCTCTTTAGGCGCAGAACGTAACCCCAATAAAACACACGGTAGCTTGTCTACCCAATTTGCATCCGTCAGTAAAGCCCTGAGAGCCACTTTCAATGATCTATGAAAACGTTCGCATAACCCATTAGCCTGTGGATTGTACGCGGTTGTGCGGTGAATTGTGACACCCAGGCTGCAGGCCATTGTTGACCAGAGTTCGGAAACAAATTGAGGGCCTCTGTCGGACGTAATGTCCGACGGGACTCCAAAACGCGCGACCCATGCTGTTAAAAACGCGCGCGCCACCTCCTCGGCTGTGGTTGCCGCCAGCGGAACCGCTTCCGGCTAGCGCGTGGTGCGGTCCACCATTGTCAGGAGGTGCGTGCACCCCTGTGATGGTGGAAGGGGGGCCCACGAGGTCCACGTGAACATGGTCGA
This sequence comes from Pholidichthys leucotaenia, assembly GCA_020510985.1. Taxonomy (NCBI): domain Eukaryota; kingdom Metazoa; phylum Chordata; class Actinopteri; order Cichliformes; family Pholidichthyidae; genus Pholidichthys; species Pholidichthys leucotaenia. Next base: position 14,579,619 of record CM035844.1, read on the forward strand.
ACCTCTTAGCCGGAATGCGAAACAGCTCCAAGGGAGGCTTCGTGTGTCTGTGTACTTTGGCTTGTTGGCACGCCATGCAGGCTGCCGCCCACTCTTTCACTTATTTGCGAAGGCTCGGCCACACGAATTTCTCCCCTACCATTTTGACCGACGCGCGCACTCCCGGGTGCGCCAAAGAATGAACCGAGTCAAACACGCGGCGGCGCCACGCGGCCGGGACCACGGGACGCGGGCGCCCCGTGGAGACATCGCAGATTAGGGGGGGCATGCCGTTTTGCAGCACCCTGCTCTCCAGCCTTAACCCTGTTGGTCCAGACTGGAGTGCGCGCATGTCCGCGTCACTAACCTGCTCCACGGCCATGGCTGTGTAATCTATCTCTACGCACACCGGGGCCGCCACGGCGCGCGAGAGACAGTCTGCCACTACATTCAGTTTACCCGACACATGCTGAATATCGGTAGTAAACTCTGAGATCGCGGCCAGCTGTCTCTGCTGCCGGCCCGACCACGGTTCTGAAACCTTGGCCATCGCGAATGAATGTTAGCGGCTTGTGGTCAACGAACGCGGTGAAACTGCGCCCTTCCAGCCAGAACTGGAAGTGGCGAATGGCCAGGTGGAGAGCCAGCAACTCCCTGTCGAACGCGCTGTATTTACGTTCACTGTCGCGCAAAGTCCTGCTGAAAAAGGCGAGCGGCTGCCAAGCCCCGGCTACGCGCTGCTCCACGACCGCCCCTATGGCCACATCTGAAGCGTCAGTGGTGAGCGCTATGCGGGCCGTTGGGTCTGGATGTGCCAGCAATGCGGCATTTGCCAGGGCTGCTTTGACTTCCGAGAACTCTCGCTCCGGGGTCTATTCGACCTTATCCGCGGGTTTCTGTTTTTTGAGCGCGGCGTACAGTGGTTGCATGAGCTGCGCTGCGCGGGGAAGGAAACGGTTATAAAAATTCACCATTCCCAAAAATTCTTGTAGCGCCCTGACCATTTGCGGCCGGGGAAAATCTGCTACTGCGCGTACTTTGTCAGGCAGCGGGACCGCTCCTTCGGGAGAGACGCGGTGCCCCAAAAAATCAATCCCCGTCACCCCGAACTGACATTTCGCTGGGTTGATTATTAACCCGTGCTCTTCCAACCTCCGGAAAACCGTCGTGAGGTGGGTTTCGTGTTCGTCTTCGGACGCGCTGGCTACTAAGATATCGTCCAGGTAGACGAACACGAAAGGGAGATCGCGCAGCACTGCATCCATCATGCGTTGGAACATCTGTGCAGCCCCTTTAAGCCCAAATGGCATGCGCAAAAACTCGAATAAACCGAACAGAGTTATTACCGCTGTTTTGGTTATGTCCTCAGCGCACACTGGGACTTGGTGGTAACCGCGGATATCCCCCGGAGGGCGAACTGCGCCTCGATTAGGTGGAACCAGGAGCGCGGGTTGTGCTGCCAAAAATCCGGTAGCTTGATCGCAACAGCACATGCGTGGCTGGGGGTTCCCGTCGAGGTTGGCTCCGGGGATCTTTCATCGTGTTCCATGATTCGTCTTGGGTCACCAGTGTGGAGCGTGTAAATGAAGAGGCGGATTTGACTCAGACGATTTATTACACATCTCACACAAGAAGCATAGACAGAATGACATCTCAGCAGAGACTCTTCTCTTAAATAGCATGGCATTCCTCTAGAAGCTTCTAACACACAAAAGGTCACATTGCATTCACTTCCTTAATCCTTTACCATTCCTCTAGAAGTTTCTAACACACAAAAGGTCACACTGCATTCATCCTTCAAACCTCCCTGTTATCTCACCAGGGAACCTCTGCTCTTTGTTCTTGTCTAAGATGTTACAAAATTATGCTCTCCCCATGTGCCGCCATAATGTGATGACTTTAACTTTATTCATTATCACTACTTGACTAATTAAAATTATTAGAAATCAAGTAAATTACATTAAGCTCCAACTTGCTTCTCCGACCCATTTTAATTTATTTATTATTTATTTTGCGTGTATGTGCCACCATGATGCACTTTTGCAGCTTTAATAAAAATGTTTTTCAGACAAAACTAAGAAACTCAGCAGTAATTTAAACCAAAGAAACGATGGTCTGATACACTATAATGTTTCCAGTTAGCATTTGTCATTTTATAATTAGACATGGTGTTAACGTTACTTACCTCCTATTAAAACGAGGTTAGCGGACTATCCTCTCTGATACAGTGTGATTGAAAATAGTCCCACATCCTCTCTGGCAAACAGGAGTAGCAGGCTAGCAGCTGTTTGACCAAACCGGGAGTTCAGAGTTGGCAACCGCTGGAGAGCCTAGCCACACGCCACACACGGTGTGTGCACTGTGGGGGAGAGGCGGGGCACTGACAAGTAGTGTGAGGAGCTTTGCTGAATAAACGGGAGTATATGCATTTTAAACAGCGATATAAACAGAGTATTCTATGAAACGATAGACGTTTTTGTATCGTCATCTGATGTCTATTGTCATATTGCACAGCCCTCCTATAATGTTTCCCGTTAGTGACAAGTTAGCATCGTCATTTAGCATTTGCTGTTTTATAATTAGAGAGAGATGGTATAAACGTTACTTACCTCCAATTAAAACGAGGTTAGAGGACTATCCTCTCTGATGCAGCACCATGGGAAAAAGTCCAACATCCCTGGCAAACAGAAGTAGCAGCTATATGACCAAAACATTAGCTTGGCATTAGCTGTTGTGCTAACCACCGGAACCCACACACCTGGTGCACTGCGGAGGAGAGGCGGGGCGGTAACAAGTAGAAAGGGGGTATGTGTTTTTTAAATCCTGATATAAACAGTGGCATTTTATAGGGAAGAATGCAGCATCCCTACACGTAGGACAGCATTTGGTAAATCATCTTTCTCTTTTGTTGCCTTAAATCAATGGAACACCCTCCCAACTGAACTCATCACATGTACAGACTTTAAAACTTTTTCCTGTCAAACCAAACGCTGGATACTGTCACAACAATCATGTAAACATTTGTGAGTTTGTGTGAGTGTATGTGAGTGTGATAGTGGGTCTATTTTAACTTTGGGAGCTGGGGAAATTAGATTTTAGGATATTGGGGATATGTGCATGATGTTAATTGTACCTTTGCAATTTTTGACTGTACTGTCAACCTGCCCAGGGACTGTGGGTGGAAAATAGCAACTTGCTAAAACCTGGTACAATGCATCTCTCCTTGTTTTAAGCAAGGTTAATGTTTTATTGTACATTGTCCCTGTTTAAATAAAATTACAATTACAATGTGAAACAGTAGACGCTTTTATCACGTCACCCCATATATATCGTCATATTGCACAGCCCTAAATCCCAATACTGGCAGGGTTAAGAACCTTTCTGTATGGAGTTTGCATGTTCTCCCTGTGCTGTGTAGGTTACACCAGGTGCTCCTTTTTCCTCCTACAATCCGAAGACATTGATATTAGGTTATTTAGTGATTCTACAGGTGCATTGCAGAGTTAGATATCATCGAAGTTATTTCAGTAATTCGATTCAGAAATTTAAACTTGTATATTATATAGATTCATTACACACAGAGTGATGTATTTCAAGCATTTTTTCTTCTAATTTTGATGATTATGGCTTACAGCTCATAAAAAACCAAATTCAGTTTCTTAGAATATTACATAAGACCAATAAGAAAAAATGGATTTTCAATAGAGCTCCTTTTGCATGAATTACTGCATCTGTGGTATTGCTGAGGTGTTATGGAGGTCCAGGTTGCTTTGATAGCAGCCTTCACCTTTTCTGCATTGTTGGGTCTGGTGTCTCTCATCTTCTTCTTGACAATACTCCATGGATTCTCTATGGCAGGGGTGTTCAATTATGTGCCATGGAGGGCCAAGACCCTGCAGGCTTTACCTCCAACCAGTGTCTTCAACAGCAGATTTCATTGAACTTCTTCCCACTGATTGCTGATCAGTGAAAACACCTGCTGAAGAGACTGGGTAGAAGAGAAAACCTGCAGGGGCTTGGACCTCCATGGCACATGATTGGACACCCCTGCTCTATGGGGTTTAGGTCAGGAAAGTTTGCTGGCCAGTCAAGCACGGTGGTACCATGGTCATTATGACTGGCGCCTAGCGGCTGCCCCGGCCTTGAATGCGCTCTGCAGAGCGTGCCCAAATGCCAAGTCACGTTTCGTTACCTTGTATTCATACATGTGTAATGACAATAAAGTTGAATCTCATCATCTCATCTCATTAAACCAGGTTTTAGTACTTTTACCAGGTGCCAAGTCCTGCTTGAAAATGAAATCAGCATTTTCATAAAGCTTGTCAGCAGAGGAAAGCATGTAGTGGTCAAAAAAATTAACTGGTAGACGGCTGCACTGACTTTGACTTGTTAAAATACAGTGGACCAACACCAGTAGATGACATGGCTCCCCAAATCAGGTGCCAAGTCCTGTCATGTGGAAATAAAGGTCCCAGAGTCTAGAGATAGGGTGGAGAGGTGTGGTGACCGGAGTGGTGGCTCAGTTGGTAGAGCATCCGCCCCACACCCGGGAGGCAGGGGTTCAAATCCCGGCCGGGTCATGCCAAAGACCATATAAAAGCGGAACTTCCTGCCGTCCAGCTTGGTGCTCAGCAATAACGGAATGGAGGAGGGAAATCTGTGGCGGCGCCTTGCATGGCAGCGGCCCTCTGATTCTGCACTGGGGTGTGTGTGATTTGACACTGTAAATAGGTAAAGCACAATCTCGTTTTTACTGTACATGATTGGTTGTACGGTTGAATGACAATAAGGGTGATTTAATTTAATTTAAGAGAGCCACAGAATCCAAGTTGCTTGAGGTCCAGTGTGAAGTTTCCACAGTCACTGATGATTTGGGGAGCCATATCATCTGCTGGTGTTGGTCCACTGTTTAACAAGTCCGAAGTCAGTGCAGCCATCTACCAGGAAATTTTTAGAGCACTTCATGCTTTCCTCTGCTGACAAGCTTTATGGCAGGGCTATTCAATTACACAATCAGTTGGGCCACAATTTGAAATAAAGACATGTAACTGGGCCACACATGTTCAGTGATCTGTTGAATATGACAAATTTCAAACCAACACAGATCAATATGATGAAAAATATGCACTTTTTATTCATTGTCTTGGTTTTAAATGTGTCTTTGGCACATGACAAATGCATGTCAAAAGTGCATAAAAACGACAATAGTGCTGGGGTTGAGCAGAACTTGAAGTAGTAGAAATATTTTTCTTCTTGAAGAACAATTAAATAAATAGAATGGGGGGGGGGGAATAAAATTCTTGAAATAACCATTTTGGTCACATCTTACTCAGGCATATCTCAAAGTGCATAAAAACTCTGTGCACTGTTAGTAGCATTAACATTTCCCTTTTGAAATAAAATGTACAACATCCTGGTCATAACTGACCTCGGCACATCACAAAGTGCATTTAGCGTAATAAAAAATGAACTGTCAAACACTTCAGTGCACAGACCTCCCAAGAAAAGATTGATAACATTAACAAACATTGCACATCCACTATTGTAGTTTGTTTTGTTTTAAATCACCGCGTGTGAGTAAGAACCTCTTTTTATAACTACACATTCCATTACACACATATCAGTCAACCAAAAATTTCTAGTAGAGTAAGGCTGCGTGTCTACCAAATGCATTTTTTCCGCTGTGGGCAACTATTTTCTATTCAATCTCTATGTAGTCCAGCGTTTACAGCGCTGAGCGCCCTCGGCGCTGACACGCTCTCGGTGGTGACCACTTTTTGTCACGGTGCTCAGAGCTGAAAAAATTTCAACTTTTCAGACTACAACTGAGCTCGTCAATGTCAGACCTTTCTAAGCAACCAATCAAAATAAGGAAGGGCGGGACATCAGATGCCAGTACAGTCTGTACTTGGACTCCTGTTACCCATGTGATCATATTTTGCATCCAGAGTTGCTGCCAATGCTAGAATACCTGTCCTGTCCATTGTTATTTAGAGACTGCTATTAAAAAATAAGTAGAAAGTCTGATCATAGGAAAAGTGGAAGTGCTGAGCTGTGAGTGACAAGCTGTTGCTGAGATACAGGGCAGAGACTTTTTTTTTCCAGAGCGCAGTGCACAAGCTCTGAAAAAAGACTTTAAGGGCGGTCAGGCAATGAAAAACACATTTGGTGGACACACAGCCTTAAGGATGCAAAAACCACTCACTTAAAAACTTTAATGACTTCATTATTGAAGGTTTGAAATTTTCTCCAAAATTTATAAAAAATTTCTTATTTTCTACTTTCCTCTGTAAATTTAGCTAAATTTGAAGCCATTTTCCTCAAATTTGTGATTTCTTCTTGTAAAATTGACTTTTCTTGTACATTTGTGACTTTATTATACATTTGTGTATTTTTATGGGTAATTTTTATTTTTTAAATACTGTTTTTTTGTTTTTGTTTTTTTAATAAATTTGAAATAGATTGTGGTAAAATTTTGATTTTTTTTTTTCTTATACAATTTACACTTTTGACCATAATTTTGCAGATCCAGAACAGAACAATAATTTAACTCTGATTTCAAAGAAAAATATTAATAAAATTATATTTAATGAAATAACTTAAATGGCCAAAGATGCAGTTATCTGTGTTGTAATATTTCTATATATTTATAGTGTTTTTTTTTTTTAGAAATCTCCTCACCACCCAGACAGCAGGAAAAACCTCCCTTATTTTGAAATCCAAATGTTAGCACGTTTAGTTTGTCTGAAGCCTGTTGATGGATTAAAGTCAGTGACTTCATGAATTTCGGTCATCTTAACTTACCAGGTACATAATATCCATCCATCGATGGATGGATGGATATTGTAGTAGCTGGTTAAGTCAGTCCTCAGTGATTCAGTCACTCTTGCCTTACCCTGCGTACAGTATGAAGCCTCACCACACCTGTTTGCTAAGCAACTCATCATTATTGCTCCCATTTCCACTGGGTTAAAACCACCATAAATGCCTCTACTGCTTACATACCTCTTGTGCTTTTTTCTGCATTTAAAGTACTTTAATAAGCTCATACTTCTCTCAGACGGCAATGCTAGAAAGACAGTCTGCCTGCCGACTGGAACAGTCACGTGGGCGGGGTGCTTCTGAGCTCCACGTGGATGACAGTCACGTGTTGTTTGTGTGCGTGTTTGCGGACAGTCATTCCTTCATGCTTTTTTCTTAAATTTATATTTCCTTGGCGTGGCCTAGGCCACTCGGATGTTGGATCTGAGCTGCATGTGGCCCGCAGGCCCCTAACTGAATAGGTCTGCTTTATGGAGATGCTGATTTCATTTTCCAACAGGACTTGGCACCTGCCCACACTGCCAGAAGTACCAAAATCTGGTTTAATGACCATGGTGTCACTGTATTTGACTGGCCAGCAAACTCTCCTGACTTAAACCCCATACAGAATCTATGAAGTAGCGTCAACAGGGAGATGAGAGACACCAGACCCAACAATGCAGATGAGTTGAAGGCCGCTATGAAAGCAACCTGGGCCTTCATAACACCTCAGCAGTACCACAGGCTGATCACCTCCATGACACGCTGCACTGATGCAGTAATTTATACAAAAGGAACCCTGACCAAGTATTGAGTGGTACATGGACATACTTTTAAGTCGGCCAACATTTCTATTAAAAGCCCACTTTTTCTAATTGGTCTTGTGTAATATTCTAATTTTCTGAGATACTGAATTTTGGGTTTTCATTAGTTATGAGCCATAACTATCAAAATTAATAGAAACAAACACTTGGAATATATCATTCTGTGTAATGAATCTGTATATAAATTTTAACGTATTGAATTACTGAAATAAATTAACTTTTTGATGATATTCTAATTTTTAGATGCACCTGTATGTTAGCCCAAGGTATCGCTTTCTGTTAAGCCCATAGAATAGAGGATTTATATAGGATTTATGTAGTTTGAGTTTAGGAAAAGGGGCTATGGACACTGGAGGCAAGGTGGGTAAAGTGTCTTGCCCAGGGACACAACAGCAGGATGTCTGCGGAGAGTGGGATTCGAACCGCCAACCCTCTGGCTATTGGACGACCCGCTTAACCTCCTGAGCCACTGCCGCCCACATTTCCCTCCTCTGTTCCATTTTTGCTGAGCACCAAGCTGGAAGGCAGGAAGTTCCATTTTTATATTGCAGCTCGCCACACTCGGCGCCACACCAGTCGGCTGCCTTTTGCAACAGCGGCTCGATTCCGAGTTTTTTTTTTTCCCTTCCTCTCTCTTTTGATCACTTTTTTTTTTTTTTCACCCCACTTATATCACGGACACACAGATCGTCCCAAATGTCTCCTGAGCCGGTGGACGGAGCCACTGTTTATAGCAGGATACGATATAACAGGGAAGAGCTGCTAGCATTTAACCGCCACCCGGTCCCACTGGAAAAACTCGACATACCGAGAGAACTGAGGCGAAAACGCCGCGGCTGCCGGGCTGGAGTAAGGCGGAGGACAAAAAATATAAGGTACAGACCCTCCCTTCCATCTGTTGTCATGGGAAATGTACGGTCGATACTGGGAAAGTTAGATGAGCTAGCGGCTATCTCCCGTTATGATAGCACTTACCGGGAGTGCTCTCTCCTTTTGTTTACTGAGACGGGGCTAACTGAACTAGCAGCAGATGCTAACATTGAGCTGGAGGGTTTTCACATGATACGAGCTGACCGAACACCAGACAGTGGCAAAACTAGGGGCGGTGGAGTGATAATGTATGTTAACAACAACTGGTGCAGACCGGGACATATCACTGTTAAACAACGACACTGCAGCAAAGACATTGAGTTGCTAGCTGTTAGCATGAGGCCTACATATCTCCCGAGAGAACACTCACACGTGATCTGCATTGTTGTTTATGCAAATCCGACGGCGAACGCTGGGACAGCGCGTGACGTCATCCATTCAGTAACCAGCAGGCTGCAGACAGAACACCCAGATGCTCTTCTCCTCATCTCAGGCGATTTCAACCACGTTTCACTGTCTCCCATTCTGCCCACTTTCACCCAGTATGTCACATGCCACACTAGAGACAATAAAACACTGGATTTGTTCTACGCAAACACTAAGGAGGCGTACACCTCATCACAACTCCCCCCACTTGGGAGATCGGATCACAACTTGGTTCATCTCCGACCGGTGTACAAACCCCTAGTGCACAGACAACCTCCGGCCATGCACACTGTGGAGTTATGGTCTGAGGAGACAATGGACACTCTAAAGGACTGTTTTGAAGCCACTGCCTGGAAGCAGCTCTGCGATCCACATGGTGAGGACATCGATGGCCTCGTTCACACCTTCACGGGCTACCTCAGCTTCTGTGTGGACAAATCCGTTCCCACCAAGACCATACGGGGTCACTCAAACAACAAACCCTGGATCAACCCTGAGATAAAAACACTTCTGAGAGAGAAGAAGAGGATCTTCAGGTCGGGGAACAGGGAGATGCTGAAGTCCGTACAGAGGGAGCTGAGGAGAAAGATCAGAGAAGGCAAGGACAGCTTCAGGAAGAAGATGGAGGACAAGCTGCAACAGAGCGACATCAGCGGGGTCTGGAAGAAACCTCAAAACCATCTCGGGGCTCCAGAATACCTCCCCCCAGGCCACGGGGGGCAGGGAGTGGGCGAACAACCTGAATCTGTTTTTCAATAGGTTTGACCCACCGCCCGCCCCCCTGTCTGCACACAACCACTGCTGCCCTCTAAGAAATCAAGTCCTGCTACCCACTCCCCACTCCACGACACCCCCCCACTCCCAACACACAGCCCCCCATCCTGACCCTGACCAAGACCCAGGTGAGGACTGAGCTGAGGAAGATCAAGGCGAGGAAGGCGTCGGGACCGGACGGCATCAGCGCAAAGCTCCTCAAGTCCTGTGCAGACCAGCTGTGTGGGATTGTGACGTATATCTCAACATGAGCCTGAAACTGGGGAGGGTACCACAGCTGTGGAAAACATATTGTGTGGTACCTGTACCAAAAACTTCCCACCCCAAAGACCTGAACAGCTTCAGACCGGTGGCCTTGACGTCCCACTTGATGAAGACCCTGGAGAGACTGCTCCTTGCTCATCTCCGCCCCCTGGTGGAACCAGCGATGGATCCACTCCAGTTCGCCTACCAGCATGGCATTGGGGTGGAGGATGCGGTGATCTTCCTCCTTCACCGTTCTCTGTCCCACCTGGAGAAGCCCGGGAATATGGTGAGGATCATGTTCTTTGACTTCTCCAGTGCTTTCAACACCATCCAACCGATGATCCTGAAGGACAAGCTGCTGCGCGCAGGGGTGGACCAGCACCTGTCATCATGGATCCTGGACTACCTCACGAACCGGCCTCAGTTTGTGAGAACCCGGGACTGTGTTTCCGACACGATCATCAGTAGCACGGGGGCCCCCCCAGGGAACGGTGCTGGCTCCCTTCCTGTTCACTCTTTATACTGCGGACTTCTCACACAACACAACACATTGCCATCTACAGAAGTTCTCTGATGACTCTGCGATCGTTGGTCTCATCTCCAGCGGAGATGAAGCTGAGTACAGAGGGCTTATCCAGGACTTTGTGGACTGGTGCCATCGGAACTGCCTCCAGATCAACGCGAGGAAAACTAAGGAGCTGGTGGTGGACTGCCGCAGGCATGGGCAGCCCCTCACAGCACCAGTAAATATACAGGGAACAGACATCGAGATGGTGACATCCTACAAGTACCTGGGTATTCATCTGAACAATAAACTAGACTGGTCACACAATACTGATGCACTCTACAAGAAGGGACAGCGCAGGCTGTTCCTGCTGAGGAGACTCAGGTCTTTTGGTGTACAAGGGGCGCTGCTGAAGTCATTCTATGACACGGTGGTGGCATCAGCCATCACTTTTGGAGTGGTCTGCTGGGGCAGTGGCATTACTGCAGCCGATAGGAAGAGACTGAACAAACTGATTAAGAAAGCTAGCTCTGTCCTGGGGCAACGCCTTGATCCGATGGAGGAGATAGGAGAGAGAAGGACGGTGGCTAAACTGTCATCTCTGCTGGAGTCCGAGTTCCACCCTATGCAGGACATACTGGATGCACTGAGGAGCTCATTTAGCAGCAGACTACATCATCCCAGGTGCACAACCGAGAGGTTTCGTAGGTCCTTCCTACCAACGGCTGTCAGACTGTACAACCTAAGCAGGGCTGCTCGCAGAGATAGCAAAAAGACGTAACAAACTAATAGTTTTTTTTTTGTTGTTTTTTTTTTTTGAATGCAAAAGATGCAAATAGACTTACACAATGGTCCTCTCCGGCATACAACTAGGAACATACCGGTCGCTATGGAGGGTGAGAATATGTATGGGCACATAATCATACCATGTAGGATAACTAAGTAGACGGTTATGCTGTTTCATCCCACCTAGCAACAATGCTCTGCACTGTGTGTGTTTATATATTTACATATTTATTCCATCTAGCTACAATGCTCTGCACTGGGTGTGTTCATATTTATATATCTATATATTTATTCCATCTAGCTACAATGCTCAGCACTGGGTGTGTTTATATTTATATATCTATATATTTATTCCATCTTGCTACAATGCTCCGCACTGTGTTTTTATATATCTACATATTATTCCATCTAGCTACATTGCTCCGCACTGTGTGTGTTTATATACTTGCATATTTATTCCACCTAGCTGCAATGCTCCGTACTGTGGGTGTTTATATATTTACATATTTATTCCATCTAGCTACAATGCTCTGCACTGTGTGTTCATATATTCATATATTTATTCCATCCAGCTACAATGCTCTGCACTGTGTGTCTGTGTGTGTGTGTGTGTGTGTGTGTATATATATATATTTTATAGTAATATGTACATATGTATATTAGCTGCTCTTGCTTGTTTTGTTTTTTTTTTTTTTTTTTTTTTCTCTTGCCTTCTGATTGTTGCTCTGAGTGTTGCTATCCCTGTGCTGTTGCAATCCTGGAATTTCCCCGTTGTGGGACTAATAAAGGCTTATCTTATCTTATATGGTCTTTGTAATGACCCGGCCAGGACTTGAACCCCGACTTCCTGGTTGTGGGGTGGATGCTCTACCTCTAGGCCACCACTCCGGTAGCTTCAATCCTAATGGGGATAAAATCCATTAAAACAAATCTAAAAGCAGTTGAATTAAACCAATGCCCAGGTGGGGGGGTGGGGGTGGGGGGGGGGCTTTGTGTGGAGTTTGCATGTTCTCCCTCTGCTGTGTGGGTTTACTCTGGGTGCTCCGGTTTCCTCCCACAGTCCAAAGATATGCATGGTAGCTTAATTGGTAACTCTGAATTGTCCTGTCCCATCCTGTATGTCTCTGATAGGCCCTGAGACTAGAAGGTTAGTATAGCTACTAGTGAAGCGCTTTGAATAGTCTTTGAGACTAAGTACAGATCCCTATTGCTTATCTCAGTTTACTACCACTGTAAATGTCTCCAATATGTTTTTATTTTATTGGGCAATTAACTCACTTAAAATTTCAGTGTTAACTTTCAATTTCAAACCTGCAGTGAGTTTTAGGACTAAGTTTGTGAACAATTGTGAGGAATTAAAAAGATGCTTGATTCTGCAGGAGAATCTGTCGACATCAGTGATGGAGACACAGACACCATGGCTCTAACAGAGTCTTCAGCCCAAGCACTTGGAGAGAAGATGGTTTACATGTCTGTCGAGGATTCTCATCACAGTCAAGGAAACCATGGTGAGTCATCTACAGCTAACCATGGACTGCATATAAGAGATGGACCAGGACATCACACGCAGGCTTACAAGGTCTTGCTTCAGAGCCTTGAGCTGAGCCCTTCCACCACTGCCATGTTATGCTGAAAACAACATGCAAATAGAGAGAAATGGGAAGTGGAGGAACACCTCAAGCTCATTGGCTGCCGGTTTGACAAGCAGCAGGTAGCCAATTGAAAGTACAACTTTTTGTCTCTAAAGGGACCATACGTCATGAAAAAACTCAATATGATGTAAAATCACTAAAGAGATAAAAACAAACAATGAATCATGGTGACTGTCATATGGTCACTCAAACACTATTTTTTTTTTTTTTGGTAGCTATGGATGCCTGCCACCTACTGAGATTCAAATAGAGGGCCTCTTGTCCAAGACAGGAAGCTACTTCCATCTCCTATATGCAGTCAATGGATCTAATGAGCAGAGGACAGTTGCCACCAAACTGAACATCACCCATTTTTTTTGTTTGGTTTTGTACCCGTTGGGCTCATCTACAGGTGGGTCCAGGGTGACTGATGAGGTTTATGTGGAGGTGGTGGTAGAAGGTGAAGAGCCAGTAACTCACGACCGCTCGTTTGACAGCGTGTCTCTAAGCAAGGACTTCATGCCTGTGGCCTGGGCAGCTGCTTATGGTCAGCACCCCTGTCTATTAAATTGCTTTTAAAACAAAAGTGGAAGCCTTTGCATCAGCCTCATCGCTTTTAAGTGTCTTTGTTCACATTTCTGCTGGTGTTTACTGTCGTGCTGAAGACGTGCTGTGACTCTTGCAGGTGCAGAAGATAGCGAGAGTTGTGAGAACAGGAACGGTGCTGCTAGTGCCCTCCTGCATATAGATGAATCAGAAGGGCTCGATGAAATCAGTCGGCAGCGCACCAAAAGCAAGAGACGGTCTGAGCTTCGACAGGTCCAGACGGGTAAGGAGAACACAAAGAAATATTGTCTTCCTTGTCCTGTTGTAAATCTGAGTAGTAAATGCCTTGTGTTGCAGCTTCAGTTCGTAACTGCTACTACTGCAGAGCTGTGTTTGTTGTTAAATAGCAAGATGCATAAATGATAAACACTGCAACACAATATTATCAATGACGAGGGGTTTAACAGTACATGTGACACGTACAGTACAATTGCATACTTGAACGGGTGGAACTGCCAGTATGTCAAAGGTATTTTTGCACAGGGAACTGAGATCAGAATCCTACTGTCTCTCTGCTCCTACAGTACAGTGTCTTCATTTTTGTTACTTCCTGTGAAAGTGTGTTGTGTTTATTGCATGTGTCTAGAACAGGGTCTGCAACCTTTGCCAACCCAAGAGCTACAGTGGGGCAAAAAAGTATTTAGTCAGCCACCAATTGTGCAAGTTCTCCCACTTAAAAGATGAGAGAGGTCTCCAATTTTCATCATAGGTATACCTCAACTATGAGAGACAAAATGAGGAAAAAAAAATCCAGAAAATCACATTGATGGATTTTTAATGAATTAATTGGTAAATTCGTCGGTAAAATAAGTATTTGGTCACCTACAGACAAGCAAGATTTCTGGCTCTCACAGACCTGTAACTTCTTCTTTAAGAGGCTCCTCTGTCCTCCACTTGTTACCTGTATTAATGGCACCTGTTTGAACTCGTTATCAGTATAAAAGACACCTGTCCACAACCTCAAACAGTCAGACTCCAAACTCCACCATGGCCAAGACCAAAGATCTGTCAAAGGACACCAGAAACAAAATTGTAGACCTGCACCAGGCTGGGAAGACTGAATCTGCAATAGGTAAACAGCTTGGTGTGACGAAATCAACTGTGGGAGCAATTATTAAAAAATGGAAGACCTACAAGACCACTGATAATCTCCCTCGATCTGGGGCTCCACGCAAGATCTCACCCCGTGAGGTCAAAATGATCACGAGAACGGTGAGCAAAAATCCCAGAACCACACGGGGGGGACCTAGTGAATGACCTGCAGAGAGCTGGCACCAAAGTAACAAAGGCTACCATCAGTAACACACTATGCCGCCAGGGACTCAAATCCTGCAGTGCCAGACGTGTCCCCCTGCTTAAGCCAGTACATGTCCAGGCCCGTCTGAAGTTTGCTAGAGAGCATTTGGATGATCCAGAAGAGGATTGGGAGAATGTCATATAGTCAGATGAAACCAAAATAGAACTTTTTGGTAAAAACTCAACTTGTCGTGTTTGGAGGAGAAAGAACACCATACCTACTGTGAAGCATGGGAGTGGAAACATAATACTTTGGGGCTGTTTTTCTGCAAAGGGACCAGGACGACTGATCCGTGTAAAGGAAAGAATGAGTGGGGCCATGTATCGTGAGATTTTGAGTGAAAACCTCCTTCCATCAGCAAGGGGCATTGAAGATGAAACGTGGCTGGGTCTTTCAGCATGACAATGATCCCAAACACACCGCCCGGGCAACGAAGGAGTGGCTTCGTAAGAAGCATTTCAAGGTCCTGGAGTGGCCTAGCCAGTCTCCAGATCTCAACCCCATAAAAAATCTTTGGAGGGAGTTGAAAGTCCATGTTGCCCAGCGATAGCCCCAAAACATCACTGCTCTAGAGGAGATCTGCATGGAGGAATGGGCCAAAATACAGCAACAGTGTGTGAAACCTTGTGAAAACTTACAGAAAACGTTTGACCTCTGTCATTGCCAACAAAGGGTATATAACAAAGTATTGAGATGAACTTTTGTTATTGACCAAATACTTATTTTACCGAGACATTTACCAATTAATTCATTAAAAATCCTTCAATGTGATTTTTCTGGATTTTTTTTTTCTCATTTTGTCTCTCATAGTTGAGGTATACCTATGATGAAAATTGGAGACCTCTCTCATCTTTTAAGTGGGAGAACTTGCACAATTGGTGGCTGACTAAATACTTTTTTCCCCCACTGTATTTTGCCCATCTTCAGCTAAAATAGAAGTGGCTGAGGGCCCCTGCGACGGCAGTTTGCCTTTAAAATAAAAGATTATGCTGCTTATTAAGTCTTATATATATGTAGCTCTGAATATTATGTGGCATTTATGAATTCATACTACAACAGTGAAAAAACTGTCCTTTTATATATAGCTTCATTCATGAAATAAAAGTATTACAAATATATTAGATTGTTTTGTGGTGAAAAATTAAGGTTATCTCTGAATATCAGACTTCGTTTTTGTATAGTCTTTTAAATTATCAGCACATTGATAAATTGTTTAAATCTGAAAAATGTCATCCATCTTCTGCTTTCAACAGTGATCACACAGCTTTAGTTCCTGATATTTTAATAAATTTGAGACTACAGTTTTAGTTAGAAGAAGCTACTTTTCATCCTTTTTGTGTTTCCTCAAAATGTTCCTGATTCAGATCTATTAATATAATCTGTATCTTTCACTTTTTTTTGTATAATTTATTAATCCCATGTCGTTAATGATTTTGATAACTAGTGGATTGGTTGTCTGATAATTTTTACATAATCTTTATTTATTTTGGAATCAAACAAAAAGAATACTGAACAACTTTCTGATTAACTTTAAACAGTCATTTGTTGCAAATTAAGCCAATTAGAAATAATTACAGCAGAGTGGGAAAACATTTAAAAGTACCTTCTTCCATTGAGTTAAATGTTATGCTTTTACAATTAAAAAAAAAAATAAATGTGTGGCTTTGACACAATCTGCAAGGACTTTTTTTTTTTTTTTTTTTTTTTTTAAACTGTTTTGTTTGCCCAAAACCCCATTTAAAAACATCAGGTAACAAGCTAGCAATTATCCTGCAGAGAAAAAGTTGAAAACATCCTTAAAATAAAAGGCTCACCTCTACATCTGTCAGAGAATCATCTCCCCTCTTTTCATTCCTTTGAACTAAGGAAATAACCATTCTGAAAATTGAATCGCTATAGAGGGCTTTTAGTTTTAAATAACTCAGCAAGTATTGAGCTGTGATGGTGAAAATAAATTCACACTAATTCAGACTTCGGTCATGTCTGGTGAATCCAGCATTTATAGTGTAGACAACTATAAAATTATTGAGCAGGAATTTAAGGATCGTTTCTCATTTTTAAGGTTAATTAAGGCGTTGATTTTAGATGATCACATTTTGAGAATTTTTATGGACCTGTAGACACTAATGAGGTGGCTCTTCTTTTTTCTCGTTTGTGTTCTTGTGGAGAAATTCTCACCACATAACCGTACATGAACACAAATGAATCTGTCCACACAGAATTAAACTCTCTACTTTCCTCTGTGATTTTACTTTCTCTGGATTTGTCCATGTCTTACCGAGGGTGGGGGATTGATAAGCAGGAAGCTGTTGGGCTCTCTATGGTCTCCGTATGCACAGTGAGTTAGGGCTGCACAATTATGGCCAAAATGATGATTGCGATTATTTTTGCTCAATACTGAAATCACGATTATTAATCATGATTGTTCATTTACTTTAGGAAAAACACAGATTGCATAAAATTCCAATTTTTTTTCTTCATCCTACTTCCCAATTGCTAGATGAAGCCTGTGGCCAGAGCACTGGGGCCTCGTCCATTTATTTAAGAGAAGCTGCCTTGATGACGTTAGATCCACTGTCTGTTGTTATGCAGACTAGTCCCTCCTCCTGCAGGCTCCAAGATGATTGGGCTTCCCTCAGTCTGTGGGCTGTAACTTCTCCTGTGTGGTCTTGTGGGAAAAGCATTGTTTGCAAGCATCGACTCTTCATTTTATACTCTCCGTCATTGTAGTGAATTGTCAGGGACAGGTAGGGCTCCACTGTTCTGCTTGACCATAGGTCAGTCGTTGACCCCCCACTGTACCTTTCACTGCTTACAGTAGCTGTGTGGCTAGGGTCAGTGAAACGGAGAGAGAGGCACCCGCGCCATACACCACATGGTGTCCCACATGTCTGCAGAAGGGAATAGGTCAATCATAGTTGCAAAGTACTTGACAGTTGTGATATCTTTCTGCATTTTTCATACAGTGCATGTGATGCAACTTTGGAGAGTCACGTGAGGATCACGTATTTCTTGTCCAGTGTTTTGACCATGTTTCTGAAGCCTTCATTGCTCATACAGTATTTAGTGGACACATGTCTTTAGCCAAATAAAACACTGTCGCATCAGTTACTTCAGCGTGTCTTTGGGAGGTGGATGATACGGTGAAGCTCTGTGCAGGGTTGATACTATGGTTGCCTGGGTCGGCGCTGGACACAGACTGTGATTTAGTGAAGTGACAATTTGCTGTAGTCTTCGTGTATTTATCATACTTGTGTGGGGGTGTCAAACTCTTTAGCTCAGGGGCCACATACCACCGGATTTAATGTCAAGTGGGCTGGATTAGTAAAATACAGTAATAGCAATACAATCTAATGGCAGCTCCAAATTTAGTACAAAGAAGTACAAGTACATTATGAAATGTTTACATTTATTGAACCATTGATATTTACAAAACATGAACAACCAGAATGATGAATATTCATCAAAGTATGAACAACCTGATTTTTTTCCTTTTCTGCTGTTTTGGACTGAAGGTGTTGACAAACAATATCTTAATCAGGATAAAAACAAATGCCATTTAAGGAACCACATATCATGTTGCTGCCATCTACTGTTTAGTGCTGGAACTTGTTTGGATTTTGAAAAATGACCCCGGTTACATGGTCACAATAAACCAGTTACTGGGAATAAACTGATAATGCCAATAATTAATTTTCTTATGTTTACATGCACTGAATAAACGGAGTACTGGAGGGTAAACCACTTGAGTTAATGACCCCAATTACATGGCCTTTATAGGCTTATTCTGTTTACATGAATGAGTTTACTTGAATAATCGGATAACTGCAGAAATCCAGTCATAACCAGTTTATTAGTGTACATGTAAACTTGATCATTGACCGTGTTTACATGCACTTGAGATGGCGGATTACAAGGCGACTGCTCGGTCTCTGGCTTTTTGTCAGAGTAAAGGCAAAAAACGAGAGCCAGAGAAGGCTACAGGCAGCGAGATGAAACACTCTGGAAAAGTACTGGAGCGTTTAGGAAGCCATAGAGCTGAAGACATGAGGATACGAACTAGATCACATATGAAGGTAAGCTAATGATTGCTAATGCTAGTTTGCTTTAAGTCCGCCATACTACATTGTAATGGCAACAAATTATTGCTATTAGGTACTAAAATATGTATGCTGTGTGTGTGTTTCAGATGGCTCTCCTGTGGCAAAATTGCTGCTTCAAACCGTGGGTCTGGGCGTCCAGCACAGCCTCTCACTGATGTCACCCCAGCTTCACAAACGCTCAGCAGTTACAGAACTTCAGAATGTCTATAGAAACTTTTAGCTTTGTGTGCAACAAATTGCTCTGATCTTTGTGAAAATCACGGAGAGACTGTTGAGACATCATGGGATGTACCTGCTCCAGCAGCACTGAGTGTGCTGGTGGTGTCGTGGCAAAAAGTGATCAGCTGCCAAAACTTGATCGCCAGGTTGTAGTTACGGGGTTATATTAGCCATAAAATATAGATTTCAACAGGTAAACCGTACTGAGTTAGGTATAATAAGATATATTAACAATTATGATGCATTTTTAAGCCAAAAATGTGTTTATATATTGTGTTTATGTGTTTATATATTTGCATATTTATTCCATCTAGCTACAATGCTCAGCACTGGGTGTGTTTATATATTTATATATCTACATATTATTCCATCTAGCTACATTGCTCCGCACTGTGTGTGTTTATATACTTGCATATACTTGCATATACTTGCATATACTTGCAAGTTTATATACTTGCATATTTATTCCACCTAGCTGCAATGCTCCGTACTGTGGGTGTTTATATATTTACATATTTATTCCATCTAGCTACAATGCTCTGCACTGTGTGTTCATATATTCATATATTTATTCCATCCAGCTACAATGCTCTGCACTGTGTGTCTGTGTGTGTGTGTATATATATATATTTTATAGTAATACGTACATATGTTTATTAGCTGCTCTTGCTTGCTTGTTTTTTTTCTTGCCTTCTGATTGTTGCTCTGAGTGTTGCTATCCCTGTGCTGTTGCAATCCTGGAATTTCCCCGTTGTGGGACTAATAAAGGCTTATCTTATCTTATCTTATCTTAAAACAAACCTGATCTAGGACTAAAAGCAATTAAAACTAGAAAAGCACTCATAGAACGCATACCTTCGCCAAGGCTCCTTCCGTTTGTCATGGATCACCTCCAAAATGTAATGGGTTTGTGTGTAGGCCTATAGCCACTTGTGGTGAAAATGGCATCAAAGTCTGTCCATCAGTTTTGGAGTGTTGTTGCTAACGCACTGTGCAAAGATAAGAGCCTTGGCTGAGGTATGCATTCTCAGATCATGACCAAAATATAATGGGTTCGTCTCTAGCCCAAGAACCACCTCTGGTGAAAATTTCATCCAAATCCATCCAGTAGTTTTTGTGTAATCCTGCTGCACAAATACAAACAAAGCCCTTGGTGGAGGTATGCACTCTCAGATCATCACCAAAATCTAATCATTTCTTCCTTGTCCCATTTCAGACTTGTCCTGAAAATTTCGTCAAAATCCGTTAATAACTTTTTTTTTTTTTTTTTTTTTTTGACTTATTTTGTACCCGTAGGTTGATTTGTTCTGCAGTCCGGTGACAAGCCACCAGCTGCCGGTCGCTGCGTGCGCAAGCGCCCCTTAACTCCCTAACCTGCATGTTTTTGGCATGTGGGAGGAAACCGGAGAAATCCCGGAGTAAACCCACGCAAACACGGGGAGAACATGCAAACTCCACACAGATCACTGTTGGCTGGGGGCAGGGATCGAACCCACGATCTCACGATCCCCGTGATCCCCCGGCCGAGGGTAAACTGTGCTGCTGCGGTGCTAACCACTGCGCCACCGTGCAGCCCATCCATAACTTTTGCGTTATGTTGGTGAAAAACAGACAAACCCCGGTAAAAACATAACCTCCTTGGCGGAGGTAATAATACTCACAAGGTTGCATGGAAAAATACATGGATTTACTGGATATACACATGTACTGTATAAATAAATATATGTTCTCTGCATCAACAGTGTACTATACATGTATTCATTTAGTATTGCACTGGGAATTTTGACAATAAACCTTTGTAGTTTTTGCAGATCTGTCTCCATTGTTGTTTTATATATGAAGGTTACAACAGAATTATGAACCATAAAGCTGTTTGTGTTAAAATGTTAAATCCCATTAAACCCTAACCCAGGGGTGTCCAATCATGTGCCATGGAGGGCCAAGACCCTGCAGGTTCTCTCTTCTACCCAGTCTCTTCAGCAGGTGTTTTCACTGATCAGCAGTCAGTGGAAGAAATTTAGTGGAATCTGCTGATGAAGACACTGGTTGGAGGTAAAGCCTGCAGGGTCTTGGCCCTCCATGGCACATGATTGGACACCCCCGCCCTAAGTCATTATTAGGAAATCCAGATGCTAATATGGCCCAGAACTCCTCCATATACTGGTACTATCACTAAAGTATGCAGTGTCTTCTGCACTGGCACATCCAACAATACAGTCTTCAGGAAATAAAATAATTGTTTTGGTAACTTTTTCTTAAAAATGAGCCATTATTTTCAAAGTCACTGATAAATGGTTTGTACTGTTGACTCTTTTTCCCACCGGTGTCTTAACAGACAAAACAGAAAATCATGATGCAAACACATAAGTCACTGAATTGTTTATTACAATCAGCAGCAAATTCCAGATTATTCAGAATGTGCAAAATTCAAACTGTTAAAAAAAAAAAAAAAAAAAAACTTGGAATGGGTCACACATGCCGGCCACGCTGCCTCACTGAGAAGCAACTGGATGTGCCTGTCAAGCTGGTCCCGGTTCAGCAGATCTTCAGCCTGCATCTCTGTAAATAGTGAGGCAAGGTCTGGTTTGGGGTGGATCAATGCTCCGCACTGTGTGTGTTTATATATTCACATATTTATTCCATCCAGCTACAATGCTCCGCACTGTGTTTATATATTTATATATCTATTCCATCTAGCTACAATGCTCCGTACTGTGTGTCTATATATATATTTATATGTACATACTAGGGATGGGCATAATTTACCGATTAACCGATAATTGATCATTAAGAATTTCACCGAGGAAGTTCATTTTCGTCGACAAACCGTTTTTTTTTTTTTTTTAAACAATCCGAGGTTATTAGGCCTAGTGCACGGCCGTCCTCAAACAATGCAATGCATTTAACTGTGCCACTGGCAAAATTTGGGCACCGGGGGCAACATTACACCATCGCCGTACCCTGGCGTGCCTCAGTTGATACATGCGAGCTTCCGTAGGGCAATCGCCAAATCATGAAGCGGTTTATTTAGCGAATGCAAAGTCCTTAAGCCAAGCAGTTGCCTCCTGGTTTGCTGTATGGAGGGTGTGTAATCCTCCTTCCAGTCTTTGGAGCGGGCAAGCCTCTATGATGTGTTCCATTGTTTGCTCCTCTCCACATGCGCACAGAGGGCTAGGGCTACTGCCCCATCTGTAAAGGCTGGCCAAGCAGGGGCCATGTCCAGTCCTGAAGCGATTGAGTGTAGACCACTGTCTCCTTGGGAGGTTGGTGCCCGGGACCTGTTGGTTGGGGTTTATCACCAGCTGTTTGTTTGGGACCTCCTTGGTCTCCCATTCCTCTTGCCAAGCTGTCTGGATGGTAAAGTCAGCTGGGGGAGGGTTTTTCCAAATCGGCCGTCTGGATGAAAGTCGGGCAGTGGGTGGAGTGTAGATATCTGCATGGATTGGTAAGTGAGGAGAATCTTTAACTTTTTGGAGCATCCTTTGAGTTAATGCTGCTCGCCGGATGTGTGGAGGGGCTATGTTTGACAGTACAGAGAGCCAGGGGAGTGGTGTTGAGCGGATTGTTCCAGTTATAGTTCTCATGGTTGTGTTGAGCTGGGTGTCTACATGGTGTGTGTAAGATGACCTGGACCAGACAGGGGCACAATATTCTGCTACAGAGTATGAAAGGGCCAGTGCTGAGGTGCGCAGGGTGGAGACTGCCGCCATATCCTACACAGATCCTCATTCTTGATGATTTTCCACACAGCCAACACCGGCCCCTGCTTGTACACATTGGCCTACAACTTCCAGTCATATACAGCCCAAGGAAGATGCGCTGGAACTTCCGCAAAGCCAACTGGAAGAAATTCAGTGAAACTCTGGACCGGAGCGTTGTTACCATCCCACTCCACACCATCACTGTAGATGAAGCATACAACCGCTTCTGCAGCGCAATCTTCAAGGCTGCCCATACTGCAATCCCACGAGGCTACCGACCCCTCTATGTCCCATGTTTGGACGGGAGAAAGTGCTGCCCTCCTACAATCCTATCAAACATCAGGGGACCCAGAGATAGCAGACCATCTCATTGAATCGCTAAATACAGCTCGGCGAAAGAAATGGGAGGAGACAGTTGCTGACCGGAGCTTTACCCACTCTAGCAGGAAATGTTGGAGCCTCATCCGTCGCCTAGGAGCTGCACAGAAGCCCCCTAGCCAAAGCCGAGCATCCGTCACACCCAACCAAGTTGCATGAAGCGGTTACGGCGAAGTGTTGCGTGGGACCATTTCAATTTAAAAAATGACCAGGTGTACTGCAATCACTGCAATGCAGCATACAAATATACCTCATCGACAACACAAATGATGTATCATTTGAACACCACTCATCCAAGCCTGATAAAAGACACTGCACCTCCTTATTGGTCCATGGAACACCCTTATTACGCAAAGCCATTTTTGATAGAGAATAAATGAAAATAGCACAGCAATACACTGAAAGGAAACCGCCAACAGTGGTTGCGCGCTGAGTAATGGCGGTCGTGAAGATTCTTTTTTTTTTTTTTCAGAAACTTTATTGAGAAGGTCATGAAGATTCGGTAGAAGACACACACACACGTGTGTGTGTGTGTGTGTAAGTGTACATACATACGTAGATGTAAATAAAGTGTACATAAATATGTTTTTAGAACTCTTTTATTCTTATAACAAGATACGTAACTCAAGATGAAAATGATTTACTGCACAGGTTAATGAGAGTTTACTGCTCCTCAGGTGCTAGAGGCGCAGGATCGTCGAGGGAAGCTGCAGGAGGCGGCGTAGTGGCTCGACGGGAAGACTATTTTGCACAAAATGGCACAAGAGAACAGCAAAAAGTTCCACGCGGCTAGACTAAGCAACACGAGCGATAGAGCAATGAATGCGGTCTTCGTTTGTTGGGTGGCCGCTCGGCAGGGACAGAAGCTGGGTAAAACGTCTCGGCCAATCAGCTTGCGGGGTGAAACGTCTCGGCCAATCAGCTTGCGAGATTCCCGAGCCGAGCCAACACGAGAACAGCGAACAGAGAGAGAGGGATTTGAGAGAGAGAGGTGGATTTGAGTTGTGCGGCTCTCCGTGCTGATACCTGATGTTCTAATGTAGTCTACCTGCCTTGTTACCTACCTAAAAATGTTAATGATTAACCGATTATTAATCATTAATTCTCCCGACGATCGGTGAAGAAAATTTCACCGAATGCCCATCCCTAGTACATACACTACCGTTCAAAAGTTTGGGGTCACTTAGAAATTTCCTTATTTTTGAAAGAAAAGCACTGTTTTTTTTCAATGAAGATAACTTTAAACTAATCAGAAATACAGTCTAATATCTAATTTACATTGCTAATGTGGTAAATGACGATTCTAGCTGCAAATGTCTGGTTACCTCCGCCAGGCCGAAAAGGCCAGGAGGAGGTTATGTTTTTGCCAGGGTTTGTGCGTTTGTCTGTCTGTCTGTCTGTCTCTTGGTTAGCAAGATAACTCAAAAAGTGTTGGACAGATTTGCATGAAACTTTCAGGCGTTGTTGGAAATGGTACAAGGAAGAACTGATTAAATTTTGGGGGTGATCCGGTTCACCGTCTGGATACAGGAATTTTTTTAAAGCATTTTTCAACACTGTGACATAGGGCCATTTTCAACATGTGCGCAGGCGCAATGGAGGCCGCTGGGCGTCGTGTCTGACCAAAACAAACTCCGCCTTCGTCAACGTTTTAGCCACAAAAGCATGCGGAAAACACTGCTGGCCTGGGCCCCCCAGCGTGCCTGTGGCAGCCATAGGCGCTGCGCACATTGCGCTGGTCGTCGTGTCTGACCAACACAAACTCCGCGTTCTTCAACGTTTTAGGCACAAAAGCACACGGAAAACACTGCTGCCCTGGGCCCGCCAGCGTGCCTGCTTTTGCGCCACGCTGCAAAACCTGACACGGACACCTGTCCGCCGCCCCATTATTTGCCACAAATTCCCCGCCCAGCTATAGGCGCTGCGTAAAAACGACCTCTCTGCCGGGGAAGACTGTAAATTCTGTTTTGCCGCGGACCGCAACCCCAATATAATATAAAACCCACGGCAACCTGTCTAACCAATCTGCATCCGTCAGTGGAGGAGATGGACACACAAACACTTCAGTTTATTACCTCCGCCAAGGAGGCAATGCTTTTACTACCTTAAAACGGGGCTATAAGGGACGGCGGGGTAATATGGGACACTTTTCTAAATGTAATTCTGCTTTTTTAATTTTGCTTTCGCCTAGATTTGATGAAGGATTCATGGATATTGACAATAACAACACAACTCAGCGTCCTGCTCAAAATAAAAAAAGCAGAATTACATTTAAAACATTTCCCACAAAAGTGTCCCATATTAACCCAGCCGTCCCTTATAGCCCCATTTTACACTACTGAACCACTAATCCTATCACTATCACATTGATTGTCATTCATTTAATTGTCTGTTTATTGCACTGTCCATGTCAAATAAACAAATAATCATTGTGAATCCAATTGCTACTCATATCTTTTCATGCTCAGGGAATCTGAAAACGTACACACAAACACTCTATGGGGGGAACTGTGCCGCTTGGCGGAGGTTCTTGCGCTCTCCGAGTGCTTTTTCTAGTTTTGGTGCAATATCTACAATAGGTGTATAGAGGCCCATTCTAGCAACTATCACTCCAGTGTTCTAATGGTACAATGTGTTTGCTCATTGGCATCAGAAGGTTAATGGATGATTAGAAAACCCTTGTGGCAATCATGTTAGCACAGCTGAAAACAGTTTAGCTGGTTAGAGAAGCTATAAAACTGACCTTCCTTTGAGCAGGTTGAGTATCTGGAAAAAATTATTATTTCAAATACAAATCATTATTTCTAACCTTGTCAATGTCTTGACTATATTTTCTATTCATTTTACAACATCATGGTGGTAAATAAGTGTGACTTTTCATGGAAAATACAAAATAATTGTCTGGGTGACCCAAACTTTTGAACGGTAGTGTATGTATACTCGCTGCTTTTGTTTTTTTCTCTTGCCTTCTGATTGTTTTCTCTGAGTGTTGCTATCCCTGTGCTGTTGCAATCCTGGAATTTCCCCATTTTGGGACTAATAAAGGCTTATCTTATCTTATCGTTTTCCTCTTGCCTAGATGAAAGGAGAGAAAAGGGTGGTGGATATTAAAAGCAAGTTTAAAACATATTTGGGAAATACACTTGTTGCTAAAAAGCCAGTGGTGGGGATGTGACAAGAAAACGTACGTTCGTTGTTGAATTTACTGCAATTTTCATGTAGCTGCGCTTCAGTAGATTTACAAGGGCTGGGTTATGTTTAAAAATCATTTGTTTTTTCTGTGGCCATCAGCAGTGAGAATGAGTTGATACCCTCAGTTTGAATGGAATCTAGTAACTTTAACTTGAGGGTGTGCATCACCGAGTATGGAGTCGCTCAGTCAAAATATGTAATTTTATCAATAAAAACTTGAGCCAACCGCTCTGTCACCGCATTTGGTCGCCCTGGCTTCACGTGTGGGCGGTGATTTGGACTTATATTGCTAAAATATAAAAGGATGCACTACAAATGAGTCTCAAATATTTGTAATGTGTCCTGTTACCAGCATGAGTTTATTGACGATAGACTATAACACTACACATATAAATAAATTATAATGGTTACGTACATCTCCCATTACCCAAAGTGCAAGATACACTATTATGAATATAAGTCATAAAAGATCACACAAGCGATCTGACAAAAAAATAAACAAGCGGTTCTTAAACAGTGCTACTATTGGATGTGCCATTTAGTTTCAATTACTCTGGAATTAATATTCACACAATCAAATAATCTCAGTTCAGTCCCTTTCATATTAAGTGAAAATTGTGTTACTTTAGTTTTGGCACTTTATCTATACTTTACCTTAAAAAGCTTGGAATTGAAACACTGGAACGGGGTGCTCACCGGAAGATCTTGCCAAAACTGGACCAGTTCTTGCAAAATCTGGCGCCCTAAACCAAGCCCAGCAAAAACCGTCTCCAGTGTATTCCATCATCCACAAATGCAAAAGCTGCCAGAGACTAAACATCCACCTGAGCGGACTCAAGCTTAAGCATGCCCCAAATCCAAACTTATCTTGGAGTGACCCTTGATAGGACCTTATCCTTCAAGGAACATCTAAAGGGGACGGCTGCTAAGGGTGAAGGTACGAAAACACCTGCTCTGCAAGCTCGCTGGTGCAAAAATGGGGGGCGGCAGTCTCCACCCTGCACAGACCTCAGCACTGGCCCTTTCAATACTCTGTAGCAGAATATTGTGCCCCCTGTCTGGGTCCAGGTCATCTTACACACACCATGTAGACCCCAGCTCAAACACAAACCATGAGAACTATAACTGGAACAATCCGCTCAACACCACTCCCCTGGCTCTCTGTACTGTCAAACATAGCCCCTCCACACATCCGGCGAGCAGCATTAACTCAAAGGATGCTCCAAAAAGTTAAAGATTCTCTTCACTTACCAATCCATGCAGATATCTACACTCCACCCACTGCCCGACTTTCATCCAGACGGCCGATTTGGAAAAACCCTCCCCCAGCTGACTTTACCATCCAGACAGCTTGGCAAGAGGAATGGGAGACCAAGGAGGTCCCAAACAAACAGCTGGTGATAAACCCCAACCAACAGGTCCCGGGCACCAACCTCCCAAGGAGACAGTGGGTCTACACTCAATCGCTTCAGGACTGGACATGGCCCCTGCTTGGCCAGCCTTTACAGATGGGGCAGTAGCCCTAGCCCACTGTGCGCATGTGAGAGGAGCAAACAATGGAACACATCATAGAGGCTTGCCCGCTCCAAAGACTGAGGAAGGATTACACACCCTCCATACAGCAAACCAGGAGGCAACTGCTTGGCTTAAGGACTTTGCATTCGCTAAATAAATAAATAACCTTAAAAAGCAAAGGATTTGACTACTTGTTTGTCCACCACTGCATAAAAAAAAAAAAAAAACCCACAGAGTGTGCAAACTTACCAGTCATAACACATTGCTGTGTCGTGCTACGTTGCGGTGTCAGGAGCAGATGCTGGGTCGGGACTCTAGAATGAAAATACACACAACTGAAGTATATGCAACAGCATGAAAAGTGCAACATGTAAAAAACACCTTTTTTTTAACTAGGATTTAACCGGACTTAGCATTGATGGCTAACTAGCTAGCTCATTCGCTGCAGACGGGAGACAGCGTTGTTGTTCAAAGTGAGCTTTCCACCGCTGGGATAAATAACGTAAAAGACTGCATATATTACATCATATCTGTTGACATCAAATTTTCAGCTTGAACGTCAGCTTGCTTGGAACCTGAATCAGATGGGTATGAAAAAAGTACCTGGAAGCTGGTACCAGGTACTATTGGAAAAGCCTACAAAGAGCACCGAGTCGGAGTAGAGCCAAACAGGTACTAGTGGAAAAGGGCCATTATTGTTATATGAATGCTTTTATTGCCCTTGTACAGAACACTGTGCAGTTTTTCTTAATATATTTGGTACTTTTTCCCCTATAAATTTGCCATTTTCGTAATTATTTTTAAAACCTTTATCTACACAAACATTTTTCTAATGAATTTACAACTTTTTCTGTCATATTTCTAAATTTTTCTTAAACATTTGAAACCATACTCACCAATTTGTGACATTTTACTCTAACATGTCTAAACACCTTGAAAATGTGTTTTCCTGGTAGACCAGCGGTGGAAAAGCTGGTGAGAGCTAAAAGTTTGTCAGCTCTTCCTGTAATTTCCTTCGTTTTTCTTGTTTTTTGTTCTTCATTCCAACCATATTTGTCATATTTGACAACATCCTGCTCTGATCATGTGACCCACGAGACTTAAACATTCATTATTAATTTTAATGTATTAAAGAATAATATAAATAAGGTTTCAACGTACTGTACATGGTATGCAGAATGAAAGAAAGGCAACTATTCTGTGAATTTTACAAAAAAATGGAACACTATTTAAGAAAAAAATCACGTAGTTCAACTTCCAGTATTACTGTGGTTACAAATGTACCCAAATTTATAGCGCCCACTACAGAACGGAGCTGAGAGGAAAACGTCTGTCTGCTTCTTCAGCAGCAGAGAAATGATCAGAGTCAGGAAGACGTTGACATGTTCAGTTGTATTTACCATCCTTGAACCAATGGTGGGGATGGGGCAGTCGCAGGTTAACGAGGGGGATGGCCTCCCCTTCCATACCCCTCAAATAGCTGTCACCAGTATAGCTTCTCCATTTCTGATCAAATTGGCTTCCTATTTATACAAAAACTTTGACTTAAATCAGGGATTCCAGTTTTGGGGGAGGGGACTTCTTTTTCCCAGTCCACATCAAGTTGATCACAGTTCTCATTATTGACCCTGATACAGTGCGGGGGAAAAAAGTATTTAGTCAGCCACCAATTGTGCAAGTTCTCCCACTTAGAAGATGAGAGAGGTATCCACTTTTCATCATAGGTATACCTCAACTATGAGAGACAAAATGAGGGAAAAAAAAATCCAGAAAATCACATTGAAGGATTTTTAAGATAAGATAAGCCTTTATTAGTCCCTCAATTGGGAAATTCCAGGATTGCAACAGCACAGGGATAGCAACACTCAGAGCAACAATCAGAAGGCAAGAAAAAACAAGAGCAGCTAGTATACATATGTACATATTATTATATATATATATAGACACACAGTGCGGAGCATTGTGGTTGGTGGATGTGCAGCAGAAAGTCTAAGCTCTCTCTCCGCGGATGCGGCGGGCCAGCTGGATGTCTTTGGGCATGATGGTGACCCTCTTGGTGTGGATGGCGCACAGGTTGGTGTCCTCGAAGAGACCCACCAGGTAGGCCTCGCTGGCCTCCTGCAGAGCCATGACGGCAGAGCTCTGGAAGCGCAGGTCGATGTTGAAGTCCTGAGCGATCTCCCTCACCAGGCGCTGGAAGGGCAGCTTACGGATGAGCAGCTCCGTGGATTTCTGGTAGCAACGGATCTCTCTCAGAGCCACGGTACCGGGCCTGTAACGGTGAGGCTTCTTCACTCCGCTGGTGGCCGGAGCGCTTTTCCGAGCAGCCTTGGTGGCCAGCTGCTTCCTGGGGGGCTTTTCCTCCAGTAGATTTACGGGCGGTCTGCTTGGTTCTTGTCATTGCTCTTTATTATTCTGTCTTATATTTCTTGCACGCCGCCTAAACTCCAGCCCGGCACCCGCGTCGTTTTCGCTTCAGTTCCCCGGTATGTCGAGTTCCTCCGTTAGCACCGGGTGGCGGTTGAGTGCTAGCTAGCTCTTCCCTGCTGTATCGTCTCCTGCTGTAAACAGAGGCTCCGTCCGCCGACTCGGGAGACCTTTGGGGCGATCTGTGTGTCCGTGATATATATAGAGTGAAAGGTGTTCCGGATCAGAAAGTTATCACCGGATCAGAAAGAAGAAGGAAGATAAAAAGACTCAGAATTGAGCCGCTGTTGCAAAAGGCAGCCAACTTGTGTGGCGCCGGAACCGGAAGAGTTCTCGGTAAAATAAGTATTTGGTCAATAACAAAAGTTCATCTCAATACTTTGTTATATACCCTTTGTTGGCAATGACAGAGGTCAAACGTTTTCTGTAAGTCTTCACAAGGTTTTCACACACTGTTGCTGGTATTTTGGCCCATTCCTCCATGCAGATCTCCTCTAGAGCAGTGATGTTTTGGGGCTGTCGCTGGGCAACACGGACTTTCAACTCCCTCCAAAGATTTTCTGTGGGGTTGAGATCTGGAGACTGGCTAGGCCACTCCAGGACCTTGAAATGCTTCTTACGAAGCCACTCCTTCGTTGCCCAGGCAGTGTGTTTGGGATCATTGTTATGCTGAAAGACCCAGCCGCGTTTCATCTTCAATGCCCTTGCTGGTGGAAGGAGGTTTTCACTCAAAATCTCACGATACATGGCCCCATTTATTTTTTCCTTTACACGGATCAGTCGTCCTGGTCCCTTTGCAGAAAAACAGCCCCAAAGTATGATGTTTCCACCCCCATGCTTCACAGTAGGTATGGTGTTCTTTCTCCTCCAAACACGACAAGTTGAGTTTTTACCAAAAAGTTCTATTTTGGTTTCATCTGACCATATGACATTCTCCCAATCCTCTTCTGGATCATCCAAATGCTCTCTAGCAAACTTCAGACGGGCCTGGACATGTACTGGCTTAAGCAGGGGGACACATCTGGCACTGCAGGATTTGAGTCCCTGGCGGCGTAGTGTGTCACTGATGTAGCCTTTGTTACTTTGGTTGCAGCTCTCTGCAGGTCATTCACTAGGTCCCCCCGTGTGGTTCTGGGATTTTTGCTCACCGTTCTCATGATTATTTTGAACTCACGAGATGAGATCTTGCGTGGACCCCAGATCAAGGGAGATAATCAGTGGTCTTGTATGTCTTCCATTTTCTAATAATTGCTCCCACAGTTGATTTCTTCACACCAAGCTGTTTACCTATTGCAGATTCAGTCTTCCCAGCCTGGTGCAGGTCTACAATTTTGTTTCTGGTGTCCTTTGACAGCTCTTTGGTCTTGGCCATAGTGGAGTTTGGAGTCTGACTGTTTGAGGTTGTGGACAGGTGTCTTTTATACTGATAACGAGTTCAAACAGGTGCCATTAATACAGGTAACGAGTGGAGGACAGAGGAGCCTCTTAAAGAAGAAGTTACAGGTCTGTGAGAGCCAGAAATCTTGCTTGTTTGTAGGTGACCAAATACTTATTTTACCAAGGAATTTACCAATTAATTCATTAAAAAATCCTTCAATGTGATTTTCTGGATTTTTTTTTTCTCATTTTGTCTCTCATAGTTGAGGTATACCTATGATGAAAATTGGAGACCTCTCTCATCTTTAAAGTGGGAGAACTTGCACAATTGGTGGCTGACTAAATACTTTTTTGCCCCACTGTGTGGGGGATGTGTGGTGCATGTGAGCTTGCTCACCAAGGTTCTTTCAATATTAATAAATTTATTCCCATTGAAGTGTATTTTTTTAGGATCAGGGATTTTAATTTACATTAATTTCCTTCTCATGTTTTTCTCTTCAGCCATCATCATCGGACCGTATGGTCAGCCGCTGACGGTGTACCCCTGCATGCTTTGTGGTAAAAAGTTCAAGTCCCGAGGTTTCCTGAAACGCCACACGAAGAATCATCACCAGGATGTTCTGACCAGAAAAAAGTATCAATGTACAGACTGTGACTTCACAACCAACAAAAAGGCCAGCCTTCACAACCACATGGAAGTGCACGCTCTGAGCAACAAAGCTCCTTTTGAGTGTGAAGCATGTGGGAAAGATTTCCACCAGCAGGGGGCACTGTTTTCCCACAGACTGCAGCACCACCACCGGGAGCCCAAGAACCAGCCACCTCCAGCACCCACCAAGATGCATAAATGCAAGTTTTGTGACTATGAAACTGCTGAGCAAGGACTGCTAAATCGGCACTTGTTGGCTGTCCACAGTAAAAGCTTCCCCCACATCTGTGTGGAATGTGGAAAAGGCTTTCGGCATCCTTCTGAGTTGAAGAAACACATGCGCACGCACACTGGGGAGAAGCCGTACTCTTGCCTGTACTGCGACTACAAGTCGGCAGATTCATCAAATCTCAAAACGCACATCAAGACGAAGCATAGCAAAGAGATGCCATATAAATGTGAGCGCTGTTTCCAGACCTTTGCGGAGGAAGAGGAGCTGATGCAGCACGGACTAACACACGAGGAGAATAAGGCCCACCATTGTGCCCATTGTGATCATAAAAGTTCCAACTCGAGTGACCTAAAGCGCCACATCATATCTGTTCACACCAAGGACTATCCACATAAATGCGCCGTCTGTGGGAAAGGATTTCACCGACCATCTGAGCTGAAGAAGCACTCGGTGTCCCACCGCACCAAGAAACTACATCAGTGTCGCCACTGCAACTTCAAAATAGCAGACCCTTTTGTTCTCAGCCGCCACATCTTGTCTGTCCACACAAAGGAGCAACAGGGTTTGCCTGAAAAGAGTGAGACAAAAAGGACAGAGACACACACTCCTGTTGTAACGCCCAAAAAGTCTGCACCTGGTGGGTCGGGCAGTTCTGGCCCACCGGCCAGAGTCAGTGCGGCCAGCTTAGCCAGTCGTGTGACTGTAGTTATTGGCAAAGGACAAAAAGAAAGGCGGATTTACCAGTGTCAGTACTGTGACTACAGCACTGGGGATGCCTCAGGTTTCAAGAGGCATGTGATTTCCATTCACACTAAAGACTACCCACACCGCTGCGAAATCTGCTCAAAAGGCTTCAGACGGCCCTCGGAGAAGAACCAGCACATCATGCGTCACCACAAGGACGTGGTACAGGCAGAGTGACTCTGACCTAGCCAGACACTGCACCGCAGTTAAGACCAGTGCTGAAGCACTTACCACACCCCAGTCACTGCACAGCCAACACAAAACCTTCCCATTGAACAGTGTGGGATGTGTGTGCTGCACTTAGTTTCCTGTTGTTTTGCTCTTTTTGATCCTTGGCCTAATGTTTGTTCAGAGATGTATACACATGTACATAACCTTAACAGTCTGTTGGACTTGTAACAGAAGCCCTTCCTAGACGTGCACTTTTAACTGCATGTCCCTCGCTGGTGACAGTGTGCATGACAGATTGTGCAGGTGTCTCTTTGTAGATGCACATTTTTAATTTGCAGGTAGCAGTCAGTTTTCATTCATGATGGTCCTAATTATGTTAAAGCAGAAGTGTCATTTTCATGGATTTGTCATCTTTATAACTGTACTAAGCACATCAGGATGGATGAACAACCTGCATCCAGTAGCACTTGGTCAGAATGTGTATAGGCTTGAGTGGGTTTAAAAAGAAAGTGTGAGGGACTAAACGGTGTTTGTGCTTCCTGGTGCTCTGACCCCACCACTTTGTAACCAGTGACTTTTTTTTTTTTTCGTTAACATAAACTGAAGAGGGGCTTGTGTGCAGAGAAAAAGGATCACCACATAGGAGTATGGCATGAAATGATCGCAGAATTGAGTGGTTTAAAAAAAACAATGGCTGCATTATGGTATGCTGCCTTTTCCATGTGCACCTAAATCCTGATACAATCATTCTGCCCTCTGACCGTCACACGACCCAACATTTTCTGTTTCAGTTTCATGTATGTGCTGTAAGGTGCCCAGAGCAGTACAGGAGTTCTTGGAGGACAGTATTTCTTTGATCCAGTAATGCTACCTACAGAGTAAATCCCATGCATTTGATATTTTTAGATAAAATGTAAGTATCTTATGTTTAAAACACTGATGACAGGATTTGTGCAGCTGAGTTGACACATCCTGCTTAATCACGAAGCAAAGTCTACAATCATCAGTATGGCTCATTTATTAAACTGAGTAAAAAGGAACAAATTTGACTAAATTAATGGACCTAAATGGAAACAGTGTATCTGGTGCTGCTGTTCTAAACAACGGTCTAAACGCTTCGTTTTTGCCAATACAGATGGACTTTGACCTGTAGAAAGGGAACATGTATTTCTTAGATGGCATTTACTGCAGCAGACAGGTGCTAGTGCTGTACTATGGCTTCTTTTTTTGTTATCACTTGTAATTATTTCTGGTTTTATATATTTATTTCATTTAAAGGATGTTGTATAGTTAAGTGTAAGTAGACTTCTATGGGACGTAAATTATTGTTTTGTATACAAATCTGTACAAAGAGTGTAGATGTAAACACTTGATGAAAGAAAATCTCAGCTGTGCTGTTTATGGATGTACTTCAATTATTTGTTAAAAAAACGATAAATAAAACAAACTATTTTAGTGGGTTGCTTCATTTGCTCAGTTACAAGTACAACTAGATTAAAGCAACGTGATTCTGGAAGAGAAATTTAAAAGAGCAGAAAGAAAAGGATCTTTTTCTAAATGCAGAATTTATGTCGGTCCAGCGAAGCATCAAGAACAGGATTACTCATCAGGGCACTTGTCTGCGAGAGGACCAAGTGGAAGGAAAAGTGGTTAATACCCAACATTGTTCTTATGTGTAGGAAAATATACATTTATATTTATGAGGTACCATTTTTTGTGTAGGATAAGAATGATGTCACTGATACCATTCTCAAAGCAGAGTTCTTCCGAACTTCTGGAACAGCTCTTCAGACATCAGTTTCACGTCCCGGTGAACCAAAAATTATCAGTCTGCTGCACTGAATTATTAAAGCACTGATCATTATTGTGATTTTACCCTGTAGTTTGATCATAGTAGTAGTATTTCCAGTGGTCATGATGGTCTGATTGAGGATGAACGCATCCAGTCTTCCATCCTGAAGAAAACGAGTCAGTAAACTATACAAAGCAGGTGGATGAGCCTCTCTCTCACTGTATTGTGTGTGTAGATTGTACTTACAGTCATGAGTACAGTAAGACTTGTCAGTCCATTCAGCTGAAGTGTTTAACCTGCTACACCCAACAGACCTGCAGAGAAACCATTAAACACCCTGTCACCAGTAATCTTTTTATCCCCGCCTGTCGAAAACCAAAGGGTGGATTATCTTATGGAGCCGTCTGTCCGTCCCCCGCTTTTGTGAAATCAACTCCTACAGTTTTGGGTCCGATTGTTTTGAAACTTGATACCAGGGTTTGATATACACTGATGATGCACATCTTGCAATTTGGTTCTGATCGATGATTTTTACAGGAAGTCAAAGGTCAAAGTTTAACATTGTGGTTGGTAAAATGCTACATTTGGGTGTTGGACTAAATGCACCCATTGCCTGAATGCACCAGACCGAATGCACCAGCCAGCCTAGTCTGAATGCACCACCCCCTCTGGTCTGAATGTACCAGTCTGAATGCACACAATATGAACAATATAACAAATCTCAGTTTTTTCTTTATTTCTTTATTCAAACATCACAATTTCAAGTAATTTCAATCATTCCAGCTATTTTAGTCTTCTGCATGATCAGTCTGGTTGCTGCACTGCTGCTCTGCTTAGGGTTAGGGTTTAGGGCAAAGGTGTGAAGATTAAGTTACTTAACCTCCTGCTTTGAGTATTAAGTTTGCATAAAACTGGATTTCACACTCCTAAAACTTCCATCTATGATATAATATTAAACCTATTTCATTGAAAAACTAACATAGGAAAACATATTTTGGGGTGGTGCATTCAGACTACAGTAGTGGTGCATTCAGTCCAGACGTGGTGGCGTTCAGACTAGGGGTTGGTGCATTCAGGCAATGGTGCATTTAGTCTATAATTACTACATTTACTATTACTATAAAACAAGTAAAGCTAGGGCCACCAAAACCTGGTACACAGGATCACCCTTGGGATCCTGACCTCTGACCTGGGTTGGGGTCAAGAGGTCAAGGCTACATTCCAGTTGCACTATCTACAATATCAATGGAATCTCTGTCTCTGTCTGTCTGTGTGTTCCTCAGACTTCTCTCAAACTGTTTGTCACATTGACCCTAAGATTTTTATACCTGCTTTGCTGAGGATATGAGGGTGTGCATCCGCAAATATGAAGTCACTCAGTCAAAATGGTGTCATTTTTATCAATTAAAAAGTTTAGCCACTGCTGTATGACCGCTCTGTCTTCATCCGCTGGTTTCAAGAAGTGTGGGCAGGGTTTCGGACTGACTCCGTGCTCATTGTTCATTGCTCATTTTTTAGCCAAAGTCAAATTCCTTGTATGTGTTGTGCATACTTGGCCAATAAAGCTGATTCTGATTGGAGAAAACGCCGTGTCATGGCCATGCTGATTGAACAATGGTGGCATCATGACGATGCTCATCTTCTTTTAGATTTGATTGGTGTTTGGCAACCAGCTTACAGGTGCATTACTGCCACAGATTTGATTATCATCACTCTACATCTTTGTATAAGGAGTTCTGAACAACTCCCCATGTGCGAAAAAACCATCCGTCCCTGGACTGTGTCCTCTCTGTCCTACTGCCATAACACAGCATCATGACCTGCAGCAGCTGAGCAGAGCTCTGTATGGTGTTTCCTGGGAACAAATGCTGCAAATATGCCATGAAGGGTTAGCTCCAAGTTAGAAATTACTCCCTTTATCACTGGATCGTAATTTTTGTCGGCTCGACTGCACAACAAACCTTCAAAATTTCGGGCGGGTGGTGGGGGGGGGCTGAAACCGTGAGACAAGCAGGCACACAGTAACAGCACATCTTACTGGATGATGCAAATTCCTTTTTCCCTTTAAACAGTACACCGTGAGTCCTGGCCGCTGTGTAGCTTTAAAGGATAATTCGCCATATTGATGCTGAAATGCAAAACCTCCTATCTGCAGGATTTTCTGATTTGCGGATTCTCACTTTGGGTGATGACAACAAGGAAGGCTGCCTTATATCTGTCTGCAAGACAGTCCCACTCTTTGTGACAGAAAATTATTCTGATGAAAAATAGCATAGCATTCTGCAAGAAAAACAAAATAGTTTGGTTTTTTTTCTTTAGTTTTCCCAAAAAAGTGCATTTTTCACATAGGTTTTGCGTTTCGGCCATTGATTTTTATTTTTAAATTTTTTTTTTGGGGGGGGGGGGACTGGCTTATCGCAGTCCTTCCCAGGGATGCCAAGCCATGCCTGCCCACTTAACGGGACGGAGTCTCGGCTGCTGCTTCACCGTGCCACCAGCTGTCCTTTTGCGGCACCGTGAGTTCAACAATGGCGCTCCTCCCGGTGCACGGCTATCTAAAAATGAAAAGTTAATAACACCACCATGATTGTGGAGCGGAATGCCAGATCAATTGCATATCATATGTGCACACTTTCAGTAAACAACGACCGTGACAAAAAACCGCCCAGATAACAAAATAAATTAATTTTTTATTTACTGACAAATGGGCAACACTGATGCAGCAGTTGCAGCCAAACGGGTCATTCTTCTGAGTATAATAATGTTTGGTGTTTGTACTTATAAATTGCTATAAATATAAACTGATGCACTAGAAATGGGTCTCAAATATTTATAAACTTGTCCTGTTATAGTACTGCATGAGTTAATTGACGATACATAAACTACACATATAAACAATTATCATGATTGAACAACTGCCATTCCCCAAAGTGCAACACTTATACACACGAGGACAAAATTGTTGGTACCCCTCTGTTAATGAAAGAAAAAACCCACAATGGTCACAGAAATAACTTGAATCTGACAAAAGTGGTAATAAATAAAAAGTCTATGGAAATTAACCAATGAAAATCAGACAGTGCTTTTGAATTGTGGTTCAACAGAATTATTTAAAAAAAACAAACTCATGAAAACAGGCCTGGACAAAAATGAATGGTACCCTTAACAATTTTGTTGCCACAACCTTTTGAGGCAATCACTGCAATCAAACGATTTCTGTAACTGTCAGTGAGACTTCTGCACCTCTCAGCAGGTATTTTGGCCCACTCCTCATGAGCAAACTGCTCCCAGTTGTGTCAGGTTTGAAGGGTGCTTTCTCCAGACGGTATGTTTCAGCTCCTTCCACAGATGTTCAATAGGATTTAGATCAGGGCTCATAGAAGGCCACTTTAGTCCAATGTTTGGCTCTTAGCCATTCTTGGGGTGTTTTTAGCTGTGTGTTTTGGGTCATTATCCTGTTGCAAGACCCATGACCTGCGACTGAGACCAAGCTGTCTGACACTGGGCAGCACATTTCTCTCTAGAATACCTTGATTAGTCTTGAGATTTCATTGTACCCTGCACAGATTCAAGACACCCTGTGCCAGATGCAGCAAAGCAGCCCCAGAAACATAACAGAACCTCCTCCATGTTTCACAGTAGGGACAGTGTTCTTTTCTTGGTATGCTTCATTTTTGCGTCTGTGAATATAGAGCTGATGTGCCTTGCCAGAAAGTTCCAGTTTTGTCTCGTCTGTCCATAGGACATTCTCCCATAAGCTTTGGTGGCTTGTCAACATGCAGTTTTGGCAAATTCTAGTCTGGCTTTTTTATGATTTGTTTTTCACAGTGGTGTCCTCCTTGGTCCGTCTTCCATGAAGTCCACTTTGGCTCAAACAACGATGGATGGTGCGATCTGACACTGATGTACCTTGACCTTGGTGTTCACCATGAATGTGTTTAGAGGTTGTTCTGGGCTCTTTTGTTACCATTCGTATTATCCGTCTCCTCCTGCGGCCCACATCCAGGGAGGTTGGCTACAGTCCCGTGGATCTTAAATTTCTGAATATATATGTGCAACTGTAATCACAGGGACATCAAGCTAGCCTTTACCCTTTAACATGCTTGTCTATAATTTTCTTTCTAATCTCCTGAGACAACTCTCTCCTTTGCTTCCTCTGGTCCATGTTTAGTGTGGTACACACCATGTCACCAAACAAGCACAGTGACTACTTGTCACCCTTTTAAAGTAGCCGACTGACTGATTACAAGTTTGTAGACGCCTGTGATATTAATTAGAGGACACATCTTGGTTGAAGATGTCCCTATGGTCACATTATTTTCAATCTTTTCTAGGGGTACCATCATTTTTGTCCAGGGCCTGTTTCATGAGTTTGTTTTTTAAAAATAATTCTGTTGAACCACAATTCAAAAGCATTGTCTGATTTCCATTGGTTAATTTTCATAGAATTTTTATTTACCACTTTTGTCAGATTCAAGTTATTTCTGTTACCAGTGTGGGTTTTTCTTTCATTAACAGAGGGGTACCAACAATTTTGTCCACGGCTGTAAGTCATAAAAGATCACACAAATAAGTCTGACAAACAAATAAAGGGTTCTTAAACATTCACTAATACTGGATGTCTCATTCATTTTCAATAATTCTGTCATTAATACTCACACAATTCAAATAAATCTTAGTGTTCACTCCTTTATATTTGTCAAAGTCTAAACATGTGATTGCCTACATATAGGCTCCACCTCTGTATTCCACTTTCAAACACAGCCTACATTTGGGCCTGTAAAGCCTGACTGGGCTTCCTGTTTCAGACAGGAATACTTGCTTTCTACGGGCATGCATCTAGTTACTATAAAACAACTAAAGTTAGAGCCACCAAATGTTTATGTAACTTTGTTTTTGTCTGTTTATTAGGTTTACGTGACTGGTTTTGGGATTGCAAGGGTCAAAGGTCAACATCAAAATGGTTTATAAACTATATATCATCAACAAAGAAAGCTAGGGTCACCAAATTTGCTACAACAGGTTCACCTTGGGATCCTGACCTCTGACTATGGGTTTGGGGGTCAAAAGATCAAGTCAAATTTACTCACAAATTTGTACATTTTCATCATAAATTTGCAACATTTTTCATCATACATTTGTAACATTTTTAATCATAAATGTGGCAATTTTTTTCCTTACAAATTTGTAACATACATCCATCCATCCATCTTCTACCGCTTTTCCGGAGGTCCGAGTCGCGGAGTGCAGCAGTTCAACGCAGAGAAGCCCAGACTTCCCTCTCCCCAGCCACTTGCTCCAGTTCTTCAGAGAGGATACCAAGGCGTTCCCCAGACCAGCTGGGAGACATAGTCTCTCCAGCGAGTCCTGGGTCTGCCCCGGGGGTCTCCTCCCAGTGGGGACGTGCCTGAAACACCTCAAGTGGGAGGCGTCCAGGAGGCATCCTAATCAGATGACCCATACCACCTCAACTGACTCCTTTCAATGTGGAGGAGCAGCGGTTCTACTCTGAGCCTCTCCTGGATGACTGAGCTCCTCACCCTATCTCTGAGGGTGAGTCCAGCAATCCTAGGGAGAAAGCTCATTTCAGCCGCTTGTATCCACGATCTCGTTCTTTCGGTCATTACCCAAAGCTCATGACCATAGGTGAGAGTAGGAACGTAGATTGGACTGGTAAATTGACAGCTTTGCCTTAGAACTAAGCTCCCTCTTCACCACAACAGACCGGTACATACGTCCGCATCACTGCAGATGCGGCTCCAATCCCGTCTGTCGATCTCTCGCTCCATTTTCCCCTCACTCATGAACAAGACCCCAAGATACTTAAACTCCTCCACTTGGGGCAGGAGCCTGTCCCAACCCGGAGAGGACAATCCACCTTTTTTCCGGCTGAGGACCATGGACTCGGACTTGGAGGTGCTGATTCTCATCCCAGCCGCTTCACACTCAGCGGCAAACCATCCCAGCAAGAGCTGTAGGTCATTGCTGGATGAAGCCAGCAGGACAACATCATCTGCAAACAACAGAGATGAGATCCTGTGGTCACCAAGCATGACACCCTCCATTCCCTGGCTGCGCCTAGAAATCCTGTCCATAAAAATTATGAACAGGATCGGTGACAAAGGGCAGCCCTGGCAGAGTCCAACTCTCACTGGGAATGAATCCAACTGAGTGTTGGCAATACGAACCAAACTCTCACAACGGTTGTACAGAGACCGAATAGCTCGTAACAACAAGCCCGATACCCCATACTCCCGAAGCACCCCCCCACAAAAATCCACGAGGGACGCGGTCAAATGCCTTCTCCAAGCCCACAAAACACATGTAAACTGGTTGGGCAACCTCCACGAACCCTCAAGAATTCTCGAGAGGGGTAAAGAGCTGGGTCCGATGTGCCACGGCCAGGACGAAAAACCACATTGCTCCTCCTGATCCGAGGTTCGACCAACAGCCGGACTCTCCTCTCCAGTACCTTGGCATAGACCTTCCCAGGGAGGCTGAGGATGTGTGATCCCTCTAAAGTTGGAGCACACCCTCCGGTCCCCCTTTTTTTGAAGAGAGGAACCACCACCCCGGTTTGCCACTGCCAAAGGCACTGCCCCCGACCTCCACGGGAATGTTGCAGAGGCGTTGTCAACCATGACAACCCGAACAACATCCAGGGGGCCTTGAGGTACTCAGGGGCGAATCTTGTCCACCCCCGGGGCCCGGCCACCAAGGAGATTTTTAACCACCTTGGCAACCTCAGCCCCTGTGATAGGCGAGTCATCCCCCTCGTCCCCAAACCCTGCTTCCTCCCTGCAGGAAGGATCATGGGGGTCCGGTGCTATGTGGATCAGGTGGCGGGTCAAAAGGCGGAGACCTTGGGTGGCACTGATCCCAAGCTTTCTAAACTGGCTTTTGGTACGTGGAATGTCACCTCTCTGGTGGGGAAGCAGCCTGAAGCTGGTGTATGAGGTTGAGAGATACCGGCTAGATATAGTCGGCCTCACCTCAACACACAGCTCCGGTTCCGGAACCAGTCTCCTGGAGAGGGGCTGGAGCTGGGCCTTTTCTGGAGTTGCCCCGGGCGAGAGGCGACGAGCAGGGGTGGGTATTCTTGTATCGCCCCACCTTGCTGCCTCTATATTGGAGTTTTCCCCGGTGGACGAAGGGTTGCTTCCTGCGCCTTCGGGTTGGGAAACAGGTCCTGACCATCATTTGTGCCTATGCACCAAATGATGTTTCAGAGTACCCACCCTTTTTGGAGTCTGTGACTGGGGTGCTGGAGGGTGCTCCTCTTGGAGACTCCATTGTCCAACTGGGGGACTTCAATGCACACGTGGGCAACGACAGTGAAACCTGGAGGGGGGTGATCGAGAGGAACGGCCTGCCCGATCTGAACCCGAGTGGTGTTCAGTTATTGGACTTCTGTGCTAACCACAGTCTGTCCATAACGAACACCATGTTCAAGCATAAGGGTGTCCATATGTGCACCTGGCACTAGGACACCCTAGGTCGCAGGTCGATGATCGATTTTGTTTATCGTATCATCAGACCTGCGACCCGTATGTCTAGGACACCCGAGGTAAAGAGAGGTGCAGAGCTGTCAACTGATCACCACCTGGTTGGTGAGTTGGATCCGATGGCAGGGAGGAAGCCATTCAGACCTGTAGACCCAAACGTATAGTGAGGGTGTGCTGGGAGCGTCTGGCTGAGGCCCCTGTCCGGGAGGTCTTCAACTCCCACCCGAAGAACTTCAACCACATTCCGAGGGTGTCTGGAGACATGGAGTCTGAATGGGCTATGTTCTCCACTCTGTTGTTGAAGCGGCGGCCCAGAGCTGCGGCCGCAAGGGTGGTCGGTGCATCTTGTGGTGGCAACCCCCGAACCAAGTGGTGGACACCAGTGGTGAGGGGGGCCATTAAGCTGAAGAAGGAGTCCTATCAAGCTTGGTTGGCTTGTGGGACTCCCGAAGCAGCTGAGGTGTACCGGCAGGCAAGCGGAGTGCAGCTCGGGTGGTTGCTGAAGCAAAAACCCGGGTATGGGAGGAGTTCGGTGAGGCCATGGAACAAGACTTTCAGTCGGCCTCAAAGAGATGCTGGCAAACTGTCCGGCGGCTCAGGAGGGGAAAGCAGCTCCCCGTCCACACTGTGTATGGTGTGGATGAGGGACACTGTTGACTTCGACTGGGGATATTGTCGAGCGGTGGAAGGAATACTTCGAGGATCTCCTCAATTTGTAACATTTTCATCATAAATTTGCAACGTTTTCATCATAAATTTGTAACATTTTTATCATAAATGTGCAATTTTTTTTCCTTACAAATTTGTAACATTTTTATCATAAATATGCAACTTTTTTTGCTCACAAATTTGTAACATTTTCATCATAAATTTGCAACTTTTCGTCCCAAATTTGTAACATTTATCATAAATTTGCAACTTTTTTGCTCACAAATTTGTAACTTTTTATCATAACTCAACTTTTTTCCTCATAAGTTTGTAACATTTTCACCTTAAGTTGGCAAATTTTTTCCTCCCAAATTTGTAACATTTATCATAAATTTGCAACTTTTTTGCTCACAAATTTGTAACTTTTATCATAAATCAAATTTTTTCTCACAAATTTGTATAATTTTTTATTCATAAATCTGCAACATTTTAGTGTAGAGATCATTAGCATTAGCTTAGCCAGTCTTTTAAATAATGCTCCAGCATTACACGGTGAAACAGTTTCTGTGTTAAACATGACTACAGGCTTGTGCTAAGGAGTCCAAAATGTAGGTCGTATGTTAAAGACATCATCTACTGTATGTGATGAAAGCAGTTGTATTATACCTGAGTGGTGGTCTAGAGGTAGAGTATCCACCCCACAACCGGGAGGTCAGGGTTCAAGTCCCAGCCGGGTCATGCCAAAGACCATATAAAAATGGAACTTCCTACTGTCCAGCTTGGTGCTCAGCAAAAATGGAATGGGGGCAGGAAATATGGGCGGCAGTGGCTCAGCAGGTAGAGCGGGTCGTCCAATAACCAGAAGGTTGGTGGTTCAAATCCCGCTCTCCCCAGATATCCTGCTATTGTTCCTGGGCAAGACACTTTACCCACCTTGCCTCCAGTGTCCATGGCACTGGGCATGAATGCATATAATTGTTCGGTAGTGGTCAGAGAGGCCGTTGGTGCGGATTGGCAGCCACGTTTCCATCAGTCTGTCCCAGGGCAGCTGTGGCTACAGAGGTAGCTTACCACTATCAGTGTCTGTGGAGTGAATGAATAATGTGTCTATGAAAAAGTGCTATATAAATCTGATGCACTATTATTTCACAGAGAAAAAGCAGTTTGGTCTGATGAAATAATCATTTTTATACTACTGAAACTCGTTGGCTTCCGTTGGTCTATGATGACCATGGAAGAGAATCCTAAACGTCTACTCTGCTGGAACAGCACCGCCTGTGGCTGAACAGGCCGATGCGCGAATAGCAGT
This sequence comes from Pholidichthys leucotaenia, assembly GCA_020510985.1. Taxonomy (NCBI): domain Eukaryota; kingdom Metazoa; phylum Chordata; class Actinopteri; order Cichliformes; family Pholidichthyidae; genus Pholidichthys; species Pholidichthys leucotaenia. The sequence continues at coordinate 14,624,326 of CM035844.1, forward strand.
CCCTGTCACACAGGTCGCACTTGTGGGTGGTCTCTGTGCTGCTGGGTCTGTGGCGGTTCTTCCTGCGGGTCCTTTTTTCATCTGCTGCAGCAGTCAGTCTCTCTTCACCCGCCTTGAGCTGTCTGGTCAGGGTGCCTCTCCATTTGGAGCGGTCCGTTGCAAGGTCCTCCCAGCGCTCTGTGTTGATCTCCAGGGCCTTCATGTCTCTCTTGCAGACGTCTCTAAAGCGCAGCTGTGGGCGGCCAACGTCTCTCCTGCCAGTCGTCAGTTCTTCGTAGAGGATGTCTTTGGGGATACTGCTATCCTCCATACGGTGAACGTGGCCTAGCCAGTGGAGCCTGCGCTTCCTGAGTAGAGTGAACATGGAGGGAAGGCCGGCGCGGGACAGAACTTCTGTGTTGGGCACTTTGTCCTGCCAGGATATGTCCAGGATGTGGCAAATGCAGCGCAAGTGGAAGGAGTTCAGTCTCTTTTCCTGCCGGGCATATGTTGTCCACGTCTCACTCCCATAGAGCAGTGTGCTGATGACGCAGGCGTTGTACACTGCCAACTTCGTCTTGACAGAGAGTTTGGGATTCTCCCACACTCGTGTGGTGAGGCGAGCGAGTGTGAAGGCTGATTTTCCAATCCTCTTGTCAATCTCTGTATCAAGGGAGAGGTTGTTGCTGATCGTGGACCCCAGGTACGTGAACTGATTTACGACCTCCAGCTCGTTGTCGTCGATGGTGATGGTTGGTGGTGCTTCCGTGCCTTGCGCCAAGACGTTAGTCTTCTTCAGGCTGATGGTAAGCTCGAAGTCCTTGCATGCCTAGGAGAAGTGGTCCATCAGGGTCTAAAGCTCCTGCTGTGTGTGGGTTGCGACTGCAGCATCGTCTGCGAACAGCATGTCTCTGATTAGAGCCTCGCGTACTTTGGTTCTGGCTTTCAGGCGGGCGAGGTTGAAAAGCCTGCCGTCAGATCTTGTGTGCAGGTAGATTCCCTCTGTTGCTGTGCTGAAGGCATGCCTCAGGAGCATAGCAAAGAAAATCCCAAAGAGGGTTGGCGCAAGTACACAGCCCTGTTTCACTCCGCTGCGTATGTTGAATGGTTCTGAGATGTTGCCGTCGTGCTGCACTATCCCCTTCATGTTGGTGTGAAACGATTCGATGAGGCTTTGCAACTTTGGTGGGCATCCTATCTTTGGCAGGATCTTGAAAAGGCCCTCTCTGCTGACCAGATCGAACACTTTGGTGAGGTCAATGAAGGCGATGTACAGGGGCATGTTCTGTTCTCTGCATTTCTCCTGGAGTTGGCGGATGGAGAATATCATGTCTACCGTTGATCGCTCAGCGCGGAAGCCACACTGAGACTCGGGGTAGACACGTTCGGCAAGCTTCTGTAGATGAATAAGAACAACTCGTGCGTAGACTTTGCCAACAATGCTGAGGAGGAAGATGCCCCTGTAGTTGTTGCAGTCGTTTCTCTCCCCTTTGTTTTTGTAGAGGGTGATGATCTTGGCGTCCCTCATGTCCTGTGGTACGGCACCTTCCTTCCAGCACTGGCAGAGGACGTCATGCAATGGTAGCAGTAGGGCGGTCTTGCAGTGCTTGATCAGGTCGGGGGGTATGCCGTTGTTGCCAGGTGCCTTGCCAGCGGCCAAGTTATCAATGGCCTTGCTGAGCTCGTCGATGGCTGGCTCGGCGTCAAGTTCGTCCATGGATGGCAGGCAGTCGATGGCATCAAGGGCTGACGGTGTCACGGTGTTCTGTCTGGAGTAGAGGTCGGAGTAGTGTTCCACCCATCTCTCCATCTGTTTGTTCTTTTCTGTGATCATCTCCCCAGTGGAGGATTTGAGGGGGGCCGTCTTGCTCTGAGTTGGACCAAGTGCTTTCTTGATGCCATCGTACATACCACGGATGTTCCCTGTTATGGCAGCGGTTTGAATGTCTTGGCTGAGCTGAGTCCAGTACTCGTTGGCACAGCGCCCAGCAGTCTGCTGAACTTTGCTTCTCGCAGCCCTGAGAATCTGGAGATTCTTCTCGTTTGGGTACTTCTTGTACTCAGCAAGTGCTGAGCGCTTGGCTTCAATGACGGGGGTCATCTCGGTCAACTTGGCCTCAAACCAGTCCTGTGACTTCGAGGTCTTCCTCCCAAAGGTAGCCAAGGCTGTGCGGTGGATGGTGTTTCGCAGCTCTTCCCACTTCTGCTTTGCAGATTCTCCTTCTTGTGGTACACCAAGTTCCTTCTCAAAGGTGGAGGCAAACTGCTCAACAAGTTCTGGTTTGGCCATCTTGCTGGTGTCAATCCGTGTCTTTCCAGGCTGTCTAGCACAATGGAATTTCTTCAGCTGCAGCTTGACCTTACAACACACCAATGAATGGTCTGTGTGGCAATCTGCACTCTGGAACGAACGGGTGATTAGCACGTTCTTCAGTGAGGTGCACCTGGTCAGGATCAAGTCCAGCTGGTGCCAGTGCTTTGAGCGCGGATGTCGCCAGGAAACCTTGTGTTGGGGCTTGGTCTTGAAGAACGAGTTTGTGATGCACAGATCGTGATATGTGCAGAACTCGAGCAGCCGCTGTCCGTTGTCGTTCATTCTGCCCACGCCAAATGGTTCAAGACAGGAGGGCCAGGAGCCGTGCTCAGCACCCACTCTGGCATTGAAGTCTCCAAGGAGAATGAGTTGTTCAGAGTTGGGGATGATCCTGACAGCTGTTGCGAGATTCTCGTAGAACTCGTCTTTTTCCTCTGGTGTGGCTGTCAGTGTTGGGGCATATACACTGACGAGGGTGACTGGGCCTTGAGTGGTGTTGAGGCAGAGGATGAGGAGTCGTGCAGAGCCATTGCTGCCTGGTTCCACCATCTTCAGCAAGGTGTTCTTCACTGCGAAGCCCACTCCGTGTTCCCTGTGTTCGTCACTGCCCTTTCCCTGCCAGTAGAACGTGTAGTCCTTCTCTCTGTGTGCCTGCGTCAGCCAACCGTGTTTCCTGGAGAGTGGCGATATCCATTCCCAGTCTCTTCAGCTCATTATTGATGATGGCAGTCTTCCTGGTGTCGCTGATGTCCTTGAGGGTAGCAGCGAGTCCTGTCATCATAGTGCGGACGTTCCAAGTTCCCAGTTTTAGAGTTGGTCTCTTTTGTTTTTTTGTCTTGCCTTGTGCGAAGGTTCTCAGCCTGCTGTTCGGACTTCTCCTCATCCCCATGCACCCAATGAGGAAAGCAAGCTGTGGCGGGACAACACCTTATTGGCTGGGGGCTGCCCAGCTTGAGGCGCGCGGTAGCTGTCCAGTGAGATCCAATGATCCCTCCCACCGTCGGGAACAACCCCTGGCGCCGCGCTCTATGCCAATTGAGCGGTGGCTTATAACCGGTAACTGTCATTCCCCGTGTTTTGTCTACCCCAAAGGCAAAGCTGGAGTGTCCTCTCCAGTGGCCCGGTGTTCTACCTTCCAGCGTTGAGCGTTGGTAGGATTCAAGCCTGGGCAGGAAGATATGATGTTGCCCATGCAGCATGTCCCCCCTCTCCACGTCACTGATGAATCCAAAGGAACAGCAGGGCTGCTACAGTTTGGCACCAGCGCCGTCGCAGGAGCTGCCAGAACGATGTTGAGCACAACAGAGAACTGCCTTAGGGGGCTCCGACTCCCGGATTTTTCCTCAGGGTTGACTCCCGAAGCCTTTCCCATTACCGGGTGTGCCGCAAGGCAGCGGAGGTTTGAAATCAGGGTTTACCTTCCCCTAGATGGGCTACCTTCCCAGGTTGACGAGCCACCATCTACCCGAAGCATCTGGTTTTAAGGCACCAGAGATCCGCCCTCGCCCCTTCTCCTATTAGTAAAAAGCAGTTCCAGCCGGCTTAGAGACTAAACCACACGGCCAGGGCTAGGAGTTGGACTTAGTTGTCAGAGGCTTTTCGAGACCCACGCCATAAAGAGCATTTTATGAGCACTGGGAGTTTAACCCCCAGTGCCGCTCCTGGCTATGACAACCTTGGAACCACACACACACCAGACACTGAGCTATAAGTTTTCTTTTTTTTTTTTTTTTTTTAAGTAATTTCATTTATTTATTGATTCAAATAAAGCTTTGGCATGTTTGTTTTTCATAGGGTATTACCATAGCAAGGCATTTATTTTCTATTTGGACCCTCTTCTTGCACTCAATCTTTGTAAAATGTTCTGGAATGACCAACATCCAGGGCTTGACATGAACTTTTTTGCTCACCAGCCACTGTGGCTAGTGATTTTCCAAAGTCACTAGCCCTCAGCCTTTTCACTAGCCACAATTTTATGGTTGGAAAATTATGTTTAATATGACCAAATTTGATTATCGCATGCTAAATTTTACTTTAACTAAATTTACAACCTTTTAAATGCAAATGACCCTTATACATACTAAAAATAACAAGAGAAACATTGTTTAATTAGTAACAGGAGTCAACAAAAACAGTCAAGAAAAATATTTGCAATATGAGAGTAAAGTACAGGAAGATTTGGGGTCCGTCCCAGTTCTTATTTGTACGTCCTTCCCTTTTTTTGGGGGGGTGGGGGTCATGTTCACTGTGCAAACGGTGCAGCACATATAAAATAGCAATGAGCCCAAAATGCAGAGTAAGTAACGTGTTTATTTACACTGGATGAATGGGTTGAATGTCCAAAAACAGTCACAAGGAAGGGAAGACACCCGCTACAAGCTCGGTTAGTACAAAGGATGCCTAACGCGCTCCAAACAGGCAGTGAGCGGAGAAAAAGGCACAGGACTTACTATGGCGTTGAAGCGGAAAGGCTCTAAGGGAACAACACGATTCAGTCAGAGGGGAAACCAACATAAGCGAGTCTGGATGTCCAAGGTTGACATTGCTAAGTTGCACAACAGCTGGGCACATTCTACCCTATAAATCACAAATCCAGAATGAGGGCAAATGGACACAGCTGTGTAGCCACCCGGTGCGTGACTGATTGAACAGTGTGTGTGTGCGTGCGTGAGTGTGAATGTGAGTGTGTGTGTATGTGTGCGTGCGTGCATGAGTATGTGTGCGTGCATGATTGTGTGTGTGCGGTGAACCATACCGCTGGTGGATGCCTGGGTGAGGATGAGACAATGGCTGTGGGGCAGGTGGAGAGCAGGCTCAATCCATCAGCTGGAATTAATAATCAATAATTAACCCAACAGCCACAAGTCATGCTCGGGGTGACGACCCCGAACATGAAGGGGGGGGGGGCAGGGTTGGAAAATGACCCGTGTGAATTGGGACACCCCTTTCAGGGCTGCTCATTATTAGTCGCTGATGGATTTAATCTAAATCTACACCACCTGTTTTCACCAGGAAAAAAAAGAAGAAAAAGAAAACTGATGAGACAATAAGTCTCATCTTAAGGTGAAAAATGTCTAAAATTTACATGAACAATTCTAATCAGTAGAAAAATCAGAAATTTACTAGAAAGAAAGCTGGAAATTCAGAGAAAAACTTAGACCTCCTGACAGGCTGTTTTTGGCCTGTGGGCCACATGTTTGACACCCATGGACCAGCACATTAAAACATCCATAATTAGAAGTTTTACTTCTAAATAGTAAATAGTAGTTAGTTTAGTAGTAGTTATACTACTAAATAGCTGCATATCACAGATATTATAGATACAGATAAATAAAGTTCACCTCAGAAGAAGCTTCATTTGCTCTTTACAGCAACATAAAGGTTTAGTCAGTTTCTGTCCGTCATACGAAAACTTAAATTTGCACAACTAACGGGATCTTCTTGCTCTAAAAATAATCATTTTTAACCACAGAGGAAGGAGTTTATGTGGGAGGGAGAGCAGAGGTTATTCTCACTGCTGGGCGGGGATCAGGGGCAGTTTATCCCGTGATCTGATCGCTGAGAGCAGCTGCTGTCTGTTCATTTCTCCAGACTGGCAATAAAATGAACCAAACCGTGGAGCAGACCGTCCGCGCCTTCACCTGTACCCAGCATGCTGAGCACAGACTCCATCCTGTTGTACTGAGGCTGCTGCTGGTGACAGTGGACCAATGAGAATACACTGTGTGTGTGCCGATAGTGCTTATGGGAGTTGTAGTTTCGTAGTCTGTTTCACGTGCTCACAGTTCCCACTATAACCACAGTGACGGCTGTTATGTATGGGAATGTTGGTATTAGTAAGATGGCGGCCGGGTTGGACGGGGAATAGGTAGAGGTGGCGAACTACTGGTTTCCGGTGGTGATGCACCCAGGATACAAAGGATGGGAGTGGAAGAGGCTAGTCCTCTTTCGTCGTTGAACACCTGGTTTGCTGGAGAGTGCTGATCGTCTGTGGGTATTATCACCGTGGTTACTATAATGCACAGGTGGAGTGCATGCTCGGCGCCACGCGACGCCGCCCCAGGATGGACCCAACGCCAGTGTCCACGTTACCCTTGTCGTGGAACTGGACGGCACGCCGGGACCCCAGGGTGGCCAATAAGGATGAGGTGCCCACGCTGAGGACTGAGGAGGCGAGACCAGAAAGCGTAGTGCTGAAGCGCTCCAATTGACGGCCTGCCAAGAGAACTTCGAAACCGGACCTGCGAGCTGACCAGTTTCATAAAGGAGGGCCTGTCTACTCCGGAGTGACCCCAAGAAGAGAGAAAAGGCTTCCCTGCGGGTTGGAGATGTCGTCCCGGCCCAGGGTCGAGGCCCAGATGAGAGGGAATCATGGGTCACCGCGAGCTGCGTGATGACCAGAGGCGGTTCCAGGTGGAGGCTGCCCGGAGCGATGGATGCTTAGGCCTATCGGACAAGACATGGAAGCACCCAAACAAGCTGCGCCGCGTGGTGGAGAAGAGGAACGGCGCAGCCTGACCCCAGAGGGCAAGTGATGGAGGCACTCGGGGAGGGACCCATCGAATGACTGAGGGTGTATTATATATGGGTGTTTTAGTCCCAGCCCAGGTCATGTTGTACATAGTTGACACTATTGTGTCTGTGCCCCGAATATTATATCTGTTTGAGTAATATGATGGTTTTATGAGACAAGTTTTGCAGCACAAGTAAGAGATTTTATAGTATAATTTGGTAAATTGGATGTGTTGTATGCATTTTAAAGGGGCTCACATACTAAATGGTTTGAGATTTACACAAAAAGATATATATATATAAAAAGAAGGGAAAAGAAAGTAGAGGAAGAGAAAATTTTGTTGATTTCATAGTAAAATGTGATCACTGAGTTGATCGTTTGGCAAATGTATAAGGGAGTAAGATTTGGTCTTATGATGTGAAGTGAAGGGAAATTGTGCTTCATATTGCCTAACATGCTGAATTGTTTTATGATGCCCAGATGTGTGGGTGGCTGTGTTGGGGAGGGGGCCGCCAATGGTGTTGTTGCTGTTAGTCTTACTTGTATTAACTGTTGTTTGTTGTGTATGTTGTGGAGCTTTTGGGGGGACTGATTTAATTAGAAACACGGCTTTCTTTATTTTGGACTGTTCTAGGATGTGGCGGCAGAATAACCCGCCTAGCCATGTAGGGGGCGCTGCCAGTCTACCCAGCCCCCCGGCCTTGGTTGTGTGAAGGGATAGGTTTGTTTATTTTGTACATAGTTTTATATGTTAGTGTGTGACTCGGGTTACAAATTGGGGTGGTCAATCTGTGTGCATGATTTTTTTTGAAGGGGTGGGAAATGCTATGTATGGGAATGTTGGTATTAGTAAGATGACGGCCGGGTTGGACGGGGAATAGGCAGAGGTGGCGAACTATCAGTTTCCGGTGGTGACGCCACCCAGGGTATAAAGGATGGGAGCGGAAGAGGCTAGTCCCTCTTTCGTCGTTGAACACCTGGCTTGCTGGAGAGTGCTGATCGTCTGTGGGTATTATCCCCGTGGTTACTATAATAAAGCTCCTGTGGAAATGGTGAAAATGACGAGGCAGAGTGTATCTCACGAGTCAGGTTTATTCACATCTTCCAACATCAGCAAAACAGAAAGAGGGAAAAACACAGACATTCGTCCTTTATATATTCAGGACCTTCAAAGCTCACAGTCATATTGCATTTAATCACAAGCAACAATTCTTCTCCTTAAATCCTATGACATCTTCCTCATAGTCTCTGGGAGACCAGGAAATCCCCCAAGGTCGTCTCTCGCATACCAAAGACTAAGTTTTCACATCCTCCTGTTATCTCACAGGAGGCCCAGTTCTTTGTTCTCTCTGAGATGTGAAGCTTAAAGTGATACACATGTGGTCCCACATGACCCCCCCCCCCCAAACATCTAAGATGGAACAACAGAATACAGTCTGCATGTCATGATAAAATCATTACACATTAACCCACGTGCTGCTTGGACCTCAGTCTCCTCCCGTATCAGCTGTAAGAGGGCTTCGCCACTTCTGTGGGGCCATCCCGCTGGGGCGCTGCTGTCTTGGCGTGAGAACTGTTTGTCACTCTCTGTGGGTGTTCTGGGGAATGTCCCCGGGGGGGGTCTGCCATGCCGAGGAGCCCTGGCCAACAGCACATCCTCGTCCGCCACCACGAAGGCGGGTTTGAGCCTGTTTATGCCATTCTTTTCCTTCCTGCCCCCCAAATCTAGCAAAAAATGTTTGTCCCCTGTTTCCAGCACTCTAAATGGTCCGTCATAAGGTGGTCGCAGCGGTGGGCGATGGGCATCGTGTCTGACAAAAACAAATTCTGCGTTTTTCAAAGCCTTAGGCACAAAACGTGCGGAAAACTGTGATGAACGGGGCCAGGCAGCGTGCCCGATTCCGTGCCACGCTGCAACCGCTGAGACGGGGAGCTATCTGGTGCAGGATTATCTGGGAGAAACTCCCCAGGCAGCCAAAGTGGTTGCGCAAAAACTAGCTCAGCCGGGGAGGCTTCTAAGTCCTCTTTAGGTGCAGAACGCAACCCCAATAAAACCCACGGCAGCCCTGTCTACCTAATTTGCATCCGTCAGCGACGCTCTGAGAGCCGCTTTCAATGACCTATGAAAACGTTCGCATAACCCATTAGCCTGCGGATTGTACGCGGTTGTGCAGTGGATCGTTACCCCCAGGCTGCGGGCCATTGCTGACCAAAGTTTGGAAACAAATTGAGGACCTCTGTCGGACGTAATGTCCGACGGGACTCCAAAGCGCGCTACCCATGCTGTTAAAAACGCGCGCGCCACCTCCTCGGCTGTGGTTGACGCCCAGTGGGACCACTTCCGGCCAGCGCGTGGTGCGGTCCACCATTGTCCAGAAGGTGTGTGCACCCCTGTGACGGCGGGAGGGGGCCTACGAGGTCCACGTGAACATGATCAAACCTCTTAGCCAGGATGTGAAACGGCTCCAAGGGAGCTCTCGTGTGTCTGTGTACCATGGCTCGTTGACAAGCCATGCAGGCTGCTGCCCACTCCTTAACTTGTTTGCGCAGGCTCGGCCATACAAATTTCTCTCCTACCATTTTGACCGACGCGCGCACTCCCGGGTGCGCCAGAGAATGAATCGAGTCAAAAACGCGGCGGCGCCACGCGGCCGGTACCACAGGACGCGGTCGCCCAGTGGAGACATCGCAGATTAGGGGGGGCATACCATCTTGCAGCACCCTGTTCTCCAGCCTTAACCCTGTTGGTCCAGACTGAAGCGCGCGCACGTCTGCGTCGCTAACCTGATCCGCGGCCATGGCTGCATAATCTATCCCTACTCGGACTGGGGCCGCCACGGCGCGCGAGAGACAGTCTGCCACTACATTCAGTTTACCCGCTACGTGCTGAATATTGGTAGTAAACTCTGAGATGGCAGCCAGCTGTCTTTGCTGCCGGCCCGACCACGGTTCTGAAACCTTGGCCATCGTGAATGTCAGCGGCTTGTGGTCAATGAACGTGGTGAAACGGCGTCCCTCCAGCCAGAACTGGAAGTGACGAATGGCCAAGTGGAGAGCTAACAACTCCCTGTCGAATGCGCTGTATTTTCGTTCACTATCGCGCAATGTCCTGCTGAAAAAGGTGAGTGGCTGCCAAGCCCCGGCTACATGCTGCTCCACAACCGCCCCTATGGCTACATCTGACACGTCAGTAGTGAGTGCTATGCGGGCCGTTGGGTCTGGATGTGCTAACAACGCAGCGTTTGCCAGGGCTGCTTTGACCTCCGAGAATGCTCGCTCTCGCTCCGGAGACCATTCGATCCTATTTTTGGGTTTTTGTTTTTTGAGTGCGGCATACAATGGTTGCATGAGCTGCGCTGCGCGGGGGAGGAAATGGTTATAAAAATTCATCATTCCCAAAAAGTCCTGTAACACCTTGACCGTTTGTGGCTGGGGAAAATTTGCTACCGCGCACACTTTGTCAGGCAGCGGAACCGCTCCTTGTGGAGAGACGTGATGCCCCAAAAAATCAATCTGCGTCACCCTGAACTGACACTTCGCTGGGTTGATTATTAAACCGTGCTCTCCCAACCTCCGGAAAACTGCCTTGAGGTGGTTTTCGTGTTCATCTTCGGACGCGCTGGCTACTAAGATGTCGTCCAGGTAGACAAATACGAAGGGGAGATCGCGCAACACCGCGTCCATCATGCGTTGGAACATCTGCACAGAGCCTTTAAGCCCAAATGGCATGCGCAAAAACTCGAATAGACCGAATGGAGTTATTACCGCTGTTTTGGGTATGTCCTCAGCGCGCACTGGGACTTGGTGGTAACCGCGGACCAAGTCTATCTTAGAAAAAACGCGCGCCCCCGCCAAATGAACGGAAAAATCTTGGATATGCGGGCTTGGGTAGCGGTCATGTGCTGTGGCGTTGTTCAACCTGCAGAAATCTCCGCAAGGTCGCCACGAGCCGTCAGCTTTCGGGACCATGTGCAGTGGGGAAGCCCATGGGCTCTTCGAACGCCTGATTATGCCCAACCTTTCCAGGTTGGCGAACTCCTCGCGCGCTATGGTCAGTTTAGCTGAATCCAAGCGCCAAGCTTTTGCAAAAACGGGCGGTCCGGTGGTAGTAATAAAATGTTCCACTCCGTGTTTAGCGACGGCTGCTGAAAATGTGGGAACCGTGAGTACTGGGAACTGAGTGAGCAGTGTGTGGAACTTACCGCTTGCCGTTGTGACGTTGGCTTGTGCTGTGGGCGGGGTCACTCGGGCTGTACAGGGAATAGAATAAAAAGAAAGTGAATTAACCAGGCGCCTGTTAGCAAGATCAACCAACAAACCATGTGAGCACAGAAAATCAGCCCCCAACATATTGAAATTCACTGCAGCTATAACAAAAGTCCACTCAAATGTACGGCCTTGTAGAGACAGAAGCAGAGCCCTCTCACCAAAGGTCTTAATCTCCGAGCCGTTCGCTGCTGACGCCCCGTGACCTCTGGGAACCGCCAGCCGGTCAGCGGAGGAAGGCGTGATGAAACTCACTTGGGAGCCTGTGCCCACGAGGAATTGCCTCCCCGAGCGCGCATCCTTCAAGTAGAGCAGCTTGTTCTCCTCCCCGAGGGCCGCAGCTGCTACCGACCCCCGGTCTTGGCGTTTCCCGAGCGCTTGAACTGGCACGGTGGTATACATTTGCGTGCCTTCTCTGCAAAGTGGTGATGGTAGAAACAGAGGGTGTCTCCTCCGCGATCCTTGGCCGCCGTATTTGTCGTTGGCAGGTGGCCGCTCCAATAGGCTCTGCACATGCCGAGCCGTGCAGTTGTCGAGCTTTGCGATCACATGGTAGAACTTCGTGTCATCTACCGTTATCCCCCGGAGGGCGAACTGTGCTTCGACCAAGTGGAACCAGGAGCACGGGTTGTCCTGCCAAAAGTCCGGTAGCTGGACGGTAGCGGCATACGCTTGGCTGGGAGCTCCTGACTCGGCTGGCCCGGGGGAATTTCTTTCATCCATGATACGTCTTAGGGTCACCAGTGTGAAAATGTGAAAATGACGAGGCAGAGTGTATCTCACGAGTCAGGTTTATTCACATCTTCCAACATCAGCAAAACAGAAAGAGGGAAAAACACAGACATTCGTCCTTTATATATTCAGGACCTTCAAAGCTCACAGTCATATTGCATTTAATCACAAGCAACAATACATCTTTCCTTAAATCCTATGACATCCTCCTCATAGTCTCTGGGAGACCAGGAAATCCCCCAAGGTCGTCTCTTGCATACCAAAGACTAAGTTTTCACATCCTCCTGTTATCTCACAGGAGGCCCAGTTCTTTGTTCTCTCTGAGATGTGAAGCTTAAAGTGATACATATGTGGTCCCACACTCCGTTAATAGTGACCACACTCTGCTCATCATTGCCTGAACATGGACACAACAATGGTACCACCTGCTGAGCTGTCAGCAGTACAGCACAAACAGCAGTGATCCAGAATATCCACTAGATGGCTCTCTACTGTCATCTTAACATAAGATTAGAAAGCTAGAAACATGGTTGAAAAATCATATTTTGTGACAATTGAAAATAACAGTCAAATTATTACTCAGTTACTGCTTTTAAGCTTGATGTCAGTCATTAACAGAATGTAGTATAAATATGTTTATATTTAGGGCCTGAGCCGACCCACAAAGTGAGCGGTGAAGCCCGACTGTAATCGTTTATTATTCTTCTGCCTAAACAGTCACAATTTTGACCCTCTCAACATAAATGAAATGAGGATTTTATTTTCGGGGGTGGGGCGAGGGCCCATTTTACAGCTGCTTGCAGCTTTCATTTCATTCGTTTTTTGATATTGTAAATCAGTATGAAATTCATTATTTATGAGCAACCTAAAATGGAAAACAAAGTAAAACCGTATCATCAAAAATGGGTTTATCAGTGCAGCTCTGACTTTATTAGAATTCTGATGGTCCTGTGAGGGAACATCAAAGCAGAATTTATACATTGTGGAGATGAAATAACCAGACCGACTTTTTGAGCAGACGAACTTTATTTCCATCTCACATCTTCCAAAATCAGAACATTGAACATTAAACATTTGTAGCAGGGACTCTCTCTTTTATATCCCGAAACTCACACCTGCTACCTGAGGTTCTGCATTCACCATTCACTCCCTTAAGACAATTCCCCTTACCCCCCAGCCCTTTGATCTCCATGCTCTCTCAGTCTGAGAGGAAAACTACTGAACTCTACAGCATGGGTCCCCCACACCGCCCCCCCCCAGAGTCTCAGACTGGGTATTAACTCTCCCGTCCTCGCGGCTTCAGTCTCCGCCCATAGCTGCTGTAATGGGGGGGGGGGGCTTCCTGGGGATGCATCCCTCTGTGGGGGGACAATGAAGGGGAGAAACATTCATCATGCTCGTGTGACTGCTGTGATGAATCATTTACCTGGGGAGCTCTCACTGGGGGTCTTCCTCGCCGAGGAGCTCGAGCCAACACCAGCTACTCGTCTGCCACAACAAAGGCAGGCTTTCTCCCGGCAACCCCCAGGTCTAACACAAAATGTTTGTCCCCGGTTTCCAGCACTCTGAACAGGCCATCGTAGGGTGGGCGCAATGGGGTCCGGTGGGCATCGTGCCTGACAAACATGAACGCCGCGTCCTTCAAGGTTTTTGGCACAAATGCATGGGGAACACAGTGGTGGGCTGGGCCAGGGAGTGTCCGTGCGTCTGCGCTATGTTGCGAACACGGGGATGGATGGGTGTTCGGCGCGGGGTTATCTGGTAAAAACTCCCCGGGGAGTCGCAGGGGCTGCGTAAAAACCAGCTCTGCTGGGGAAGCCGCTAAATCCTCCTTCGGTGCAGAACGCAACCCTAATAGAACCCACGGCAACTGGTCCACCCAATTTGCATCCGTAAGCGAAGCCCTGAGCGCTGCCTTCAGTGACCTATGGAAACGCTTGCATAACCCATTGGCCTGTGGGTTGTACGCGGTCGTGTGATGAATTGAGACGCCCAGGCTCCGGGCCATCGTGGACCAGAGGTCGGAAACAAACTGCGGGCCCCAATCAGACGTGATGTCTGAAGGGGTGCCAAAAAGTGCCACCCATGTTGTTAAAAAGGCCCGTGCCATGTCCACGGATGCGGTAGAAGCTAGTGGGACTGCTTCCGGCCATCGCATGGTGTGGTCCACCACTGTCAGGAGGTGCATGAACCCCTGCGATGGCGGGAGGGGGCCGACGAGGTCCACGTGAACGTGGTCGAATCTCTTAGCCGGGATATGGAACGGCTCAAGGGGGGCCTTTGTGTGCCTGTGCACTTTGGCTCGTTGGCATGCTACACAGGCTGCAGCCCACTCTTTCACCTGTTTGCGCAGGTTTGGTCAGAAGAACTTCACTCCTACCATTTTGACTGACTCGCGCACTCCTGGGTGCGCCAGGGAGTGAACTGACTCAAAATCGCGGCGGCGCCAAACACGTGGGACCACCGGGCGCGGGCGGCCCGTGGAGACATCACAGATTGGGGGGGGCCCCCGTCTTGCATAACTCTGCTCTCCAGCCTTAACCCTGTTGGTCCAGACTGGAGCGCGCACACGTCCGCATCGCCGATCTGTTCCATGGCCATGGCCGTGTAATCTATCCCTACGTAGACTGGAGCCACTAATGCGCGAGAGGCAGTCCACCACCACGTTGAGTTTACCGGCCACATGCTGAATGGCGGTCATAAACTCCGAGATAGCGGCCAGCTGTCTCTGCTGCCGGCCCGACCGTGGTTCCGAAACCTTGGACATCGCGTACGTTAACGGCTTGTGGTCTACGAATGCAGTGAAGGCGCGCCCTTCCAGCCAGAACTGGAAGTGGCGTATGGCCAGGTGGAGAGCCAGGAACTCTCTGTCGAACATGCTGTATTTACGCTCATTGTTGCACAAAGACCTGATAAAAAAGGTGAGCGGCTGTCAAGAACCGGTGACACACTGCTCCACGATGGCCCCTATGGCCATGTCTGATGCGTCGGTAGTGAGCGCAATCTGAGCCACCGGGTCTAGGTGCACCAGTAGTGCAGCGTTCGCCAGAGCTGTTTTAACCTCGGAAAACGCTTGCTGCCGCTCAGGAGTCCAGTCAACTCTGTCCGCCGGCTTCCGTTTCTTAAGCGCGGTGTACAACGGCTGCATGAGTTGGGATGCGTGGGGGAGGAAACGATTGTAGAAGTTCACCATCCCCAAAAACTCCTGCAGCGCCCTGACCGTCTGAGGCTAGGGAAAATTCGCCACTGCACGCACCTTGTCCAGCAAGGGTATCGCTCCCTCCGGTGAGATGCGGTGTCCCAAAAAATCGATCCCTGTCACGCCGAACTGGCATTTCGCCGAGTTGATTATTAACCCGTGCTCCTCCAACCTCCAGAAAAACGTCCTGAGGTGAGCTATGTGTTCGTCCTTGGACGCGCTGGCCGCCAGGATGTCATCCAGGTAGACAAACACAAATGGCAGATCGCGCAACACCGCATTCATCATGCGTTGGAATGTCTGTGCCGCACCTTTTAATCCGAAAGGCATGCGTAAAAACTCAAACAGACCAAACAGGGTCATTACTGCCGTTTTGGGTATGTCCTCCGCGCGCACCAGGACCTGGTGGTGACCACGGACCAGGTCTATCTTAGAAAAAATACGTGCCCCGGTGAAGTGAACGGAAAAATCCTGAATATTGGGGATCGGGAAGCGGTCGTGTGCTGTGGCGTTGTTTAATCTGCGGAAATCTCCTCAAGGTCGCCACGATCCCTCGGCCTTAGGGACCATATGTAGTGGGGATGCCCATGGGTTGTTTGAGCGTCTGATGATGCCCAGCCTTTCCAAGTTGGCAAACTCCTCACGCGCTATGGCCAGTTTAGCTGTGTCCAGGCGCCGAGGTCATGCGAAAACGGGCGGCCCGGTGGTGGTAATAAAGTGATCCACCCCGTGTTTAGTGATGGCCCCCGAAAACATCGGGACTGTGAGTGCTGGGAACTGGGTGAGCAGTGTGTGGAACTTACCACCTGGAGCTGTGACGTTGGCTAGCGTTGTTGGCCCGGTTCCTTGAGCTGTACAGGGGAGAGAATCAAAAAACATTGCATTAATCAGGCGTCTGTTAGTAACATCGACTAGTAGTCCGTGTGCACACAAAAAATCAGTGCCTAAGATTGGGAAACTGCATGCCGCTATGACAAATGTCCACTGGTAGGGCTCTGGTTGTGAGGATGATCCAGTCAGCCTCCTAGGCTAGCACACAGTAGTCACGTGCAGCCAGCAACGGCAAGTTGGCAAGGACCACTCTGGCCACCGTTGGGAGGTTCTGGAGGAAAAGGTGGACAAATAGAAAATGCCCGTTGTCCATGCCCATCAACGCCAACATCTTCTCCATCTGTTCGACCGCCGACCCGTCTCCCAACTCAGAGCACGTCAGGAGTCTCTCCACTCTCTCGCAATCCGAGAGTGTGTAGAGCCGGGTCAGCACGGCTTTGAGAGCCCCATATTTGTCGTGGGCTGGGGGCTGTTGGAGCAGGCTCGCTACTTGCTGAGTCGTGCGAGCATCTAGCGCTGCGACCACATAGTAATACCTGGTGTCATCTGCCGTTATTCCCCAGAGTGCAAACTGGGCCTCGGTGTGGAGGAACCAAGACTTTGGGTTGTGCAGCCAAAAGTCCGGTAATTTGACTGAAACGGCTCACGCATTGCTGTGGTTTCCCATCCGGGTCATCTCCGGGGTGTTCGCCTCATGTTCCATTCTGTGTCAAGGGTCACCAGAGTGGAGATAAAATAACCAGACCAACTTTCCGAGCAGACAAACTTTATTTCCATCTCACATCTTCCAAAATCAGAACATTGAATATTAAACATTTGTAGCAGGGACTCTCTCTTTTATATCCCGAAACTCACACCTCCCTGCGACCTGAGGTCCTGCATTCACCATTCACTCCCCCAAGACAATTCCCCTCACCCCCCAGCCCTTTGATCTCCATGCTCTCTCAGTCTGAGAGGAAAACTACTGAACTCTACAGCATGGGTCCCCCACACCATTAGTTCATACATTGAAAAAAATTTGGAGTGGCATTTATTTAAAAAAAACCTTGTCAAATATTTTCACTTAGAATTTCTAATAAAAGTTATTCAGGTTTTTCTTCAGTAAAACTTACTTAGTACCAAAATTATATTTTACAAATATATTCTAGTAAAATTTACTAAGAACTTTATTTTTCAGGTAAATTTACTTATGCTTTGGTGGTAAGTTTTACTCAGTTCTCCATAGTTTGCTACTCCAAAACCTTAATAATGATTTATTTCAGTGTTAATTTTATAAGATTTATCAATGAAATAATTAAGTGATTTTTACGTTATATGTATGTTATATAAATAAACTTCACCTCTAAATGATTACAGATTTAATGCATTTTGCATCCTGCATTCCCATTTTCTCTGGGGCACTGTACTCAAATGCTATCAAGCCATACGAAAACACACAGCACAAAATATCTGCTGTTTGATTACACAACCAATGGCAAATGAATCTTCTACATGTTTGTCTTTTATGAGCCACCAGGGGGCAGCAGGTAGGGGGGTGTATCTCCAACATCTCATGCTCAGTAACAGCGTAACAAAAATAAAAGTTACAAATATCAGCCAACAGAAGCAGCTTTGACACATGCACAGCACTAACACACGTTAATCTGAGAGTTGAACTGAGGAAAACACGTTTATTTTCTGATATTTAGCATTTCCCATCAGCCCCCTCTCTCCCCCAAAATAAGTAGCTTTTAATTACGCCTGTAAGGCCAATAAATTACTTTTCTGTTTAATAAATGTTACTCGATTTTAAAATAACATTTGTATAAAGAAATAAGTATACAATTACTATCAAACATCAAATAACACATCAAATTAAAAGTGATATTATGAATAAAAACATTTAAATCCTATTTCGATGTAAAATTTAAAAAAGAAATAATGTAATAATTACAAGTTCAAAAAGTCTTTTTTTCAGTGTATACCAAGTTTGTAAACATACAGCCAGACTGTTTAAGATCATATTTGAGGACTACCCAAAAATATGTTGTTTTTTACTAAACCTGTACTTCATATTTAACTCACTGTTTATCATTCGTGCTGAATAGAATTATCATGTTAATATTTCCTAAAATTAAACAATCTAATCTTTTTCACAGACATAATTTTCATTGTTCCAATAACATAGAAGAACTGAAATTAAATCCTCTTAATGTTACATTTAGGACAAAGACCTGATGTTGACCAGGGAAATGACACGTGTACCTGCTGGAGCTACGTCAGTCAGAGACTCAGAGTAAATATAAATGTAAACTGATGTGCAGATCTGAGCTGACTGATCTGCCTGTGATGTGAACGTAGCCACAGATAAACCTCGGTGTGTTCATAGTAGTCATAAAGATGTGATTTTCAACATTAAAACTGTAACAGTACTTAATTAAATCAGTCTGATGTTTCACCTCTGTCATGTATTCAGACAAAAAAAGCCATCAAACACACGTCCAGTGGAGAAAGTAAGTATTGAACATCAACATTTTTTTTATTAAACATACACTACTCACAAAAAGTTAGGGATATTTGGCTTTCGGGTGAAATTTATGGAAAATGTAAAAAGTTCATGCTACAGAGATATTATATCATGAAAGTAGGACATTTAAGTAGAAGCATGCAATGGTGATTCCCTCATCTCAAACAATTTACTGAAACAAAATCCAACAGTGGTGGGTATACCACAACAAAAATGTCAATGTCTCAATAACTTGTCATGTGCCCTTACAGCTTGACAACGACACCTCATGCTCTTCACAAGTCGATTTATTGTCTGCTGAGACATGGCATTTCACTCTTCTTGAAGGGCGGCCCTCAGGTTATTGAGGTTGTGGGGTGCAGGGTTACGAGCCTCTACACCGTGACTTAGCTGATCCCATAGGCATTCTATGGAATTCAGGTCTGGAGAAAGTGCAGGCCACTCCATTTGAGTACCCCAGCCTCCAGCAGCCATTCCCAAATGGTGCGACCTTGATGAGCTGTAGCATTGTCTTCCATGAAGATGAAATTAGGCCTGTGTTGTTCTTGCAGGGGCACAATGACTGGATTAATGATGTTATTCAGGTAGTATCGGCTTGTCACTGTGCCATTCACAAGATGTAGGACAGTTCTGTATTGACTAGACACACCTGCCCAGACTGTAACTGGTGACAACGGCTGATGTATAGTGCTCTCCTTGACATCTCCGACATCGTTGGCAGCCGTCATTTCTGCTCATGAATTGACTTTCATCAGAGAACAGCACTGAAGCCCACTGGTCCCTTGTCCAGCATAAATGCTCCCTGGTCCACGTAACCGATGACACCTGTGCCTGGTGGTGTGGTCAGGTACGCTTGCAGGTCATCTAGCACGCAGACCACACTGATGTAAATGGTTTCGAATGATCTAACATGACACTTTGGGTGCCTCTCACTTCCCTTAAATGTGCCTGGACTTGAGTGGCATTCATCATCCGGTTCTGCAGGGCACTGTTCACAATGAAGCGGTCATCAGCGTGGGATGTGGCCAATGGACGTCCACTTCTATGCCTTTCTGTGACTCTTCCAGTCTCTTTGTATATCTGTTGCAACCTGCTGATGACACTCTGTGACACTCTAAGCTCAGTGGCCACTTCCCTCTGAGAACATCCTGACATGGTTCAGGTGACCCACAGAACAGACACGACTCAGGGTAAATACAATTAACGTACTTTTATTGGAAACGAGAGTGAATGGGTGCATGAGTGCAGGGTATATGGTGTAATGTCGTGTATGCGATCCATAATCTCCAGCTGGGCTGGCAGAGCACCGTACAACCTGGCAACCCTGTAATGAGACAAGGCCGTTAGTTTACAGTTCAACCTATGCAGCACGATAGATGTTACAGCGCTTACTGTCAGGAGATGTTGGAGTAGCTCAAGGTAGCGCCGAAGCTGCAGCCAGAAGACAGTGTCTGCTGGGGCTGGCTAGCTGGAGGTGGAAGGATGAGTCTGCCGCCTGGAGGAAGAAGGAGGACCACTGCCGCGGATCTCCGCCTGTGCACAGGGGATCAGACAAGATGAGAAGCGAGTAGGCTTACTTGGTAGTTGGTCCGGGTGGAAACCGCCCGACGAGGTTCAGCAGGGCTAGGAAGCCGATGGCTGGGAGTAGAGTGCAGGGAAACATGGAGGCAGGCGTAACTGGATTCAGCATAGAGAATCAGACAACTCCGCGCCCAGCACTGGTGCTGGTGGAATAAATAGGCCACAAGAGAAGACAGGTAGGTGTGTGCACAGGTGCCGTGACTGGCGGCATGACACATCCTGTTGGAAACCTCGAGGTACTGTGATCAATATGTTAGGTGTCGTCTTGGTCTCTTGATGTCAAAATGTGAACAGCATGATGAAGAGGACTGTTTAAATACTAATTCTAATTGAACCAGAAAATTTATTGGTCGATTCATGGATCAAACACTGTGTGAATTTTTGCCGTTAAGCACCTTGTTAAAGAACAGCAAGTTATGCAAAAAGTACTAAAAACACTGAACAGTTGGACATGTGCATTCAAAAGGTTAAAGAAGGTCAAATTAAATTCACCTGGAAAGGTTATAGTGCATTTTAGGTACATCCTGAAATTTCATTCGAAAGCTGAATGTCCCTAACTTTTTGTGAGTAGTGTATTTCTGATGGAGCCACTGACCTGAGATTTTCACCAGATATCAGCAGTGTTGGACAAGCTACTAAAAAATAGTAACTAGTTACAGTTACTAGTTACTTCTTTTCAAAAGTAACTGAGTTACTTACCAATTACTGCATTATTAAAGTAACTAGTTACTTGGAAAAGTAACTTTCACGCTACTTTTAGATGCATACTTACAGTGCATCCCGAAGGTATTCACGGTGCTTCACTTTTTCCACATTTTGTTATGTTACAGCCTTATTTCAAAAGGGATTAAATTCATTTTTCCCCTTAAAATTATACACACAATACCCAATAATGACAATGTAAAAAAAGTTTTTTTGAGATTTTTGCAAATTTATTAAAAATAAAAAACTAAGAAATCACATGTACATAAGTATTTACAGCCTTTGCTCAATACTTTGTTGATGCACCTTTGGCAGCAATTACAGCCTCAAGTCTTTCTGAATATGATGCCACAAGCTTGGCACACCTATCTTTATAGTCACCACCCTACACTCTGTCATCACCCACCTGGACCAGAAAGACACCTACGCCAGACTCCTGTACATTGATTTCAGTTCAGCATTCAACACCATTATTCCCCAGAGACTGATAGAGAAATTACTCCTTCTCGGTCTGAACACCGCCACATGTCTCTGGATCCTGGATTTCCTGACTGAGAGACCTCAGTCTGTCCGGGTTGGAAACAACATCTCCAACTCTGTCACGCTGAGTACGGGAACCCCTCAAGGCTGTGTACTCAGTCCACTGTTGTTTACACTTCTAACACATGACTGTGTATCCAAACACGAGGGGAACCAGATTATTAAGTTTGCAGATGACACCACGGTGGTGGGACTTATTCAGAGGGATGAGGAATCAATGTACAGGGAAGAAGTGAGAGACCTGGAGGGCTGGTGCAGGGAGAACAATCTGGTGCTCAACGTGGACAAAACAAAGGAGATGATTATCGACTTCCGGCGGTCACAGCCTGAGCACGTCCCCCTCAGCATCGGCGGCCGTTTAGTGGAGAGAGTAGAGAACATCAAGTTCCTCGGAGTGCAGATCTCGCAGGACCTGACCTGGAGCAAGAATTCCTTGGAGATCAGGAAGCGAGCTCAGCAGAGACTACACTTCTTGAGGAAACTCAAACAGGCCTCTCTCCCCATCTGCATCCTCAGGACCTTCTACAGAGGTGTGGTGGAGAGTGTTCTGACGTACTGCATTGCTACATGGTACTCCAGCTGCAGTATGTCAGACAAAAAAGCCCTGCAGAGGATAGTCAAGGGGGCGGAGAGGGTAATTGGAGTCTCCCTCCCCTCTGTCCAAGAACTTTTTCAGAACCGTTGTAGGAGCAGGGCACTGAACATTGTCAAGGACCGTTCTCACCCTCTGCATAAACACTTTGAACTTCTTCCATCTGGTAAACGATTCCGGAGCATCAGAGGCAGAACCACCAGACTGATCAACAGCTTCCTCCCACAAGCTGTCAGGATGCTGAACAGCTGACCCGGAATCTCACATACACACTACTGCACCTATGGACATTTTGTATATTATAGTTAGTTATTCTTTTTCCCCAAGTATGTCTCAGGGATGTGTGAATGGATGGGGGGGTGGGAGCTATGTGGGAGTGTGTCTTAATCATTCTGCTTCTTATATGGATGCCGAGAGAAACGCAATTTCATCTTGCCTGCACTACAGTTGTATGTACAGCAATATGACAATAAAGTTTGATTTGATTTTGATTTTGATTTGATTTTGGGAAGTTTGGCCCATTCCCGCTTTGCAGCACCTGTCAAACTCCATCAGGATGGATGGGAAACATCGGTGCACAGCCATTTTCAGATCCTTCCAGAGATGTTCAATTGGATTCAAGTCTGGGCTCTGGCTGGGCCACTCAAGGACATTCACAGAGTTGTCCTGAAGCCACTCCTTTGATATCTTGGCTGTGTGCTTAGGGTCGCTGTCCTGCTGAATGGGGTGGGCGATATGGCCTAAAAATGATATCACGATATTTCTGTGAATTTTCATAACGATATTCTTCATGATATCAAAGAATACAGTTTTTTCTTTTAAATTTATAAAGGACAGTTTCACAGGACAGCATTAATAATGTTCAACATATTCAGTAAAAACAAAACAACTCTTTTTTCTCCAGTTTATAAAGAGCAGTTTAGAATGCCTTTATAACTTTTTTTTAAAATTCTGTATCAAATATTACCAGAAAATATTATAAACCACCACATCATAAGTGCACTGAGGGATGGACTGGGACAAAAATTCAGGCTGGGAATTTGACTTCATCCTAGGCCATCCTGTCGTTGGAAACCAGAAACCACCACAATTTTAGTAGGCCACCATTTTAAAATAACAGGTATCAAACTAGTTATATATGTAATAATAACCTTCAGCTGGGAGGAAAATTATAAATTTGGATTGTAAAAGTCAACTGATCTATTGATTATGAAAACAGTTGATTGACTAATCTTAATTTAAATCTGGTGCTGCTTCTGGTTTCTTCACCTTTTCAGAATAAAAACACAAGGTAAGAGGCTTTAGGTAAAAAGTTACAATTCTGCACGAAAAAGGTCACAAATTTGTCATCAAAAACGTTCAAATTTTTAAGAAAATGTACCTTTATGAAAAGATGTTTAATTAGAAAAAAATTTAGGAGAGAACAATAACAAGCAGATGAGAGTAAAATTGGTGCTGCAGACAACATATAGCCCATAGTTTTGAAAATTCTGCAGATTTTTCATTAAAACATCTGAATAGTCCTGAAAACACTGCCTTACGCATGTAAGAGCAATTTAGCTATGGTTAATGCAGCCAATTTGTTACATTAAAAATGTAAACCCTAAACACATTAATTCTGTCTTTATCTCATTTCTATGCTCTGGGAGATGAGGGGGTTTTGTTGCTTTTAACATATTAAATTAATTTAGTCTAGTATGTTATTTCACCAGGTCAGGACAGGTGTCTAAATAAAACAGGGAGGGAATGGGCTTATTTAATACTATTATCATTTCATCTTTTTTTCTCATATTGAATATATGCTGGCCTACCTGTCGTTTCCCAAAACACTTCTGCTGGTAAGACCTCCCATCTCTGTCTCTTTCTCTCAGTTTACCTGCGTTAGAAATCTCCGTTGCACAGACAAGTCCTGGGGCTGTTAAGTTTTTTCTTTCGGTTGGTTGACTAAATCACACTGGAGCAGCCACAACGGAACGAAAATAAACCTCTGGATACTTTGGATGTCAGCAACACCGCTTCAGGGCGAAATAAAACTTCCCTGAAGCGCGCTGTTGACATGCAGAAAAAAAATGCAGTCAGATTATCTGCATCGCTGCACCATTTTTTAAAAAGATGGCAGCGGTCTGAAACTACTGCTGAAAGATGAGCCATTGCCCCAGTCTGAGGTCAAGAATGCTCCGGAGCAGGTTTTCATCCAGGATGTCTCTGTACATTGCTGCATTCATCTTTCCCTCTATCCTGACTAGTCTCCCAGTTCCTGCCACTGAAAAACATCCCCATAGCATGATGCTGCCACCACCATTAGCATAGTTATGAGCGGTGCCTGGTTTCCTCCAAACATGACGCTTGGCATTCATGCAAAAGAGTTCAATCTTTGTCACATCAGGCCAGAGAATTTTGTTTTTCATGGTCTGAGAGTCCTTCAGGTGCCTTTTGACAAATTCCAGGCAGGCTGCCATGTGCCTTTTACTAAAGAGTGGCTTCCATCTGGCCACTCTACCATACAGGCCTGATTGGTGGATTGCTGCAGAGATGGTTGTCCTTCTGGAAGGTTCTCCTCTCTCCACAGAGGAACACTGGAGCTCTGACAGAGTGACCATCAGGTTCTTAGTCACCTCCCTGACTAGGCCCTTCTCCACTAGTGTCAGTTTGGCCCAGTTCGGTTCGGTACGGTACGCTTTGTAGGCTTTTTCCATTAGGGACTGTAAAGGTTATCGTCCCAATTTTTGGGACCTGCTGGAGAGTGGTTCTAATTGTGCCGTACTGACCCGAAAATGTGACGTAAAAATACTGCAGGCCACTGATTGGTCTGGGCATAACGTTATGAGAGCGGCATGTGAGGCTGAGTTTATTAGAATCTTGAGCCGCCATTTGCAAATATTTGTCCGGGAGCCAGCCAACAAGCGTTAGTATAAACAACAATGATAGAACGGCTTCACAGAAATCAGACCCACAGAAATCAACACCGCGGGTTGTTAGATAAAAGGAAGTAAAACCATCTAAGTCCTACTCTTCAAAGATTGTCTATGTGTGTAGATGGTTTACCCAGGTTCGTTTTCAAGGAAGAGATCAGTTTACTTGGAACACGTATTTATTTAAGCAAGTTGAATATAGCAATTACAGCGCTGGGTCAAATGTTCTCTCCCTGACAACAACAGGCAATGTCAGGTTGTGAAGTCTGACTGACTATGCTGGCCCTGACCCAGAATATTTATACAAAAGTGAACAAAAGTGAAAGCATTGCATTATCAGATGAAAGTCCAGGTGCATCTGTCCATAGGAGAGAGTCAACAGTCCGTTCCTGGCACCGAGTGTGTCCACTGAAGGCCATTTCTCACTCCCAGGTCAGAGTAGCCCAGGCTCAGCCATTCCTTATCACAACTGTGCCCTTCTTTCATAAATCCCAGGCCGTTTGTTATTGTCTGTGCTGAGAATAGGTCCACTCTTTTTTGCAGGTAATGAGCCCACACATTTGGCAATATATATTCCATTATGGTATATTGGTTATAGTACCTAAATATAAGCAAAGTACAAATATTTTGAGTCACACAAATAACTGTTATATGATTATATTGATCACTTTGTCCCATCAGTTTCCCCTTTTGGTCTCATCAATAATGAGACCAATAATTCAAACCCTTTAGGCACTCAAAGCCACGTCACAGTCCCTCCTCTCATCCTCTTTATCTGATTCCATTCCATTTTCAATTGATCATCAGTTTGTAATAATGGCATTTGATATGGAGAGGTTGTTTGCCTTCCAGAGCAGTGGTGATGACCCTTTAAACTTCCTCTTGATGCACTACAGGAGGACCCACTCTGTTGTTTTTGGTTGTGTGGAGTCAATCACCTCCTGGCTTCTTCTTTTTCCTGTACCTGTTGTGAGAAAGCTGACACAAGAGCTCTTAGTTGGTATATAATGGTTTATAGCCCATCTGGGCCCTTCTTCCTCCACACAGCTGAAATCCAGCTCCCGGTCCTGGAAACTGACGACCTGTTTAAAAGTTCATGGGGAGGGAAAACCTGTTATGCGGTAAACAGAACTTTTAACCGTCAATAGGGCAATAGGCAAAGCATCCACCAGTTCATTCCTGTCTGGCTACAGATCTTAGCAAGCTTCACCTTAATATTTTGGTTCATTCTCTCAACCTTGCCCTGAGATTGAGGATGATCAACTGTTCCAAATGAATGTTTCAGACCTTAACATTCTTTCCACTTTTTGTAGGTCTTGATTTGAAAATGTGTCCCATTATCTGATCTCAATCTTCTGGGAAAACCCGTAAATAGAAGATATATTGATTTATCAAAAATTTGATCACTGTCTTACTGTCTTCTTTCTTTGCAGGATAAGCTTCTGGCCATGCCTGTAAATGTATCCACTGCCACTAGGAGATATCTGTAACCGGTGCAACCTTTTACAAAATTTCAAATCATATCAGGGAGGAATGGATTGCCACCAGTGACTCAAATGTCTGTTCTTTGTTTAAGCTCCTACATGTGCTAACCCATGAGCTTCGTGTATCAAAAAATCCTTGAATCCATTGTGCTAGTTCTGTATGAATGGCTCCAATGACATAAGCTGAATCGTGTAAATAGTAACCTTTTTTCCTGCTGACCACTCCAATGCCTTGATCATAGCTGTCAATTCTCTTAACTGAGCTGATTGTCTGTCTTGCAATGTCCCATTTATCACTTCCTGAAATCCATCTCCCTTTTGTCTCACAACTACATATCCTGCCTTCAATCCTTCTGTGGGGTGACAAAAACAACATCCATCCGTAAACAACACTTCATCTGTCACAGATAAATTTATTCTCCCTTTCACACCTTCTCTGACCCTTTTCTCACATTCATATGGTTCCCCATCCAACGTCTGATCTGCCATGTCTATTCCTTCATGTGTAAATGTGATGTGTGGTGCTGATAGGATTTTTCCATTGGGTCCAATATTATGTTGACGTAGAGGAGTATCTTTCTCTCTCCCCCTTTTTTCTGAAACAGAAAACCATTTACTATGTGTTCTGCTTCAGAAACATCCAAATAGAAACGCCTGTTGTAGTCAGGTATAGCCAAATCAGCTGCATGTGAGAGTTCATTTTTTAACGCAATAAATGCTTCCTCAGCTTCCTGTGTCCACAGTAGCTGTGCAGCAAGATTTCTCATGCCTTGTTCATTAACCAGTGCACGTAATGGTTTTGTACGTTCACTGTATTGTGGTATGTAATGTCTACTGAACCCTGTTAGACCCAAAAATGCTAACATTTGTTTTACAGTGCGTGGTTTGGGGTGGTGAAGGATGGAACTCCCTGTGTGACGCTGACAGGCCAGAACCTCGTGGTTGTGATAACGCGTCCCAAAAAGGACTACATAGCGCCTCGCACAACCTGTAATTTTTGCCTAGACACTTTAAATCCACATTCAAACAATCTCAACAACACGCCTCCTTGTATGCTTCCAGACAACTGTCAGGATTTGGTGCTGCTATTCAAAATGTCATCAACATACTGTACCAGAACTATGCCTGGTGGAAGAGGACAACCCTGTAGTTGTACCTTCAAGAACCTGATGAAAATACCTGGTGACAAAAAATGAAGGCCCTGTGGTAGATCGGGTGTAGCGCAGCTGTGTGCCCTTGTAGGTGAATGAATAAGAAATCTCTGCACTCCTCTGCTAAGGGAAGGACAGAAAAATGCATTAGCCAAATCAATACATGTAAACCATGAATGTTGTGATGTGAAAGCAGATAAAGCAGTGTATGGCGTTTGGCACTGGCACTGAGGGGGTGGAGACTCGGGAGTTCACTTTTCTTAAATCATGTGCCATTCGGTATTAACTGGTGTATGTGCTTTTCAACCTGGGAGAATTAGGGGTGTTCCAGGCAGAGTGAGAATTTTCTAATACTCCTGCCTGAAGCAGCCTTCAATGGTGTCAGTGACTGCCCTCCTCTGCTGCAGGCTTATGAGCTTACTGACGTTGCCAAACAGGTTCACCTGCTAGGACCTGAAACAAAATGGGAGCAATATTAAACACATTTTCCAACATCTGTGGGTCCTTGTGACCATAAATTTGGTGGCAGTGAATCCAACATGTCTGCCGCTGATTTGTGATGACTGCGCTCCCTGCCATGCTCTCGCTCAATCTGAATGAATGAATGAATGAATCTTTATTTTGGATAGATTAAAAGTACAGATTAAAAGAAACTGAATAATATAACAAGGGGGAAAGAAAATCCAACAGGTCCAAATTAGACAATAACTCCTCTGATTATACAGTTCAACATAAGTTATCCGAAATGGGTGATGGCTGAAGCCACAGCTTATATTGCCCACCCATGTTCCATCCAAGAATTCAAAAGAAAAACAAAACAAGAGCGATTACAATTCAGAACAAAGCTAAGGCAAGATGTGACAAAAAACTAAGCTACAACACAACGCAGACTGGATATGACAATCCTTATGTGATTTTACATGTCTTCTTGTATATATGTTTGGTGTATTTCTTCCTTTAGTTTTTGTTTAAATTGTCCAAGCGTTGTACATGATTTTAATTCAGGTCCAAAATCGTTCCATAATCTGACTCCTGCACTGAAACACAGTGTTGCTTGGTGGTAGTTCTTACTGAAGGTTTTTGAAATATACTGTTCCTCTGAAATGATATTGTTTCTCCTTATTTGGAACAACTTTTGGATATTTGCGGGCAGTGATAGATTCTTCACTTTAACATTATTACTGCAGCTTTAAAGTCAACCAGATCTTTCAACTTGAGAGCTTTTAATTTAAGAAAAAGTGGGTTTGTTGGTTCCCTGTAAGCAGCTTTGTTTATATTCTAATAGCTCTCTTCTGAAGCAATAAGATGGATATATGCTTGTTTTATATGTATTTCCCCATACTTCTGTACAATATGTCATGTATGGGAGTTTTAATGAATGATACAAGGTACATAGTGTGGGTTGATTCAGCAAATATTTCACTCTGTGTAGTATTGCAATTGATTTGGATATTTTACCTTTAATTAAATAATATGTGACTTCCAACACAGTTTAATATCAATATTACTCCAAGAAATTTAGTTTTGGATACCATTTCAATCTCTACACCATTTACCATTAAGTTTAGTACTAAGTTGTTGTGATGGTTGTTAATAAACTAAAATTTTGTCTACTTAATTGAGCGTTAATTTGTTTGAATCAAACCACAGTTTAGCTTTCCTAATTCCTTTCCGAGTGTGTCCAAAAGTTGTTCCAAATTGCTTCACTGCATAATAGATTAGTGTCATCGGCAAACAATATTAAATCCATTTTTTTCTGAAACTATCATATATCATTTATATACATATTGAATAACAATGGCCCCAAAATGAACCCTGTGGGACTCCACAAATAACCTTCAGTAACTGTGAGTTTTTGTTACCAACACCTACATACTGATATCTTTTCTTTAAGTAACTACATAACCAGGACAGTGCTACCCCTCTTATGCCACCAATTTTGTAGTTTCTTTAATAATAAATTCTGATCCACTGTATCAATGCTTTTTAAGATCCAGGAATACCCCAACTGAATACTCTTTTATTTTCAATGGCAGTTGATATTTTTTCTATAAATTCCATTAGAGCAATGCAGTTGTCTCTTGTGTCTGAACCCATATTGCTGCTCACATTAATATAATATTAATATTAATAGAATAATATAATACAAATTTATCTTCAGTATGAGTTGTCAATTCTCTCATAGAATATTTTTTCAAGTAGCTTGGAAAATTGCAGGCAATAGTGATATTGGTCTATAGTTTGAGAATTCACTCTGTCACCCGTCTTGTATATCGGAATTACTTTAGCTATTTTCATTGCATTGGGAAATATACCTGTTTGGAGAGACAGGTTAACAGATATACGTCAGTGGTTTCACTAAGCATTCAATAATAGTTTTGACTAAGAGCATGTCAATTACCATCACAGTCCGTAGATGTTTTACTTTTTAACAATTTAACAATTTCAATGACCTCTCTTTCGTCTGTGTTCTTTATGAAAATGGAGTTTTTATAGCAGTGTTTATGCTTATTGTATCACCTGTAGGCGCCGTAATGGGTATTTCTCGAGCCAAATTAGGACCAATGTTAACAAAAAAGTTACTAAATTCATCTGCAAGTGAAGCTGCATTCACACTCTGAGTCATTTTATTATTTTTTGAAAAATCGTTTGGGGTAGCTTGTATTTCTGTTTTTATTTCAAGAATATTGTTAAGTATAGTCCATGTGTTTTTAATATTGTCTCTGTTTTTCTCAGTTCTTTACTGTAATAGTCTCTCTTACTACATCTTATTTATATATGTTAACTTATTTTTGTATGTTTTATACGCTGCTGCTGCTTCTTTAGTCCTTTTCTATAGAAGCTTTATATAATAATTTTTTCTTTTTACACGCCTTTTGTAATCCTTTGGTAACCATGGCTTATCAGCAAATTTATGTTTAAGCTTTTTCTTTACTAATGGACATTTTTTTTCATAAAGAGTGGTTACAATGTTTATAAATGTGTCATAGGCTTAATTTACATCTGATACATAGATTTCTGTCCAGTCTTGCTTCAGCAAGTCTTCTTTAAAGAACTGATTGCATTTTGTGATTTTGTATCTGAAAGATTTGAACTTTTTTTTCTGTATTGGCCCCCCCCTGTGTGGCCATGGATAAGTGCAAAGGTTGGCAAGTGGTCAACTTATATCATTTATCAATAATCCACTTTCTATTTTCTTATCACTAATATAACAACAGGTTGTCAATAAGTGTAGCAGTGTGAACATGTGATTCTATTGGGATGTGTTATTGTGGGATATAGACTCATGCTGTACATAGAGTTCATGAACTCTGTAATTTCATTTTGTTGATATGGATTTAGTAGATCGATATTGAAATCTCCACAAATTACTACCATTTTTTACTAGTATATTATTGTACAGCTCGACTAATTTATCTCTGAATGTTTCAATGCAAGTTCCCGCGTTCTATATATACAACTTATAATTAGATTTTCTGTTTTATCTTGGTCAATCTCAACAGTAACCACATTCAAAATCCCTGGCAGTGCAAAGGACATTCCATTTACAAGCTTACACCTATACAGGTCATCAATATACAGTGCAACACCACCACCCTTTTTTTGAGATCTGTTAATATGAACATCTGATATCCCTCTATTGCCATCAGGGGAGCCTGCTCTTCATTAAGCCAAGTTTCATGAGACTGCGATAGCAGTAAATTTTCTGTCTAGCTGTTTATAATAGTCCTGAATCTGTGGAAGTTTTGTTAAGACTTTGCTGTTTGAAGTGTATTATTGATAGTTTACCATCTAGTTGCACTTGACTTTTGAATTGCTTTTCAGTGTAATATTCACAATGGTTAATGGTTAATATCTCAATGGTTACAGTCTGTCGGTGTCAAACAAAGCTCATTAGTGTATCCATTTGGATGCGATAGGCCTGATATTTTGCAGAATATTCAACTTTTGGAATTTGTGTCATCTGCCAATCAGTGGCTTCAGCCAATGTTTTAACCATAGGTCCTAACTCTTTCGCTTGGTGATTAGCATGTATGAGCAAAGTGATGTGTGGAGCTGATTCCTCTGACATTTCATACCCCTGTAACTGCTCTGTAGTTAATACAGCATCTCCGGCCACGCCCTCTGTCCTACATACAAAAACTTAGATTTGTTGGTCCAGGTTTGACCATCCAGGTGGGAGAAAAATCTATCATAATAAACATCATCCGAATTTCTGTCATAATACAGAGTAACATGTAGGGATCAATGAGAGGTGTATAGGGCGCAAGAAGAGCAATCCAAGGGCTTCCAGGCCATAAACACTGGCAACAAGCCGGTCTTTTCGGGTGAGTCAGGTGAAACGGGCCCCAATAAATGTCTGCCCAGGTGTTTGGCGCTTGTGGTGTCACCATCAGGTTTCAACAGCATTTGTCCATGCACTGACAGTTCTTGCACTGAACGTCATAGCGACACCAGTTAGGGAATGATAGATGACTCCATCGGCCGAGCACAGCATCGATGCCCCCAGTTTAATCAGCAGGTCTCTCCCCATCAAGTTTGTGGGAGAGTTTTTTGAGCAGGCATAACATTGTTTCACAGTTTGACCAGCAACACAAGTGTCCAAAGGCTTTGTCACAGGCAGGTCTTTCAGGAACCCCAGAGAAACCAATAACCTCACAGCTTTAGCCGATAACAGTGTAGGCTCAATGTCACAGTTCAAAGAGGAATAGGTTGCCCTGTATCAACCAGAAAAGGAGGTCACAGTCCATAACCTTCAGTGTGACCATGGGATCTGCCATTCCCACGTCACTTTTTCTCTGTGGGCCCCCGTCATTGTTCCTCATATTGTGTGAGGTACACTTCCCCCACAGTTCAAGAGTATGCTGGATATTGGCCAGCAGATGGAGCTGCTGCTGCATAGGGCGCTTGATGTCTGCATCTGCTTGTGCCACTTGTGATGGCGTAAGGATTAGTCGGGCAATCCTTCCTCCAATGACCACTTTGACCATACCCTGGGACATGCATTCAGGTCCATGACCTTTCGACCCAGAAGCCTTTCTCACACCCCTCCTTGCACGAGAAGCTCCCCGAAAATAATGAAACCACATGGTGTACCCTGTAATATGATGTTTGGGGTGACCAACCAGTGGGTGCGGGTACACTGGGACAGGTAACACTGCCGGTCCCGGTGTGGGCATTGGCCCAGAGGTATTTCCGGAGCCTGCTGTACCAACTACTTGGCCAGTTTATTTAACTTTTTAACGTCAGATATTTCTTGTCTTGCCTTTTGTAACTGTAATTTTAACAGTTGCATTTCCTGACTGTCTCTGTCTACCTTTTTGTTTTTCTTCCTTTTCCTGCTCCTTTTGCATGTGATGTGTAAAATGTCTTTCCCACAATTCCACAGTGCTACAGGGAATGTCTGGGTTACTGTCCATAGCCTCTCTCACTGCTTGAGGTACTCCTTTTAACACTGCCTGCCTAAACATGTCTCTTTGAAAATCAGATGTGTTTTGGATGAGAGCCTGCTGCCGCTGTCCACTCCATTTGGCATCTACTGATAAATGCCATAGGACTCTCTCCTGCTTAATGAAAAAGTTATAAAGCTCTTAAAGCTCCTGGTGGAATTGGAAATTTTTGTCTCATTGCTGTGCCTAAGGCTGTTGCCACGGGGTGAATGGTGCCGAATCTGAAACCCCCTGGGTTCCTGCCAATTGTTCAATTGAGGACACCTCCACTACAGTTAAATGTCTTCCAATCAGAGCTCTAAAATCTCCCATCGCCACAGTAACTCCTTGAGTTAAACTGATCAAATTTTGTCATCCACTGACCTCCACCCTCACAAGGCGGGGGGCATTTTTTTCTGAAATGCCATTTATGTCTGTCCATGAGAATGGCTGATGTGTTCTGCCCCTACTTTTCATCACCAGTGGGGCCTGTGTATAGATGCGGTGTCCTGTGGCCTGTTTTGTGTTTCTATGTGCAGAATTAAGATGGCGGCCTGTATAAGGATCACATTCATCCCCATCCCAAACCCTGTGACATAAGTCTCTATCTCTGAAACTGTAGGGCCTGCCTCGCATGTGCTTCTCCTGATTTCCTAATTCTCTCCTGTCCTCATCTGTCATTCTGACTTCTCCTATCAATTGATATGATCTATTTTCCTGCAGTGGTCTGCCTTTATGTTTCTGTGTACTTTTATTTTTTGTGAGAGCTGCTGTCATAGCATCTGAACTTTCTCTCCATTGCCTGCTCCTAAAATCATCTTGACCATAAGGTGTAGCGTGAAATAGGGAATATAATAAATAATAAATATGATCAGGTATGAATTATTTATTTTATATTGATGTATTGGAATCTGAGATCAAATCTCATTTCATATACATCAGAAAAGTTAATAACAC
The DNA here is from genome assembly GCA_020510985.1 of Pholidichthys leucotaenia. Classification (NCBI taxonomy): domain Eukaryota; kingdom Metazoa; phylum Chordata; class Actinopteri; order Cichliformes; family Pholidichthyidae; genus Pholidichthys; species Pholidichthys leucotaenia. The sequence goes on from CM035844.1 coordinate 14,658,014, forward strand.
TCGTAAGGGGCACCAGCTTCTATCTTTAAGAAGCAATTTAATCTTTAATTTCACTTTATACCTGTTTAATCACTCAATAAATTAATCAATAATCAGTCTCAAAAATTTTCTGTGAATTCGATACCTGTGCTTGAACAGACTCAGAATGAAATAAATTCTCAACAACTTCTCTCATTTTTACAGATTTATTAAACGAAATGATTAACAGACATTGCAGTAATTTCATTAATCATAGAATCAATCTTGTAAATGATAGATTAACAATGTCAATATTTTCGGAACCAGGGTTAAACTGAGAAATGAATTTCTATCAGTTTGAGTTAACAGATTATGGAAACAACTCAAATTTATGGAGAAAGTTTACTAATTATATGAAAAAGTCCTGGATTAATCTTAAGAAAATAAGAACGGAATTTTAATGAAAAGAAGAGTTATGTTAATGGCTTCTTAATTTGCATCTGATTAGATACACAAATTATTACCGAACCTCAGACGTTTAATTCAGCAGATGAATTAAAGTTTGCAGGTCACGTGATCCTCATTCGATGATGGTTCTGTCATCATCCTCATGAAGTTTTGAAGTGTTGTTCAGGGGCAAAGCCCAGAATATTTGTCCCGCAAATATTCTCTTGACGATGAATGATATTCATGAAATCGTAAGTTGGATCTTGATGGTTGAAATCCTGCAGAAGCGCGCTGGTTCTCCAACTGCGCCTGATGTGGAGAGCTGTGTCTTTTCTTCCTGGTAGACAAGCGGCTGCAGAGGTCTTCGGGAATAATTAATTAAAGATATCTAATCTGATTTCAAATTAGAAAAAAAACTTTTGGACTTTAGATAAAAATTATAGCTTCTGGTGTGTGATTGGTCAAGAAAAATATTATAAAAATAAAGTCAAGATTAAAGTTTACATTAAAATTAAACAAACAGTGGTTTTACAGAAAGTTTAACAAAGAAAAAGTGATGAATAAAAATTGGAGTTTAACTCCGATTAAGAATTGAGCTCAAAGAAGTAGGAATTCCTAGGCATTTAAGAGAAAAAGAAAAACATTAAGATACAAAGTTACATAAACAAATTACGAGTTATCTGCTCTGTGTTCAGAAAAGCGACACGTGGTCGAGTCTTTGTTCAGACAGTCCTTTGTTCTTCCTTGCTGTGTGTAGACAATAGAGAGAGACAAAAAGAGGAAAAAGGGGCAAAAGAGAAAAGAGGCAGAAGCAGGGGTCCCTCTCCTTTATATAAGTTCTGTTGAGCTTCGCGGGCTTCCGGGATCTCAGCCAATGAGAGTCCTTCGTGGGAGGCCCGATGAACTTTCCATCCAATGAACAAACAGTCTACAAGGGACCAATGAGATGAAGAAGGTGGGGTCTCTCTGAAGACTGATGAAATGTGATATCAGTCCAAATGAATACACACAATTTTAAATACATTGGAATATACACACTTATGTATGACTAAACTAACCTTAGTGTATCTTATAAGCAGTGCTTCTAAATCAACATGCAGGAATAAACATTCATTTAAACATTAACATGCATACATATAAAATCACAGATTAATGCATTTCACACATATTATTGATTTTCCACATTAAAGACATCAGAGTCCATTTGCCTTTCATAGTCCTAAAAAGAAGAAGGTTTAGAATTGAGTTTGTAATAATGTACTTTGAAATTCACTGGTTAAATCCAGCCTGTCCCAGAGTTTAAGGAAATTTTATTGAGCTGTGGATCCATGTTTGGCCAGGTCTGTTGCATGTTTTATGGGGGCAATAAAAGCAAAGCCGGACATTGGGGAAATTCCTTAGGCTGGTTTTTAACAAAGGAATGGGATTTCAGCTGTGGCCTGGGGGAGAAAATCCATTTCTTTGTCTTACTCCTGGGTGAAACAAAAATGTCTTTAAGCAGAAGAATAATTATTGCTGAGCCAAAGTGAGATGATGCTACAAAGGAGTAGATGAAGCAAATACTGTAGGGGAAAGAAGATTTATTTCCTCGCTCTCTGCGTTGTCACTCAACTGACCACAGTCATCCTTGGGACCCCTGTAACTTATCTCTTGATAAACTGTACCTTCATTATCAACCTCACAGCCACCTGTTCCCACACTACCTGTATACCATTGACTGTTGTGAAGCACCTGTGTCTGCCTCTGCAAATTAGTTATGCCAGCTTCAACGTCCTGCAACCGTTCTCCCACAGTCTTTTCCAATCTTAATTTTTCTAGCTCTTCCTGTAACCTTTCCATCTCATGTCTGTCTGCTTGCATTTCCTCTGTCTTACTTTCCAACAATCCTTTCAGCTGTTCAAACTCCTCCATTGTTGTCACTTTTTCAATCTCCACTAATCCTTCTCTGACTCTTACCAAGGGCATTTGGTTCATGTAATATGGGGATGGGGGCAGTTCCCCTTTTAAATCTCCCAGATTAGGGTAGAGGGACAGCACCTCTCCCTGTTGTTTATCCAGCTGCTCATCAACCAATAGATCTTTATTCTTTTCCATCTCACTCACATGCCCCACTGGGCCAACCGCTGCTGAATCATGCATTAAACCGCTGCTTGCCTCCATTTTCATCATCTGCTGATCATGCTCTTTCTCAGACACCTGTGCCTTCCTCAATTTCACACCATCTATCGCAGTAGAGAATGTAACCAAGTTATGAATCAGCCTGCGCTCACGCTCACTCTCCTCAATCTTTTGTTTGTGCTTTCTTTTCACCAGAAATCCTGTCACAGCCATATCCTTCATGACTTGTATTCCATCCAACCTTTTTTGTTCCAACTCCATCAACACCTGAGTTAAACTGTCCTCCTTATTTGAATTTAGAATGCCTTCTTCCGCCAATTTCTGATACAATTTACCACATTCCATTCTAACCTCATCTCTTTCCTTAGGTGAGATTCCACTAAGCATTTGAGTCACTGTCCAATCCCATTGTTTTTTCATATTTTCTTTATATAAATCAGCATTTTTTTACACTATTTTTTGACTGAAGCAAACTCCTAGCCGCCTGCTCGGCTAGGCCACTCAGCCCCTCCTTTTGCATACCTCAAACTTCGTCCTGCAATTTCACACTTCTCTTTTTTTCTGCAGAGCAAATCTGCTGCTCCCCCTCCCTTTCCTGAGGAGAGAGAGAGCTGCTGTTTGCCTCTCTGTTTTCTCTCTCTTTTTTTTTTTACAGAGCAAGCCTGTCACTCGTCCCTCCTCTTGCTGAGGAGAAAGAGAGAGAGCTGCCATTCACCCTCCCCTTGCTGATGAGAGAGAGAACTGCTGCTCGCCTTTCTGTTGTTTTTTTTAATTTTTTAAACAGAGTGTTACCTCCACACTCACAGCTTTACAAATATAAAAAACAAATAGCAATCGCAGCAATGATTATAGTATTCTGTGGTGCACTAAGCCACAGGGTCTCTCACCCCGTTTATGATTAACGTCTTAATCAAAGGCCTTCAACCTGTGCTTCAACAGTTTGGAGGGCGCGACTTCTCCCGGGTCGTTAACCCAGATTTTCTCCTCCCGTCGGATTTGAGGGATACTGTCCCGGCGCTGACGTTTCGGGGCCACTAAATAGAACCCAGTTTTTATAGCCTTCGTCAAGGCTAAGGGCCTCCAACCCAGTGCCCGTCCTCACAAGTCACGGACCAATTAGTTCAGTCCGTGAACCTGTAGTCGGGCCAGATGACCAGTATATACAGTATATGCAGTGATATCATCCGGGCCGGGGGGCCTTTCACCTCCCTGGTCTTGGCTGTTCCTGTCCCAAGCGATCACAGCCTAATCAATGTCAAATTGTGATTGGTTGGTCAAGTCGAGTCTATCATACCCGAGCCGGGGGCCTTTCACCACTCTCGGTCTTACGGTCTTTTTAAGCAAGCAAGCACTCATCAAAAAAAATTTACTATATTCAACTGCTTTAAACTAGGACACACACCAAACTGCTTGACAACACAAACTTTGGTTATAGTCAACAGCAGAACTTTGATATAACAGGCGTCTGCTTACCTCTTTTTCAGGCCGGCCTAGTGTTGTCAGTCGGTGATGCAGGTCCATTGTCCAGGCAACCGAAATCCAAATCAGATCTCCTCCTTTTCACCGGACAAAGCCCCCAAATTTGTTAGAATAAAAGGAGTAAAACCATCTAAGTCTACTCTTCAAAGATTGTCTATGTGTGTAGATGGTTCACCCAGGTTCGTTTTCAAGGAAGAGATCAGTTGACTTGGAACATGTATTTATTTAAGCAAGTTGAATATAGCAATTACAGCGCTGGGTCAAATGCTCTCTCCCTGACAACAACAGGCTATGACAGGTCGTGAAGTCTGACTGACTATGCTGGCCCTGACCCAGAATATTTATACAAAAGTGAACAAAAGTGAAAGCATGCATTATCAGATGAAAGTCCAGGTGCATCTGTCCATAGGAGGGAGTCAACAGTCCGTTCCTGGCACCGAGTGTATCCACTGAAGGCCCTTTCTCCTCCCAGGTCAGAGTATCCCAGGCTCAGCCATTCCTTATCACAACTGTGCCTTCTTTCATAAATCCCAGGCCGTTTGTTATTCTCTGTACTGAGACAAAGGTCCACTCTTTTTTGCAGGTAATGAGCCACACATTTGACAATATATATTCTGTTATGGTATATTGGCTATAGTACCTAAATATAAGCAGAGTACAAATATTTTGAGTCACACAAATAACTGTTATATGATTATATTGATCACTTTGTCCCATCACGGTCCAGCAGACTTTTCTGTGCCTTTCAGCTGATGAGAGAATCCAGAGGGGAGTAGACGGAGCCACCCGAAATGAATTTACTGCCGCGAGAGCACCCAAGCAGTTGAAAGCCGTGATATTAGGATATAGAGGATGGTGAGTGATGTGATATTATGTATCTTTTATGTTATTTATCCCAGCAGTGGCAAGTTCACTTTAAACAGACTACAAAGTTTTTGCTTGTGTGGAAACAATGAGCTAGTTAGTTAGCCGTCAATGCTAACTCTGTGCTCTCCTTGTATTTTGCACTTGTGTCGACAACATCTCATGAAATAAGCTAGTTGTAATCCTGGTTAAAAAGGTGTTTTTTTGCATATTGCACTTTCGTGCTGTGCATGTACTTAAGTTGTGTGTATTTTCGTTGTAGAGTCCGGCCAGCATCTGCTGTGACCCTGGCAATGTTTAGCACAACACAGCAATGTGTTATGAGTGGTAAGTTGCACATTCCGTTATTTTTTTAGTTAGTGGTGGAATCCTTTGCTTTTTAAGGCAAAGTATAGATAAAGTGTCAAAATTAAAGTAGCACAATTTCCACTTAATAAGAAAGGGACAGAACTGAGATTTATTTGATTGTGTGAATATTAATTACAGAGTAATTGAAAATGAATGGCACATCCAATAGTAGCCACTGTTTAAGAACCTCTTGTTTATTTTTTTTGTCAGATTGCTTGTGTGATCTTTTATGAGTTATATTCATAATATATAGGAGAACCTTCCAGAAGGACAACCATCTCTGCAGCAATCCACCAATCAGGCCTGTATGGTAGAGTGGCCAGATGGAAGCCACTCTTTAGTAAAAGGCACATGGCAGCCCGCCTGGAATTTGTCAAAAGGCACCTGAAGGACTCTCAGACCATGAGAAACAAAATTCTCTGGCCTGACTGAAAGATTGATTCTTTGTTGACTCAGCTGTTGTGGGGTGTATAAGAGGAGGAGAGGAGGGGGAGTACAGGGCACTGCTAGACAGATTTGTGGAGTGGACGGAGCAGAATCACCTGAGGTTGAATGTCAGCAAGACCAGAGAGATGGTGATTGACTTCAGGAAGATGAAGGCTCCTTCTCAGCCACTGCAGATTAGGGGGGAGGATGTGGGAGTGGTTGAGGACTACAAATATCTGGGTGTCAGGATCAGCAGCGGGTTGGACTAGAGATCCAACACCGATGCTGCGTACAAGAAGGGGATGAGCAGACTCTACTTCCTGAGAAAGCTGAGATCCTTCAACGTGTGCAGCAGGATGCTGGAGCTTTTCTACCAGACTGTTGTCGCCAGCGCCATTTTCTTTGCTGCTGTCTGTTGGGGTAGCAGTATTAGGGCCAGAGATACCAACAGACTTGACAAGATTATCAAGAGGGCTGGTTCTGTAATTGGTCTCAGACCGGAGATCTTTGAGACAGTGGTGGAGAGGAGAACACTAAATAAACTGCGATCCATCATGGACAATCCTGATCACCCCCTCCACCACACACTAGATAGACAGCGAAGCACTTTCTCCAGTAGACTACTACAGCTTCGTTGTCGAACAGCCAGGTACAGGAAATCTTTCCTGCCACATGCAATTTCACTGTACAATAACTCACTATGATGTTGTATTCTGGCATAGCTATGCTGCCACACTGCATCTTACAGACTAACTGGTACATCACTTTTCACTCTGCTCCTGATAGTCCTTCTTTGTGCAATGGGATGATTCATGTGTTTATACGGGTCATCATATATTAAGCTATGAGGTATATAAGTTTTATAGTCGTGTTAGTTTTTTACTTTCCATGGGTAATCCCTTTGTCTGTCATGTGTGTGTTTCTGTTGTTTGGTTGTCAACTGTCATGCTGCTGTTACACTGTAATTTCCCAGTTTGGGATCAATAAAGTACATCTATCTATCTATCTATCTATCTATCTATCTATCTATCTATCTAATAGTGTATCTTGCACTTTGGGGAATGGGAGTTGTTCAGTAACCATTATAATTAAGTTTATATGTGTAGTTTATAGTCTATCGTCAATAAACTCATGCAGTGACAGGACACATTACAAATATTTGAGACCTATTGTAGTGCATCCTTTTATATTTTAGCAATACAAGTACAAATCACCACCCACACGTGAAGCCAGGGCGACACAGCGGTGACAGAGCGGTGGCTAAACCTTTATTGATAAAAATTACATATTTTGACTGAGCAACTCCATACTCAGGGATGCACACCCTCAGTTAAAGTACTAGATTCCATTCAGCTGAAGGTATCAACTCATTCTGATTGCTGAGGCCACAGAAAAAACAAATGATTTTAAACATAACCCAGCCCTTCTAAAATCTACTTTACTGAAGCGCAGCTACGTGAAAACTGTGGTTAAATACAACAACAAAGTACTTTTTTGTCACATCCCACCAGTGGCTTTTAGCAACAAGTGTATTTCCCAAATATGTTTTAAACTTGCTTTAATTATCCACCACCCTTTTCTGTCTTTCGTCTAGGCAAGAGGAAAACGATCCACCCCAAACCAGACCTTGCCTCACTACGTACAGAGATGCAGGCTGAAGATCTGCTGAACCAGGACCAGCTTAAGCGGCACATCCAGTTGCTTCTTAGTGATGCAGTGTGGCCGGCGTGTGTGAACCATTGTAAGTTGTTTTTTTTTTTACAGTTTGAATTTTGCACATTCTAAATAATCTGGATTTTGCTGCTGATTGTAATAAAAAAATTCAGTGACTTATGTGTTTGCATCATTATTTTCTATTTTGTGTGTTAAGACACCGGTGGGAAAAGAGTCAACAGTACAAACCATTTATCAGTGACGTTGAAAATAATGGCTCATTTTTAAGAAAAAGTAACCAAAACAATTATTTTATTTCCTGAAGACTGTATTGTTGGATGTGCCAGTGCAGAAGACACTGCACACTTTAGTGATAGTACCAGTACATGGAGGAATTCTGGGCCATATTAGCATCTGGATTTTCTAATAATGGGTTAGGGCAGGGGTGTCCAATCATGTGCCACGGAGGGCCAAGACCCTGCAGGCTTTACCTCCAACCAGTGTCTTCATCAGCAGATTCCACTGAATTTCTTCCACTGACTGCTGATCAGTGAAAACACCTGCTGAAGAGACTGGGTAGAAGAGAGAACCTGCAGGGTCTTGGCCCTCCATGGCACATGATTGGACACCCCTGGGTTAGGGTTTAATGGGATTTAACATTTTAACACAAACAGCTTTATGGTTCATAATTCTGTTGACAGACTTACACCAAACCAAAAGTGATTTCTCAAACTGCTGGATTGTTCTTAGATAGCTTTACCAATCTGTTAGTATTTATGTCACTTGGTGGTAACCTTCACACATAAAACAAAAGTGGAGACATCTGCAAAAAGTACAAAGGTATATTGTCAGAATTCCTCGTGCCATACTAAATGAATACATGTATAGTTCACTATTGATGCAGAGAATATATATTTATACAGAATCTACATGTAATCAGCAATACTCAATATGATATATATCCAGTAAATCTATGTATTTTCCATGTCACCTTGTGACTGCATTATTTTAATTGCTTTTAATCCTAGATCAGGTTTGCTTTGGCTTAAAATGCATCATAATTGTTAAATATATCTTATTATACCTAACTCAGTACTGTTTACCTGTTGAAATATATATTTTACGGCTAATATAACCCCATAACTACAATATGGCACCTGGCAATCAAGTTTTGACAGCTGATCACTTTTTGCCACAACACCACCATGGACTCAGTGCTGCTGGAGCAGGTACATCCCATGGTGTCTCAACAGTCTCTCCGTGATTTTCACACAGATCAGAGCAATTTGTTGCACAGGAAGCTACACGTTTCTACAGACATTCTGAAGTTCTGTAACCATTGCGCGTTAGTAAAGCCGGGTTGACATCTCATCACTGGGAGCCTGTGTTGAATGTCCAGACCCACAGTTTGAAGTGATAATTTTGCCACAAGAGAGCCATCTGAAACACACACACAGAGAATACATATTTTAGTACCTAATAGCAATAACTTGCCGCCATTACAATGCAGTATGGCAGACTTAAAGCAAAGTAGCATTAGCAATCATTAGCTTACCTTCATATGTGATGTAGTTCATATCGTCATGTCTTTGGCTTTATACTGCTCTATATGGTTTCCTAAATGCTCCAGTACTTTTCTAGTGTCGTCTCGCTGCCTATAGCCTTCTCTGGCTGTGCTTTTTTGCCTTTACTCTGGCAAAAAAGCAAGACACCACAGTCACCTCATATCCTGCCATCTTGTGTTTTGCCTGGGTCGCTTGTTTTACATAACAGGAGGGTTGCGCCGCCTCCCTGTAACAAATCCCACCCACATCAAGCAGTATTCTGGTGTAATGGAAACACAAGCAGACCGAACTGAACTGAACTGTACCGTACTATACCGGGCCAAACAGATACTAGTGGAAAAGGGCCATTAGGTCCTTCTGCCCTGATCACTCAGTTTAGATGGCCTGTCAGCTCTAGGAAGAGTCCTGGTGGTTCCGAACTTCTTCCATTTACAAATGATGGAGGTCACTGTACTCATTGGGACCTTCAAAGCAGCAGAAATTTTTCTGTACCCTTCCCCAGATTTGTGCCTTGAGACAATCCTGTCTCGGAGGTCTATAGACAATTCCTTTGACTTCATGCTTGGTTTGTGCTCTGACATGCACTGTCAACTGTGGGACCTTATATAGACAGGTGTGTGCCTTTCCAAATCATGTCCAATCAACTGAATTTACCACAGGTGGACTCCAATTAAGCTGTAGAAACATCTCAATGATGATCAGTGGAAACAGGATGCACCTGAGCTCAATTTTGAGCTTCATGGCAAAGGCTGTGAATACTTATGTACAAGTGATTTCTTAGTTTTTTATTTTGAATACATTTTAAAAAATCTAAAAAAAATTTTTTCACATTGTCATTATGGGGTATTGGGTGTGGAATTTTGAGGGAAAAAATAAATTTGATCCCTTTTGGAATAAGACTGTAACATAACAAAATGTGGAAAAAGTGAAGCGCTGTGAATACTTTCCGGATGCACTGTAAATCATCTTGCACACATAGCAAGATAATTTAATTAATGGATTACATTAGGGGCTTATTAATGTCAGGCTGAAAACAGACTGTTTCAGACAGAGCTTTTAGAACATGTTCAGTCTGCCTTATCCTGCCTTGAGAGCTCTTAATGTGGGAAAAATCTGAAGAAAATCAACAAAAAATTGCCAGTAATTTCCTCATTTTGGAGTGAGAAACAGGGTTTGTGGAGGGAGAGAGAGGGAAAAAGAGTGATAATCACTCCAAAAGAGTGAGTTGGCAACACTGCATAAAACTGTTGTTTCTTACCTTCAATATAATGGATTTAATCCGATGTGCAGTGATCCAAAGAAAATGTCCATTATCCACAGTCCAAATGTCTGCTGTGACAGAGACATGATCCAGTCTCTTAAATTCCTTTTGGAGGTCAAATCCATTTTTGAATAATCTTTATCCAGGTACCTGGTTGGATTGTGGGAGGAAACCGGAGCCCCCGGAGTAAACCCACGCAGCACAGGGAGAACATGTAAACTCCACACAGAAGGTTCCAACCCCTGCCAGCCTGGGGATTCGAACCAGGAACCTTCTAGCTGTAAGGCAACAGTGCTAACCACTCCACCACCGTGCTGCACTCCGGTGGTTTTTGCACCTCTTTTTCTTCATGCGTTCATGCGTTCAGTACTTGTTCCCTGTGTCATTCCACTTTATTAAATATAACTTGTTTTGTGAACACAGTTGCCTTAATTTCTTTGTATGTATGGATTACTTGGGTAGTTACTGATATCTGGTGAAAATCTCAGTTCAATGGCTCCATCAAAAATATGTTTAATAAGAAAAATGTTGATGTGTTCAATACTTGTTTTCCCCGCTGTATGTGCACCGCTGGTTATAAAATGTGACTTCATCGGCTAAAGCTAACGTCAAAGTTTTTTGTGAGACTGTTAATTGTTCTCAGCTTGACAACACATCAGTGTTGCACACGTTCTTTCCACTTCAGCAATAATGTCCTACATGTGTCACAGTAAATGTGTGCATCATTGTTGTTGGGTTTCCACCAGCAGATTGTCCAGTCAGTGTCAACAATGAAGTTCAAGTCCGGTTATTTCTAGAGAGCCAATTCACAGCATTAGGCAAGGCGCTTTAAGTGACAAGGTAAGGAGTTTAAAGGAATGCTAGAAGACTGGATAGATGCTGCCCTGAAGAAGATATGAATGTCACACTTTACTGTGTCCAACACTAGATGCTGTCACCCAAAGCAGACAATAAGTATATAGTGCATCCAGTAAGTCTTCACAGCACTTCACTTTTTCCACATTTTGTTATGTTACAGCCTTATTCCAAAATGGATCAAATTCATTTTTTCCCCCTCAAAACTCTACATAATACCCTATAATGACAACATGAAAAAAGTTTTTTTTTTTTTTTTAGATTTTTGCAAATTTATTAAAAATAAAAAAAACTAAGAAATCACATGTACATAAGTATTCACAGCCTTTGTTTAATACTTTGTTGCTGCACCTTTGGCAGCAATTACAGCCTCAAGTCTTTTTGAATATGACGCCACAAGCTTGGCACACCTATCTTTGGGACGTTTGGCCCATTCCTCTTTGCAGCACCTCTCAAGCTCCATCAGGTTGGATGGGAAGCATTGGTGCACAGCCGTTTTCAGATCCCTCCAGAGATGTTCAATTGGATTCAAGTCTGGGCGCTAGCTGGGTCACTCAAGGACATTCACAGAGCTGTCCTGAAGCCACTCTTTTAATATCTTGGCTGTGTGCTTAGGCTCACTGTCTTGCTGAAAGATGAACCGTTGCCCCAGTTTAAGGTCAAGAGCGCTCTGGAGCAGGTTTTCATCCAGGATGTCTCTATACATTGCTGCATTCATCTTTCCATGTATCCTGACTAGTCTCCCAGTTCCTGCCACTGAGAAACAGCCCCACAGCATGATGCTTCCACCACCATGCTTCACTGTAGGGATGGTATTGGCCTGATGATGAGTGGTGCCTGGTTTCCTCCAAACATGACGCCTGGAATTCATGCAAAAGAGTGCAATCTTTGTTTCATTAGACCAGGCCCGGGGGACTGGCATTGGTTCTGCTGGGGGGTGGGGGGTTGGCGGGCTCGGGGGCATAAGGCCTGCCTTCACTTCCTCTGGCACTGGAAACCTGCAGCGTGTGGAGGGAAAGATGGATTCAATCGGGTATCAAGAAATCCTGGGAGAAAATGTCATGCCATCTGTGAGGAAGCTGAAGCTTTGGTATCCACTAAGCCTTGGTTTCAGAAGTCCTGGAAGATACTAGAGTGTTCATCACAGTCACCTGACTTGAACCTCAAAATATCTGGTGGGATTTGAAAAAGGTGGTTGCAGCACGTAAACCTGAGGATATTAGCAAACTGGAGGCCTTTATGTTGAATTTGAAGAAACCACTAGTAATATTAGTTGTGTTGAGCTATTTAAATTGTTCTTGTTTGATTTATTCATTGCAAACAGTAGCTTGTCTGTATATTTTACCAGTAAGCTGAATTTGCAGTGGAGGTTGCATAATTTTGATTGCAACTGTACAGTGGTGTGAACAAGTGTTTGCCCCCTTCCTGATTTCTCATTTTTTGTATGTTTGTCACACATAAATGTTTCAGATCATCAAACAAATTTAAATATTAGACAAAGATAACACAAGTAAACACAAAACACAGTTTTTAAATGAAGGTGTTTATTATTAAGGGTAAAAAAAAATCCAAGCCTACATGGCCCAGTGTGAAAAAGTGATTTGCACCCCCCATCCCCCCCCCAAAAAAAACATAAATGAACTGTGGTTTATCACATCTTTGGAAAGCTGAGTTCAATTTGTCTAGCCACACTCAGGCTTGATTACTGCCACACCTGTTCTCAATCAAGAACTCACTTAAATATGACCTGCCTGACAAAGTGAAGTAGAGAACAAGATCCTCAAAAGCTAGACTTCATGCTGCGATCCAAAGAAATTCAGGAACAAATGAGAAACAAAGTAACTGAGATCTATCAGTCTGGAAAAGGTTATAAAGCCATTTCTAAAGCTTTGGGACTCCAGTGAACCACAGTGAGAGCCATTATCCACAAATGGTGAAAACATGGAACAGTGGTGAACCTTCCCAGGAGTGGCCGGCCGACCAGTTAAGGTCATTGTTCATGACTCCACCATAAGAAAGAGACTTGGCAAAAATGGCCTGCATGGTAGAGCTCCAAGACGAAAACCACTGCTGAGCAAAAAGAAGGCTTGACTCAGTTTTGCCAGAAAACATCTTGATGATCCCCAAGACTTTTGGGAAAATAGTCTGTGGACTGACCAGACAAAAGTTGAACTTTTTGGAAGGTGTGTGTCTCATTACAGCCGGCGTAAAAGTAACAGCATTTCAGAAAAGGAACATCATACCAACAGGAAAATATGGTGGTGATAGTGTGATGGTCTGGGGCTATTTTGCTGCTTCAGGACCAGTAAGATTTGCTGTGGTAAATGGAACCATGAATTCTGCTGTCTACCAAAAAATCCTGAAGGAGAATGTCCGGCCATCTGTTCGTGACCTCAAGCTGAAGCGCACTTGTGTTCTGCAGCAGGACAATGATCCAAAACACACCAGCAAGTCCACTTCTGAATGGCTGAAGAAAAACAAAATGAAGACTTTGGAGTGGCCTCATCAAAATCCTGATCTGAATCCGGTTAAGATGCTGTGGCATGACCTTAAAAAGGCGGTTCATGCTCGGAAACCCTCCAGTGTGGTTGAATTACAACAATTCTGCAAAGATGAGCGGGCCAAAATTCCTCCACAGCGCTGTAAAAGACTCATTGCCAGTTATCGCAAATGCTTGATTGCAGTTGTTGCTGCTAAGGGTGGCCCAACCAGTTATTAGGTTTAAGGGGCAATCACTTTTTCACACAGGGCCATGTAGGTTTGGATTTTTTTCCCCTTAATAATAAACACCTTCATTTAAAAACTGCATTTTGTATTTACTTGTTATCTTTGTCTAATATTTAAATTTGTTTGATGATCTGAAACATTTAAGTGTGACAAACATACAAAAAAATGAGAAATCAGGAAGGGGACAAACACTTTTTCACACCACTGTATGTTCACTTTACATAGAATCACTTATAACCTTATTGGTGGGACAGTGAGAGGAAACAAATTCAAAGAGTGGGCATGCTAACTCCACATAGAGTCAGGTGTCATGAGTCTGAGCGTATGTTTCCACAGAGCTCAGACTCTCAATTTATTTCTGAGTATTGTTTGTCTGTTAGTATTATTTTGTTAGTCTCTATATATATTTTGGTTTGTTGACACTTGTGCCCCCCCTCTCCAGACACTCCCACTAGCTCCTCACAGTCTGCTCCCCTGTCATCTCACCTGTGAGCAGTTGTTTAATTAGGTCACCTGCTCGCTCAGCTGCCCGTACCTGCTGCTCATTTGTCTGTCTTCTATTTAAGAACTGTCAGTTCATGTTCTCATTGCAGCAGTCTTGACGTGAGTTGAGTGGACTTGATTCCTCCTTGTTTTTTCTCCTCATCTCCTCCAGAGCTTTTCCAGCTCTGGAGTGCCTCTTCTCTGTAAGTTACCCCTGTTTGTATTTTTTATATTGTCTGCTCTATTTTGGAATTTTTGTTATTAAATGTCACAACTGCAGTTCAGCGAGTGGGTCTGTCTTTCTGCCCCGGAGTGGCCATTCATGACAGTCAGGTGGGAGAACAGGGACAGTATGGTTGGAACTGACCAGTGCCAACACATAATATGCTCACCATATTTTCTTGACTTTTAATTTGCCAGAATTCTGAGATAGGCTTTGTTTTGGAAATAAACACAAATTTAACTCACCTTTAATGTCAATGAAGCTGGGGGAAAAGGTATTGTAGTAACTACGCCGGGCCACTAGAGGTGGCAGTGCGACTTTTTTACAGAACAACACAGCACTGTTTTTTACAGCACGTGGAGCTGAACTGTTATAAAATAGCCGTTACTGAAAAAAACACGTATTCAGCAACTACACCATTTATTCATCACACTGATTGTTTTCACACTGGTTTTGCTGTTTAGTTTTGCAGAGGAAGGATGAAGTAAAATTTGTTAAAAACTTGCTAAAAATTTCAAGTCCTAACATTCCTCGCCTGCGGATGGTTGCAGTGAACTGCACATGTGCCTAGAAACTCCCGCCACAGGGAAGTACTGAGCAATCCGCCAGTAATTCCTCTGCCACTAAACAGCATAAGCTCCTGTTCAATAATTCATGTTTCCTACTAAACACTAAAAAAACTGTTTGCATGATGTTTACCAAACAACAATCAAATATTACAAACTCAAACATTTTCTTCAAAGGGGAGGAGCTGCAACTAGTCGAGGAATTTAAGTATCTCACATGATTTTAGACTCCTCATTAATCTTTAAAAAAACAAATAAAAAAAAGTCTCAGACATATTCAAATTCAATATAAGAAATTTTAAACAAATTAGACCATTGCTGACAGTTAGTGCGGCCAGAATGTTTCCACATGCAATGATCTCACACATCAATTACTGTTTTACCAACTGGTCTCTCACTGGTATAACCATAATCAAACCCATAGAATCCTTATATAAAAAAGCCATAAAAATGTTTGACAAGAAAGGTCCCACATATCATTGTTGTCACATTTACGAGAAATACAATCTTTTGTCTTTTGAAAATTATAAAACTCTCAATTTTGCCTGTTGAATGCATAAAATGTTAAATGGCTATGCACCATTTCCCTCCTGGGAGAATATGCTAACCTGAGGACTGTCACTGGTACAACCACCAGAGCAATCACTAGAGGAGACTGTGAGGTCCCCCACAGATGTACCACATTTGCTGAATCTGTGCTATGAGTGAGGGGCACCAAGATCTGGAATAACATACCAGCTGCAACCAGAGAACATACCACACTGAACACTTTTAAGACTCATTGTAAAAATTTACTTTTAAACAACCAAAACTGTACCCATAACTAGTGGTTGCTCTGCGGCATACTCATATATATATATATATATATATATATATATATGGTTCAACAGAATTACTTTAAAAAACAAACGGTCTTGACAAAAATGATGGTATCCCTAGAAAAGATTGAAAATAATGTGACCATAAGGACATGTTCAACCAAGATGTGTCCTCTAATTAACATCACAGGTGTCTACAAACTTGTAATCAGTCAGTCGGCCTATTTAAAGGGTGACAAGTAGTCACTGTGCTGTTTGGTGACATGGTGTGTACCACACTAAACATGGACCAGAGGAAGCAAAGGAGAGAGTTGTCTCAGGAGATTAGAAAGAAAATTATAGACAAGCATGTTAAAGGTAAAGGCTATAAGACCATCTCCAAGCAGCTTGATGTTCCTGACTACGGTTGCACATATTATTCAGAAATTTAAGATCCACGGGACTGTAGCCAACCTCCCTGGACGTGGCCACAGGAGGAGACGGATAATACAAATGGTAACAAAAGAGCCCAGAACAACCTCTAAACACATTCATGGTGAACTCCAAGGTCAAGGTACATCAGTGTCAGATCGCACCATCCGTCGTTGTTTGAGCCAAAGTGGACTTCATGGGAGAGGACCAAGGAGGACACCACTGTTGAAAGCAGTGGTGTCCTCCTTGGTCACCATAGGATAGATGAGACAAAAGGCAAGGCACATCAGCTCTATGTTCACAGACGCAAAAATGAAGCGTACCAAGAAAAGAACACTGTCCCTACTGTGAAACATGGAAGAGGCTCTGTTATGTTCTGGGGCTGCTTTGCTGCATCTGGCACAGGGTGTCTTGAATCTGTGTAGGGTACAAAGAAATCTCAAGACTATCAAGGTATTCTAGAGAGAAATGTGCTGCCCAGTGTCAGACAGCTTGGTCTCAGTCGCAGGTCATGGGTCTTGCAACAGGATAATGACCCAAAACACACAGCTAAAAACACCCAAGAATGGCTAAGAGCCAAACATTGGACTATTCTAAAGTGGCCTTCTATGAGCCCTGATCTAAATCCTATTGAACATCTATGGAAGGAGCTGAAACACACCGTCTGGAGAAGGCACCCTTCAAACCTGAGACAACTGGAGCAGTTTGCCCATGAGGAGTGGGCCAAAATACCTGCTGAGAGGTGCAGAAGTCTCATTGACAGTTACAGAAATCATTTGATTGCAGTGATTGCCTCAAAAGGTTGTGCAACAAAATATTAAGTTAAGGGTACCATCATTTTTGTCCAGGCCTGTTTCATGAGTTTGTTTTTTAAAATGATTCTGTTGAACCACAATTCAAAAGCATTGTTTGATTTTCATTGGTTAATTTTCATAGAATTTTTTATTTATTACCACTTTTGTCAGATTCAAGTTATTTCTGTGACCATTGTGGGTTTTTCTTTCATTAACAGAGGGGTACCAACAATTTTGTCCACGTGTGTACATAAGTGTCCATGCGTCACACACATATGCCCCGTCTCTTGTTTGTTGCTGTTGTTTGTTTTTGCTGTGAGGTGGTTGGGTGCATGTGTGTGTGTGTGTGTACGCATACACAGCACTTCACTCATGTGACATTTGAATGGGTTTTTTTGTCTGACCTTAACTCTTGCACTTTAGCATATCCACTTTGTACAGTTTTATTGCAGTTGTTCTTCTTGTGAATGATTGTGTGTTTTTGTGACCCACCGGGGCACTACAGATGCAAATTAGCAGTATTGCTAAATCTGGCATACCTACATTTGTATTAATGTTTAATTGATTTATTATTAAATATTTATATATTATATTTATATTATATATTTATATTAATTTAATTGTATTAATGTAATAATTAATTAGCATATGTAATGTCCCTTTCAAATAATAATATATTAAACTAAAACTAAAACTGTTCATCTTGATTGTCTTGTATTCACGTACCTCCATCACTTGCGCCATTTAGTACTCTTCTTTTGTGTTTGGATTGCAGCTGTTCAAATCAGTTTGGTAGCTCTTGGCTGCCGCCAACAGTATGGGCATGTGAACTGCAGATTATTTTCACTGCACATGCGTTCACTACGAAACTACTGGATAGATTTGGATGAAATTTTTACCAGAGGTGGTCCTTGGGCTAGAGAGGAACCCGTAACATTTTGGTGATGATCCCACAGAATGCATACCTCCACCACGGCTCTGGCACCGAGGCATCAGCACCTTGGTGCTTTCATTGTAATGGAATGAGTAAACACTGTTCAGTCCCATACAGCACAGATGGACCCTGCCTTTACTGTCCCATGAGCTCTCCTGTGACTCCATGTTGAGACCAAGCTTCAGATTTTTCAAACTGTTAAATAAACTGATGTGTATTTTTAATTTTTTTGGAATAATTTTAATTTTTATAGTTTACAGTTTTTCTTCTTTCACAAACACATTTCTTTGGATGACTTACATTTATTATTTCCTTACCATGCTTCCAGAAAATCTGTCCATTGCCTGCAGTCTTATGCTGTTAAATCTTGAATGGAGAATGTGCTCTAAATTCAAACTCAAAAAGCCAATATTAATATGCGTGTGGTAACTTTACTGTACATAATTTCTCTGCAATTCTTTTTTTCAAATGCATTAACAGTTTGGAATGAAGAAACATTATCGAGAGCAAGACATTTTTCAAAATGTGATATGTAATTATTCATACAAGCAGCATGAACAGTCCCTCTGTTACCAAGAAATGAAACTAGACCAAGTCAGTGAGGCTGGAGGGAGGAGAAACTGAAGCATCTGTCATGGTGAGGAACTCAACCCAGTTATGGTAGAAGCCACGTGAATACTCTCCTGTGTCAACGACGAGCCCCCACAGGCGGCTCTGGCCCGTCTTCTTCCTGAGAGCCAGCTGAGCCTCTCGCTCCGTCACATTAAAGCTGATATTCAAAACTTGTACCACCAGCAGGTAAAGCAGTCCACCTGCCACGATGCTGCTGTACCAAGCACAGGTGAAACAAAGTGCTGTGCTACAAACATAAAAATACAGTAGACATTGTATTATAATATTATAAAACAGAACAAACTGGAAACAAAAACAATTCATAAATAGTATCAAGTATTTTTATGCCTCAGTGAAACAGAGGCATACAGTAATCACTTAATGCATCTGTGTGTGTGTGTGTGTGTGTGTGTGTGTGTGTGTGTGTGTGTGTGTGTGTGTGTGTGTGTGTGTCTGCCTCTCTGTTTCAGCTCGCCCGGTCAAAATTAGAATAAAATAGAATAGGCGTTATTGTCATTGCACAGTTGTACAGTACAACGAAATTGTGGTTGCTCCACCAGGCTACTGTGCAATAAAGTAAGAGAGAAGCATTTGATAAAACACGGTTACAGAACACATGATTAAACATACATCTGAAATAAAACTAAAAATAGCCCACAGGTATATAGCTATATCACAGCTGGGTTCTGTTGTGGCCACTACGTACTATCATGTGTGCCTCTACACGGTGCACAGAGATTGAGACGAACCCACACGCTGGATGACTTTTTGCAACATTTATTATGAAAGGTAACTCAAGTCCAAAAGTGCAAAACTCAAGCTGCAAACACAAGAAAACTTACAAGATGAAGTGCTCCTGAGCAGCCTGCTCAGGAGGAGACGAGACAAGCAGGGACTAGGATAATGTCCCAAGGAACACTCAGAGGAAGGACATCTCCTAACACACAAAAGACGCAGTGGCAAGAATAGCGTGAACAGACTGCTAAAATAGTAGGTGAGGTAATGACAAAACAAGCGATCACAGGTGTGAGTCAGCGCGAGCAGGAGAAAGGAACAACAATTAATGATTGGAATCACCTGATGATAGTGAGGGGGGAGTAGCCCCGAAGGGTCGGGGCACACTGAACAACTTGCTGCCACACCATGCGATTTTCCATGGCTGTCGCCAAGTCGTCTCTCGCTATCCCTGAGTCCCTTGACAGTACCTCTGGGAATATAAGTTTCCGGGGTTGGACTGGGCCAATAGGCTTCCAAAGGAGCAGGGAGTGTATAATCTCCCCGGTGGCCTGATGGCAATGGCCAGCAAATCTGAGCCTCCATTTGGTGAGCCTCTGAGAGAGGGGTGGGATGTCACCATATATATGCTCTAGAGTGGCATGCTCGGACCAATGGATGTTTTGTATACGCCTCAGTAAGTTCGTATATGTCCCGTCCAGACGTTTTTCTTGACGTGCAGTTAGAGTCCACGTCTCTGAGCCATAGAGCAAAATTGGCTCTGTCAGCGTCCTGAATACGTGAATTTTCTTTTGGTTGTTGAGAGTCGAATGCCATATGTTATTAAGCTTATTACATGCTGCCCATACTAGAGCTTTACGAGACTTCTTATCCTTTTGAGAGTCCATTATATACGAGCCAAGGTATTTGAAGTCTTCAACTTGGGTGATGTTTGCACCAGCCAGCAAAAGCAGGCTGCAGTTTGATGTTGTAGAAATGAACTCCGTTTTGCTTTCATTGCAGTAAAGCCCTGCCAGGTTTGCTGCTTTTTCTAGCGACTGAAGAAGCAATTCTGCATTCACGACAAGGTCTGATACTAAGGCAATATCATCAGCAAAATCAAGATCTGTAACATACTTAGCAGGATACCCCTGGCTATGTCTTGGTTGGAGTTGTAGACCCTTGTCATTTATGGTGTCTAGGGAAAGGTGTAGAACATAATCTAGCACAATAATAAGTAAGAATGGTGCTAGAGTGTCACTTTGAAGAACCCCTGCTTTAATGTCAAAGAATGCTGTTTCACCATCAGCTGTTATGACTCTAGCTTTGGTGTTGGTATAGAGCGCTTGAATGGCTGCAATGATAGGTTGTGGGATACCATAGAGAGGTAAGATATTAAACAACACATCCTGATTGATGGAATCAAATGCCTTCTGAATGTCTATAAAACAGATAGTGAAATCCTTGTTAAGTCTCTTCATTTCTTCTACTATGCGATGGAGGGACAGTATTTGACAGTTTGTTGACCGCCCTCTCCTGAAACCATTTTGGTTATTGCGCAGCAGGGGGTCCACAGTGGATACTAGACGATTTAGAAGAAGCTTATTGTAGATTTTGGCAGCAATAGGCATTAGGGAGGTGCCTCTATAATTTGAAGTCATTGTCAAGTTGCCCTTTTTTGGGATAGTGTGGGCCACATATGCATCACTTTAAGCTTCACATCTCAGAGTAGAACAAAGGACTGGGCCTCCTGTGAGATAACAGGAGGATGTGAAAATTTAGTCTTTGGTATGCAAGAGACGGCCTTGGGGGATTTCCTGGTCTGCCAGAGACTATGAGTAGGATGTTATAGGATTTAAGGAAAGAGGCATTGTTACTTGTGATCAAATGCAATGTGACTGTGAGCTTTGAAGGGCCTGGATATATAAAGGACGAATGTCTGTGTTTTTTCCTCTTTCTGCTTTGCTGATGTTGGAAGATGTGAATAAACCTGACTCGTGAGATAAACTCTGCCTCGTCATTTTCACATTTTCACAATAGGTACAATCCCAGATTTCTTCCAAGCAGATGGTGGCAGCAAGTTGGAAGAGGTATGATTCCAAATCTTTAGCAGGAGGTCATGGAACAGAGGATCTTTCCAGATGAGACTTGGGACGTTATCAAGGCCGGTTGATTTACTGGCCCTCAAAAAACTAACCGCATCACGCAGCTCTTGTATAGTGAACTGAGATGTACTTATGTCTAGAGTTTTGGCAATCTGGATAAGGGGTAAATCTATGCTTCCCTGAGTAACTGGTTGACCCGCTAACAGGCTCTGAAAGTGAGATAACCAATTCTCTTTCCGCTTTTCAGCTGATCCTCCTTTAATGCGGACCAATGGTCTGCCTTTCCGTCCAGCAAGATTGTTGATAATAGGCCACGCAGCTGCATGTTGGTTTGAGGAATTGAGGTAATTGATTTGGTCGATTTCCTTTTCTATACAATCTGCTTCAGCTTGTGCATAGGCTTCATCAAGTTGTTTCTGTGCTTTGGTCATGTTTCTGAGAGTGGTTCTTGTTGGCTTGTTTTCATGACGTTGTGTGGCTTCATGAACGGCCTTGCGAGCATCGTTAACTAGGGTATGGGCGCTGAATGACTTGTCCTTCTCCTTCTTCTTTTTAGGAAGCATTTCCAAAGCAACTTCCTCAGTGACAGCGATGAGGTTATTATAGGACGTTTCAATATCGTCATCAGGTTGTGAGAGTGTGTCATAGCGATTTCGAACTTCCAGGGTGAACACTGAAGAAACCTCTGGGGTGGCACACACAAGCTTCCAGTCAACTTCCTTCATTGGATTTAGAGTGGGCTTCTTGGACTGCCTGAGGCTCAGCCGTATGGTACATGAGACAACTCGGTGGTCTGACCCAACACTTGAAAATGAAGAATAGGCCTGACAGTTCCTAGTACTGTTCCTCCACTTGTTGCAGACAAGGATATAATTAATCTGGGATCGCTTTCCCGTAGGCAGTTGAAATGTCCATAATTTGTGCTTGGGTTTCTTGAATTTGGTGTTAGCTACCAAAAGCTGGAACTCTTCAGCATAATCAAGCAGTTTCTCTCCATTGCGGTTTGTTTCTTGGTTGAATGTGAATGGTACATCCTCTGGGCCAATTTGTGCGTTAAAGTCTCTCGCCACAACCAAAAGGTTGTGAGCTGGAACATTTTCGGTGACACGTTTTAAATCTTCATAAAATTGATCTACACTATCTCTTCACTTGCTAGATCAGAATATGGTTCATAACGCCTGCATTTGGGTTTTCCATTCAGAGTTTACCTTCTCCTAGAGGGCTTGCTGTCCAGGGCTATTGGGCGCCACCTACCCAGGATGCATGCTGGCCATTGGCACACTAGGAGCTCATCCACCCTTTGACAGGTCTTGCTTTTAGTCCTGCAGGGTGACATGCCACCCTCCTCACCAGTATGCACTGGTGGGGGAGCCGGTTTAGACGCCGACCACCCATCCATGCGGCAGGTTGTACTGGGTTACCATGTTACCAGTAGCAGAGTCATCGACTCTGACCTGACTCTAATATAGGGGGGAGTAGTTGGACTGGCAGTATGACAGGCAATGCCCCCGCAAAGTGCAGACCGGAAAATGCTGCCTATCAGTTGCCAGCCCAAAGAACCAATATCAGAAATAAACAAACTCAGAAACCGACTGGAAATAAATCACAAATAAAAGACATGGCAAAAACAAACTGAACAAGAACAGGGAAAACAGAAGGCAGTATGGAACTCACAAGACATACATAACAATATGGCAGAAAAATATGAATACAGAGGAAAGTCATGAAACAGTTTGGGGGAAAATCCAAACTCAGTTCATGACACACAGGTCCTTTATTTCCTTAGCAATAAAGCTACAAAATGCTTCTTAAGGTTGTTAAATGTCACACATAGTTTTTTTTAAAAAAAATATATTATTATTTATTCAAGTTTTAGGTTTTTGTTTTTATCATGACCGTTCATTTATTCTTTTAGTAACCACCAATCTTATTGTTGTATTTTTTTTATAGTACTATTTATTATAGCACTCTCTCTGATGGTTGGTTAGATGTGACTTTCAGTTTGCCTACTTTTATTGTCTATTGTGTCTGCACAACTCATTGCATCAGTGTCCAAGTTGCTTTTTAAATTAATTGCCCCTTGAGGGATAAATAAAGTTGTTTGAATTTAATTGAACTGAATATGGTAGTGGCTTCACGGATGGAACTATGTACATAAGAGTGTGGAGTGCAGAACACACAACTGAGTAAAATGGCCTAAGGATTATGGAAAATATACATAGTAGTGGTTTCACAGATGAGTCAATATATATGAAAGTGTGGAGTGCAAAGACAGGTGAGTTATAATGATAATTAAAAAGGTCCTCAGTTCTGTGCATGTGAGCGTTCGGAGGGAGAGAGGTGGGGCCTCTGACTGTCTGCAGTCCGGATGGCCCAGGGGAAGAAACTGTTTGTCAGTCTGGAGGTGTGGGACCTGGTTGATCTGAACCGTCGTCCAGAGCGAAGCAGGTCAAACAGGTGGTGGGCGGGATGTGAGGGGTCTCCTGTGATGGCCTTGATCTTTCTGATACAGGAGGATCTGGAGATGTCCTCCAGGGAGGGCAGATGGCCGTCAATGATTTTTTGGGCAGTGTTGATAACCTTCTGCACAGCCTTCCTGTTCTCGGCTGTGGAGCTGGTGTGCCACACACCTAGACAGTAGGTGAGCACGCTCTCCACTGAGCAGCAGTAGAAGGTCAGCAGCAGCTTCTGGTCCAGGTTGTTCTTCCTCAGGACATGGAGGAAGTGCAGCTGCTGTTTGCCTTTCTTCACCAGGGCCTTGGTGTTGACAGTCCAGGAGAGGTTAGAGGAGATGTGGGTGCCCAGAAACCTGAAGGTGGGGACAGTTTCTACACGGTCACCATTTATGAGAAGGAGGGGGTGGTCCTGTCTGTTCTTCCTGAAGTCCAGTATGAGTTCTTTGGTTTTTTGGACATTCAGTTTCAAGTTGTTTGCTTGGCACCACAGCAGCAGATTCTCTACCTCTGCCCTGTATGCCTTCTCATCGTCATCGGTGATGAGCCCAACCATGGTGGTGTCATCCATGTACTTAACGATGACAGTGGTTGGGTGGATTGGAATACAGTCAAAGGTGTACAGGGAGTACAGTAGTGGTCTTAGCACGCAGCCCTGGGGGGAGCCAGTGCTAAAAGACAGTGTGGAGGAGTGGTGGAGGCCGAGTCTGACTATTTGTGGGTGGTTGGTGAGAAAGTTTTTGGTGAGGATCTCTGCCAGCCTGTCTGCACATGCTTTGATCACTGCTCCTGGGTTGCTGTCTAGATCAGCAGCTCTGAGGGGGTTCACTGCTTTCAGCTGCCTCCTCACCTCATGCATCTGTAAAATTAAGTGGAACTAAAGGCTTGTATCATTGTATCGCCATATTTTCTCGACTTTTAATTCGCCAGAATTCGGAGATAAGGCTTTGTTTTTAAAATAAACACAAATTTAACTCACCTTTAACGTCAGTGAAGCCGGGGGAAAAGGTATTGTAATAACTATGCCGGGCCACTCGAGGCGGCAGTGTGACTTTTTTACAGCACAACACAGCACGTTTTTTTTACAGTACGTGGAGCTGAACTGTTATAATATAGCGGTTACTGAAAAAAACACATATTCAGCAGCTACACCATTTATTCATCACATCAATTGTTTTCACACTGGTTTTGCTGTTTAGTTTTGCAGAGGAAGGATGAGGTAAAACTTGTTGAAAACTCGCTAAAAACTCCAAGTCCCAACATTCCTCACCAGCAAATGGTCGCAGTGAACTGTGCATGCGCCCAGAAACTCTCGCCACAGGGAAGTACTGAGCAATCCACCAATACTGGGTGAACAAATGTCCATCTTTTTGCCCGTCTGTTTTCTTCCTCTGCCACTAAACAGCAAAGCTCCTGTTAGTCTTAATTGTCATTGTATTTGCGTACCTCCATCACTTCCGCCATTTAGTGCTCTTCTTTTGTGTTTGGATTGCAGCTGTTCAAATGCGTTTGGTGGCTCTTGGCTGCTCCCAGCCCCATTCCCAGCCTCCGACCAACAGTGATCTGTGTGGAGTTTGCATGTTCTCCCCATGTCTGTGTGGGTTTACTCCGGGATTTCTCCGGTTTCCTCCCACATGCCAAAAACATGCAGGTTAGGTTAATTGGCATCAAACTGGGGATTCTAAATTGTCCTTGGGTATGACTGTGAGAGGGAATGGTTGCCTGTCTCTCTGTGTTGGCCCTGCGATGGACTGGCGATCTGTCCAGGGTGTAGCCTGCATCTCGGCCAAAGATGCTGGGATAGGCTGCACCCCCACCCCCCGTGACCCAAAAAGGATTAAGCGGAAGAAGATGGATGGATGGATGGATGGATGGATGGATGGCTCCTGGCTGCTGTCGACAGTACGGGCATGTGAACTGCAGATTATTTTCACTGCACATGTGTGTACTCCAAAACTACTAAATGGATTTGGATGAAATTTTGTGAGAGGTGGTCCTTGAGCTAGAGAGGAACCCATAACATTTTGGTGATGATCCCAGAACGCATACCTCCGCCAAGGCTCTAGCACCGATGCATCAGCACCTTGGTGCTTTCATTTAAATTTGTTTTGTAAAGTTTTATTTTGTAATATAAGATTAAATACGATGGCCCTGAGATCTTAAGTGCACTGCAAATTAAGAAAGCAACTACAAAACAAAACAAAACTCAAAACATCTGCATCAAAATGGCGACACATAGGTGCTGCAAATCACTGATCTCAGGATCATTGGGATATCTCACACCCCATTAGCGAGTTGCAAAGCCGAGTGAAGCCACTTGGTCGCCATATTAGTACACCCAAAACACTCAGTGGATCAATGGAGAATGAATGGGTTTAGTAATAAATGGTGCCACTTTTACTTCAATAACTTCCCCAAAAATTAACAGATTTTGAACTTCTTGGTATGGAGACACAGCTTAGTAAGTTGTGTGACTAACGTTTCTAAGTTCTTTTTGTGTTTTAACTTTGTTATTTTCTGTTTTCTATCAACTCCAGGGATTTAAGAGACAATTTAAAATGTAATGCTCTATTTTTATTTGCAAAACACTGTAAGACAGATGTTTGTTTTTTCTGGAGATGTACACTGTTAGTGATGATGTGCAGTTTTGGAGATCTCAGTGCGGAAATGAGGTTTATTTTTCACATGCCTCACAGCATTCAGCTGAGATTTGCACTCTAAAAAATAACTTTTTAGGAACTACTGTATACTGCATACTGATACTGACAAAAATGGTCATTATATCTGTCAGGTTTGTGATATTCAAAATATGATCTTCATTTATGTAAACATTTATGGCTACAACACAAAATCTGATAATGATGGTAATGATAACTTGTTCACAGATGTTGAAGGTAGAATTCTTCACTGGTTATCGAAATTTCCAAATGCTCACTTACTTATAGGTGGAGACTTTAATATTGCTCTGGACAACACAGTTGATAGATGGCCACCAGGAGCTCGGTCTAACAGTGGTGCAAATGTGAAACTGCTCATGCAGAGATTTGACTTTATAGCTATTTGGAGGAACAAACATCCCCATGACCAAATTTTTACGTAGTGTAATAAATCAAGATCTAGGCAATCCAGAATAGATTTTTGGTTAATCTCTAATAATCTTGAAGATAGCAGATATTCTATCTACCCCTTTAACTGATAGAGCCATCAAAATTAATATTCCATTGCTCCCCTCATCTAATCATGGAAAAATAGTTATAGATAAAGAAATTATCAACCAACTGGCTGATGACACATTTTTTTGAAGGACTCTTCTCAAATACAAATTGCTCTTGATGTAATTCAGGTTTTTTTTTTTCCAGTGCCTCAGGTCTTCACTTAAATGTGAACAAATGTGAACTAATGGCTGTTAAGTCCTGTGAGCTTTCCTCTATTTGCAAAATCCCAATTAAGGAAAAAATCACCTGCCTGGGAATGTTATAACAAAAAAACAAAATACTAAATGTGACTTGAATTTTACCCCAATTATAGAGGAAAACTAAGAGACGGCTTAACCAGTGGCTTCAGAGAGACCTGTCCTTAAAGGGGAGAACGCTGCTGTCAAAGCTGAGGGTATAATCAGATTTACATATGCTGCTGTCTCCATTGACATCTCTACTTTGCAATTTTATCTGGAAAAATAAAACCCATTATATAAAAAAATCTGTTTTGATGAATAACTATAATAAAGGGGGTCTAAATTTTCTTGACTTTAGCATTTTAAATAACACTTTTAAAGTTAATTGGTTAAAAAACTTTTTATGAAACCCTTCCTCTATTTGGAATTTTATATCCCAACCAAATCTTTTCTAAGCTGGGTGGACTAAAATTTTCTCTTGTTATGTAATTATAATGTTGATCTCTTGTCAAGTTTCCGTAAGCGAGCACTCTTGGCCTGGTCTCTTATCGTTAAACACATTTTTCCCCAAACAGGTGTTTTATTTGGAACAACAGGGATGTGTGCTATGAAAACAAATCTTTATTCTTTGACAGTTGGTTCAGGAATGGTACTATACTCATCAGTCAGCTTTTCAATAAAAAAGGCATCCTTCTAAATTACCAAGAATTTTTTAACAAATTTAAGATCCCAGTGAGTCCTAAAGAGTTTACCATCATTTTTGATGCCATACCGTCTGGTGTCATCATGCTCTATAAGGATTACTGTTTTCCACCTAATGATGGGACTCTTTGTTTTGATCCAAAGGACACCCCTGTTGGGCAATTTGTGTTTTCAACCTGGGTCATGTTAAAAATAAAAAATAAAAAAAAATAGAAATATTCAAATCTATTTCAAGCCAATTGTATATCAGTCCCAAATGTACAGTAATTGTGACTTGGAATATTTTTGTTCAGAACATAAGCTGGGAAAGAACATGGACTCTCCCCAACAAATACTTACAAAGTCAGTGGAGTGTCTTTCAAGATTCTTCATGGTTGTTATCCCCGTCACATCTTTCTTGGTGAGATACAAGAAGGGACATGGATGTATCTTGCATCCTTCTGTAACACACACCCGGAAACTGTCTTCCACCTGTTTTGGCCCTGTGAGCAGACCCGACATCTGTGGCTTTGTTTTGGACAACATTTACAATGGATTTGTTCTTCGCTTGAAAAATGTGCTGTTTGGTTTTGTGGACTATAAAAGCAAACTGGAAAGTGAATTTTATTTATGTAACCTTATTGTATTAATAGCCAAATTTCATATTCATAAATATAAAGTCTTAAAGGTCAAACCCTACTTTGGTACCTTTGAAAAAGAGGGAAAATTTTACCTTCAAACAATATCTACCTCTTGTAATAGAAAAGCTATGAAAACTTTAAATCTGTGCTCCAAATTTAATTTAATTTAATCTTTGTATTTATTATTTATCTTTTGCACCTTTTATGTGATTTTTTTTTTTTTGTATTTGCTTTGCTTAAAACCCCTGGCGTTTCTGCGCTTGTTGTTCTGTTTGTGTTGTTTCTGGCTCACTTTTTATATGTATTTGTGTAAATTTTAAATAAAGAAGTGAGTAAAAAAAACTTTTTTCAGGTTCCATACTGTTCCTGGAAAATCTGAAAATTAAAAACCTATTTCTTTCACATAAATGTTTTTCCTTGTTATTTTTAACATTATTCATCATGTTAAATAAACTAATCATCTGCATTTATTTTTAGACTCAGCTAAATGAAAACATTTAAGAAGTACCTCGATTGGCTGTAGACACCAGGGCAGTACAAGAGAGCCGTCATTAGATACTGCCTTGGACAGAGGCTCCAAAGCACCAGGCTGATCCCGTACAGCGAGGTCACCACGAACACAGAGAGGGTCAGGACGAAACTGCGATGGTTTGCCTGTCCAACACAGCTGTTTATCCTACAACACCTCAACAAAGACACACAACACACCGGTCAATGATGCCACACACCACATCAAATTTTAGGTGACAATATTCAGTGAGGCAATAGTCACTGCTAGCACTAATGCTCGCTAATTCACGCAATAGTCACATAAAGATTTTAGAAATATACGATGCAGGAAGGCATCTTGGCCATGTGTGAAAGGACATTTAGAGAAAACCCACTGTTTAATCTACTATTAATCTATCTCTAGAGTTTCACTGTGCTATAGCTAAGCAGAAGTTACACCCAAAACAAAATCTTGGCTGACTGAATGAATTGGTTAATTACTCCAACAGATATGTTTGTTGAGCAGTAAGCTTTTTAGAGGTCATATTTAGAAAATTCAGCTCTTTCCAGTCATGTCTATTAAAGGCAACCAAGGCAAATTTTGATGGTACGTTGCTGCTAGTGTTTAAATGATGCCAAAGTGTGCACATTTGGCTTTTTTTTAATAGTGTTTAATACAGATGGAATAGATGTGTCTGAGTGTCAAGATCCAGATATTGATAAGCTTTATTGTCTTTGTCTCTTCAGCCTTGAAATGTCCATAGTTGGACATAGGCCTTCCCCATGTTTTTCTACAGTGGGGCAAGAAAGTATTTAGTCAGCCACCAATTGTGCAAGTTCTCCCACTTAAAAGATGAGAGAGGTCTCCAATTTTCATCATAGGTATACCTCAACTATGAGAGACAAAATGAGAAAAAAAATCCAGAAAATCACATTGAAGGATTTTTAAAGAATTAATTTGCAAATTATGGTGGAAAATAAGTATTTGGTCGGTAACAAAAGTTCATCTCAATACTTTGTTATATACCCTTTGTTGGCAATGACAGAGGTCAAATGTTTTCTGTAAGTCTTCACAAGGTTTTCACACACTGTTGCTGGTATTTTGGCCCATTCCTCCATGCAGATCTCCTCTAGAGCAGTGATGTTTTGGGGCTGTCGCTGGGCAACATGGACTTTCAACTCCCTCCAAAGATTTTCTATGGGGTTGAGATCTGGAGACTGGCTAGGCCACTCCAGGACCTTGAAATGCTTCTTACGAAGCCACTCCTTCGTTGCCCGGGTGGTGTGTTTGGGATCATTGTCATGCTGAAAGACCCAGCCACGTTTCATCTTCAATTCCCTTGCTGATGGAAGGAGGTTTTCACTCAAAATCTCACGATACATGGCCTCATTCATTCTTTCCTTTACACGGATCAGTCGTCCTGGTCCCTTTGCAGAAAAACAGCCCCAAAGTAAAATGTTTCCATCCCCATGCTTCACAGTAGGTATGGTGTTCTTTCTCCTCCAAACACGACAAGTTGAGTTTTTACCAAAAAGTTCTATTTTGGTTTCATCTGACCATATGACATTCTCCCAATCCTCTTCTGGATCATCCAAATGCTCTCTAGCAAACTTCAAACGGGCCTGGACATGTACTGGCTTAAGCAGGGGGACACGTCTGGCACTGCAGGATTTGAGTCCCTGGTGGCGTAGTGTGTTACTGGTGGTAGCCTTTGTTACTTTGGTCCCAGCTCTCTGTAGGTCATTCACTAGGTCCCCCCATGTGGTTCTGGGATTTTTTGCTCACCGTTCTCGTGATCATTTTGACCCCACGGGGTGAGATCTTGCGTGGAGCCCCAGATCGAGGGAGATTATCAGTGGTCTTGAATGTCTTCCATTTTCTAATAATTGCTCCCACAGTTGATTTCTTCACACCAAGCTGCTTACCTATTGCAGATTCAGTCTTCCCAGCCTGGTGCAGGTCTACAATTTTGTTTCTGGTGTCCTTTGACAGCTCTTTGGTCTTGGTCATAGTGGAGTTTGGAGTCTGACTGTTTGAGGTTGTGGACAGGTGTCTTTTATACTGATAACGAGTTCAAACAGGTGCCATTAATACAGGTAACGAGTGGAGGACTGAGGAGCCTCTTAAAGAAGTTGTTACAGGTCTGTGAGAGCCAGAAATCTTGCTTGTTTGTAGGTGACCAAATACTTATTTTCCACCATAATTTGCAAATAAATTCTTTAAAAATCAGACAATGTCATTTTCTGGATTTTTTTTTTCTCATTTTGTCTCTCATAGTTGAGGTATACCTATGATTAAAATTGGAGACCTCTCTCATCTTTTAAGTGGGAGAACTTGCACAATTGGTGGCTGACTAAATCTTTTTTGCCCCACTGTACATCTGTCGATCCTGTGCGAGTTTGGACCAGTTTTTCTCCTATTTGTTGAGATTTTTTTTTTTTTTCTTTGGACTTATTTTGTACCCCATAGGTAGATTTGTTCTGCAGTCTGGTGACAAGCCACCAGCTGCCAGTCGCTGCGTGCGCAAGCGCCCCTTAACTCCATAACCTGCATGTTTTTGGTATGTGGGACGGAAACCGGAGATATCGCCGAGTAAACCCACGCAAACACGGGGAGAACATGCAAACTCCACACAGATTCACTGTTGGCCGGGGGCAGGGATCGAACCCACGATCCCCGCGATCCCCCGGCCGAGGGTAAACTGTGCTGCCGCGGTGCTAACCACTGCGCCACCGTCATTTTCTGTTGACCTTAATTTCTGGTGTAATTGTCATTTTTCTGTCAGGAAGTGGACCGGGCCCCATGTCCTTACCTTGATTTATAATTTATATTCCTTGTCTTCAGGGCATGGGCCCCAGTTCACATCCTCGCCTTGAGTTTATTATGTATGATTTTCTGTGTTTTGTTTGGTCTTAGTATTATCAGTATTATGTTCTTGTTTTATATTTTCTCCTGCTTCGCCTTGGGTTTTGATTATTATTATCATGGGTTTAGTTTGGTCATTTTGTGTATTATGGTTGTCATAGGTTTTGTGGTATTATCCTTTGTTCATTTGTCATCAGGTCTAAATTGAGTGCACAGCCCTACCCATCCTGTTCTCTGTACCTGTCACTTCTGTACCCGTCACTTCTGTTTTCCTCATGTGTCAGCTGTCAGTCATGATTGGTCTCCCCACCTGTACCGTGTTGTCTTGATTGCCCCCTTGTCTGTTTAAGTTCTGTTCCTTCTCTGTTCTGCTCGGGTTCCTTTAATCATGTCGATGTGATTACATATTTCTGCCTTGTCCGTCCATCCTTTTCTTGCCTAATTCTCATCATGTCCTAGTCCAGCCTGTTTTTGCCTTAGTCTTTTATTTTACAGCTTCTGAGCTATGTTATTTTCCTGTTTAAGCCCTCAACCAGCTCTCAATAAACACTGTTGAAACTTACGTTCAGTGTTTGGATCCAATCTCCAAACTGTGACAGAAGGAACCCGACACTATGGACCCAGTGAATGTGATTTTTTCTAAAATGGGCCTTGACGAGGAGTTGGTTTGGGTGCTGCTTCCACATCAAGGTCCTCGTCGAGGAAGGCTACGCCACCGACACACACACCGAAAAAAGCCCTCAAATTCCTTGGAGGCGCCACTGAGGTGAACGAGGATGTCCCTACGCTGCAGCGTTATTCCCCACCTCAACCGAGCTCCTGCATTTGGTCCCGTCCCTGCAATGGATGTTCCTGGGGCTGGGTGAAACACCTGCCGGCAGCCGGAGAGGAGCAGAAGGAGAAGTTTCACTGAGCTGTCAGGAGATGTGGTTTGCGCAAGCGGAATGCAGCAGCCCAGATCTTCTTCCCCGCGGAGGCGTTCCAGATCTCCGTGTCCTCCTCTCTCTCAATGCTACACCGCAACCACTGTGTGACGACTCCTCGTCAGACAAACCCCGTCATATCCTGGGAGGGACTGTCTGACTCGCCAGGCGGCAGCAGAGCAGGAACAGAGGCAAATACCTTTTCACTTTTTAACACCATTAGTTGAACAGTCTTGTCCTGTTCCTGGTGAGAGGCTCAGTGTCAGTCACCTACCACCGCTGAGCTCTCTCCACCCATCTCTGCTATCATTTCCGCTGCCACTTCCATCCAACCATCTTCACTTGTGTCTCCCTCTCCTGTTTCCTGAATCACCATGTCTGAGGTCCTGTCTGCCGCTGCCTCGTCATTGGATGCTCCACCAACAGCAGCTGTGTCTGCAGGTGGATGCCAAGCAGCTGTAGATTCCAGATCTGGATCTCCCCGACTTGCTGTTCCTACATCTGAGACAATGGGGGTCCTCCAGTACCTGCTCCACGTCACTCCCTAGCTCCAGTACCTGCTCCACGTTGCTCCCGAGCTCCAGTGCCTGCTCCACATTGCTCTCTAGCTCCAGTGCCTGCTCCACATCGCTCCCTAGCTCCAATGCCTGCTCCACGTTGTTGTGTAGCTCTTGTACAGACTCCATGCTCCTCTGCTTCCTTACCTGCCACCACGCCTGCCGCTTGGTCTTCAGCAGCAAAGTCACCGGGATCCCCATCGGGAGTGGAGCAAGAGCTCAGGCAAGTCCTCTTCCTTGTATTTTTAACATTAGTTTTAGAGAGGTCTTGCCTAGCTCTTAGTGGGGGGGGCTCTCCCTGCCAAACTCCACTGCCACCTGTTGTAGTGACCCGGGTGTTGTGTTTTCCTCTCCATCTGAGGTGGCTGTTTCAGGGATGGATTCCCAGACATCAGGGCTTGAGGACCTTCAGCCCTCATCATCTGGCTTCGCCAATGGTCGGCTCATCTCGTACTCTGATTTGGGCTCCCTAGGATGGTGTTTTGTTTTTTTTCTGTTGGTGTTACTCTTTCTGTTAGTGTTACTCTTGGGGTCATCTGGAATCTGCCCCTTAAGAGGGGGGTACTGTCAGGGAGTGGACTGGGCCCCATGTCCTCACCTTGATTTATAATTTATATTCCTTGTCTTCAGGGCATGGGCCCCAGTCCACATCCTCGCTTTGAGTTTATTACCTCCCCCAAGTAGGTTATGTAATTGTGGTGGTTTGTCTGTTTGTCACGGCTGGCCGACGTAGCAGATTATGCAAAAACTACTGGATGGATTTTGATGAAATTTTCACCAGATGTAGCCCTTGGACCAAGGATGAACTCATTAAATTTTGGTGATGATCTGACATACCTCCACCATGGACCTTGTTTGTATTTGTGTAGCAGGATTACACAAAAATTTCTGCATGGATTTGGATGAAATTTTCACCAGAAGTGGTCCTTGGACTAGAAAGTAACCCATAACATTTTGGTGATGATCCCAGAATGCATAACCTCCACCAAGGCTCTTATCTTCTCACACTGTGTTAGCAAGAATACTCCAAAACAAAACCATTTCATTTTGGAGGTGATCCATGAGGGACAGAAAGAGCCTTGGCAGAGGTATGCGCTCTCTGAGTGCTTTTCTAGTTATTATTATTATCATGGGTTTAGTTTGGTAATTTTGTGTATTATTGTTGTCATGGGTTGTCATGGGTTTTGTGGTATTATCCTTTGTTTCATTGTCTTTGTCATCAAGTCTCAGTTGTGTGTGCAGCCCCACCCGTCCTGTTCTCCATACCTGTCACCTCTGTGTTCTTCATGTGTCATTTGTCAGTCATGATTGGTCTTTCCACCTGTGCCGAGTTTTCTTGATTGCCTCCTTGTCTATTTAAGTTCTGTTCCACCTCTGTTCTGCTCGGGTTCCTTTAGTCATGTCGGCGTGATTACAGACTTCTGCCTTGTCCAGCCGTATTTTATCCTGCCTAGTTCTTGTCATGTCCTAGTCCAGCCTGTTTTTGCCTTAGTCTTTTTTTTAACAGCTTTACAGCTTTTTTACAGCTTCTGAGCTGTGTGTTACTTTCTGTTTAAGCCACTAATAACAATAAAGACAACTGCACAAATCCAAGAAATCCTTTTACTGGTGAAAGCCGGGGAAAAAAGTAAAAAAAAATATCTTGTTTGTGGCAGACAAACAACCCGGCTGAAGGGAACGGATTTCCGTTTTTGGTCCTAGCCAACTGATGAGCCTGATTTTTCTTCTTCACTGACATTTATTCTTCCTGGTCAGTGGTGGTTTCGACTACAGCGCCCCAAACGAGCAGTTGTAACTGCGTGACATTGTCCAGGCAGTTTGGTCCGCTGCAGTGTGAATGCAAACCAAACCAAACGAAGGTGTGAAAATTCTCAACGTTCCTCACCCAGTCAAACCGAGACCCCCAGGCTCTCCTGGTCTGAATGCAGCCTAACAGTCCCCACTGCCCTCCTTGCAAGCCTCCTCCTCCTCCTAGGATTGTTGATGGTGGTCCAGTGCGACGCATTTTGGATGCCCGCTGTAGGGGTTGGGCCTGCAGTACCCCGTGAAGTGGAAGGGTTATGGTCTGGAGAAATGCTCCTGGATCCCCCACTCCTTTGTGGTGGATCTGAAGATGCTACAGACCAACCATTGTAAGCAAGTGGAAACCGCACCTCCATACCTCCTTACACATAGCAGTTTACAGTTCTTAGAAACAATATTGATACTGACAACAACCAGCTACTTACCATCTCCTTCCTCCTTCCCTGAAGGGTTACTTACTGCAGTCTAGGGCTGTCGCGATAATCACAATTATGTAATACCGTGCTATGGACCTGCCTACTGCGGAGGAAAATGACCAACTGCAACAACTGCGGTGTTCACTTTTTTTGTGTGTGTGTGTGGCTATATCTCGTTGTTCACTTATGTGCCCCCATTGATTATTAAATAAATTGTTAAATGAAGTGCATTTTTATTGCCAACAGCATGTTTGCACCCGTTACTCTAGAAGCTTCCGCAAGCCGCCGGGTGCTGACAGCGATAGCACCTTTTGGGACACTCTCTCCAGACGGACTCCAGCAGGCAGTTAGTGGTGAAAGTGTTTGGACTCCTCATTAAATACAGCCGTGACAGTGAGCAGCACTGAAAGGGCACAAAGCATGTTGTTTCCTTCTGAGCGGAGTGTGTATGATCCTGACTGTGTATGCTCCTGTGTATGAGCTCCGAGAACAGCTTGTTTTAATTTGATTTTTCGGGCAACGGCAAAAATCATGGCAACAAGAGCCACGCAGGGTCCTGTATGGAGACTGTCCTGCTTAAATAAGCTGAATGTTGCTGCAGTCTTCAGTCCAGACACCCCGTAGTTACCGCCACTGCTTTATGAAAATGATCGGGTTTTTTTTTAACAGAATCAGCAGTTCATGCCTGTAAGAAGACAGGAGCTCCGCACAGTCGTCACACACGCACATAAAGTTGAGAGTGGAGCTGCAGCGAGACTCTCACAGCTTCCCTCATTTGCCAAATAAGTTATAAACCCTGTTTAAATTACGAGTCCACAGGGTCCTAAAAACATTTGCAATACTACCGCATACCGCGGTGTTGAGCTGTCCACGTCACCGCAGGGGAAATTCCTCTACCGCGACAGCCCTATTGCAGTCAGACTTCATCTCCAACCTGCAAAATAAACAAATATTCAACCTTGCATTTTACTTTGTGGTTTCATTGTTGGTACTGCATTTGGGTCCTTATATGTATATAAAACTGTACAGAAAAAAGCACAACTAAAAAGGGACCATTTAAATATGCCTTTTAAATTGACCCACCAGATACAGTGGTGGTCCAGACGCTGCACACATGATCCACAGGTTCGGCAGTGTCCAGCCCGTGGGGGTCTCATTATTTTGCAAACAGGACACCTGCTCCATTTTGCTCTCGGGGCCTCTTTTGTTGTCTGCTTCTCTATTGGTGTCCCTGAGCAAGAGGCTGCTGATTGGACATACCCATTATTAAGGTCCATTGAGTCCTTTTTTGTTTCCTGGCTGTGAGTGTGTCCTTCATGCAGGGAGGTGGTCACAAATCCCGGGCCTTTCTTGGTGTGAACAAGCGAGACGAGAGTGAAAATCATCCCAGCGGTCACAGTACACAGCTGCAGTTGGCTGATGTCCCCACGGGGTAAGATCTCTGTGATGAAGAGGTAATACATGTAGGCCAGAGAGTAGAGTGCGAGGGTGAGGAAGAAGAGGGTGCGTCTCTTCTTTCTGTGTGTGGCGTAGTAGTACCACAGCACCAGGCCAGGCAGAGCTGTCAAGATGATGATACCGAGCAGGTAGTGCAGGGCTGCAACCCTCAGTAGGAGAGGAAGCAGCAGTAGGGCTGGGATCATGGAAACCTCCAGGTTATCGATCATGGCCCCGAGCACAGGAGAATGGCATCCGCTTTTAGGTGGTTTGTTTTTCAGCCACCTGTGGAGGACAGCGTTTATCACATCATGATTATTATCATTAGATTTTTCACTACAAATAACATTAGTAATCATGATGCCGACCTTTTGAAAGCAAAAATTTGATATAAAACAGAAGGTCAACACATGGGCTAAGGATAATTTTTATTAACCCTTTTACACATAATGGTCACTACAGTGGTCAGCAATTTAACAGCCATTTTGTTGGGTATAGTGGGTTTGAATAGTTTACCAGTATTATGTCTGGAAAAAGTGGAAGGACCAATGGAAAGTGGAGTTTGCTGGGAACATGAACTTTATTACAACAGGCTAATTATGGTCGTGCAGAGTATTGTTGGTTGGGAGGCCGAGCGGCAAAGTGGGACTGTAAAGTGGCCGTCCCTTACATTTATGTTATTTATATTTTATGAAACCACAAGCTTGGTCAGTGACGGCATGATGACATGGCCGCTCGGTGATGTCATCACACCAACACTGACCAAGCTTGTGGTTTCAGAGCACCACATCCCCCCCCCCCTTCCCTTGGGAAAACAGAACAACACATATGAATGAATTAACCCTCCCCAATTTGCTACACAAAGAACCCCAAACTAGTTAGGGCTAGCTGGAAGACTGCCATGTGACCCAGCGCGGCTGATTGGTTTATTATGCCACTATTTGCTGGCAGCCGTGCCCCTA
Source organism: Pholidichthys leucotaenia (assembly GCA_020510985.1). Lineage (NCBI taxonomy): Eukaryota > Metazoa > Chordata > Actinopteri > Cichliformes > Pholidichthyidae > Pholidichthys > Pholidichthys leucotaenia. Next base: position 14,695,997 of record CM035844.1, read on the forward strand.
GCTAAACAGTCCTTTTTATCGAGGAAGGCAGTTCAGTTGGAGGGGCCTAGTGGCGAGCCCGTGGTGGACATGCCCCTGGAGGTGCAGAAGCCCACGGACCGGGATCGTCTTCTTCAAAACCCCAATCTGGGTCCCACATCGTGCGAGTCGACTCCTGCGTAGCCGTGTCATCTGGGGCAGCTGCTTGAATTTGGCAAAGACGGTTGGCAGGATCCAGTCATAACCAGTTTATTCGTGTCCATGTAACCATGGTCACTGTTGGACTCTTCCTCATCTTGTGTTTGGGAGGACAGCATCAGTCCTCAATCTCGGTTTGTCAGTTTTGGTTCTTGTGAATTACTCCCTCTTAGAATGGGCCTGCACATTGATTCAGTTTAATTTCCTCATTAATATCATTGTTTTACTTCAACATAAAAAAAATCACAATTTATGTGCAGCCATAAATTTTGAGCTTGGAGATAGAAATGTTTTGTGGAAATAAAGGTACTGCATAAAGTTTTCTGTTGTTGTACTCTTTCATTAAAGTAATGCTGTTTCTGCTAACTTGTCTCAGACATTTTTCCTCTTTTCTGTGTCTGCTGGGAACCCAAAACAACTGGATCACTTTGTCAGCTCGATTTGTGCATCCATAAACTGCACAGAAAATCATGCTGAGAACCTGATCTGTAAACATTTTAGGATTTCATTGTTTTTTTGGCATCAAAATACAATTTATGAAGTCAAACCCTTCTGACATTGAAGGAAAATATTCATTTTCCACAATTATGTGATACTACAATATGGATGAATAAAAATAGAAAAAAGGCGTGCTTTTATTTGAATCACTGGTGCTGTTATTATCTATTTAAATTCAATCATGTAACCCCAGTCCCCCCTGGAAGAGGAGGCAATGGTGCCAACATGCTGCTCACTGGTATTAGCTGACAGTAATTTGTCAGGCAGAAGTTCAGAGAATGAATAATGAGAAAATGAGAGCATGTCTTAGCATTTTTATTAATTTTTATTTTGTTAAAAAAACACAATTTCATGACATTTGTAAGACACTGAATATTTTCATATAACAGACTGTTGCATCTTGACTACACTGTGTTACAAAGGCCTCTTCTTTTATTTAATATTTTCCACCCTGCTTAGTCACTAGTTTTTCAGAGTACAGTGTAATGTTTATGTACTAGTACATCTCAGCAAATAAAATATCACGATTAACATTTTAATTTCAAAAACTACAATCAAAATTGAATTTAAAAAAGGCCTGAAAAATTTCCTTGTGCCTGTAATGAATATTGAACATATTCAATTCAATTCAACTTTATTTATATAGCACAATTTCACAACAACAGTCATCTTATAGCACTTTCAACTGTAGGAGAAACCCCCACAATTGCAGAAAGACCCCAGCAATCAGGTGATCCCCTGTGAGCAAGCACTTGGCAACGGTGGAGAGGAAAAACTCCCTTTTAACAGGAAGAAACCTCCAGCAGAACCAGGCTCAGGGAGGGGCAGTCATCTGCTGCGACTGGCTGGGGGGTGAGGGGATAGAGAAGATGAAAAGAACAGACATGTAGAGAGCAAACAGCACGATGGGGACTCAATCTATGGGAGAGAACAAACAGATGTTAATGACCAACAAAAAAAAAAAAAAAAAATCATTGAGAGTGAAGAAAGGAGTGAAGCCCAGTGCATTATTGGAGGTCCCCCGGCTGTCTAATCCTATTAGCAGCATAACTAAGGGAGGGTTTAGAGACACATGATCCCTCCTTAATTGTAGGCTATATCAAAAAGGAAAGTTTTAACCCTATTCTTAAAAACAGAGATTGAATCTGACTCCCGAATCCAGATAGGCAGCTGGTTCCACAGGAGAGGAGCTTGATAACTGAAGGCTCTGCCTCCCATTGTACTTTTGGAGATACTAGGTATTACAAGTAATCCAGCATTTTGGGAGCGTAGTGCTCTATTAGGATAATACGGTAGTATCAGATCTTTTAAATAAAAAGGGGCCTGATTGTTTAGAGCTTTGTAAGTGAGAAGAAGGATTTTAAACTTAATTCTAAACTCTATGGGAAGCCAATGAAGGGAGGCCAGAACCGGAGAGATATGATCTCTCTTTCTGGTACCTGTTAAAACTCTTGCTGCAGCATTTTGGATCAGCTGAAGACTTTTTAAAGATGTTTTAGGATAGCCTGATAATAAAGAGTTACAATAATCTAATCTAGAGCTAACAAAAGTGTGGATCAGTTTCTCAGCATCACTCTGAGACAAGACGCTCCTAATCTTGGCAATATTATGCAAATGATAGAAGGCAGTCTTAGAAACAAATTTAATATGTGAATTGAAAAACAGATCTTGATCAAAAATAACTCCAAGGTTTGTCACAGAACTATTAAGAGAAAGAGTAATGACATCCAAACTAAAAGTTTGATTTGGAAAGGTATTTCTAAGGTTTTTTGGACCAACAAGAATGACTTCAGGCTTATCTGAATTTAAAGTAGAACTGAACTGAACGGCATTGAACGGCACTGGGTGATAGTACATACAATTATAAAGATAATTTATCATTGGCACCCCCTCCACAAATCCCGGAATCTTGGAGAAAATCGCGATTTTGAATTTCCCGCCCTGAAAAATCAGACAAATCCGCCGATTAACCGGAAGTGCAGCCAGAGTTTCGCGTGACGTCACGAGTGTGACACAGTCCTCCATGTTTACCATTGCGAGCACGTCGACACTGGTTGTTTTTGGTGCATTTTGTCGTGATAGTCGACTACAAAACACTTCCAACACCTGGGAAGATCTGTTCAGTGGCCAAGGAAAGCTGTCATGGCGACGAAAGAAAAGAAAGGGGGAGGAAAAGCGACCGGGAAGCGATGCGTTTCTAGATATAGATATTACAGTGATCCCTCACTTATCGCGTTTAATGGGGACCAGAACCGACTGCAAAAAGTGAAAAACCGCGAAGTAACGTCACCCCCCCCCCAAGGGCGTCACAAGCACTATTTTGCTCAAAAAGGCACAAGAGAACAGCGAAAAGTGCCACTAAGCAACACGAGCGATAAAGAACAATGAATGCGGTCTTCCTTCGCTGGGTATGGGTGGTCTGCAGGGAGAGAAGCTGGGTAAAACGTCTCGGCCAATCAGCTTGCGAGGTAAAACGTCTCGGCCAATCAGCTTGCGAGATTCCCGAGCGGTGAAGAGGTGGGCGGAGAGGAGTGGAGCGGTGGTCAGAGAGGTGGATTTTGAGTTGTGCGGGCTCTCCGTGTTGATACCTGATGTTCTAATGTACATCAGGTACATGTACCTGCCTTCCCTGCCCTCCCTGCCTTCTGCTAGCGCTAGAGCGCTAGCAGAAGGCAGGGAGACTACATTAGAACATCAGGTATCAACACGGAGAGCCCGCACAACTCAAAATCCACCTCTCTGACCACCGCTCCACTCCTCTCCGCCCACCTCTTCATCGCTCGTTAATCTCGCAAGCTGATTGGCCGAGACGTTTTACCTCGCAAGCTGATTGGCTGAGACGTTTTACCCAGCTTCTCTCCCTGCAGACCGCCCATACCCAGCGAAGGAAGACCGCATTCATTGTTCTTTATCGCTCGTGTTGCTTAGTGGCACTTTTCGCTGTTCTCTTGTGCCTTTTTGTGCAAAATAGTGCTTGTGACGCCCTTGGGGGGGGGGGATGACGCTACTTCGCGGTTTTTCACTTTTCGCGGTCGGTTCTGGTCCCCATTAAACGCGATAAGTGAGGGATCACTGTATTCCCCGGCGGCGGACCTCGCCTCTGCATCGCCGTCTGCCAGCTGCTGTCACAGGTGCATTAGGTCTCTGTCTCCCGGGCTCGCCCTTGTGCACGCCTGCCACCTGCCACACTCCTGCATCCTCCTCTGTCTCGTCACCGATCCTGAATGCCTCTTCACTCTGAAAACTCTGGTTTTCTTGACTGCTGGAACTGCTGGAACTGCTATCATCTGCCATTGTTGTTTTGTTTAGGGATCACACTCGTGACGTCATGCGGCGTCGTCTGCACTACTTCCGGTTTGTTTGGCACTGCCAGCCAGAGGCAAAAGTTTATCGGCTTATAGCTTGGCCATCGCACAGCCTAAAAATTTCTTTTATGTGTTGAAAAATACAATAGGTAATAAGGAATTAATCTGCTATTCTACTTTTTGCGCCAAAAGGTGGGTTCAGTTCTACTTTAATATCAGGAAATTACAAGTCACCCAAGCTTTGATTTCCTTAAGACAGGCTTCTAACTTGGCTAACTGATTACTATCATCTGGCTTCATTGACAGGTATAATTGTGTATCATCTGCATAACAATGAAAATGTATACAGTGCTTTCTAATAATGTTGCCTAATGGAAGAACATATAAACTAAAAAGAGTAAGGCCTAGCATAAACTCATTATTGACATGAACAAACTGGAACCTATCAGATAAATAAGGTCTAAACCACTGCAAGGAAATTCCATTAAGTCCAGCATAATGTTCTAATCTATCAAGTAGAATATTATGATCGCGAGTATCAAAAGCTGCACTAAGGTCTAAATGGACAAGTACAGAAACAAGTCCATTATCAGATGCGATAAGGAGGTCATTAGTGACCTTCACTAAGGCTGTTTCAGTACTATGATGGATTCTAAACCCAGACTGAAACTCTTCAAATAAACCATTTCCCTGCAAGTGGTCAAATAATTGCGTAGCAACAACTCTTTCTAAGATTTTTGAAATGAAAGGCAGATCAGCGATTGGTCTATAGTTAGCTAAAACTCCTGGATCCAGCGTTGGCTTTTTGAGTAAGGGTTTAATTACAGCAGTTTTAAAAGCGTGCGGTACATGGCCTAATGTTAATGAAGAATTGATTATTTGAAGAACAGAGCTACTGTGGAGGTAATAGAACAGGCGAGATGCGATGAGCTGGAAGGGTGCAAGGTTTTATTTCCTCCAACATAATGAAACACGTTTTGTAGCATGGTGAGCTACTGCGCTCTTAGGCATGTGTAACAAGCTCTTTTATACATTATACAGACAGAGAGAATGCATGGCACATTAGCATAGTGATTGTCATTTAATACCCATCATTAGCATGACATCAGCTGGCGCCCGGCCCGGACGTCCTCTCCGAGGATGCATACATAACAATCCCAACCGATTGCCCCCTGGGGCTCTCTGTCCGTATGTCAATTGTCTTCCACTTCCTCCAGCCCTGATGAGTGTGAGATAGTGCCTATCTGCAGTGTGCTGGGTCCCCACATGGCTCCCCCCAGAACACTCAGAAGGAGCTGTGACCCCCTGGTTCGTTTGGGCTCCAGTCGGTGCCCGTGGAGGCTGCAGCGGGGGTTGCGCTCCGGTAGAACTGTCCTGCTGTAGAGGAGTGTTGGAGGGCATGTCAGTCGGTGGGGAGGATGGGAGAGGTGGAAAAGACAATGTGCTGTGCTCCGAGTTCCAGCACGTTGAATGGTCATGGATCGTGGGCGCACGGGGCCAGTGCACATAATGCGTAATGGAATAAACCGGCGATCGGCTGGCTTTAGGGAGTGAGGTGCAGGAAGAGCGATGCGGAGGAGGAGGGGGAGGTGGATGGGAATTAGTGAGTGCCGGCCCGGGATGTCAAAAGTGTCTGGGCAGCGCAAAAATTGCATGTGGATCTGCCATGGTGAGGGACTTTCCCAGTAAACCTGGTGGTGATCCGCAGCGTCTGTGAAAAAATTTAGTCTCTGATTCCTCGTGCGGGCGCAGTCCTGCAAGGATGAGGGGAAGGCGAACGGCCAAATTCCCCAAGGATGCGTAGCGGCTGTGAAAAAACTGAAGCCGTGTGAGGGACTTGGCAGTTTTGCTTTAGGTGCGGAAGCAGCCTTAAAGGCATCGGGGAAAGCAATCGGCTAAATTCCCATTGTGCGCAGCGGCTGAGAGACAAACACATGTTCTGTGTGCGAGGCTTCACATCTGCTTTAGGAGTGGCAGCAGCCCTAAAGGTTCCAAGGATGGCGATTGGCCGTGTTCCCGGGGCATGTGCAGCTGCGGAGGCTGGTGTGTGAGTCTGTGGAGCCGGTTTGTCCCTGGTGTGTGGCGCGCGCTGCGGCCACTTAGCTGGAAGTTGCGCTGTCCTCATAATCCTGCGGTGTGTGCACGGGGCTTCTGTGTGCTGAAAGTCCGCTATAGGGAGGTGAGTCAGGGTCAGGGAGCTTGATGGAAATCAACACAGACAGCGCCGATGATCTTCCCCGTTCAGGCTGTTTCCTTCAGTTCGCTCGTGTCGCCGTTCATGGTGTGTGTCGTCCCAGCGCTGCCCGCTCCGGAGAGCGCACTCTGGTGTGGATGAAGAGGATGCAGGCGTTCTCTGGTCCTCTGGAATCCACAGCGCGGTGAGAGGGAGTAGACGGTCATTCTCTCTCGTCAGGTCACCAGTGTGGAGAAAATGGCATAGTCGAGAGACGCACCATGCACGTCCAGGGTCACCAATGTGGAGGTAATAGAACAGGCGAGATGCGACGAGCTGGAAAGGTGCAAGGTTTTATTTCCTCCAACATAATGAAACACGCTTTGTAGCTCGGTGAGCTACTGTGCTCTTAGGCATGTGTAACAAGCTGTTTTATACATTATACAGACAGAGAGAATGCATGGCACATTAGCATAGTGATTGTCATTTAATACCCATCATTAGCATGACATCAGCTGGCACCTGGCCCGGATGTCCTCTCCGAGGATGCATACATAGCAGTCCCAACTGATTGCCCCCTGGGGCTCTCTGTCCGTATGTCAATTGTCCTCCACTTCCTCCAGCCCTGATGAGTGTGAGATAGTGCCCGTCTGCAGTGTGCTGGGTCCCCACACTACCAATAAATGGGAAGACTTCTTTAAATAACCTTGTAGGAATAGGATCTAAAGACAAATTGAAGGCTTGGATGAGGAAATTATTTTATCTAACTCTAAAAGGTCAATTGGAGTAAACTCATCCAAACGTGTCAATTGAAGGAGTTGTATTAGTTACTGTATTTAAGATAATGGTGGGAAGAATCTGACTGATTTTTATCTCTGATAGATGACATTTTATTATTGAAAAAGTTTATAAAGTCCTGACTAGTAAGCTCTAAGGAAATGCTAGGAATGACAGAGTCCTGACCCTTTGTCAGCCTGGCTACAGTGCTGAAAAGAAACCTGGGATTACTCTTGTTCTCTTCTATTAATGCAGAATAATAACTTGTTCTAGCTTTTCTAAGAATTTTTTTTTTTTATAAATTAGAAATCCTATTAGTTATATTATATTAAATTTAAATATATTAAATTAAATATATTAAATATATTTAAACATATTAAATTAAATTTAATATATTAAATATATTATATTATATTATATTAATATAACTATTAGTTATATTATATTAAATCCTATAAGTGACATCCTATAAGTACCTGGGTGTTCATCTGAACAATAAACTAGACTGGTCACACAATACTGACGCACTCTACAAGAAGGGACAGCGCAGGCTGTTCCTGCTGAGGAGACTCAGGTCTTTTGGTGTACAAGGGGCGCTGCTGAAGACATTCTATGACACGGTGGTGGCATCAGCCATCACTTTTGGAGTGGTCTGCTGGGGCAGTGGCATTACTGCAGCCGATAGGAAGAGACTGAACAAACTGATCAAGAAAGCTAGCTCTGTCCTGGGGCAGCGCCTTGATCTGGTGGAGGAGATAGGAGAGAGAAGGACGGTGGCTAAACTGTCATCTCTGCTGGAGTCCGAGTTCCACCCTATGCAGGACATACTGAATGCACTGAGGAGCTCATTTAGCAGCAGACTACATCATCCCAGGTGCACAACCGAGAGGTTTCGCAGGTCCTTCCTACCAACGGCTGTCAGACTGTACAACCTAAGCAGGGCTGCTCGCAGAGATAGCAAAAAGACGTAACAAACTAATAGTTTTTTGAATGCAAAAGATGCAATAGACTTACACAATGGTCCCCTCCGGCATACAACTAGGAAAATACCGGTCGCTATGGAGGGTGAGAATATGTATGGGCACATAATCATACCATGTAGGATAACTAAGTAGACGGTTATGCTGTTTCATCCCATCTAGCAACAATGCTCTGCACTGTGTGTTTATATATCTACATATTATTCCATCTAGCTACATTGCTCCGCACTGTGTGGGTTTATATATTTACATATTTATTCCACCTAGCTGCAATGCTCCGTACTGTGGGTGTTTATATATCTACATATTTATTCCATCTAGCTACAATGCTCCGCACTGTGTGTTTATATATTCATATATTTATTCCATCCAGCTACAATGCTCTGCACTGTGTGTCTGTGTGTGTATATATATATATTTTATAGTAATATGTACATACGTATATTAGCTGCTCTTGCTTGCTTGCTTTTTTTCTTGCCTTCTGATTGTTGCTCTGAGTGTTGCTATCCCTGTGCTGTTGCAATCCTGGAATTTCCCCGTTGTGGGACTAATAAAGGCTTATCTTATCTTATCTTAGAAGATGATTTCTCCAGTCTAAATAGATTTCATCTAATTTAGTGGAGCGCCATTTTCTTTCTAATTGACGCGTATTCTGTTTTAAGCTAGGAGTTTCTGTATTGAACCAAGGAGTTAGAAATCTCTGATTAGACTTTTTCTTTTTTAAAGGGGCCACCATGTCTAGAGTCTGATGCAGAGAAGCTGTAACACTATCTACCATGCAATCAATTATAGAAGGAGCAAGCTCTCCATAGCTTATCTCCGTTGTGTTGACACATGGCATAGAGGAAACAATCTGCATAAATTTGGTAACATCATCTGAGAGGCATCTGCTGTAGTAACATTTTTCTTTAGGAGCCTGATAGAAAAATTCCATATTATCTACATTATTATTGATATTAATAATGTATTATTATATTTGAGAAGTATCATACCTTTCATATGCCATGTTTAATGTTTATATGTGGAATAAGTTCATATATTCTTGGCATATTTCTGTGAGCAATTTCAGAGAGTTCAGTACAGGATCAGTACATGCATAAGGAATGACGTAAGCCACTTTTTCTAATCTCTTTGACATGTCCTGTTTCGGGTCACAGGAATGCACAGGAACTCCTCAGCTTATATAGATTAGTGTTTTATGGACGTTCTGTTAGATTTACATTCTTGTCTCCACAGTGTCTGTGACGTCTGTCCAGATAAGCTTTGATTATCACGACTGTCCCATTCTGTTCCTTCCCTTATCCTCATCCTCCCTCTCCTTTCTCCTACCTATATATATCAGACCTAAAGAAATGGATCCTTTGGAGATTCTAAGTGTGACTGAATGCCATGTTTTGTAATCTCTCCCCCAAAATGGCCATTGGGGTGACTCCTTATATATTTTTGTAATAAATAAGATAAGATAAGATAAGATAAGATAAGATAAGCCTTTATTAGTCCCACAACGGGGAAATTCCAGGATTGCAACAGCACAGGGATAGCAACACTCAGAGCAACAATCAGAAGGCAAGAAAAAAAACAAAAAAACAAAAAAAAAAAAAACAAGCAAGCAAGAGCAGCTAATATACATATGTACGTATTACTATAAAATATATATATATACACACACACACAGACACACAGTGCAGAGCATTGTAGCTGGATGGAATAAATATATGAATATATGAACACACAGTGCAGAGCATTGTAGCTAGATGGAATAAATATGTAAATATATAAACACCCACAGTACGGAGCATTGCAGCTAGGTGGAATAAATATGCAAGTATATAAACACACACAGTGCGGAGCAATGTAGCTAGATGGAATAATATGTAGATATATAAATATATAAACACACCCAGTGCTGAGCATTGTAGCTAGATGGAATAAATATGTAAATATATAAACACACACAGTGCAGAGCATTGTTGCTAGATGGAATGAAACAGCATAACCGTCTACTTAGTTATCCTACATGGTATGATTATGTGCCCATACATATTCTCACCCTCCATAGCGACCGGTAAGTTCCTAGTTGTATGCCGGAGGGGACCATTGTGTAAGTCTATTGCATCTTTTGCATTCAAAAAACTATTAGTTTGTTACGTCTTTTTGCTATCTCTGCGAGCAGCCCTGCTTAGGTTGTACAGTCTGACAGCCATTGGTAGGAAGGACCTACGAAACCTCTCGGTTGTGCACCTGGGATGATGTAGTCTGCTGCTAAATGAGCTCCTCAGTGCATTCAGTATGTCCTGCATAGGGTGGAACTCGGACTCCAGCAGAGATGACAGTTTAGCCACCGTCCTTCTCTCTCCTATCTCCTCCATCGGATCAAGGCACTGCCCCAGGACAGAGCTAGCTTTCTTAATCAGTTTGTTCAGTCTCTTCCTATCGGCTGCAGTAATGCCACTGCCCCAGCAGACCACTCCAAAAGTGATGGCTGATGCCACCACCGTGTCATAGAATGACTTCAGCAGCGCCCCTTGTACACCAAAAGACCTGAGTCTCCTCAGCAGGAACAGCCTGCGCTGTCCCTTCTTGTAGAGTGCGTCAGTATTGTGTGACCAGTCTAGTTTATTGTTCAGATGAATACCCAGGTACTTATAGGATGTCACCATCTCGATGTCTGTTCCCTGTATATTTACTGGTACTGTGAGGGGCTGCCCATGCCTGCGGCAGTCCACCACCAGCTCCTTAGTTTTCCTCGCGTTGATCTGGAGGCAGTTCCGATGGCACCAGTCCACGAAGTCCTGGATAAACCCTCTGTACTCAGCTTCATCTCCATTGGAGATGAGGCCAACGATCGCAGAGTCATCAGAGAACTTCTGTAGATGGCAGTGTGTTGTGTTGTGTGAGAAGTCCGCAGTATAAAGAGTGAACAGGAAGGGAGCCAGCACCGTTCCCTGGGGGGCCCCCGTGCTACTGATGATCGTGTCGGACACACAGTCCCGGGTTCTCACAAACTGAGGCCGGTTCGTGAGGTAGTCCAGGATCCATGATGACAGGTGCTGGTCCACCCCTGCGCGCAGCAGCTTGTCCTTCAGGATCATCGGTTGGATGGTGTTGAAAGCACTGGAGAAGTCAAAGAACATGATCCTCACCATATTCCCGGGCTTCTCCAGGTGGGACAGAGAACGGTGAAGGAGGAAGATCACCGCATCCTCCACCCCAATGCCATGCTGGTAGGCGAACTGGAGTGGATCCATCGCTGGTTCCACCAGGGGGCGGAGGTGAGCAAGGAGCAGTCTCTCCAGGGTCTTCATCAAGTGGGACGTCAAGGCCACCGGTCTGTAGCTGTTCAGGTCTTTGGGGTGGGAAGTTTTTGGTACAGGTACCACACAAGATGTTTTCCACAGCTGTGGTACCCTCCCCAGTTTCAGGCTCATGTTGAAGATATACGTCACAATCCCACACAGCTGGTCTGCACAGGACTTGAGGAGCTTTGCGCTGATGCCGTCCGGTCCCGGCGCCTTCCTCGCCTTGATCTTCCTCAGCTCCGTCATAAATGTACATAAATCCAACTTTCCGCCTGATTTTTGACTTTGAATAATTTAAGCTCAAAATTATTCTAACATTTTGGCACCCAAACAGGACCTACATATCTCCATCTTTCCAGTGCCTCTGCTTGATTTCAGCAAATGCATAGGTGGTAAAAAGACCTTCCCAGGCTGAGTGGAAAAAAAAAAAAGGCTCAGTGTTACTGCAGTGAAGGCATTTCAGACTGGGGTGCTGGAACAGACTGGGTGACGGATCTGAGAATCCTACAGGTAGCTTGGATGTAAGTACATTTGTTGTTGTTTATGGATAAAAGATTGCCCAGACCGGTCATACATCACGGATGCTGTTGGGGTGTAATATTCAAGCTTGATTGCTGGGTCATTTCTGCCCACGGTGAGCGATATCGTAATAATCCCTTGGGAGGAACAAGGTTTTTCCTCTGCAAACGGTGACCGTTATCACAAGACCCGGGGAGATTCCCAGAATCCACTGCTTTCTACGCCCTGTCAGTGTGGTGGAGGTCGCAGAAGTTGCATGCAAAGAAAAAAGGGAAAGATTTGTACCCTTTTAACTGCAGATGTTTTATTGTCTAAATAACTAGGCTCTTCACATCCTGTGGAAGAGTCACGTGATCTCAGAGAAGTAAATTTTCAGGGACAGATTTGTGCCTTTTGTGACCACTTCTGCTTATTATCCAGACGTTTGGACCTTCAGCATTTGTGGGGAGGTTACGTGAACCCTGAAAAAGGTAGATTTCATTTTGTAAGTTTGTTGAAGCGCTGGATAAAAGTTACTGCAGTCTGAATTTGGTTTGTCTCAGTGTTACATGAAAACCGCTCCGGTGTGAAACAGAGACAGAGTTCCCACGGAGATGGAGTGAATAGGGTGTGAAATTGATGTTTGTGATTTTTTCTGATATTTGTGGAGCATAAAAAGATTGATTATATTGACTTCCGGTTGTGGCATGTAAGGTGAGGATGCACAGGTAAAGGCTTCCAGTTCGTTTCTTGCTTAAAACTCAGTTTAGAGCTAGCGTTTTGAGCTGTTGCTTTGTCACTACCGCTGGAGAATAAACCTGCTCGTGCGAAAAAAGCGAAATTGCCAGTCTCATAACTTAATATTGTAGTGGCTGGTGAAGCAATCAGTCCCCTCACACTCCAGGAGAACAAAGGGATTTCTCCCATGTGTTTTTCTTTTGTTGTTTGTTTTTTACGATCACAATAAACGAACATCGGCCGGGATCATGGGTCCCAAGAAAGCTCAGCAGACTGAGGAGGCGGACGACATCAAAAAAGCGCTGGACTTCTTGGCTGAAGAGATTTCTGCTGTTAAGCTGCAGCAAAAAAACATTCTGGACCTGGTTGAGGAGGTGAACGCACTGCGGATCCAGAACGCCGAGAAGGACAAGAGGCTGGCGTATCTGGACAGCCGAGTGTCGCAACTGGAGCAGAATACCCGGGTGAATGACGTGATCATCACGGGGCTCCACGTTAAACCCCGATCGTACATGCGAGCGGTGGCCGCAGACAGCGGAGGGAGGCTCAACACACTGGAAGATGAATCCACGGAACAACAAGTGGCGGCCTTCATGCAGTCCAAAGGAATCCAGCTGGACTGTAACACCATTGAGACCTGCCACCCTCTGCCCAGGAAAAACAGCGACAAACCGGCTGTGATCATGAGGTTTGTCAACAGAAAACACAAGACTGCGCTGTTAAAACAAGGTAGGAAACTGAAAGGAACGAACATTTACATAAACGAGCACCTTACAAAAGAAAACGCAGAAATAGCCAGAAAAGCAAGATACCTGAGAAAGCAGAAAAAGATTCAAAACACCTGGACATCAAACTGTAAAATATACATCAAATTAAACGGATCACCTGAAGAAGCCAAGGTCATTAACATCCGTAATATTATGGAACTGGACAAATATCAATGAATGTTATGAACTGGAGTCACAGCAACAAGAGACAACTGTAGGACACTGAAGGGATATACTCATCTGCTACAAGACATTTAACAACATGAAACAAAAGATCAACAAACAGGAACAACAGGAACTGAAAGTTTTTGAATATACAGATCACAACCCACAGGATGTAGAATATAACATAGACCCTGATAATAATTTATTTAGCTCCATCAATAATAACTGTAGTTACTACACGGATGAACAGTTTAACACAATGGTCACATCTGATTTCAATATTTCTATGATCCACTTCAACAGCAGAAGTCTCTATGCCAACTTTAATAACATTAAAGATTATTTACACCAGTTTAAAGAGCCATTCAATAATGTGGCAATATCAGAGACGTGGCTCAGTGAAGAGAAAGGAGTGGATTTTACCATGGATGGCTATGAATTAAATTATATAAATAGAAAAGTGAAAAAAGGAGGAGGAGTTGCAATTTTTGTTGACAAGAGCTTGAAATACAAGATTGTTGAAAATCTGTCAGTAACTGTGGATGATTTATTTGAATGTATTACAATAGAAATCTGTCTGGACAATGTGAAGAATGTAGTAGTAAGCTGTGTATATAGAACACCTGGCTCAAACATTGACTTATTTAAGGACTGGATGGAAAAAATGTATGCAAAACTAACTCATAAAGTTATGTTCATCTATGGGGATTTCAATATAGATCTGATGAACTCAAAACAACATAGTTTGACAGAAGAATTTATCAACACAATGTACAGTATGGGCTTACATCCAACAATTACCGGACCTAGCAGAATCACGTCACACAGTGCCACACTAATAGATAACATATTCACAAACATTATGGATAATAATATCAGGAGTGGGCTTTTATTGAATGATATCAGTGACCACCTGCCAATTTTTGTTGTCTATCAATGTGATTATAGGAAGAAAAAGTATACCAAAAATATTAAATATAAAAGAATAAGAACCAAAAAATCTATGTATTTACTGACAAATGAATTATTAATATGAGATTGGAAGATAGTTTATGATGAAAATGATATAAATAAAGCATATGATAATTTTTTACAAATATTTCAATCATTGTACAATAAAAACTGTCCTATAAAACAATACAGTGACAGACAACAACAAAAAAAATATTCATTGGGTCACCAAGGGGTTAATAAATGCATGTAAAAAGAAGAATACATTATATAAACAATTCATTAAGTGCAGAATGGTGGAGGCTGAGATCAAATATAAAAGATATAAAAATAAGCTTACTAATATAATGAGGACCTGTAAGAAAGAATATTACAACAGAATATTAGAGGATAATAAAAATAACTTAAGAGGAATATGGCAAGTACTCAATGGGATTATTAGTAATCGACCTAAGAATGCTAATTATCCAGAATATTTTATTGAAAATGGCAATTTGATAAATAATATGGAGGATGTGGTCAGTGGTTTCAATAAATGTTTTGTAAACGTTGGTCCTGAATTAGCAAAATCAATAGTGACAGCAGAAACAAACAACAGTGGTTCTGTAAATGAAATAGAAGATAGAAATCCAAACACAATCTTTTTGGGTGCAGTTACTGAAAAGGAAATTATCGAGACTGTGAGTAAATTTAAGAACAAAAAAATCAACGGACTGGAATGAAATTGACATGACAATAGTGAAAAAAGTAATTGAAGGAATTGTTAAGCCACTCACCCACATCTGTAACCTGTCATTTCAAACCGGTAAACTTCCAAACAAAATGAAAATAGCAAAAGTAATACCTCTATACAAAACAGGAGACAGTCATTGTTTCACATTGTTTCACAAATAACAGGCCAGTCTCTTTACTCTCACAATTCTCCAAAATACTTGAAAAAATCTTCACTAAGAGACTGACTGGATGATTTCATTGAAAAACACAACCTCCTTACAGACAGCCAGTATGGTTTTAGAGCAGATAAATCTACATCTTTGGCACTGATCAAACTTATAGAAGAAATTACTAGTTGTATAGATAAAAAAAGTTTGCTGTAGGAGTATTTATAGATTTAAAGAAAGCTTTTGACGGACTTCCGGGAAGATGGCGGAGAGACATAACACTTAAACAAAGAGCTCTCCCTAGCCGGATTAAAAATCATCGGTAAATGGCCAACTCGACATAAACGAATCAATAAACTAAGGGATGAAAACACGAAGGAACCGGGCACAAGGACAAAAACAGGGTAAAATTGAAGAATTCCTCTCCAACAACGCAGGAAAAACCGCTGTACGCAAAGCCCAAAAAAACGAGGTGTCTACAGCAGAGAAAATGGAAGACACCAGACTTGACAACATGAACGCTGGCATCGCCAGTTTGGGTGAAGAGTTAAGAGAATTCAAGCGACAGCTACAACAGGATTTAGCGGCTCTTAAGGAGGAACTGAAAAAAGAAATTAAGGAGGAAATCATGGACCTCCGAAGAGAAATGGAGCGTAAATTAACGGAAAACATGGAGGAGCTGCGCTCCCAGCGGGCGTGTATGACAGAAGCGCAGACCCGAATTTCGGAACTAGAAGATTGGAAAAGCGAGGCAAACGAACAACTACAGACCCTGACAATGCAAACGCAGAGGATGCAGGAGAAAATAAACGACTTGGAGAGCAGATCCCGACGAAGCAATATGCGCATCTTTGGAATTCCGGAGGGCATTGAAGGCAACTCGATGACAAAATTCATGGATCAGTTCTTAAAAAAAGAACTGGAAATACCCGGAGAAACAGATCTGCAGATTCAACGGGCGCACAGAGCACCGGCACAGAACCCGAAAACAAACTCTCCACCCAGGTCAGTTGTGGTAAACTTTGTGAAATATGACATAAAGGAAAGAATCCTGACGCAAGCATGGAAAAAAAAGATACGAATCGGCGACAAACAGGTATTTTTTGACCATGACTACCCGACAGAAATCGTGCAGCAGCGGAAGAAATATGCCAATATTAAAAAAACGCTGAAAGAGAAAAAAATTAGATTCCAAACGCCGCTAACGAAAATGAGGATTCATTGGGAGGAAGGCACAAGAACCTACAACACGGCCGAAGAGGCAGCGCGGGATATGATGGAGCGGGGCCTTGAGGTGAGCGTGCCGAAGGAGACGGCTGGAGCAGCGGCGGCCCTGAACGCACCACGACAGACGGAGTGGAGGCGAGTGAATGGCGGAAGAAGGGGGAGAGACATAGAGCAGCGGGCCCAGAATCAGAATCAGAAGAATCAGAATCAGAATCAGCTTTATTGCCAAGTATATTTACAAGTAAACACACAAGGAATTTGACTTGACATAAGACGCGCACGTTAGGCGCATCCAATGACGCGTCGCCATACAAGGCGCCTGTCAACAGTGGAGGTAAAGAGGGGGGAGGAGGGGGAGGAAAACACAATAGGAGAGAGAAAAAACATAGTAATCAGAATAAACGCTCATATGTGAGCCAAATTTTGACTACACAGAAAAAAACCCTCATGCATTAGCATACAATAGAATTCACAAGACACAAGAGAGCAGTGTACAGTATCTTTAATCAGTTCATGAATCAATGTGTGTGCGGTGTTGAGCAGTGTTGATGATAATAAGAGAGACCCAAGGACCCTTGGCAGAAGATGTTTTGTCTGTCTGGCGCCCAGTCTTATCTGGCGCTGCAGCTGGCTGTCCAAGGCCTTGTGCTCATGATTTTGAAAAAAACACAGACTGCAGACAGCCAGGAGGAATTTTCATGGGGAATAATAGTGCCAAATAGGACTGATCACAGAGAAGACTTGTATTTCTTCTGTAGATTCAGTACATTAATCCTTCATTGCGCAGCTTTGAATTCATCGTGGAAAGACCTGAGCGAACCCATGATGTAATCCACCTTACGAGACAGTTCTCCAGTAGTCGCTATCATGGTCTTCTCCAGTTTCTCAATTTGTTGGATGCACCTCGCCTGGCCAGCATTTTGATAGGTTGAATCCATCTTCAGCAATTTGCGGTAAACCAAGACAATTCCTGTCCCAATCAGAATTATCCCAATCACCAAGATTACGAAGATAAACAGATCTTCAATATCTTCGATAGAAAGATTAGAGAGACACAGCATTTTCCATTTACCCGTGTCACATAGATAGCCCACTGGAGCCGTTCCAGCGGGGCAGACAGCTTCCCCCGGAGCACTTTTCCTTGTTGAAAAAATAGTGTCAATTGTGTTCAAAGCCCAGCTTATTAACTCCATAATTTCTTTTCGGCGGTCGCAGTTAGACGCAGGCAGACAACAGCAAGCTGGGATCTAGTAATAACAGGAGGGGAGGAAAAAATCAGCAGGAGAGAAGAAAAAAGCGTCTGCTCTCTTGGGAGGGCGGAAGTAGAGCCCAGGACAAGCTACAAGGCTTTCAACTGAAAGCCTAGATCATAACAAAGATTAAGAAAGGCACAGAAGAAATGAAGGCCAAGAAGACAAGGTAAAAGAGAAACAGACGGCTAGGAGAGGTTTAAGTGATATTTGTTGGACATTTCTAGACTTATGACTATTACTTTGATAGTAATTAGAAGTCTAGGGAGGGCCCTTCACTCTGTGAAGACAAACCCCCCACCCACCAACAGGGACCAGTGGGCAGAAGAAAGGCCCAAAGTACGGAGGTCGAGATTTTTTAATGTGTTTTTATATAAATATGTGTTATTTTTGTTGTTAAAGGGGCTAGGAGCACAAGTTAAAAAAATGGAAAAACATGAATATGGGTAAAAATCTTAAGATAATGACATTAAACGTGAATGGTCTGAACTCACCTGTTAAAAGGGAAAGAATAATAAGAAAATTCAAGAAGGAAAAAGCTGAAATTATATTTATGCAAGAGACACATTTGAGCAAGACAGAACATGTGAAACTAAAGAGATTTGGCTATAAGAACTCCTACTACAGTTCATTTAAGGGAGGAGCAAAAAGGGGGGTTATGATACTAATCTCAAACAAAATACAATTTGAAAGTGAACAGGAAATCCAGGATAAAGAAGGCAGGTATGTAATAATAAAGGGAAGAATAGATGGTATGCAGATTACATTAGTGAACATCTATGCCCCACCAGAAAGTGACAAGGGTTTTTTTCAACATCTGTTTGATCTCATAGCAACACACAGTGAAGGAGTCCTAATTTGTGGAGGAGACTTAAATGCTGTCATGGATCATGAAGTTGACACAACAAGTGTTAAGAAGACAAAAAAACATGTAACAAAGTTCATAAGAACCTCACTGGCAGAAATGGGTATGGTAGACATATGGAGGGACCTGCACCCACTCGAAAAAGACTATACACATTATTCAGCAGCCCATAAAGTACACTCTAGAATAGATTACTTCCTTATGAATGAAGGTGACAGACACAGGGTGAGAAATTGTTGGATTGGAGGGGCAGAAATATCAGATCATAATCCTATATACATGGAAATATATTTGAACAATAGAAAACGACAAACAACATGGAAACTTAACGTAGGACTGTTAAATGATGAGAAAATGAAAGAAAGAATAAAAATAAACATAAACGAATATATCCAAGAGAATGACAATGAAGAAGTGGACCCAACAATACTATGGGACACACTAAAAGCCGTGTTAAGGGGTAAATTAATTGTTGAAACAGGAAAAGCAAATAAGACTAAACTGGAAGCGTATGAACAAAGATGTGAGAGACTGAGGGAACTAGAACGTAAACATCAAAGCACAAATGACCCAAAAATATATCAAGAAATTAAAGAAGAAAAAACAAAGATAAAAGAAACACAAATGGATGAAATTGAAAGGAAAAATAGATATCTAAAGCAAAAATATTATGAAACGGGGCCAAAAGCCACAAAACTGCTGGCAAAACGGTTAAGAAAACAACAAACAATGAATAATGTATACAAGATTAAAGACCCCACCACAAATAAAACCACAGTTAACCCAGAAAACATCGAAGAAATTTTCCATAATTTCTACCAAGAACTATACTCGCAACCTGAAGAAACAAATACTAAAGATATCAAAAAATTTCTAGACACATTGGACTTGCCATCAATAGGAAATCAACAAAATGAAAAACTAACAGCAGAAATAACAACACAAGAGATCAGAGATGTGATTAAGTCACTTAAAAACGGTAAATCACCAGGTAGTGATGGATACCCCTCTGAGTTTTATAAACTGTTTATAGAAGAACTCACGCCACAACTCCTAAAGTCATTTAATTGGACGCTGAACAACAACAAAATACCTCCATCATGGAACGAAGCAATCATTTCAGTTATTTTAAAACCAGGGAAAGATAAAGAACAATGCGGAAACTATAGACCAATCTCTTTATTAAATGTAGATTATAAAATATACACAACAATTATATGTAAACGAATAAAGACATTCTTGACGGAATTGATAGAAGATGATCAAACTGGATTCATAGAGGGACGCCAAACACATGACAATATCAGGAGAACAATACATATAATTAACCAAATACATAAAGAAAAGAAAAGCGCAGTAATAATGAGTTTAGACGCAGAAAAAGCATTTGACAGGGTTAACTGGAAATTCCTATATAGTGTACTGGAGCGCTTTGGATTTAACGAAAAATCAGTACAATGCATAAGGACGCTATATCAAGAACCTGTGGCAAGAATCAAGATAAACGGTAGCTTAACAGACAAAGTAAATATACAAAGATCAACTAGGCAGGGATGCTGCTTATCGCCCACCTTGTTTGCTCTGTTCATAGAACCATTGGCTCAAGCGATACGACAAAATAAGAAATTAAAAGGTGTAACAATAAAGGGGGCGGAACACAAGATTGGGCTATTTGCAGACGATATTATAGTTTACCTTGAACAACCAGATAAATCAATAATGGAAATGATGAACTTGATAGAAAATTTTGGAAAATTATCAGGATACAAGATAAACATAACAAAAACACAAATACTGACATTCCACTATAACCCTCTAAACCAGATAACTGATAAGATCAAACTAAACTGGAACCAAAAAGAAATAAAATACCTTGGAGTGAACATACCTAAAGACCTAAGCAAAATATATAAAGCAAACTATGATAGGTTGGAACAAGAAATAAAAAAAGATATTGATAGATGGTCAATCTTAAATATGGATCTGAATTCAAAAATTGAGACAGTCAAAATCAGCATACAACCTAGATTACTTTACCTCTTCCAGGCTATACCAACAGAGATTCCAGATGCCCAATTCTCAAAGTGGGACAGGATGATATCGAGATTTGTTTGGGGAGGTAAAAAACCAAGAGTGAAATATAAAACCCTCCAATTACCAAAAGAGAAAGGAGGCATGGGCCTACCGAGTCTAAAGGAATATTACTACTCAGCACAAATAAGATATATCATATGTTGGTGCGACGAGGGATATGAGGCAAAATGGAAAGAAATGGAAAAGGAAATTGAGGGACTCCCAGTACAAAGCATAATAGGGGATAAAGATGCATGTAAGCAAATCAAACAAATAGACCCAATCACTAAATTTACTTTAGAACTGTGGTATAAAATAGTACAAAAATATAATATAAGGGAAGACATAAAACTATTGAAATGGGTAGCATTTGACAGTCAGTTTGAACCGGCAAAACAAGATAGGGGATACAAAAATCTGGTGAACAAGGGAATCACAGCATGGGGCAATATCGGAAAAAAAGATCTCGGGAGCTTTGTAAATATCAGGAGAAAATTTAAATTAGAAAGATCGGAATTTTTCAGATATCTGCAGATGAGAGATTACTATATGAAGAAGATTAGGCATAACCTCCAAACAGATGTGAACGAGATTATACAACTTATTTTAAGCTCATATGCAGGAAATAAAATAAGAATTATTTCAAAACTATATCAGAAACTTATGACAAACAATCATACAAGTAACTATATAAAGGAGAAATGGGAGAAAGAGCTCAATTTAAACATAACAGAAGAAAGCTGGCAGGAAATATGGAAAACACAACACACATCAACAAATTCAAGGGCATGGAGGGAATTTGGATGGAAAAACCTGATTCGCTTTTTCATTACACCACAGATTCAAGGAAAATATACAAATACCCAATCTTTATGCTGGAGGGGATGTGGGGCTCAAAATGCAGACCACTCACATATGTTTTGGAAATGATACAAAATATCATCATTTTGGAAATCTATGCATGTGACAATACAGAGGATATTAGGATATAATATACCAATGAACTGTAACCTGATGTACTTATGTGATCTTAAAAAAGACAATGTTATACAGGCTGAGGACAGATATCTAGTTAAAATCTTGTTGATTGCATGTAAAAAAACTATCACAAAAAAATGGCGATCAGAAGTTCTTCCTGACCAAGAACAATGGACTGACATTGTTGAGGACATACGTATGATGGAAAAACTAACATATCGACGAAGAATGCAAGAAGGAATATGGGAGAAAAAATGGCGGAAATGGACACACTACAAAGTGCAGACTACTACGAGGCAGAAATTGAAAGAATAACCAAAGACACTGAAAAAACCAGAAGAATTAAGAGATGGAAACTAAAAACTTGATGCTCCAACATTTGCCCCCCCCCCTTGTATTTTTTTTATTTTTTATTTTTTATTTTTTTTATTTTTTTTATTTTTCCCTACCCTAACCCCTTTGTTTTTTAAATGTAGAATGTGATCTGAATGCATTATATATGATGAAAAATGAATAAAAATCTAAGTTACAAAAAAAAAAAAGAAAGCTTTTGACACCATTGACCACAGAATACTACTAAGGAAACTGGAAAGGTATGGGATAAGAGGGGTCGGACTGAGTTGGGTGGAAAGTTATTTAAGTAACAGACAACAATTTGTACAAATTGGTGGGCACAAATCACCCTTCATGGACATCACTTGTGGTGTGCCCCAGGGGTCAGTTTTGGGACCCAAACTCTTTGTTTTGTATATAAATGACATATGCCAAGTATCAAAAATTCTGAAATTTATTTTGTTTGCGGATGACACAAATATCCTTTGCACTGGTGAGAATTTGCAGCAGGTTTTAGAGGTGGTCACAACTGAAATGAAAAAGTTAACGCAATGGTTCAACAAAAATAAATTATCTCTAAATCTAAAAAAACCCAAAGATTATGTTGTTTGGAAATTATAAATTAGAATTATAAACCCCCTCATGGATCGTCACCTTATCGTGGTGGGGGGGTTTGCGTGCCCCAGTGATCCCAGGAGCTATGTTGTCCGGGGCAATTTGCCTCTGATAGGGTCTCCCAAGACAAACTGGTCCTGGGTGAAGGGCCAGACTAAGAACGATCCAACAGACTCTCATGATAAGATAAGATAAGATAAGCCTTTATTAGTCCCACAACGGGGAAATTCCAGGATTGCAACAGCACAGGGATAGCAACACTCAGAGCAACAATCAGAAGGCAAGAAAAAAAACAAGCAAGCAAGAGCAGCTAATAAACATATGTACGTATTACTATAAAATATATATATATACACACACACACAGACACACAGTGCAGAGCATTGTAGCTGGATGGAATAAATATATGAATATATGAACACACAGTGCAGAGCATTGTAGCTAGATGGAATAAATATGTAAATATATAAACACCCACAGTAACCACCTACGAAACCTCTCGGTTGTGCACCTGGGATGATGTAGTCTGCTGCTAAATGAGCTCCTCAGTGCATTCAGTATGTCCTGCATAGGGTGGAACTCGGACTCCAGCAGAGATGACAGTTTAGCCACCGTCCTTCTCTCTCCTATCTCCTCCATCGGATCAAGGCGCTGCCCCAGGTCAGAGCTAGCTTTCTTAATCAGTTTGTTCAGTCTCTTCCTATCGGCTGCAGTAATGCCACTGCCCCAGCAGACCACTCCAAAAGTGATGGCTGATGCCACCACCGTGTCATAGAATGACTTCA
Source organism: Pholidichthys leucotaenia (assembly GCA_020510985.1). NCBI lineage: Eukaryota > Metazoa > Chordata > Actinopteri > Cichliformes > Pholidichthyidae > Pholidichthys > Pholidichthys leucotaenia. The sequence goes on from CM035844.1 coordinate 14,719,332, forward strand.
GCAGCGCCCCTTGTACACCAAAAGACCTGAGTCTCCTCAGCAGGAACAGCCTGCGCTGTCCCTTCTTGTAGAGTGCATCAGTATTGTGTGACCAGTCTAGTTTATTGTTCAGATGAATACCCAGGTACTTATAGGATGTCACCATCTCGATGTCTGTTCCCTGTATATTTACTGGTACTGTGAGGGGCTGCCCATGCCTGCGGCAGTCCACCACCAGCTCCTTAGTTTTCCGCGCGTTGATCTGGAGGCAGTTCCGATGGCACCAGTCCACGAAGTCCTGGATAAGCCCTCTGTACTCAGCTTCATCTCCATTGGAGATGAGGCCAACGATCGCAGAGTCATCAGAGAACTTCTGTAGATGGCAGTGTGTTGTGTTGTGTGAGAAGTCCGCAGTATAAAGAGTGAACAGGAAGGGAGCCAGCACCGTTCCCTGGGGGGCCCCCGTGCTACTGATGATCGTGTCGGACACACAGTCCCGGGTTCTCACAAACTGAGGCCGGTTCGTGAGGTAGTCCAGGATCCATGATGACAGGTGCTGGTCCACCCCTGCGCGCAGCAGCTTGTCCTTCAGGATCATCGGTTGGATGGTGTTGAAAGCACTGGAGAAGTCAAAGAACATGATCCTCACCATATTCCCGGGCTTCTCCAGGTGGGACAGAGAACGGTGAAGGAGGAAGATCACCGCATCCTCCACCCCAATGCCATGCTGGTAGGCGAACTGGAGTGGATCCATCGCTGGTTCCACCAGGGGGCGGAGGTGAGCAAGGAGCAGTCTCTCCAGGGTCTGCTAAATATACAATTTATCCAGGATAAATTGTATATCAAGGATTCAGTGTACCTCGCCCGGTATGGGGTTACCGGGGCCCCACCCTGGAGCCAGGCCTGGGGGAGGGGCTCGAAGGCTAGCGTCTGGTGGCCGGGTTTCCACCCATGGGACCCGGCCGGGCTCAGCCCGAAGGAGTTACATGGGTTCACCCTCCAGTGGGCTCACCACCTGCAGGAGGGATCATGGGGGTCCGGTGCTGTGTGGATTAGGTGGCGGTCAAAGGCGGAGACCTTGGCGTACTGATCCCAAGCTTTCTAAACTGGCTTTTGGTACGTGGAATGTCACCTCTCTGGTGGGGAAGGAGCCTGAGCTGGTGTACGAGGTTGAGAGATACCGGCTAGATATAGTCGGTCTCACCTCAACACACAGCTCCGGTTCCGGAACCAGTCTCCTGGAGAGGGGCTGGAGCTTGGCCTTTTCTGGAGTTGTCCCGGGCGAGAGGCGATGAGCAGGGGTGGTTGTTCTTGTATCACCCCACCTTGCTGCCTCTATATTGGAGTTTTCCCCGGTGGATGAAAGGGTTGCTTCCCTGCGCCTTCGGGTTGGGAAATGGGTCCTGACCATCATTTGTGCCTATGCACCAAATGATGTTTCAGAGTACCCACCCTTTTTGGAGTCTGTGACTGGGGTGCTAGAGGGTGCTCCTCTTGGAGACTCCATTGTCCTACTGGGGGACTTCAATGCGCACGTGGGCAATGACAGTGAAACCTGGAGGGGAATGATTGGGAGGAACGGCCTGCCCGATCTGAACCTGAGTGGTGTTCAGTTATTGGACTTCTGTGCTAACCACAGTCTGTCCATAACGAACACCATGTTCAAGCATAAGGGTGTCCATATGTGCACCTGGCACCAGTACACTCTAGGTCACAGGTCAATGATCGATTTTGTTATCGTATCATCAGACCTGCGACCGTATGTCTTGGACACCCGAGTAAAGAGAGGTGCAGAGCTGTCAACTGATCACCACCTGGTGGTGAGTTGGATCCGATGGCAGGGGAGGAAGCCATTCAGACCTGGTAGACCCAAACGTATAGTGAGGGTGTGCTGGGAGCGTCTGGCTGAGGCCCTTGTCCGGGAGGTCTTCAACTCCCACCTCCGGAAGAACTTCAACCACATTCCGAGGGAGTCTGGAGACATGGAGTCTGAATGGGCTATGTTCTCCACCTCTGTTGTTGAAGCGGCGGCCCAGAGCTGCGGCCGCAAGGTGGTCGGTGCATCAGGGAATGGAGGGTGTCATGCTTGGTGACCACAGGATCTCATCTCTGTTGTTTGCAGATGATGTTGTCCTGTTGGCTTCATCCAGCAATGACCTACAGTTCTTGCTGGGACGGTTTTCTGCTGAGTGTGAAGCGGCTGGGATGAGAATCAGCACCTCCAAGTCCGAGTCCATGGTCCTCAGCTGGAAAAAGGTGGATTGTCCTCTCTGGGTTGGGGACAGGCTCCTGCCCCAAGTGGAGGAGTTTAAGTATCTTGGGGTCTTATTCACGAGTGAGGGGAAAATGGAGCGAGAGATTGACAGATGGATTGGAGCAGCATCTGCAGTGATGCGGACATTGTACCAGTCTGTTGTGGTGAAGAGGGAGCTGAGTTCTAAGGCAAAGCTGTCGATTTACCAGTCAATCTACGTTCCTACTCTCACCTATGGTCACGAGCTTTGGGTAATGACCAAAAGAACGAGATCGCGGATACAAGCGGCTGAAATGAGCTTTCTCTGTAGGATTGCTGGACTCACCCTCAGAGATAGGGTGAGGAGCTCAGTCATCCGGGAGAGGCTCAGAGTAGAACCGCTGCTCCTCCACATTGAAAGGAGTCAGCTGAGGTGGTATGGGCATCTGATTAGAATGCTTCCTGGACGCCTCCCACTTGAGGTGTTTCAGGCATGTCCCACTGGGAGGAGACCCCGGGGCAGACCCAGGACACAGTGTAGAGACTATGTCTCCCAGCTGGTGTGGGAAGGCCTTGGTATCCTCTCTGAAGAGCTGGAGCAGGTGGCGGGGGAGAGGGAAGTCTGGGCTTCTCTGCTTGAACTGCTGCCTCCGCGACCCGGACCTCCGGAAAAGCGGTAGAAGATGGATGGATGGATGGATGGAAATTATAAAATAAATCATGAAATAATGGTAACGATAGATGATACCAGAATAGAAACAGTACAAGAAAATAAGTTTCTGGGGGTGACGCTAGACAATAAAATCTGCTGGAAACCTCACATCAGTCACATCTGGGCCAAGTTAGCAAAATGTATAGGCATACTGGGGAAGACAAGACACATCTTGGACTATAAATCATTGGTCTTACTGTACAATTCACTGTTTCTACCTTATCTTAACTACTGTGTAGAAGTCTGGGGAAACACCTACAAGACCAACCTACAGTCAATATGCACATTACAAAAAAGAGCTATAAGGATAATAAATAATGTAGGATATAGAGACCATACCAATTCGTTGTTTTTAAAGTCACATGTCATAAAGTTCATCGATTTAGTTAAATTTAAGACAGCACAAGTAATGCACAGGACAATTAATAATCAACTCCCAACTAATATACAAAAAATATTTAAAAAAAGAGACAATGATCATAATTTGAGAGGAGACTTAAACTTTACAAAACCCAAGATATGAACAACCAAGAAAAGTATGTGCATATCTGTCTGTGGGGTGGATTTGTGGAACAGTCTGGAGCCGGAACTGAAACTATGTACAAACAGAATTCAATTCAAAAAGAGGTATAAACATTATTTGCTGAAAGGATATATGTTAGAAGGGTAGTATTTATATGTACGATTCACTATGCTCACTCTGGGACACTATGGGACACTATGGAATGGTGGGTGGGACAGCACTGTGTATATCTGTGTTGTTTGAGGCTGGTTTTGATGTATGGACATCAATGTATGTTAGGATGGATGGGTGTTAATGTTGATATGTACAAAATACAGTTAATTGTTTACTTGGGGTCTTAAATGTGGTAATTTGTATATAATTCACATGGGCGTATTTATGGAAAAGAGGAGATGGAATTAATAAGTGTTCACTTCTTCCTTCTCCCTTTCGAACACTGTATACTGTTACTTTATTGCATTTGTCATTTGTTTTGTTTTTGTTATACTTTTTTGTTCGAAATAAAGTATCTATCTATCTATCTATCTATTAGTTAATTGTTATCCCTTTGAGAAGTGTTTAAAATTATAGGTATTTGAAAATAGTAGCCTTGAGCAAAAGGTGTGTACTGGTGTTGTGTTTTCATGGCAATGTAAAAAAAAAAAGGGAGCTTCACACTGTAGTGACAGTGTGGGGTTGTCACATGTGTGTGGTTTTCTGCTAAAAGTTGCCAGTTTCGGAGCTCAATTGAAGTAATTTTCATGCTGTTTTGGGTTTTGGCATAAACTTAAAAGTCTTTATTGTATGTCCTTGTGGAGATAACGCGAAAAGAGAGCATTTCTGTGTGGGCCCTGTGCGTCTGTGTGTGTGTGTGTATCTGTCTGTGTCTCTATGTGTGTGTCCTTGGGTGAAAGAAACAGGCAGCGAGAGAGAAGAAAAGGGGGAAAAATAGAAAAGGCTGTGTACCTACTGATTTGTGTGTGAAAACTTGGTAAAAGGGAAGAGAAAAAAATAATAATCTATATACAGTATGGGTATTTTTGCAAAGTTTTGGGGTTTTACTTTTTTTTCTTTCAGTCTAACTTTGTGGGTTTTCACACTAATGTTGCGTACGTGATGAACTATTTACATATTTTTAAAGCCAATATTTTCATTCCCTCCAGTTTTTTTCCCCCCTTTGGAAAATGAAAAACATTGAGCTATGTTTATTCAATTTTTTGATGTATCACTGACTTTTATTGACTCAATTGCCTTATTTCTCTGACTGAAGCATAACAGTGAACTTTACAGGATGCAGGACTAACGATTTCCCCGCTGTCACCAAAACAACCAGCCTCTGGGACCCGGCCCCTCACCATTGTCCGTGCCTCCCTCATCGAGATCACAGGAGCATAGAACATCTAAGTTAAGTACAAATGCTTGCATCTTAATCAATGCTACCAGCATGACAATGATGAAATTAACTGAATATTACAATATCATGCTGCCACTTAATAATGCCTAATCATTGAAGGCTTTGTGTACACATTATATTACATGATTCAAAACACAGAAGAGGTTGATGATTACTGTGTAATTCTATGTCATATTGCTGCTTTGTTTCAATAACACTAAACTGTGGGACACATATGTGGGTTTCATATGCTTCACATGTATATTACTGTATGCTTACTGTATGCTTCACGTCTCAGATGAACAAAAGGACTGAGCCTCCTAGGAGATAACAGGAGGATGTGAAATGTGGCCTTTTGTATGCAAAGAGATGGCCTTGAGGGATTTCCTGGCCACCAGTGACTTTAGATGGAGGTGAGAAGACCAGGAAGAAGACGCATTGTGACTTGGGATTAAATACAATGTGACTGTGTGCTTTGATGTCCTGGGGTATAAAGGGACGAATGTCTGGGGGTTTCTTTCTCTTTCTGTTTTTGATGATGTTGGAGAATGTGAATAAACCTGACTCGTGAGATAAACTCAGCCTCGTCACTTCCACATTCTCCACACTGGTGACCCTAAGACGTATCATGAGTGAAAGAAATTCTCCCGAGCCAGACTCGTCAGGAGCCAGCCAAACGAACGCAGCCACAGTTCAGCTACCGGACTTCTGGCAGAACAATCCGTGCTCCTGGTTTAACGCGGTCGAGGCGCAGTTCAACCTCCGGAGGATTTCGGTAGACGCCACAAAGTTCTACCATGTGGTTGCAAAACTGGACAACCACACAGCCCAGCATGTGGAGAGCCTGATCAACCAGCCGCCGGACAGCGACAAGTACGGCGCGTTGAAGGCTGCACTCATCCGGTACTTCACCCCCTCGGTGGAGGAGCAAGCAGAGGGGCTCCTGGCGCTGACTGAATTTGAAAGCGACAGGCCTGCGGACCTGATGGAGAAGCTGTTGAGGCTTAAAGGCTCTGACGATGATCACTTCATCTTCGCCCACCTTTTCCTCAGGACCCTACCATCAGCGGTAAGAGTGACCCTGGCCAATTCGCCACTGTTGGCCCGACGAGACTACCACGAGCTGGGCCAGGAGGCGCAACGACTCGTCAACGCCACCAAACGGCGCGCGGCCACGGCCACGGCAGCAGAGCTTGGCACAACGTCCGGAGATGGCAGGGGGCCAGAGGCAGCAGTACCAGACTCACCGACGACGGCGGCGGCGGCAGGGGCCAAGAAACACGGAGCAGACAACGTCCTTTGTTTCTACCATCACCGCTTCGCAGAGAGGGCATGCAAATGTATACCACCGTGCCATTTCAAGCGCTCGGGAAATGCCAAGACCGGGGGTCGGTAGCAGCTGCGGCCCTCGGGGAGGAGAACAAGCTGCTCTACTTGAAGGATGCGCGCTCGGGGAGGCATTTTCTCGTGGAGGCATTTTCTCGTGGACACAGGCTCCCAGCTGAGTTTCATCACACCTTCCTCCGCTGACCGGCTGGCGCCTTCCAGTGGTCCCGGGGTGTCAGCAGCGAACGGCTCGGCGATTAAGACCTTTGGTGAGAGGACTCTGCTTCTGTCCCTACACGGCTGTACATTTGAGTGGACTTTCGTCATAGCTGCAGTCAATTTCAATATGTTAGGGGCTGATTTTCTGTGCTCACATGGTTTGTTGGTTGATCTTGATAACAGGCTCCTGGTTAATGCACTTTCTTTTTATTCTATTCCCTGTACAGCTCGAGTGGCCCCACCAACAGCACAAGCCAACGTCACAGCTGCAAGTGGTAAGTTCCACACACTGCTCACTCAGTTCCCAGCACTCACGGTTCCAACATTTTCGGCGACCGTGGCTAAACACGGGGTGGAACATTTTATTACTACCACCGGACCGCCCATTTTTGCAAAAGCTTGGTGCTTGGATTCAGCTAAACTGACCATAGCGCGCGAGGAGTTCGCCAACCTGGAAAAGTTGGGCATCATCAGGCGTTTGAAAAGCCCATGGACTTCACTGCTTCACATGGTCCCGAAAGCTGATGGCTCGTGGCGACCTTGCGGAGATTTCCGCAGGTTGAACAACACTACAGCGCACGACTGTTACCCAATCCCGCATATCCAAGATTTTTCAGTTAATTTGGCGGGGGCGCGCGTTTTTTCTAAGATAGACTTGGTACACGGTTACCACCAGGTCCCAGTGCGCGCTGAAGACATACCCAAAACAGCGGTAATAACTCCGTTCGGACTATTCAAGTTTTTGCACATGCCGTTTGGGCTTAAAGGCGCGGCACAGACGTTCCAACGCATGACGGACGCGGTGTTGCGCGATCTCCCCTTCGTGTTCATCTACCTGGACAACATATTGGTAGCCAGCGCGTCTGAAGATGAACACGAAAACCACCTCACGGCAGTTTTCCGGAGGTTGGGAGAGCACGGGTTAATAATCAACCCAGCGAAGTGTCAGTTCGGGGTGACGCAGATTGATTTTTTGGGGCATCGTGTCTCTCCAGAAGGAGCAGTTCCTCTGCCTGACAAAGTGCGCGCAGTAACAAATTTTCCCCAGCCACAAACGGTCAAAGCGTTACAGGAGTTTTTGGGAATGGTGAATTTTTATAACCGTTTCCTCCCCCGCGCAGCGCAGCTCATGCAACCATTGTATGCTGCACTAAAAAAACAAAAACCCACAAATAAAATCGAATGGTCTCCAGAGCGAGAGCGCACATTCTCGGAAGTTAAAACAGCCCTGGCAAATGCTGCGTTGTTAGCACATCCAGTCCCAACAGCCCGCATAGCGCTCACTACTGACGCGTCAGATGTGGCCATAGGGGCGGTCGTGGAGCAGTATGTAGCCGGAGCTTGGCAACCACTCGCCTTTTTCAGCAGGACCCTGCGCGATAGTGAACGAAAATACAGCGCATTCGACAGGGAGTTGTTAGCTCTCCACTTGGCCATTCGCCACTTCCAGTTCTGGCTGGAAGGACGCCGTTTCACCGCGTTCGTGGACCACAAGCCGCTGACTTTCGCGATGGCCAAGGTTTCAGAACCGTGGTCGGGCCGGCAGCAGAGACAGCTGGCCGCGATCTCAGAGTTTACTACCGATATCCAGCATGTGGCGGGTAAACTTAATGTAGTGACAGACTGCCTTTCGCGTGCCGTGGCGGCTCCAGCCCGCATAGGGGTAGATTTTGCAGCCATGGCCACGGATCGGGTTAGCGACGCAGAAGTGCGCGCGGCCCCAGTCCGCGTAGGGATAGATTATGCAGCCATGGCCGCGGATCAGGTTAGCAACGCAGACGTGCGCGCGCTCCAGTCTGGACCAACAGGGTTAAGGCTGGAGAACAGGGTGCTGCAAGACGGTATGCCCCCCCTAATCTGCGATGTCTCCACTGGGCGACCGCGTCCTGTGGTACCGGCCGCGTGGCGCTACCGCGTTTTTGACTTGATCCATTCTCTGGCGCACCCGGGACTGCGCGCGTCGGTCAAAATGGTGGGAGAGAAATTTGTATGGCTGAACCTGCGCAAACAAGTTAAAGAGTGGGCGGCAGCCTGCGTGGCTTGTCAACGAGCCAAGGTACACAGACACACGAGAGCTCCCTTGGAGCCGTTTCACATCCCAGCTAAGAGGTTTGATCATGTTCACGTGGACCTCATAGGCCCCCTCCCGCCCTCACAGGGGTGCACACATCTTCTGACAATGGTTGACCGCACCACGCGCTGGCCGGAAGTGGTCCCACTGTCGTCAACCACAGCCGAGGAGGTGGCGCGCGCGTTTTTAACAGCATGGGTAGCGCGTTTTGGAGTCCCGTCGGACATTACGTCCGACAGAGGCCCTCAATTTGTTTCCGAACTTTGGTCAGCGATGGCCCGCAGCCTGGGGGCAACGATCCACCACACAACCACGTACAATCCGCAGGCTAACGGGTTATGCGAACGTTTTCACAGGTCACTGAAGGCGGCCCTCAAAGCGTCGCTTACGGATGCAAATTGGGTGGACAAGCTACCATGGGTTTTATTGGGGTTGCGTTCTGCACCTAAAGAGGATTTAGAAGCCTCCCCGGCTGAGCTAGTTTTCGCACAGCCACTTCGGCTGCCCGGGGAATTTCTCCCAGATAATCCAGCACCAGAGTGCTCCCCAGCTCAGCGGTTGCAGAGTAGCACGGAATCGAGCACGCTGCCTGGCCCCGTTCACCACAGTTTTCTGCGTGTTTTTGTGCCTAAGGCTTTAAAAAATGCGGAGTTTGTTTTTGTCAGACACGATGCCCATCGCCCACCATTGCGACCACCTTATGATGGACCATTTAGAGTGCTGGAGACAGGAGATAAGCATTTTTTGCTAGATTTGGGGGGCAGAAAAGAAATGATTGGCATAAACAGGCTCAAACCCGCTTTTGTGGTGGCTGACGAAGGTGTGCAGTTTGCCAGGGCTCCTCGGCGCGGCAGACCCCCTAGGGAGCATTCCCCAGAGCACCCACAGGGATTGACTAACAGTTCTCATCCTCAGACAGCAGCTCCCCAGCAAGAGGGCGCCGCGGAGGTGGTAAAGCCCGCTTACAGCAGATACGGGAGAAGACTGAGGCCCAAGCAGCATGTGGACTGATGTGTGTGATTTTTCATGACATGCAGACTGTTATTACGTTGTTCCATCTTAGACGTTTGGGGGGGTCATGTGGGACACATATGTGGGTTTCATATGCTTCACATGTATATTACTGTATGCTTACTGTATGCTTCATGTCTCAGATGAACAAAAGGACTGAGCCTCCTAGGAGATAACAGGAGGATGTGAAATGTGGCCTTTTGTATGCAAAGAGATGACCTTGAGGGATTTCCTGGCCACCAGTGACTTTAGGTGGAGGTGAGAAGACCGGGAAGAAGACGCATTGTGACTTGGAATTAAATACAATGTGACTGTGTGCTTTGATGTCCTGGGGTATAAAGGGACGAATGTCTGGGGGTTTCTTTCTCTTTCTGTTTTTGATGATGTTGGAGAATGTGAATAAACCTGACTCGTGAGATAAACTCAGCCTAGTCATTTCCACATTCTCCACAAAACTCACTTTTTTAACAAATGACATATGCAGTCTTATTTATATTTTGATCCTCAGTCTGTCCACGTAGTAGAAAAAAATATAGCTTGTGTCAGACTGACCTAGATAAGGTAACAGTAAACAGACAGAATCAGCCTTCAAAGGACTCAGATGTTTGTAATAAAAAGAAGGACACTCAAGGTCTGACGGGTTTTAGGACATATAAAAAAGAAAAAACAAACCACAGATTGTGGGTCCTGTGCCATAAATTCCTGAAAACAGAGATTAGGTCTACACCTGCAGTTACTAATTCTGAATGCTGCATTGGTTTAAGGCTTCTAATATATGACACTGTTTTGTTTAAACATAATCCTAAACTAGTGATTACCCATGTCAATTGGTAAAACATTTACTGATTCACAGAATATTTAGCGAATACTTGTGAATAGCAAAAACCCATTCAAATTGTGGAAGCTTTAGGTGTAATTTAAAGGTTTTTCTGCTATTCTTCATTCTTCTTTTTTCAACAGGAAAGGGAAAGCATTCACAAAATTTTTTAGCTTTCCCCAGGAATTAGATTTGCCAAATTAACAAGGAATCATAACATCACCATTACCTTTCAATTTTTTTTTTCCACAATATCTTTATTGAACCTTTTTTTTTTTTTAACAAACATGATACAAACAATCAAACACTAACACTAAAGTACTACAAAAAAAAAAATGCACTAAAAACACCAACAACCACCAACAAAATCAAGTCTTCAACAATGCTCCTCTGTTTAGTCTAGACAATCCAATACATAAGTATACATATTATGTTCACCAGTTTGGAATTTACAAGGTCCACACACATCATTCACCTTCTTCTTCAAGAGTTATGTTTAAATTTTTTACATAATCAATAAAAGGTCTCCATATATTCTCAAACACAATTTCCTTTGATTTTAGTATATATGTTATTCTTTCTAATGGAAGGTTTGTTAACATCTGTCTTAACCACTGAGTCACATCTGGTCTATGAGTCTTTTTCCATAATAGTGCAATACATTTTTTGGCATTAAGCAAACTGAGGTCTATGAATGTTCTTTCACTTTTATTAAAATTATGCTTTTCTGGGTACAGACCCAACAAAAACAGTTTAGGATTCAATATGATTTGTTTTGAGATTATTTTTTCAATTGTTACCCTCACCTCTTCCCAAAACATTCTTATTAATCTACATTCCCATAAACAATGAAATAGGGTTCCTTTACTTTCCATGCATTTTGTGCATGTATCTGGTATATTTTTGTTATATCTATTTAACTCCTCCGGTGTAACATACATCCGCATTAACCATTTGAAATGTATCAATTTAAGGCGTGCATTTATTGATTTGGTTTGAGCTTCTGTACAAGCCAATTCCCATTGTTCCTCTGAAATTTCAATTTGCAGATCTTCTTTCCAGTAGTTTAATCTTTTCAGTGAATTTTCACTTGAAGATAGTGTCAATGAGTTATAAAACTCTGAAATAATACCCTTTCTTTTACTATCTTTCATCATCATTTTTTCCAAGGATGAATAAATAGGTCGAGTGAGAGCTTTATTTTGATTTGATCGAATAAAGTTTCTAAGTTGAAGATATTTAAAAAAATGTGTTCTATTGAGATTAAATTTGATCCTCAGCTCTTCAAAAGACATTATGTTGTCTGCGCATGGCAAATATAAATCCTGAATCTTTTGTATCCCTTTTAAATTCCATACTTTAAATACAGCGTCCGCTCTCCCTGGTTTAAAATATTGATTACCCCATATTGGACTAAATTGTGACAATAACTGTGGTTCTTTTAAATAGTTTTTAGCTTCACACCATATTTTGATCATATGCTTTACAAATGGATTTTTAACTTGTTTTTGTAATTTTTTTGCCGAATCTGAGTATATGAATATGGGAAGAGGTAAAGGTAAATTGTATGATTCCATTTCAGTCCAGTGAGGGAGATCATTTGATGAAAAATAATATGTCATAGACCTCAGTTGTGCCGACCAATAATACAACATAAAATTTGGACATTTCAGACCTCCACGATCAAATGGTAAATATAATAAAGACAAACGTAATCTAGCCCTCCTGTTGTTCCATATAAATTCCACTAACTTTTTTTTTATTCTTGAGAATAGATCTAAAGGTGGTGATAAGGGAATGTATTGAAATAAATAAAGTATTTTAGGTAAAATATTACTTTTAAGTATATTGATTCTCCCGATCATCGACATTGGTAGTGACATCCATCTCTGAGTTAACTCACTGATATCTGACATTAAGGCTTCATAGTTGACACTGGCGACTGATTCTAGCTTAGGCATAATTTGGATTCCTAAATATTTAAACTGATTTACAACATTGAATTGATTTACCTCAGGGGCTGGGTAATTTCTCTGGGTCTCATTTAGCATTAATATTGAAGATTTAGTTTTATTTATTTTATATCCTGATATTTCCCCAAAATTCTTTATTAAATTCAACAAGGTTGGAATTGATTTTTTTAGATTCGACATAAACAAAATTATATCATCGGCGTACAGGGAGATTTTATGTTCTGTTGGTCCAACTTTAATTCCATATATTTGTGAATGTAAACGTATCGCTATCGCTAAAGGTTCAATTGCCATAGTAAACAGTAAAGGTGAAAGTGGACAGCCTTGTCGACATCCTCTATTGATTTTTATTGGTTTTGAAATATTGTTATTTGTTAGGATTTCTGCTGTAGCATTATTGTATATTATTTGAACCCATTTTATGAAATTATTTCCAAGTCCAAACCTTTGTAGGACTTCAAAAAGAAAGGGCCATTCAACTCTATCAAAGGCCTTTTCGGCGTCCAATGATAGGAGAGCTGTATCCGGTGCTTCTTTATTAAAATAAATAATATTAAATAGTCTTCTTACATTATGGAAGCCTTGTCTACCCTTTATAAAGCCATTCTGATCTCGATTAATAATATTTGGTAAAATTTCTTGTATTCGTCTTGCTAAAATTTTACAGATTATCTTAAGGTCGGCGTTTAATAGGCTTATTGGTCTCATATTTTCACATTTATTAGAGGGCTTACCTGGTTTTGGCAGCAGTATAATTAAGGCATTATTTATGTATGATGGTAAATTATTATTTTGAAATGCTTCTAAAACCATTTCCAAAAAAGGTTTTATTAATTTATTCTTAAATTTTTTATAAAGGTCAACTGGAAGACCATCTGGTCCTGCACTTTTTCCTGATTTCATATTATCAATGGCTAGCCCAACTTCTTCTTGACTAATTTTAGACTCCAATATCTCCCTGTTTTCATTTGGAATACACGGTATAGATAGTTCGTTCAAAAACCCATTTAGTTTTGTTAAATCAGGTTCATTTTTGGTATCATATAATTTTTCATAGTAATCTCTAAAGGCTCTATTAATTTCTAAAGGATCTATAACTACCTGTCCGTTACTTATAATACTGGTAATTGGTGTTTTAATTTCCAATTGTTTAATCTGCCATGCTAATAATTTTCCTGATTTTTCACCTTGTTCATAAAAAGATTGTTTCAATCTTAGAAGACTCGAGGCAGCTCTATTCGCTGATTTTTTGTCGTATTCAGCTCTCAAAATCAGTAATTCATTCTCCAACCTTGGGTCACTTCCTGCATACACTTTTTCCTGAAGATTTTTTATTTTATGTTCCAATTTAGCTCTCTCCTCTCGAGTCTTCTTAGATTTTGATCCTGTATAACTAATAATATGTCCCCTAATAAAAGCTTTGAAAGCCTCCCACTTTACACATGCTGATGTTTGTGTAGTATTGATGTCAAAGAACTCGTCTATCTGTTTTTCTATATACTTGACAAATTCCTCATCCTGAAGCCATTTATGCTGAAATTGCCATCTACCTGATTCCTTTGTCAATTTTTTATCTACATATATTAGACAACAGGGTGCATGATCAGAGATCACGATGTTATCATAAAAGCAGTTTTGAATCTTGGACCTTAATTCTGTGGAAATCAAAAAATAATCAATACGTGAGAATGTCTTGTAGGTACTGGAATAACAAGAATAGGCTTTAACTTGTGGTTTCATTTCTCTCCATATATCTAACAATCTCAATTCTTTCATAAAATGATTAATAGTCATCCTACATCCAATGTGCGTACAATCCAGTCCTGTTGATCTATCCACACCTGGATTCAATGTACAATTAAAATCCCCTGCTATTATATGTTGCCCTGTAAGTGATGATAAGATGAGAAATAAATTAGCAAAGAACTTCTGATCATCTATATTGGGACCATATAAGTTCACAAGATTTATATTTTCTAATAGCAAAGAACCTTGAATGATTACATATCTTCCAAATTTGTCTCCAATTACATTTTTCACTTGAAAAGGAACTGATTTATGTAGGAGAGTCATAACTCCCCTGGCTCGGGATGAAAATGAAGAGGTGAATACACTTCCCTGCCATCTACTCCTAATTCTTTTAACATCCTCCTCTATCAGATGAGTTTCTTGTAAAAACACAATTCTTGAACCCATGTCCTTTATTTATTCATAACTTGTTTAAGTTTTTTTTTAAATTTTGTAGACCCTCTGCAATTCCATGAAGTTAAATTAAGATTAACACTTTGGTCCATGATCAATAGAGAGTTTGGTATTACCTTGCAGTGTAAACATTGCTCATACAGAGAAGCAAAACATGAGTGGTTGAACATTCATCCTACAAACTACACACAAACAAATTTCCCCTTCCCACACTTGTGGCAAACCCCCCAAAATCAAAAGAAAAATTCTGTCTCCCGATATAGCCATCGACCGTTTCCACACCCACGGGAACAGCCTAAGCCACTCCTTCTTCATCCTCCCAATCACCCTAACTCTACTTGCTTTTAATGACGTAACATTAACTCTCCTCTGTAGTTTTTCCAACTTAACTCCAAAATTTTTAACAACTTGTACATCATAGTTTTTTTTTGTTTGTTTTGTTTTTGTTTTGTTTTTTTAATATATAATACAATCTATATTTTTGTAAACTTACTATTTACTTCAAGTCAGTCAGATGCCTGTGCAAATGCTTAATTATTCTACCTTATATTTTGTTCATGCTTAGCTCCCACCAGTCTCTTCTTCTTCTTTGATCTTCTTGATGAACTCCTGCGCCTCCTCTGGGGTCTTGAAGATGTGGGTTCTGCCCTCATACGTGGTCAGCAGTCTCGCAGGATAGATTACACCATGACGAATCCCAAGGTTGCGCAGCACCTTACGTACGGGATCAAACTGCTTCCTCAATTGCTGGATTCCTGAGGCCAAATCTGGGTAGAACCGCACCTGCTGGTCCTGGTGTTTAATCTTCCCTTTAGCACGTGCAGCGTTGAAGATCTTCATCCTGTCTCTGTTGCTAAGAAACATCATAATTAAGTCCTCGGCGTCCCTTATCTCTCCGTGGGCCAATACGATGTGCTTTTTCCAGAACCACTGCTGATTGCAACTCCTCGCTGCCCAGCACCTCCGGAATCCACTTTTCCAGAAAGGAACATACGTCCCGACCTTCTGATTCCTCTGGAAGACCCACCAGCCTCAAATTATTCTGTCTCGACCGAGATTCCAAATCCAAAATATTATCTTCCAGACATTTATTTTTTTTTTTCCAAAGTGCGCACCTTTAATTGAAGACGGGTGACGTCATCTTCAGCACTAGCGAGACGGAGCTCCATCTGCGCCGTTCGTTCTACACAGTCACCCAATTCCTTTCTTATTCCTTCCAACGCTGTCATAATCCCATCAAATCTAGAGGAAAAGTCCGCTCTCATTGAACTCATGGCAGCCATCAGCGCATCTGCGCCATTCCCCGCAGAAATCGCACCGTTGCCAGCCTCCTCCGCCATATATGGAGTTTTGTTTGCTGCGTCACAGACCTGAAAGTCCGTTAATTTGGACTGTTTCGGCGGCTCGCTTTTTCCTTTTCCTGGTTTTCCAGCCTTAGGCTTCGCCGACATATCCTCGCCCAAATGCTGGGATACGTTCTGTCCCAAATGAGAGAGTTATTTGCCGATTTTTTTCTCCAGGAGCAGAGCAGAGCGAGACACGTCCGTCCTACGTGGCAGCCATAACCGGAAGTCATTACCTTTCAATTTAATAAATCCTTGGTGGCATATGCAATATGTAATAAAATAATAAAAAACTATAATTCACTTGTGTTTCTTAACATTACCCATTATAATAAATAGTGGGATAAACAACTGGGATAAACATTGAAGGGACACAAAACTAATGATGATAACTGGAACATTAGTAAAATCAATTTATGAGGTGATAAAATTTGCACTCCTGTTGATGTAAATACTGATGTAAGAACGGGGAAGTCGTGAGGTTTCCCCAAATTTTTCTTTGCAAGATGGCACCGAGATTTGATCTTTGTGGGAGATGGGAGGAGGCCGGACAATGGGTGTGGGTGATGGGCTCATCGGTGACAGGCCACAGGGGAAAGGACCTCTCAGCTGACAAGCATTTTTTGAAGCTAAGTAGAACAAATAACATTGCAAATGACGTAAAGCATAACAATTTAAATGACTCTGACTTTAAAAATGTAGTGTTCATATGACTTCACACTGCAGGATACATCTGATGCCACTCACCACATACTGGTGTGACAATATCACATTTCAGAAATGTGACAGTAATAAGGAATGTGTTTTCCCGGTGCTCAGCCATGGCTGAGCTGGGCCTCGGGACTACAGCCCACCCCATAATTTACCAAGGAATATATAAAATAAGGCAGTCCTTGTACAAAATTAAGCCAAATTGTAATTAGGCAATATGTCCGCCTTTCCATTGATTGAAGAAGTGAGACACAACCTTTCACAAGGATTCACTTACACAAATTCAACCTGTCTGTGTTCAATTGGACAGACAGATGTGATCTAAGTGACTATCTCAGAATGGTCACTCTAAATGCTAAGTCACATCAAATCTGCACAGACAGCTATATTACTTTTTAGACTAAGTCAAGAGACGACACGCACAGAAGAAGCTATGACTATTGAAACCTCATTTTGATGGAGCTATACTACTCACAAATTTTCATCTTAATGTGTGTAATACATAAAAAGTGGTAACAAGCTTCCTTCTAGTAAAAAGAAAGTAAATACCCTGTAACTTTGCTGCACGTGCATCTCCATGCATCAAAAGGGGGGTACCAAAGAAATTAATTAGCAAAAAATAATTAGTAATCCTCAGAAAAATAGATAATAAAAATTATCAATAGATGATCAATAATGAAGAGAAAAATATGAATGGAACCGCTTGGTAATGAAATCACAGCATTCAATAGGAGAAGTTAAAAGTTACATCAATAAATTTCAGATATTTAAGAAAATATCTGCAGATTATTGTAAAAGAAATATCATGTTTATAAGAAACAAGGTAAACTGATAAGGAAGAAAAAACATGCATATATACAGACGTGGACAAAATTGTTGGTACCCCTCTGTTAATGAAAGAAAAACCCACAATGGTCACAGAAATAACTTGAATCTGACAAAAGTGGTAATAAATAAAAATTCTACGAAAATTAACCAATTAAAACCAGATAATGCTTTTGAATTGTGGTTCAACAGAATTTTTTTAAAAAACAAACTCGTGAAACAGGCCTGGACAAAAATGATGGTACCCTTAACTTAATGTTTCTGTAACTGTCAATGAGACTTCTGCACCTCTCAGCAGTTATTTTGGCCCACTCCTCATGAGCAAACTGCTCCAGTTGTCTCAGGTTTGAAGGGTGCCTTCTCCAGACAGCATGTTTCAGCTCCTTCCACAGATGTTCAATAGGATTTAGATCAGGGCTCCTAGAAGGCCACTTTAAAATAGTCCAATGTTTTCCTCTTAGCCATTCTTGGGTGTTTAGCTGTGTGTTTTGGGTCGTTATCCTGTTGCAAGACCCATGACCTATGACTGAGACCAAGCTGTCTGACACTGGGCAGCACATTTCTCTATAGAATACCTTGACAGTCTTGAGATTTCATTGTACCCTGCACAGATTCAAGACACCCTGTGCCAGATGCAGCAAAGCAGCCCCACAACATAACACAACCTCCTCCATGTTTCACAGTAGGGACAGTGTTCGTTTCTTGGTATGCTTTATTTTTGCGTCTGTGAACATAGAGCTGATGTGCCTTGCCAAAAAGTCCAGTTTTGTCTTGTCTGTCCATAGGACATTCTCCCAGAAGCTTTGTGGCTTGTCAACATGCAGTTTGGCAAACTCCAGTCTGGCTTTTTTATGATTTGTTTTCAACAGTGGTGTCCTCCTTGGTCGTCTCCCATGAAGTCCACTTTGGCTCAAACAACAATGATGCGATCTGTGCGATCTGACACTGATGTACCTTGACCTTGGAGTTCACCATGAATGTGTTTAGAGGTTGTTCTGGGCTCTTTTGTTACCATTCGTATTATCCGTCTCCTCCTGCGGCCACATCCAGGGAGGTTGGCTACAGTCCCGTGGATCTTAAATTTCTGAATAATATGTGCAACTGTAGTCACAGGAACATCAAGCTGCTTCGAGATGGTCTTATAGCCTTTACCTTTAACATGCTTGTCTATAATTTTCTTTCTAATCTCCTGCGACAACTCTCTCCTTTGCTTCCTCTGGTCCATGTTTAGTGTGGTACACACCATGTCACCAAACAGCACAGTGACTACTTGTCACCCTTTAAATAGGCCGACTGACTGATTACAAGTTTGTAGACACCTGTGATGTTAATTAGAGGACACATCTTGGTTGAACATGTCCCTATGGTCACATTATTTCCAATCTTTTCTAGGAGTACCATCATTTTTGTCCAGGCCTGTTTCATGAGTTTGTTTTTTAAAATAATTCTGTTGAACCACAATTCAAAAGCATTGTCTGATTTTCATTGGTTAATTTTCATAGAATTTTTATTTATTACCACTTTTGGCAGATTCAAGTTATTCCTGTGACCATTGGGGGTTTTTCTTTCATTAACAGAGGGGGACCAACAATTTTGTCCACGTCTGTAAATGTCTATTTCTCTATATGTATATCATTAAAAAGAGCACCCGGAGTATAAAGAACAATGAACTGTTAAAATGTGATCTATTGTGGTATTATCTCTGTTCTTATCACTGAATTGCAGGAGACGTTCTTTCTCCATTTCTCATTGTCTTAGAAGCGGAGAAACAGTGCCCCTCTGCTGTGAGAAAGTGGTTGGATGTGGTACTGCACTCCTATTGAGGGACTTGAGGTCAGGCCAAAGAAGCTTCCTTTGTTAAAAAAAAAAAAAAGATTTAACAATTAAACAATCAAATGAGGCTGCAGTCATACCACTGCTGTGTGATTAGACAGGACTGTGCGGCACAGTAAAGGAAGGAAGCTAGCTTACTTTTTTCAGAACAATCAGATAATAGGATGCCAGCAAGGTCATTGCTGTTTAGAGAGCTTGTTAGCAACATCAGCAAGTACTAAATGCATTTATGGAGCAGGAGGATTTGGTTTTTAGTCAGAAATATGTTTACCAAACTACAGATAATTATAAAAGACAAGAGACTGTATTTCCTGTCCAACAGGATAAGTGTAACATACTAATGCATCTCAGTAAATTAGAATATTGTAAAAATGCTAATGATTTTGTTTTTACAATAGTCTACAACTGAAAAAGGACAGAGTAACATACTGCAAGCCTTTTTGATTTAATTTTGATGATTGCGGTTATAGATTGAAATTAAATTACAAATAACTATATTCTAATTTACTGAGATGCACATGCCTGGCTTTCCCCTATGCTGCTAATTGAACTGATGCCATTATGCTGATCTTTATCAGACCAATTATTTGGTTATTTTACTGATTCAAGATTCAAAGGCTTTATCGTGCTCAGTTAAGAAATGCAACATTTTCTGAGCAACGAAGTTCTTACTCTGCTTTCCCATGAATGCCTAGGTAATAGATATACATCAATACTAATAAGGTAATAACACATCTAATACTAATGAATACTAATAACACACAGTAATAACACACATTAGGCAATTAGGACACCTTGAACACATTCTGATACTAAGACTAATACTAATGAATACTAATAACACACATTAGGCAATTAGGACAGTTAAAGCAGTTAAACTAGAGGAAACAAGAAGAATGAAAATTGAAAATTCACTGGATGGCTATAATGGACAATCGTATATTAATATCAGAGATGATATGAACTTTAGATGGCATAAGCCTATGTACAGTGTGCAAATGAGCAATGTGCAAATTACAAATTAGCACCCAGTGTGAGAATTTCCCTGTAATTCCTCTGTCATGATTTTACCCAGTGGACTGTACAATAGTAATTTAGCAGCAGAAATGATATGGACATGAGACAAGGTGAGACTATGTACACTGTGCAAGTGAGCAATGTGCAAATTTAGCAACCAGCATGTGAATTCCTATTTGCAAAGCTGTGTTTGCAAATAAGGAGTTTGTTTGGGAGTTTATTTGTTCAGGAGTCTGATGGCAGGGGGAAAGGAGTTTTTTAGTCTGGTTGTCCTGCATTTCAGGTTGTCCTGAATTTACTGTGGTTGTTTAGTCCAGAAAATGTGCATTTTTCTGTTTGTGTTTAGTTTCAACAGATGCTGAATAGCATTTTTAGTGTTTGACCAAAGGCGGGGTAGGGATGGGCATATCAATACTCAAATATCGATACTTTGACACCAGCTGGTCGATACTTTTTTAAATATCGCAATACCACCGTGTTAATACAAAACGTGCAATTTGTTTTCACTTCTGAGAGTTTTAGGCATTAAATTTATATATGAAAAACCAGCCCAGGCATATTTTACAGATGGTCTGCCGTGTCACATGAACATTAATACAAATGTATATCATGAGGCTGAGCACAGTGTTTTACCGAGCTCAGGCTCTTAATTTATTTCTGAATATTTTCTGTATTTTTCTAGCTTTGTGTTGTTTCTCTGTGTTTTGAGTAATGATGTTTCCTAGGTGGTTTATTGTTCTGTTAATTATTTATGTCCTGAATATCATTTTTTTAATCAGTCTCTGTAATTAGGAATTATATTTTTGTTTCTGTATGACACAAGTGTCCTACCTCCTCTTCCAGACACTCCCACTCTGCCATTTGCTCATTGTCTGTTCTCATGTCATCTCAGCTGTGAGCAGTTGTGTAATTAGGTCACCTGCCCACTCACTAGCCTGCACCTGCTGCCCATTGTCTCATTTTGTTCCAAACTATTTAAAGACTGTCAGGTTGTTTGTTCACTGCGGCAGTCTCATCGATATCCTCTCTCCTCACCACCAGAATTGGATTCCTGTTCTAATACCATTTTGTGAGTTTACCTTGATTTCCTGTCCTTGTTTTTTTTGCCTTGCCTACTCTGGCACTTTGTGTGCTTTTTTGTTAATACAAACTGCAAACTGCAGTTGGCGCGTGGGTCTATCTCACTCTGCCCCGAGGGGCCATTTATGACAATGCAAGTATGCCAGATTTAGCATTACTGCTAATTTGTATCTGTAGTCCCTTAGTACACAAGAAGAACACCTGCAATAAAACTGTACATTGTGTATATGCAAAAGTGCAAGAGTTAATAGTAGTAGTAGTAGATTAGTTTATTTGACAGGGACAGTGCAATAAACATAGACAATTAATCAAAGACAATCAATCTGATGTGTTGCACATAGAGTGTATAGCTATTAGCTAATTTGCAACTCTTGTCCCTGGATGGGCTTTAGAAAAAAGAATCAAGATAAAAAATATACACAATAACCACATACATCAATGCAGAAAAATTATAAATACACAATTATAAATATTATAAATATTATAAATACACAAATATAACAGCCTGACTCACATTTAACATAAATATTATAAATATTATAAATACACAAATATAACAGCCTGACTCACATTTAACACATATAACATAACTCACATTTGCCTATTTCAGGCCTTCCTCCCTCCATCACTCACTATAAACAAACACATTTATTCCTTCCCTTCATTCACTCTCACTTTGCAGACAATTAATTCATACATGAGTACATTCTTGTTTATTTTTCAGCCAGTTTTTAACATTTTTAGTGAATGTTTTAAAGTCCGTTATTATTTTAATTTCATTTGGCATTGTGTTCCAGATGTGACTGCCCTTTATAGAGAAAGCTGTTTGTCCAAATGTGGTTCTGCGGTGGAATATTTTACAGTTATTGTTAACAGAACTCCTGGTGGCTCTGCTGCTGTCCTGTCTTTGGACAAAACCAGCAAGTGGCTCGGGTGCTGATTTATGGAAACATTTGAACGTTAATTTCAGAAGACAGAGGTCAATGAAGCTCTCAAAACTCAATAGGTTGTATTTTTTTAAAACATTACAGTGATGCCACCTAATGGGCTTTTTGTCCAAGATTTTTAGGGTTTGATTATATAATGAACCTATATGTCTTATTGTGGAAGGGGCTGCTTGAGCCCAGACTGTCAAACAGTATGATATATGAGAAAAAACCATAGAATGCATATACAGTGCAGCTGCTTCGTAAGGTATGTAATATCTAATTAATTTAAAGCAGTTCAGATTTTTTTTTACTGTTTTTGAAATTTTCTTTATATGAAGATTAAATTTGAGTTGAGGATCTAGTACAATGCCAAGGTATTTGAATTCTGTAGCTAAACTGATGTCATGATCATGTATATTAACTTTAAAATGTTGCAGGTTACATTTTTTGATTGAAAAGCACATTGAGACTGTTTTCTGAAGGTTCAGCAATAGATGGTTCTTGAGGAGCCACTCTTGGACATCAACCATACTTGTAGACAGTACATCTGCAGCCTGTGCTGGAGTCTTGGCAGCTGTGTAAATAACTGCATCATCTGCATAAAGTTGGCATGTTGCAGCTGAGCAGTGTAACGGCAGGTCATTAATAAAAATGCTGAAAAGTAAAGGACCAAGAATGGACCCTTGTGGGATACCCATGCGGTTGTTTAAAAATGAGGATTTATCCTGGTGAACTTTTACACACTGTTCTCTATTCTGGAGATAAGATGCAAACCATTCTAATGTATTTGGGGAGAAGTTAAAAGATACCATTTTGGATAAAAGCAAACTGTGGTTTACAGTATCGAAAGCCTTTTTGAGATCTAGAAAAACAGCTCCTACCACATTACCCCTGTCCAAGGACTGTTTGACGTTTTCAATAAGGCAACAATTTGCTGTTTCTGTTGAGTATCCTGGTCTAAAACCAAATTGATGTGGATGAAGAAGTTGATTGTCTTGTAAGTAGTCTATCAGCTGTGTAGCTACAACTTTTTCAAGAACCTTAGATAGGACTGGTAAGATAGAGATTGGGCGGTAATTGCATATATCGTCTTTACTGCCTGATTTATGAACTGGTATGACGACAGCTTTTTTCCAGCCAGATGGAAATGTACTAGACCTAATGGAGAGATTAATGAGATGAGTCAGTGGTTTGATTAATATTTTGCTGTGCATTTTGAGAAAGGAGGTGCTCATATTGTAGATATCATTAGTTTTTGAGTTTGACAGTGTTTTAACAATACCAGCAATTAACTTCTCATTTACCTCATCGATGTGAAAAGTATCTGTTGGAAGTATGGAATTTGTGTTGTTGAGCACATTTGGCAGCACAAAAATTTTTGTTAAGTCTTCCACAGAGCCCACAAAGTGTGAATTAAATTCATTTGCCAAAGTAGCCTTGTCACTGACGGTCTTGCCATTGATTCTAAGTTCCTTTACCCCCTTCTGATCGTTTTTTTTATTAGTTAAGTTATTTAAATGCCTCCATAGGGAACTGTTGTTACCCTTTGCATGATCTATCAGTTTATTGTAATAAGATATTTTTGATTTTCGCAGCTCATGTACCACTTTATTTCTTAAACTTTTGTACACCAGGTGATCATTTTGTAGTTTGGAGGTTAGTGATGTTTTCAGTGCATAGTCTCGCCTCTTCATAAGTTTTCTTATTTCATTATTTAACCATGGTAGGCTAATCTTCTGTTGTCTACTTTTAATTTGCTTTGAAATTTTTCTATAGGACTTTGTGATTGTTGCAGTTATAAAATTACAACAATCATCTACTTCACATGTTGCCATGAGCTGCTCCCAATTTTGATTCTCTAAGTAATGTTCAAACTCCTCATTTTTTTGATTTGGGATAATAAATTTGATTTGTCAATATCGACTCCCCCAAATACTGTAGTCGCTTTTTAGTAAGTTTCCTGACAGCAAGAACCATGTTATGATCTGAGAGACCAGTTACAAGATTATAGGTTCTGGTTATTCGTTCTGGTTTATTAGTAAATACCATGTCAATAAGTGTTCTGGATTGTTTGGTTATCCTGGTGGGTCCTTTGATGATTTGCTGGTAATTAAATTTAGTCATGAGGCTTTTCAGTTTTTGTTTGTCTTTTTTATCAGACCAGTTGATATTAAAGTCACCATGAATTATTGTTTCTCTGTTCTTCTCAAGTTGTTTAACCAGATCACTTAATTCATTATAAAAGGAAGAGTTGTGTGACGGTGGGTTGTACACTACTGCAATGTTGAAATTCATACCGGAGAGAGACATACATTAACAGCTAAACATTCAAGTGAAGTATTCAAATCAACCAGTTGACATTTATATTTGTCTTTGATGTAAATTAAAACACCTCCTCCCCTCCCTACCTGCCTGTCTTTTCTAAAACACTGGTAGCCCACAATATCGATCATATTAGTGTCTATGTTACTGTGTAGCCAGCTTTCTGAGAGACAAAGGTAGTCCAGATTTGAGTCCAACAGCAACACCGAAATCTCATCTCTTTTGGGGATTATGCTCCGTATGTTTAAATGTCCGCCGAGGACATTTAAGGTGCTGCAAAACAAAACATTCAAATGTCACACAAGTGAAGTGCTGTGTATGCGTACACACACATGCACCCAAGCACCTCACAGCAGCAACAAACAAGAGGCGGGGCATATGTGTGTGATGCATGGGCACATGTGTATATGTGCATGCCATAGAGCAACCACTAGTTATGGGTACAGTTTTGGTTGTCTAAAAGCCAATTTTTACATTGAGTCTTAAAAGCGTTTAGTATGGTACGTTCTCTGATTGCAGGTGGCATGTTATTCCACATCTTGGTGCCCCTCACTGATAGCACAGTTTGAGCAAATGTGGTGCGTCTGTGGGGGACCTCACAGTCTCCTCTGGTGATTGCTCTGGTGGCTGTACCGGTGACAGTCCTCAGTTTAAGGGTGCAATCAGACGGCCACTGTTTGGTCCGGACCAAAGGACCAAAACGTGGCTTCCACGGATAGTTTGGTTTGTTTGATGCAGTCTGAATGCACGTTGGAACTCTGGTGCACACCAAACAAGCAAAGTCTGGTCTCCCTGAAAACGGGGGTCTCGGTTCTCTTGCAAACGAAGTCTGGTGCGCTCCACTTGCAGTGTGAATCCAAACAAAACTTTGATCCAGCAAACCAAAGGGCAGAAGTGCCCTGTCAGTGTTTGAGGAACCATAGCAACACCAGTGTTGGGGGTAGTTGCTCAAAAAAGTAATCCATTACAATTACTAGTTACTTTTTAAAAATATAATCCCTTACTTTACTTAATTACTCTGGCAAAAGTAATCAATTACAGATTACTTCTGGATTACTTTCAGATAGCGTCAGTGAAATGTACCATATTTCCACATAAGTTAAACCGTATATGCCCAAACTTCACATTTT
The DNA here is from genome assembly GCA_020510985.1 of Pholidichthys leucotaenia. NCBI lineage: Eukaryota > Metazoa > Chordata > Actinopteri > Cichliformes > Pholidichthyidae > Pholidichthys > Pholidichthys leucotaenia. Next base: position 14,744,960 of record CM035844.1, read on the forward strand.
TTATAGCCTATACTAACAAATAAGACAAAGAAAAAGCTTTTTCACTCTTCTGTCTTTAATGGAAAATTAAAATCTTCCTGATGGCACTTAACAGAAATGTAAGAACTTTCATATCTGATGTCCATGATATCTGAAATGAAAGTTATGGCTGGATATCCGGAAGTGAAAACCCACTACACATGAATGGGAAAAGTGATGTTATTAGTGCTAGGAAGAATTAAATTTCACATATCCGAAATAGTCATTATGTATAAGAAGAATATCATTCTGGATATCTTAAATGTTCATTTTGACTTGGAATTGCAGATGTCTGCAGTGCAAATGCAGTCTAGCCAATAAATGTCAAAATGCCTTGCTATGGGCACACACATTTTTTTCCAGCCTGCCACATGTCCTGCTAATATGTAGTGGCTCCTTTTAGCTCAAGAAAAAAATGAAAACAACAACAGACAAATCTCACAAAATAAAGAGAAAGATACAAAGTCAGGAGAACTCTGCACATATTTGAGAAACAAAACTTGTAATTTTGACATGCACAAAACATGCAACTATAAGAGAAAAAAACTTCCAGACTTTATCAGAAAAAAAAACCTAATAATGCACAAATATATTGACGGATATACTGGTCTCGGTCCATATTCACCTTGGTGTCTGGTGACTTTCAGGACTGATTTCTGCCTTGATACAGTCAACTGTAGACAACTGCAAATTCATAAGTCATCCAGATTGCAACAATTTTAATATATTTCAGTTCAGTTATTTGTATAATCCAGATTTTTAAAACAAAACAAATAATCAATATTGGTTATTAGCAAACTCATAAAAAACTGGTGTCAGCCTAAAATGTCACAAATGGAATAAAGTGGTATTTTAATATGGAAAAGGGTAGAATTTAACATAAGTTTCTACATTTTAAGACTAAAAATTAGAACACAAGAGAAAAACTCTTACATTTACAAGAAGATATACAAGAAAAGTAGCAAGTATCGATTTCATGTTCCCTTTGTGTCATGGGCAGCGAGAGCATGCCCCTCCTGTCCTGCCTCACATTCGTCAACTCATCACTGCACCTGAGGCAGAAGACACACCTGCACCCGCTCATCAGCCAGCGTACTTAAGGAGGCTCTCTCCACGCATTCAACACTGGCTTGTCTGGGTATACTGCCCGCATCGTAGACAAGCAAGTATAATTCAACAAGTTAGACATGCTGGCTTACCTTGTCATTCTTCTCTCTTCTCAGGTTGCTGCCACCGTGCAGGTGTGTTTCCAGGACTGCGCGCGCTCTCCTGCCACATTTCACCATTCCCTCAGCATCCAATCTCCACCCGGTCAGGCACCACCAGTTCATTCCCCACACCCTACTGGTTCGTCTATTCCTCACTGGGTCCTGCCAGTTCTCCCTGGATTCCCAAGTAAGTGGCAATTTGGTTTGCCCATTTCCCCTTACTGTTCTCCTCCGCTCACAGCTCTCGTCTTCTCTCCATAGGCTGGTTCCTCTGGCGAGTGACTGTTTCTTCAGCTGTGTGCTTGTTTGCAATTTAATAAACTTTCAAACGTGCCCCTTCGTGTGGTTACTTTTCCTGTGCTGTTGCATCGTGCATGTGATTAATTAACCATGACACCTTTGTAGTTATTATTAATAATAGTAGTAATAATAATAATAATAATAATTATTATTATTATTATGGAACCTTTCTTTTTTGTTTCTATGGAAGAAAATTGTAAAGCACAGCAGACATGATGTATAAAGAAAATGGTGCATTCGATTTAAGTCAATTATCAGCCGTAAACACCATAAAGCTCCACCCGGGCAGGAAACTCCTGTGTACATATGTATCACATTGAAGATTTCCCACGCTGTGGTGCTTCATAGCGCTTTCAGAGTGTAGCCGCTTCAGAGTAGAGATGGTAGGAAGCCTAGACATCCCGAAAACCAGAATAAACTGCTCCATGCTGTCTCAGCACATCAGTGCAGTTGTTTTCCCATTTTGTAAGTGGTTAAAAAGAAATGCTAGGAACACGCTCTTTTGGATTAGTAACTGTACAGGCATTACTACATTTATCAGACTAATGCGTTACATTACTGCGTTACACTGAACAGTAATCTGTAAAGCTACAAAGTAATGCATTACACCCAACACTGAGCAACACGTAGTCTGAGAAAAGGAAGTGGTGTTTACTGCAGTACATTTTGAGTAGAAAATAACAACAAAGACAACTGCGCGAATCCGAGAAATCCTTTTACCGGTGAAAGCTGAGGAGAAAAGTTAAAAAATGTCTCGTTTGTGGTGGACAAACAACCCGGCTGAATTGAATGGATTTCTGTTTTCGGTCCTGGCCAATTGATGAGCCTGATTTTTCTTCTTTGCCGAGATTTCTTCTTCCTGGTCAGCGGTGGTTTCAGCTACAGCGCCCCAAATGAGCAGTTGTTGTAACAGCATGGCGTTTTTCCAGGCAGTTTGGTCCACTGCAGTGTGAATGCAAACCAAACCAAACAAAGGTGGGAAAATTCTCAGCATTCCCTGCCCAGTCAAACCGAGACCCCTGGACTGTCCTGGTCTGAATGCAGCCAAATGCGGCGGCATGAAAAATAAGGCAGCGAAGTGAGGTTTTAAATAGGTTTATTATCATACCGCCATCACGGAGCTCGCCCCATGGGTGAGCCCGGAGGCTCTCCAGCAAGGTGTGCAGATGAGCAGTCGTCAGAGTGAGAGAATGAGTTACAGAGTAATGCAGCTTATATACCCAACTACAGACAATACATGAAAGGCATTCACAGCAGTAGGTATGGGCATTTGCATTTGAGAGACACACATAACAATAAGGAGATTGCTGGCCGTAATTCACCTCTGCTCCGGAGCTGTAGGACAAAAGAGGTTACAAGGCACATCTACATATTGTTATCAGTCATTGGATCACAGTAAGGGCAGGAAGCATGAACAATGCATGAATGGCACATTAACATCACAGTACTGAGCCGGAAAAAGCCAGAAGAAGCGGGGCTGCCTGTTGACATTAATACACACATTTCACTGTTCTGTTAATTGCTCTAGCCGAGCGCTGTGCCTGACCCAGTCTGTTGTGGGGGTTACGCCACACGCTCCCCCCCAGAGGGCTCGGCAGGCGGCCAAGGCCTCGATAGTCCGGCTTTGGCAACGAGCAGGGAAAGCTCTGTGCAGGCGGAGGTGGAGGGGGGTGGGGGGTAATAAATGCCGGCCGGGGACGGTGAAATCGTCTGAGCCGCGCAAAAATTGCTTGTGGGTCTGCGATGTTGAGGGGCTGTCCCGTTGAACGTGCGGAGATCCACAAGAAGAAAAATTAGTCACTGACTCCTCTCGCGATTAAGTCCTGCAAGGATTAATAGCGGCCGTGAAGAAAAAAGGAGCGGCGAGGATTAACAGCAGCCATGAAGAAAAACAGGGGCGGCTGTAAGAAAAAAAAAAAAACAAAAGCAAAGGGACTTGGCGTGTTGACTTTAGGTGCGGGCACAACCTTAAAGCCTTCGGGGACCGCAGACTGCTGAATTCCCGTTGTGCGTCATGGCTAAGACCATAAGAAAATCCAGTGAGCAAGCTGCGTGCGTGCCTCAGGTGTACGAGCAAGCCTGAAGGGCCTGTGTGCAGCGGCGAAGGAGGATGGCGGTCAGTGGAGCCGTATGTGTCCCGTGCGTGGTGCGCCGTCCTCGTAACTCCCCGGTGTGTGTGCCGGGGTTCTGTGCGTGGGTGGGCCTGCTGGAAAGGGAGAGTCAGGGTCAGGGAGCTTAATCATCCCTGTTGTAGTTGTTGTAGATGGGTCATGGTGCGTTCAGGTCCACACGCTGCGTTCTCCGTCGGCCATGGAGGTTGCCGTCGTGGAGAGAGGACGAGGTGCGTGCGCTCTTGTGTGGAGACACAGAATTGTGTGTCAGAAGCCGTGAGAGCGGCCGGTCCAGCGTGGATGTGCCGATCTAGGCGTGCAGATCTCACCATGAAGTTTTCCGCAGCTGTCCCGGTCGTGGGTGGTCTCCGGAGAGTTTCGCCTGGTAACTCTGCGTCGAAGTCTCCCTGAAGCAGAAGGGAGGGCAGATAATTTGCGTCAGGCTGCTGCGTTCGCTTGTCGTCGGAGAATCATCGCCGGGTGCTGCGTTCGTTGCCATCAGGACACCAGCGTGGCTGTCCAAACCAGAAGGTTGCGTTGCACAAAGCGTGTGCATTTTCGGGGTCACCAGTGCGGCGGCATGAAAAATAAGGCAGCGAAGTGAGGTTTTAAATAGGTTTATTATCATACCGCCATCACGGAGCTCGCCCCATGGGCGAGCCCGGAGGCTCTCCAGCAAGGTGTGCAGATGAGCAGTCGTCAGAGTGAGAGAATGAGTTACAGAGTAATGCAGCTTATATACCCAACTACAGACAATACATGAAAGGCATTCACAGCAGTAGGTATGGGCATTTGCATTTGAGAGACACACATAACAATAAGGAGATTGCTGGCCGTAATTCACCTCTGCTCCGGAGCTGTAGGACAAAAGAGGTTACAAGGCACATCTACATATTGTTATCAGTCATTGGATCACAGTAAGGGCAGGAAGCATGAACAATGCATGAATGGCACATTAACATCACAGTACTGAGCCGGAAAAAGCCAGAAGAAGCGGGGCTGCCTGTTGACATTAATACACACATTTCACTGTTCTGTTAATTGCTCTAGCCGAGCGCTGTGCCTGACCCAGTCTGTTGTGGGGGTTACGCCACACCAAACATATTTTCCCAGGGGGAAGGGGTGCATAGCCATTTAATATATTATAAATTGAATGGGTAAATTTGAGATTTTTATGATTTTCAAAAGACAGAAAATTGTATTTCTTGTAAATGTGACAACAATGATATGTGGGATCTTTCTTATCAAAGATTTTATGGCTTTTTTGTATAAGGATTCATTGGGTTTGATTAGTTACACCAGTGAGTGACCAGTTGGTAAAACAGTAATCGATGTGTGAGAAGATCATTGCATGCAGAAGCATTTTGGCTGTACTAACTGTCAGCAATGGTCTGAGTTTTTTTTTTAATGTGTTTTTTAAAGGTTAATGAGGAATCTTTTAAATATATATATATATATATATATATACAGTGTATATATATATATATACAGTGTATATATATATATATATACACACACTACCGTTCAAAAGTTTGGGGTCACCTCAGACAATTTTTGTGTTTTCCATGAAAAGTCACACTTTTATTTACTACCATGAGTTGTAAAATGAATAGAAAATATAGTCAAGACATTGACAAGGTTAAAAATAATGATTTGTATTTGAAATAATAATTTTTTCCTTCAAACTTTGCTTTCGTCAAAGAATCCTCCATTTGCAGCAATTACAGCGTTGCAGACCTAACATGATTGCACAAGGGTTTTCTAATCCTCCATTAGCCTTCTGACGCAATGAGCAAACACATTGTACCATTAGAACACTGGAGTGATAGTTGCTGGAAATGGGCCTCTATACACCTATCTAGATATTGCAACAAAAATCAGACATTTGCAGCTAGAATAGTCATTTACCACATTAGCAATGTATAGAGTGTATTTCTGATTAGTTTAATGTTATCTTCATTGAAAAAAAGTGCTTTTCTTTCAAAAATAAGGAAATTTCTAAGTGACCCCAAACTTTTGAACGGTAGTGTATATCAGAATCAGAATCAGAATCAGAATCAGCTTTATTGGCCAAGTATGCACAACACATACAAGGAATTTGACTTTGGCTAAAAACTTGCTCTCGTTGTTCAGGTGGAGGATTTAAATAAGATTTAAATAAGGATTCAATGACAACAGAGTATGTACAGTAAATAACAGTCTGTCCACGTTTCTATAAAAGGATGCAAATATATACAGGAATATATGCAGTTATTTACTCAGACTATCCACACTTTGCAGAAATATATGAAAAAATATACAGTCATACAGTATTTCAATGTGAACTCAGATTCAGTGGTATAATGTGAATGAAGTAAAAAGCAGTGTGAGAGTTATGTGCAATGCAAGAATGGATGAAAAGTCATGAGTACAGCAACAGGTAGGACTAGGTGAATGTTAGGAGTTCATCAGAGTGATGGCTTGAGGAAAGAAACTGTTCCTGTGACGGGTGGTTTTGACATTCAGTGATCTGTAACGACGACCAGAAGATAGAAGTTCAAACAGTTTGTGGCCGGGGTGTGACGGGGCAGCAGAGATGTTTCCCGCCCATTTCCTGGTTATGGACCGATATAAGTTCTCAATGGAGGGTAGGTCGGTACCAATGATCCTCTCCGCAGACTTAATGATCCGCTGCAGTCTGGTCTTGTTCTGTTTAGTGGCAGATCCAAACCAGACAGTGATGGAAAAGCAGAGGACAGATTGGATGATGGCGGTGTAGAAGACAACCAGCAGCTCCTGAGGCAAATCAAAGTTCTTGAGCTGACGCAGAAAAAACAACCTCTGCTGGGCCTTTTTCCGGTCAGTGTCTATATGGGAGGACCACTTCAGGTTCCGGGAGATTGTGGTACCCAGAAACTTGAAGGAGTCCACAGTGGACACTGTGCTGTTGAGGATGGTGAGTGGGGAATGAAGGAGGGTGTCGCCTGAAATCCACAGTCATCTCCATTGTTTTGGCTGGGTTAAGTTCAAGATGGTTCTGGCCGCACCAGAGGATCAGCTGCTACACCTCCCGCCTGTATGCAGACTCATCACCATCCTGGATCAAACCGATGACTATGGTGTCATCCGCAAACTTCAGGAGCTTCACCGAAGGGTCCTCTGAGGTGCAGTCGTTGGAGTAGAGGGAGAAGAGCAGTGGGGAAAGGACACACCCTTGGGGGGCGCCAGTACTAATTTTTCGGGAGCTGGATGTAAATCTCCCTAGCTTCACCTGTTGCCACCTGTCAGTCAGAAAGCTGGAGATCCACTGGCAGGTGGAGGGGGGCACCTTGAGCTGGAGGAGTTTCTGATGAAGAATGCCTGGGATGATGGTGTTGAACGCCGAGCTGAAGTCGACAAACAAGATCCTGGCGTACGTCCCTGGGGAGTCGAGGTGTTGCAGGATGTAGTGTAGTCCCATATTCACTGCATCATCCACTGACTTGTTTGACCGGTAGGCAAACTGCAGTGGGTCCATCAGGGGGCCTGTGATGACCTTCAGGTGGTTCAGTACCAATCTCTCCAAGGATTTCATGACCACAGAGGTCAAGGCAACAGGTCTGTAGTCGTTTAATCCTGTAACAGAGGATTTCTTGGGAACTGGAATGATGATGGAGCGTTTGAAGCAGGAAGGCACTTCACACAGCTCCAGTGATCTATTAAAGATCCGGGTGAAGATAGGGGCCAACTCGTTGGAGCAGACTCTCAGGCAGGACGGAGACACACCATCAGGTCTTGCAGCCTTCTTGATCTTTTGTTTCTGAAAGACCCGGCGCACCTCCTCTTCACAGATCGTTAGTGCTGGTGGGAGGTCAGAGTGGAGGAGGGATGGAGTTCCTGGGGCTGCAGATAATCCTTTTGTGTGGGTGGAAGGTGAGAACTGTAGGTTCTTTTCAAACCTACAGTAAAAGCTGTTTAGGTCATTAGCCTATATATATATATATATATATATATATACACACACACACACACACACACACACACACATATGTATACATATGTACATATGTATACGTATATATGTACATATATATGTATATGTATATGTATGTATATACAGTATATGTATATATGTATGTATATATACTGTATATATATATATATACAGTGGGGCAAAAAAGTATTTAGTCAGCCAGCACCAATTGTGCATGTTCTCCCACTTAAAAGATGAGAGAGGTCTCCAATTTTCATCATAGGTATACCTCAACTATGAGAGACAAAATGAGAAGAAAAAAATCCAGAAAATCACATTGGAGGATTTTTAATGAATTAATTGGTAAATTCCTCAGTAAAATAAGTATTTGGTCACCTACAAACAAGCAAGATTTCTGGCTCTCACAGACCTGTAACTTCTTCTTTAAGAGGCTCCTCTGTCCTCCACTCGTTACCTGTATTAATGGCACCTGTTTGAACTCGTTATCAGTATAAAAGACACCTGTCCACAACCTCAAACAGTCAGACTCCAAACTCCACTATGGCCAAGACCAAAGAGCTGTCAAAGGACACCAGAAACAAAATTGTAGACCTGCACCAGGCTGGGAAGACTGAATCTGCAATAGGTAAGCAGCTTGGTGTGAAGAAATCAACTGTGGGAGCAATTATTAGAAAATGGAAGACATACAAGACCACTGATAATCTCCCTCGATCCGGGGCTCCACACAAGATCTCACCCTGTGGGGTCAAAATGATCACGAGAACGATGAGCAAAAATCCCAGAACCACATGGGGGGACCTAGTGAATGACCTGCAGAGAGCTGGGACCAAAGTAACAAAGGCTCCATCAGAAACACACTACGCTGCCAGGGACTCAAATCCTGCAGTGCCAGACGTGTCCCCCTGCTTAAGCCAGTACACGTCCAGGCCCGTCTGAAGTTTGCTAGAGAGCATTTGGATGATCCAGAAGAGGATTGGGAGAATGTCATATGGTCAGATGAAACCAAAATAGAACTTTTTGGTAAAAACTCAACTTGTCGTGTTTGGAGGAGAAAGAACACCATACCTACTTTGAAGCATGGGGGTGGAAACATCATACTTTGGGGCTGTTTTTCTGCCAAGGGACCAGGACGACTGATCCGTGTAAAGGAAAGAATGAATGGGGCCATGTATCGTGAGATTTTGAGTGAAAGCCTCCTTCCACCAGCAAGGGCATTGAAGATGAAACGTGGCTGGGTCTTTCAGCATGACAATGATCCCAAACACACCGCCCGGGCAACGAAGGAGTGGCTTCGTAAGAAGCATTTAAGGTCCTGGAGTGGCCTAGCCAGTTTCCAGATCTCAACCCCATAAAAAATCTTTGGAGGGAGTTGAAAGTCTGTGTTGCCCAGCGACAGCCCCAAAACATCACTGCTCTAGAGGAGATCTGCATGGAGGAATGGGCCAAAATACCAGCAACAGTGTGTGAAAACCTTGTGAAAACTTATAGAAAACGTTTGACCTCTGTCATTGTCAACAAAGGGTATATAACAAAGTACTGAGATGAACTTTTATTATTGACCAAATACTTATTTTATCGAGGAATTTACCAATTAATTCATTAAAAATCCTTCAATGTGATTTTCTGGATTTTTTTTTTCTTATTTTGTTTCTCATAGTTGAGGTATACCTATGATGAAAGTTGGAGACCTCTCTCACCTTTTAAGTGGGAGAACTTGCACAATTGGTGGCTGACTAAATACTTTTTTACCCCACTGTATATATATACGCACAGAGTTTCAAGTACTTCCGGTGTAACAAGGTCACGTCTCCCCCTTCCCTCAATGGCCTTTTGTGTTAATTTCTCAGCTGCCAACATTTCACAGAAAATGAAGTTCACATTTCAAAAAACACAGCAAAATCAGAGGGAAAAACAGGAGAAATTAAGTTGAGGACTCTGTGGATAATTTATGGGTTGATATATGGCTAAATAAGGATGAAGGTAAGGAAATTTTCCTGTTTTTATAAAAACTAGTGCAGTGTCCGGCCACATGATCATATTAAGGAGTGGTTCAGAACTTCTTATAATGGGTCTGAGGTCAGTTGCTCTGAACAACTCCTTATATGACCTGTTGTGTCCATAACTGAGGCGATAACGACAGAGCGAGATCACTGTTAACAGAGCTTTTTTAACAGTAACTATGTACATGATCCTGCAGACTTTCGGTGCTCCCAGCAGGCCAGGGCGTCAACGGTGAAAGAGGATGAGCCCCTTCCACCCAGATTCTTTATACCCCGGGTGGCGTCACTACCGGAAACGGCAGTGTGCCATCCCAGACCATTCCCCGGCCAACCCGGCCGCCATCTTACTAATACTGTTATTTCCATACGTAAATTTTCTCCCCCTTCAAAAAAACCCACAATCACACGGGTTGGCCCACCCAAATTTGTCACCGGACTCACACTCTAATCATAAAACATATGTAAAAAAAAGAAATAAAACCTATCCATTCACACAACCGAGGCTGGGAGGCTGGGTAGACCACCAGCGCCCCCTACACAGCTAGGCGGATTATTCTGCCGCCATGTCCCTAAGAGTCCAAAGTAAAATAAGCCGTGTTTCTAACGAAAATTAATCCCAGAACACACAGAACAAAAAAATCAACAGTAAACAATGCAAATATGAAACAATCTAACTGTGGCACATATGTTTGGTTCATATTTCCCACAAGAGTGTGGCACATATGTCTGGTTCATATCTCCCACAAATGTATGGCTTATGTGGATTGGGGCTTCACGTCTGGAGGAACAAGAGTCTGGATCAATGGGGGCCGACAGGAGATGGCGAGGAGGTGTGAAGTCGAGCCCTTGTCTCAGAGAGGAGGCCCTGGGGGGTTTCCCGGAACACCAGAGAATAAGAGACAATGGTGAATCTTCAGAGACTTGCATTGTGATTGAATGTTTGCAGAAGCACCATGTGACTTGAGTTCTTAATCCCCCGGAGGTATAAGCGTGTGCTGTAACATTATTCTGCCTCTTCTTGCTTTTGAGAATGTTGGATGATTGTGTTCTGCAATAAAGCCGAACCTGAGGAATACACTCATGTCTCGTCATTGAACACATCTTCCACACTGGTGACCCACGACAAAGAATGGCCGGAGAGAATTCTCCCGAGAAGAACTCATCAGAGGCCGGCCTGATGGCTGCCTCCACGCTCCAGCTGCCCGATTTCTGGCAGCACAGCTCGCGCTCCTGGTTTAGCGCGGTCGAGGCGCAGTTCAACCTCCGGAGAATCTCAAAGGATGAGACGAGGTTCTACCATGTGGTGGCGAAGCTGGACAGTCACACGGTCCAGAGGGTGGAAGACCTGGTTAACCACCCACCGGACACCGACAAGTATTGCGCATTGAGGGAGGTGCTGATCAGCCATTTCACCCCCTCGGTGCAACAGCGAGCAGAGGGGCTCCTAGAGTTGACAGAGTCGGAGAACGACAGACCGGCAGGCCTAATGGTGAAGATGTTGAGACTGAAAGACTCCGAGGATGGCGAATTTATTTTCGCCCACCTTTTCCTCCGGACTCTGCCACCAGCAGTGAGAGTGACCCTGGCAGACTCACCCCGATTGGCCAAGCGGGACTACCACGGCCTCGGCAAGGAGGCGCAGCGACTCGTCGACGCCCACAAGCGGAGCGCAGTTTCGGCCGCGGCAGCTGAGCAGAGGACAGCACCCGGAGATTCAATTCAATTCAATTCAATTCAACTTTATTTATATAGCGCCATTTCACAACAACAGTCATCTCATAGCACTATCAACTGTAGGGAGGACCCCCACAGTTGCAGAAAGACCCCAGCAATCAGGTGATCCCCTGTGAGCAAGCACTTGGCGACGGTGGAGAGGAAAAACTCCCTTTTAACAGGAAGAAACCTCCAGCAGAACCAGGCTCAGGGAGGGGCAGTCATCTGCTGCGACTGGCTGGGGGGTGAGGGGATAGAGAAGAAGAAAAGAACAGACATGTAGAGAGCAAACAGCACGATGGGGACTCAATCTATGGGAGAGAACAAACAAATGTTAATGACCAGCAAAAAAAAAAAATATTTCATAGAGAGTGAGGAAAGGAGTGAGGCCCAGTGCATTACTGGAGGTCCCCCGGCTGACTAAACCTATTAGCAGCATAACTAAGGGAGGGTTCAGAAAACACATGATCCCTCCCTAATTGTAGGCTATATCAAAAAGGTAGGTTTTAGCCCTATTCTTAAAAACAGAGATCGAGTCTGACTCCCGAATCCAGATTGGCAGCTGATTCCACAGGAGAGGAGCTTGATAACTGAAGGCTCTGCCTCCCATTGTACTTTTGGAGATTCTAGGTATTACAAGTAAACCTGCATTTTGGGAGCGTAGTGCTCTGTTAGGATGATACGGTAGTATCAGATCTTTTAAATAAAAAGGAGCCTGATTGTTTAGAGCTTTGTAAGTAAGAAGAAGGATTTTAAACTTAATTCTAAACTCTATGGGAAGCCAATGAAGGGAGGCCAGAACCGGAGAGATATGATCTCTCTTTCTAGTACCTGTTAAAACTCTTGCTGCAGCATTTTGGATCAGCTGAAGACTTTTTAAAGATGTTTTAGGACAACCTGATAATAAAGAATTACAATAATCTAATCTCGAACTAACAAAAGCGTGGATCAGCTTCTCAGCATCACTCTGAGACAAGATGCTCCTAATCTTGGCAATATTACGCAAATGATAGAAGGCAGTCTTAGAAACAAATTTAATATGTGAATTGAAGGACAAATCCTGATCAAAAATAACTCCAAGGTTCCTCACAGAGCTATTAAGAGAAAGAGTAACTGCATCCAAACTGAAAGTTTGATTTGGAAAGGAATTTCTAAGGTTTTTTGGACCAACAAGAATGACTTCAGTCTTATCTGAATTTAATAGCAGGGAATTACAAGTCATCCAAACTTTGATTTCCTTAAGACAGGCTTCTAACTTGGCTAATTGATTAGTATCATCTGGCTTCATTGACAGGTATAATTGTGTGTCATCTGCATAACAGTGAAAATGTATACAGTGCTTTCTAATAATGTTGCCTAACGGAAGCATATATAAACTAAAAAGAGTAGGGCCAAGCACAGATCCCTGTGGAACTCCATGACTAAGCTTTGAGCTGAGAGAAAACTCATCATTTACATGAACAAACTGGAACCTATCAGATAAATAAGATCTAAACCACTGCAACGAAGTTCCATTAAGTCCAACATAGTGTTCTAATCTATCAAGTAGAATATTATGATCAATAGTATCAAAAGCTGCACTAAGATCTAAAAGGACAAGTACAGAAACTAGTCCATTATCAGATGCAATGAGGAGGTCGTTAGTGACCTTCGCTAAGGCTGTTTCAGTGCTATGATGGATTCTAAACCCAGATTGAAACTCCTCAAATAAACCATGGTTTATTGATGGTTTGGAGCCGGGGTGGCGGCGCCAGACGAACCAATGATGGCGGCGACAGGCGTCAGGCGACGCGGAGCTGAAGACGGCCTGTGTTTCTACCACCGCCGTTTTGCGGAGAAGGCGCACAGATGTCTCCCACCGTGCCGCTTCAAGTGTCAGGGAAACGCCAAGACCGGGGGCCGGTAGCAGCTGTGTCCCTCGGAGAAGAAAATAAGCTGCTTTACCTGACAGATGCACACTCGGGGAAACAATTCCTCGTGGACACGGGTTCCCAGCTGAGTTTCGTCACGCCTACCTACGCGGAACGGCTGATGCCGTCCAAAGCTCCCTGGGTGTCAGTATCAGCAGTGAATGGCTCAGCGATTAAGACCTTCGGTGAGAGGACCATGCGTCTGTCCTTACAGGGCCGTTCATTCGAATGGACCTTTATTGTAGCAGCAGTCAGTTTCAACATGTTAGGGGCTGATTTTTTGTGCTCACATGGTTTATTGGTTGATCTTGCTAATAGACGTCTGGTTAATGCACTTTCTTTCCATTCTATCCCCTGCACAGCTTGGGTGGCTCCGCCGACTGCACACGCCAACGTCACAGCTGCGGATGGTAAGTTTCATGCTCTGCTCACTCACTTTCCAGCACTCACAGTTCCAAAGTTTTCGGCGACAGTGGCCAAACACGGGGTGGAGCATTTTATCACCACCACTGGGCCGCCCGTTTTTGCAAAAGCCCGGCGCTTGGACTCAGCTAAACTGGCAATAGCGCGCGAGGAATTTGCCAACCTGGAAAAACTGGGCATAATTAGACGCTCGAACAGCCCCTGGGCTTCCCCGTTACACATGGTCCCAAAGGCTGATGGCTCGTGGCGACCTTGTGGCGATTTCCGCAGGTTGAACAACGTCTCAGCACACGACCGCTACCCGATTCCGCACATCCAGGATTTCTCAGTTCATTTGGCGGGGGCACGCATTTTTTCTAAAATAGACTTGGTGCGCGGCTACCACCAAGTCCCCGTGCGCGCGCAGGATATTCCCAAAACCGCGGTAATAACTCCGTTTGGGCTTTTTGAGTTTTTGCGCATGCCGTTTGGGTTAAAGGGCGCCGCGCAAACTTTCCAACGCATGATGGATGCTATTTTACGCGACCTGCCTTTCGTGTTCGTCTATTTAGATGACATATTGGTAGCCAGCACGTCCGAGGACGAACATGAAACCCACCTCACTGCGGTTTTTTCGGAGACTGGCAGAGCACGGGTTGATAATTAACCCAGCGAAGTGCCAGTTCGGGGTGGCGCAAATCGATTTTTTGGGGCACCACATTTCGCCACAGGGAGCGGTTCCCCTACCTGAGAAAGTGCGCGCAATAACAGATTTCCCCCGACCTCAAACGATAAAAGCGCTGCAGGAGTTTCTAGGAATGGTTAATTTTTACAACCGGTTTCTTCCGAGCACAGCGCGGCTTATGCAGCCACTGTATGCGGCACTAAAAAAAACCAAAAACCCACTAATAAGGTCGAATGGTCCCCGGAGCAGGAGCGCGCTTTCTCCCAGGTCAAATCAGCCCTTGCAAGCGCCGTTTTGTTGGCGCACCCGGTTCCAACAGCCCGTTTGGCGCTCACCACCGACGCTTCGGACCTAGCGGTGGGGGCAGTCATTGAACAGTGTGTGGCAGGGACCTGGCAGCCTCTCGCGTTCTTTAGCAAATCCTTGCGCGATAACGAGCGTAAATACAGCGCGTTTGACAGGGAGCTTTTAGCCCTACACTTGGCCATCCGCCATTTCCAGTTCTGGCTGGAAGGGCGTCATTTCACCGCTTTCGTGGACCACAAACCGTTAACTTTTGCGATGGCCAAGATCTCAGAACCTTGGTCAGGCCGACAACAAAGACAGCTAGCCGCAATATCGGAGTTCACCACCGATATCCAGCATGTAGCAGGCAAACACAATGTAGTGGCAGACTGTCTCTCACGTGCTGTGGCGACGCCAGGCCACGTGGGGGCAGACTCGGTGGCTGTGGGCCAGGGCAGTGATGCGGGAGCGCGCGCAGCCCCGGTCCACGTAGGTTTGGATTATGCAGACATGGCTGCGGAGCAGGTTGGTGACGCAGATGTGCGCGCGCTCCAGTCTGGACCAACAGGGTTAAGGCTGGAGCACAGGGTGCAGCAAATAGGTATGCCCCCCTTAATATGCGATGTCTCCACGGGTCGGCCTCGTCCCGTGGTTCCAGCCGCGTGGCACCGCCGTGTTTTTGACTCGGTCCATTCGCTGGCGCACCCGGGGGTACGCGCATCGGTCAAGATGGTGGGGGAGAAATTTGTCTGGCCGGGGTTGCGCAAACAGGTCAAGGAATGGGCAGCGGCTTGTGTAGCATGCCAGAGGGCTAAGATACACAAGGACACGAGGGCCCCTTTGGAGCCTTTTCACATCCCGGCTAAGCGGTTCGATCACGTGCATGTTGATCTGGTGGGCCCGCTTCCCTCGTCTCAAGGGCACACACACCTTTTGACGATGGTGGACCGCACCACACGTTGGTCAGAAGCGGTACCTCTGGCATCAACAACGGCGAAAGAGGTTGCGCGCGCGTTTTTAACAGCTTGGGTCGCGCGTTTTGGAGTTCCGTCGGATATAACGTCAGACAGAGGCCCTCAATTTGTTTCCGAACTCTGGTCGTCTATGGCCCGCAGCTTAGGGGTGAAGGTACACCGCACTACCGCGTATAACCTGCAGGCCAACGGTTTATGTGAACGCTTTCATAGGTCATTGAAAGCAGCCCTCAGAGCATCGCTCACGGATACAAATTGGGTGGATAAACTGCCATGGGTTTTATTGGGGTTGCGTTCTGCACCTAAGGAGGATTTGCAAGCCTCCCCAGCGGAGTTAGTGTTCACGCAACCTCTCCGTTTGCCGGGGGAATTTCTCCCGGAAAATCCTGCGCCCAATTGCCCCCCCGCTCAGCTGTTGCAGAGCGGCACAGGATCAAACACGCTGCCTGGCCCAGTGCATCACAGTTTTCCACGCGTTTTTGTGCCAGAGGCCTTGAAAAACGCAGAGTTTGTTTTTGTTAGACATGATGCACAACGCCCAGGGCTGAGACCGCCTTACGATGGACTGTTCAGGGTGCTGGAAAAAAATGAGAAGCATTTTTTGCTAGATTTGGGGGGCAGAAGGGAGCTAATTTGCATAAACAGACTCAAGCCCGCTTTTGTCCTGGCTGATGAACCTGTGCAGTTGGCGAAAGCCCCCCGCCGGGGCAGGCCACCGAGAAGGCATGCTCCAGAGCTCCCACAGAGATGTGCTAACAAATCTAATCCCCAGGTGCGAGGAGACGCTGCAGACGCAGCGAAGCCGGCCTACAGCAGATTCGGCAGGAAGCTAAGACCTAAGAGATTGGGGGATTGATTGTTGGTTATGTGGTGATGTCTTTTATGTTATGCATTTATGAGTATGTTTGTCCCATGCAGACGTTTGGGGGGGGGGGGGTCATGTGGCACATATGTTTGGTTCATATTTCCCACAAGAGTGTGGCACATATGTCTGGTTCATATCTCCCACAAATGTATGGCTTATGTGGATTGGGGCTTCACGTCTGGAGGAACAAGAGTCTGGATCGACGGGGGCCGAAAGGAGATGGCGAGGAGGTGTGAAGTCGAGCCCTTGTCTCAGAGAGGAGGCCCTGGGGGGTTTCCCGGAACACCAGAGAATAAGAAACAATGGTGAATCTTCAGAGACTTGCATTGTGATTGAATGTTTGCAGAAGCACCATGTGACTTGAGTTCTTAATCCCCCGGAGGTATAAGAGTGTGCTGTAACATTATTCTGCCTCTTCTTGCTTTTGAGAATGTTGGATGATTGTGTTCTGCAATAAAGCCGTACCTGAGGAATATACTCATGTCTTGTCATTGAACACATCTTCCACATAACCCCCTATTGGCTGCCCCCACCCCAACACACCCACCCTCGGCCACATCATAAAACAACAGTGCTGGGCATCTCTATACAAGCAGCAAAAATTTACATCACCTAATTACTCTCCATATCTATTCAAACACACATTTTCATTAATCAAACAACCCATTGTTCCTCTTCACTGCTACTATTTGCATACGTATGTACATCAACTAGTGATATTCAAACATACTCTTTCCTTTTACATAATACAACCAATAAAACAAATCCATAACAGTTACTTTTGGCATTTCTCATTCATTCTCGTTTCTCCGTTTTTTAAAATCAATTACACAATTTCTAAATATTACCAATGTTTCTTAAGAATTAGCAGTCAATTTATAAAATATTTCATTTACTCTTAATCTAAACACCCGGGACCTACACCAATAAGACTAAAACTATGTACAACATGACACAGGAGCATTAAATTTAAACACACTAAACAAACATACCCCCCAGTCATTTAACACATCCCGTTGAGCGCCCTCCCCCTGGATCACCATCTTGTGGTTCCCTCCCAGATCATCTCCTCTTCCTGGTCTCTGGGGATGAACTGCGCTGCCTCCTCTTCTCCAGTATGCGGTGCAGTTCGTTGGGGTGCCTCCACGTCCCATCTGATAGGCCCAGGAACCCATCAGCCCGGGCAGCCACCACCTGGAGCCGCCCCTGGTCCTTGCATTGTTCACGTGTCCCGTGTGTCCTCCTCCGACGAGCTTCAACCCTCGGGCGAACCTCAGTATTCATCCGCCGGGGAGCTCTGTCATGCTTCCTCAGGTCACCATGGTGTAAGCAAGCCTCCTCCTCGGAACCGGTCGTCTCGCAGGTCCGGTTCGAAGCCCTCTCGGGAGGCCGTTGCTTGGAGCGTTTTAATGCTGGGCTCTGTGGTCTCACCCCATCAGTCCTCAGCGCGGGCGCCTCAAGCTTACAGGCCACCCCGGAGGTCCCATCGTGCTGTCCGGCATTGGGTCCTTCCCGGGATGGCGACATCCAAATGTACGAGACAAATTTAGCATATTTTTTTTGTAACTTAAGATTTTTATTCATTTTTCATTATATATATTGCATTCAGATCACAGTCTACATTTAAAAAAAACAAAGGGGCTAGAGTAAAACAGGAGAAAAAAAAAAAAAAAAAAAGAAAAAAAAAAGGGGGGGGGACAAATGTTGGAGCATCAAGTTTTTAGTTTCCATCTCTTAATTCTTCTGGTTTTTCCAGCGTCTTTGGTTATTCTTTCAATATCTGTCTCGTTGTTGCACTTTGTAGTGTGTCCATTTCCGCCATTTTTTTTCCCATAGTCCTTCTTGCATTCTTTGTCGATATGTTAGTTTTTCCATCATACGTATGTCCTCAATAATGTCAGTCCATTGCTCTTGGTCAGGAAGAACTTCTGATCGCCATTTTTTTGTGATTGTTTTTTTACATGCAATCAACAAGATTTTAACTAGATATCTGTCCTCAGCCTGTATAACATTGTCTCTTTTAAGATCACATGGGTACATCAAGTTACAGTTCATTGGTATATTATATCCTAATATCCTCTGTATTGTCACATGTATAGATTTCCAGAATGATGAGATTTTGCAGCATTTCCAAAACATATGCGAGTGGTCTGCATTTTGAGCCCCACATCCCCTCCAGCATATAGATTGGGTATTTGTATACTTTCCTTGAATCTGTGGTGTAATGAAAAAGCGAATCAGGTTTTTCCATCCAAATTCCCTCCATGTTCTTGAATTTGTTGACGTGTGTTGTGTTTTCCATATTTCCTGCCAGCTTTCTTCTGTTATGTTTAAATTGAGCTCTTTCTCCCATTTCTCCTTTATATAGTTACTTGAATGATTGTTTGCCATAAGTTTCTGATATAGCTTTGAAATAATTCTTGTTTTATTTCCTGTATATGAGCTTAAAATGAATTGTATAATCTCGCTCACATCTGTTTGGAGGTTATGCCTAATCTTCTTCATATAATAGTCTCTCATCTGCAGATATCTGAAGAATTCCGATCTTTCTAGTTTAAATTTTCTCCTGATGTTTACAAAGCTCCCGAGATCTTTTTTTCCGATATTGCCCCATGCTGTGATTCCCTTGTTCACCAGATTTTTGTATCCCCTATCTTGTTTTGCCGGTTCAAACTGACTGTCAAATGCTACCCATTTCAATAGTTTTATGTCTTCCTTTATATTATACTTTTGTACTATTTTATACCACAGTTCTAAAGTAAATTTAGTGATTGGGTCTATTTGTTTGATTTGCTTATATGCATCTTTATCTCCTATTATGCTTTGTACTGGGAGTCCCTCAATTTCCTTTTCCATTTCTTTCCATTTTGCCTCATATCCCTCGTCGCACCAACATATGATATATCTTATTTGTGCTGAGTAGTAATATTCCTTTAGACTCGGTAGGCCCATGCCTCCTTTCTCTTTTGGTAACTGGAGAGTTTTATATTTCACTCTTGGTTTTTTACCTCCCCAAACAAATCTCGATATCATCCTGTCCCACTTTGAGAATTGGGCATCTGGAATCTCTGTTGGTATAGCCTGGAAGAGGTAAAGTAATCTAGGTTGTATGCTGATTTTGACTGTCTCAATTTTTGAATTCAGATCCATATTTAAGATTGACCATCTATCAATATCTTTTTTTATTTCTTGTTCCAACCTATCATAGTTTGCTTTATAGATTTTGCTTAGATCTTTAGGTATGTTCACTCCAAGGTATTTTATTTCTTTTTGTTTCCAGTTTAGTTTGATCTTATCAGTTATCTGGTTTAGAGGGTTATAGTGGAATGTCAGTATTTGTGTTTTTGTTATGTTTATCTTGTATCCTGATAATTTTCCAAAATTTTCTATCAAGTTCATCATTTCCATTATTGATTCATCTGGTTGTTCAAGGTAAACTATAATATCTTCTGCAAATAGCCCAATCTTGTGTTCCGCCCCCTTTATTGTTACACCTTTTAATTTCTTATTTTGTCGTATCGCTTGAGCCAGTGGCTCTATGAACAGAGCAAACAAGGTGGGCGATAAGCAGCATCCCTGCCTAGTTGATCTTTGTATATTTACTTTGTCTGTTAAGCTACCGTTTATCTTGATTCTTGCCACAGGTTCTTGATACAGCGTCCTTATGCATTGTACTGATTTTTCGTTAAATCCAAAGCGCTCCAGTACACTATATAGGAATTTCCAGTTAACCCTGTCAAATGCTTTTTCTGCGTCTAAACTCATTATTACTGCGCTTTTCTTTTCTTTATGTATTTGATTAATTATATGTATTGTTCTCCTGATATTGTCATGTGTTTGGCGTCCCTCTATGAAACCAGTTTGATCATCTTCTATCAATTCCGTCAAGAATGTCTTTATTCGTTTACGTATAATTGTTGTATATATTTTATAATCCACATTTAATAAAGAGATTGGCCTATAGTTTCCGCATTGTTCTCTATCTTTCCCTGGCTTTAAAATGACTGAAATAATGGCTTCGTTCCATGATGGAGGTATTTTGTTGTTGTTCAACGTCCAATTAAATGACTTTAGAAGCTGTGGCGTGAGTTCTTCTATAAACAGTTTATAAAACTCAGAAGGGTATCCATCACTACCTGGTGATTTACCGTTTTTAAGTGACTTAATCACATCTCTAATCTCTTGTGTTGTTATTTCTGCTGTTAGCTTTTCATTTTGTTGATTTCCTATTGATGGCAAGTCCAATGTGTCTAGAAATTTTTTAATATCTTTAGTATTTGTTTCTTCAGGTTGCGAGTATAGTTCTTGGTAGAAATTATGGAATATTTCTTCGATGTTTTCTGGGTTAACTGTGGTTTTATTTGTGGTGGGGTCTTTAATCTTATATACTGTGACGTTTGCAGGGTTCACACAAAGACAATGGAGCAGATGGCTCTGATCAACCAGATTTATTTTCACACACCCCGACCCCCAACCTGCCACTTAGTACACAGAGCAGTGGAGGTCATTCCCCCAGACCTCCGTTTCAATCATGGTTACACACACATGATACATCTTGCCCTAATCCTGCTAAACACTGCTGGGCCATTATAATGCAGTTATAATGACACAGCAGTATAACTCAGAAGTAACACATTTAACACACACAGTAACGTTTCAAACTGGCAAAGCATGCTGGGAAATCCCTGGCTCCCTTAAAATGGCCCCGACGTTACAATACATTATTCATTGTTTGTTGTTTTCTTAACCGTTTTGCCAGCAGTTTTGTGGCTTTTGGTCCCGTTTCATAATATTTTTGCTTTAGATATCTATTTTTCCTTTCAATTTCATCCATTTGTGTTTCTTTTATCTTTATTTTTTCTTCTTTAATTTCTTGATATATTTTTGGGTCATTTGTGCTTTGATGTTTATGTTCTAATTCCCTCAGTCTCTCACATCTTTGTTCATACGCTTCCAGTTTAGTCTTATTTGCTTTTCCTGTTTCAACAATTAATTTACCTCTTAACACGGCTTTTAGTGCATCCCATAGTATTGTTGGGTCCACTTCTTCATTGTCATTCTCTTGGATATATTCATTTATGTTTACTTTTATTCTTTCTTTCATTTTATCATCATTTAACAGTCCTACATTAAGTTTCCATGTTGTTTGTCGTTTTCTATTGTTTAAATTTATTTCCATGTATATAGGATTATGATCTGATATTTCTGCCCCTCCAATCCAACAATTTCTCACCCTGTGTCTGTCATCTTCATTCATAAGGAAGTGATCTATTCTAGAGTGTACTTTATGGACTGCTGAATAATGTGTATAGTCTTTTTCGAGTGGGTGCAGGTCCCTCCAAATGTCTACCATACCCATTTCTGCCAGTGAGGTTCTTATGAATTTTGTTACATGTTTTTTTGTCTTCTTAACACTTGTTGTATCAATTTCATGATCCATGACAGCATTTAAGTCTCCTCCACAAATTAGGACTCCTTCACTGTGTGTTGCTATGAGATCAAACAGATGTTGAAAAAAACCCTTGTCACTTTCTGGTGGGGCATAGATGCTCACTAATGTGATCTGCATTCCATCTATGCTACCCTTTATTATTACATACCTGCCTTCTTTATCCTGGATTTCCTGTTCACATTCAAATTGTATTTTATTTGAGATTAGTATCATAACCCCCCTTTTAGTTCCTCCCTTAAATGAACTGTAGTAGGAGTTCTTATAGCCAAATCTCTTTAGTTTCACATGTTCTGTCTTGCTCAAATGTGTCTCTTGCATAAATATAATTTCGGCTTTTTCTTTCTTGAATTTTCTTATTATTCTTTCCCTTTTAACAGGTGAGTTCAGACCATTCACGTTTAGTGTTATTATCTTAAGATTTTTACCCATAATCGTGTTTTTCCATTTTTTTAACTTGTGCTCCTAGCCCCTTTAACAACAAAAATAACACATATTTATATAAAAACACATTAAAAAATCTCGACCTCCGTACTTTGGGCCTTTCTTCTGCCCACTGGTCCCTGTTGGTGGGTGGAGGGATTGTCCTCACCGAGTGTAGGGCCCTCCCTAGACCTGTATTTACTATCCAAGAAATAGTCATTAGTCTAGAAATGTCCAACAAATATCACTTAAACCTCTCCTAGCCGTCTGTTTCTCTTTTACCTTGTCTTCTTGGCCTTCATTTCTTCTGTGTCTTTCTTAATCTTTGTTATAATCTAGGCTTTCAGTTGAAAGCCTTGTAGTCTTTCCTGGGCCCGCTGCGCCACGTCTCCCCCCGTCTTTTGCCGTTCACTCGCCTCCACTCCGGCTGTCGTGATGCGTTCAGGGCCTCCGCTGCTCCTACCGTTTCCTCCGGCACGTACACCTCAAGGCCCCGCTCCATCATGTCCTGCGCTGCCTCTCTGGCTGTGTTGTAGGTTCTTACGCCGTTCTCCCAATGAATCCTCATCTTCGTTAGCGGCGTTTGGAATCTAATTTTTTTTTCTTTCAGCGTTTTTTTAATGTTGGCATATTTCTTCCGCTGCTGCACAATTTCCGCCGGGTAGTCATGATCAAAGAATATCTGCTTGTCGCCGATTCGTATCTTTTTTTTCCACGCTCGTGTCAGGATTCTTTCCTTTACATCATATTTCAGAAAGTTTACCACAACTGACCTGGGTGTAGAGCGTGGGTTCGGGTTCTGTGCCGAGGCTCTGTGCGCTCGTTGAATCTGCAGATCCGCTTCGCTGGGCAGTTCCAGCTCTTTTTTTAAGAACTGATCCATGAATTTCGTCATCGAGTTGCCTTCAATGCCCTCCGGGATCCCGAAGATGCGTATATTGCCCCGTCTGGACCTGCTCTCCAAGTCGGTTACTTTCTCCTGCATCCTCTGCATTTGTGCCGTCAGGGTCTGCAGCTGTTCGCTTGCCTCGCTATTCCAATCTTCCAGCTCTGATATTCGGGCCTGCGCTTCTGTCATACACGCCCGCTGGGAGCGCAGCTCCTCCATGTTTTCTGCTAGCTTGCGCTCCATTTCTCTTCGGAGGCCCATAATTTCTTCCTTAATCTCTTTTTTCAGCTCCTCCTTAAGAGCCGCTAAATCCTGTTGTAGCTGCCGTTTGAAGTCTCTCAACTCTTTACCCAAACTGGCGATGCCAGTGTTCATGGTATCGAGTGTGTCTTCCATTTTCTCTGCTGCGGTCACCTCGTTTTTTTGGGCCCCGTGTTCAGCGGTTTCTCCTGCGTTGTTGAAGAGGAATTCTTTAATTTTTCTCTGCTTTTGTCCTTGTGCCCGGCTCCTTCGTGTTTTCATCCCTTAGTTTATTGATCCGCTTATGTCGAGTTGGCCATTTACCGATGATTTTTAATCCGGCTAGGGAGAGCTCTCTGTTTAAGCGTTATGTCTCTCCGCCATCTTCCCGGAAGTCCAAATTTAGCATATTTAAGATGACTAGTCATGCTGACAGGTCAGTTCATTCTCATAACTCAGCTGTTTATCCTTCACTTCAAAGCTCAAACAAATCTTGAGTTTTCTTCCCGACAGACCACTCAAATAATTGTGAGCTGTTCCCAAACATTCAGAGTGTGAGGAACCCCCACAACAGACTGGACAGGCACAGCAATGTGTGTATTAATGTCTACAGACAGCCCGCTTCTTCTGGCTTTTTCCGGCTCACTACTTTGATGTTAATGTGCCATTCATGCATTGTGTTCATGCTTCCTGTCCTTACTGTGTCTATACACTGATGACAATATGTAGATGTGCCTTGTAACCTCTTTTGTCCTGCAGTTCTGGAGCAGAGGCGAATCCTGGCTTGCAATCTCCTTATTGTTATGTGTGTCTCTCAAATGCAAATGCCCATACCTACTGCTGTGAATGCCTTTCATGTGCCTTTCATGTGCCTTTCATCCTTTCTGCACTGGTGACCCTGACGTGATCCAGTGCGGCGGCATGGAAAAATAAAGGCAGCGAGCTGAAGGTTTTAAATAGGTTTATTATCATACCGCCGTCACAGGAACTCCGCTCCAGCCTTTGTGTGAGCAGACTGGAGCGGGCCCTCAGGCTCTCAGCAAAGAGACACAGGATGTGTGTGTCAGCAGCAGTAGTCAAAGAGTGAGAGAGAGATTTACAGAATAATGCAGCTTATATACCCAACTACAGACAATACATGAAAGGCATTCACAGCAGCAGGTATGGGCATTTGCATTTGAGAGACACACATAACAATAAGGAGATTGCAAGCCAAGATTCGCCTCTGCTCCAGAACTGCAGGACAAAAGAGGTTACAAGGCACATCTACATATTGTCATCAGTGTATAGACACAGTAAGGACAGGAAGCATGAACACAATGCATGAATGGCACATTTACATCACAGTAGTGAGCCGGAAAAAGCCAGAAGAAGCGGGCTGTCTGTAGACATTAATACACACATTGCTGTGCCTGTCCAGTCTGTTGTGGGGGTTCCCCACAAGAGAACCCAAATCTGGTTCTGAGAACAGCCCTAGTGTTTGGTTTAGTAAACAAGAGACACCGGACCAATCAGGATCCCACACCTCTTCTTTATGGATACCGTGGTGTGGAAGCAGACTCTTCACAGTCGCTAAACTCAAGACAGAGGTCTCCACTCCCGTGTTCACCAAAAGCGGCACCTCAACGCCATCCAGCGACGCAATGTAACTGATATGTCCATTTGTCTCTGGGGAAACCGTATGGATTATCGTCGGAGTCTTCAGCAGGGGATCTGCCTCATGCTGTCAATCCCTCCGCTCAAAATTTATACAGGTCCTGGCAAAGTGGTTCAGTAAGCCACACCTCCCACAATGCTTGCTCTCCACTGGACACTCCCTGGACTTATAGTGGTGTTTAGGGGACCCACAGCCATAACATCTGGGCGTTCCTGGGGCGGACCTAATCTTCACCACAGAGGCATACTCTTCATCTCCGCTATCATCATCCTCAGGGTCCAAATCCAGCACCCTCAAGCGAGGCTCGTCCTGGGTCAGAGAGGTTCTCTCACAGAGGTCTCTCGCTATTGTCTCAGCTGCCTCAAATTGCTGAACTAGCTCAATGGCAGAGGTCAACGTCAGCTCACCTGGGTGGGTTAGAAGCCTTGACTGGGCAGCAGGACAC
The DNA here is from genome assembly GCA_020510985.1 of Pholidichthys leucotaenia. NCBI lineage: Eukaryota > Metazoa > Chordata > Actinopteri > Cichliformes > Pholidichthyidae > Pholidichthys > Pholidichthys leucotaenia. The sequence goes on from CM035844.1 coordinate 14,770,486, forward strand.
CGGACATGTTCCGCTAGCTGGTCCTGGACCATTTCATCCTCCAGGTTTCCAAACTTGCATTCCCTCGCCAGCTCACGGAGGTCTGCAATGAATTTTCTAACAGACTCTCCCGTCCGCTGGCGGCGCTGTCAAAATTGAACAGTCGGACAGTGACGTCTTCAGGAGTGCGAAAATAGCGCGCCATTAGCTCCACAACCTCGTTAAAGCTATCGGCTCCTCCTAAGTTTTCCAAAATCCTTTGTCCCTCCATGCCCAAATTATGTACTAAAATTGCCTTTGAACGAAGCTTCTGTAGCTCGCCGAGGTTCAAGGCCACCAAATAGTTGGTAAATGTGGCGAACCACTGAGACCACGCCATGGGTGGCTCATCTGGTGTCTCCAAAAATGGCCAAAAATTGGCAACAGACCTCTCCATAACCGCTTTTACCTCATCGCCAAATGTTGTGTCCATAATTGAGGCAATAACGACAGAACAAGATCACTGTTAACGGAGCTTTATTAACAGTAACTATGTACAAGACCCTGCGGACTTTCGGCGCTCCCAGCAGGCCAGGGCATCAATGGTGAAAGAAGACAAGCCCCTACCGCACAGGCTCTTTATACCCCAGGTGGCGTCACTACCGGAAATGGCAGTGTGCCACCCCAGACCATTCCCCAGCCGCCATCTTACTAATACTGTTATTTCCATACATAACATGGCCTTCTAAGGAAGACCCGGTTCCGGAGTTCGGATTGGGCCCAAATTTTTATCATTTTATCCCACCAGCCTCCAGAGCCTGCCCTCTGAATTTAAGCCCCCAAATCCCAGCAGTTATACCTTTTCCTCCTCTGTGTTCATTGAATAGCTTAATAGATCATTAAAGATTCCCCCTCCTAAACTTCCACATATCTGGGGAGGCTGAAATTTGGGGATGCATACCCTCGTAACCTCAGCAAAGGACTTATAAAATCTGAGGTCAGTCTGACGAATGGTTCAAGAGATATGCAAGGAACAGACAGACATACAGAGATTACTTGCATTTACAGATAGATTGCCCTGGTTTTTAAAACAGTATTTTTTTAATTAATATTTTAAGGAGCAGTAGATCACACACAATATCATCAAATTAAAAATATAAATATACAAAATTAAAAGTCATTATCCTCTTTTATGAAATCTTATGTCTTAAAAATATCAAAACCCAACAAAAAAATTGTGTTAAGGTTTATCAGGGAGATTATATGACTTTTAAAACTGTTTAAATCTCCTTGGATTTATCCATCCATCCATCTTCTACTGCTTTTCTAGAGGTCTGGGTCACAGAAGCAGCAGTTCAAGCAGAGAAGCCCAGACTTCCCTCTCCCCAGTCACCAGCTCCAGCTCTTCAGAGAGGATACCAAGGTGTTCCCAGACCAGCTGGGAGACGTAGTCTCTCCAGCGAGTCCTGGGTCTGCCCTGGGGTCTCCTCCCAGTGGGATGTGCCCGAAACACCTCAAGTGGGAGGCGTCCAGGAGGCATCCTAATCAGATGCCCATACCACCTCAACTGGCTCCTTTCAATGTGGAGGAGCAGCGGTTCTACTCTGAGCCGCTCCCGGATGACTGAGCTCCTCACCCTATCTCTAAGAGTGACTCCAACAATCCTGTGGAGAAAGCTCATTTCAGCTGCTTGTATCCACAATCTCGTTCTTTCAGTCATTACCCAAAGCTCATGACCATAGGTGAGAGTAGGAACATAGACTGACCGGTAAATCAACAGCTTTGCCTTAGAGCTTAGCTCCCTCTTCACCACAACAGACCGGTACAACGTCCGCATCACTACAGATGCTGCTCCAATCCATCTGTCAATCTCTCGCTCCATTCTCCCCTCACTCGTGAACAAGACCCCGAGATACTTAAACTCCTCCACTTGGGGCAGGAGCTTGTCCCCAACCCGGAGAGGACAATCCACTTTTTCTTGCTGAGGACCATGGACTCGGACTCTGAGGTACTGATTCTCATTCCAGCCAACAGGACAACATCATCTGCAAACAGCAGAGATGAGATCCTGTGGTCACCGAACATGACACCCTCCGTTCCCTGGCTGCACCTAGAAATCCTGTCCATAAAAATTGTGAACAGGTCAGCGACAAAGGGCAGCCCTGGTGGAGTTATTTAGGTCAATAATTTAGCACTTAGGCTGCCTAATTTTCTTTTTTGCATGTTTTTCATAATATATTCAGTCATTTTATTTCTGGTGTTCTCATCATTTATTTTGCACTGTCCAAAATGTACTAGATGTGGTGTGTGCTGTCTGCAAATCTATACTCACAAACTGGTGTGTGGGGTGGGGGGGTATTGGGAGGTGGGTTTTGTGTGTGTGTGTGTGTGTGGGGGGGGGGGTGACAAAATCTTGTATAGGGCCCCCAAAAATGATGGGGAATGGCCCTGGGTGAGACTGGGTTAATTATATTCCCTTTACACAGGGGTGGAGATCACTGAGAGATCTGACCAATTTTTGATCTATCAATGATCTTCAGTGATCTCCGCAAAGTTTTGACTCAGTCCAGGACACACAACAATCCCCCAAATGATCCCAAAGATCAAAAATTGTCCCAATCTCTCAACGATCTCCAGGGACCCTTAAGAAATAAGCGGTGCAAACTTGAATTTATTTCAATCCTTGCTAGGACATTATTCAGCCAAGTTATAGTCAAATAAATTCACATTTTAATTTCACCAAGGCTATAGATTTTATTTTTAGAAAAATCTCACCTTTCTGTTATTGTTCATGTCTTTCAGATTTGTAAGCGACCTTTGAAAGTGTGAATCTTTGACCCTGAAGAGACAAAATTGTCCTAAAAAGGTTAGAATGGACAGGTGTTAATGTTGATCTGTAAAAAATACAGTAAATTGTTTACTTGGGGTATTAAAGGTAGTAATTTGTATAAAATTCACACGGGTATATCGATGGAAAAGAGGAGTTGGAATTAATAAGTGTTCACTTCTTCCTTCTCCCTTTCGAACAGTGTATACTGTAACTTTATTGCATTTGCTATTTGCTTGTTTTTTGTTATATTTTTTGTGTTCGAAATAAACTATCTATCTATCTATCTATCTATCTATCTATCTATTTAACTTCATTGTTTTTGTCCATGTGAATTAATGCCTAAGCAGCTCCAGGATCAGTGCAGTAACTTCTTGATTATAATCTACTGGTACCCAGTGCAAACTTCTTTTCACACCATTCATACCTGTTAAAGGCTTCATCCAGATCTTCACAGTCACAGCAGCATCCGGACTGGTAGATATCACATTCACAGCAACACACTGGCTCATCTGGCTCTGGAGGTTTCAACTTCTCCCATTTCATGTCGGCTCACTACAAAATTAAGTAAACTATCTGTAACTTCAACTACAAAAATGTGAATCACACAGCTGCAGTAATGTATTTGTAAAACAGATCGTTCAAAATAATTCAACACAAACTACAATCAATAAAACCACAAGAACAAAGAAATATATTGATTCTTTGGATTTTTTGAAGACCTTGAAAGACTCCACAAAAAACACACACACACTAGTATGGACTAGTTGGTCTCTCCTATGATTAGTCCTCCATATTTGAGTATCAATTTCAGTGATCACAAAAAAAAAAACAAACCCAAGAGCACTGCACATGGTATAGTATATGCAGTCCATAATCAGTATCGATGGTACAAAACACACCACCGGAAAATTGATTACAGATTCAATATACTCCAGATCTGTAATAAAACTAATAACCATGTAATTGCAAGGAGTTTAAGCAAAGAATCTCCAGTTCAAAGTTGGACAAATTTAGAGGAAATATTAGAAAATCGTTTAACCTTCTATAATATGTACCTCATCCATCTTCTACCGCTTATCTAGGGATCCAGGTCATGGGGGCATCAGTTCACGCAGAGTAGCCCAGACTTCCGCTCAGTTCACATAGTACCATGATCCTCATCATCCCTTCTGCAGGTGGTGAGCCCACTGGAGGGTGAACCCATGTGCCTCCTTTGGGTACACTGAGTCCTTGAAGTAACTTTTGTCATGGAGATCTTCTCAACCGCTCTTGAACTGGGTTCACACTATAACGTTTGGACCGACTTTTACAGACGTTTTGAAAAATCAGAGAAACTAGTCCAAACGTTGGGGAAATTATGTTCCCGAGCAGGTTTTTTTTTAATCCAGCGCACACCAACATTTACAGACTTTTATGAACTTTTGCTGGGATTTGCCAGCGTTGCAGGAAGAGACCGTCGGAGCATTGAGCTTCAAGCACAGCAGCGCGTTCCTCTGTGTTTTTTTGTTACCATTACCTACGTTTACTTTCAGCCTGACGTTGTTGTCTTCTCTGGTGTCTCAAGGCTGTTTACCTCTTTGGCATTAGTGGCTGTTCCCACTTACCCTCATCCACCGGACTACACGGACAGCTCCAGATCGTTCCAGCCGTAAGTCATGTTTGCCTTTCTCCTCGTGCGGCACTAGACATTCCCTCCCTCAGACTGCGGAACATCCAGGTGGCGTCCCTATATGTCTGGTGGCCTCATCCTAACCATTCCAACTCTCTGTTTATTATCGTGACTGTTAGCTGGACTTGTTATTCTGGGATTTTTGTTAATAAAGTGCACGTTCTACTCCTGCAATTGGGTTTTCCATTTCTTCCTCCGTGCGCTGCGTAAAAGTGCACAGAGAATCATAACATGTAAAAGTCAGTCCAAAGGCTATAGTGTGAACCCAGCTTTAACTTAGGTAAACTCTGCGTAACAGCCCAGTGCTCAAGAACTTTTACAGACTGAACACAACTTTCACCAACATGTATTTACAAATGTTGGCAAATTTTCAGCATGTTGAAAATTTTCAAAGAACACAACTTTCACCAGCATTTGTTAAATGTTAAATAGGAGTCAGCACACATCTGCCACCATTTAAAGTGTCTCTGATTAACCTCAAATAAAGTTCAGCTGTTGTAGTAGGCTTTTCCTGACATTTTTGTAGTCACATCTTACAGCACAAGCTATGGTCCACAGAGAGCTTCCAAAGCATCAGCGGGATCTCATTGTTCAAAGGTATCAGTCAGGAGAAGGGTACAAAAGAATTTCCAAGGCATTAAATATACCATGGAACACAAAGAAGACAGTCATCATCATGTGGAGGAAATATGGCACAACAGTGACATTACCAAGAACTGGATGTTCCTCCAAAATTGATGAAAAGACGAGAAGAAAACTGGTCAGGGAGGCTGCCAAGAGGCTGACAGCAACATTGAAGGAGCTGCAGGAATTTCTGGCAAGTACTGGCTGTTTAGTACATGTGACACCAATCTTCCATCTTCTGTCTGGGTTATGGGGTAAGGTGGCAAGAGGGAAGCCTTATGTTAGGAAGAAAAACCTCCAAGCTCAGCTACATTTTGCAAAAACACATTTGAAATCTCCCAAACACGTGGGAAAATGTGTTATGGTCTGATGAAACCAACGTTGAACTTTTTGGCCATAATTCCAAAAGGTATATTTGGCACAAACACAACACTGCTCATCACTAAAAGAACACCATAACTACAGTGAAGCGTGGTGGTGGTAGCATCATGCTTTGGGTTTTTTTTTCTTCAGCTGGAACTGGGGCCTTAGTAAAGGTGGAGGGAATTATGAACAGTTCCAAATACCACTCAGTGTTGGCACAAAACCTTCAGGCTTCTGCTAGAAAGCTGAAGATGAAGAGGAACTTCATCTTTCAGCACAACAATGACCCAAAACACACATCCAAATCCACAAAAGAATGGCTTCACCAGAAGAAGATTAAGGTTTTGGAATGGCCCTGCCAGAGTCCAGACCTGAATCCGATCGAACATCTATGGGGTGATCGGAAGAGGGCTGTGCACAGGAGATGCCCTTGCAATCTGACAGATTTGGAGCGTTTTTGCAAAGAAAAGTGGGCAAATATTGCCACATCAAGATGTCCCACACTGATCGACTCCTACCCAAAAAGACTGAGTGCTGTAATAAAAGCCAACTCTGGGGAACAGAAATACTTAAACACCATGCTGACGTTTGACCTTTCCTGACTTTAGGATGATTTATGATCATGAGCAAGTATTAGTTTAAGGGTGTGCATATTTATGAAACCAGGTTATTGTAAGTTTTTTTTTTTATTTTTCCCCTTAAAATATTTCAGTTTGTTTTTCAATTGGATTGTACAGGTTATAGGTCACATTAATGGTAGAAAAAGTTTTGAAATGATTTATCTTGCTCATTTTTTTACATCACAAAAACCTGACATTTGAACATGAGTGTGTAGACGTTTTATATCCACTGTATGTACTGAATATTATCAAGTAGATAAATGATTCTGAATTCTTCATGTTAGAGCAATTTGTACCAAACTCATTATGTGCTTGCAATTCCCTAAAATATCTCACTTTGTAATAAAAATAAATAATTTTTCTAATCAGAGATTCTCAGTGTTGTTGCATGCCCATGAGCCTTAAATGTAATTTGCTGAAACAAGGCCACTGCGTCCACAGAGGAAATATATCTGGGCCAGCAAGCCCAAAACCTGAAGACTCCCAGACATTCTTATTGTTAATGTAAGTCATAATTTCAGTCTGATTTGTAACTTTTCATCGTATCAAAAATCAAATCATAATCTATAGAGGAAATAATCAAAGAAGAGAGAACAAACCTACACGACACATATAGTATTACTGCTTATTATTTCCACTGAGATATTTATAGTGTGACTTTGCACTGGAATGCATATAATAATGATCACTATCTTTGACAGACAAAGGCTTACTTAACATGAAAAAATCCTCCAAGTTTAAATGATTAGGACTCTCTGTAGACTTACCTTGTGTCTCTAAGGCAAAAACTAAATTCCAGGAAAATATATGAGCCCCAAAACTGACTGATCCAGGCAAAAAAAAAAATCTCTGTGGTCTTCAGCAGAGAGTGAGGAAGAAACTGATTAGCTGGATGACCCCGTCACCAAGCTCCTTCTGTCAGTGACTGAAGAGAAAAAAACCCCAGCAGCCTAGTTTCTCATCAGTCATTCGTGTAGAAAAAGGAGACTGGCATGTTTCTGCTCTGGTGGTGCTGTGGCCACATTGTACCAGTGTGAGATATTTTTCATCTCTTGCATTCCCATGGTGGACGCGTCCCAACAGAAGGCAACATTGAATTCCTCCCGACAAGTGGTTTGGTATTCTGTTGCATCTGCCTGCTCACTTTTCCAAATACTGTCTTTCTCACATAACATTAAATAGTTTACAAGTCGTTCTCTGGCCTGCTGCTGTTTGACAGCTCCAATCACTTACTACCTTTCTCACTTTTTATCTTTGGCGTTCTAGGTAAAAATAGGTGCTGCTGTGGAGCCAGTGAGAGCCAGGAGTCCTTCATACCTCTCTCCACAGCTGAGGGGCTAAAGTTGTTGTTGCTCCAAAGCTCCAGCAGCAGCCCTGATAATCCACGCTGAGCTGAAAAAGGGCGCGTATGAGAAGCATGACAGGCACTTATGGATGAGAGAGTGAGCAATGATCCATTGGGCAGCCCCACCCTCTGGGCTCACATTTCCTCCCACAGGCAACCTGACCTTGCTGCTCACACACTGAAAACTCTGGAAGTGTGTGTGTGTGTGTGTGTGTGTGTGTGTGTGTGTGTGTGTTCAGAGGTAAAAACCAGGAAGCTCATATGCAGATGCTGATAGGAGCCCATGTTTTCTCTATGTGACATCTGAGACAACCTGCAGCAACCGTGTGACAGCTGGGCCCGACACTAAACTTTGTTCTCTCACCGTTTAGGAGCTAAAACCAATTCTGTTTTGTTTTAATCCAGCCTCAATATTGGTGTTCTGTGGACCTCTTGCACAATGTAGAACAGGGATGGGCAACTTTGGTGGTAGTGAGGGCCACTAAAATCTTTCCTCATTTCCCAAGGTGGGGGGGGGGGGGTATTTTCATCAAAGTCAAAAGTTTCACAATTAAAACTGAAAATGAAAATGAAAATAAAAGCTACTCAGTGTTTTATCATATTGAAATTACTGTTGAAAGTACTGTATATCATAACCTAATTTTTAAAACTCTCTCCATCAAAATGATGAGCAAAGACAAATTCCGGACGATAATTAAAAAAAAGCCAAGAAGAAAAGGAAATATGACAAGGGTTAGCTTGCTCTTGGATTCATTGCGGGTGTGGAGGGGCAGAGAAATAGTTGTGTGTATGGGTGGGCTTGGTCATCATCTGGCTCCCAAAAATGGGGAATAAAACATAAGCTTAAGAGCCACTGGTATAAATTAAAAAAAAAAAAAAATCAGTAGATTACAATGACTACAGTCACTGAAATTTTATTGCTGATATGGGATTGAAACAGTGTCAGTGCTTCAGTTGCACTTTTTAGAAAGAAACCTCAAAGCTTTGAATCTTTTTTGCACAATTAGAAGGAAAGCCTCAGAGCTTCATGAGGCTTCACCTGCCATCACTACTGAGGAGCTGTTGCATTTATTCTTGTTTAAAAGCAGCCTATTTTTTTTGTATACTGTGGAGGTAATAGAACAGGCGAGATGCGCCGAGCTGGAAGGGTGCAAGGTTTTATTTCCTCCAACATAATGAAACATGCATTGTAGCTCGGTGAGCTACTGTGCTGCTTAGACATGTGTAACAAGCTCTTTTATACGTTATACAGACAGAGAGAATGCATGGCACAGTATACTGACTGTCATTTAATACCCATCATTAGCATAACATCAGCTGGCGCCTGGCCCGGACGTCCTCTCCGAGGACGCATACATAACAGTCCCAACCAATTGCCCCCTGGGGCTCTCTGTCCGTATGTCAATTGTCCTCCACTTCCTCCAGCCCTGATGAGTGTGAGATAGTGTCCGTCCACAGTGTGCTGGGTCCCCACACAGCTCCCCCCAGAACACTAAGAAGGGGCTGTGACCTCCCCGGGTCATTTGGGCTCTAGTCGGTGCTCATGGAGGCTGCAGCAGGGGTTGCCACTACGGTAGAACTGTCCTGCTGTAGGGGAGTGTCGGAGGGCATGTCAGTCTGTGGAGGGGATGGGGGAGGGGTGGAAAAGACAGTGTGCTCCACTCCGAGTTCAAGCACGTTGAACGGCCGTGGATCGTGGGCGCATGGGGCCGGTGCACGTCGTGCGTAATGGAACAAACCGGCGATCGTCCCGGGACGTCAAAAGTGTCCGGGCTGTGCAAAAATTGTGTGTGGATCCGCCATGGTGAGGGACTTTCTTGGTAAACCTGGCGGTGATCCGCAGCAGCTGTGAAAAAAAAAATTAAGTCTCTGACACCTCTTGTGGCTCAGTCCTGTGAGGATGTGCGGAAGACGAATGGCCTAATTCCCCGAGGATGCGTAGTGGCTGTGAAAAAAAAAAACCTGAAGCTGTGTGAGGGACTTGGTGGTTTGGCTTTAGGTGCAGGAGCAGCCCTAAAGTCATCAGGGAAAGCAATCGGCTAAATTCCCGTTGTGCGCCGTGGCGGAGAAACCCATACAGAGTCCCATGTGTGGGCTGCATGTCTGCTTCAGGTGTGTGAGCAGCCCTAAAGGTTACGAGGATGGCGATCGGCCATGTTTCTAGAGCATGTGCAGTGGCGGAGGACGATGTATAGGTCTGTGGAGCCGGTTTGCCCCGGTGCGTGGCGTGTGCCTGGCGCAGTGACCACATAGCTGAAAGTTGCACTGTCCTCGCAATCCTGTGGTGTGTGCGCGGGGCTTCTGTGCGCAGAAAGTCTGCTGTTGGGAGGTGAGTCAGGGTCGGGGAGCTTGATGGAAATCAACGCAGATGGCGCCAATGATCTTCCCTGTTCAGGCTGTTTCCTTCGGTTCGCTCGTTTCGCCGTTCATGGTGTGTGTCGGTCCCAGCGCTGCCCGCTCCGAAGAGTGCGCTCCGGCGTAGATGAAGAGGATGCAGGCGTTCTCTTGTACTCTGGAATCCACAGCGCGGTGAAAGGGGGCAGACGTTCATCTCACGTCAGGTCACCATGTGGTGTGCGGCATAAGGGAGAGACAGTTCATCTCCGTCAGGTCACCAATGTGGAGAAAATGGCATAGTCGAGAGGCGCAACATGCACGTCCAGGGTCACCAATGTGGAGGTAATAGAACAGGTGAGATGTGATGAGCTGGAAGGGTGCAAGGTTTTATTTCCTCCAACATAATGAAACACGCATTGTAGCTCGGTGAGCTACTGCGCTGCTTAGGCATGTGTAACAAGCTCTTTTATACGTTATACAGACAGAGAGAATGCATGGCACATTAGCATAGTGATTGTCATTTAATACCCATCATTAGCATGACATCAGCTGGCACCTGGCCCGGACGTCCTCTCTGAGGACGCATACATAACAGTCCCAACTGATTGCCCCCTGGGGCTCTCTGTCCATATGTCAATTGTCCTCCACTTCCTCCAGCCCTGATGAATGTGAGATAGTGTCCGTCCGCAGTGTGCTGGGTCCCCACAATACTTTATTAATTCCAGAGGGAAATTACAGAGTATCCACCTGGATGGATGAGGCAGCCAAGGTGCAGCGCCAATCCCTTCACCATTCACACACACATTCACACCTAGGGCCACTTTAGAGTCTCCAATTGGCCTAACGTGCATGTTTTTGGCCTGTGAGAGGAAACTGGAGTACCTGGGGTAAACCCACGCAGACATGGAGAGAACATGCAAACTCCACACAGAAGGGTCACCGATGGTCAGGGGGTGGGATCAAACTTTGTACATTGTACTTTGTACATTTACTGCTATTTACAGCCTATTAATGTGGTCTCAGCATGCAACACATACCTTACAACACTCCGGTGCACACTGCTACTCCTATATCTCTGGGGCTCCCTCACTCTCACACCACCACTCGCACAGAGGGGCACCGAGGTTTCAATTGGAGCTCTCTCTGCTGGTGGACTCAACATTTACAATAAGAATGCAGTTCCAGATATGGTCAAACATGATATAAATAACTGATCTTTGGAAATGGACTGGCGTGCCACAGTGAATGCGGGGGGGGGGGGGGGCACCAGTTGCCCATCCCTGATATAGAGTGACATACTTCCACATTCCAGTGTTCCTGCAGCTTTGGTTCCACTTCCATTTTCCCATTTCCTGGTACTTTCTTGTCAATAAATCAGTTTTATCACTTTCACTTTTCATTGCATATATTGGAAATAGTGTATGGGCAGATCATTTTTCTTTATAAAGTTTGTGTTTCACATTTTGATCATTTTTGTAAACATCCAGGGTTTCCACTGGTAACATTTCCAGGGGGCGGCTCGCCACACTTGAAATTTTGCTGCCAATCTATGAGGAAATATAAATTTGAGAAAAAAATATGAAGGAATGACGGTCCGCAAGCGCGCACATGAACAACGTGCATGACCGATATCCGCACAGAGTTCAGAAGCACCCCACCCGCGTGACCGCCATAGTTGCCAAGTCTGCTTACAAAAAGCAACTTTGGGCTTGTTTTTCTCTAAAATCGCTTGCAAATCTCATCAGTAGCGGGTTGCGGGTTTTTGGGCTTATTTTTTAATGTGTGGTTGTTTATTTGGGCTTGCTTTTTGGAGAAGTTATTGAGGTAAAAGTGGCATGCCAGGGGAATCACTTCTGGCAGCCAATGATCCATCCAGTTTTTCTATAGAGATCAGTGGCCTGCCCGACTCCACTAGGCTCTGTACTCAATGGGGCGTGAGCTATCCTGGTTTTTTTTATACAGATCAGTGCATATGGGACCTTAAATCGAAAAAAAATTCTCCACTGAAATGAATCATCATCATCAATCCTCTTTGCCCACACATTTGGAGCAGAGGGGCTCAACGAACAAATGCCAGTGGTCTTTTCTAGTTGCCTTGGTCTTAACTTCTGTCCAGGTCACATTCATTGACTTCATGTCCTTTTTCACAGCTCTTCTTTACGAAAGCCTTGGTCTGCCTCTTTTACACTTTCCTTGTGGGTTCCATTGCACTGCTAGTCTAGTGATGGAGTTTTGCGGTTTCTGAAGAGTATGGCCCAGCCAGCGCCATCTTCTCCTACGGATGAAGATTTCTACTGGTTCTTGCTGTGCACAGTGGAGCAGCTTTTTATTTGTGATCTTGATGGGCCACCATATCCTCAGAATGTAACGGAGACGCTTATTGATGAAGGTCTGCAGTTTCCTGAGGTGTTCCTTTGTCAGGCTCCATGTTTCGCACCCATAAAGGAGGGTTGATTTAACATTCGAGTCAAAGACTCACAGCTTGGTTCTCATGGATAGACTCTTTAGCTTCCAGATTGGCCGGTCATTCTGACAGTCCCAGAATCCGACAAGCTTGTTATTCTGGGTGACTTCAATGCCAGAGTTGGCAGTGACCACCAGCTGTGGAAAGGCATCATAGGCCACCATGGTATGGGAAAATGCAATGCAAATGGGGAACTTTTACTGGGTCTTTGTGCCGAACACAATCTTATTGTGACAAACACCCTTTTCCAACTCCCCCATCGCCAGAAGACGACCTGGAAACACCCTCGCTCCAAAATGTGGCACACCCTCGACTATGTCCTCACAAAAACAAGAGACCAAAATGATGTCCACATCACGCGATCCATGCCTGGAGCAGATGACTGCTGGACAGATCACCGCCTCCTGATCTCCTGACTCAATATTACGATCCGGCGACCACCAAAGCGCATTTTGGCAAACTTTCCTCACCGTCGCTTTGACTGTGACAAGCTCTGCGATCCCCAAATGCTGCAGTCCTTTAGAGAGGCCATTGGTAGAAACATGAATGAACTGAGCCTTCCAGACAATGCCTCAGTTGAAGACCGATGGACCACTCTCCGTGATGCATTGACTGCTGCCGCCAAAGAAACGATTGGTCACAAACACAAGAAAAACCAAGACTGGTTCAACGAGAATGATGAAACAATCACTGACCTCATAGAGACTAAACGCCATACACGTCTTGCGTCTGAAAATGATCCGTCTGCAAAGAATCAACAGAAACACCAGCAAGCAAAAGCGGCATGCCAGAGAAGGATTCGTAAAGCCCAAACCACTTGGTGGCAGGAAAAAGCAGAAGATTTGCAAAAATATGCCGACCAACGGAATATGCGCCATTTTTATGCTGCAATGAAGGAGATCTTTGGCCCCACCAGATCATCTGTGGGCAGCCTAAAAGATGCAAATGGCTCCACCATTATGACAGACACCAAGAGGATCCTTGACCGTTGGAAGTCCCACTTTGAGAGTCTGTTAAATAGTCACTTTTGCACCCCTAGTGATATCCTCTGCAAGACCCCGCAACACCCCACTCGCGAGTAGATGTCTACACCATCTTCACTACACGAGCTAAATAAAGCTATAAAGCACATGAAGACAGGCAAAGCACCAGGACCAGATAACATCCCGCTGGAGTTCTATCTTCATGGAGGTCCCAAGGTGAAAGACTATTTAATGCAGCTTCTACTTAAAATATGGGAAACCAAGACGTTACCAAGTGACTTTAAAAATGCAAATATAGTCACCATTTTCAAGAAGGGGGATAGAGAGAACTGCAGCAACTACAGCGGCATCTCACTACTGAGCACTGCAAGCAAGATCTTTGCTCGTATCCTTCTCAACCGTCTTCTTGTATTAGCAGAGGATGTACTTCCTGAGTCTCTGTGTGGCTTTAGACCCTCTCGTGGTACAGCAGATATGATATTCTGTGCTCGACAACAAAAGAGCCAAGAACAGCAACAGCCACTCATGTTCATCTTGTAGGACCTCAAGAAGGCCTTTGATCGAGTTCCTCGCCCTGCTATGTGGGCTGTTCTTGCTCGTTTTGGATGTCCAGATGATTTCATCGCTCTCGTTCACGCTCTCCACGATGGCATGGTTGGTAGGGTTTGCCACCAAAATACCCTCTCAGACCCTTTTCCCATCACTAGTGGTCTCAAGCAAGGATGTGTCCTTGCTCCAACCTGCTTTCCGTTGTATATGGCTGCAATGCTAAATGAAATACCACCAACAACCCCTGGTATCAATCTGTGATACCACTTGGATGGGGGGCTTTTTAATCTTGCTCGCTTTTGCGCGAAATCCAAAACCTCGGTCACCAGTGTTCATGAATTGCAGTTTGCAGACGATAATGCCACACCAGCTCAGACTGTTGATGACCTCCAGAGGATAGCTACCATTTATAATGACTCTTATGAGCATTTTGGAACGGAAGTTAACACTGACAAAACCAAAATCCTCAACCAACCAGCACCTGGTCAAACTTCCTCAAGGACCAACCTTAAGATTAACGGAAATCCTGTTACCTTGGTAGCATCCTCTCAAAAATACCAATTTATGCCAAGGACATCGAAAACCGCATAAAAGCTGCACACTCCGCATATGGACGCCTTTGTCATCAAGTCTTCAATAATCATGCGATAACCATCCGCACCAAAATCATGGTTTTTCGGGCCATTGTTTTTTCCACCCTTCTTTACACCTGTGAAGCCCGGACCTTGTATCGTTGCGACCACAACACACATCTACAAATTCAAGGACATGGAGGAAATTTGGATGGAAAAACCTGAATCGCTATTTCATTACACCACAGATCCAAAGAAAATATACAAATACCAAATCTATGTGCTGGAGAGGATGTGGGGCTCAAAATGCAGACCACTCACATATATTTTGGAAATGCAGCAAAATCTCATCATTCTGGAAATCTGTTCATGTGATTACACAGAGGATATTAGGATATAATATACCATTGAACTGTAACTTCATATATTTATTCAATTCAATTCAATTCAACTTTATTTATATAGCGCCATTTCACAACAATAGTCATCTCATAGCACTATCAACTGTAGGGGGAACCCCCACAGTTGCAGAAAGACCCCAGCAATCAGGCGATCCCCTGTGAGCAAGCACTTGGCGACGGTGGAGAGGAAAAACTCCCTTTTAACAGGAAGAAACCTCCAGCAGAACCAGGCTCAGGGAGGGGCAGTCATCTGCTGCGACTGGCTGGGGGGTGAGGGGATAGAGAAGATGAAAAGAACAGACATGTAGAGAGCAAACAGCACGATGGGGACTCAATCTATGGGAGAGAACAAACAAATGTTAATGACCAGCAAAAAAAATATTTCATTGAGAGTGAGAAAAGGAGTGAGGCCCAGTGCATTACTGGAGGTCCCCCGGCTGACTAAACCTATTAGCAGCATAACTAAGGGAGGGTTCAGAAACACATGATCCCTCCCTAATTGTAGGCTATATCAAAAAGGTAGGTTTTAGCCCTATTCTTAAAAACAGAGATCGAGTCTGACTCCCGAATCCAGATTGGCAGCTGATTCCACAGGAGAGGAGCTTGATAACTGAAGGCTCTGCCTCCCATTGTACTTTTGGAGATTCTAGGTATTACAAGTAATCCTGCATTTTGGGAGCGTAGTGCTCTGTTAGGATAATATGGTAGTATCAGATCTTTTAAATAAAAAGGGGCCTGATTGTTTAGAGCTTTGTAAGTGAGAAGAAGGATTTTAAACTTAATTCTAAACTCTATGGGAAGCCAATGAAGGGAGGCCAGAACCGGAGAGATATGATCTCTCTTTCTAGTACCTGTTAAAACTCTTGCTGCAGCATTTTGGATCAGCTGAAGACTTTTTAAAGATGTTTTAGGACAGCCTGATAATAAAGAATTACAATAATCTAATCTCGAGCTAACAAAAGCGTGGATCAGTTTCTCAGCATCACTCTGAGACAAGATGCTCCTAATCTTGGCAATATTATGCAAATGATAGAAGGCAGTCTTAGAAACAAATTTAATATGTGAATTGAAGGACAAATCCTGATCAAAAATAACTCCAAGGTTCCTCACAGAGCTATTAAGAGAAAGAGTAACCACATCCAAACTGAAAGTTTGATTTGGAAAGGAATTTCTAAGGTTTTTTGGACCAACAAGAATGACTTCAATCTTATCTGAATTTAATAGCAGGAAATTACAAGTTATCCAAGCTTTGATTTCCTTTTTGGAAATCAAAAAGGTTGGATGAATTTTGGTTTTTGTTCCATTTATGTGATCTTAAAAGTGACAATGTTATATGGTCCCAGGACAGATATCTAGTAAAAATCATGTTGACTGCATGTAAAAAAAAAACACACACAAGAAAATGGCACTTAGAAGTTCTTCCTGACCAAGAGCAATGGACAGGCATTGTTGAGAATATACGTCTAATGGAAAAACTAACATATTGACTGAGAATGCAAGAAGGACAATATGGAAAAAAAAATGGTGGAAATGGACACACTACAAAGCGCAACAATGAGACAGAAATTGAAAGAATAACCAAAGACACTGAAGTAACCAGAAGAACCCGCAGTGCACGGCTGCACGCAGCGGAACAGGTGGGTGGCCAGGCTTCAGTCCTGTGGTTGCTAATGTTAGCTCCAAACTACCGGTTCAGACAGCTGCTACTCCTGTTTGTCAGGGATGTGGGACCGTTTTCCATCGTGCTGTGTCAGAGAGGAAAATTCACTAACCTCGTTTTTAATAGGAGGTAAGTAACGTTAACACCATGTCTAATTATAAAATGCTAAATGATGATGCTAAGTTGTGCAAACTGGAAGCTGTAGCAGACCATTTTGGGGGGTTTAAATTACTGCTGAGTTTCTTAGTTTTGTCTGAAAAAAATGTATTAAAGCTGCACAAGTGCATGATGTGGAACATACATGCAAAATAAATAAATTAATTAAAACGAGAAAAACGAGAAAAAAAATTTTTTTTCATAAAAATTGAAACTTTTTTCTCATAAATTAGTGGGTTTTTTTACTGTAAATTTTCAGTTTATCTCATGAACTGGTGACATCATCAATGGACATCATGCATCACTGACTATATTTAACTACAATTTGTATTATTACTGTGACTTTGTGCTTTTGAAAATACTTCATCTGCAGTAATTTTTGGGGCTGTAAATCAATTAATTAATGCTACAAGAATGTATGGTTTATTTTTAGTCGACTATACAAATATTTTGTGCAAATTAGGACTATCGTGAGAGTAATGATCCATATCTTTGTTTTGCAGAGGTCAGGTGCAGAGCGTGAAAGAAAAGTCTGCAGGATAGTGGAGCAAATACCATCTGAATAAAGTGAAGATGGTGTTAGTAGCAGTGATGATGAATGGCTACCAGAAAAAAGAGAATTAACAAATGCTAGCAGCAGTGACAGTAGAGTTGAGGATGCTGAGGGAGATGAGGATGCTGAGGGGATTGATGATGCTGAGGGAGATGAGGATGCTGAGGGAGAGGAGGATGCTGAGGGGATTGAGGATGCTGAGGGAGATGAGGATACTGAGGGGGTTGAAGATGCTGAGGGGGTTGAGGATGCTGAGGGAGAGGAGGATGCTGAGGGGATTGAGGATGCTGAGGGAGATGAGGATACTGAGAGAGATGAGGATGCTGAGGGGGTTGAAGATGCTGAGGGGGTTGAGGATGCTGAGGGAGATGAGGATGCTGAGGGAGATGAGGATGCTGACAGAGATGAGGATGCTGAGGGGCTTGAGGATGCTGAGGGAGTCGAGGATGTTGAGGGGGTTGAGGATGGGGTTGAGGATGCTGAGGGAGATGAGGATGCTGAGAGAGATGAGGATGCTGAGGGGCTTGAGGATGCTGAGGGAGTCGAGGATGCTGAGGGGCTTGAGGATGCTGAGGATGTCATCAAAAAGGCAGACATGTCTGGAAAACCAAAGACAAAGAGTTTTTGTTCTTGGGTGCATGTGCACGCAGCAACCGGCAGCGGGTGAAAAAAGTTCGACGTCTGTGTCTCTGTTTTTATGCACTTTAATGTGTTTCAACATAATTCTCTGTCATTTTTGTCCTTGAATGTTTGTGGACTATATAACGAAGAGCTCCCTGGTTCCATCAGTATGGATTTCCTTCTTGTTTTTGCACTGTCGTTTCTTTCCTACCGGCTCTTTGTCTTGGAGGTAAGCACGATCGTGATCACACCGAGAAGAACGAAGTATTCCAGAGACATGTTACTGCATTTAAACATGGATAATGCAGCATCTGTGTTTGAATCTGTGCCGCAACTGCCGGACTTTATTTTAAGAGATTTTCATGGACACAGCAATGAAAAGAGAGACAAGAGGAGGAAACGCGGAAAGCGTGGAGGCGTAAGATTAAACCTGAGGAGGGGTCAGCTTAACTGCATTCCTCTTCCTTCCATTATTATGGGGAACGTACAATCCCTGAGAAATAAAGTGGATGAAACTCAAGGGAAAGTACAATATCAGAAGGATTTCAAGAACTGCTGTGTCATGACTTACACGGAGACGTGGCTCACAGCACATGACCGGGATGCGGACCTGTGGATTGACAGCTTTGGAGCCCCACTTCACTCAGATTGGCAGGAAGAGGTAACGGGGAAACGTCAGGGGGGCGGCGTATGTTTATATATTAACTAGAAAAGCACTCATAGAGCACATACCTCCGCCAAGGCTCCTTCCGTTTGTCATGGATCGCCTCCAAAATGTAATGGGCTTGTGTGTAGGCCTATTGCCACTTGTGGTGAAAATTGCATCCAAGTCTGCCCATTAGTTTTGGAGTTTTGTGGCTGACACACTGTGAGAAGAGCCTTGGCTGAGGTATGCATTCGCAGATCATTCCCAAAATGTAATGGGTTCCTCTCTAGGCCAAGAACCACCTCTGGTGAAAATTTCATCCAAATCCATCCAGTAGTTTTTGTGGAATCCTGCTGCACAAATACAAACAAAGCCCTTGGTGGCGGTATGCACTCTGAGATCATCACCAAAATCTAATCATCTGTTCCCTGTGCCATTACACACCTTTCCTGAAAATTTCGTCAAAATCCATTCATAACTTTTTGAGTTATGTTGGTAACAGACAGACAGACAGACAGACAAATGGCAGTAAAAGCATTACCTCCTTGGCGGAGGTAATAAACTCAAGTGTTGCTGTTGTGTCCATCTCCTCCATCTCCAAACTCCCAGGCTGCGGGCGTTGCAATTCATCGCACAACTGCGTACAACCCACAGGCCAATGGGTTATGCGAGCGTTTTCATAGATCACTGAAAGCAGCACTCAGGGGTTCACTGACAGATGCAAATTGGGTAGACAGGTTGGCGTGGGTTTTATTAGGGTTGCGCTCCACGCCAAAAGAGGATTTGGAAGCTTCCCCAGCAGAGAGCTTGTTTTTGCACAGCCCCTATGGCTACCCGGGGAATTTCTGCCAAATAATCCCGCGCCAGACAGCTGCCCGTCTCAGCTTTTGCAGCGTAGCGCAAACACAGGCACGCTGCCGGGGCCGGCCCACCACTGTTTTCTGCGTGCTTTTGTGCCTAAAACTTTGAAGAACGCGGAGTTCGTGTTCGTCAGACACGACGACCAGCGCCCTCCATTGCGCCTGCAGACATGTTGAAAATGGCCCTATCTCACAATGTTAAAGAATCCTTTAAAAAATTCCTGGATCCAGACGGTGATCCGGATCATCCCCAAAATTTAATCAGTTCTTCCTTGTACCATTTCCAACAATGCCTGAAAGTTTCATTGAAATCCGTCCAAAACTTTTTGAGTTATCTTGCTAACCAACAGACAGACAGACAAACAGACAGACAAACCCCGGCAAAAACAATACCTCCTGCGGCCTGCGGCCTGGCGGGGGTAATAAACAGTACTGTACATCTGTCACTGTCAGAGAGTGCATCTGTACACCAGATGTGGAGCTTCTGTCCGTATCGCTACGCCCCTTTTATCTGCCCCGCGAGTTCCCCCAACTTTTTATAACGACTGTGTACATTCACCCGAGGGCGGATGCTGCCTCCGCCTCCAGCACCGTCTTTGATGTGGTACAGCGGTTGCAGTCGATTTCCCCAGAGGCTCCAAATTTTATTCTTGGGGATTTTAACCACGTGTCTCTAAAGAAGACACTTAAAAACTTTTATCAGTATGTCTCCTGCCCAACCTGGCGAAAAAAGACATTGGATCTGTGCTATGGATCCATAGAGAGGGCCTATAAATCTATTCCTCTTCCTCCTTTAGGATCCTCAGATCACAACTGTGTACATTTGCTACCTACATATAAAACTGCTCTCAGAAGAGACAAGGTGAAGACCAGAGACATAAACGTGTGGACAGAGGATTCAGTGCACTGCCTCCAGGAATGCTTTAACTGTACGGACTGGGAGGTGTTCACACTGTCCTGCGGAGATGATTTGGACTCTTTAGTGGACGTGACATGCTCATACATGGCTTTCTGTAGAGACATGATCATTCCAAGTAAACGTGTCAAAATATATCCCAACAACAAACCATGGGTTACAAAATCAGTTAAATCCTGCTTACAGAGGAAAGCACTTGCCTTTAAACAGGGGTCTGTTTCTGAGCTGCAGGTTGCCACAAAAGAGCTGAAGGCCGAAATTTTAAGAGCAAAACAGAATTATAAATCAGAATTGGAAAGCAAGATGGCAGCAAAGAAACTTGGTTCAGCCTGGGCCAGTATGAAAACTATTGCAGGCCTTCAGAGCACAGAGCGCAGTAATCGTGTGTTTTTAGATGGTTTTAATTCAGACTCAGAGCTGGCTAATGCTCTTAATTGTTTTTATGGTCGTTTTGACTCCTTTGATTTTAGCACAGAAACCCAAGGTTTGAAACAAAAACTCAAAGACAATCAGCACTTTAATATTGAGGTGCAGGATGTTAAAAGGGCTTTCTGTGCTGTAAAAGTGAACAAAAGTCAGGGCCCTGATAACCCCTTGACACCTATTGTCGCAAATTCACATCAATCCAAAAAAAAAAACAAAAAACAACGATTTTCAATTATGAAAAAAATAAAAAAAAATTAAAAAATTGTTAACAGTTGGAAATAAATTCAGGCATCAAGGGGATAATATATGTGGGTGCTTGATAAAGTCCTGTGCACATGAACTGAGTCCTGTATTTCACTACATTTTCAATAAGTCCTTACAGACACAACATGTGCCTAAGATCTGGAAAGAAGCCGTGGTCGTCCTCGTTCCAAAATCCAGCTGTCCTAAAACGGTAAATGATTTTAGACCAGTTGCTTTGACTTCAATTTTAATGAAAATTTTTGAAAAACTGGTCAGATTTGAGGTCCTAAAGCAGACTGAGCATGCATTGGATCCTTTGTAGTTTGCCTATAGGCCTCACAGAGGAGTGGAGGATGCCACTGTCACTCTGTTTAACACGCTTTTTGAACATCTGGATTTTAATGGGAGACACGCCAGGCTTTTATTTGTGGACTTTTCTTCCGCCTTTAATACAATCCAACCTCATATTTTAGTTGAAAGGCTCCTGCAACAATTTGATTTGAGTAATAATCTGGTGGGTTGGATTCTGGATGTTTTAACCAACAGGACACAGAGAGTAAGGGTCAATGGTACATTGTCTGACCTAAAGTGCTCTTCTACTGGCTCTCTGCAGGGGTGTGTGTTGTCACCACTACTCTTCATCCTGTACACAAACATGTGTTGGAGCAGACGTGACAACAGACATATAAAGTATGCTGATGATTCAGTTGCTGTCAGTCTCCTCCAGGATGGTGAGAGTGGCCACGGCCCAGTAGTTGATGATTTTGTTCACTGGTGTGAGGATTCCTACCTGCAGCTGAATACGACAAAAACTAAAGATATGATTACTGACTTTAGGAGGAAAACTCCCAGGCACAAAGTCACTGTACTAAAAGGCCAGACCACTGAATGTGTACAATCCTACAAATATCTTGGGACGATTATTGATAGTAATTTAAACTTTGAAGAGAACTGTGAAAGGGTGTGAAAAAAGGGTCAGCAATATTTGCATTGTTTAAGGAAACTTGCACGCTTCCAAATTGACCGAACCATAATGACAATGTTTTATCGGGCTTTTATTGAATCTGCTTTATCCTTTTCTTTAGTGTCATGGTTTAGTCAGATAAAACTGAAACAGAGGAAATCCTTGGATCAGGTAGTTAGATGGTCCAGTCGTTTGCTTGGTGAGTCACAGCTGAGCCTGACATCCCTGTACACCAGACAAGTACAGAGGATGGCTACCTCCATTTTAAATGATGACTCCCACCCTTTGCACTGCTACTTCCAGCTTCTTCCCTCCAGACGGAGGTTTGTTGTCCCAAAAAGTAAAACCCAGCACTACAAAAACAGCTTTGTTCCTGCTGCTGTCAAAGAGTTGAACAAGATGTAACAATATATTGCACATAATTTAGTTACCTATTTATTAATTTTATTTTATATTTACTTATTTTTGTAGGTTTTTTGTTTGGGTTCTAAATCTTTTATTGGGTTTTAGACTTTTGACTTTTTAACCTCTTTGACTAGTCTTTAACTTTTTAGTATGACCCTTCTCTCTTATCTCCTTGTTTTTGTTTTTTTTTTCTCTTATCTCTTTGTCTTATGTCCTGATTGGTGGAGCCTTGAGTACTTTTATCATGTTTATAGTCAGCTTCATGTGTGCCTGTGTTTGTGTTCATGTTGAATGTAATTGTGGTTTGTAAATATGGATGTTACCTGACTGCAAAACAAATCTACAGTACCTACAGGTACAAATAAAGTAACCTGAACCTGAGTTTGAGGGAGAGTTGCATCCCTTTTAGGAGAGTGGAAATTGAATATTGAGAGAACAGAACCAATAGATTTCTTCATGCCTCTATTTCCTGAAGATTTGACAAATGTAATTGTGCAAAATGGGCTATAAGTCTAGGCAGGGGGTCGATGATGACGATGCTTCGCTTCCAGACAGGCTCAACAACTTCTTTGCACGTTTTGAAGCATCAAACCCGACAATCAGAGGGAGGGCTGGCCCACCCCCACCATCGGTCGGACCAGCTTTTACCATCAACACAGCGGACACACGGAGAACCCTAACCAGAGTCAACCCACATAAAGCTGCAGGTCCGGACAACATCCGGGGATGTGTGCTCCGAGACTGCGCGAGCGAGTTGGCGGATGTCCTGACTGATATTTATAACATCTCCCTGAGTCAGGTCATTGTTCCCAGATGCTTCAAGACCTCTATCATTGTACCGGTGGCAAAGAAACCAGTTGTGTCCTGTTTGAATGACTATTGTCCTGTTGCACTGACACCAATTGTGATGAAGTGTTTTGAACAGCTTGTCAAACCACACATTACAGCCTGCCTCCCTGCATCACACGACCCGCTCCAGTTTGCATATCGTTCAAACCACTCCACGGAGGATGCTAGTCACCACCTTGCACTCTGTCATCACCCATCTGGACCAGAAAGACACCTACGCCAGACTCCTGTACATTGATTTCAGTTCAGCATTCAACACCATTATTCCCCAGAGACTGATGGAGAAATTACTCCTTCTTGGTCTGAACACCGCCACATGTCTCTGGATCTTGAATTTCCTGACTGAGAGACCCCCGTCTGTCCGGGTTGGAAACAACATCTCCAACTCTGTTACGCTGAGCACCGGATCCCCTCAAGGCTGCGTACTCAGTCCACTGTTGTTTACACTTCCAACACATGACTGTGTATCCAGACACGAGGGGAACCAGATTATTAAGTTTGCAGACGACACCACGGTGGTGGGACTTATTCATAGGGATGAGGAATCAATGTACAGGGAAGAAGTGAGAGACCTGGAGGGCTGGTGAAGGGAGAACAATCTGGTGCTCAACGTGGACAAAACGAAGGAAATGATTATCGACTTCCGGCGGTCACAGCCTGAACATGTCCCCCTCAGTATCGGCGGCCGTTTAGTGGAGAGAGTGGAGAACATCAAGTTCCTCGGAGTGCAGGTCTTGCAGGACCTGACCTGGAGCAAGAATTCCTTGGGGATCAGGAAGCGGGCTCAGCAGAGACTGCACTTCTTGAGGAAACTCAAACAGGCCTCTCTCCCCATCTGCATCCTCAGGACCTTCTACAGAGGTGTGGTGGAGAGTGTTCTGATGTACTGCATTGCTACATGGCACTCCAGCTGCAGTATGTCAGACAAAAAAGCCCTGCAGAGGATAGTCAAGGGAGCTGAGAGGGTAATTGGAGTCTCCCTCCCCTCTGTCCAAGAACTTTTTCAGAACCGTTGTAGGAGCAGGGCACTGAACATTGTCAAGGACCGTTCTCACCCTCTGCATAAACACTTTGAACTTCTGCCATCTGCCAAAAGATTCCGAAGCATCAGAGGCAGAAACACCAGACTGATCAACAGCTTCCTTCCACAAGCTGTCAGGATGCTGAACAGTTGACCTGGAATCTTTCATATTCACTACTGCACCTACGGACATTATGTGCATTATTTGTATATTATAGTTAGTTAGTTTTTTCAAGTATGTCTCAGGGATGTGTGAACGGATGGGGGGGTGGGGTGGGGGGGTGAAGATATGTGTGTGTCTTAAATCATGTTCTTCTACTTATATGGATGCCGAGAGAAATGCAATTTCATCTTGCCTGCACTACAGTTGTATGTACAGCAATACGACAATAAAGGTTGATTTGATTTGATTTGATTTGATTTGATTTGATCTGATTTGAAAATGGGTGGCAGTGGCTCAGGAGGTAGAGCAGGTCATCTAATAACCAGATGGTTAGCAGTTTGAATCCCACTCTCCCCAGATATCCTGCCGTTTGTCATAACCCGAGTGTCGGTTCTGGCCACACTCGGGTCTCATATCTTTTTGTTCCCTGGCTTTGGCAGCTGAGGGTTCCTTCCAGCTCCTCGGGCTCTTATTGTGAAGGCGCCCGGGGGAGCTCCCTGCTGTCAAAGTCAGCTGCTGCTCTGCTGTCATTAGCAGCAGCTGTGCCGCGTTGGGGTCATTAGCCGCCAGAGATATAAGCGGGTGCTAAATGTCCTCCAGCGCGGCAGTCTCTGTTATATCCTGTTATGATCACCTGCTATGCTCTTCTGTATGTTCAGCCACGTTCCGTCGTGCTCCTGTTATTCTCAGGTATGTTCCTTTGAGACCTTACTCTCACTGTTGTCCATCTGGCGCATCGGGTGTCCCCCGGTTCAGACGTCACCCAGCCATTGTATGTGTTCTGTCAGTGTTCTGCCTTATCCTCAATAAATTACCTCTGCAAACTCTCTGGTGACTGAGGCGTCTTGTGACGGTCCGTGAGGGCCGTCGTGACAGTAGACTGCCGCCAAACGCCCGGAGAGGAGGCGTTGCATCGAGACGCCATTCACCGTGTAGTTTGCAGTAGTGGACTGTTTGTTCCTACCTGTCTGGGTGCCGTGTTGAAGCATGCCATCGTGGAGGTCTCGTGCTCGGAGGCAGGACGCTGTTCTCGCTGACACCCTCGAGTGCGTGGACAGAGTCCTTGTCGCCGCCTCCCTCCTCGAATACAACAGCGAAGTGCCCTGGTACCTGGACCTAGCCGAGGAAATTCTGGATTCTCTCCCCCGCTTCACTAATCATCCAGAGGTAAGCGTGAGGAGAGATGACATCGCCGCCCAGCGTGAGATTCTCCGAGGGCTGGAGGGAAATCCTGGCAGGAAGCTGAAGCGGAGGAGACGTCGCCCCTCGCTTCGGGATCCCGCTCCTGCCTCTGTTCCGGCCCGGGAGTTCGCACCATCCGGAGGTCTTTTCCCATCGGGCATGTCGTCACTCGGGATTCCCCCAGAGAAGCTGCAGATGACAGCAGACAAGATCTGGGACCGGGTGGCAGCTGCTTGCTCCGCTGAGAATCCTCCAGCGTGTATGAAGCATGTGGTGGCGGCGGTTAGACTCGTGGAGAGGAATCCAGCGCTGCGTGAGTTTCCTGAGTTTGCTGACTTGCTTGCCGCCGTTTCTGCTCAGGAACGGCGATTTCCGGACCTCACCTTCGCCTCACCCCCTACAAGGAACCATCGTCACTCCGGCTTCCAACCTCGGCTAGAGCCCCGTCTGGATGCTGCTCCGGGTCACCGCAAGGGCTCAACCCCCCACACAGCTGTCACTCCTGCGCCTCGTCAGAGGGGAATCCCCGCAGCCTCGTCTTCTCCCGGGCCCTCGCCCGCTGTCCCGTCAGCGCCCCATGCCCGACTGACCCCGGCTGTCGCCCCCTCCTCCTCGTCGCCTATCCTGGCTGCTGTGTGTCACGAGAGCTCCGTTTCGGCGAGCTTCATCCCGGATCCGCCTCGAGTGGCCTCATCTCGTCTTCCCAGAGGGCCCTCTGTCGCCATCCAGCGGGGAAAGGAAGGAATGACGTCCCCCACAGCGGAGACCATCTTACCCTTAGGGGAAAGGCGAGTGCATGATAATTTCTCTCCTCTTGACATTGTTGTGCCTTGTCTGACTCCTAGGGGTGGAGTTCGGGGTATGCAGCCCCCCGAGCTCCCTCCACCCGCTGTGGATGAAAGTATTAACCCTGCTTTCTCTGTGTCTCCCTCCGCTGTGCGGTCCTCGACGTCAGGCCAACGTCGCTGGATGAGGAGGGGGCCTGCGGTTCTGGAGAGCCTGGTTCCGGTTCCGCAGCCACGCCATGGGCGGAGGAGGAGAGCGGACTGCAGCATGGAGCCATCGCCGGTGAGGAAGCGTCCCCGGGGTTCCACGGAGGAGCGGTCCGGTCCAGCAGGGCGAGATTCTCCTGCCACCACGCCATGCGGGCCACCGGCGTGGACATCGGTGCCGGAGGACTCTTTGGCTGCACGCACCATCATGCCAGCTGCGGAGCCCGACGCAGCTGAGTGGGAGCCTGATGACGACCTCCTGACATCTGAGCCCGGATCTTCGCAGTCCTGGACGGCGTCAGAACCCGAGCTCAGGCAAGTGCTCTACTTTGTCTTTCTTTTTCACCTCTTAGAGCATTTTTGCCTGTCTCAAGGGGAGATGAGCCGGGTGCAGCCGCCCGCTGCGTCCGAGCTTATCTCACCGGGTTCTGGCGCTGCCGGTGATCCTGATCCCGGGTTTTCTCTCTCTTTCGAGCCTTCTCCCAGGGTCGCCGGCGAGGGGCTGCTTTCGCCTGCTGTGCCAGAGGTTCCGGTTTCGGGGTTGGAGGTCGAGTTTGGTGCCACGCCGACCCAGTCGGGGTCCGTCGCGGGTTCGGCTCCGGAGGCCCAGTCGGGGTCCGTCGCGGGTTCGGCTCCGGAGGCCCAATCGGGGTCCGACGTGGGTGCAGCACCAGCAGGTCCTGGATTCGGTGAGGGAGCTGCAGGTCCCCGGCCACCGGATGCTAGGCAGACTCATTCCCCTCTTCACCCTCATCTCCATTGTCATCCTCCTCGTCTCCCTGAGGCGCGCTGCCCATGTTCACCTGGGGCCGTTGGGGTTCCGATTGCTTCGCCCGGTTCTCCCTCATCTCTCCCCTTTTCAGCGGAACCGCCGGCTACTTTGACTCAACGGTTCTGGTGGGCTAGCGATGCGGGTCGGCCGCCCAAAAGACTGTCTCGCCAATTTGGCTCTCTGGGTCGGCCTCCCGACATTTTGGACTCCCTGTGTGGCGACCTGGTCCGGCCGCCTGAGATTCTCTGCTTCCGAGCATGGGACCGGGGTAGGCCGCCCGAACTGTTCTTTCTCCCCCTGCCTGTTTTGTGGCCTCCTGTTGCCGGTCGGCCCCCCGAACTTTCTGCCTCCGCCCCTCTGGGTCAGAACTACACTCCTCCCGGGGTTTCTGTTTGTCTGTGAGACTGTTGGGGTGGGGGGGGGTTTGATCTGTGATTTTTGTGGTTCACTCCTTTCTTGTTCCAATGTTTGGTGGTCCTTTCCCTCCACCTTATGTCAATTCGTTGTTTGCCCATATATATATATATATATATATACAGTATATATATATATATATATACAGTATACCGTATATATATATATACAGTATATTGCCTGTGGTTTTGTTGTTACCCACGTTTTAGGGATTATGGTTTTTTTTTTTTTTCTATAGCCTTGTTGGTTGTTTGTCTCTCTCCCTTGTGCCAGCGCCCCATCCACCCACCCTAGGGGGGTGGGGGAGGGGGCTTGGGTGGTACTCTGGCCGCTCAGAACTCGGCCTTGAGGGGGAGGTACTGTCATAACCCGAGTGTCGGTTCTGGCCACACTCGGGTCTCATATCTTTTTGTTCCCTGGCTTTGGCAGCTGAGGGTTCCTTCCAGCTCCTCGGGCTCTTATTGTGAAGGCGCCCGGGGGAGCTCCCTGCTGTCAAAGTCAGCTGCTGCTCTGCTGTCATTAGCAGCAGCTGTGCCGCGTTGGGGTCATTAGCCGCCAGAGATATAAGCGGGTGCTAAATGTCCTCCAGCGCGGCAGTCTCTGTTATATCCTGTTATGATCACCTGCTATGCTCTTCTGTATGTTCAGCCACGTTCCGTCGTGCTCCTGTTATTCTCAGGTATGTTCCTTTGAGACCTTACTCTCACTGTTGTCCGTCTGGCGCATCGGGTGTCCCCCGGTTCAGACGTCACCCAGCCACTGTATGTGTTCTGTCAGTGTTCTGCCTTATCCTCAATAAATTACCTCTGCAAACTCTCTGGTGACTGAGGCGTCTTGTGACGGTCCGTGAGGGCCGTCGTGACACCGTTGTGTCCCTCGGCAAGACACTTCACCCACCTTGCCTCTAGCGTCCATAACACTGGGTATGAATGTGTATAAATGTTCAGTGGTGGCCGGAGAGGCCGTTGGCCCAGATTGGCAGCCACGTTTCCGTCAGTCTGCCCCAGGGCAGCTGTGGCTACAGTAGTAGCTTGCCACTACCATTGTCTGTCTGGAGTGAATGAATAATGTAACTATTTGTAAAGCATCTTTGAGTGTCTATGATAAAGCGCTATATAAATTTGATGCATTATTATTATTAAAATTCAAACATTTAAGCACTGCAAATATGAAAAGAAAAGCTGGTCTTGACAAATGATGAAATTAAGACATTTCTATGGATTAATTTGGTCATGTCATACCTCAGATAGGCAAGTTCAAGAATGTACTGGTGATCAGAGGAAGGGCTTTGTCTTAATTTGGTAGCAAACACCATGTCACTAAACAGATTTGGAGGTACGTTCACTTTGTTGATAATTATTCACAGGAGCCAGGAAATGCTGATGAGCTCTTCCAAATCAGACCAGTGCTGGATGCACTTGAGAAAAGCTTCCTTTCATCAGTTGATCCTGAAGAATTTCAATCAATTGATGAACAAATCATTCCGTTAAAGGCAGTCCCTCCGGGGTTTTGCAATGTTGCGATCGCGCCAATTCACACGAAATCAGCCAATCAGCGCAACTATTGCACAACCTTGCAACTTTGTTCAATCACCGCAACTTTCCCGCAATTTTGGCCAATCCTAGTCAATTTCCGCCAATTTCACCAATCAAATTAGTCTCTGACTGGCGCTAAAACGGTCAGTCTAACCAGCCAAATGCATCACTCCACCGCGTTCACTTCCATATTTACAGGAGCATTAAGGGAACACATCAGCAAACAGTGTATGATTTAAAAAAAACACTCACCCGCGAGGTTTCCAACACCATCCCTTCCTTCGTCAACCCCAGCCTGCCGGTGGATGTCTCACCACGTGTCCGTCCTGACCGTGTGTACGACGTGCTGGGTTTGTGGTGAAAAATGTCCGCCTGCACCAAAAGCACCCCGTTGCGGGAGTGCGCGTAAGGAGAAATGCTATAAAACTATTAATATTACAGCTGTAGGGAGTTAGAAATGAAGAAGCAATGTGACTTTATAAATCAAAGTTTAATATCAGCTTCACCTCCCTAACATGTCTCATCTCGGTGCAGAAGCAGAATAAGAGGTCGAACGCAGTCAGACCTTCATACTTATACCCACACTCAACAAAAGACATTGCATATCAAAGCTGACATCCTGCATTAACATAATCCCCCCTCCATTGTCCTCCATCTCCTCCACCTGACCCTGGGTGGTCAGGGAGATCGATCAGGTCTCCACCGCTGCGACTCTGTCTGCTCTTTGATCCTCGCTGGCGGTTGAGACCTCTTGTCCTGTTCATAGGCGTGAGGTCATTCCACATATGTAATCACTAAACATTCTAATATGTCTATACATATGTAGGTATGGAATATATGATTAATATAAGCCACAACAGCGAGTGTTAACATTGTACACATCTTTAGAGGTAAAATCATTACTACATCAGGTTAATGAGCTTTTAAGCTGTCGATCTCTGGTCTGGACGGACAAAGCCCCCCCCCCCCCCCCGCCCCGGTAAATGAAAGATGCGTGTCAAGACCAACATGCAGCAGGCAGACAGGTAGGAAGGCGCAGGAAAGACCAAGAATATGCTTTGTTTTGTTTTTGTTTTTTTTGTTTTTTAAGAAAAACAAACTCCTATAGACAATACAGCTATGGTTGGGGACCGTAGGGAGTTTTCAAATGAAGGTGCTGCTAATAATTTTGAAATCTCTTCTGTTTAACATGCATTCAATGCAATTTAGCTGTTATAATAGATATTGTGGTAATGTTTGTATTTGCTGTTACACAAGAGGTTTTTTTTCTGTATAGCGGAAGTTTGTGCTTAATTTACAAATCACTAATAGGAAATTTTTGACAATCCTGTGCTTTTCTTGTATTGTTATATAGAATATCACTGCAGTAAACTGGAAAAAAATCTTTAAAATTTGTAATTCTTCCCACAACTTTTGGAGCAAAAAAACACTCTAAAAACATGACAACTTTTATCGCAACTTTTTAAAAAAGTTCCCGCAAATTCAGGGTTTTTGGACCGCAACAATCATAAAAACATGCCGCAAAATCCTGGAGGGACTGTAAAGTGATACCTGTCTCTCAAGCAGTACATCCCAAAGAAATCATCCCAAAATAAATGAACACATTAGTTAAACAGGGAAAAACAAAAACAAAGTATTTCATAGTGTTCATAGAATTTTATTTTATTCAATGTTTTGTTAAAAACATATTGCATCAGTTAAAAGTTAAAAACGCATGTTGTCCACCCTAGTGGACATGTCACTATCTCTTTGAAAAATGTGTGTGCTGGAAAAAAAAAAAGAAGTTGAATTTTTTTTTTCATACCTTAAGAATCATAAAAACACTTGGGGAAAAAAATCCTGAGGGAGGTTTTCATAATTCATGTATGAAAGGGTTAATGTAATTTATTTCATTTCTAATAATTTTAATTAGTCAAATAGTGATAATGAATAAAGTTAAAGTCATCAGATATATTTTATTACATTACCTTTTGTGTCTTTGATTTTCAAATCATGACCAATCTGAAATATTTTTACTAAGAAGCAAACAGGTTAAATCAGGTCAGAATGGCATCTTCAGGCTGTGGATCTACACTTAAATTTTCACTGATAACTAAAAGCTAAACCAACAGCTAATTTATATCTGTAGATACAGTAGCAGCAATAGGTTATTTTCTCATCTTCAGACATGTTTTATGGGGTTTTTTTGCTATTCTCCTCTGGCTCAGGAAATATTTAACTTATTCATGTTTACTTTTTATTCATATTTGATTTAGAAGAAAAACCTAAAATTTATGAGAATCAAGTCTCAAATGCACATTAAGAAAAATTATTTTATAACAATACTGCAAAATTACGAGGGAAAAAGATACATGTACTGTAAAAAAAAGTTGTTTATCTAAACTGTTGAATTTACAGAAAATGTACATCATGATATATATTATCGTGATTTAAGGTGACATATCGTGATATGAAATTTTTGTCATATCGCACAGCCCTATTGTAGCCTATAACTCAGTTTTACCTTTAAATAATCTAACAAATCGGTTGAAAAAAACCCACCTCTACCTGTGTGGAGTACAGGATGAGCCCCTGGCCTGCACTGAACAACCCAGAATATCAGTCATACTTAACTATCTCTTATATGCCTTCTGTTGAATCATCATATATCAAGGTCTTGCCTCATAAATATTCTGAGAAGTACTCTGTTTATACATTAGGAACAAACATCAATCAATCCACCTAAACTACTGCTAAAATGCCTCTGATAATTGAAGAAGAAACCTGTTTCATTTTTATTGAGAACTACAATCCAGCAACATTTTTGCAGACATTTGCACATTGCAGCGACATCAGAAAGCTGTAGTGTTAATACCAACAACGGGTTTGAACCACCCAGTTAAACTGGGTGGTTGGAACTTTTTCCTGATTAATTTATTACTCTTTTTCCTATAAATTAGCCATGTTTTATGATAAACATGTTACCTTTCCTATTAAGTGTTTCTAGAAAATTTGCAACTTTTTAGCTGAATTTTCATTGTTTTTCTTGTCCATGTGCTCTTCTCACTGATAAACTATCTGTACCTGCACCTGTATAAACCATCCTTACAGTCTTTATGGGGAGGTTAATAACAGGGGTCAGGTCAGGCATTGGTTTGCTTGCTACCAGATAACCATGAAAACCGGTACTACCTGTCTCATGTGTCGGGCCGTCGGCGACTCAACCGGCATCTCCGCCCTTCCGAGGGTGTGGAGGGTGAAGCTGGGCATCCTCGCAGAACTAAAAACAATATCTGCCACAGGTCTGTGGTGGACCACTCCCAGTTACACGGGGTGAGACTGGACATCCTGGCAGGATAAACACATCTGTCGCAAGGTCTGTGGTGGACTGTGCCAGTTGGTGCATCGTGACATGCACTACACAAAGAGCGGAGATAAACAAACCTATCATCTGGTCAGTCACTGCAACAGATACTGGAGTCAATTTGTCTTGGCTTGTCCTTGCCACTGATAATACCTTTATCTGCCAAGAATATGCTGCTAGTCCAGCAAAAGCTAGTGGTACTCAAATACTTTGCAAGCAGCTTCATAAAATGGTCAATCAGAAAGCAACTCATACCGGCTCAGATGTCACCCGGGCTTACAAGGTCTGCGCTGATCAGTTCACACTCCGACAGGCAGCGAAAAGTAAGCTAGGAGCAGGAAGACAAAAGAAGAGGAAAACAGCAGACTTGTGTGTAGATGAGACACCTTCAAGCCATAATGAACATCTCATGGAAAGACAAGATAACTAACATAGAAGTGTTGAAACGAGTTGGTCTACCATCAGTGGAGGACATACTAATACAGATGAACCTGAGATGGCTCGGACATGTTGAGAGGATGGACCACCAGCGTCTCCCTCGGCAGTTACTCTACTCACAGTTATGCGAGGGCAAACGCAATCAGGATAGACCAAGGCTCAGATTTAAAGACACTGTAAAAAGAAACTTGAAGAAGTTAGATATAAACAGGAGATCCTGGCAGTGGAAGGCTAAGGACAGAGCTGTGTGGAGGAATCTGATCAGACCTAAATGAAACAGTCATTGTCACCCACGACAGACTGCTATGATGATGAATAACAGGGGACACTTGTGCGTGTACATCTGTGTGCATATATATGAGAGTGCATGCAAAATAAGTGTGTGCATGTGAGTGGTTTGTCAGGAAACATATGAAGCGGGGGGCAGGTCACAGCAGCTGTCCCCTCGGGAACCCCGAGCAGGCAAGGCAGTGCCACCAACCCCCACAGGGCACAAACATCCGAGGTCAGCAAGCCCCAGGAAAGCCAGGCATCCGCCCCCGGAGGGACGATCGAGGGAGGCCAGGTCACTTGGCGGCCGGCGCAGTGAGCTCACACCCCCGGACCCGCCTGCCCCCTACCCCCCAGTGGGCCAACGCCCGCCCCCAGGCTCCAGGTGCCAGAAGGCCAGTGACCCCACCCCGTGGGCCGGAGACTGGCCAGTGCCCCCTGGCGCGAGCACCCCCAGGCACCCCCACAGCGGGCCTGTCCCCCCCAGCGCCACCACCGCACACCCCAGGGACCCCCATGCCCAAAGAAGTCCCCCCGCCCAGGGAAGCCCACATTGCTGAGAGGAACTACCCCCCTTAATCCAGCACCTCCCGACTCGCAGACACACCCCTCCCCACACCTTCACACTCACATGCTCCCATGTGCACCCATAAGCACTAACTCACTCTCACTCACCCAGACCAACCCATTCTCTCTCACTCCTGTACCCATTCAAACTCACCCCTCATTCACCCTTGTTTCATAAGGCAGCTGCGAAGCAGATGCAGTGAGCCTGAACGCGCACCAGCACCCGGCAGTAGCCAGGGAGACCGCCAGCGCAGGCCACAGAAGCAGACCCCCACCCCTGGTGCCCACCTGAGCGACTGATAAGCAGACCATTGCAGGGACCCCGAAATGCCACCCGACATGCAAAGCGCCGCACAAAATCGACCCACCATCACCACCTCCATTCATCACCCCCTCACTCTCACTTACTCTCATATTCAGTCCCGCTCTCACTCCCTTGATTGTATCTATACATTCAGTAGCACCCAGGGATTTTAACAACATGATGGGTCCCAGGCTCCCCACCGTGCCCCCATGCCCCCAGCAGGAGGAGGGCAACAGGGGTGGGGGAAGACCCCCGCCCCCTCCCCCCTGCACAAAACATGGTGGGTGTATGTCGATTATATGATGTAATTGTGTGTAAATGTGTGGACTACCAAAGTGCAATTAAAATTGGGGGGACAGTGATTGGAGCACCGCTAGCCACTGCGATGGGCAGCAGGGCCCCCATCCCCCCCCAAGTCCTCAGTGTCTAAAATGCAAATAAAATTGAGGTGAGGGCAGCCCCACCATGTAGCAAAGGTATCCCCTTCGCCGACACAGTGTGGCACACCCCCACCCCAAAGCCCTAAATGTATCCAAGAAGATGTATATTTCACCTAGAGTCAGGGGGAGGGGGAGGATGGGAAATAAGACTGGGAGGGAGGCGGTCTAAAAGCGAGGCTGTCCCCCCCAGAAGCTAGCTTGCAAACTGGTTCATGAGGCCACCCACTGTCCCCAAATCCCAACCCAGGGCGAGGGCCACCAGTGCGAGCAGCCCAGGACCCACCAGCATCGCGCCCTGGTGCTCCCAGCACCACAAACATGATGGAGCAGCCATACCCATTCCCACTCATCTTACGCACACAAACATGGACAACAATATTCACAATAGTGAACAATGGGCCGGACCCACACAGCGCCCCACATGCCAAGCGACACCCCTGAGCGCCCACGCAAGCCCGCCGACCACCCACCCCAGACACACCCTGACAGCGGCAGGCCGCCCTGCAGCCACAGCCACCCTGGAGCAACCCGATGGAAACACGGCCCCCCCAACCACCCCCAATGACACCAGGGGCAATGCGACAAAGCACCCCACCCCGCGACACAACAGTAGGGTGGATGGGACAAGCAGGCCCCGAAACGCCAACCCCCATGCCACTGGATGGACTGCCCCACCCCCTCCACCCAACAAAGTTCTCCTACCCATACACCCATCTCCACCCCCAGACGTCCACCCACAGGTAACCACACCCATACATACATGTACCCCACCCACCATCACACATGCCCACCTACACCCACACACAGCCCCACCTGCCCACTCACAACACATACACCCACTTCTGCACCCACTCATACACAACCCCACACTCACACCCACTCTCACGCACATACACACACACAAATGCACACCCACACCCGCAGACCCCAATGGATGGGGAGGGCGACCCAGGACGCAGGCACCTGCCCAAGGGTGCCGCCAGGGCCCCAGGGAGAACACGACCCCATCACGCAAGGACACACCAGGGCCAACCCGCACCACCGGCGCACACCCGACCCCGGCCCAGCGGGAAACCCCCCCCCCCCCCCCCCAGAACCAGGGGCTCAGGGCCAGACCCAGACCCCCCTCCCGGGAGGCGAGACCAGCCGGCCAGGGGCCGCAGCCCACTCCCCGGCCCACCCTGCAGCCCCCCGACCCCTTCCCCCCCAGGCCGGACACACGGCCACCCCGGAATAGGCCCCCCGGACACCCGCAGTTGGGGTGCAGCCAGCCACCAGAGGCACCAAGGAGAGCAAGCCACCTCCCGCCACCCTCAGGTTATAGAACTAATAAGTGGAGACCAGAGAGAATTGAATTCTGCCAATTGATTATTTGAGGAGGCTGACAATCTCTCCAGGCTAATATAATCTAATAGTAAGTTATTATAATAAGTCATGCATAAGTTATTTCTTGATTTCCAATTCATGAAGATAGTTCATGAATCTGAACTATCTAAACATCTGGAGGGGAGTGGGGCTCATGCACGGCTTTTATTCATTGACTTTTCGTCTGCTTTTAATACAATTCAGCCACACATTTTAACTTGGAGACTTTTAGAGCATTTTAATTTAAGTAATAATCTTGTGGGCTGGATTTTAAACTTTTTAACAGACAGGACACAGAGGATTAAAGTTAATGGCTTTTTATCAGACAAGGTGTGTTCCTCCACTGGGTCACCACAAGGGTGTGTGCTTTCACCCTTGTTATTTATTCTGTACACTAATATGTGTCAGAGTGCTTTTAAAAATAGACTTATTTTAAAATATGCAGATGACTCTGTGATCGTGAGCCTGCTCCAAGGGACTGAAAACAGTCATGGCCCGGTCACAGAGGACTTTGTCCAATGGTGTGAGGACTCGCACCTACAGCTGAATATAGGCAAGACTAAAGACATGGTCATTGATTTTAGGCGAAATGCCAACACACCTGAACCGACTAAGATTAAGGGACAAATAGTGGAACAAGTCACATTTTATAAATATCTGGGTACAATTATTGATAACACTTTGAATTTTAAATTGAATTGTGAGGCCATAAACAGGAAGGGACACCAGCGCCTGTTTTGTTTGAGGAGGT
Organism: Pholidichthys leucotaenia; assembly: GCA_020510985.1. Taxonomy (NCBI): domain Eukaryota; kingdom Metazoa; phylum Chordata; class Actinopteri; order Cichliformes; family Pholidichthyidae; genus Pholidichthys; species Pholidichthys leucotaenia. The sequence continues at coordinate 14,807,057 of CM035844.1, forward strand.
TGTCCTATTTCCATGTAGATAGGACTATCATGACACTTTTTTATCGTGCTTTTATTGAATCAGTTTTATCTTTCTTGTTAGTGTCATGGTTTAGAAACCTGCCCCTCAAAGACAGAAACTCTCTGGCCCAGATCATCAAATGGTCCAGTCGTCTTAGTGGCCCCCTTAAAAAAGAAAAAGTCTAATCAGCAATTTCTAACTCCTTGGTTCAATACAGAAACTCGTAGCTTAAAACAGAAGACTCGTCAATTAGAAAGAAAAGGGCGCTCCACTAATTTAGATGAAATCTATTTAGCTTGGAGAAATCATCTTTTAATTTATAAAAAATCTCTTAGAAAAGCTAGAACGAGTTATTACTCTGCATTCATAGAAGAGAACAAGAATAATCCCAGGTTTCTTTTCAGTACTGTAGCCAGGTTGACAAAGAGTCAGGACTCTGTCAATCCTAGCATCCCCTTAGAGCTTACTAGTCAGGACTTTATGAACTTTTTCAATAATAAAATTTCATCCATCAGAGATAAAATCAATCAGATTCTTCCCACAGTTAACTTAAATACTGTAACTACTACAACTCCTTCTATTGATGTCTGTCTTGATGAGTTTACTCCAATCGACCTTTGTGAGTTAGACAAAATAGTTTCCTCATCCAAACCTTCAACTTGTCTTTTAGACCCTATTCCTACCAGGTTATTTAAAGAAGTCTTCCCACTTATTGGTAGCTTTATTCTTCATACAATCAATTCTTCATTAACTTTAGGCCATGTACCGCAGGCTTTTAAAACGGCTGTAATTAAACCCTTACTCAAAAAGCCAACGCTAGATCCAGGAGCTTTAGCTAACTATAGACCAATCTCTAATCTCCCTTTCATTTCAAAAATCTTAGAAAGAGTTGTTGCTACGCAATTATTTGACCACCTGCAGGGAAATGGTTTACTTGAAGAGTTTCAATCTGGGTTTAAAATCCATCATAGTACTGAAACAACCTTAGTGAAGGTCACTAACGACCTCCTCATTGCATCTGATAATGGACTAGTTTCTGTACTTGTCCTTTTAGACCTTAGTGCAGCTTTTGATACTATCAATCATAATATTCTACTTGATAGATTAGAACACTATGTTGGACTTAATGGAACTTCTTTGCAGTGGTTTAGATCTTATTTATCTGATAGGTTCCAGTTTGTTCATGTAAATAATGAGTTTTCTTTCAACTCAAAGCTTAGTCATGGAGTTCCACAGGGATCTGTGCTAGGCCCTACTCTTTTTAGTTTAAATATGCTTCCGTTAGGCAACATTATTAGAAAGCACTGTATACATTTTCATTGTTATGCTGATGACACACAATTATACCTGTCAATGAAGCCAGATGATAGTAATCATTTAGCCAAGTTAGAAGCCTGTCTTAAGGAAATCAAAGCTTGGATGACTTGTAATTTCCTGCTATTAAATTCAGATAAGACTGAAGTCATTCTTGTTGGTCCAAAAAACCTTAGAAATTCCTTTCCAAATCAAACTTTCAGTTTGGATGCGGTTACTCTTTCTCTTAATAGCTCTGTGAGGAACCTTGGAGTTATTTTTGATCAGGATTTGTCCTTCAATTCACATATTAAATTTGTTTCTAAGACTGCCTTCTATCATTTGTGTAATATTGCCAAGATTAGGAGCATCTTGTCTCAGTGATGCTGAGAAACTGATCCACGCTTTTGTTAGCTCGAGATTAGATTATTGTAATTCTTTATTATCAGGCTGTTCTAAAACATCTTTAAAAAGTCTTCAGCTGATCCAAAATGCAGCAGCAAGAGTTTTAACAGGTACTAGAAAGAGAGATCATATCTCTCCGGTTCTGGCCTCCCTTCATTGGCTTCCCACAGAGTTTAGAATTAAGTTTAAAATCCTTCTTCTTACTTACAAAGCTCTAAACAATCAGGCTCCTTTTTATTTAAAAGATCTGATACTACCATATTATCCTAACAGAGCACTACGCTCCCAAAATGCAGGATTACTTGTAATACCCAGAATCTCCAAAAGTACAATGGGAGGCAGAGCCTTCAGTTATCAAGCTCCTCTCCTGTGGAATCAGCTGCCAATCTGGATTCGGGAGTCAGACTCGATCTCTGTTTTTAAGAATAGGGCTAAAACCTACCTTTTTGATATAGCCTACAGTAGGGAGGGATCATGCGTTTCTGAACCCTCCCTTAGTTATGCTGCTAATTGGTTTAGTCAGCCGGGGGACCTCCAGTAATGCACTGGGCCTCACTCCTTTCCTCACTCTCAATGAAATACTTTTTTTGCTGGTCATTAACATTTGTTTGTTCTCTCCCATAGATTGAGTCCCCATCGTGCTGTTTGCTCTCTACATGTCTGTTCTTTTCTTCTTCTCTATCCCCTCACCCCCCAGCCAGTCGCAGCAGATGACTGCCCCTCCCTGAGCCTGGTTCTGCTGGAGGTTTCTTCCTGTTAAAAGGGAGTTTTTCCTCTCCACCGTCGCCAAGTGCTTGCTCACAGGGGATCGCCTGATTGCTGGGGGTCTTTCTGCAACTATGGGGGTTCCCCCTACAGTTGATAGTGCAATGAGATGACTGTTGCTGTGAAATGGCGCTATATAAATAAAGTTGAATTGAATTGAATTGAATTATAATGATCAGAGATGTTACTGACTTAAATAAATACAGATGAACACTGATTAAGAAAATTAAGAGACAATGATAATCCATATCCACACACACGGTAAGAATAGTTCTTTTGACATACCATGTCAATGTACTTTAAAAAAAAAAAAGCAAAACTGTAGGGAGCTTGAAATAAGGAAGCAAAGTGATTTTATAAATCAGGTTTATTGTCGGCTTCCAGTCCCTGACATGTCTCAACTCAATGCAGAAGCAGAAAAGATGCTGAGCGCAGTCAGACCTTCATACTTATACATCACATAACAAAAGCCGACATCACACATCCGTGTTATCGCCTTCCATTGTCCTCTCTCTCCTCCACCTGACCCTGGGGGGTCAGGAAGTCCATTCAGGTCTCCACCGCTGCGTCTCCGTCCGCTCGTTGATCTCTGCCGGTGGTCGAGACCTATTGTCCTGCTCTGAGACGTGAGGTCATTCCACATATGCAATCTCTAAACATTCCTCTTGTGTCTATACATATATAGGTATGGATATATGAACAATATAAGCCACAGCCCCCCCCCCCAAATGTCTAAGAAAAGGACAATAAAATTAAGTTCACAGCCTAAGGTAACATCCATGACATATTATACCGTTATTCACATCAACAGGAAAAGAGGAAAAATATCCTCAGCAGCCATGCCAACCTTTAAGCTATACAGCATGATCATGTTAAAAATTCAGTGATAACAGCAACAGTATAGTCTATGTCATATGTCAGCCCTAAAACTGCAACGGCAAAATTCGACAGCATAGCTTACAACCCTTTGTCAATTTTACATCAGTCTATGTGTCGTCTGGGTTTCAATCTTCTCCCAAATCTGCTGTACGCCCGCTTCGGCGTCCTGGCAGGGCCATCCTGTAAGGAATCTGCAGCTTGGGGAGAAGAGTGGTTATTTGGTCCCTGCGGGGGGGGTTGAGGTGTGTCTCTTGGGGGGTCTACCCCGTCGAGGTACTCTCGCCACCCGTGCAGGTTCGTCGCTCAACATGAAGGCAGGTTTAAGTCTGTCAATGCTGACTGTTTCTTTTCTGTCCCCTAAATCAAGCACAAAATGCTTATCACCAGGTTCCAGCACTCTATATGGTCCATCATATGGTGGGCGGAGGGTTGGTTTTAAAGCTTCGTGCCTAACAAAAACGAACTCGACGTTTTTCAAAGCTTGGGGAACAAAAACCCGCGGAAAAGGGTGATGTATGGGTCCGGGGAGCGTGTCCGGTCCCGTGTTGCTTAGGGGCCTCAGGGCTGGGAGGCGCCCAGGCTCTGGATGTTCTGGTAAGAACTCACCCGGGAGCCTGAGAGGTTGTGCGAAAACTAATTCTGCCGGGAAGGCGTCTAGATCCTCCTTAGGCGCAGAACACAACCCTAATAAAACCCAAGGAAGTTTGTTTACCCAATCTGCATCCGTCAGTGAGGCCCTGAGGGCGGCCTTTAAAGACCTATGAAAACGCTCGCATAAATCGTTAGCCTGAGGGTGATACGCGGTGGTGCGATGAATTGTCGCTCCTAAGCTGCTGGCCATGGCTGACCAGAGCTCTGAGACAAATTGAGGCCCCCTATCGGACGTGATGTCCGACGGAACGCCGAAACGCGCCACCCAGGTCGTGAAAAAAACGCGAGCGACTTCCGCGGCCGTGGTTGACGCCAGCGGGACCACTTCTGGCCAGCGTGTGGTCCGGTCAACCATTGTTAAAAGGTGTGTGAACCCCTGGGACGACGGTAGAGGGCCCACGAGGTCGACGTGCACGTGGTCAAACCTCCTGGCCGGGATCCAGAAGGGTTCCAGAGGGGTTTTTGTGTGCTTGTGAATTTTGGCGCGTTGGCAAGACATGCAAGTTCTCGCCCACTCCTTTACGTTTTTACGCAGGCCTGGCCAAACAAACTTCTCCGTGACCATTTTCACTGAGGCGCGCACGGGAGTGCACCGAGTCAAAAACGCGGCGGCGCCACGCGGCTGGGACTACCGGGCGAGGTCGACCGGTTGACACGTCGCCGATTAGGGGGGGCACACCGTCACACAAACCCCTTTCCTCCAGCCTTAACCCTGTTGGTCCAGACTGGAGCGCGCGCACGTCCGCGTCACTGCTTTGTTCCGCTGCCATGGCCGTGTAATCTATCCCTACGTGAATTGGGGCCGTGTACGCGTCCGCGTTGGCCATGTGCTCTGCGGCTGCGGTAGTATAATCTGCTTCCACGTGCCCTGACGATGTCACGGCGCGGGAGAGGCAATCTGCCACCAAATTAAGTTTGCCTGCTACGTGTCGAATGTCTGTGGTAAACTCCGAAATTGCGGCCAGCTGCCTTTGTTGCCGGCCCGACCACGGTTCTGAAATTTTTGACATCGCAAAAGTGAGTGGTTTGTGGTCGACAAAAGCCGTGAAGCGCCGCCCTTCCAGCCAGAACTGGAAATGGCGGATGGATAAATGAAGCGCTAGCAGCTCTCTGTCAAAAGTGCTGTATTTGCGCTCAGTTTCGTTTAAAGATTTGCTAAAAAATACTAGCGGTTGCCAAGTTCCGTCAACATGTTGTTCCACGACCGCCCCTATGACCAGATTTGAAGCGTCTGTGGTAAGCGCTATGCGGGCCGAGGGGTCGGGGTGGACCAACAATGCGGCATCCGCTAGTGCTCTTTTTACTTCCGCAAACACGCATTCCCGCTCCGGGGACCATTCAACTGCGTTGGAGGGCTTTTGCTTTCTGAGCGCGGCATATAGGGGCTGCATGAGTTGAGCTGCGCGGGGGAGGAAACGGTTGTAAAAATTTACCATTCCTAAAAATTCCTGCAGCGATCTGACCGTTTGTGGTCGGGGGAAATTTGCTACTGTGTGCACTTTGTCCGGTAATGGAACTGCCCCTTCTGGTGAAACTCTGTGTCCCAAAAAATCAATCTGTGACACGCCGAATCGGCATTCGGCCGGGTTAATTATTAACCCGTGCTCTTCCAGCCTCTGAAAAACCGTAGTGAGGTGTTGTTCGTGTTCTTCCTCAGACGTGCTGGCTACCAGAATATCGTCGAGGTAGACGAACACAAAAGGGAGGTCGCGTAACACAGCGTCCATCATACGCTGAAAAGTTTGTGCAGCGCCTTTGAGGCCAAAAGGCATTCGCAAAAATTCAAAAAGACCAAAAGGGGTTATTACGGCCGTTTTTGGGACGTCTTCAGGTCTGACCGGAACTTGGTGGTAGCCGCGGACCACGTCTATTTTAGAAAAAATGCGCGCACCCGCCAGATGTAGTGAAAAATCCTGAATGTGAGGGATTGGGTAGCGGTCATGTGCTGTAGCATTGTTTAATCTGCGATAATCACCACAAGGTGTCCAGGAACCGTCGGTTTTCGGGACCATATGCAGTGGCGAGGCCCATGGGCTTTTCGAGCGCCGAATAATGCCCAGTTTTTCCAGGCTCGCGAACTCGTCGCGTGCTATGGCGAGCTTGGTCGCGTCTAAGCGCCAAGCTTTAGCGAACACAGGTGGGCCCGTTGTGGGAATGAAGTGTTCCACCCCGTGTTTCGCTACTGTTGCCGAAAATTTGGGAACTGTGAGTGCTGGAAATTGGGTGAGGAGTTGGTCAAACTTACCTCCTGCTGTGGCGACGCTGGCCTGCACGGATGGTGGGGATACTCGAGCTGAACAGGGGATAGAAGCAAATGACAGTGCATTGATTAAGCGTCTGTTTGCAAGATCGACTAACAACCCATGTGCACATAAGAAATCAGCGCCCAACAAGTTAAAACTCACCGCCGCTATAATAAAGGTCCACTTATAGTTGCGGCCGTGTATGGACAGAGGCAGGGTTCTTTCACCAAAAGTGTTGATGATGGAGCCGCTAGCTGCCGTCGCTCCGTTTCCATGGGGTCCCGTTGCCCGGTCTGCGTAGGACGAGGTGATGAAGCTCACCTGAGCTCCGGTGTCAATGAGGAACTGTCTCCTGGAGCGTCCGTCAGTCACGTAGAGCAGCTTGTTTGTCTCGCCGAGAGCCGTAGCTGCTAACGGTTCCCGGCTTTGAAGTTTCCCGAGCTCTTGAAACTGCAGGGGGGAACGCATTTGTATGCCCTCTCGGCGAAACGTTGATGGTAGTAGCAGAGGTCATCTCGTTTGTTGCGCCTTGGTCGCGTCGCTGCCATGGTGGGCGGGTTCTGCTCCATCGCCTCTGATTCCCTGATGCTCTGGGCTTCCACGCCGAGATCTGCCGATGCTGCTGTGGCCATCTGCTCGCCGCAGGAGTTGATGAGCCGCTGCGCTTCTCGGGCAAGCGCGCGTAGGTCCTGCTGGGTCTTACATCGCATGTTGGCAAGGATCCCTCTTATGTGCTTCGGCAGAGTGCTGAGGAAGATGTGTTGGAAAAGGAAGTTGTCGTTGTCTGCCTCCCTCAGCTGCAGCATGTCTTCCATGAGGGCCATCGGTCTGCGCCCCCCGTGGCCGTAAATCGCCAGTATCCTCCCGGCCCTTTCCTCGGCCGAGGGGACGAAACTCTCGATGAGGGTCGCCTTCAGTTCCTTATACTTGTCGTTGGCGGGCAGCTGCTGTATCACGCTCCGCGCGCATCGTGCTGTGGCGGCATCAAGTCTGGCGACGATGTGGTAGAATTTGGTTTCGTCAGCCGTCACTCCCGCGAGTGCAAACTGAGCCTCAGCCTGCTTGAACCACGAGTTTGGGTCATTCTGCCAGAACTCTGGGAGTTTGACGGCGACGGCGCTTGCTTGGGCCGCCTCCGACGAGTCTGCAGCGCGAGAACGTCTTTCCTCCGTTCTTACGATAGGGTTGGGGACGGCGCTTGCTTGGGCCGTCTCCGACGAGTCTGCTGCGGGGGAACGCCTTTCATCCGTTCCCTTGTCAGGGTTGGCGACGGCGCTTGTCTGGGTCGCCTCTGACGAGCCTGCAGTGGGAGAACGTCTTTCGTCCATTCTCACGTCTGGTCACCAATGTAGGGAGCTTGAAATAAGGAAGCGAAGTGATTTTATAAATCAGGTTTATTGTTGGCTTCCAGTCCCTAACATGTCTCATCTCAATGCAGAAGCAGAAAAGAGGCTGAGCGCAGTCAGACCTTCATACTTATACATCACATAACAAAAGCAGACATCACACATCCGTGTTATCTCCTTCCATTGTCCTCTCTCTCCTCCACCTGACCCTGGGGGGTCAGGAAGTCCATTCAGGTCTCCACCGCTGCGTCTCCGTCCGCTCATTGATCTCTGCCGGTGGTCGAGACCTATTGTCCTGCTTTGAGACGTGAGGTCATTCCACATATGCAATCTCTAAACATTCCTCTTGTGTCTATACATATGTAGGTATGGATATATGAACAATATAAGCCACAAAAACAAACAAAAAACTTACGACTGACTTGAGTAGACATCAATTATCCCCAGTTGGAGGAAGTCATTTGACACAGAGTAAGGAAACTCAAACTCTGAAAATATGCCATTATGCTGAACATAAACTACAAGAGATGGAGAGCGATATTGATCCTGATAACCACTTTTTCAATAATATTCATAATCATTGTGAATATTACACTGAAAAGCAATTCAAAAGTCAAGTGCAACTAGATGGTAAACTATCAATAATACACTTCAACAGCAGAAGTCTTAACAAAAACTTTCCACAGATTCAGGACTATTTAAAACAGCTAGACAGAAAATTTACAGCTATTGCAGTCTCTGAAACTTGGCTTAATGAAGAGCAGGCTCCCCTGATGGCAATAGAGGGATATCAGATGTTTCATATTAACAGATCTCAAAAAAAGGGTGGTGGTGTTGCACTGTATATTGATGACCTGTATAGGTGTAAGCTTGTAAATGGAATGTCCTTTGCACTACCAGGGATTTTGGAATGTGTTACTGTTGAGATTGACCAAGATAAAACAAAAAATCTAATTATAAGTTGTATATATAGAACGCCGGGAACTTGCATTGAGACATTCAGAGATAAATTAGTCGAGCTGTACAATAATATTACTAGTAAGAAAATGGTAGTAATTTGTGGAGATTTCAATATTGATTTACTAAATCCACATCAACAAAATGTAATTACAGAGTTCATGAACTCTATGTACAGCATGAGTCTATATCCCACAATAACACATCCCAGTAGAATCACAGTTCACACTGCTACACTTATTGACAACCTGTTTGTTAATATTATTGATAAGAAAATAGAAAGTGAGGTGTGCTGGCAATGGAGTAGGTGTGTGCGTTGCTGGCTCCTGCTATATTTTTTTTTCTTACTTTTTAAACCTTACTTTGCTGTAAGCTGTCAACGTTTTGGACATTTAATACGCGCAGAATCTGTTTTGAGTTGAGAAATATGTCCAAAACAAGAAAGCAGACTGAAAAGGAGGCAGCAGTGAACAATGCTAACACCAGCTTAGCTGAGGATGCTATTATAAGCCTTAACCCTGCACTTGTTGCCTTGCTTGAGCAACACAGAATGTCCATAGCTGCTGACTTTAAAGCTTCAATTGAGCTTATTAATGGTAAGCTGGACAAGATTCAAGCAGATGTGGCGAACCAGGAGCAACGCATTGGCGACCTTGAAAGCAATGCGGAGGACATCAGCCAGCGCCTAGCGGCGCTTGAACTTACGTGTGAGTCAATGCAGGAGGAGAACAAACTTTTGAAAAACAAACTTTCTGACCTGGAGGGAAGAAGCAGGAGGCTGAATATTCGTCTGGTGGGTCTGCCGGAGTCCTTTGATGTGGGTCCACGGCCATCTGAATTTTTTTCTCGGCTGTTGGTGGACGTCTTTGGCACACAAACTTTGCCATCTCCCCCAGAGCTGGATAGAGCCCACCGCAGCCTCACGCTCAAGCCGGGTCCGAACGGGAAGCCGCGCGCTGTCATTATTTGTTTCCACCGGTTTCGGACCAAAGGCTTGGTGATGAGAGAAGCACGGAGACGCCGTGGGACTTTGGAATATTGTGGGCATAAACTCCAGTTCTACGAGGATTATAACGCCGACCTTCAGAAGCAACGAGCTGAATACAAGGAGGTTATGTCCGAGTTGTATAAGAGAGGTTTTCGTCCTTCTCTTCTCTTCCCCGCCAGGCTCCGGATAACTCTTCCAGATGGCAAAAACCAGTGGCTGGCGTCCGTCTCGGAGGCCACCCGCTTCATGCAAACCATGGAGTGAAACCAGCGATTTTCGCCTTGAACTGGACATTTCTGGGTTGACCAACTACCACACTGGACTACTTGATTACTACTTCATTAAAGCTGCACTGACTGGACATTGATGCATTTTTAGATGTTCAAAAACAAGGTAAAATTGGCTCCCTATACGTTGTTGTTTACTTAATTTTTTTAATTTTTTTTTTGTTTTTTTTTTGTTAGGGTAAAATGTTCATACTATGCAGGATTGAAGCCAGTTGTATGGGAGTATTTTGTTAGGATGAGAATAGAGCAGGAGATGGAGCGGTTGCTGTTCTTTGCAACCGGCTGGAGTGTTGTTATAGGTTTGGTTGTTGAATTTTTATTTATTTATTTATTTATTTATTTTTTGTTATGGATTTATTTACACCCCCCTTACCCCCTCCCCCTCTTTTTTTTTTTTTACCCGTACCTCACCCTATTCTTTTTTGGGCTACACAACACAATATATAAATTTTACTCTTTGAATGAATAGTAATCTTACTTTGGTAAGCTGGAATGTGAAGGGGTTGAACCATCCAATTAAACGAAAGAGAGTCATGTCACGTCTAAAGCAACTTGGTTAGAGCAGGAGATGTAACTATGGTTACATCTGATTTCAATATTTCTATGATCCACTTCAACAGCAGGAGTCTCTATGCAAACTTTAATAACATTAAAGATTATTTACACCAGTTTAAAGAGCCATTCAATAATGTGGCAATATCAGAGACGTGGCTCAGTGAAGAGAAAGGAGTGGATTTTACCATGGATGGCTATGAATTAAATTATATAAATAGAAAAGTGAAAAAAGGAGGAGGAGTTGCAATTTTTGTTGACAAGAGCTTGAAATACAAGATTGTTGAAAATCTGTCAGTAACTGTGGATGATTTATTTGAATGTATTACAATAGAAATCTGTCTGGACAATGTGAAGAATGTAGTAGTAAGCTGTGTATATAGAACACCTGGCTCAAACATTGACTTATTTAAGGACTGGATGGAAAAAATGTATGCAAAACTAACTCATAAAGTTATGTTCATCTATGGGGATTTCAATATAGATCTGATGAACTCAAAACAACATAGTTTGACAGAAGAATTTATCAACACAATGTACAGTATGGGCTTACATCCAACAATTACCGGACCTAGCAGAATCAAGTCACACAGTGCCACACTAATAGATAACATATTCACAAACATTATGGAAAATAATATCAGGAGTGGGCTTTTATTGAATGATATCAGTGACCACCTGCCGATTTGTGTTGTCTATCAATGTGATTATAGGAAGAAAAAGTATACCAAAAATATTAAATATAAAAGAATAAGAACCGAAGAATCAATGCATTTACTGACAAAGGAATTATTAATACAAGATTGGAAGATAGTTTATGATGAAAATGACATAAATAGAGCATATGATAAATGTTTACAAATATTTCAATCATTGTACAATAAATACTGTCCTATAAAACAATACAGTGACAGACAACAACAAAAAAATATTCCTTAGGTCACCAAGGGGTTAATAAATGCATGTAAAAAGAAGAATACATTATATAAACAATTCATTAAATGCAGAATGGTGGAAGCTGAGATCAAATATAAAAGATACAAAAATAAGCTTACTACTATAATGAGGACCTGTAAGAAAGAATATTACAACAGAATACTAGAGGATAACAAAAATAACATAAAAGGAATATGGCAAGTACTCAATGGGATTATTAGTAATCATCCTAAGAATGCAAATTATCCAGAATATTTTATCGAAAATGGCAATTTGATAAATAATATGGAAGATGTGGTCAGTGGTTTCAATAAATTTTTTGTAAACGTTGGTCCTGAATTAGCAAAATCAATAGTGACACCAGAAACAAACTACAGTGGTTCTGTGAATGAAATAGAAGATAGAAATCCAAACACAATCTTTTTGGGTGCAGTTACTGAATAGTGCAACTCAATAGTGAAAAAAGTAATTGAGGGAATTGTTAAGCCACTCACCCACATCTGTAACCTGTCATTTCAAACTGGTACATTTCCAGACAAAATGAAAATAGCAAAAGTAATACCTCTATACAAAACAGGAGACAGTCATCGCTTCACAAATTACAGGCCAGTCTCTTTACTCTTACAATTCTCCAAAATACTTGAAAAAATCTTCACTAAGAGACTGGATGATTTCACTGAAAAGCACAACCTCCTTACAGATAGCCAGTATGGTTTTAGAGCAGATAAATCTACATCTTTGGCACTGATCGAACTTATAGAAGAAATTACTAGTTGTATAGATAAAAAAAATGTTGCTGTAGGAGTATTTATAGATTTAAAGAAAGCTTTTGACACCATTGACCACAGAATACTACTAAGGAAACTGGAAAGGTATGGGATAAGAGGGGTTGGACTGAGTTGGGTGGAAAGTTATTTAAGTAACAGACAACAATTTGTACAAATTGGAGAGCACAAATCACCCTTCATGGACATCACTTGTGGTGTGCCCCAGGGGTCAGTTTTGGGACCCAAACTCTTTATTTTTGTGGTAGACTGCAAGTCTAAATTAAAACATTACTGGCACATGCCTCTAGGGGGAACTACCTGTATTGTTTAGCACTACTTTAAGGGGACACATTAGAATAAGAGTATGAAAAACCCCGTGCAGAACGCATGTTCAGTCATCGTGTGTGATGCAAGAATAAACGGCAAGAGTTAGCCAAAGAAATCAACTCAAGTGTGATCATTGCTACACGGTAGGATATCACACAATTGGCGACGAGGATTTAAAAGTTATCAACGAGAAACAGAGAACATTGCAAGTGTGGCGAACTCAAGTGAATCCAGCAGTTCGAGTGCAAGTTCAGAAGAGGAAAACGAGGTTTCCCCACCACGACGAGCAATGGCGGCTGTAATCGGAACGGTAACCCCTTTTGATAACTCGACTCAGTCATGGGAAGAATATACTGAAATGTTGGAATTTTTCTTCGAAGCTAATGATATTGAGGAGCCGGACAAACGGAAGGCTGTACTGTTGAGTGGAATTGGTGCAACTACTTACAGCTTGTTGAGAAATTTAGTAAGCCCTGCATTACCGAAAGATAAAACGTACGACCAGCTTACTGCTGAGCTTCAGAAGCACTTCAGCCCCAAACCGAGTGAAATCGTACAACGATTCAAATTTAATTCACGCATAAGGAGGAACACTGAGTCCATAGCAGAGTATGTGGCAGAATTGAGGAAATTAGCACTGCACTGTGATTACAAAGACTCATTGGAAGAAATGTTAAGAGACAGACTTGTGTGTGGAGTGAATGATGACCGAATGCAACGGCGACTTTTATCTGAAACAAAACTCACTTTTGCGAAGGCTTTGGAATTATGCCAAGCGATGGAAACAGCATCTAAAGATGTGAGAGAAATGCAAGGGAAGCTAGCAGAGGACACAGCAACGCATGCTCGTGTGCCTAAGACCCAAGTAGGTGTCCACAAAGTGTCGACTGACAAAACTCAGCGCAAATTCCCCAGTTGTTATCGCTGCAAAGGCCAGCACAATGCCGCCGAGTGCAAATTTGCCACTGAGCTGTGTCATAATTGTGGCAAGCGAGTGCACATTAAGAAAGCATGTAGAACAAAGGTGGGCAATGCACAGGTGCAGAAGGCAACAGTTAAAGGGCAAAAGAATGAAAACAAGGGCCCAGGAAAGGAACAGCGAGTGAATCAACTTAGAGGGGAGGGAGAAAGTGATACAGAAGACATGGGTTTTCACACAATTTACAACATGTCAGATGAGCTGACCAAGGTAGCGCCCATCACGTGTACCATGAATGTTAATGGAATGAAAGTAACATTTGAAGATGATACAGGCTGTGGAGTAACCATATTAAGTAAACAGCAATATACACAACTGTGGAAGAAAACAGACACAGCAGAATTAAATCCCTGTTCATTAAAATTAAAAACATACACAGGAGAGAAGCTAGACGTGCTAGGCATGGCACAAGTGAAGGTGCAACACAAAAACAAAGAAAAGGACTTACCTGTAGTAGTAGTTGGGGGCGAAGGACCAAATCTACTAGGGCGAAGTTGGCTACAAGAACTGGCCATGATTGATCAGTTAGTGAATAAGGTGGAATCTCAGCCCAAATTGCAGCTGGAGGAGATCCTCGAAAGACACGCTGAGGTGTTCAAAGAAGGCTTAGGACAGCTAAAAGGTGTCACTGCAAAGATTAATGTGGACAAGGAGGCCCAACCACGATTCTGCAAACCCCGACCGGTGCCCTATGCAGTCAAGCCACTGGTCGAAAGCGAGCTACAGAGGCTGCTGGATGACAAGATCATTGAGCCAGTGCAGGTTGCAGAATGGGCGGCGCCCATAGTCCCAGTGCGAAAGCCGGATGGCTCCATTAGAATATGTGGAGATTACAAACTCACTGTCAATCGAGCATCACGGGTGGATCAGTATCCAATTCCTAAAGTGGAGGACCTCTTCGCACAGCTGAATGGCGGTCGACACTTCACGAAATTAGACATGAGTCACGCTTACCAACAGGTAGTCCTGGAAGAAGAATCAAGAAAGTATGTAACCATCAATACACACAAAGGCTTATATACCTACACACGCTTACCATTTGGAGTAGCTTCCAGTCCTGCTATATTCCAGAGAACTATGGAGGGCATCCTAGGTGGAATTCCGAATGTTGCCATTTATTTGGATGACATCCTTTGTACAGGACCAAATGAACAAGAACATCTGAAAACGCTGGAGGAAGTGCTTCAGCGGTTGGAGAAAAGCGGTCTGAGGTTGAAAAGAAGCAAGTGTGAGTTCATGGGAAAAGAGGTGGTGTTCCTAGGCCACAAGATCAACGCCAGTGGTCTACACCCTCTGACAGGCAAAGTGGAAGCCATTGCGGAGGCGCCTGAGCCACAAAATGTTACTGAGTTAAAAGCCTACCTGGGCTTGTTGAACTATTACCATAGGTTCCTCCCAAAGCTCTCCACGCTGCTGGCACCACTACATACCTTACTTAAGAAGAAAGAAAAATGGTCATGGGGGGTCAAGCAGCAGAAGGCGTTTGAAGAGTCCAAAGCGCTACTTCAGTCCTGTAGTGTGTTAGTGCACTATGATTCAAGCAAACCACTCATCCTGGCGTGTGACGCATCACCCTACGGTGTGGGAGCTGTACTCTCTCATCGTATGGAGGATGGCTCAGAGAGACCCATAGGGTTCGTCTCAAGAACTCTTAGTGCAGCTGAGAAAAACTACTCCCAGCTAGACAAGGAGGGCCTTGCAGTAGTATTTGGTGTAAAAAAGTTCCACAAATACCTGTACGGGAGACAGTTCGCTATAGTGACTGACCACAAGCCACTAATTTCACTGTTCAGTGAAATGAGAGCCATACCCCAGATGACATCTCAGAGAATTCAGAGATGGGCCGTTACATTAGCAGCGTATGAGTACACCATCGTTTACAAAGCCGGACGGGACCATACGAATGCTGACGCGATGAGTAGGCTACCCTTGGATGGAGGAAGAGACAGCACGCCTGAGGAGGAGGAGAGAGTGCTATTGTTTGAAGATATCGGCGTGCCCCTGGTGAACGCACAACAAATAAAGAAGTGGACAGACAAAGACCCTGTTCTAGCAAGAGTGCGAGAATACATCTTACGAGGATGGCCGAAGATGAACAGTCCTGAGTTCATTCCCTATGCCCGACGACAGGATGAGCTCAGCACCCAGGAAGGTTGTATCCTGTGGGGAGGACGCGTGGTTGTTCCACCACCTGGTCGGAATGCCTTACTGCAACAACTACACCAAGCACACCCTGGCATCACTCGCATGAAAGCGTTGGCGAGGAGTTACATGTGGTGGCCCAACATGGATGCAGAGGTGGAGGCGCTTGTGAAGTCATGTGCGGCATGTCAGGAGAACAGGAACAGTCCTCCAGCAGCCCCACTACATCCCTGTGAAGTTCCAGATAAACCATGGAGAAGAATTCACATTGACTACGCAGGTCCATGGATGGGAAGAATGTTCCTGATCATAGTTGACGCATACTCAAAGTGGATCGATGCATATTCTGTGAGTAGCTCTACTTCTACTGTTACCATTGAAAGTCTTAGAAAGAGTTTCAGCCAACATGGCATACCTGAAATCATAGTATCAGATAACGGTACATGTTTTACGAGTGAACAGTTCCAAGAGTTTTCTGAAAAGAATGGCATACGTCACATCACGACTGCGCCATACCATCCTTCTTCTAATGGCTTAGCCGAGAGGGCTGTGCAGACGTTCAAGTCACTCATGAAAAAGATGGCAGGAGACTCTATTGAAACCCGAATGTCGCGAGCTCTGTTCAGCTATCGAATAACACCCCAATCTACAACTGGCAAGTCACCAGCTGAGCTGTTGTGTGGAAGGAAGTTGAGGTCAACATTTGACTTAATACATCCAGACTTCAGAAACAAAGTGCATGACAAACAAGAGAAACAAAAAGGTTATCATGACATGCATGCTAGAGAGAGAATACTGAGAGAAGGAGACTTGGTCTACACCCGCAACTTTGGCTCAGGACCAGCCTGGGTACCAGGAGAAATAACAGAAAAGACAGGCCCTGTGTCATTCAAGGTGACATTAGGCCATGGACAAGTGGTGAGGCGACACATCGACCAAGTTCGTGGTAGGAGCTCCATTCCCCTGCCGATGGCACCAGAGGTGTTGTCTGACACCCATTCTGAGGAGAGCATCAACGAACCACCACTTCAGGTGATACCTGAGGTACCCGTCTCTGCAAATTCTACTGGCAGCACTGCAGCAGCCGAAACAGTGGAGCAGTCTGAGTCTTCACCTGCAGTTGGCTCACCAGCCGTGAGAAGATCTCAGCGAGCTAGGAAAGCTCCAGACTACTTGAAGGACTATACTTAGTCAGTAGTGAGTTCCCCAGCCACAGGACAAGAATGCGTCCTGGAACCTCACTGGGATGCGGTAGTCAACCCAAATCCCTAGTTAAACTGTTATGTGTGTTATACATGTATAAAAAAAAAAAAAAAAAAAAAAAAAAAGAGAAAGAAATTATGTGTATGGCACATGTGTTTTAAGAAGTTAAAAAGTAACTGTGATAGTTTAGGGTTAAATGGGAGTTCCAGGATGTCTAGTATAATTGGCTAGTGTAATTAAGAGTAGTTTAATCTAGAGGGGAGGGATGTGGTAGACTGCAAATCTAAATTAAAACATTACTGGCACATGCCTCTAGGGGGAACTACATGTATTGTTTAGCACTACTTTAAGGGGACACATGAATGAATGAATGAATGAATGAATGAATGAATGAATGAATTTATTTATTTCGGATAGTACATTACAGGTTAAAAGAAACTGTATAATATAACAACAAGGTCAAATTAGACAAAGACTCCTTCTACTATACAATTCCACGTGAGTTATCCGAAATGGGTGATGGCTGAAGCCGCAGCTTATATTGCCAACCCATATTCCATCCAAGAATTCAAAGGAGAAAAAAGAGAAAACAAGACAAGAGCGATTACAATTTAAAACAAGGCTAAGACAAAATATGACTGAGAGAAAAAGAAAACTGAGCTAGTCTAAGTTAAGCGGTTACTATTCAAAAACAAATCTAAGACATAGTGTCACAGAGAAAAAAGAAAAACTAAGCTATAACACAACACAGGCTGGAAATGTCAATCCTTATGTGAGTTTACATGTCATCTTGTAAATATGTTTGGAGTATTTCTTCCTTTAGTTTTTGTTTAAATTGTCCAAGCTTTGTACATGATTTTAATTCAGGTCCAAAATCGTTCCATAATCTGACACCTTGCACTGAAATACAGTGTTGCTTGGTAGTTGTTCTCACTGTAGGCTTTTGAAATATACATGTTCCTCTGAAGTGATATCGTTTCTCCCTTGTTTGGAACAACTTTTGGATATTTGCGGGCAGTGATAGATTCTTCACTTTGAACATTATTATTGCGGTTTTAAAGTCAATCAGATCTTTCAACTTGAGAGTTTTTTGTTTAAGAAAAAGTGGGTTTGTTGGTTCCCTGTAAGCTGCTTTGTTGATTATTCTAATAGCTCTCTTTTGAAGCATAAAGAGTGGATATATGTTTGTTTTATATGTATTTCCCCATACTTCATTACAATATGTCATGTATGGGAGTATTAATGAATGATACAAGGTGTATAGTGTGGGTTGATTCAGCAAATTTTTCACTCTGTGTAATATTGCAATTGATTTGGATACTTTACCTTTTATATAATTAATATGTGGCTTCCAACACAGTTTGTTATCAATTATTACTCCAAGGAATTTAGTTTCGGATACCCTTTCAATCTCTACACCATTTACACTGAGTTTGGGTACTGGGTAGTTGTGATGGTTGTTAAAGACTATAAATTTTGTCTTGCTTAAATTGAGCGTTAATTTGTTTGAATCAAACCACAGTTTCAGCTTTCCTAATTCCTTTCCGAGTGTATCCAGAAGTTGTTCCAAGTTGTTTCCACTGCATAGCAGGTTAGTGTCATCAGCAAACAATATTAAGTCCATTTTTTCTGAAACTTTACATATATCATTTATATACATATTGAATAATAATGGTCCCAAAACGGACTCCACAGGTGACCTTCAGTAGCTCTGAGTTTTTGTTGTTAACACATACAAACTGATATCTATTCTTTAAGTAACTTCTTAACCAGGACAGTGCTACCCCTCTGATACCACAATTTTGTAGTTTCTTTAATAATAGATTGTGATCTACTGTATCAAATGCTTTTTTAAGATCCAGGAATACTCCAACTGAATACTCTTTATTTTCAATGGCTGTTGATATTTTTTCTGTAAATTCCATTAAGGCATATGCTGTTGTCCTTTTGTGTCTGAACCCATATTGCTGCTCACACAATAAATCATTCTTCAGTGTGAAGTTGTCAATTCTCTCATAGAATATTTTTTCAAGTATCTTGGAAAATTGCGGTAATAGTGAAATTGGTCTGTAGTTGGAGAGTTCCCCTCTGTCGCCTGTCTTGTAAATCGGAATTACTTTAGCTATTTTCATTGCATTGGGAAATATACCTGATTGGAGAGACAGGTTACAGATATACGTCAGTGGTTTCACTATGCATTCGATAACAGTTTTGACTAGTAGCATATCAATACCATCGCAGTCAGTAGATGTTTTACTTTTGAACGATTTAACAATTTCAATGACCTCTCTTTCGTCTGTGTTCTTTATGAAGATGGTGTCTTTTACAGCAGTGTTATTGCATATTGAATCACCTGTTGGCACCGTAGTGGGTATTTCTCGGGCCAGTTTAGGTCCAATGTTAACAAAAAAATTATTAAATTCATCTGCAGGTGAAGCTATATTCACATTCGGAGTCGATTTATTATTTTTTGGAGTGTTAGTTGGGTAGCTGGTATTTCTGCTTTTATTTCCAAGGATACTGTTGATTATTGTCCATGTATTTTTAATATTGTCTTTGTTTTTTTCCAGTTCTTTACTGTAATAGTCTCTTTTACTACATCTTATTATATATGTTAACTTATTTTTGTATGTTTTATACCGCTGCTCTGCTTCTTTTGTCCTTTTCTTTATGAAAGCTTTATATAATAAATTTTTCTTTTTACACGCCTTTTGTAGTCCTTTGGTTAGCCATGGTTTGTCAGTAAATTTGTGTTTAAGCTTTTTTTTAACTAATGGGCAGTTTTTTTCATAAAGAGTGGTTACAATGTTTGTAAATGTGTCATAGGCTTCATTTACATCTGATACATAGACTTCTGTCCAGTCTTGCTTCAGCAAGTCCTCTTTAAAAGAACTGATTGCGTTTGGTGATTTGTGTCTGAACGATTTTGAGATTTTTTCTGGGTTGGGCCCCGTGTGGCCATGGATAAGTGCAAAGATTGGCAAGTGGTCGCTTATATCATTTATCAATAATCCACTTTCTATTTTCTTGTCGAGAACATTGACAAACAGGTTGTCAATAAGTGTAGCAGAGTGAGCTGTGATTCTACTGGGATGTGTTATTGTGGGATATAGACTCATGCTGTACATAGAGTTCATGAACTCTGTAACTACATTTTGTTGATGTGGATTAAGTAGATCAATATTGAAATCTCCACAAATTGCTACCATTTTCTTACTAGTAATATTATTGTACAGCTCGACTAATTTATCTCTGAATGTCTCAATGCAAGTTCCCGGCGTTCTGTATATGCAGCTTATGATTAGATTTTTTGTTTTGTCTAGGTCAATCTCAACAGTAACACATTCCAGAATCCCTGGTAGTGCTGAGGACATTTCATTTACAAGCTTACATCTATATAGGTCATCAATATACAGTGCAACACCACCACCCTTTTTTTGAGATCTGTTAATGTTAAACATCTGATATCCCTCTATTGCCATCAGGGGAGCCTGGTCTGCATTAAGCCAGGTTTCAGAGACTGCTATAGCTGTGAATTTTCTGTTTAGCTGTTTTAAATAGTCCTGAATCTGTGAGAAGTTTTTGTTAAGACTTCTGCTATTGAAGTGTATTATTGACAGTTTACCATCTAATTGCACTTGACTTTTGAATTGCTTTTCAGTGTAATATTCACAGTGGTTATGAATATTATTGAAAAAGTGGTTATCAGGATCAATATCATTCTCCATCTCTTGTGGTTTATGTTCAGCATAGTGGCATATTTTTAGAGTTTGAGTTTCCTCACTCTGTGTTTCATAGTCAGTGTTCATTTGTATTTATCTAAGTCAGTAGCATCTCTGATCATTATACTTTTTGCTTGCTCAGGTGTTCCATTTAGTTTAATCCAAATTCTACAATTTCTTGTCCAGGTTGACTGTATCTTATTTTGTTTCTTTAGCATCCGTGCCTGCCGTGCTAATTCAGCGTTTTTTTTTGTCAGGTGTTCATTTAGGTAAACTTGAGTTTCCTTTAGTTTTTTGGCCTGCCTCAGTATGTCATTTTTCACCCTCCTGTTCACAAAGCGCATCACAATTGATTTCTTTGTTTTGTTATCTTTCTTCGGTAAAGCATAACAGGCTGAGATCGCATTGGCTTCTACCTTAATGTCTTTATCATTAAGGAACTGAAGCACTTGGTTTTCTAAGGACATTGATTCACTTATGGAAGCATGTTCACCACTCAGTCCTGTAGCGGCATGGGCGTACGACTGATATCTGATGTCTAGTCCACTTATAACTATGTCATCAATGCGAGAACCTTGTTCAAGATCCTCAACGCGTTGCTCCAAAAGACGCCCGTGTTGCTCCAGGTCCATAATTTTTTTGTCTTTTTCTTTTATTATTGAATGTAGGGCTTGTACCTCCTGTATTAGGTCTAATATTTTGTCCTGCTGGCTAGTCACTTTGGCCAGTTCATCTAACACAAAGTTCAGAGTTTTTTTAATTTCTTCCATTTCCTCTTTTTTGGGTGGCATTTTACTGACCTGTGGATAGAAATAAGCAGAGAATCCGGCTAGGCCTCAACTAGCTCGGTCACTACTGGACCCGCCGCTCCTGCGCAGCTTCTCCGCCGAGTGACGCTGCTCAGCTCCGCAGATCACCGCCGTCTATCGCCGGCGCCTGCCTCCGTCTACCTGGCCAGTTATGTCGTGCACCGCCGGCGCAGCCGGAATCCACCGATCACAGCCACTCGTCGCCATCTGGCTAGGCGGCTCCTCCGCTGGGCCCCGTCACCGACCGCCGTCAGTCTGGTAGTTCCTCGGCTGGGCCTCGCAATTGGGCACCGGTTCAGACCACTGTCCTGCTGGATCCAGGTGGCCCCCGTCTCTCACCAACGCCGCACCCAAGCTCCCAATCGCCGCCTCGGTTGGTTCGTCCTCCTTTTAAATCCTTCTCTCCTCGGCTCCAGATGGCCAGATGTAAAGAATACCTTCTCACTGCTGCAGTTACTCTGGGTTAGCATCTGGGTTAGCATCAGAGGCGAGCCTTTAGAGGTCGGAAACGGGGCGAAACGGAGCCAGATCTGCCAGAACCTTCACCAGGTCAGCACTGGGTCGTAAGGGTATTCCCCACGTTTGTTGGTAGCCAACAGAAGTCCTTATTTTGATGGTTTTGCTTAAAATTCTCGGCTCATATCAAGCATTACAAGTGCAGCACCGGAAGTACCGGAAGTAGATCCATTAGAATTAGAACACATTAGAACACATTAGAATAAGAGTATGAAAAACCCCGTGCAGAACGCATGTTCAGTCATCGTGTGTGATGCAAGAATAAACGGCAAGAGTTAGCCAAAGAAATCAACTCAAGTGTGATCATTGCTACACGGTAGGATATCACAATTTTATATATAAATGACATATGCCAAGTATCAAAAATTCTGAAATTTATTTTGTTTGTGGATGACACAAATATCCTTTGCACTGGTGAGAATTTGCAGCAGGTTTTAGAGGTGGTCACAACTGAAATGGAAAAATTAATGCAGTGGTTCAACAAAAATAAATTATCTCTAAATCTAAAAAAACCAAAGATTATGTTGTTTGGAAATTATAAAATAAATCATGAAATAATGGTAACGATAGATGATACCAGAATAGAAACAGTACAGGAAAATAAGTTTCTGGGGGTGACGCTTGACAATAAAATCTGCTGGAAACCTCACATCAGTCACATCCGGGCCAAATTAGCAAAATGTATAGGCATACTGGGGAAGACAAGACACTTCTTGGACTATAAATCATTGGTCTTATTGTACAATTCACTGTTTTTACCTTATCTTAACTACTGTGTAGAAGTCTGGGGAAACACCTACAAAACCAACCTACAGTCAATATGCACATTACAAAAAAGAGCTATAAGGATAACAAACAATGCAGGATATAGAGACCATACCAATTCGTTGTTCTTAAAGTCACATGTCATAAAGTTCATCGATTTAGTTAAATTTAAGACAGCACAAGTAATGTACAGGGCAATTAATAATCAACTACCAACTAATATACAAAAAATATTTTAAAAAAGAGACAATGATCATAATTTGAGGGGAGACTTAAACTTTACAAAACCCAAGATACGTACTACCAAGAAAAGTATGTGCATATCTGTCTGTGGGGTGGATTTGTGGAACAGTCTAGAGCCGGAACTGAAACTATGTACAAACAGAAATCAATTCAAAAAGAGGTATAAGCACCATTTGCTGAAAGGGTATATGTTAGAAGGGTAGTAGTTATATGTACGATTCATTATGTTCACTCTGGGATATTATGGGACACTATGGAATGGTGGGTAGGACAGCACTGTGTATATCTGTGTTGTTTGAGGCTGGTTTTGTTGTATGGACATCATTGTATGTTAGAATGGATGGGTGTTAATGTTGATTTGTAAAAAATACAGTAAATTGTTTACTTGGGGTCTTAAAGGTGGTAATTTGTATAAAATTCACATGGGTGTATCTATGGAAAAGAGGAGATGGAATTAATAAGTGTTCACTTCTTCCTTCTCCCTTTCGAACAGTGTATAATGTTACTTTATTGCATTTGCCATTTGCTTGTATTTGTTATATTTTTGTGTTCGAAATAAACTATCTATCTATCTATCTAACTTAAGCCTGGGGTACTGTTTTTGCAGGAAACCCATTTGCAGGATTCCGACCACTTGCGTTTGTCAAAATGTTAGTCAGGACAATTTTTTCATTCAAATTTTAAAGCTAAGGCCAGGGGCGCTGCTATTCTTATTGATCGAAATATCCCATTTATTCCCTCTAATGTTGTATTAGATAAAAATGGACGATTTGTAATAGTATCAGGTAAACTTGGCAATAAACATGTCACCTTTGGAATTCCTTTCCAAATCAAACTTTCAGTTTGGATGCAGTTACTCTTTCTCTTAATAGCTCTGTGAGGAACCTTGGAGTTATTTTTGATCAGGATTTGTCCTTCAATTCACATATTAAATTTGTTTCTAAGACTGCCTTCTATCATTTGCGTAATATTGCCAAGATTAGGAGCATCTTGTCTCAGAGTGATGCTGAGAAGCTGATCCACGCTTTTGTTAGCTCGAGATTAGATTATTGTAATTCTTTATTATCAGGCTGTCCTAAAACATCTTTAAAAAGTCTTCAGCTGATCCAAAATGCTGCAGCAAGAGTTTTAACAGGTACTAGAAAGAGAGATCATATCTCTCCGGTTCTGGCCTCCCTTCATTGGCTTCCCATAGAGTTTAGAATTAAGTTTAAAATCCTTCTTCTTACTTACAAAGCTCTAAACAATCAGGCTCCTTTTTATTTAAAAGATCTGATACTACCGTATCATCCTAACAGAGCACTACGCTCCCAAAATGCAGGTTTACTTGTAATACCTAGAATCTCCAAAAGTACAATGGGAGGCAGAGCCTTCAGTTATCAAGCTCCTCTCCTGTGGAATCAGCTGCCAATCTGGATTCGGGAGTCAGACTCGATCTCTGTTTTTAAGAATAGGGCTAAAACCTACCTTTTTGATATAGCCTACAATTAGGGAGGGATCATGTGTTTTCTGAACCCTCCCTTAGTTATGCTGCTAATAGGTTTAGTCAGCCGGGGGACCTCCAGTAATGCACTGGGCCTCACTCCTTTCCTCACTCTCTATGAAATATTTTTTTTTTGCTGGTCATTAACATTTGTTTGTTCTCTCCCATAGATTGAGTCCCCATCGTGCTGTTTGCTCTCTACATGTCTGTTCTTTTCTTCTTCTCTATCCCCTCACCCCCCAGCCAGTCGCAGCAGATGACTGCCCCTCCCTGAGCCTGGTTCTGCTGGAGGTTTCTTCCTGTTAAAAGGGAGTTTTTCCTCTCCACCGTCGCCAAGTGCTTGCTCACAGGGGATCGCCTGATTGCTGGGGTCTTTCTGCAACTGTGGGGGTCCTCCCTACAGTTGATAGTGCTATGAGATGACTGTTGTTGTGAAATGGCGCTATATAAATAAAGTTGAATTGAAATTGAATTGAATTGAATTGAACCTTGGCTAATCTGTATGCGCCGAATTTTGATGATGTACACTTTTTTTGCAACCTTTTTTCGCAACTTCTAGATTTAAATACTCATTCTCTAATTCTTGGGGGTGACTTTAATTTGTATATGGATCCGATCTTAGATCGCTCATCCTCAAAACCTGCTAGTCTTAATAAATCTGCAACTTATGTTAAGTCTTTTCTTGAGGAATATAGCCTTACAGACCCTTGGCGTTTTTTACATCCTAACGGCAGGGACTATTCTTTTTTCTCTCACGTACACCATACTTATACCAGAATAGATTATTTTTTTGTTGACAATTTATTAATTAATAACCTTTGCTCTTGCAGTTATGATAGCATCTCAGTTTCTGATCATGCCCCTCTTGTACTTAAAATGATCCTCCATGGATGTGACTCCATGAGAAAGCATTGGAGATTGGATCCATCATTACTTATAGATGAAAAATTGGTTGCGAATATTTCTTCTAAAATTAATTTTTTTTTGAAAGAAAATAAAACTCCTGGTATGCCAAATAAAACGATATGGGAGGCCATGAAGGCATTTCTTAGGGGGGAATTTATCTCATTGGCAGCATTTAAAAGACGATCCATAATACAGGAACAGAAGGCTATTTTAGATCAAATCTTGGACATTGACAGACAATATGCTCAATCTCCATCACCCGCTCTGTACAAGGAACGTATGACATTACAAACTAAACTTAATTTACTTTCTACTCGACAAATTGAAGGTTGTTTAAAAAGGAACAAGAATGAATTTTATGAACATGGAGAAAAAACCAGTAAACTTCTAGCTAATCAACTGCGTGGTATTAGAGCTAAGCAAATTATTACTGGAGTTAGGACAGATAAAGGAGAGGTGACATCTGACCAACAAGTGATTAATGATATTTTCAGGTCATTTTATTCCAAATTATATACCTCAGAATATACAACAAACTTAAAGGATTTGGAAATTTTTTTTGATTCTATTGATATCCCTTCGATTTCCTCAGAATCTCGGCAAATTCTAGAAGCTCCCATCACAAAAGAAGAAATTCAGCTGGCAATATCATCCAAGCAATCAGGAAAATCTCCAGGACCTGATGGGTTTTCCGCTGATTTTTTCAAAAAATTCTCTGACGACCTTGCCCCTTTCCTTTGTCAAGTTTTTACAGAGTCGCTTGACTCCGGTACACTTCCTCCTTCATGCTATCAGGCCTGTATCACTGTGTTGCTTAAAAAAGATAAGGATCCTGTTGATTGTGCTTCTTACAGGCCTATTTCCTTGTTAAATACTGATGTTAAAATTTTGTTAAAGTTGTTAGCTTCAAGGTTGGAAAAGATTCTTCCTTTTATAATTTTACAGGACCAAACCGGTTTCATTAAAAATCGCCATTCTTTTTTGAACTTGCGGCAGTTGTTTAATATTATTTATACTCCTCACCACAACATACCTGAATGTCTTATTAATTTGGACGCTGAAAAGGCATTCGATAAGGTTGAGTGGGAGTATTTGTTTTTTACTTTGGAGAGGTTCGGTTTTGGTCCTTCCTTCTGTTCCTGGATTAAACTTCTCTATGCTAGTCCTTTAGCTTCAGTGTTAACTAATTGTCGCTATTCTGACTATTTTAGACTTTACCGTGGTACGAGGCAAGGCTGTCCTTTGAGCCCGTTGCTCTTTGCCTTGGCAATTGAGCCGTTAGCTATTGCAATCCGTGGGAGCCGGGACTTTCTAGGCATTCATACGGGTGGCATCGAGCATAGGGTTTCACTCTATGCGGACAATCTTTTACTATTTCTCTCCAACCCACTTACTTCATTACCCGCTATACTCAACATTTTGGATAGTTTTAGTAGGTTTTCTGGTTATAAAATTAATCTTAATAAGAGTGAATTGTTTCCGATTAATGAAAAGATTCAAGTTCAGGATCTTGAAAATTTTCCTTTCAAGGTTGTTTTTGATCATTTTAATTATCTTGGGATATATGTCACTAAACAACTTAATTACTTGTTTAAAAATAATTTTCTCCCCTTATTTGACCAGTGCAAGCTAATACTTTCCAAATGGTCCCCATTATCCTTGTCCTTAATTGGCAGAATCAATTCTGTAAAAATGATGTTACTTCCAAAGTTTTTATATTTGTTTCAATGTCTCCCCATTTTTATTCCTAAATCCTTTTTTAAGTCTTTGGACTCTCTGATTACCTCATTTATTTGGAATGGTAAACATCCGAGATTGAGGAAAGTTTTTCTTCAAAGACCCAAATCAGTGGGTGGCATGGCTCTGCCTAACTTTCAATATTACTACTGGGCAGCAAATATCAGGTGCATGTTATATTGGAAACATTTCTATCTGGAACCCAAATCACCCATTTGGATCCTTATGGAGTCACATGTGGACAATCAAACCTCCCTACCGGCAATTTTAGGTTCACCACTTCCCCTTGCTTTGTCTACACTGGGTAATAATAAAGTAGTTCGTCAGTCTCTTAGAATTTGGTCTCAATTCAGGAAAAATTTCGGTCTTCAGTTTTTCTCCATTAGAAGTCCAATTGCCGCAAATCATTTATTTACCCCATCAACTATTGATAGTGCATTTCATATATGGCACAGAAAAGGTTTAAAATCTTTTGCGGATTTATATTTTGATGGTCAATTTGCAAGTTTTTCTCAACTTTCCACTAAATTCGACATCACTTCTACACATTTTTACCGCTTCCTCCAGGTCAGACATTATGTGCAAACCATGACAAAACAATTCCCTCAAAAACCTTCTGATAATCCTCTAGATGATTTTTTATTAGTTAAACCAACTTCTAAGGGGGTAATATCAGTTTTATATAATTTAATTTCAAATTTACAATCTTCTTCTCTGGCCGCTATTAAATTGAATTGGGAACAAGATCTTAATTTTACTTTTACTGATGAACTGTGGGACTCTATTCTTGGCCAGGTTCACACTGTATCAATGTGTGCTCATCACGCTCTTATTCAATTTAAGATTGTACACCGGGTGCACCTGTCCAAGGTTAAGTTAGCACGTATTTACTTGGATATAGACCCAACTTGTGAAAAGTGTGGTAGCGCTCCTGGCACTTTGCTTCACATGTATTGGTCCTGCCCTGCATTGATGAATTTTTGGCATTCTGTTTTTATCACTATGTCTGAAGTCCTGCAATGTCAAATTAAACCTGATCCATTATGCGCCATTTTTGGTGTGGCTCCAGAACTTGTCTTGCCAAATTCCAAATTAAAAGTATTCAAATTTTCATTATTATTGGCTAGACGTGCTGTATTACTGAAGTGGAAAGACTCTTCGCCCCCTTCACATTTACAGTGGATAAAAGATATAATGTCCTGTTTGGATTTAGAAAAAATCAGATATACAGTTCATGGCTCTAAAAACAAATTCTATAAATTATGGCGCCCGTTTCTTGATTTCTTTGAAAGACCCACGATTATAGTTTCTGAGTAGCTCATATCCCCTTTACCCCACCCCCACCTCACACACACAATTTTTTTTTTGTATTTTTTTAATTATTGTTTATTTAAAGGTTTTTGTGTTTTGAAGCATTCACATTTGTTAGCTTTAAATTCTAGTTTTGCACTGTTTGGTTAAAACAAAAATGAAAATTTCTAATACTTTGTATTGTATTGATACTTCAATTAATAATAATAAAAAGACCTTTGAAAGAAAATAGAAAGTGGATTATTGATAAATGATATAAGTGACCACTTGCCAACCTTTGCACTTATCCATGGCCACACGGGGGCCAATACAGAAAAAAATTTAAAATCGTTCAGATACAAATCACAAAATGCAATCAGTTCTTTTAAAGAAGACTTGCTGAAGCAAGACTGGACAGAAGTCTATGTATCAGATGTAAATGAAGCCTATGACACATTTATAAACATTCTAACCACTCTTTATGAAAAAAATTGTCCATTAGTAAAGAAGAAGCTTAAACATAAATTTGCCGATAAGCCATGGTTAACCAAAGGATTACAAAAGGCGTGTAAAAAGAAAAATTTATTATATAAAGCTTTCCTAAAGAAAAGGACAAAAGAAGCAGAGCAGCGGTATAAAACATACAAAAATAAGTTAACATATATAATAAGATGAAGTAAGAGAGACTATTACAGTAAAGAACTGGAGAAAAACAGAGACAATATTAAAAATACATGGACAATACTTAACAGTATTCTTGGAAATAAAAGCAAAAATACAAGCTACCCAACCGATTTTTCAAAAAATAATAAAACGATTCAGAGTGTGAATGCAGCTTCACCTGCAGATGAATTTAATAACTTTTTTGTTAACATTGATCCTAATTTGGCTCGAGAAATACCCATTACGGCACCTACAGGTGATACAATAAGCAAAAACACTGCTATAAAAGACTCCATTTTCATAAAGAACACAGACGAGAGAGAGGTCATTGAAATTGTTAAATTGTTTAAAAGTAAAACATCTAAGAACTGTGATGGTATTGACATGCTCTTAGTCAAAACTATTATTGAATGCTTAGTGAAACCACTGACGTATATCTGTAACCTGTCTCTCCAAACAGGTATATTTCCCAATGCAATGAAAATAGCTAAAGTAATTCCGATATACAAGACGGGTGACAGAGGGGAATTCTCAAACTATAGACCAATTTCACTATTGCCGCAATTTTCCAAGATACTTGAAAAAATATTCTATGACAGAATTGACAACTTCATACTGAAGAATAATTTATTGTGTGAGCAGCAATATGGGTTCAGACACGAGGACAACTGCATTTGCTCTAATGGAATTTATAGAAAAAATATCAACTGCCATTGAAAATAAAGAGTATTCAGTTGGGGTATTCCTGGATCTTAAAAAAGCATTTGATACAGAGGATCATAATTTATTATTAAAGAAACTACAAAATTGTGGTATTAGAGGGGTAGCACTGTCCTGGTTATGTAGTTACTTAAAGAATAGATATCAGTATGTATGTGTTGGTAACAAAAACTCACAGTTACTGAAGGTTACTTGTGGAGTCCCACAGGGTTCAGTTTTGGGGCCATTGTTATTCAATATGTATATAAATGATATATGTAAAGTTTCAGAAAAAATGGATTTAATATCGTTTGTCGATGACACTAATCTATTATGCAGTGGAAGCAATTTGGAACAACTTTTGGATACACTCGGAAAGGAATTAGGAAAGCTTAAACTGTGGTTTGATTCAAACAAATTAACGCTCAATTTAAGTAAGACAAAATTTATAGTCTTTAACAACCATCACAACAACTCGGTATCTAAACTCAGTGTAAATGGTGTAGAGATTGAAAGGGTATCCGAAACTAAATTTCTTGGAGTAATAATTGATAATAAACTGTGTTGGAAGTCACATATTAATTATATTAATGGTAAAATATCCAAATCAATTGCAATACTACACAGAGTGAAATATTTGCTGAATCAACCCACACTATATACCTTGTATCATTCATTAATACTCCCATACATGACATATTGTACTGAAGTATGGGGAAATACATATAAAACAAACATATATCCAGTCTTTATGCTTCAGAAGAGAGCTATTAGAATAATAAACAAAGCAGCTTACAGAGAACCAACAAACCCACTTTTTCTTAAATTAAAAGCTCTCAAGTTGAAAGATCTGGTTGACTTTAAAACTGCAGTAATAATGTTTAAAGTGAAGAATCTATCACTGCCCGCAAATATCCAAAAGTTGTTCCAAATAAGGGAGAAACAATATCATTTCAGAGGAACATGTATATTTCAAAAACCTTCAGTGAGAACTACCACCAAGCAACACTGTGTTTCAGTGCAAGGAGTCAGATTATGGAACGATTCTGGACCTGAATTAAAATCATGTACAACGCTTGGACAATTTAAACAAAAACTAAAGGAAGAAATACTCCAAACATATATACAAGATGACATGTAAAATCACATAAGGATTGTCATATCCAGCCTGCGTTGTGTTGTAGCTTAGTTTTTTGTCACATTTTGTCTTAGCTTCGTTCTGAATTGTAATCGCTCTTGTTTTGTTTTTTTTTTCTTTTGAATTCTTGGATGGAATATGGGTGGGCAATATAAGCTGCGGCTTCAGCCATCACCCATTTCGGATAACTTATGTTGAACTGTATAATCAGAGGAGTTATTGTCTAATTTGACCTTGTTGGATTTTCTTTCCCCCTTTGTTATATTATTCAGTTTCTTTTAACCTGTACTTTTAATCTATCCGAAATAAAGATTCATTCATTCAATATTGTATGAATGAAGTGAGAGAGTGAATAAAGTTCGTCTGCCGTGCAAGTCTGGTTTCTTTATTTGCACTCTCCACAAAATAAATAAATGCTCAACTCATAACTCATGTAAGTAAACAAGTGTAAATGGAAAAATACTACAGGTCCATTCTCAAAAGTGCATTCCCTCCTTTATTTCCTGGATCGCGGACTATTTAACAGGCAGACCACAGTT
The DNA here is from genome assembly GCA_020510985.1 of Pholidichthys leucotaenia. Taxonomy (NCBI): domain Eukaryota; kingdom Metazoa; phylum Chordata; class Actinopteri; order Cichliformes; family Pholidichthyidae; genus Pholidichthys; species Pholidichthys leucotaenia. The sequence continues at coordinate 14,838,287 of CM035844.1, forward strand.
TGTCAGACTTGGGGGCTGCGTCTTGGAGATTGTGGAAAGTAGCACGGGGGCTCCGCAGGGGACAGTCCTGGCTCCATACCTGTTCACGCTGTACACGTCAGACTTTAATTACAACACAGAGTCATGCCACATTCAGAAGTATTCTGATGGTACAGTTATTGTAGCACGTGTGCAGAGGAGACAGAAAATGGAGTGCAGGGACCTTGTCAGTGCCTTCAGTGTCTCGAGTGAAAGGAATGTCCTCCTTTTGAACACCTCTAAGACCAAGGAGATGATTGTGGATTTTTGCAGGTCCAGGCCTTCCCTGCAGCCTGTCACTATTCAAGGTCAACCAATTGAGACAGTACACACCTATAAATATCTGGGTGTGTTTCTGGACAGTAACCTGGAGTGGTCTACAAACACGGAGGCACTCTACAGGAAGGGACAGAGCAGATTGTTTTCCCTGCGGAGACTCAGGTCTTTCGATATCTACATGGAGATGTTGACCATGTTCTACCAGACTGTGGTGGTGAGTGTCTTTTTATGCAGCTGTTTGCTGGGGAGTCAATATAACAGCAAGGGACACCAGACGACTGGATAGGCTGGTCAAGAAGGCTGGCTCAGTGGTAGGGAGGAGATTCGACCTGCTAGGGGCTGTGGTGGATAAGGGATAAGTTGCGGGTTATAATGGACAGTGCCAACCATTATTATTATTACATCTTGGTAGGACAGAGAAGTGGCTGTAGTGAGCGACTGATCTCATTGCACTCATGGACTGAGCGGTGCAGGAGGTCCTTTGTTCCAACAGCCATCAGGATGTTTAACAGCATCCTGGAAGGCAAAGATCCCTGACCCCCCACCCCCCACAACCACCACCACCATCACCACACACACATGCATGTGGACACACATGCTCTCACGTGTGTGCATACAGTATGCATGCTAGGCTGTCTGGAATGGACTAAATGCAATGCAGTGGTGTTGCACATTATTTTTAGTAGTGTTGGACGATTAAATTTTTTGGAATGTTGAGTTAATCACAATTACTAATGCGTTAATCGCATTTTTCCATACACATACAGTTTACCTTAAGTCGGTAATTTTTCAAGTTTGTCATACTGCTATGAACATGGGAGTGGACAAATATGCTTGCTGTCTTCACCTGCAGGTTTATTAAAGCTCTCAACATATCCAAAATGATAAAAATTATCCAGAATATTCTCCAGAAATTTCTCAAAAGTAGACTGCATGTGCAAACAACAGAATTCCAGAGCTCATTAACATCACTGCAACACAACTCAGCATCTAACCAACCAGCAGCCACAAATGGAGCTTGCTCTTTCTCCCATAGCAAACACCCTCAACTTTAAAGCAGATCAACACAAAACCGTGGACCTCATGTGTCACAACAGACACAATTTCCATTTTAGCTGAAAAATTGCAAACATAAACAAATAACTATCTCGTCCATGATGACACCCCACTATGCTGCAAAAATGGCGGGGGAGTGAATTGACATTATAAACACAGCTTGAGAATTTTTTTTAGATTGGTACTCACCAACAGTTGGACCCAAAGCTATGAGGATGAAAACAGGTGAATTTCTGTCCGTGTCAGCTGATGGAGGTCAGCTATAACCTAGCATGTAGCTACTAGCCAGCTAGCCAGCTTCCACTGAAGAAGAACAACCCAACATCCAGGTGAAGTTTTGGAGGAGGCTGTAACAATTGTCCAGGTGAAAGCTCCGACAGATAATGTTGTAAACTAAAACATGACAGCACTTTGGGGATACCCATGGCTGTAATCCAGCTTGTTTGACTTCGCAGTGTCTGCATGGCGTGCACAGTGTCTGTGGCTAGAGCAGTTTTGGTATGGAGAGCTGCTTGGCCAAAAAGTACTGTTTGTGCTTTCTGTTGTTAACCGTGATCATAAAATTTGTTGCCGCTAACAGGGGCAAAGCGTTAATGGGGGATTAATATGATAACACCAACACCACTAATTATTTTATTTTATTTATTGAGATATTTTGGTGATACCTTTTTAATGATGATTTGTTGTATGTACTGTGACCCACGAGATACCTGAATTTTCCCATGGGGATTAATAAAAGTATCTATCCATCTATCTATCTATCTATCTATCGACAAAGAGGTTTGGAAATACGGATGACTATAAACCTATTCTCAAAGACAGATAAACAAATTATATACTGGCATCAAATTATCCATAACAGTGGAGCTTACTAACCAAGGCTTTTAATGGAAATGGCCTCATCTTAAACCCTGGAATGTAATATTCAAAATTTGGTTTGTGTTTGAGGGGCCCACACACAGTGCTGTACCCGGAGCCCAAAATTTGGTGCTACGCCTCTGATACTCACCATTGTTGGATTCACCCTGCCACGCTAAGAGCAGCAGCCACCCTGCTCACTGCTTGGTCCTCGCCAAAACCAACAAGACAAACACACAACAGTCTATTGTTCTGATTGAAAAGTTGCCAATACTTACCCCGTTGTCTCCTTTCTCCCATTTCAGGGTCTCCAAACCCCTCCACTCATTGTTATCACTGTTTATTTGTCAATAAAAGATTATTTTGCACAGTCAACCTGGTCTCCTTGCTGTCTGCTTTTGGGTCTGTTATCTCTCGATCATGTCAGAACAAGCAGAATTTTTTTCTTCATTCAACAACATCTACTGTGGAATGAGGCATTTGTCGCCAAACTGCATCAACAAAAATCTGCATGGAACAGTATTTTATCTTCAAATCAAGATAATAGGTAAAAAATAATAACTACTAATGTTTCTTATAAATATGCAGCTTTTTCTATGTGATTTTTTCCACACAAATTTTCATATTAACATATAGGTTTATGTAGACTTTTTTTCCTTGGAAATTTAGAACTTTAAAACTCTTCGTAATGAGGAAATTAGTTTTTCATTTAAGCTTAAAAGAGTTGTTGGAGTCAGAAGTCTGAACTGTTTGATGGCAGCTAAATATTTAGAAGTTGTTCTGAGAGTCAGGCCACTAGCCTGAGGTACTGGGAGTCTCATCATGGCCTCCTCTGCAAACAAACACACTCCTCCACTGCTTCCTCTTCCCTCATCTGCACCTTCTGTCTATTTTTCTTTCTGGGAAAAATAGCCTCTTATATCCATTTCTACCTTAACTTGTTAACTACTGAAATATAAACACAACTTCTGGAGTCCTGCGCCTTGTTGAATTCTGTTGAACCCATCTGCTGCAGATGATCAGATTATAATAATATTCACGTTATTAATTTTCCTTCCGACTGGAACACCGTCCCATCAGTGAAGCGGTCCACCGGGAATCTTCCTGACTCCCGATGGGCCATTCCAGGACTGTCCAAAATATACTTTGACTCTTCTGGTCCATCATGACCACCCAGAGCCCTCAGATCATCAGGGTCAGGCCTACTTTCTGTGCTCAGAGTTTAGAACCAAACATGGTGAGGCAGCATTCAGTTTTTATGCTCCTCATCTGTGGAACAAACTCTCAGAAAGCATCAGGGCTGCTGAAACTCTCAGCTGCTTTAAATCAAGGTTAAAAACATTCCTATTTGCCACTGCTTTTCAGTAGAACGATTGATAATTTCCCACAATGCACTGTATCTTATATTTCTTGCACTGTCTTATTCTATTTTAGCTTGCTTCTGTTTCTCTTTATTTTTTAGTTTGCTTTTAAATTCTTTTATTTTGATGTACTTTTATAATATATTTCTTTTGCAACTTGCTGTAATGTTTAATGTTTTAAGTAAATCATCTTGTACATGAAATGTGCGCTACAAATAAACTTCCATTGCCTCTAAAGTTGGAACACACCCTCCGGTCCTGATTGTTAAAGAGGGGAAGACCTACTCCAGTTTGTCATGCCAAAGGCACCGTCCCTGGCCTCCACGCAGTTTGGTAGAGACGTATCAACCATGACAGCCCTACAACATCCAGAGCCTTGAGGTACTCAGGGCGAATCTCATCCACCCCTGGGGCCCTGCCACTGAAGAGTTTTTTGACAACTTCAGCACCTCAGCCCCAGTGATGGGCGAGTCATCCCTCTTGTCCTCAGGTTCTGCTTCCATCATAATGGAAGGCATGTCAGTGAGATTGAGAAGTACTCCTTCCACCACCAGACTGTGACACTGGGGCATCGGGGCTTGTCGTAGCTTGGCTGGGGCGGGGAATAGAGTGACGTCAGGTGGGCTACGGCTGGGAGATACAGATGCGGACAAAACTGTTGGTACCCCTCTGTTAATGAAAGAAAAACCCACAGTGGTCACAGAAATAACTTGAATCTGACAAAAGTGGTAATAAATAAAAATTCTATGAAAATTAACCAATGAAAATCAGACAATGCTTTTGAATTGTGGTTCAACAGAATTATTTTAAAAAATAAATTCATGAAACAGGCCTGGACAAAAATGATGGTACCCCTAGAAAAGATTGAAAATAATGTGACCATAGGGACATGTTCAACCAAGATGTGTCCTCTAATTAACATCACAGGTGTCTACAAACTTGTAATCAGTCGGCCTATTTAAAGGGTGACAAGTAGTCACTGTGCTGTTTGGTGACATGGTGTGTACCACACTAAACATGGACCAGAGGAACCAAAGGAAAGAGTTGTCTCAGGAGATTAGAAAGAAAATTATAGACAAGCATGTTAAAGGTAAAGGCTATAAGACCATCTCCAAGCAGCTTGATGTTCCTGTGACTACAGTTGCACATATTATTCAGAAATTTAAGATCCACGGGACTGTAGCCAACCTCCCTGGACGTGGCCGCAGGAGGAGACGGATAATACGAATGGTAACAAAAGAGCCCAGAACAACCTCTAAGCACATTTATGGTGAACTCCAAGGTCAAGGTACATCAGTGTCAGATTGCACCATCCATCGTTGTTTGAGCCAAAGTGGACTTCATGGGAGACGACCAAGGAGGACACCACTGTTGAAAACAAATCATAAAAAAGCCAGACTGGAATTTGCCAAACTGTATGTTGACAAGCCACAAAGCTTCTGGGAGAATGTCCTATGGACAGATGAGACAAAACTGGAACTTTTTAGCAAGGCACATCAGCTCTATGTTCACAGACGCAAAAATGAAGCATACCAAGAAAAGAACACTGTCCCTACTGTGAAACATGGAGGAGGTTCTGTTATGTTGTGGGGCTGCTTTGCTGCATCTGGCACAGGGTGTCTTGAATCTGTGCAGGGTACAATGAAATCTCAAGACTACCAAGGTATTCTAGAGCGAAATGTGCTGCCCAGTGTCAGACAGCTTGGTCTCAGTCGCAGGTCATGGGTCTTGCAACAGGATAATGACCCAAAACACACGCTAAAAACACCCAAGAATGGCTAAGAGCCAAACATTGGACTATTCTAAAGTGGCCTTCTATGAGCCCTGATCTAAATCCTATTGAATATCTGTGGAAGGAGCTGAAACATGCCGTCTGGAGAAGGCACCCTTCAAACCTGAGACAACTGGAGCAGTTTGATCATGAGGAGTGGGCCAAAATACCTGCTGAGAGGTGCAGAAGTCTTATTGACAGTTACAGAAATCGTTTGATTGCAGTGATTGCCTCAAAAGGTTGTGCAACAAAATATTAAGTTAAGGGTACCATCATTTTTGTCCAGGCCTGTTTCATGAGTTTGTTTTTTAAAATAATTCTGTTGAACCACAATTCAAAAGCATTGTCTGATATTCATTGGTTAATTTTCATAGAATTTTTATTTATTACCACTTTTGTCAGATTCAAATTATTTCTGTGACTATTGTGGGTTTTTCTTTCATTAACAGAGGGGTACCAACAATTTTGTCCACGTCTGTACAGTGGGGGAAAAAAGTATTTAGTCAGCCACCAATTGTGCAAGTTCTCCCACTTAAAAGATGAGAGAGGTCTCCAAATTTCATCATAGGTATACCTCAACTATGAGAGACAAAATGAGAAAAAAAAATCCAGAAAATCACATTGAAGGATTTTTAATGAATTAATTGGTAAATTCCTTGGTAAAATAAGTATTTGGTCACCTACAAACAAGCAAGATTTCTGGCTCTCACAGACCTGTAACTTCTTCTTTAAGAGGCTCCTCTGTCCTCCACTCGTTACCTGTATTAATGGCACCTGTTTGAACTCATTATCAGTATAAAAGACACCTGTCCACAACCTCAAACAGTCACACTCCAAACTCCACTATGGCCAAGACCAAAGAGCTGTCAAAGGACACCAGAAACAAAATTGTAGACCTGCACCAGGCTGGGAAGACTGAATCTGCAATAGGTAAGCAGCTTGGTGTGAAGAAATCAGCTGTGGGAGCAATTATTAGAAAATGGAAGACATACAAGACCACTGATAATCTCCCTCGATCTGGGGCTCCACGCAAGAGCTCACCCCGTGAGGTCAAAATGATCATGAGAACGGTGAGCAAAAATCCCAGAACCACACGGGGGGACCTAGTGAATGACCTGCAGAGAGCTGGGACCAAAGTAACAAAGGCTACATCAGTAACACACTACGCCGCCAGGGACTCAAATCCTGCAGTGCCAGACGTGTCCCCCTGCTTAAGCCAGTACATGTCCAGGCCTGTCTGAAGTTTGCTAGAGAGCATTTGGATGATCCAGAAGAGGATTGGAAGAATGTCATATAGTCAGATGAAACCAAAATAGAACTTTTTGGTAAAAACTCAACTTGTCGTGTTTGGAGGAGAAAGAACACCATACCTACTGTGAAGCATGGGGGTGAAAACATTATACTTTGGGGCTGTTTTTCTGCAAAGGGACCAGGACGACTGATCCGTGTAAAGGAAAGAATGAATGGGGCCATGTATCGTGAGATTTTGAGTGAAAACCTCCTTCCATCAGCAAGGGCATTGAAGATGAAACGTGGCTGGGTCTTTCAGCATGACAATAATCCCAAACACACCGCCTGGGCAACGAAGGAGTGGCTTCGTAAGAAGCATTTCAAGGTCTTGGAGTGGCCTAGCCAGTCTCCAGATCTCAACCCCATAGAAAATCTTTGGAGGGAGTTGAAAGTCCGTGTTGCCCAGCGACAGCCCCAAAACATCACTGCTCTAGAGGAGGTCTGCATGGAGGAATGGGCCAAAATACCAGCAACAGTGTGTGAAAACCTTGTGAAGACTTACAGAAAACGTTTGACCTCTGTCATTGCCAACAAATGGTATATAACAAAGTATTGAGATGAACTTTTGTTATTGACCAAATACTTATTTTATCGAGGAATTTACCAATTAATTCATTAAAAATCCTTCAATGTGATTTTCTGGATTTTTTTTTTCTCATTTTGTCTCTCATAGTTGAGGTATACCTATGATGAAAATTGGAGACCTCTCTCATCTTTTAAGTGGGAGAACTTGCACAATTGGTGGCTGACTAAATACTTTTTTCCCCCACTGTATATATAACTGTGAACAAGGTAAAATAAAGAGATGATGTTCAGACCAGCTCTTTCTCCACTCTCCGTTATTGAGACATAACAGTTGGCGACGAGGTGAACAATGGCAGCGTATGGTGGACAGATGCCGTTTTTCCTGGAACACCAGGGCATGCCGGCGATTCCATGGGCTCATTGGAAACAAATGTTTGAAGTGTATATTACAGCAGCGGGCCTGGGTTCCATCAGCGAGGAGAGACGGAGGAGCTTGATGATTCAATTTCTTGGAGCCGAGGGACATTGGACAGCATGTTCGGCAACGCCTCCACTGTCACTGAGAGATGGTGCGAGTTTTTTGGCCGACAACAGCAGACAGGTGAGTCCCTTCAGTCATTTGTGTTGGAGCTGCGTAGCCTGGCAAGGAAGTGTGAGTTTGGAGCAATTGAGCACAAGCTTGTGAGGGACAAGCTAGCCCAGAGCACCAATAGCACATGGCTGAAGACTAAGCTAAGGGTAGCTAAAGAGCCACTGTTGCTGGAGGAAGTGCTGGACTTTTAAGTGAAAAGAGTCTGTGGCCCTATACGAGCTAACGTCTAAGGTTAGCGAGGGCCGACTGCGTGCAATTTCTCACCAAGAGTGGAGGTTAGCATGCTAACAAGGCGTCGAAAAAGGGTCAAGAAGAAGAAGAGGAAGAAGCGGACAAAGAACGGAGCCGAAGTGCGGGTGAGAGGACCCAGGGGCCCGGTTCAGGTCCACACAGCACGCATGGGGAAAGGCCCGCTGAAATGATTTGTGTTCCAGCTTGATGGAGTCGACGTGCCACTCATGGTGGATTCGGGAGCCGGGAAGTCTATCCTGAGCCTACCCATGCTACGGAGGCTGTTCCCCACGAAACAAATCAAAGATGAAGCGGTAAAAACTGAGGACCCAGGGGCCCGGTTCAGGTCCACACAGCACGCATGGGGAAAGGCCCGCTGAAATGATTTGTGTTCCAGCTTGATGGAGTCGACGTGCCACTCATGGTGGATTCGGGAGCCGGGAAGTCTATCCTGAGCCTACCCATGCTACGGAGGCTGTTCCCCACGAAACAAATCAAAGATGAAGCGGTAAAACTGTTCAGTTACGGCCATACGTGTCATGTACGCTGCGTCTTTGCGCAGCACACAAATGAATGGATGTGAGCCTGTTGGTAAAAATCTCCAAATGCATCTGTTTTTCTTAGAATGTCAGTTACTGTGCAACAATGTTATCACACTTCCTCCTCTGCTTGCCCTGCATGCTACACAGTTTGTTGAGGTCATGCACCCACGCATACACCCTATGACATGTCCGCTGAAACCAGGTAGAACTGGCCAGCCCGCTGCTGTGCCATCACATTGATGGAAAAATACAGACACACAGAGGGACAAACCCCTCCTTCTTGCATGAGGGAGCAGGTGAGCATTAGGGTGTGGTCAGGTTTTTTAAAAACTGTAAGTTCTAGAGTTCGGGAGCACTCTCTCGGAGTATATTCCTAAGAGGGGTGTTCCAGCGCTGCTTGTAATCCATATCTCAACTTCAGTAAACGGTTGAAAGTATATTTCCTCTCTCAGTCTGATTATTTGGCCTTCGTATAAAAGAACTGGGGGTTTAAGGTATTTTAGACGTAACAAGCCCAAACGCAGGTGAAGTGAACGTGTTTATTAACAAAGGAAAAATAACATACAAAATGTCCAGTGAAACACAGTTCAGGATAAGTAATGATTAGACGACCAGCTACAAACTCCACTGGCGGCCCCACGTGCTCCCAGGTGGAACTGGGCAGTGGAGGAGAAGGGCAATAATAATGAGGAGAAGCCCCACGTGCTCCCAGGTGGGACTGGGCAGCGGAGACGAAGGGCTAATAGAAATGGGAGGAAGACTTACATGTAGGGTTGGAGCAAACTGGCTCTGGAAACAACAACTCCGTACAAAGTCCAGGGAAAGAGGAAGAACCAACTTGGAGTGAGTCAGGGCATCCAATGTAGACTAACGCTGACACACGAGTGCTCCCACTGCCTCACATAAATACCCCCATAGACTAATGAGCAGCAAGTGGAAGCAGGTGCGTGATGGCAGCCGGTGCGTGAGTGAATGAGTGAGGATGTGAGTAGGAATGAATGTGTGTGTGTATGTATGTGTGTGTGCAAACATGAGTGTGTATGTGTGGAAACACAAATGGTGATGGCAAACAGCTTGGTGAATGCCTGCCAGGGAGAGGAGGAGGCATGGCCATAGCCTGGCAGGGAGCCCAGGCTCAGAGGCTCCAATAACCTGCCAGCTGGAATAATTAACAATCAGGAAACTACAGCCACAGATCATGGAACAACAATGCGGAGATCGAGATGGCAGGCACAGTGGTCTTCGAGGTGACTTGCGGGTCGAAGAGGGTCCCCAGTTTCACCCTCCAGGTGACGCGTCGGGGAACCGACCTGTTGGGAGTGGACCTGCTGGGGGAACTAGGCTTCTCCATAAAGGACCCGGATGGGTCAACAGTACTGTCCGTGAGCCAGGACTGGCACCTCTGCTGGCCTGCATTGTTTAGGGGCCTGGGCCACATTGAAGTGTTTTACCACCGTCCCCTCATTGATGAGATCATCACGCCGAAGATCCAGCCCTTGCAACGTCTCCCGTTGGTGCTGCAAGATGAGGTGTTGGCGGAACTGACCAAGCTGCTGGAGACAGGAGTCATCGAAAGGGCAGATGCATCACCGTGGATCTCCAATCTGGTGGCGGCCAGGAAGAAAGGAGGGGGCATCAGACCATGTATTGACTTCAGAGCGGTGAACAAGGCAGTCATCCCCGACAAGTACCCACTACCGACTATGGAGGAACTCACAGAAGCGTTCAGCGGGGCGCAGGTCTTCTCAAAATTGGACCTACACCAGGACTACCTGCAGGTGCCACTACACCCAGACAGCAGGAATTTAACGGCCTTCGTGACTCACATGGGGGTTTTCTGCTACACCCGGATGCCCTTCGGGCTGAGCTCAGCACCCAGTTGCTTCCAGAAGGTCATGGTGACCATGCTGGATGGCCTGAAGGGGTTAGTTGTACACCTGGATGGCATTGTGGTACACAGGGTGTCGAGAGAAGAGCACGACGTGAGGCTGGAAAGAGTGTTGGAGACACTACAGGGACATGGGGTCACATTGAACGGCAAAAAGTGTGTCTTCACGGCAGACTCCATGGACTTTGTGGGGTTCCGACTGACTGGGAATGGACTGAAACCGCTGGTTTCGAACATAGAAGCGGTGCTGCAGATCGCGGACCCCTCCTCGCCAGCTGAGATTTCTTCGTTCCTGGGCATGGTTAACTTCTATGGCCAGTTCATTCCCCGGTACTCAGAAACAATCAAGCTGCTCTGGGCACTGCTGAAGCAGGATGCTTCTTGGAACTGGACCCCAGCCTGCTCGGTGGCAGTGAAAAAGTTGAAGCAACAGCTCACCACCCCACCGGTTTTGGCCCACTTTGACCTGAACTGCCCCACCATCATGACATGTGACGGGTCCGGTTCTGCCCTGGGAGCAGTTATGTCGCAGGTGCAGGATGGTATGGAGCGTCCCGTGGCTTTTGCTTGAAGGTGCCTAACAGTGGCAGAAAAGAAGTACGCCATGGGCGAAAGGGAAGCGCTAGCCTGTGTCTGGGCCTGCGAGAGGTGGCATATCTACCTCTACGGGCACCACTTCACGTTGAGGATGGACCACCGGGCGCTCACGACCCTACTCAAGACCACGGGGTCAGGACACAGGCCACTGAGAATCCACAGGAGGTCAGAAAGACTGAGAGCATACAATTTCACGACAAGGTACACACCAGTTAAAGACAACGTCATAGCAGATCTTCTATCACGGGCTACGGCATGCACCCTGATGCCCGACTCAAGGGCGGCAGATCTCGATGAGGCGGACCTGATCCACACACTGCATGGAGTGCTCCGGGAAATCGTGTCCCCCCAGGAGCTCAGGGAGGTGTCGGAGCGTGACCAGGTGATGAGAGGGCTACGCTCGGCAATCAGAGAGGGCTGGCCGACGGGAGCACTTGGTGAACTGGCCCCGCTCCATCAGTTTAGAGATGAGCTCAGCTGCTGGAACGACAAGTGCGTGGTTAGGTGGCAGTGCGCCGTCATCCCGGCAGCCCTGAGAGGACGCATTCTGGCAATGCAACATGAGGGACACCTGGGGGTGGTTAAGGTCAAACAGCGCAGCAGGGATTCGGTCTGGTGGCTGGGAATCGACAAGGACATTGAGGCTATGGTGAAGCACTGCGTGCCATGCCTGGAGAATGGAAAGACCGGAGGACCCCACCACCACCACCTCTGTGACCGTTCTCATTCCCTACCGGGCCCTGGGAACATGTCGAGTTGGACATCTGTGGAGAACTGTACGCAGCCCCCCTAATAGCCGGTTCCTCATTGTGGCCTACAATATGTTTTCGAAGCGGCCTGAGGTGCTCCCAACTGGCTCAGTGACAACGGAGGTGGTCATGGGGTTTCTGGCATCCTTGTTTGCCAGGTGGGGGACCCTGAGCTCGATCACCACAGACAACGGCCCACAGTTCATCTCCAGGGCTTTCGAGGAGTTCCTGGGAGTCAGAGGGGTAGAACACATAAAGATGGCGGTGTACCACCCACAGGCTAACGGGTGTGTGGGGGGGGGTCGAGAGACTCAATAAGACTTTGAAGAATGGACTAAGGACCCATTTAGCGGATGGTTTTACGTTCGCTGACGCCCTGAACAACACCCTGCTCCACTGCAGGGCATCAGTGCACACCACGACAGCACACTCCCCGGCTGCCCTCATGCTGGGGCGAGAGTTGCCACTACCGGTGAGACGACTGGGGCCGGCATGAATGGAATGGGGAGAAGACTCGGGGACACCGCAGAGCTGAGTCACCAGATGACAGCGCAAAATGAAAGAACGGTTTGACAGGAAGCATCGGGCAAGGGATCACGGCCTGATGGTAGCAGATCAAGTCTGGATCAAGCACCCCGTCCACGCCCACAAACTCCAGCTGCTGTGAGTGGGACCACGAGGATTGTGAGACTGAGAGGACCAGATACTTTTGAACTGGACGATGGGTCCCAGTGGCATGTGAGCAGGCTGAGGAGGTCCCTGCCAGAGTTGACGAGTAGCCCCGCCATGGACTGTTTTAGTGACAGTTGGGACTGGAGGGTCCGGGCAGATGCCGACCCACAGACTGAACCGATGGTGCTGGAGGCAGTGTGCCCTCCCGAGGGGTGCTCGGCTAGAGAGCGTCGGAGACCCAGATACCTGGACGATTTTGTAACTGGAATAGTTGAAGACAGTTGGGCCCAGCAGCGGGATGGATGCTCCAACCTGGAGGGGCACATTGGTAGCCCACCCAGGTGCCCTAGGGCTGGTTTTGATGATTAGAAAAGAGAAAATGTGGACTGGGTTAATATGTTATGTATTTATAGTTATTTTGTCCGTTTGGGGGGTCATTTTGTGTGCTTGAGCTTTCCGGGGGGGGGGGGGGTTACATTGGGGCCTCGAGAATTGCCGTAGATCGGCCGGGGCGGGGACTAGAGTGATGTCAGGCGGGCTACGGCTGGGAGATATATATAACTGTGAACAAGGTAGAATAAAGAGATGATGTTCAGACCAGCTCCTTCTCCGCTCTCTGTTATTGAGACATAACACAGACAATAACCCCAGTCAAAGTCAATAGCACCCCATCTGCACCATGCACAGTGTGGACATGGAGCTGCTTTCCCCTCCTGTGTCACTGGACAGCTTGCCAGAATCTCTCCAATGCCAACTGAAAATCTTGTTCCATGGTCTCCCCAAGCTCCTCCCACAAACAAGTTTTTGTCATGGTTTGTGCCCGGGCTGGGCAGAGAACAGGACTCACATGCAAGGCACTTTCTCAGCATGATTTATTATCCACAAAATAACCAAATAAACACAGCTCTAGGGCTGGAAATGAACAAAAGGCACTGGCACGGTTGAACAGAAGCGTGAGGGTAGATGCAGATACGACAAGGTTGCCACACATAACACAGACTGAGATGCACATACGTATATAGACAGGGGAGTAATCAAGACAACATAGCACAGGTGGGGAGAGCAATCATGACTGACAGTTGATAAATAAGGAAAACAGAGGTAACAGGACGGGTGGGGCTACACACACAACCAGACGGAGGACACACAGAACATGAACGCAGGACCAGGGAATACATGACCATGAATAATGATAACAACAGAGAATCATACCAAACTAAACTCAAACCCCAGACCAGAATAAAGAACAACAAGACTATGATAATGAATAATAATAAACACAGAATTCCAAAATACAAACTGGGCTGAGGCAGGGAAAACAGAGAAAGGCAAAAATAAACTCAAAATGTGAGCATGGTCCCCAGACCGTGCCCAGAACCCTGACAGTGCCCCCCTCTTAAGGGGCGGACACCAGACGACCAAAAATCTCTTTTCTTTTTCCTTCTTAACCTTGTAAACTAAAAAATGAAATAATAACAGAAAACCACCTGCCCAGGGTAGGTGGTGGGAGCACCAGGCCAGGCGGGTCCCTGTTAATTAAGAATTATTTTATTATTCTTTTAAATGTCTTTCATGTTATTCTTTTGAAACAAACATAGTCACCAAAATTATTTGAAATTAAATTTAAGAAGTTTCTTCTTACATAGTTTTTTTTCCCTTAGATTTGTGACTTTAAATTTATATAGTTTTTTTTTTAATTGCATGTTACACCCTGGAGGGCGAAGGGGAAAGGATGAGGGCCAAGCTGTCAGACTTTGCAGCGGTTTATTGACTTTCCACCACACCCGGCACGGCCCACTTACACAGCACATCAGCCAGCAACGGCCATATATCACTTGACACCATCTTCTTCACACTCTGGAACATTCGCTACTCTTCTTCTCTTGTTCTCTAACACTGTACAGCATCTTGTCACTACTGAGCACCACCTGTGGCGCAAAAGTGCTACTGCTTTCACTGACAGTTTACATTCAAACAGTTCAGATTCAGTCCTTTAGTTACATTCCCTATAAATGCTCCTATTTATCATTAACCATTAAATCACAGTCTTTTAGATACATTTATTAGGAATATTTATATTAGCCATTAGCATCTAATCAACACTGTTCTCTGGGGGTTTCTCTAGAGGTTGTCCAAAATTGACTTTTTCCTACACTCACCCCTCAAAAATTTAATGTTGTCCCGACATTACACCTTTTTCAAAGCTACTGTTTTTTTTTCTCTTTCACAGTCCACATTTGGTAATCATGAATCTCATGTAAGTAGGGTATTACTAAACAGGAGTCAGAGTTCATTAAAGTCCATAAAGATGCAAACTGGTAATTGTCCATAGTACAGCATGTATCTCCTATTCCATGCAATACGTTTGCAGAAGAGGTCTTTGTGCATGATAACCATCAACCGCTCCATCCATCATGGTGGGTATCTGCATCTTTCCTGAGAGTAAGGGTACTCAATCTAGTCATAGCCTACCAAAGGAACCTTTGTGTAATGCCTGTGCCGTAGTAACACACTGAAAATCTCTTTTTTTGTTTTTTAATTTTTTTTCCTTTTTTTCTATTTTAATCAACCATCAAAGTAACTTGGTAATGAGATTAGTCACTACTCATTTACTTTACAAAACATTCATGTCTGAACAATGGTTATCTCTAGCTTCTACACATTTGTCCTAGACAGATGAAGTGCAAGGTTGGCCTAACTTTGCATAAGTAAATCTCAACGGCTGTTTTCTCATTCTTGAAGGATACGTTTTAGCAGGAATCTCGTCCGGTCCCTCCTGGTCACTGGAACTGGACTCCGACACCTCATCACCCTGGTCCTGGTCTGCCTCAGCTGGATCTGGGACCCCCGGATTGTTGACCTCTGGTGCCAGCTGCACCTGCGTGACGTCATCTGAGCCCTGGTCCTCATCCTCCGGAGTAGTGTCACTGTGCGGGTAGAACTCCGGTGCATCGGCTCTCAGTGGACGGTGATTTTGATCCTTCCCAGCTCGTAATCCGATTATGGCACTCCAACCCTCGTCATCTTCATCATCCGTGCTGTTTTGTCTGTCCACATGCCTTTGTCTGTTAGACTCTCTTTCTCTTGTTTGATTAGAGGCATGCTCCACTGTTTCCATGGAAAGAAAGTCACAGGGTAGCAAAAGGTTTCTGTGCATGACCTGAGTGCGTCCCTTACCATTTTCAGGTCTGATTTCATATACTGGACTGTCTGGGTACTTCTTTTGGGTCACGACATACACCTCATCTTCCCAGAATGATCTTAATTTTCCTGGCCCACGTTTTTCGGTCAAGTTTCGGACCAGTACTCGGGATCCAGGGAGTAACTCAGCACTGAGAACCTTTTTATCATAAAGTGCTTTACTTCTCATCCCTTCTTTGTTTGCTGTTTTAGAAGCGAGTTTGTAAGCTTCAGTCATTGTAGCTCTCCACTTTTCAGCATAGTCCTGCTGAGAAACACTCTGCTCTCTTGTTGTGAGGCCAAACATTAGATCAATAGGCAACTTTGGACGATGGCCAAACAACAGAAAATATGGCGCGTACCCCGTAGCCTCACTACGCGTACAATTATAGGCATGAACCACTTTTGCCAGAGAGGACTTCCAGTCTTCCTTGGCTGCTTCGGGCAAATTTCTGAGCATTGCCAACAGTGTACGATTGAATCGTTCCACCTGGCCATTCCCTTGGGGATGGTAGGGCGTTGTTCGGGACCCCTGCACACCACTGTACTCTTGGAGTTTTGCAAAAAGTTTATTTTGGAACTCTCTACCCTGATCATGATGGAGTCGTGTGGGGAAGCCAAACTTGAGGGCAAAATCTCCAAAGATCTTCTCAGCAGCGGTGTGGGCGGCTTTGCTGCAACAAGGGTAAGCCTGGGCAAAACAAGTGAAGTGGTCCATTAAAACCAGGATATACTCATATCCTCCTTTGACGTACTGTTTGTTATAGGTATTTTGAACGTAGATCGCCTCCCTTTCCATAACTGCACCAGCCCACTTTGCATCTGCAAACCCTCTGGTAATTGGGTGTACTGACTCGGCTCAAATAAGACGTCTTGTGTGTCTGGAAGTGAGCCTGCCCTGACACAACCTTTGACTGCTTTGGTTTGGCCAGCAGGGATGGTAACCAACTCACTGCCAACTTTTACCATTCCTTCTCCTAGCCTATCCTCCTCACTTTGCATCACTTTCAAAAACACTTCTGTTTTCTTACAGTCAAATGAGAAGGCTGCACTAACAGCTTCACTGATGGCACAAGGGGGTTTAATGCCCATCTTCAGGACATGGTCGATCACATTGAACCCAATGATAGGCGGCTCTGCCACTCCATCCTCCTTCACCACTAGCACAGGAACTAAGAGTTCCACCGGTGGGCGACTAACTGTCGGCAGCTTGAAAGTGACTTCGATCCACCCTGAGAATGGAATCGGTGTCTGGTTCACTGCCCTCCCATTCAGAATACTTGGACCCACCAACTCGGCTAAGTCTCTGACGGTGATGTGTGGCAGGTGCTCCTGTCTCCAGGTGTCATTCATTAAGCAGACCTGTGACCCTGTGTCCCACAACGCTTCTGTCTCCTTATCATCGAGGAAGCAGGTTATGACATATTTTTTTCCAACCAAATTGAGTAACTGTAATTGGCGATTAGGGGACAGTAGATTAACACAGACCATTTCTTCAGGAGGTGCCTCGGCCTTAGCTATTAGTCTTGCTTCCAACCTCCGAATACTGTCAGTAACTAGCTCATACAGTTCTTGTGTGTTAGCTTGTTCTGCTGTGGTTGCGACAGTATTGGCCGCCGTGTCTACTTGCCCTATCCTTCTTCCAAGTCTCCTTCCTATCCGACATTCCCTTGACATGTGGCCGCTGATTCCACATCTGAAGCAGTGGTCGCATTGGTCGCCATTGCTGGTGGACTGACAGCTCTTGCAGCCACGTGCCCTCCTGGCTCTTTGAGCGTGAGGTGCTCGGGGAGACTCACGTATGGCCTTCTTGATCTCCTCCATGTCACTCTTCAGCTGCGTGACTATGTCCAGGAGCTCAGATTCCGTAAGGGTCACTGTGCTTTGGGATTTGAGGATTTTACCTTTTGTCGATGGTGGAGGGCGCTCTTGGCCATCCACTTCTTCCACAGTTGCATACTGACCCATTATGGAGCATATTTAAGGCGCATATATTGTATTCATATCCCCCGCATTCACCTAGTAGGAATGACGGTGCATATTCCAGAAGCTTCACGTCTTAAGAACCAAAGAGGACCTGACCCTGTGAGGACCTACGGGAGGTGTGAAGTTGGCCTTGCAGGAGATGTGAAGCTGGAGAGAATGCCCCAGCAGGAGCCCCAGACGCTAGAGGGTCAGAGGACAATGGAGACGCCAAGGAGCCTCGGGCGCTGGATGTTTACCTAAGACTGTGGGTTGGGGGTGTGTGATTTGATGTGGGGGGATTTGTGTCTGGTGAGACTATAAGAGCTGTGTTGGATGATTGCTCTGCCTCTTTCCTGAGATCCTGTTCTTGTTAGAGGATGTGATCTTGCAATAAACCAACCCTGAGAAATAAACTCAGTCTCGTTTGTGAAAGTCATCCTCTACACTGTCAGATTTTCCACTCGGCATTCTCGAACTTTTGGTTCTTTCGTGTGCCTCTTAAATTTTTGGTGTTGTTCCCATTCAAGACTGGCTGCTGCATTCGTCTTTGAAATCAGAAGCTCGTCGGTGACGGCAGGATCCTCCAAATAGCGCTTCAGTTGATACTTCACATCAGCACTGATCAGTCCTGTTTCCACCGCCCTCAGAAACTTCCTCTGAATAAGATCAGAACTAAACTGCTCTTCCGTGCCAGGCTCTCTGGATGCTGCTAAAAGTCTTTCCTTTAGCTCAATGGCGCGAAACAGGAAGTTCTGAGGTGACTCATTACTGTCTTGTGTGAGGTTTATCAGACGATGATACAAGTCAGTAGAACTATCCTCTTTATAATGTCCTCGCAGGATAATGCGCAGCTGTGGCAGGGTAAGATCTGACTTGATCTCCAGCATAGCGCGCAAACTCAATCCGGGACTCACTGCTCTGACAACAGCCTCACTGTGCTTTTTCTTTAGGTCCATATCGATCTGGTGAATGAGATTGGAATAAGACAACTTGTCTTTTTAGCCCCTCTCCCCTATCTGCCCACTTATCCTAAACTCTTGTTTAATGGTCACTTCTGGCAGTAGGGGCACTGCGGGGACCGCGGGCTGTGTCACAAAATGGCGACTCTGTGGCTGCGCGGCCTCGTCATCGGTCAGCCTCGCTATTTCCTCTTCAACCCTTTTAGCTGAATCAAGGATACTTTCATGCAGAGCGGCATATTGGCTCTGTAAACTGGCGAGTGCCTCTGTCTCCCGGCTCGTGCCGGCCGCTGCCGCCGCCTGCGTCGACAGTTCGCTTTGCTTAGCTTCGGTAGCACATGCTATTAGCTTTAGCAGAAACGCGCGGGCTACATCCTCCTCTTCGCTTTCAATGGTTTTTTCCACCTCCTCGATTAACAGTCGTATCAGCGTGTACTTTTTAGACGGCTTGGCTGGGCTTATCTTTGCAAATAAACAGACCTCATTTAGCTGTTCGGCCCGTAACGGCACCAAGGCCTCGCTTAGCTTATCTTGTAGCTGCTCCAGTTCCATCGTTACGGCCTTTTTTTAATTTTTTTTTTTTTATTTGCACACTCACCATCTTAGACACGACTGAACCGTCCTCTGCTACCAAGTTTTTGTTACACCCCAGAGGGCGAAGGGGAAAGGATGAGGGCCAAGCTGTCAGACTTTGCAGCGGTTTATTGACTTTCCACCACACCTGGCACGGCCCACTTACACAGCACATCAGCCAGCAACGGCCATATATCACTTGACACCATTTTCTTCACACTCTGGAACATTCGCTACTCTTCTTCTCTTGTTCTCTAACACTGTACAGCGTCTTATCACTACTGAGCACCACCTGTGGCGCAAAAGCGCTACTGCTTTCACTGACAGTTTACATTCAAACAGTTCAGATTCAGTCCTTTAGTTACATTCCCTATAAATGCTCCTATTTACCATTAAATCACAGTCTTTTAGATACATTTATTAGGAATATCTATATTAGCCATTAGCATCTAATCAACACTGTTCTCTGGGGGTTTCTCTAGAGGTTGTCCAAAATTGACTTTTTCCTACATGCAGCATCTTGTGATAAATTTGTTACATTTTTATGCAATCTTGCTACTTTTTTTTATCCTAAATTTGGGAATTTCTTTCATGTAAATGTGAACTTTTCTCCCCTCATAAATTTGGCAACTTTTTGCTTACAAAAAATTCGGAACTTTTTCTTGAAAATTTTTATTTAATTCTTTTACTCAAATATTTTAAATTTTTTGGTGTATTTCCCTCATTATTTTCATATTAATTGTAAATTGTGTAGCAAGTTAAATGTTTAATCCTTACCATTAAATGTGCCCTTTTGTTTTATAAATCTGCTACCTTGTACTGCAGATCTTTACAGTAAATTTGTGTTATAAAATTGAAACTTTTTTCTTGGAAGCTAGTCTCAAATTTGGATGTTTTTTCCCAATGAATTTGTAGAATTTTTTCTTAATTTTAGATATTCTTCCACTAAATTTGTGATGTTTTTCATTATTTTCTTCCCCATAAATTTGTAGCCATTTCCATTAAAATTGTGACTTTTCCCCCTGAAAATTAGTGAGTGTTTTTCACTTAAATGTTTAATTTTGGGGTTTTTTTTGTTTTTTTTCTTTAATTAAATCTGTGACTCTCTTTTGCAAACTTAGAACTTTAGGAACAATTCTTATCCCCCACAGAGTCCAAAACAACACATACTCACATGGGGCCAACCACAGTCCAAGGTCCAAAAACAGGAACATGGCGGGTTGGGGGTCCTTCCTTTGTCCCAAGACCGCCAGACCGGAGAACAAGGTGGGTCTGGAGGCCTACCCAAGTCCAATGGTCCCCAGACAGCAGTACATGGTGGATCTGGTGGCCTACCAAAGTCCCTAGGCCACCGGACTACAAAACAAGGAGGGTGAGGGGCGCTGAGCTCGGAACGCAGCAATGAAGGAGTTCCCAAGTCTAAGAGCTGCAACAAGGGAGCTTTCAGCTCTGGAGATCATAATACTGGGGCTTTCAGTCCTGGAGGCAATAGTACTTGGGCTTTCAGTCCAGGAGGCAATAATACTGGGCTTTCAGTCCTGGAGGCAATAGCGGCACACTGACCTCAAAAACAGCAGGTAGAGACCCCCCGGCCTCTGGAATGGCTGGTGAACAACCCCGCCCCCCCCGGCCTCAGGTGGAGACCCCCTGGCTGCTTGGACAATGGGTGGAGCAGACAGCTCGACCTCTGGGACGATGGGTGGAGTGGACTGCTCGACCTCAGGAACAACGATGGGTGGAGCGGACTGCTTGACCTCTGGAACAGTGACGGGTGAAGTGGACTGCTCAACCTCTGGAACAACGACAAGTGGAGCGGACTGCTTGACGGCTGGAACAACAATGAGTGGAGGTCCCCTGACCTCTGGAACAACGACAGGTGGCTGAAGTGGAGCATGGTCTTCTTGCAGCTCCATCCTCAACATGGCCACCTTGGGCGAGAGGGGAAAACAGGAGATCAGTAAGGTGGCACCATAGTCATCAGCAGCAGAGACTGGTGGGGAGGGCCCAGAGGCAGGTGAAATCTGTACTTGGGTCCCCTCACCAGGAGTAAGGCAAGTCTTTTCTAAAATAGATGTAGAAGATAACAGAAAGAGCACTTGCCTTAGTTCCTGGTCTCCTGCTGCTGGAGTGACAACCTCAAGATGAGCTGCAGGCGAAGCAGCAGCGAAACCAGGCTGCAAACCTGCGGCAACCCCAGATGACCCAGACCAATCAGCAACGACATCCAAGGATGACGGCTGATCAACAGGAGGAGCTACAGCCAGCGCAGTCACGACAGGAGCATGCACGTGCAGAGAAGCAGTCTCTGCAGGGACGTGCATGTGGAGAGAAGCAGTCTCTGCAGGAGCGTGCACGTGAAGAATAGCTGGAGCTGTCTGGAGAAGAGCCAGAGCTGTTGTTGGTGTTGATACTGGAGCTGGGGAGAGATGGGGAGCTGGTACTGGAACCTCAGTATCAGCAGACACTTTCATGATAAGACGGTTCCCACCCAGTATTGGTAAACACTCTGAAAAAAGTAGAGGAGAAAGGGAGGAAGCAGGTGAGGTGGAGGTGACAGCAGAGACTGGGAGAGAGAGCTCAGCGATGGCAGGTGGCTGAGCCCCCTCCCCGGGAACAGGACAAGACCCTTCATTAGATGATGTAAATAAATGAAAAGGTACTTGCCTCTGTTCCCATCCTGCTGCCGCTAATTGGGCCGCCGGGTCCTCATGGGGGCTGATCAAACTCGTCCGGTGAGGGGCCTGTGCACAGTGGTGTGGTGCTGGGATGTGCACCCCTGGAACAGATGGCTGGAGCACACTGACCTCCCATGCTGCAGTCGCTGGAGCTGCCGCTGCTGATGCCCTTGATGAGGGTGGGACCGTGGCAGCAGAATCCCTCAATGAGGCCTCAAGTGAAGGGCCTGGGTGGCGAGTGGAGTGACACTTCCTTGAGGCTTGCTTCCCCACTGACCCTTTAGAAACTATCTGATCCTCTCGAGCCGGAAACAGCACCTCTTGACCGAGCCAGGGCTTGTGCTCCAGCAAAATGTCCGTCTGCGTGAGGATCACCTGCCTCTGCTCCTCCTGTTCTATAGCGTCCACTGCCAGGGCTGAGGAACTGGGGACAGCAGACAGCGGAGGAGTGACAGAAAAGGCAGGAGGCAGTTTACCGGAGGCAGGAGAAGGAGGTGATGAACCGGGGCTAGGTTAGAAAAGGTGACGTGGGCTGTCAATTCACTCGAGCATGTGCCGGAGTCGTGTTATGCCCAAGCGGAGAGCGACCACCTCGGGGAGACACAGCAGGTCTGGGCAGCTGAGAAACAGCTCCTCCATAGCCTTGAGGTCCGCCAACCCCTATCAGTGGTTGGAACGATCCAGGACCTGGTTTGACAGGCAGATAGTCCGGCGGAGAAGCCCCAACAGTTCCTCCTGGTTCCCCTCCTTCCTCCTCGTGCCGATTTACCCAGCTGAATCCTTTGCTGGTAGCACCCTACTGTCATGGTTTGTGCCCGGGCTGGGCAGAGAACATAGCCCATAGCATAACATAGTGTGGCATTTTTTGGCATGATTTATTATCCTCAAAATAACCAAATAAACACAGCTCTAGGGCTGGAAATGAACAAAAGGCACTGGCATGGCTGAACAGAAGCATGAGGGTAGATGCAGATACGACAAGGTCACCACACATAACACAGACTGAGATGCACATATATAGACAGGGGAGTAATCAAAACAACATAGCACAGGTAGGGAGAGCAATCATGACTGACAGCTGATAAATGAGGAAAACAGAGGTAACAGGACGGGTGGGGCTACACACACAACTACAGACGGAGGACATATAGAACATGAACGCAGGACCAGGGAATACATGACCATGAAAAATGATAAAAACAGAGACTCATACCAAACTAAACTCAAACCCCAGACCAGAATAAAGAACAACACGACTATGATAATGAATAATAATAAGATAAGATAAACCTTTATTAGTCCTACAATGGGGAAATTCCAGGACTACAGCAGCAAAGGGATAGCAGCACTCAGAACAATAGTTAATAAGATAATAAGAACTGGCTAGCCAAAGCAGTAAATGAATATACATTTGTACACAGATGTACGTATATACAGTACAGTGCAGGAGCATTGCAGCTAGATGGAATAAACAGCATTACGGTTTGTTATGTTACCTTGCAGAATATGGATTTGTACCCAGACAGTATATTTCGTATTTGAATCAACAGCGTTGTTGCCACCCTCAGTAATGACTGATATTGTCCTAGTTGTATAATGAAGGGGATGATTTATTGTGCAAGGTTGCTGCATTTAGTACATTCAATACGACCTCTACGAGTAGCCCTGGTTAGGTTATAAAGTCTGACAGCCGTAGGTAGGAAGGACCTGTGGAACCTCTCCATCGTGCACCTAGGATGTCACAGCCTACCACTAAATGAGCTCCTCAGTGTATTCCACGTGTCCTGCATGGGGTGGGACTTGAACTCCAGCAGAGATGACAGCTTAGCCTCCATCGTCCTCTCTCCTATCTCCTCCACTGGGTCGAGGTGTTGCCCCAGAACAGAGCTAGCTTTTTGATTAATCTTTTCAGTCTCTTCCTGTCGGCTGCCATGATGTCACTGCCCCAGCAGACCATTCCAAATGTGATGGCTGATGCCACCACTGAATCGTAAAAGGTCTTCAGGAGTGCCCCTTGCACTCCAAAAGACCTGAGTGTCCTCAGGAGGAACAGCCTGCGCTGCCCCTTCTTGTAGAGCACATTGACGTTGTGTGACCAGTCCAGTTTTTTGTTCAGGTGAACACCCAGGTACCTGTAAGATGTCACCATCTCAATGTCTGTTCCCTGGATGTTTACTGGTGCTGTGGGGGGTTGTCCTCGCCTGTGGCAGTCCACCACCAGTTCCTTAGTTTTCCTTGCATTGATCTGGAGGCAATTCTGTTGGCATCAGTCCATGAAGTCCTGGATAAGTCCTCTGTACTTTGCATCATCTCCATCAGAGATGAGACCGACGGACACAGAATAATAAATACTGAATTCCAAAATACAAACTGGGCTGAGGCAGGGAAAACAGAGAAAGGCAAAAATAAACTCAAAGCGTGAGCATGGTCCTCAGACCATGCCCAGAACCCTGACAGTTTTTGCTTCAGCAGCCACTTGAACTGCATTCTGCTTAGTCTGCTGGTATACCTTAGATGCTTCAGGAGTCCCACAAGCCAATCAAGCTCAGTAGGACTCCTTTTTCACCTTTATGGCCCCCCTCACCTCTGGTGTCCACCACTTGGTTTGGGGGTTGCCACTATGAGAGGCAGCAATGACCTTGCAGCCACAGCTCTGAGCAGTTACTTCAACAATGGAGATGGGGAACATGGCCCATTCAGACTCAGTGTCTTCAGTCTCTTTTGGAATGTGGTCAAAGAGGTGGGAGTAGAAGACCTCTGGGACAGGTGCCTAAGCCAGACATTCCCAACACACCCTCATACGTTTGTGTCTGCCGTGTCTGAATGGCATCCTCCTCTCCCATCGGATCCAACTCACCACCAGGTGGGGATCAGTTGACAGCTCTGCACCGCTTTACCCGAGTCCAGGACATATGGTCTGATGACACAATAACAAAATCCATCATCTACCTGCGATCTAGGGTGTCCTGGTGCCAGGTGCAAATATGGACACCCTTATAACATGGTGTTTGTTATGGACAGACTGTGGTTAGCACAGAAGTCCAACAATTGAACGTCACTCAGATTCAGAGTGGGCAGGCCATTCTTCCCAATTACAGCCCTCCAGGTTTCACTGTCATTGGCTATGTGCTATTGAAGTCTGCCAGTAGGACAAAGGTGTCTCCAAGTGGAGCACTTTCCAGCACACCATTCAGAGACTCCAGAAAGGGTGTGAACTCTGAACCATTATTTGGCACATAGGCAGAAATGACAGTCATGACCCATTTCCCAACCTAAAGGCTCAAGGAAACAGCCTTTTTGTCCACTGGGGAGAACCCCGATATAGAGGCAGCAAGACGGGGGATACAAGAAGACCCACCCCTGTCTGCTGCTTCTCAACCGTGACAACTCCAGAGAAGGCCAAGCACCAGCCCATCCAGGAGACTGGTTCCAGAACCAGAGCTGTGTGTAGAGATGAGCCCAACTATATCTAGCCAACTCAAGCTCTTTCCCTACCAGAGAGGTTATGTTCTATGTCCCAAAAGCCAGTTTAGAAAGCCGGAGATCAGACCCCCAAGGTCTCTGCCTTTGACTGCCACCCGTTCAACATAGCACCGGACCCCCATGGTCCCTCCAGCAGGTGGGGAGCCCACTGGAGGGGGACTCATGTGGCTCTTTTGGGCTAAGCCCCTCCCCTAGGCCTGGCTCCAGCTCGGGGCTCCGTTAACCCATACTGGGCTGGGTAAACTGAATCCTTGACTATCTTGAAAGTCTGTCTGATCGCTCTTGGTCTGGCCCTTCCCCGGGTCCAAATTGCCCCCAACAACATTGCGTCCTAGGATCAATAGGGCAGGCAAACCCCCTACCACAATAAGGTGGTGCTCTATGGGGGTGGTGGTTGCACCTTAATTTAACAATCGGCGGCGGTGGCGGCGGCCTCCGTCGGTCTATGATGACCATGGAAGAGAATCCTAAACGTCTACTCTGCACCTTAATAATTTAACAATACATAACATGTATTCTGTATGTCTCTGGCTAGCACTGCATCACACAGAACAAATATGTACAGTATATGCTGCCTCATCAGGGAAATATTTAATGAAAAAGGTGGAGGATAGTTTTGAAAAAGGTGAACAGTATCACACTGCCTCTTTATATCTAGTTTCTTTTTGTCACCTGGTATCTTGTTTTCTTTCATTTTTACTCATTAATTGTTATAGGAATGGTAACAAATTGTTAACTTCACAATAATTCAACACACTGCTGATAGGTGTGGTGGTGCCTGAAGAAACAAAGTCAGTCACAAGCACATGTAAAATCGTCTGCAGGCTGATAGAGACAAGAAAACCAATAATCAGCTAAGGATAACTATGGCTTAAATATTTAAACAGGTACAGTACGGAGGCATCAGAAGGCAGAAAACAAACCTTCCCTTACACAAGCAAAGCTGCAGATTTGTTAATCTCTCCTTTACACACAATGCCCTGTAGTCATTACTAATTGAAGAAATAAGAGAAAGTGGGGTGTGTGCATTATGAGTTATAGGCTAGTAATGCCTGTGCCAGAGTGTCTGGATGGACAGAATCAATGGAGAGAAGATGCTGCTCTTCCTCCAGCGGGTTCTGCTTCCATTAGTCCTAATGGAGCCCGGAACCTGAGATAGTGACTCTAATCGATTTTGGAGGATTTAATGTGGGGGAAACACACTGAGTGAATAGTATGGTCTGACAATTACACATCAGCAAAGTGCCAAGATGCTGTATATGCACATTCGTAAATCCATTTTGTAAAAATCTCCTTACATTCAATACAGCTTGGAAAAAAATAAGAGACCACAGCAGAATCTTTCCTAAATTAGTATGACAGCCATTCAGTTTGTGTATCTTGTTGAATTTCAACACAAGGACACTGCAATCTACTTCAGGACATACTGATTAGGTGATCGTCTAAGCATGGTAAGACGCATGAAATCTGTGAATAATCAGACCATCAGTGATGGAGTAGCTCATTCCAGCCTGATGAAATCACCCTGGCAGTGCTCAGATCTCCTGACCTTAACCTCAACCTGGATGCAGACCTACCTGAGGGTCACTGTGAGCCAGTTTGGTGAGGATCAAGGTAATTTCGTAGGAGGACGAGCAATTTTTCTGAAATCATAAGTGCCCAGTTCTCCTGACTTTTGACCTTGAGAGCAACTTGCATGCAGACCCATTTGAGGATCATCATGAGTGAGTTTGGTGACCATTGGGGAAAATGACTAGGAGGAGCAACAATTCCCATGAAATGTGGACGGACGGACGATCAATGTCACATCATCTCATTAGCTCCTTTCGGCTTCGCTGGAATGAGTTAAAAATCAGTTATACCACAAATACAGATTTCTGAGTTCTTCCCAAGTTAAAACTTAAGTATTTTAGTGCTTAAGAATGAACATACAGGTACATCTCAAAAAATTAGAATACCATGAAAAAGTTCAATATTTTTTGTCACTCATTTTAGAAAGTGAAACCCATATGTTATATAGATTCATTACACAGAGAGTGATATATTTCAAGTGTTTATTTATTTTAATGATTATTGTTTACAGCCCATGAAAACCCCAAATTCAGTTTCTCAAAAAAATAGAATATTACATAAAATTAATTTTAAAAAATTATTTTTTAATAGAAATGTTGTCGACTGAAAAGTATGTCCATGTACCACTCAATACTTGGTCGGGGCTCCTTTTGGATTAATTACTATATCAATGTGGCGTGGAGGTGATCAGCCTGTGGCACTGCTGAGGTGTTATGAAGGTCCAGGCTGCTTTGATAGTGACCTTCAGCTCGTCTGCATTGTTGGGTCTCGTGTCTCTCATCTTCCTCTTGATAATCCTCCATAGATTCTCTATGGGCTTTAGGTCAGGAGAGTTTGCTGGCCAACCAAACACAGTGATGCCATGGTCATTAAACCAGGTTTTGATACTTTTGGTAGTGTGTGTGTGTGTGTGTGGGGGGGGGGGGCTGCCAAGTCCTGCTGGAAAATGAAATCAGCTTCTCCATAAAGCTTGTCAGCAGAAGGAAGCGTGAAGTGCTCTAAAATTTCCTGGTAGACAACTGCACTGACTTTGATCTTGATGAAACACAGTGGACTGTGGACCAGCTGATGACCTCTGTTCAGACAAAAGTAAATTTTGTATTTCATTTGGAAATCAAAGTCCCAGAGTCTGGAGAAAGAGTGGAGAGGCACAGAATCTAAGTTGCTTGAGGTTTAGTGTGAAGTTTCCACAGTCAGTGATGATTTGAGGAACCATGTCATCTGCTGGTGTTGGTCCACTGTGTTTTACCAAGACCAAAGTCAGCACAGTCGTCTATCGGGAAATTTTAGAACACTTCATGCTTCCCTCTGCTGACAAGCTTTATGGAGAAGCTGATTTCATTTTCCAGCAGGACTTGGCACCCCCACACACTGCCAAAAGTATCAAAACCTGGTTTAATGACCATGGCATCACTGTGTTTGACTGGCCAGAAAACTCTCCTGACCTAAACCCCATAGAGAATCTATGGAGTATTAAGATGAGAGCCACCAGACCCAACAATGCAGACGAGCTGAAGGTCACTATCAAAGCAACCTGGACTTTCATAAAACCTCAGCAGTGCCACAGGCTGATCACCTCCATGCCACGCCACACTGATACAGTAATTAATTCAAAAGGAGCCCTGACCAAGTATTGAGTGGTACATGGACATATTTTTCAGTCGGCCAACATTTCTATTAAAAAACTATTTTTAAAATTAATTTTATGTATTCTAATTTTTTGAGAAACTGAATTTGGGGTTTTCATGGGCTGTAAGCCATAATCATCAAAATTAAAATAAATAAACACTTGAAATATTTCACTCTAACCTGCACTTATATAGCGCTTTTCTAGTCACAAAGACCACTCAAAGCGCTTTCACTAGTACTAACCCTCTATTCTAAGGGCCTATAGGAAACAGATATCTAGGGACAATTTAGAACAACCAATTAACCTAACATGCATGTCTTTGGATTGTGGGAGGAAACCGGAGCACCCGGAGTAAACCCACACAGCACAGGGAGAACATGCAAACTCCATACAGAAAGGTTCCAACCCCTGCCAGCCTGGGGATTCGAACCAGGAACCTTCTAGCTGTAAGGCAACAGTGCTAACCACTGCACCACCGTGCTGCCCTGTACTCTCTGTGTAATGAATCTATATAATATATGGGTTTCACTTTCTGAAATGAGTGGCAAAAAATATTGAACTTTTTCATGATATTCTAATTTTTGAGATGTACCTGTAAATCTGTTTTCTTTGCATCGTTTGATCTAAATGCACATCAGAAAGCATGTGAAAATGGCCAGTTGCCATTTTCTGTTAATAAATGCTCTAAATGACGATATTTTGACTTGGAATTTGGGCCAGCTGTTTTTCAATAGGTAAGGGCCCCGTTACACAGCACGGAGATCGTTGAGAGATGAGGCCAATTTTTGATCTTTGGGATTGTTTGGGAGATCCTTGTGTGTTTTGGACTGAGTCAAAACTTTGAGGAGACAGTGGCGACTATAGAGCTCACTGAAGATCACTGATAGATCAAAAATTGGCCAGATCTCTCAATGATCTCCACCCCTGTGTAAAGGGGATATTAGAGAATAAAACAAAAACACACACATATAAACAGTAAAACCAGATAGTGATGATTTTGCAGTGGTCTCTGTTTTCTTTTTCCAGAGCTGTACTGTTCTAAACTTAACATCAGCACCAATAAAGTTGTGGTGCTTTTAAGGTGTTTAAGAGTGATTAAAAAAATGCATCAAATTACCACTCCTCCAACTTTGCAGTTTTAAAGGCTGTGTAATGCATCTTAATCTACTCTCAACCTCACTGACATTCATGGATATCATAGCTCAATGAAGGCCATACTGCAGTTGCAATCAAAAATTATTCAACCCCCACTGTAAATTAGGTTTATTGGCAACATGTACAAACTAGCAGCTGTTGGCAATAAACAAATCAAACAAGAACAATTTAAATAGCTCAGCACAAGTAGTTTCTCCAAATTCAACACAAAATGCCACTTTTAATGACTACTGCTGTTTCAAAAATTTTCAGCCCCCTCATGACTAGCATCTTTAGTGCTTAGCAGAGCACTCTTACTGTTATGACCTGCTGTAAACATGATGCACAGCCAGACACCAGCTTCTGGCAGCGTTCCTGAATAATCAGTCCATTCCTCATGGGCAAAGACCAAGCCCACACATAAAAAAAACAAACATACTGCTGATCCATAGAGCTGAAATGTTAGCTCCAATTTGCTCAAAATTATATAAATAAGTCAATGAGGTTTTGGGATTCTGTTCTGTGGAGTGATGAAACAAAACTGGAACTTTTGGGGCCTATGGATCAGTGGTATGACTGGAGGAGGAAAAATGAAGCATATGCTGAAAAGAACACTTACAGTGAAGCATGGCAGTGGTTCAGTGATGCTGTTTTGCTTCCTCTGGCTCTGGAAACCTGCAGTGTGTGGTGGCTAAGATGGATTCAATCAAGTATCAGGAAATCCTGGTTCTTCCAAGAGGACAATGATCCCAAGTATACCTCAAAGTCCACCAAGGTTTGGTTTCAAAAGAAGTCCTGGAAGGTACTAGAGTGGCCATCACAGTCGCCTGACTTGAACCACATTGAAAATCTCTGGTGGGATTTGATAAAGGTCATTGCCATACACAAACCCAAGAATATTAGTGAACTGGAGGTCTTTGCCCATGAGGAATGGATAAAGATTCCTCAGGAACGCTGCCAGAAGCTGGTGTCTTGCTATGCATCACATTTGCAGCAGGTCATAACAGCAAAAGGGTGCTCTACTAAGCACTAAAATGTTTGTCATGAAGGGGTTGAGTAATTTTGAAACTGCAGCAGTCATTAAAAATGGCATTTTGTGTTGAATTTGAAGAAGCCACTTGTAATATTAAATGGTAAATGGCATTCACTTATATAGCACTTTGTACTCATCTCTGAATGACCAAAGTGCTTTACAGATCCTGCTATCCACACACCGGCGCTGGCCTGACCCACCAGGAGCAACTGGGGGCTCACTGTCTTCCTCAAGGACACTTTAACATACAGACTGCAAACAGAGCGGGAATCAAACCCCTCACCCTCCGATTAGTAGTCGGCTACACTACACCTGCGCCACAGGTGTTGTGCAGTTGTGTTGAGCTATTTAAATTGTTCTTGATTTATTTATTGCCAACAGCTGCTAGTTTCTACATTTTGCCAATAAAGCTAATTTGCAGTAGGGGTTGAATAATTTTTGATTGCAACTGCAGTGTGGCCTTCACTGAGCTATGATATCCATGAATGTCATTGAGGTTGAGAGTAGATTAAGGTGCATTACACAGCCTTTAAAACTGCAAAGTTGGAGGAGTGGTAATTTGATTTATAACAAAATCTATATTTGGTATTTGTGGGGGGGAAACCATGCAGGTGAATAAGAATGAATTAATCCACAAAACAAATCTTACTAACACATCAACTTACATTTATTTTTGGAGACAGCGATGTACCACACAAAACAGCAAGACATCTGTTCCGACACAAAGTAAGAGATTCGTTCACATTTGTACACACAGTATCAAGTATATAATCTACAACATCACAATCAAACTTGGAGGTAAGACATGGACGAGTTCCTCAAATCCCCTGAACACAGTGCCTCCATCCCTTTACCCATGTTCCCATTTGGTTGATCATGTGCACTGATCACAGTCACGTGGGAGATAAACATCCATTTTCGCTCTGTTGCAGCTACTAGTTGTGTGCAAGTGCAGCAAGTGATTGGGGCTACCTGATACTTGAGTGCAGCACGATAGTGGAGTTATGCATGAGTGCGATGTAATGGTCTGAGACAAAATGTCGACTGAATTTTCAGGTCCTTTAAGGGATTCCAAAACTGTCTATGATAAGGTTACTGTTCAAAAACAAACAAAATCTACTAATGTGTGCAGATCAAGGAATGTTTGAAGTTCATGTAAACATTAAGGAAAACAAGACGGCTGATCCATACATTCAGAAAATGGGCCAACTGGTCTGCACTTTGTTGCACTGCACTGAGGTTTAGGCAGTTTTGAGAAAATCGCAGCGGAAAGGTCATCAATCTACCAAGGTTCGGAAGGCATTCTGCATGTCCTCCAGCAGCTGGGCGTAGTCTGCTTTGATCTTAGCTTCACCATCCTTAACAGGGTCCTGAACAATTTATTGGACCAAAGAAAGTAGACAAAATAATTATTTATCTTGGCCGAAAAACAAACAATATCATCTCACCCACACACGCAGGTTAAAAAAAAAAAAAACACACCTTAAACTTCATGGAGCTGATCTTGTACAGGAGCTCTCCCAAGTGTTCCCTGATCATGGCCCAGGTGATTTTGTTGTCACTCTGAGCTTTGGATTCCACTGCGTGCCGCGCCATGTCATACAGCGCGATCATGTTAGAGAGGATGCCAACAGTTTTGTAGAAGGGGCAGAACCTGAGGGAGGTGACAGGAGACTGTTAACAGTCTAGTTTACCTCACAATCACTAGCGTTTCAGTAATGATGCACAGTTGTGGATAGAGCTGGGCAATAAATCCATTTTAAACCGAAATTCAAGATTTTTGATTTGGACAATGTCAAAATAAATATTGTGAAATTGATTTGCTGCATTCACAAGGGTAAATATTAGGGCTGTGCGATATGATGATGTATATCGGTGACATGATAAAAGCATCTATCGTTTCATATAAAACTACTGTTTATATTGGGATTTAAACGACAGATACCCCCGCTTCTACTTGTCACCGCCCCGCCTCTCCCCTGCAGTGCACCAGGTGTGTGGGTTAGCATCACAGCTAAATCCAAGCTAATATTTTGGACTTATAGCTGCTACTTCTGTTAGCCAGGGATGTGGGACTGCTCCCCACCGTGCTGCGTCACAGAGGACAGTCCTCTAACCTCGTTTTAATTGGAGGTAAGTCACGTTAACACCATCTCTCTCCAATTATAAAACAGCAAATGCTAAATGATGATGCTAACTTGTCACTAATAGCAAACATTATAGTGTATCAGACCATCGTTTCTTTGGTTTAAATCACTGCAGAGTTTCTTAATTTTGTCTGAAAAAATATTAAAGCTAAAGTGTGTGACAGCGGCCACACACACACTAAATAAACAGATAAATTAAAACCTGTCAGGGGAACAAACTGGCTCTTAATGTAACTATTTCTAATAATTTTTAATTAGTCAAGTAGCGATAATGAATAAAGTTGAAGTCATTTTAAATGCCCACTTAAAATAATTTTATAACAACACTGCAAAATTAAGAGGGAAAAAAGGTGTATAAAATTAATGGCAGATGAATTTGGACAAGGGGCAGTGCGGTGGCGGAGTGGTTAGCACTGCGGCAGCACAGCAACTCACCCTTGGCCGAGGGATCCTGGGTTCGATCCCAGCCCCCGACCAACAGTGATCTGTGTGGAGTTTGCATGTTCTCCCCGTGTCTGCGTGGGTTTACTCAGAGATTTCTCCGGTTTCCTCCCACATGCCAAAAACATGCAAGTTAGGTTAATTGGCATCAAACTGGGGATTCTAAATTGTCCCTAGGTCTGACTGTGAGAGTGAATGGTTGTCTGTCTCTCTGTGTTGGCCCTGTGATGGACTGGCGATCTGTCCAGGGTGGACCCTGCCTCTCGCCCAAAGATGCTGGGATAGGCTCCAGCCCCCCCACGACCCGAAAAGGATTAAGCAGAAGAAGATGGATGGAATTTGGACAGTTGATTTTTTTCAGTATGTAATTTAAAATGTAGAAAAAAAGAGATGGTCCTTTTTATTGGTTATTATACATAAACTATAGAATTTACATTAAAATGTATATTGTGACATACAGTCATGTGAAAAAATTAGGGCACCCTGTATAAGCCTGTGTGTTTTTTAGCATATTTGGACATATGGATATTTAATATCAGTGTTTAAAATACTGGGAGATTCATATAATACAACTAAACAACTAAAAATGAATTAAAGACTTCTATCAAATTTTCTGTAAAATATAATTCTAAACAAATTGTGAGGATTAAATTAGGACACCCCGATCTTTTTTAGGACACCCCCACATTCATTCATCCATCCATCCATCCATCCATCTTCTTCCGCTTAATCCTTTTCGGGTCGTGGGGGGGCTGGAGCCTATCCCAGCATCTTTGGGCGAGAGGCAGGGTCCACCCTGGACAGATCACCAGTCCATCGCAGGGCCAACACAGAGAGACAGACAACCATTCACTCTCACAGTCACACCTAAGGACAATTTAGAATCCCCAGTTTGATGCCAATTAACCTAACTTGCATGTTTTTGGCCTGTGGGAGGAAACCGGAGAAATCCCAGAGTAAACCCACGCAGACACGGGGAGAACATGCAAATTCCACACAGATCACTGTTGGTCGGGGGCTGGGATCGAACCCAGGATCCCCTGGCCAAGGACGAGTTGCTGTGCTGCCACCACATTCATTCCCACTTAAAATGGCTAAATGTTAAAAATGCAAATAAAAACAAAAACAAGGTTAGGCATAGATATGTGAACATTTCTTAATAAAGAACTGAATATTTAATGGGGTATCCTAATTTTTTCACATGACTGTATATCGTTATCATCAAATCATTATCAAACGTAATATCGTAATATCGTGAAATTCTGATCATATCACACAGCCCTGCAAATATGGTAACCTCCAGCTCTAACCTCCTCTACCACCCTTAAAATGTAATTTTATAAAAGTTGGGACTTTTCACTCAGAAATGTCTGGATTCATCTTTGTTTCATGAAACCTTTAGTATAAAAAAAAAAAAAGGTCTGGTTAAAGTGAGGTTTGCACTTCATTCCAAATAGGGAATCATGTTTGTTTGGAAAAAAACAAAAAAAACAAAACTATAGTAACTCAGTCTTCAATTTTAAAATCAAGATTAAAATCAAAATGGGGATTTCAGTTTTAGGCCATATTTCCCAGCCCTAGTTGTGGTATGAAATCCTTTTGCTGGTTTAGGGTAGTATTTTCTTTTTAGCACTATAAGATGATTCATTTTTAAAGGCACCCAGGTCAACTTTTCAGAGTCCAGGACCCTAGCTGCTTGGAGTGCTAGTGATTGACAACATTTACTTTCCCCATTATCTAGCAACAAAAATTAATTTTTTCTTAATTTCCTCTCACTGATAAAAATAGATGCAGCAGCTCCTGTTTTCTGCATTTCCAGCAAATAAACAGTCCTGTGCAGTTCACAACAGGTATCCTCTTCCTGTTTTTCCTACATAAAGCAGACATACAGTGTTCAAGGAAATCAATGCCAGTAGGAGAAGATTACAAGCTGAAAGCCAAGCTGATACCTAGCCAACCTGAACACTGATTATGCCACTTGATGCTTGTCAGACAGGTTTGAAAAAATATTAATGGCTTCAGACTTAAGAGCATAATAGCTCCTGGAAACACTTTAAGAGGAAGCATTGTGCTGTGTGGAGATGTGGATCAAAGGCAGTGCCTATCAAAGTGACACTCTGAAGAATTGCTCTTGGAGTCCCCCTACAGTTGTGAAGCACAATTGTTTGTTACCACCATCATAAATACTGGTGAATTCAAAAGCCTTTACCTTGGTTGGAAACAACCAAAAGATAGAGGGTAAGAAAAAAAAAGAAAAGAAAAGTAGCTGACTAGTCCAACAGCAACAAGGGCAGGTCACCATCACCCCTTCACCTTTACCTCTTACCAGCAAGTGTAAGCCAGTCCAATATTCCCTCTTACCTGGGCTCTTGCTCTCACTTTCTTTTCCTTGTTTCCTCCAACAAGATCATCTTTGCTATTTTTACAAGTTCTGCCATGACGTTTATCCTGAGAATAACAAACTTAATGGGCCCTATTACAGTGATCTAAAGCACACATCTGGAGCACACGTTCCATTTTGTGCCGGTCAATTTGTCATTTTATGCCAGCGCATACTCTGATTTTCATGTTTTGCATCACACCATCTGTTATCATTACCAGTGCACTGTGTTCCCACTTTACGCTGCAAGGAGAAAACTCATTTAAGAGAGGTATGGCCCTGGCGCAATCTTGGCACACTGATATTTTAGCATCTTTCATATCAGTGCATTTCTGATCAGCCAAAATCAGGTCTATCGTCAGAAGTATATTGTTAATTTGTACGTTTTATAATCATGGGCATGCTCCTACTGACAGACATTGGGATTTTCATTGGGACTTTCTGTTATTTTAATGGACAAAGTTGTAACAGAATCTAATCAAAGTATTGTTACCAGTTATTTTCATTATAATACAATGAGACAGGACTTTTCCTCCCTGGGAAGGTCTATCCCAGGGTACTGGAAAGGATAGTCCAACCGCTGGTCAAACCTTGGATCCAGGAGGAGCAATGTGGTTTCTGTCCTGGCCATGGCACATCAGACCAACTCTTTACCCTCTCGAGAATCCTCGAGGGTTCGTGGGAGTTTGCCCAACCAGTCCACATGTGTTTTGTGGTCTTGGAGAAAGCCTTCGACCGCATCCCTTGTGGTCTCTTGTGGGGGGTGCTGCGGGAGTATGGGGTATTGGGTTTGTTGTTACGAGCTATCAGGTCCCTATATGATCGTTGCAAGAGTTTGGTTCATATTGCCAACACCCAGTCAAACTCATTTCCAGTGAGAGTTGGACTCCGCCAGGGCTGCACTTCGTCACCGATCCTGTTCATAATTTTTATGGACAGGATTTCTAGGCACAGCCAAGGATTGGAGGGTGTCATGCTCGGTGACCACAAGATCTCATCTCTGCTGTTTGCAGATGATGTACTGTTGGCTTCATCAAGCCTTTACAGATGGGGCAGTAGCCCTAGCCCTCTGTGCGCATGTGGAGAGGAGCAAACAATGGAACACATCATAGAGGCTTGCCCGCTCCAAAGACTGGAAGGAGGATTACACACCCTCCATACAGCAAACCAGGAGGCAACTGCTTGGCTTAAGGACTTTGCATTCGCTAAATAAATAAATAAATCAAGCAATGACCTACAGGCCTTGCTGGGACAGTTTGCTACAGAGTGTGAAGCGGCTGGGATGAGAATCAGCACCTCCAAGTCCGAGTCCATGGCCCTCAACCAGAAAAGGGTGGATTGTCCTCTCTGGGTTGAGGACAAGCTTCTGCCCCAAGTGGAGGAGTTTAAGTATCTCGGGGTCTCATTCACAAGTGAGGGGAGAATGAAGTGAGAGATTGACAGACGGATTGGAGCAGCATCTGCAGTGATGCGGATGTTGTACCGGTCTGTTGTGGTGAAGAGGGAGCTCAGCTTTAAAGCAAAGCTGTTGATTTACCAGTCAATCTGCATCCCTACCCTCACCTATGGTCATGCGCTTTGGGTAATGACCAAAAGAATGAGACTGCGGATACAAGCGGCTGAAATGAGCTTTCTCCATAGGATTGCTTGACTCACCCTCAGAGATAGGGTGAGGAGCTCAGCTATCAGGGAGAGGCTCAGAATAGAACTGCTGCTCCTCCATATTGAAAGGAGCCAGTTGAGGTGGTATGGGCATCTGATCAGGATGCCTCCTGGATGCCTCCATCTTGAGGTGTTTCGGGCACGTCCCACTGGGAGGAGACCACGGAGCAGACCCAGGACACGATGGAGAGACTACGTATCCCAGCTGGTCTGGGAACGTCTTGGCATCCTCTCTGAAGAGCTGGAGCAGGTAGCCGGGGAGAGGGAAGTCTGGGCTTCTCTGTTTGAGCTGCTGCATCCACGACCCAGACCTCTGGAAAAGCGGTAGAAGATGGATGGATGGATGATGAGACACGGAATAGTTTTTTGTTTTTTTTTTTTGTTTTTTTAATTCCAGTCATTTTCATTTTAATCACAAACTTACAGGATGAATATAGCCTAGAGATTAGGCATCAATTCATTTATTTTATGGGAATGATAGAATGAACAAACAGTGTGTGCATTTTACTTTTCACCACTGACTAACTCTCAGGAGAGGTGCGAAAACAGGATGTGCCTCTGCCTTGGCTGGTGCAGCCTCTGTGATCAGGTCTGGACCACATGGTCTAGACCAGGGGTGTCCAATGTGCCATGGAGGGCCAATACCCTGCAGGCTTTACCTCCAGTGTCTTCAACAGCAGATTTCACTGAACTTCTTCCTACTGATTGCTGATCAGTGAAAACACCTGCTGAAGAGACTGGGTAGAAGAGGAAACCTGCAGGGTCTTGGGCCTCCATGGCACACGACTGGACACCCCTGGTCTAGACAGACCACTGATTCAGTAGCTGCACTGGCCGGTGTTTAACTTCTCTGCCCTCCTCTCCGAGATGAACAAATTTGGCAACCCATGGTGGGAACTATCAGTCTGAAGGTTTTAAACTACAAACCTCTCTGCTGTGACAAAGCATTAGTCTGTCCACTCATAATCTATCACATCTGTGTCCTCTGTTATTTCCTTTGATTTTGTGTCTGTTCGTAAGCATGTGTCCTGTCTCTATTAATGAAAAAACAGTCGGGTATTGTTCTTCTGATTAATTTTTTCTATTAAACTGATGACAGTTAAATACATAGCCACCTATACCCTGCAATACAGCCTATTCCAAATCATTTAGGAAACGGTAGACAGGTTATATTGTTTTTCACTATACAGTGTGAGTACAATGAGGCATCCATCTGTGCGTGCTGTTAAACCCAAATTAACTCAGATTTAGCTGGATTGTTCAGCCCTTGTGTTCAATCATATCCTTATATTCCTTTTAAAATAAACAACTGTGCATCAACTATAATTAATGATGGGCTTAATGCCAAGCAGTGTGCTAACACATGCATTTTTGCTCACACGCACGCCCATTGGCCAGCGCATAACCTGGCCATCAAGATCATACTTCACCTTACATTATGCCCTTGTGCATTAAAAGGATAGGCAGGACAGCTTTGGATTGGATTACCCAAAACAGACTTTTGAATAATTAGACCAGCCTCTTTGCCCTTTTCACCCGGTGCAGAGATCATTTTCCCACTACTGTGACAACAAAATGGACTTGGATGTCCCCATAAATGCGCCCTTCGCCTTAGACAATAGACTGCTGAATAAACTGTTGTAAGAACAACATATTGGGCCATATTACAACAGTTTATTCAACAGTCTATTGTCTAAGGCACAGGGCACATTTATGGGGACATCCAAGTCCATTTTGTTGTCTGTCACTGTTGTAGTATGGCCCAATATGTTGTTCTTAAGGGCAGTGTGGTGGTGGAGTGGTTAGCACTGTGGCAGCACAGTAACTCACCCTTGGCCGGGGGATCCTGGGTTTGATCCCAGCCCCCAACCAACAGTGATCTGTGTGGAGTTTGCATGTTCTCCCTGTGTCTGCGTAGGTTTACTCCAGGATTTCTCCGGTTTCCTCCCACATGCCAAAAACATGCAAGTTAGGTTAACTGGCATCAAACTGGGGATTCTAAATTGTCCTTAGGTATGACTGTGAGAGTGAATGGTTGTCTGTCTCTGTGTTGGCCCTGCGATGGACTGGCGATCTGTCCACGGTGTACCCTGCCTCTCGCCCAAAGATGCTGGGATAGGCTCCAGCCCCCCCCCCCCCCCCCCCCCGGCAACCCAAAAAGGATTAAGCGGAAGAAGATGGATTGACTGACTGGCACCACATCTGATAATTGGCCATTAGGACACAGGCTGTAAACCATGCCAACTGTACTTTTTTCAGTGTTCCTACCCAAAGAGAAATATTATTTTAAGGTGAAAATCTTACATAGTTTTGCTTTAAGTTATTCAACATGAGCTTTATGAAGTCTTAAAAGAAGCAACTTCAAACCTTCTCAATTTAAAAGAGAAGTGTTGGCTGAGGTTTTCTGTTTTATACCTGTCATATGGGGTATAACCGTTCTGCTGCAAGAAGTCATCCTTAATGAGCTTAGCAACTTCTAACGTGATTTTATCAGTCTCAGCAAGGGAAGCCTGTAAACAAAACAAGATCAATCTCAATCAAATTAAAATCATTAAGTGTACGTTCAGACTAAATGTGAAGTGCAAATTTTTCATGTTGCGTGATTACATAAAAAAAAAAAAATCAATGTAAACACACGAATTTGTGTCTGAAAAAGTTGCAGAGAGAAGGGGTTGTCTTTAAGCTTCTGCAGCTGCTTTCTACCTGCTGCGGAAATCCCCCAAAAATGCTGTCATGTTTAAGTTTACAACATCTGGCATGCACACAGCTGGGAAAATATCACTGCCTCCTCCAGAAACTGCACCTGGATGACAGTTGTTCACAGTGCTAGCTGCTAACCCTCTTACAGTGCTAGCCGCTAACCCTCATTCGCACATCGGTAGCAGGACAGAAACTACAGACACTCCGTCAGCTGTAGTACTCTGGTCCGTCTGTCTGCAGGTGAGTGGCAGTCTCATTTTCAAACTAGTTTACTCTCCACTGTTGATACTTTTACTCTGGTGATGGTGGAATCTCAAGGCTGATTAGCCAACATGGCCAACTCCCTCGGATGCAAATTTGCGTGTATTCATGTGTTTACATTGACTTTATATGTATTTGCTGTCTGCTGTGAATGCAGAATCAGACTTAGGACACAAAATAAGACATTTTCAACTCATCACTCTAACAAGATTAGTGTTTCCCAAAGAAAATACACGTGGCTGTCCCCCTCAAATATATTAAGTAGCCGCCTGACAATTTTCTTTCTTTTTTTAATTTGTCATAAAGAACACATGAATTTATTATTATTCATGTTTTCTTACAGTCAGATTGGTTTGGTGGTGTTGTGATGTCGTCTGATGTTTGTCAGCATAGTCTATGTCACACCGATGTACAGTCTCAGAATTTTGTCTAGCTATGTGTTGCATTTTTGTTCTAGATGTGTTGCAAGCCATGTTGTTATGAAAGAAACTCATTACAATACTAATCAGTTATTCCTTAGTGATTTATGGTCAGACAGCATTGTCATTTTTTTTTTTCCACAATGAATTTAAAGGAGATCTACAAAACAATTTTTATTAATCTAATCAAATCTATCACTTCTGTGTTAAACACAGATGTGCTGTTCTGTTCTATGGAGTTCTACAGACATGATACAGCCTACCCTCTAGCTAGTCTAGCACGCCTTCAATAAACTGTATCCCCTTGGTACTCACCCACCTATAGTGCAGCTAGCTTAGCTAGCAAGTAAGGGCAGCAGCCTAACTGTATTTTATAGAGCTCTTCTCTGAAAAGCCTACCAGACCTCCCTGTTCCCATTAATCCATAGTCAATAATATATCTCATGCCATTCTGGCCTATTTTTTTTTTTTTTAACTAACTAACCTGCACTTATATAGCGCTTTTCTAGTCACAAAGACCACTCAAAGCGCTTTCACTAATACTAACCCTCTATTCTAAGGGCCTATAGGAAACATATCTAAGGACAATTTTTTTTTTTGGAACAACCAATTAACCTAACATGCATGTCTTTGGATTGTGGGAGGAAACCAGAGCCCCCGGAGTAAACCCACGCCGCAGCACAGGGAGAACATGCAAACTCCACACAGAAAGGTTCCAACCCCTGCCAACCTGGGGATTCGAAACAGGAACCTTCTAGCTGTAAGGCAACAGTGCTAACCACTGCACCACCATGCTGCCCAACTTTTAACTGGTATGACGCAGGTAATCAGACCACTAGCATCATGAAGCAGCAAGTCCTTGTTGAAAATTCGAGTAAATACTAGACCAGCTCACTGATTAATTCACAGTTGATTAAATATCTTGCACCATTCTGGTTTATTTTCTTATATTTTCGTTATGGCAGTCTGCTAGCCTTTAGCTTAGCTGGGAATCTGTCCCCATTTTTATGGTTATTTTCTGTATAGTATGTCCAACTCTAGTGGGCATCCTTGTTCTCATGCTTAGATGTTAGTTTAGCTTGTTTTGCTTTAGTTATAATGCTGGCCATGACACTTCTTGACTAGTTAGCTGCTGTCTGTACCCAACTGTTACCGTTTCTGAGCTCATTATACCCCAGGGACCAGAAATATATC
Source organism: Pholidichthys leucotaenia (assembly GCA_020510985.1). Lineage (NCBI taxonomy): Eukaryota > Metazoa > Chordata > Actinopteri > Cichliformes > Pholidichthyidae > Pholidichthys > Pholidichthys leucotaenia. The sequence continues at coordinate 14,880,124 of CM035844.1, forward strand.
AGCCACCTGAACTACAGTCCCCTGTCTCTGATGAAGCTTTATACGGACTTTTACATTCAGCTAATTTTACCCTGTAAAGGTTTGAAGACTGAAATTCCACTAATGCAGAGTGTTTTTAATCTGCCATCATGAAGGCCTTTCTGTATCTGTAACCTGAGCCACTGATACATGTCCAGGGTCCTTCTGCACACACAGCACGTTTCAAAAAAGCCTCATAAGCCACACCTTGCCTACAAGCTGCACAATCTCAGCCAGGTCCTCCTCCTCCTGTAGAATTTCTTTTGCCTTTGTACGAAGAGGAACAAACTCAAGAAAATGTTTGTCATAATACTCATCCAGAGCTCGTGTGTACTTGCTGTAGCTGATCAGCCAGTTTACAGAAGGAAAATGCTTCCTTTGAGCCAGCTTCTTGTCCAAGCCCCAGAACACCTGCAAACGAGGAATCAAGAAGTCTCACACACATACTGGACAGTGCAAAGTAGAAGAAATACTGACTTAAAGGTGGCTTTAATGTTTATCACTAAAGGCAGAGGTTGTAACTGATTACTTACTTGAACGATTCCCAGTGTGGCTGAAGTGACTGGATCTGAGAAGTCTCCACCAGGGGGCGACACACTAAAGAATTCATGTCAAAGGAAAAGAAAATCAAGCTAAAAATTGGTAAACTGCATTTTTATATTTGTAATGCCCTTCTTAATTTATCCATCCATCTATCCATCCATCCATCCATCCATCCATCCATCCAGGCAGCAGTCCAAGCAGAAACACCCAGACCTCCCTTTCCACAACCACCTGCTCCAGCTCTTCAGAGGGGACACCCAGGCCAGCTGGCAGACATAGGGCCGTATTTGTACGGTCATCACTGCATTTTTGCATCAGACTTCCTGCTGCACACCACTGTTTGTGTGAGTTTCTATTTTTTTTTTTTTTTTTTTTTTTTTACACCTCACATCACGCCATCTAATTACCAGTGTGTACAATCGGCTTTGCAATGGGAGGACTGGCACTCATTTGAAAGAGCTGTAGCGATGCACAATCTCATGTGTATCGCCATTATGGGACATTTTATGACACTGCGTTTTTGATCGGGAAAAACGACGACCGTCATCAGAAACACAATGTTTAATGGAGGGGTGGGTGTCCAATCATGTGCCATGGAGGGCCCTGCAGGCTTTACCTCAAACCAGTGTCTTCAACAGCAGATTCCACTGAATTCCTTCCCACCGATTGCTGATAAATGTCATGATTAAGCTGACAGCTCACGTGCATGATGCTAGCACAGGACGGAACCACACAAGGGGGGGAAACGTTCAACAGTTCATTAAATATAGAAAACAGCGCACAGTTAGATAAACAGCCACTCGCCAGAAGATCAATCCACCTGTGGAGAGAAAGCGAAAGCTGTCAGCAGAGAAGTGGAGTAGGGAATATGGAAGAGCCAAATTACCACTTACTCGGGAATCTGGGAGAGGACCGACAGGACTCCAGTGAGGAATAGACGAACCAGTAGGGTAAGGGGGAATGAGCTAGTAGTGCCTGACCGGGTGAAGATCCGTTGCTGAGGATATGGTGAGGGGCCAGGAGAGCGCGCGCAGTCCTGAGACACACCCGCATGATGGCAGCAACCTGTAAGGACAGAAAAAGGCGAAGATTAGACAGCGTGCCTAATCTTTGCAAAATACAACCTGCTTGCCTAAATTTAGGGCAGTATACCCAGACGAGCCAACGTTGACTGCGTGGAGGAAGCCTCTTTAAATACGCTGGCTGATGAGCAGGCGCAGGTGTGTCCTCTGCCTCAGGTGCAGTGATGAATTGACGAAGGTGCAGCAGGAGGGGAGGGGCACGCTCTCGCTGCCCATGACAATAAGTGAAAACACCTGCTGAAGAGACTGGGTAGAAGAGAAAACCTGTAGGATCTTGGCCCTCCATGGCACATGATTGGACGCCCCTGGTTTAATGCTATTTCAGTTGAGAGGTGGTGGTGGTGGTGTTTCTATTATTTTAATGAAGTTTAATGAAGTTTTAACAGTTGTAATTTAATCACCCGTCATTTTAATTATAATATGATGGTACACTTCATAGTATTTTATTCCATCCACATTCTCATTTTAATTGTGGACTTACCATTGGAGTCTATAGATTAGGCATTATTGTATTCTGTAGGGGAATGAATGAATGAACAGGGAGTGTGTGTGTTCTGGTGTGGATGCAGCGTATACTGAAGATTTTAAATCAGAAACGGCACGTATGGTTGCTTTTGTGATGTGTCATGTCACATAAGCCCCTTTTCCACTAGGGTCAGTACGGTACGTTTTGTCCACTTTTCCATTAGGGACTGTAACTGCTTTCAGTTCCGATTTTTCAGAACAGTTTCCTTTTTTTCAGAACCACTAGATTGCGGTTCGATGTGTGCCGTCCCGGTGACATAAAAACACTGCAGGCCACTGATTGGTCCGGGCGTAACGTCATGAGAGTAGGCGTAACGCTGACTTTCCAGAATCGCTAGCGAGCCGCCATTTGCAAGGACTCGTCCGTGAACCAGCCACCAAGTGATATAATATAAACAACAACGATAGAATGGCTTCACAGAAATCAACACTGCGGTCCAGCAGAGTTTTCTGTGCGTTTCGGCTGATGAGAAAATCCAGAGGGAAGCAGACAAAGCCTCCCGAACTGAATTGAATGTACAGCCGCGGGAGCACCCAACTTCAGCAGCTGAAGCTGTGATATTAGGATACAGAGAACGGTGAGTGATGTGATATGCATCTTTTATATTATTTATCCCAGCAGTGGAAAGTTCAGTTTGGACAGACGACAACTTGCTCATGTTTAAACGATGACCTAGCTAGTTAGCCATCAATGCTACGCCCATCCTTGTATGTTTCCTTTGTGTTGACAATATGTGATGAAATAAGCTAGTTGTAATCCTGGTAAAAAAAGGTGTTTTTTTTACATGTGGCACTTTCGCGCTGTGCATGTCTTTAAGTTGTGTGTATTTTTGTTGTAGAGTCCAACCAGGATCTGTGCTGAATGGCTGCGTTTGGCACAACAGCAATGTGTTATGACTGGTAAGCTGCACATCTTGTTATTTATAGTCAAATCTTTTGCTTTTTAAGTTAAAGTATAGGTAAAGTGCCAGATTTAAAGTAGCACAATTTCCACTTAATATGAAAGGGACTGAACTGAGATTTATTTGATTGTGTGAATATTAATTAGAGTAAATGAAAATGAATGGCACATCCAACAGTAATCACTGTAAAATAAACAAGCTTGTTTATTTTATTTTTTTTTTAATCAGATCACTTCTTTGATCCTTTATGAGTTATAGTCATAATAGTGTATCTTGCACTTTGGGGAATGGGAGTTGTTCAGCCACCATTAGAATTTAGTTTATATGTGTAGTTTATAGTATTTTGTCTTTAAACTCATCCAGTAAAAGAACACATTACAAATATTTGAGACCCATTGTAGTGCTTCCTTTTACATTTTAGCAATACAAGCAAAAAACACCACCCACACTTGAAACCAAGGCGACACAGCGGTGGCTAAACTTTTATTGATCAGTGTTATTTCTCAAATATGTTTTAAACTTGCTTTAATTATCCACCACCCATTTCTGTCTTTCGTCTAGGCAAGAGGAAAACGATCCACCCAAACCGGACCTTGCCTCACTATTTACAGAGATGCAGGCTCAAGATCTGCTGAACCGGGACCAGTACGAGGGGCCGATCAAGTTGCTGCTCAGTGAGGCAGCGTGGCCGGCGTGTTTGACCCATTCCAACTTCTTTTTTTCTTTTCTTTTTTTTTTTTTTACAGTTTGAATTTTGCACATTCTAAATAATCTGGAATTTGCTGCGGATTGTAATAAACAATTTTAGTGACTTATGTGTTTGCATCATGATTTTCTATTTTGTCCGTTAAGACACCGGTGGGAAAAGAGTCAACAGTACAAACCATTTATCAGTGACTTTGAAAATAATGGCTCATTTTTAAGAAAAAGTAACCAAAACAATTATTTGCTGAAGACCATATTGTTGGATGTGCCAGTGCAGAAGACACTGCACAGTTTTGTGATAGTACCAGTACATGGAGGAATTCTGGGCAATATTAGCATCTGTATTTCCTAATAATGGGATAGAAGAGAGAACCTGCAGGGTCTTGGCCCTCCATGGCACATGATTAGACACCCCTGAGTTTGGGTTTAATGGGATTTAACATTTTAAAACAAGCTGCTTTACGGTTCATAATTCTGTTGGCAGACTTACACGAAACCAAAAGTGATTTCTCAAACTGCTGGATTGTTCTTAGCGACAGCTTTTCCAATCTCTGTATTTAATTTATGTCACTTGGTGGTAACAACACATAAATCGAGACAGATCTGCAAAATGTACAAAAGTTTGTCAAAATTACCAGGGCAATACTACATGAATACTGTGCTGTGTTTTTTGACTTATGTGTACCTTTTGAGCCAAAGCCTGCATCCATAAGGGCCAAGAGGAGAATTATTACAGAATCCTCTGCTCAGGAATTTTGTACTCTGTTTAACCCTTGTCTTTTTAATGAATGTTCTGATGTTGATGGCTTTATGCAGGGTTTTGCCACACACTGCAGTTCTATTTTAGACACGGTAGCACCCCTGAAATGCAATGCCTCTCGGAAGTGACCCTGCCCCTGGATCAATGAAAATATTTTAAACTTTAGGAGAGCATGTCGTCAAACCGAGCGCCTTTGGAAATCTACTCAGCTCGAGGTTCATAGGCTACACCTCAAGGATTTGATAAACTCCTTAAATAATATGATTAAGGAGGCAAGATCCAGCTACTTTCAACATCTTATAGCCACTAATAAGAAAAACCCTAAAGTGCTCTTTGACACAATACATTCTCTTGTGTCCCCCGCTGCTCCCACCGCCCCAGTGCTCTGTAAAGCTGATAGCAACAGCTTTCTGAATTTCTTTGTAGACAAGATTAGGGATATAAAAAACAATATCCCACCATCTTCTGGCTCTATGACCAGAATTGACCCTCCCCCTCAAACATGGTCCTCCTTCAACATGGTGTCAATGGAGGATGTCTCAGCACTTTTAGCTAAAACGAGACCCTCCTCAAATTCAGTAGACATCCTCCCCCCGAAGCTTGTTGTGGATGTGTTTGATACAATTGGACCATGGGTCACCAAAATTTTTAACTTGTCACTCTCAACTGGTCAGTTCCCCAGCTCTTTCAAACATGCCATAATTGAGCCAAAACTGAAGAAAACTAACTTGGACCCCACCGATCTCAAAAACTATAGGCCCATATCAAAGCTTCCTTTCCTAGCCAAACTTCTTGAGAAAGTGGTGTCCAAACAGCTCACTGCCTTTCTGGAATCAAATTTAATCTATGACATGTTTCAGTCTGGGTTCAGACAACGCCACTCGACTGAAACTGCTTTAGTAAGAGTGGCTAGTGATATCATGATGTCGGCTGATACCGGGAAATCTACGGTCCTGGTCCTGCTGGATCTTTCCTCGGCCTTTGACACGGTGGACCACACCATTATGACAAACAGACTGAGGGACCTGGTGGGGATGACGGGTCCTGTTCTGAAGTGGTTCTCCTCCTACTTGACTGGTAGAAGCTTCAGTGTATCTTCTAATATTTTTTTTCTTCCAGTTCCGGCGCCACACGAGTTGGCTGCCTTTTGCAACAGCGGCTCAATTCTGAGTCTTTTTATCTTCCTTCTTCTTTCTGACCCGGTGATAACTTTCTGATCCGGCACACCTTTCACTCTATATATATCACGGACACACAGATCGCCCCAAAGGTCTCCCGAGTCGGCGGACGGAGCCTCTGTTTACAGCAGGAGACGATACAGCAGGGCAGAGCTAGCTAGCACTCAACCGCCACCCGGTGCTAACGGAGAAACTCGACATACCGGGAGAACTGGAGCGAAAATGACGCGGGTGCCGGGCTGGAGTTCAGGCGGCGTGCAAGAAATGTAAGACAGAATAATAAAGAGTGATGGCAAGAACCAAGCAGACCGTCCGTAAATCTACTGGAGGAAAAGCCTCCAGGAAGCAGCTGGCCACCAAGGCTGCTCGGAAAAGCGCTCCGGCCACCGGCGGAGTGAAGAAGCCTCACCGTTACAGGCCCTGTACCATGGCTCTGAGAGAGATCCGTCGCTACGAGAAATCCACGGAGCTGCTCATCCGTAAGCTGCCCCTCCAGCGCCTGGTGAGGGAGATCGCTCAGGACTTCAAGACTGACCTGCGCTTCCAGAGCTCCGCCGTCATGGCTCTGCAGGAGGCCAGCGAGGCCTACCTGGAGGGTCTCTTCGAGGACACCAACCTGTGCGCCATCCACGCCAAGAGGGTCACCATCATGCCCAAAGACATCCAGCTGGCCCGCCGCATCCGCAGAGAGAGAGCTTAGACTTTCTGCTGCACATCCACCAACCACAATGCTCCGCACTGTGTCTATATACAGTATATATATAATATATATATATTTATAGTAATATGTACATATGTATACTAGCTGCTCTTGTTTTTTCTTGCCTTCTGATTGTTGCTCTGAGTGTTGCTATCCCTGTGCTGTTGCAATCCTGGAATTTCCCCATTGTGGGACTAATAAAGGCTTATCTTATCTTATCTTAATAACATCCAGTCCAACTCAGCCGATTTGAAGTATGGTGTGCCCCAAGGTTCTGTCCTGGGGCCACTACTGTTCCTACTGTACATTCTCCCCCTTGGTCGCATCATAAAGCAGTATAATAACATCTCCTATCATCTCTTTGCAGACGACATCCAGATATACTGCTCGTTCAACAAGTCTGAGCTCCACATACTCAGCTCCTTAACAAACTGCCTGTCCCACATAAAGCAGTGGCTTTATGACAACAGCCTCCAGCTAAACTTTGGTCAAACGGAGACTTTGATCATTGCCCCAGACAGCGACATATCAGGCATAAAACAATACCTTGGTGACTTGGGCAGTACAGTTAAAACAAAGCTGAGAAACTTGGGTGTCATCTTTGATAAGGCCATGTCATTGGAACATTACACCAAACAACTGATAAAAAACTGTCACTTCCAACTGCAAAATATCTCCAAGCTCAGGACTATGGTTTCACACAAAGAGCTGGAGATGATCATTCACGCATTTGTCTCCTCACGTTTGGACTACTGTAACAGCCTTTTTACTTGTTTGAACAAAAAGGAACTGGCTCGTCTGCAGTTTGTTCAAAACTCTGCTGCGAGGCTCCTGACACATGCAAACAGGAGAGACCACATTACACCTGTCTTTAGATCACTCCATTGGCTCCCTGTTCTGTATCGTGTCCACTTTAAGATCTTGGTGCTCACTTTCCGAGCAATTCACGGTCAGGCCCCCGCATATATGGCTGCTCTGATTCAGCCCTACAGCTCGACCCGCAGCCTGAGATCCTCAGGACAGCACTTGCTCATGGTTCCCCGCACCCACTTTGCTACAAGAGGTGACAGGTCTTTTAAAGCAGTAGCACCACGCTTGTGGAATGACCTCCCTCTGCACCTTCGAGCCATGGACAGTGTTCTGAGTTTTAAAACCCACCTGAAAACATTCCTGTTTAAACAGGCATTTTAATCCAAGATTGACTGAACGCTGTTACCACCTGACTGCATAGAGTGTATTTTTTGTATCTTAGTTCTACTTTAATTCGTATTTTAACTGTATCTTAACTGTATTATTGTATTTCAATTGTATTTTATTGCATTTTAATTTGTATTTTAGTTGTATTTTAATTGTTTTGATTGTTGTTGCACTGTAAAGCACTTTGTAACTTTATATGTCTGTGAAAAGTGCTATATAAATAAAGCTTACTTACTTACATGAATACTGTTGATGCAGAGAATATATATTTATACAGTATCTACATGTAGTCAGCAATACTCAATATGATATATATCCAGTTAATCCATTTATTTCTCCATGTAACCTTGTGACTGCATTATTTTAATTGCTTTTCATCCTAGATCCATTTGTTTTGGCTTAAAATGCATCATAATTGTTAAATATATCTTATTATACCTAACTCAGTACTGTTTACCTATTGAAATATATATTTTACGGCTCATATACTACAATATGGCACCTGGCGATCAAGTTTGGCAGCTGATCATGTTTTGCCACGATACCACTGGCTGAGCAGGTAAATCCCATGACATCAACAGTCTCTCCATGATTTTGACACAGATCAGAGCAATTTGTTGCACAGGAAGCTAAACATTCCTACAGTCACTTCGCGTTCGTGAAGTGACTGTGTTGAACGTTGAGACCGACGGTTTGAAGCGATATTTTTGCCACAAGAGAGCCATCTGAAACACACAGAGAATACATATTTTAGTACCTAATACCGATAACTTACCGACATTACGATGTCGTACGGCGGACTTAAAAGCAAAGTAGCATTAGCAATCATTAGCTTACCGTCATACGTGATGGAGTTCGTATCCTCATGTCTTCCCATTTATACTGCTCTACGGTTTCCTAAATGCTCCAGTACTTTTCCAGAGTCTGTCGTATCGCCACCTTTGCCTTCTGTTCTCCTTTGTTGTCTTTATTCTGGCAAAAAAAAAAAAAAAAAAAGCCAGAGAATGCAGACGCCTCATATCCTGCCAGCTTGTGTTTTGCGTAACGTTACGCTTGTTTTACGCCAGTTACGCTTATTTTACGTAACGGGAGGGAGAGGGTTGCGCCGCCTCCCTGTAACTATTCCCACCCACGTCAAGTGGGACTCCATGTGCAGTGGAAACACAAGCGGGCCAAACTGTACCGTACTGTCCCAAAACAGGCCAAAGTGACCCTAGTGGAAAAGGGCCTATAGATGTTACTGTCCAGGTCTAAATGAAAACACTGTTGTGTGCACCAGGCCTGAAATAGGCTTGAAGTCTGAAAAAAGGCATGGAGGCTTGTTGAGGTGTTAATTTATGCTAATGGAACCCATGTCTGTGGCTCGCCAACTATAGTTTGAAAGAAGCGATACAAAAGGACAGATTGACTACAGTACTTCACATTGCTCTAGAAGCTGAAGTAATAATTTTCCCACTAAAGAAGTTTCCCTGGTAACAAGAACTGTTGAAGAGAGAACATAAAGTTTAGTGCTCAACCGGTGAAAAAGTAAACTCACGCTCCTACGATGCTGACGCTGCCTTCTCTCTCTGGATTTCCCAAACACTTCACTCGCCCTGCACGTTCGTAGAAGGAGGCGAGCCTGGCGCCCAGGTAAGCTGGATACCCACTGTCTGTAGTGAACGATAGTCACACCTGTTATTTACTGTAGATTAGTGCTGTTAAGGTGTCAGAAAACGCTACTATGGAGACAGCCATATTGAGCAATTTTTTGCCCCCCCAAAATAAATTCAGCCTCTTCTTCTTGAAATGCTTTCTGTTTTTTCATGTGAATTTGTGAGTACTTAATTGGTTGTCAACACCATAGTTACTTTTTATGGGTAAAAGAGTGACAGGATGGACTTTTTTGACACGCTTACTATATAAAGAAATCAGTGTAACTCACCAGCAGGCATCTCGGCCAGTCTTCCAGAGATTTCTCTCAGAGCTTCAGCCCATCGAGATGTCGAGTCAGCCATCATACTCACGTTGTAGCCCATATCTCTGAAGTATTCAGACAGTGTGATTCCTGCAGTGGAAAAATGTTAGATTTGATTAAACAAAGCAAAACTATATTTAATTAATATTAAATGATTTAATAAAACTTTATGGAATTTTGAATGTTTCAATACTTATTTCTAATAAAATTAAACATAAAGTTAAGAAAGACTGAGAGGTTATCTATAATGTGGCTTGGTGGTACCTGTATAAATGGAAGCCTCTCGAGCAGCCACAGGCATGTTGGATGTATTAGCAACGAGCGCTGTTCTCTTCATGATGCTCTCTACTTTTCCATCTACTTCCATAGTCAGCTGTTCAGAGCATTAAACATTAAAATATCAAAATGAACAGCAGTTTCAAATACATTAAATCCTACACTACTGACGCAATAATGTATATAGATTTTTGGTTGAGAAGCCATTGTGTGAAATGACAAATCTAAAACTTTCTGCCGTTGTGCCAACCTCAGGAAAATCCCGCAACACTTCAGACATTTCATTTCCACGCTCTCCACAGCCAACGTAGATAATGACATCACTGTTGGAGTACTTGGATAAAGACTGTGAGATCACAGTCTTTCCACAGCCAAAGGCTCCTGGTATGGCCGTGGTTCCCCCCTGCACACATCTACACATAAACATAAAGGTAACAGTTTCATTAGCAGCTTAAATTGTTTGCATAGAGCACAAAATAATTGGATCCATTCAAATTAGCTAACAGTTATTTTCCATTCATTATTTAAATGGCTGTCACATGATAGGGGAAATGTTGCTTATTGGGGCCGGTGACTTCTAATTGGCTGGGGAGACAGCAAAGGATGATGTCGTTCAGCAGAGAAACTTAGCCTGGAAACAGGGAAAGCAGCCATCTTATAGCTAACGCCCGTTCTCCAAAGATGAGCACGTTTTTTCATTGCATCCAACTAAAACTTGAACTGTTCAACTGTGAGAGCAAACACTGCCAGGGCTGACTAACCCACACGGTCTGATGACTTAAGCTAACAATGACAGGGAGGACCTGCAGAGACTCTGTGTGGAAAGAACAGGCTAGTGTCATGTTTTAAAAATACTTAACTGTCCGTTGGGTCAGACCCCTGAGATTGTAAGCCGACTGCATTGTGGGCTGAGGTACATATGTAGCAGCTTAAAAGGGGCAGTGCTGGCCTAATGGTTAGGGATGTGGACTGGTGAGCAGAGGGTCGCTGGTTAAACCCCAGGACCAGCAGGATTAGATCTGAGTGGAACAGATAACATAGCAGTGTTTGCCCCACCCTCTTTAACCCCACTGCAGTGCCCTTGAGCAAGACCCTGAACCCCAACTGCTCCAGTGGAGCTGCTCAGTGGCCACAGGTCAGTCTGTGGTTGGACTGGGCAGCTTCCTGGTGTGAATGTGTGAGAGTGAACAGGGTGTCCTTGAAAAAAAAGAGGTTGCCTCTCAATGGACCTACCCTGTATAAATAAAGGTTAAATAAAAAACAACAAATACATCAAATTGTAGGAAAAATAGTGCATCTTAGAAACAAAGACTTACGGGAAAAGTGCGTCCAGGACTCTCTGACCAGTCAGCAGTGGATGATTGGCCGGCAGTTTCTCTATTACTGGGCGGACCTGTCGCACTGGCCACACCTGCACCATGGTGAACTTTTCCTTTATACCTTCAAATTCAAGTTCCAGGACCACATCCTGAATGCAAAAAACAGCCAATAATCACTTAAAGCTTTTCGTTATTATAGACAATTATCTGGGGATCCACACTCACTGAAATGTCATAGTTTCCAGGTGGGGCCAGGTATGTAATGGTGCCCCGGTTGCGAGGTGGAAGCATCAGCTTGTGCTTAATTAAAGAGTTTTCAAAGACCATGCCATAGATATCACCACCAGTCACATGACTGCCAACCTGGAGAGGGAAGCAAATGACTTGAGGCAGAACAGTAAAGAAGAAACCAAACATGTTACATTGAATTTGTCATTTTCTTACCCGGAGGTTCTGGCTAGGAGTAAATCCCCACTTGAGGTCTCTGTTAAGAGCACCAATGTTTACACCTCTTGGGATGTAGATGCTTTGAGTCAGATCATTAATGTCTTTTAGTGGACGCTGGATACCATCAAAAATGGAGCCCATGATACCCGGTCCAAGCTCTACAGAGAGAGGTTTTCCTGTTCGAAGGACAGGGTCACCAACAGACACACCAGCTGTCGTATGAAGTTAGGGAAAACTAATTCAGTCAGTGGCCTGCCATTTGCTAGTATTATTTTTAACTACATGAGATGATAATGTAGCAGCAGAAAGGATACACGTCTCCTCGTAGACTTGGATAGTTGCCATATCTCCCTCCAGACGGATGATTTCTCCCACCAACTCACTGTGACCGACACGGACCAACTCGTACATGGCTGCTCCTGCCATTGCAGTAGCTGTCACCACTGTCCATTAAAAGGTTACCAAAAAAAGAATGAGAATCATTCAAATAAATGTGATGGGCAAGGAATATGTACACACGTGGACAAAATTGTTGGTACCCCTCTGTTAATGAAAGAAAAACCCACAATGGTCACAGAAATAACTTGAATCTGACAAAAGTGGTAATAAATAAAAATTCTATGAAAATTAACCAATGAAAATCAGACAATGTTTTTGAATTGTGGTTCAACAGAATTACTTTAATAAACTCATGAAACAGGCCTGGACAAAAATGATGGTACCCCTAGAAAAGATTGAAAATAATGTGACCATAGGGACATGTTCAACCAAGATGTGTCCTCTAATTAACATCACAGGTGTCTACAAACTTGTAATCAGTCAGTCGGCCTATTTAAAGGGTGACAAGTAGTCACTGTGCTGTTTGGTGACATGGTGTGTACCACACTGAACATGGACCAGAGGAAGCAAAGGAGAGAATTGTCTCAGGAGATTAGAAAGAAAATTATAGACAAGCATGTTAAAGGAAAAGGCTATAAGACCGTCTCCAAGCAGCTTGATGTTCCTGTGACTACAGTTGCACATATTATTCAGAAATTTAAGATCCACGGGACTGTAGCCAACCTCCCTGGATGTGGCCGCAGGAGGAAACTTGATGAAAAATGGAAGAGACGGCTAATACAAATGGTAACAAAAGAGCCCAGAACAACCTCTAAACACATTCATGGTGAACTCCAAGGTCAAGGTACATCAGTGTCAGATCGCACCATCCGTCATTGTTTGAGCCAAAGTGGACTTCATGGGAGACGACCAAGGAGGACACCACTGTTGAAAACAAATCATAAAAAAGCCAGACTGGAATTTGCCAAACTGCATGTTGACAAGCCACAAAGCTTCTGGGAGAATGTTCTACGAACAGACGAGACAAAACTGCAACTTGTTGGCAAGGCACATCAGCTCTATGTTCACAGATGCAAAAATAAAGCATATCAAGAAAAGAACACTGTCCCTACTGTGAAACATGGAGAAGGTTCTGTTATGTTGTGGGGCTGCTTTGCTGCATCTGGCACAGGGTGTCTTGAATCTGTGCAAGGTACAATGAAATCTCAAGACTACCAAGGTATTCTAGAGAGAAATGTGCTGCCCAGTGTCAGGCAGCTTGGTCTCAGTCGCAGGTCATGGGTCTTGCAACAGGATAATGACCCAAAACACACAGCTAAAAACACCCAAGAATGGCTAAGAGCCAAACATTGGACTATTCTGAAGTGGCCTTCTATGAGCCCTGATCTAAATCCTATTGAACATCTGTGGAAGGAGCTGAAACATGCTGTCTGGAGAAGGGACCCTTCAAACCTGAGACAACTGGGGCAGTTTGCTCATGAGGAGTGGGCCAAAATACCTGCTGAGAGGTGCAGAAGTCTCATTGACAGTTACAGAAATTGTTTGATTGCAGCGATTGCCTCAAAAGGTTGTGCAACAAAATATTAAGTTAAGGGTACATTTTTGTCCAGGCCTGTTTTATGAGTTTGTTTTTTAAAATAATTCTGTTGAACCACAATTCAAAAGCACTGTCTGATTTTCATTGGTTAATTTTCATAGACTTTTTATTTATTACCACTTTTGTCAGATTCAAGTTATTTCTGTGACCACTGTGGGTTTTTCTTTCATTAACAGAGGGGTACCAACAATTTTGTCTACATGTGTATATTTGGCTTTTTTTATCCCTTTTACTAGAATAATATTGATAACAAATTTAATGGGTTGGAGCTAAGTGAAAGCATAAATATATAAAAGTCAGATTTCATGTGTAATAGAACCTTGTGAAGGAAGTCAAAGGCATGAACTGTCTAATGGGAATTCTGGGTTATAGAGTTGTTGAATTTCCAGCAACATGTCCAGTGGTTGCACTCCTATACTGTTTTTTTTCCAGAATAAATTCAACACATCACTACCACTATTTAAAATATAACATTTTGGATGCCAGTTCTGAAATCTAACCATGTAAGGAGAAAGATAATGAATCAAACCTGGTCCAGAAACCCCATGCACGTAACCAAACCGGCTTTCTTGCTCCTCATCCTGGATCTTAGGAAGCTTTGAGGTATCCATCTTGATAGTTTCTGTAATTTAAATCCCTTTATGGTCAAACCTGAGGCACAGAAGGTGTTTAGTAATTTATGTAAAATGCACTTAGCAGACACATACAGTTGAAACCAGAGGTTTACATACACTGTACAAAAAGCCATAACCTTTTTTCTACCCCTCACTGTCTGACATGAAATCAGACTAAACTTTTCCTGTTTTAGGTCAATTAGGATTACCTAAATTACTTGAATTTTGCTAAATAATTTTTTAGAGAATAGTTTATTACTTTCCTCAAAGTCAGAAGTTTACATACACTAATATCAGGAAGAGAACTGTGGACCTCCATAAGTCTGGTTTATGCTTGAGTACAATTTCCAGATGCCTGAAGGTGCCACGTTCATCTGTTCAAACAATTACACACAAGTATAAACACCATGGGAATGTCCAGCCAGTAGTTAAACTTGAGCACAAATTGGTCTTCCAAATTGACAATGAACCTAAGCATACTGCCAAAATTGCTACAAAGTGGCTTAAGGACCACAAAATCAATGTTGTGGAGTGGCCATCACAACGTCCTGATCTCAGTCCCGTAGAAAATTTGTGGTCAGAGTTGAACAAATGTGTGAGAGCAAGACGGCCTACAAGCCTGACTCAGGTCCACCAGTTCTGTCAGGAGGAATGAGCCAAAATTCCAGCAAACTATTGTGAGAAGCTTGTGGAAGGAGACCCAAAACGTTTGACCCAAGTCAGACAGTTTAAAGGCAATGCTGCCAAATACTGAGATGGATGTAAACTTCTGTCTTTGAAGAAAGTAATAACAAAATTCTCTAAAAAAATATTTAGCAAATATAAAAACTATTTAGTAAATACAAATATTTTTGGTAATCCTAACTGACCTAACTTGGTCAAGAATGTGACGGAACACTGCCCCAATCTCGACGTTGACTTCCACTCCCACTTCACAGACCTGTGTTATGTGGATGATGTGGTGCTTTTCACCAGGCATATAGACATAATTGCTGAGGCACTGGAGCCACTTGCAGAGGAAGCATCACCCCTGGGCCTCACCATCAGCTGGGCAAACTGGGCACGACCACAAAGTTGCGAATCTTTAACACATGTGTGATCTCTGTCCTCCTTTACGGGTCTGAGACCTGGACTCTCTCCACCCACCATCTGGATACATTCCATTGGACTTGCCTCCATAACATCCTCAGCATCCGATGGTTCCACCACACCACAAACAATGGTGGGCTACAGGAGGGCTGGCTGTCCTGTCCCCATCTCCACCGTCATCATCTTTCACCATGGATTGTTGTTGTCGGTCCTGGGAAGCAACGCAGACGGAGGAGGGAGAGAAAGAAAAAGCGGGGATGCCGGTCGGGCCTGCTAGAGAGGCTAAAGAGACAGCCGCTTAGACCTCCCCTACCCAGCATTTTCTTTCCAACGTCAGAAGCATCGTCCACGAGATGGATGATTTAGAGCTACAGCTGGCAACTAGTAAGACTGTAAAAGACTGCTGTGTGCTGCTGTTAACGGAAAGCTGGCTCCACCGGCTGATCACTGATGCTGCAGTGCAGCTACCAGAGCGCACACTTCATCGTATGGACCTAATAGAGGAATCCGGGAAACAGAGAGGGGGAGGTCTCTGTATTTTTCTTCATAACTCTTAGACTAATCACAGTCATATTATTAACACTTACTGTTCTCCTGATCTAGAAACAATGTCAGTTTTATGTCGACCTTTTTATCTTCCGAGAGAGCTGACAGTGGTTATTATAACAGCAGTCTATATTTCTCCTGATGCAAATACTAAAGCTGCCCTTAGTCATTTGTACAGTGTTATAAATAAACAGCAGCAGGTTTATCCCAAGGGTGTTCACATCATAGCTGGTGATTTTAATCAAGCATGCTTGAAAACTGTGCTGCCTAATTTCACACAGTATGTGAAATGTGCCACTAGGGGAAAGAATTGTCTTGATCGGGTGTATTCGAACCTGAAGCATGCCTACAGAGCTGTGCCGTGTCCACATCTTGGCCTGTCAGACCATCTATCATTGCTCCTCATCCCAGCATACACCCCTCTCAGGAGAACTGCTAGACCTACTATAACATCACAACATGGTCTGGGGGAGCTCTTTCTCAGCTGCAGGACTGTTTTTCAAACACTTTATGGGATTTATTCAAGAATGATCTGGAAATGTAAACACAGACTGTATTATGCTACATCACCTACTGTATCAACCAGGTGACTGTGGAAAAACACATTAGGGTTTTTCCTAACCAGAAGCCTTAGATGACAAAAAAAGTCCAGACACTCCTCAGAGCCCATGATACAGCCTTCAGGTCAGGGGATACAGATCTGTATAGCACCGCCCGGGCTAATCTGAAGAAAGACATTAAGGAGGCTAAACAGGCCTGCCTATAAGACGAAAGTTGAGGACCATTTTTCTGATAATGATTCGAGACGAGTATGGCAAGGCTTTCACCATATCACAAACTATAAGGGCAGCAGCATCATTTCCAGTGACATCAGCGCCTCACTGGCAGAAAGAACTGAACTTCTTTTTCGCATGGTTTGAGGCAAATACACCTCGCCCGGACCCACTGACATTATTGAATGCCAGCTCTGATGTGCTTACCCTGCAGGATCATGAGGTAAGACAGACACTGAGAGCAGTTCACCCGAGAAAGGCTACTGGTCCCGATGGAGTGTGAGGAAAGGTGCTCAGAGCATGTGCAGATCAGTTATGCTCTGTTTTGACTGACATTTTTAATTTGTCTCTCAAGGCAAGTTTGCAGATGACACAACAGTAGTGGGGCTCATATCAGGAGGAGATGAGTCTGCATACAGAGATGAGGTCCAGAAACTGGTGAGATGGTGCTCAGATAATAATCTGCTATTGAATACAAAAAAAACCCAAAAGAACTCATTACTGATTTTAGGAAGCATAGCAGCGAGCCGCCTCCTCTATATATAAGCAAGGAGCGTGTGGAGAGGGTGGAGGCTTTTAAGTTTCTGGGTGTTCATATTTCTCACAACCTTACCTGGGCAGTTAACACCATAGCTACGATAAAGAAGGCTCAACAACGTCTACACTTTTTGAGGCTCCTCAAGAGGAATGGCGTGAATGCACAGTTGTCGGTTTTATTTTATCGCTCTGCTATTGAGAGCATTTTGTCATATGGCATCACGGTTTGGTATGAGGGCTGTTCAGCCGCAGACCGCAAAGCCTTCCAGAGAGTGATCGAGACTGTGCAAAAAAAAAAAATCACTGGCTGTTCTCTCCCTTCTCTGGAAGAGATTTCCAGGTCTCGGTACCTCAACAGAGCTACTGCCATTATTAAGGACTGCACTCATCCAGCCCATGATTTCTTTCACTTGCTCTCCTCAGAAAAACGGTACAGATCCCATAAAACCCGGACTACCAGGTTTAATCATAGTTTTTTCCCAGCAGCAGTACGTATTTTGAATGGGTTTATGTAACACGTACAGACTGCTGATATTATTTTATGTTATTTTAGGTTATTTTGTGGCAATAACCTTGTGTGTATAAGCTGGTCTTATTTATTTATCGCTCAGTATGTTTTTATTATTGCTATGTACATATTGTATTCAACTTTTTAGGTATTATTGTTTTAAGCATTATTTATTGTTGTAATTATCAGAATGTTAAATGCATGAATGAACTGTCACAGTGTGATAGTTTGTTTTAGGGAGCAGTATCCCAGTTTCGTTGCATTGGGGTTTTTTTTAGCAATGGAATGACAATAAAGGCACTTTGACTTTGAGCAGAAGAGGGAGGCTGTGGCTCCACGTGGCCAGGTTGAAAGATGGGACACCGGCCAAGCAGGCCCTCTCCGCTAGTGCTCATCCGCCCCTCCAGGGCTGGCATTGCCCCCAAGGTCGGCCCAGACTGTCCTGGACAACCCAGGTTGCAATGATAAGACCTCTGGCCGACCTCACTGCCCTAGCCCAAGATCACCCTGCCTTCAGACGACTGGCCACAACAGTCGCTTAAGTGGTCATGCAAGGATTAAGTGTACGTAACTGACCTAAGTAAGTAACTGACCTAAAACAGGTAAAGTTTAGTTTGATTTAATGTCAGACAGTGAGGGGAAAAAAGGCTGTTGAAGCGGCATGGAATAAATGCAGCGTTGAGAGTTTTAAGCAGGTTTAATAAATCATACCGCCTTCACAGGATCCCCGCTCCGGTGCAAGTGTGAGCAGACCGGAGCGGGATCCTCAGGCTCTCAGAGGAGGAGACACAAAGTGTGTGTCTGCAGCAGCAGCAGCAGCTGAAGAGTGAGTGAATGAGAGGATGAGCATGGATTACAGTGCAGTATATATACCCAACTACAACAATACACAAAAGAGCATTCCCCAGCAGTTGGTATGATCAAAGAGATTGCAGAACAGGCATGAGACATTTGCATTTGAGAGACACACATCACAATAGGCAGATTGCTGGCCTCTGCTCCAGCTGCAAGACAAAGAGGTTACAAGGCACATCTACATATTGATCTCAGTCTCTAGGTCACAGTAAGGACAGGACGCATGAACACGATGCATGAAAGGCACATTAACATCACAGTAGTGAGCCAGAAGAAGCGGGGCTGCCTGTAGACATTAATACACACATTTCACTGTTCTGTTAATTGCTCTAGCCGAGCGCTGTGTCTGTCCAGTCTGTTGTGGGGGTTTCACCAACCCGCCACACTGTGTGTCTTTTATACAGTGTATGGAAACGTTTGGTTCAACTGTGTATCACACAATGCAGCATCAAAACTAGTGATAGACCGGCTAAACTAACAGCAAATTTATCTTTAACACACTACAGGAGGGGTCACAGTTTAAGTCTTTGACTTTAAAGCCTTTTAATAACTGACAGGTTAAAAGTTTCTCCGTGTTAAGTGTGATATCCTACCGTGTAGCAATGATCACACTTGAGTTATTTCTTTGGCTAACTCTGCCGTTTATTCTGCAACACACATAATATGACTGAACATGGTTTCTGCGCGGGGTTTTCACACTCTTGTTCTAATGTGTCCCCTTAATAGTAGTGCTGAACAATACAGGTAGTTCCCCCTAGAGGCATGTGCCAGTAATGTTTTAAATTAGACTTGCAGTCTACCACATCCCTCCCCTCTAGATTAAACTACTTTTAATTACACTAGCCAATTATGCTAGACATCCTGGAACTCCCATTTAACCCTAAACAATCACAGTTACTTTTAACTTCTTAAACACATGTGCCATACACATAATTTTCTTCTCTTTTTTTTTTTTTTTTACATGTATAACACACATAACAGTCTAACTGGGGATTTGGTTTGACTACCGCATCCCAGTGAGGTTCCAGGACGCATTCTTGTCCTGTGGCTGGGGAACTCACTACTGACTAAGTATAGTCCTTCAAGTAGTCTGGAGCTTTCCTAGCTCGCTGAGATCTTCTCACGGCGGGTGAGCCAACTGCAGGTGAAGACTCGGACTGCTCCACTGTTTCGGCTGCTGCAGTGCTGCCCGTAGAATCTGCAGAGACGGTTACCTCAGGTTTCACCTGAAGTGGTGGTTCGTTGATGCTCTCCTCAGGATGGGTGTCAGACAACACCTCTGGTGCCATCGGCAGGGGAATGGAGCTCCTACCACGAACTTGGTCGATGTGTCGCCTCACCACTTGTCCATGACCTAATGTCACCTTGAATGACACAGGGCCTGTCTTTTCTGTTATTTCTCCTG
Organism: Pholidichthys leucotaenia; assembly: GCA_020510985.1. Lineage (NCBI taxonomy): Eukaryota > Metazoa > Chordata > Actinopteri > Cichliformes > Pholidichthyidae > Pholidichthys > Pholidichthys leucotaenia. Next base: position 14,899,996 of record CM035844.1, read on the forward strand.
GTACCCAGGCTGGTCCTGAGCCAAAGTTGCGGGTGTAGACCACGTCTCCTTCTCTCAGTATTCTCTCTCTAGCATGCATGTCATGATAACCTTTTTGTTTCTCTTGTTTATCATGCACTTTGTTTCTGAAGTCTGGATGTATTAAGTCAAATGTTGACCTCAACTTCCTTCCACACAACAGCTCAGCTGGTGACTTGCCAGTTGTAGATTGGGGTGTTATTCGATAGCTGAACAGAGCTCTCGACATTCGGGTTTCAATAGAGTATCCTGTCATCTTTTTCATGAGTGACTTGAATGTCTGCACGGCCCTCTCGGCTAAGCCGTTAGAAGAAGGATGGTATGGCGCAGTCGTGATGTGACGTATGCCATTCTTTTCAGAAAACTCTTGGAACTGTTCACTCGTAAAACATGTACCGTTATCTGATACTATGATTTCAGGTAGCCCATGTTGGCTGAAACTCTTTCTAAGACATTCAATGGTAACAGTAGAAGTAGAGCTACTCACAGAATATGCATCGATCCACTTTGAGTATGCGTCAACTATGATCAGGAACATTCTTCCCATCCATGGACCTGCGTAGTCAATGTGAATTCTTCTCCATGGTTTATCTGGAACTTCCCAGGGATGTAGTGGGGCTGCTGGAGGACTGTTCCTGTTCTCCTGGCATGCCGCACATGACTTCACAAGCGCCTCCTCCTCTGCATCCATGTTGGGCCACCACATGTAACTCCTCGCCAACGCTTTCATGCGAGTGATGCCAGGGTGTGCTTGGTGTAGTTGTTGCAGTAAGGCATTCCTACCAGGTGGTGGAACAACCACGCGTCCTCCCCACAGGATACAACCTTCCTGGGTGCTGAGCTCATCCTGTCGTCGGGCATAGGGAATGAACTCAGGACTGTTCATCTTCGGCCATCCTCGCAAGATGTATTCTCGCACTCTTGCTAGAACAGGGTCTTTGTCTGTCCACTTCTTTATTTGTTGTGCGTTCACCAGGGGCACGCCGATATCTTCAAACAATAGCACTCTCTCCTCCTCCTCAGGCGTGCTGTCTCTTCCTCCATCCAAGGGTAGCCAACTCATCGCGTCAGCATTCGTATGGTCCCGTCCGGCTTTGTAAACGATGGTGTACTCATACGCTGCTAATGTAACGGCCCATCTCTGAATTCTCTGAGATGTCATCTGGGGTATGGCTCTCATTTCACTGAACAGTGAAATTAGTGGCTTGTGGTCAGTCACTATAGCGAACTGTCTCCCGTACAGGTATTTGTGGAATTTTTTTACACCAAATACTACTGCAAGGCCCTCCTTGTCTAGCTGGGAGTAGTTTTTCTCAGCTGCACTAAGAGTTCTTGAGACGAACCCTATGGGTCTCTCTGAGCCATCCTCCATACGATGAGAGAGTACAGCACCCACACCGTAGGGTGATGCGTCACACGCCAGGATGAGTGGTTTGTTTGAATCATAGTGCACTAACACACTACAGGACTGAAGTAGCGCTTTGGACTCTTCAAACGCCTTCTGCTGCTTGACCCCCCATGACCATTTTTCTTCCTTCTTAAGTAAGGTATGTAGTGGTGCCAGCAGCGTGGAGAGCTTTGGGAGGAACCTATGGTAATAGTTCAACAAGCCCAGGTAGGCTTTTAACTCAGTAACATTTTGTGGCTCAGGCGCCTCCGCAATGGCTTCCACTTTGTCTGTTAGAGGGTGTAGACCACTGGCGTTGATCTTGTGGCCTAGGAACACCACCTCTTTTCCCATGAACTCACACTTGCTTCTTTTCAACCTCAGACCACTTTTCTCCAACCGTTGAAGCACTTCCTCCAGCGTTTTCAGATGTTCTTGTTCATTTGGTCCTGTACAAAGGATGTCATCCAAATAAATGGCAACATTCGGAATTCCACCTAGGATGCCCTCCATAGTTCTCTGGAATATAGCAGGACTGGAAGCTACTCCAAATGGTAAGCGTGTGTAGGTATATAAGCCTTTGTGTGTATTGATGGTTACATACTTTCTTGATTCTTCTTCCAGGACTACTTGTTGGTAGGCGTGACTCATGTCTAATTTCGTGAAGTGTCGGCCGCCGTTCAGCTGTGCGAAGAGGTCCTCCACTTTAGGAATTGGATACTGATCCACCCGTGATGCTCGATTGACAGTGAGTTTGTAATCTCCACATATTCTAATGGAGCCATCCGGCTTTCTCACTGGGACTATGGGCACCGCCCATTCTGCAACCTGCACTGGCTCAATGATCTTGTCATCCAGCAGCCTCTGTAGCTCGCTTTCAACCAGTGGCTTGACTGCATAGGGTACCGGTCGGGGTTTGCAGAATCGTGGTTGGGCCTCCTTGTCCACATTAATCTTTGCAGTGACACCTTTTAGCTGTCCTAAGCCTTCTTTGAACACCTCAGCGTGTCTTTCGAGGATCTCCTCCAGCTGCAATTTGGGCTGAGATTCCACTTTATTCACCAACTGATCAATCATGGCCAGTTCTTGTAGCCAACTTCGCCCTAGTAGATTTGGTCCTTCGCTCCCAACTACTACTACAGGTAAGTCCTTTTCTTTGTTTTCGTGCTGCACCTTCACTTGTGCCATGCCTAGCACGTCTAGCTTCTCTCCTGTGTATGTTTTTAATTTTAATGAACAGGGATTTAATTCTGCTGTGTCTGTTTTCTTCCACAGTTGTGTATATTGCTGTTTACTTAATATGGTTACTCTACAGCCTGTATCAACTTCAAATGTTACTTTCATTCCATTAACATTCATGGTACGCGTGATGGGCGCTACCTTGTTCAGCTCCTCTGACGTGTTGTAAATTGTGTGAAAACCCATGTCTTCTGTATCACTTTCTCCCTCCCCTCTCAGTTGATTCGCTCGCTGTTCCTTTCCTGGGCCCTTGTTTTCATACTTTTGCCCATTAACTGTCGCTTTCAGCACCTGTGCGCTGTCCACCTTTATTCTACATGCTTTCTTAATGTGCCCTCGCTTGCCACAATTATGACACAGCTCAGTGGCAAATTTGCACTCGGCGGCATTGTGCTGGCCTTTGCAGCGATAACAACTGGGGAATTTGTGCTGAGTTTTGTCAGTCGACACTTTGTGGACACCTACTTGGGTCTTAGGCACACGAACATGCGTTGCTGTGTCCTCTGCTAGTTTCCTTTGCATTTCTCTCACATCTTTAGATGCTGTTTCCATCGCTTGGCATAATTCCAAAGCCTTTGCAAAAGTGAGTTTTGTTTCAGATAAAAGTCGCCGTTGCATTCGGTCATCATTCACTCCACACACAAGTCTGTCTCTTAACATTTCTTCCAATGAGTCTTTGTAATCACAGTGCAGTGTTAATTTCTTCAATTCTGCCACATACTCTGCTATGGACTCAGTGTTCCTCCTTATGCGTGAATTAAATTTGAATCGTTGCACGATTTCACTCGGTTTGGGGCTGAAGTGCTTCTGAAGCTCAGCAGTAAGCTGGTCGTACGTTTTATCTTTCGGTAATGCAGGGCTTATTAAATTTCTCAACAAGCTGTAAGTAGTTGCACCAACTCCACTCAACAGTACAGCCTTCCTTTTGTCTGGCTCCTCAATCTCATTAGCTTGGAAGAAAAAGTCCAACATTTCACCATATTCTTCCCATGACTGAGTCGAGTTATCAAAAGGGGTTACCATTCCGATTACAGCCGCCATTGCTCGTCGTGGTGGGGAAACCTCGTTTTTCCTCCTCTGAACTTGCACTCGAACTACTGGAGTCACTTGAGTTCGCCACACTTGCAATGTTCTCTGTTTCTCGCCGCTGATTTTTTTCTTTTAATCCTCGTCGCCAATTGTGTGATATCCTACCGTGTAGCAATGATCACACTTGAGTTATTTCTTTGGCTAACTCTGCCGTTTATTCTGCAACACACATAATATGACTGAACATGGATTCTGCGCGGGGTTTTCACACTCTTGTTCTAATGTGTCCCCTTAATAGTAGTGCTGAACAATACAGGTAGTTCCCCCTAGAGGCATGTGCCAGTAATGTTTTAAATTAGACTTGCAGTCTACCACATTAAGGAAAACAATAGCAGTTTTACTTTTAAAAAGTTCTCAATTTTATATGAAAAACAGGCTCAAAATCAAATTTGTGAAAAAAGTGCAACTTTACGGTGAAGAAACAGCAAATTTCGATCACAACTATGTTGATTCTAGTTACTTTCTTTACCTCCATTTGAAGGTAAATATGATTTGGAGCTCCATGTAGATTTTTGGGATAGGAATCGCTTGACTGGTTACAGTCCCAGCCAGATTAATGAAAGGACTAGTATGATCTCCTGATAAATGAACGAGGACTGGACTGAAGGCGGATAAATATGGGCACATCACGGTCATCCCGAGCAGATGGTCATCAGGTAAAGCTGACGTATGAGGGAGTCAGGTGACCTGCTAGCCAACAACTAGCTAAAACATCACCCTCATCACAGAAGGTTAAACCGGGATAACGACCATTTACGCTGCGCTTCAACCTTAAAGAGAAGATAAACTGCTCTGAATTTAGCACACGACATAGCTAATGTAATAGTCTTACCTTATCGTGACAGACGACCATCCGGGTTTACCTCTGTTGGACATCAAGGGCTAAGGAAGAGCTTCGGCTGCTTCTTCTTCTTCTTCTTCTGTTTTATGGCGGTTGGCAAACAGCTTAGAGGTGCATTACCGCCACCTTCTGGAATGGAGTGTGATTCAGAATGGCATTACCCTCCTATATCCTTGAAATTAGACCTGTTGTCCTGATGAACCTAAATACTGCTTTATAGACCACATCCCCTGAACTTCTCTGTAAAATCTCTTTAATATTGAGCTGGGTTTTGTTCCTGTATAGACTGTCCACCAATGCTAACCGTGCAAACTCATACTTTGGACAGTGCATAAATATATGTTCAACTGTTTCGTTGTTTCCACAATAATCACATTTTCCATTTGGGTGTTTTTTCATTATAATTAATGCACTATTCAGCCTTGTGTGACCAAATCTTAATCTAGGTATGACGTTGTCCTCCTCCCTGTGAACTTCTCTAGCTTCCCCTACTTTCTTTTGTATGTCATACAGGCTCCGTCCTTTACTTCCTCTGTCCCACTTTTCCTGCCACTTCTTTTTAATTTGTGTTTTAATAATGCTCTTGACCTCTGCCTTGTTATATTTCACATTCCTACAAACTTGACTCTTCCTAGTTGCACTTTCTGCATATCTACCACTTTTGGAGTGGTCTGCTGGGGCAGTGGCATTACTGCAGCCGATAGGAAGAGACTGAACAAACTGATTAAGAAAGCTAGCTCTGTCCTGGGGCAGCGCCTTGATCCGATGGAGGAGATAGGAGAGAGAAGGACGGTGGCTAAACTGTCATCTCTGCTGGAGTCCGAGTTCCACCCTATGCAGGACATACTGGATGCACTGAGGAGCTCATTTAGCAGCAGACTACATCATCCCAGGTGCACAACCGAGAGGTTTCGTAGGTCCTTCCTACCAACGGCTGTCAGACTGTACAACCTAAGCAGGGCTGCTCGCAGAGATAGCAAAAAGACGTAACAAACTAATAGTTTTTTTTTTTTTTTGTTTTTTTTTTGAATGCAAAAGATGCAATAGACTTACACAATGGTCCTCTCCGGCATACAACTAGGAACATACCGGTCGCTATGGAGGGTGAGAATATGTATGGGCACATAATCATACCATGTAGGATAACTAAATAGACGGTTATGCTGTTTCATCCCACCTAGCAACAATGCTCTGCACACGAGTTCTTTGACATCAATACTACACAAACATCAGCATGTGTAAAGTGGGAGGCTTTCAAAGCTTTTATTAGGGGACATATTATTAGTTATACGGGATCAAAATCTAAGAAGACTCGAGAGGAGAGAGCTAAATTGGAACATAAAATAAAAAATCTTCAGGAAAAAGTGTATGCAGGAAGTGACCCAAGGTTGGAGAATAAATTACTGATTTTGAGAGCTGAATACGACAAAAAATCAGCGAATAGAGCTGCCTCGAGTCTTCTAAGATTGAAACAATCTTTTTATGAACAAGGTGAAAAATCAGGAAAATTATTAGCATGGCAGATTAAACAATTGGAAATTAAAACACCAATTACCAGTATTATAAGTAACGGACAGGTAGTTATAGATCCTTTAGAAATTAATAGAGCCTTTAGAGATTACTATGAAAAATTATATGATACCAAAAATGAACCTGATTTAACAAAACTAAATGGGTTTTTGAACGAACTATCTATACCGTGTATTCCAAATGAAAACAGGGAGATATTGGAGTCTAAAATTAGTCAAGAAGAAGTTGGGCTAGCCATTGATAATATGAAATCAGGAAAAAGTGCAGGACCAGATGGGCTTCCAGTTGACCTTTATAAAAAATTTAAGAATAAATTAATAAAACCTTTTTTGGAAATGGTTTTAGAAGCATTTCAAAATAATAATTTACCATCATACATAAATAATGCCTTAATTATACTGCTGCCAAAACCAGGTAAGCCCTCTAGTAAATGTGAAAATATGAGACCAATAAGCCTATTAAACGCCGACCTTAAGATAATCTGTAAAATTTTAGCAAGACGAATACAAGAAATTTTACCAAATATTATTAATCGAGATCAGAATGGCTTTATAAAGGGTAGACAAGGCTTCCATAATGTAAGAAGACTATTTAATATTATTTATTTTAATAAAGAAGCACCGGATACAGCTCTCCTATCATTGGACGCCGAAAAGGCCTTTGATAGAGTTGAATGGCCCTTTCTTTTTGAAGTCCTACAAAGGTTTGGACTTGGAAATAATTTCATAAAATGGGTTCAAATAATATACAATAATGCTACAGCAGAAATCCTAACAAATAACAATATTTCAAAACCAATAAAAATCAATAGAGGATGTCGACAAGGCTGTCCACTTTCACCTTTACTGTTTACTATGGCAATTGAACCTTTAGCGATAGCGATACGTTTACATTCACAAATATATGGAATTAAAGTTTGACCAACAGAACATAAAATCTCCCTGTACGCCGATGATATAATTTTGTTTATGTCGAATCTAAAAAAAATCAATTCCAACCTTGTTGAATTTAATAAAGAATTTTGGGGAAATATCAGGATATAAAATAAATAAAACTAAATCTTCAATATTAATGCTAAATGAGACCCAGAGAAATTACCCAGCCCCTGAGGTAAATCAATTCAATGTTGTAAATCAGTTTAAATATTTAGGAATCCAAATTATGCCTAAGCTAGAATCAGTCGCCAGTGTCAACTATGAAGCCTTAATGTCAGATATCAGTGAGTTAACTCAGAGATGGATGTCACTACCAATGTCGATGATCGGGAGAATCAATATACTTAAAAGTAATATTTTACCTAAAATACTTTATTTATTTCAATACATTCCCTTATCACCACCTTTAGATCTATTCTCAAGAATAAAAAAAAAGTTAGTGGAATTTATATGGAACAACAGGAGGGCTAGATTACGTTTGTCTTTATTATATTTACCATTTGATCGTGGAGGTCTGAAATGTCCAAATTTTATGTTGTATTATTGGTCGGCACAACTGAGGTCTATGACATATTATTTTTCATCAAATGATCTCCCTCACTGGACTGAAATGGAATCATACAATTTACCTTTACCTCTTCCCATATTCATATACTCAGATTCGGCAAAAAAATTACAAAAACAAGTTAAAAATCCATTTGTAAAGCATATGATCAAAATATGGTGTGAAGCTAAAAACTATTTAAAAGAACCACAGTTATTGTCACAATTTAGTCCAATATGGGGTAATCAATATTTTAAACCAGGGAGAGCGGACGCTGTATTTAAAGTATGGAATTTAAAAGGGATACAAAAGATTCAGGATTTATATTTGCCATGTGCAGACAACATAATGTCTTTTGAAGAGCTGAGGATCAAATTTAATCTCAATAGAACACATTTTTTTAAATATCTTCAACTTAGAAACTTTATTCGATCAAATCAAAATAAAGCTCTCACTCGACCTATTTATTCATCCTTGGAAAAAATGATGATGAAAGATAGTAAAAGAAAGGGTATTATTTCAGAGTTTTATAACTCATTGACACTATCTTCAAGTGAAAATTCACTGAAAAGATTAAACTACTGGAAAGAAGATCTGCAAATTGAAATTTCAGAGGAACAATGGGAATTGGCTTGTACAGAAGCTCAAACCAAATCAATAAATGCACGCCTTAAATTGATACATTTCAAATGGTTAATGCGGATGTATGTTACACCGGAGGAGTTAAATAGATATAACAAAAATATACCAGATACATGCACAAAATGCATGGAAAGTAAAGGAACCCTATTTCATTGTTTATGGGAATGTAGATTAATAAGAATGTTTTGGGAAGAGGTGAGGGTAACAATTGAAAAAATAATCTCAAAACAAATCATATTGAATCCTAAACTGTTTTTGTTGGGTCTGTACCCAGAAAAGCATAATTTTAATAAAAGTGAAAGAACATTCATAGACCTCAGTTTGCTTAATGCCAAAAAATGTATTGCACTATTATGGAAAAAGACTCATAGACCAGATGTGACTCAGTGGTTAAGACAGATGTTAACAAACCTTCCATTAGAAAGAATAACATATATACTAAAATCAAAGGAAATTGTGTTTGAGAATATATGGAGACCTTTTATTGATTATGTAAAAAATTTAAACATAACTCTTGAAGAAGAAGGTGAATGATGTGTGTGGACCTTGTAAATTCCAAACTGGTGAACATAATATGTATACTTATGTATTGGATTGTCTAGACTAAACAGAGGAGCATTGTTGAAGATTTGATTTTGTTGGTGGTTGTTGGTGTTTTTAGTGCATTTTTTTTTTTTTTTTGTAGTACTTTAGTGTTAGTGTTTGATTGTTTGTATCATGTTTGTTAAAAAAAAAAAAAGGTTCAATAAAGATATTGTGGAAAAAAAAACAATGCTCTGCACTGTGTGTGTTTATATATTTACATATTTATTCCATCTAGCTACAATGCTCTGCACTGGGTGTGTTTATATTTATATATCTATATATTTATTCCATCTAGCTACAATGCTCCGCACTGTGTTTTTATATATCTACATATTATTCCATCCAGCTACAATGCTCTGCACTGTGTGTCTGTGTGTATATATATATTTTATAGTAATATGTACATATGTATATTAGCTGCTCTTGCTTGCTTGTTTTTTTTTTTTTGTTGTTTTTTTTTTTTCTTGCCTTCTGATTGTTGCTCTGAGTGTTGCTATCCCTGTGCTGTTGCAATCCTGGAATTTCCCCGTTGTGGGACTAATAAAGGCTTATCTTATCTTATCTTATCTATCTGCTAGCTCATTTCCCTCCACTCCAATGTGCGCCGGGATCCAAATGAATCTAATTTCCACACCTGCCTTTGAAATTCTCATTACTGAATGTACAATTTCCATGACCAAATCCTGCCTTGATTCTGAATGCATTTGCCCAATACTCTCCATTGCGCTGCTAGAGTCAGACCTTATCGAAACCTTTCTGGGCTTTACTTCTTCCACCCAGCCCAATGCCAAACAGATGCCAGAAGCTCTCCAGTATACACAGCTAAGTCATCATTAACCCTTTCCTTCTTCATGACATCTAATTCTGGAATGATGAATGCTCTTCCCACAATATTCTTTGTTGATTTAGATAGATCTGTATAAATCTTTATAAAGTCAGTGTAGAAGAGCTTGAAATGATGAGGCGATTTGATATATAAACCAAAGTTTATTTATCAGCTCTCCTAACAAGTCTCATCTTAGTGCAGAGGCAGCAGAAGGAAAAGAGGCCGAATATCTCCGGCTCACTGACTTTATACTTGCACATAACAAAAGACATGCATAACAAAGGCTGACATCCCTCATTATCTTAATCCCCCCATTGTCTTGGCACTTCCTCTCTTCTCCCTAGGGGGGTGAGGGTAGCTCCTCCGGTCTCCACCACAGTGTCTGGGAACGTCTTTGTTCTTCACTTGGCGGTTGAGAGCCTTTGTCCTTTCAGAGGTGTGAAGTTGCTTTACATATGTAATTACCAAACATTTCCACATGCTTCAACATATGTAGGTTATGGAATATATGATTAATATAGACCACAGCCCCCCCCCCAAACGACTAAGAAAGGACAATAGAAAGTATGTCATAGTAATTATCTTAGACTGTGAACCTAAGTGTTACATTTCTTGCCACAGAAGAAACTTTCCAGCAGCCATGCCCCTAAGAGAGTTCAGTGGTAATCATAACAGCATAGTAAAATCATAAGTGAGTCCTAAACTGTTGCAGCACAATTAGTGAACAATTGTGGAGTGGTTTGCATCAGTCCCTGTGCTGTCTGGGTTTTAATCTTCTCCAAAAACTGCTGTGGGTTGGTTTAGGCATCCTGCTGGGACCTTCTTGTGAGGAATCTGCAGCGTGGGAAGGAGAGTGGTTAATTGTTCCCTGCAGGGGGGCTGAGTCTTTTCTCTTGGGGGGTCTACCCCGCCGAGGTGCTCTCGCCAACTGTGCAGGCTCGTCTTTCAACAAGAAGGCAGGTTTAAGTCTGTCAATGCTGACTGTTTCTTTTCTATCCCCAAAATCAAGCACAAAGTGTTTATCACCATGTTCCAGCACTCTGAATGGCCCATCGTATGCTGGGCGGAAAGTTGGTTTTAAAGCTTCATGCCTAACAAAAACGAACTCCGCGTTTTTTAAAGCTTGAGGGACAAAAACCCGTGGAAAGGAGTGATGAGCTGGACCGGGGTGAGAGTCCGGTCCGTTGCTGCCTAAAAACCTTGGGACTGGAAGGTGCCCTGGCTCTGGGTTCTCTGGTAAAAATTCACCTGGAAGCCTGAGAGGTTGTGCAAAAACTAATTCTGCAGGAGAGGCATCTAGATCCTCTTTAGGCGCAGCCCGCAACCCCAATAAAACCCAGGGAAGTTTGTTTACCCAATTTGTATCCGTTAGTGAGGCTCTGAGGGCGGCCTTTAAAGACCTGTGAAAACGCTCGCATAACCCATTAGCCTGCCTGTGCAAGTTCTCCCACTTAAAAGATGAGAGAGGTCTCCAAATTTCATCATAGGTATACCTCAACTATGAGAGACAAAATGAGAAAAAAAAATCCAGAAAATCACATTGAAGGATTTTTAATGAATTAATTGGTAAATTCCTTGGTAAAATAAGTATTTGGTCACCTACAAACAAGCAAGATTTCTGGTTCTCACAGACCTGTAACTTCTTCTTTAAGAGGCTCCTTTGTCCTCCATTCGTTACCTGTATTAATGGCACCTGTTTGAACTCATTATCAGTATAAAAGACACCTGTCCACAACCTCAAACAGTCAGACTCCAAACTCCACTATGGCCAAGACCAAAGAGCTGTCAAAGGACACCAGAAACAAAATTGTAGACCTGCACCAGGCTGGGAAGACTGAATCTGCAATAGGTAAGCAGCTTGGTGTGAAGAAATCGGCTGTGGGAGCAATTATTAGAAAATGGAAGACATACAAGACCACTGATAATCTCCCTCGATCTGGGGCTCCACGCAAGATCTCACCCCGTGAGGTCAAAATGATCATGAGAACGGTGAGCAAAAATCCCAGAACCACACGGGGGGACCTAGTGAATGACCTGCAGAGAGCTGGGACCAAAGTAACAAAGGCTACCACCAGTAACACACTACGCCGCCAGGGACTCAAATCCTGCAGTGCCAGACGTGTCCCCCTGCTTAAGCCAGTACATGTCCAGGCCTGTCTGAAGTTTGCTAGAGAGCATTTGGATGATCCAGAAGAGGATTGGAAGAATGTCATATAGTCAGATGAAACCAAAATAGAACTTTTTGGTAAAAACTCAACTTGTCGTGTTTGGAGGAGAAAGAACACCATACCTACTGTGAAGCATGGGTGTGAAAACATTATACTTTGGGGCTGTTTTTCTGCAAAGGGACCAGGACGACTGATCCATGTAAAGGAAAGAATGAATGGGGCCATGTATCGTGAGATTTTGAGTGAAAACTTCCTTCCATCAGCAAGGGCATTGAAGATGAAACGTGGCTGGGTCTTTCAGCATGACAATAATCCCAAACACACCGCCTGGGCAACGAAGGAGTGGCTTCGTAAGAAGCATTTCAAGGTCTTGGAGTGGCCTAGCCAGTCTCCAGATCTCAACCCCATAGAAAATCTTTGGAGGGAGTTGAAAGTCTGTGTTGCCCAGCGACAGCCCCAAAACATCACTGCTCTAGAGGAGGTCTGCATGGAGGAATGGGCCAAAATACCAGCAACAGTGTGTGAAAACCTTGTGAAGACTTACAGAAAACGTTTGACCTCTGTCATTGCCAACAATGACACTTCCGCTTCTGAGAGAGAGTAGACGCTTTTCTTCCCTCTCCCTCCTAATCCTCTCCCTTCTGATCCCAGCTTGCAATGTCGCTCTTCTCCTGGCTGAATCTTAATCCAAATGGAAATTATGGATCTGGAAAGCGGCTTATATGCGATTGTCACCACTTTAAAAGAAGAAGATCGGGTCAGGGGGAACCCAAGGGAGACTCATGGCATTGGAATTCATGTGTCTGTGTGATTCGACTGAGATTGAACTGATCACAGGATCTTCTGTTTGGCCCCTGGAGTTTTCCTAGTGTATCGAAATTATCTGGGTGAGCTAATCAAATGCGGACCCCGGCGTAGCTCCCTTAACAAATTCAACAATTCGTCCAGCTGGGGGGAGCACTGACTGTTAGCGGCAGGATTAACATGGAATTTACCACCTGGCATGCATTTAAGAGAGAACGGACTCTCTTGGACATGTTTACCTATGTTTCGGTAGGTGGATAACATCTGTGGATCGCTGAGTGCTCTCCAGAGAATGATCTAAAGCATGATTCAAGCCTGTATGAAATTTGAAGCACAGAATCGAAGAGAGGGAAATTTTTTTATTCTCTGAGTGCACTGTGCAGATTTGACCTTGTGTTTTGGTGCCCTTGTTTACATTCCTCCTCGATGAAGATAACGCTGGAGAAGTGGCTTAACCCAAACATCGACAAACAATGGCTGTTGTTCTGCAGATCGAGTTTCTCAAGGACAGCGCTATCATGTGTTTACAGAACTTGCCACCTGCATGAGAATGGACATGCCGAGTAGAACACATGACTATCCGTTGCCAGGGGGTGCCCTCTGCTGTTCACCAGCAATTGACACACCTCCACACTGCATCACACACTGATCATATGCTGACTACATACACTAGTCTCTCTCGCTTTGTCATTTGTCAACGTCTGCTAATTGTGCATAGAGGGTTTTTTTTCCTGTGTGATCAAAATTTGGCTCATTTGAGCTTTGTATGAGCTTATACGAGCGTTATTCTGATAACTATGTTTTTTCTCTCTGCCTATTGTGTTTTCCTCTCTCCCCCCCCCCTTCCCCTCTTTACCCTCACTGTTCAACTGGCGCCTTCGGGCTGCCCCGGCTATGGGATGCGCTTACTGAGCGCGCCCAATGTCAAGTCAAATTTCAATTCTCCTGTATGTATTACGTATGGTAGTATTGACAATAAACCTTATTCATTCATTCAAATGGTATATAACAAAGTACTGAGATGAACTTTTGTTATTGACCAAATACTTATTTTACAGAGGAATTTACCAATTAATTCATTAAAAATCCTTCAATGTGATTTTCTGGATTTTTTTTTCTCATTTTATCTCTCATAGTTGAGGTATACCTATGATGGAAATTGGAGACCTCTCTCATCTTTTAAGTGGGAGAACTTGCACAATTGGTGGCTGACTAAATACTTTTTTCCCCACTGTATCCCCACAGTTTCCCCACTGTATACTTTTTTCCCCACTGTATAGTTAGTTTTAGTGCTGATGTCTGTTATGTCTGCAAATACCATGAAAACCGGTACTACCTGTCTCATGGGTTGGGCTGTCGGCGACTCAACCAGCAACCCCGCCCTTCCGAGGGCGTGGAGAGTGAAACTGGGCATCCTGGCAGAACTAAAAACAACATCTGTCACAGGTCTGTGGTGGACCCCTCCCAGTTACACAGGGTGAGACTGGACATCCTGGCAGATAAGCACATCTGTCGCAAGGTCTGTGGTGGACTTTTGCCAGTCGGTGCATTATGACATGCACTACACAAAGAGCAGAGATAAACAAAGCTATTGTAACATCGGGGCTGTGTTAAGGGGGAGGGGATTCTCCCGGCATGCTTGTGCCTCGGAAGATTCAAAGAGTGTTATTTGTGTGTTCTAAGTGTTATTGCTGTGTCATTATAATGACACAGCAATAACACTTAGCATTATAATGCGTTATAATGACACAGCAGTGTTATAAGACCAGTAAAGCAGTGATTGATCATGTGTTTGTGTCACCACAAGTGAGACGGGGGTCTGTGTGAATGACCTCCCCTCCGTTCTGTGTTGAGTGTGTGTGAATAAATAAAGCCTGTTCGCCACAGTCATCTCTCCTTCCTTGTGTGAACCCTCACAACGTCACACTGGTGTCAGGAGTGGGATATGGAGCAGATGGAAGCCAGAATCAGAGCAGAGATTCAGCAGCTGGAGCGGTTCATCGCTCAGCTGGGGATGGACGACAAAACTGGTACACCGACCCCCTGAGTTGCTCGCCGGGATGAATGGAGCAGCGGACCTGATGGGACCAGCATACCCCTCCTTCTGCCTTTCTCAAGGCAGGGTGGGCTAAGCAGAGCAGATCAGCCCTGCTTCCCGCCCTTTTCAGGGCAGGACGGGCCGGCAATTCCACTGTGACCAGGGGTGGCGATCGGCCAAGAGGCGACCATCCCACCAATCCGTCAGTGGGCCAAACTTCCCTGCTTTAACGGTGAAACCCTGCTGGACAACTGTCTGGCCCAGGTTGAGCTGGTTGCAGCGTTGAACGGCTGGCCATCCGAAGAGACCACCATGCAAGCCGCACTGGCCCTGGAGGGAAGGGCTCTCCGCATGCTGTCCGATCTCCGGCCCGAGGAACGCCGCAGCTGGCCAGTGCTACAAGGAGCACTCCGGAGGCGGTTTTGGGGGAGCAGCCAATGCTGCGCATGCCCAGGAACAGCTGGCCAACCACCGGCGAGGCAGCCGAGAGAGGCTGGGAGCCTACGCAGCGGACATATGGCTGCTGACATATGGCTGCTGACATGGTGTGGCTACCCGTATTTTGTGGAAAAGCTCGCCCTCCAGAACTTCATCCGGGGGCTCCGCCTGGTCCAGCTCCAGAGCCACATCTGGATTCACGCCGCGAGCAGCTGGGAGACGGCTGTGGCAGAAGCGGAGCAGGTGGGACCGCTAATGGATTGTGCAGCTGATGCGTCGGCACCGAGGCAGAGAGCCTTCCAGGCCATGGCTGAGAGCAAGGAGGAGGAGGAGGAACTGCGCTGGACCACAGCGGCGCGGCCAAGGAGAAGACGCCACGGCGGCACAAGGATGGGTGCTTCCGCTGTGGGGAGCCAGGACACATCGCGTGGTACTGCCCGGCACCCACCCCCGTGACAAACCGTCCCCTCGCCGACGTTAAACTAGAGTGAGGTGGCATGGACGGGGACATTTCCATTTGCGATGAACTGTCACCACGTGTGGACCAAATTGGACACTCGCCAGGGATGTACCTACAGTGCAGCCTGGACAACATGCTGATCCGGGCCCTGATCGACACCGGTTCTACCATCTCCCTGATCCGACCCGGGGTGCTGCCAGGTACGGACAAGGCAGAACCGCAGGGGTGGGAACCCACCGGGCGCTGCGTCACCACAGTTACCGGTGAGCACACCAGACTGGGAGGGCGGCGAGTCCTTGTGGTGGGGGTGGCCGGCCAGAACACAAACCACCCGTTCTGGCTGGCTGACATCCAAGACCCCTGCATTATTGGACTCAATCTGCTCACAGCATGGGGTGCAAAAATTGACACTGCCAGGTCGTCCCTCCTGCTGGGGGCTCGGACCATCATGCTCTGTAGCGGGGCCCAGAGGAGGAACCCGGGGGCCTGCGTAATCGAGGGGCTGCCAGAACAGACCGAACCAGGCGGGTCACCGCAAGAACTGAACACAACAGCGCCACCAGCAGGAGCAGAGGGAGCGCAATCACCGATAGAGACAGCAAGGGGGAGGGCCACAGTGGAGCGGGTCAATGTGTCAGCAGAAACGCAGCAGGCAGTTGAGGAATTGTTCCAGCAGAGCTGCAGCTGACTGAAATCGGGACAGACACGCCAGCTACGGGAGCTGTTGGACTGCTACATTGACGTCTTCGCTGCCAAGGATGAGGAGTGCACCCGAACCAGCTTGGTGCAGCACGGGATCGACACCGGTGAGACCAGGTTGATCCGTCTCCGCTCCTGCCATCTGCCTTTTTCAAGGTGGGCGGCGGCAGAACAAAAAATACGGGAAATGCTGGAGGCAGACATTATTGAACCCTTCAGCAGCCCCTGGGCGGCGCCGGTGGTTCTGGTTAGGAAGAAGGACGGTTCATGGCGGTTCTGTGTGGATTACTGGCGCCTGAATGATGTCACCCACAAGGGTTCCTACCCCCTGCCCCGCATCGATGACGTGCTGGATCACATCGCCGGCTCCTGCTGGTTCAGCTCGCTGGACCTCCGCAGCGGCTATTGGCAGGTAGAGCTGTCACCTGAGGCCCGCCAGAAAACAGCCTTCTCCATCGGGCAGGGACTGTATCAGTTCAAGGTGATGCCATTTGGACTTTGCAACACCCCGGCCACCTTTGAGCGTCTGATGGGGCGAGTGCTGGCTCACGTGCCCCGGAGCCGCTGCATTGTTTACCTGGATGACCTGCTGGTTCATGCAGCTGATTTTGATGGCGCCCTGTCCAACCTCCGGGAGGTATTGGACGCCATCCGACAGGCCAGGCTGCGGCTACATCCGCGGAAATGCCACTTATTCCGGTGGGAGACCACCTTCCTGGACCACGTCGTCAGCGCAGCGGGAGTTGCCACCGATCCAGAGAAAGTGGCAGCGGTGAAAAACTGGCCAGTGCCTCGGGATGTGGGAGAGCTACGGAGTTTTCTCGGACTGGCGTCCTATTATAGGAGATTTGTGAAAGACTTCGCCACCATCGCCAGCCCGCTGCATCAGCTGACACAGAAGGGCCGTGCGTTTCAGTGGAGTGAGAGCTGTGCTGCTGCTTTTTCCCAGCTTCACTCAGCGCTCATCGGAGCCCCCATCCTGCAGTATCTCGACCTGAACCACCCTTTCATCGTGGACACGGACGCCAGCAACCAGGGCATTGGGGCGATGTTATCCCAGGAGGGAGAACACGGAGAGCAGGCAGTTGCTTTTTTCAGCCGCACTCTCAGCAGAGCTGAAAGGAATTATTGCGTTACTCGCAGAGATCCGTTGGCTGTCATCCAGGGGCTTCACCATTTTCACCCGTATGTGTACGGGGGGAGGTTCCAGCTCAGGATGGATCATGCTTCCCTGATCTGGCTGCTGAACTTTAAAGAGCCGGATGGACAGTTGGCGAGATGGCTGGAGGCACTGCAGGATTATAATTTTCAGATTGTGCATCAGGCAGCCCACCTCCATGCCAACGCTGACACGCTGTCTCGGCGTCCCTGTGCTGCGGAGGACTGTCGGCAGTGCCAGCGGGCAGAGGATCGAGACCAAGCCATCCCACGAGCTGCTGCTCTCCGGACCACTGTGAGCAGGAATAACACAGCGGTGTACAGCTCCTCCTCGGATAATCAGTCAGCTCTCCCCAGCGATGATGTCACAGAGGCCCTTGGTGCGCAGCAGCTGCAAAGCAAGCAGGACAGAGATCCGGTCATTTCCCGGGTTCGGCAGTGGCTGGATGCGGGCCAGCGGCCCGCCTGGGAGGCTGTGTCTGTGCTGGACCCAGAGACCAAGGCCCTACACTCCCAGTGGGCCAATCTCCACTGTCACAAGGGTGTTGTGTATCGGCAGTGGCGGACTCCAGCTGGGCAGCGTCACATCTGGCAGCTGCTGGTTCCCTGGCGGCTCCGGCCCAATGTGCTCCAGCTGGTCCACAGGGCGGTGGGGGCAGGCCACTTTGGGGTGACGAAGACTCTGCAGCATCTTCGGGCCCGGTTCTACTGGCCCAGATGTCGCCAGGATGTAGAGCTCCATGTCCATCGCTGCGACACCTGCACGGCTCAGAAAGGGCCGACTCAGCAATCCCACGTCCCCTTGCAGCAGTACCAGGTGGGAGCACCGATGCAGTGGACATTCTGGGCCCTTTCCCAACCCCGGACCGGGGAAACCGCTATGTGCTGGTCGCAATGGATTACTTCACCAAATGGCCAGAGGCGTACGCAGTCCCTGATCAGAGCGCCGCCACTACAGCATCAAAACTGGTGGATGAGATGTTTTGTCAGTTTGGCACACCAGAGGAGCTGCACAGCGATCAAGGACGGAACTTTGAGGCAGAGGTCTTTGGGGAGGTCTGCAGGCAGCTGGGCATCCGGAAGGCCCGGACCACCCCGCTGCATCCACAGAGCGACGGCCTGGTCAAACAGTTCAACCGGACCCTTACCACCCAGCTCGCTGTCCTAGTGGACTAGTGACAGCGAGACTGGGACCTGCATCTGCCCTTTGTTCTGTGGGTGTACCGGACGGTAGCACAGGAATCCACCTGGTGCACTCCTGCGCCGCTGATTGTTTGGACGCGAGCTGCGCACACCGGTGGATTTGGTGTCCCCCGCCCAGAGCCGGAGGTGGAGGGCAAACCGGGGTTGGATTATTTGTTTTCTTTGAAAGAACGTCTCCATACCATGCACATGCACTGGCTCGGGAGGCCCTGGCGGCGGCGGGGAGCCGGCAGAAGCGGGCATTTGACTCCCGCTGCCAGGGGAGGGACTTTGCACCAGGAGATCGAGTCTGGGTTTTCTGCCCGGAGTGAAAAAGGGGACTGTCACCAAAACTGGCGAGCCATTGGTCGGGACCATGCGAGGTCCTACAGCGACTGTCGGATGTAGTGTACGGGGTGAGGCTGCAGAAAAGAGACTGAGTCGTGGTACTCCACCGTGACCGTCTCGCCCCATACCAGCCATCTGCCCCGCGGGTGGTCGAGCCAGGCCCTTCATCCCGACCAGATACTCCGGCCGAGGCACAGATGGACACTAGTGGGCCTGTACGTACTGGTTGCCGACAATGGCGGCCGCTCTGACACCTGGATGGATTTGTGTTGGACTTTTGAGCTGGACTTTATTAATCTGGGGACAGAACCCAGTCCAGGGGGGGATACTGTAACGTCACAGCTGTGTTAAGGGGGCGGGGATTCTCCCGGCATGCTTGGGCCGCGGAGGATTCAAAGAGTGTTATTATTTGTGTGTTCTAAAGTGTTATTGCTGTGTCATTACGTATAACTGCGTTACAATGACACAGCAGTGTTATAAGACCAGTCGATTGATCATGTGTTTGTGTCACCATAAGTGAGACAGGGGTCTGTGTGAATGACCTCCCCTCCGTTCTGTATTGAGTGTGTGTGTATAAATAAAGCCTGTTCGCCACAGTCATCGCTCCTTTCTTTTGTGAACCCTCACAACGTCACACTATCATCTGGTCAGTCACTGCAACAGATACTGAAGTCAGTTTGTCTTGGCCTGTCCTTGCCACTGATAATACCTCTATCTACTGACAATGTGCCGCTAGTCCAGCAAAAGCTAGCGGTACTCAAATACTTTGCAAGCAGTTTTATGAAATGGTCAGTCAGAGAGCAACTCATACCGGCTCAGACGTCGCCCGGGTTAACAAGGTCAGGAGTTCCTGGCAGCGGAAGGCAAAGGACAGAGCTGCATGGAGGAATCTGATCAGACCTAAATGAAACAGTCATTGTCGCCCCCTACAGACTGCTATGATGATGATGATGACCTTGTACAATGATGAGGCCAGGTGAATGTGCGAACTCAGCTTTATTAAAGTACTGGACACAGAACAGCCACCAGGCAGGGGCACCGGTCAAGAGGCTGTGTAATGGATGCTCTCTACTATTTATAGGGCGGTGCAGTGGCGGAACAGGAAGTGGCCGCCACTACACCGCACTTCACCATAAGGGCATAAGATCCCAACACTACAATTCCACCCCCCTTTAGAAAGTCCAAAACCACTCACTCAATTAAAACCCTCCCCAATTTAGGACCCAAATCATGCACTAACAAAACGGAAACTGATATCACTAAATGGCCTAACACATTCACACAACAGAACCTAAAATAGGGAGGACAGGTGGACTACCATCCTGCCCCACACGGCAAGGTGGATTATTCTGCCACCTGTTAGTCTAAAGTCAAAGTCCATTGATAACTTAAAATTATTGCCATGTTCCTAAACTAATAAAACACCCAGAACAATAATACTGTTTTGTTTTGTTTTTTTGCATGCACAAACATATGAACATTAGAACTAGTTAGCACAATTTACATTACTGTCCCATGGGCAGGAAAGAGTAGGAGACACGCCCCTGGAAGCAGCAGGCCCCGGAATAGTAGTTGACCTCAAGGGATGAAAGCGCCTCTCCTCATCGTCACCAACTGTCGCTTTCGTCCAACCCCGCCACCAGAAGCCTCTTCCTGGACACGCCGCAGCTCGTTGGCATGTCTCGCCGAGCCATCCGACAGCAGGAAATAAGCTGCGCCCAGCTTAGCCACGATGCGCACATGCTCCCATTGTTTCACAGGTTGTCGTCTGGCCCGTATTCTCCTCGAACCCGGACTAAGTCCATAACCCCAAGAGGGGCTCTGCTCAGCTTGAAATGGTGTTGCTTGGCACACGGTTTCACTGTGCCAGTCGGTCTGACCCCGACCTCTTCTAAAGCCATTGCAGCGGTCGCCATCGTAGCTGCAGATCCTCCAGTCCCCTGCAGCCAAGCCCCGGAGGAATCTGTGGCTAGCACATTGGCATCACTCACCGACACAGGCTCCTCACCGCCACGCTTGGTACCCCCTCCTATTATTCGCCAAGCGCCAGCACTGAGACCCTCCTGCATCGAACCAGAGTGAGGCTGGTCCTGCTTGACTGCCATGGTGTCCGTTAGGTCTTCGTCCCACACAGCATCATCCTCCACCACTGGAACTAGAGGGTTCCATTGGCCACCACCAGACCATTTATCCCCAATGTCGTCTTTGATGGTGAAGTCCAGTCCATAAAACATGTCACAACCCATGATGTTGTTGCCTCGGGTCCTCACGGGGAGCATGAAGTCAGCCATCATCGCAGACTTGTACCGAACCGTTAACTCCACTGTTCCAGCTGTGCACAGCCTGCGACCTCCATAACCATAAAGGGGTGCTGAGTTACCTCTTATCCTGTAGTGGGGAAAAAACTTCTTCATCGTGGTCCAATTCAGCAACGATCCCTCCGCCCCCATGTCGGGCAGTAGTGGCACCTCCATGCCATCCAGTGTCACTGCACAGAACGTGTACCCTTTGATACTCGGGGACACCGTGTGGATAGTTGTGAGGGCAGGCGGAATGATTTCTTTTGTGGGGTCTCTGGCTCAGATACATGGTACACTGTAGCAAAATGGGTCAAGCGTCCACACTTGCTACAACGCTTCCCTTTAGCCGGGCTGTCCTTAGCCTTATTTTGGTGTTTCACGGACCCACAACCCATGCAATGGGGTTTTCCCAGGGCAGACCTTTGGCTGGTACAGTTGGCTTCTGCAGTGTCGTCGTCGAAGCTATCCTCGCTATCCGGGTCCGCTACTAATGCCGCGGCGGAAGGCTCCAGCTGCCGTTGTGACTGGCGCCAATTTAGCACAGAGGCTAGCTTGTCTGCGGTCTCCATTTGGAGAGCTAGCTTAACAGCCCTGGCTAACGTTAAGTCACTTGGTGCCGTGAGTAGCCTAGCTCATAAAGCGGCGCTGTTCATGTGCTCTGCCAGCTGGTCACGTACCATTTTTTCCTCCAGTGGCCTAAAATGACATTCGCTAGCTAGCTGCCTCAAGTCAGCAACAAACTGGTGGATAGGCTCACCCGCACGTTGGTGTCACTGCCGGAACTGAATCCTCCGGACAGTCACGCTGTTCGGGGTATGAAAATGGCTTGCTAGCAACTCGATGACGTCCTCATACGAGTCTGAAGCCCCGAGTGTGCGCAGGATACGCTGGCCCTCAATTCCCAAATTATGTACCAGGAGCACACGTGCTCTTAGCATATCTAGCTCACCCAGGTCGAGCGCGACAATGTAATTTTGGAAGGCCGCAAACCATCTTGGCCAGGGCACAGGCGGCTTGCCTGGGAGTTCCATGAAGGGGCGAAGTGGTGCAATACATGCCTCCATTAGTTAATCCTCGATCGCCAAATGTTATGTCTGTAAATACCTTGGTACAATATGAGGCCAGGTGAACATGCAAACTCAGCTTTTATTAAAGTACTGGACATAGAACAGCCACCAGGTAGGGGCACCAGTCAAGAGGCCATGTAATAGATGCCCTCTGCTATTTATAGGGCAGTGCAGAGGCGGAACAGGAAGTGGCCGCCATTACACTGCACTTCACAATAAGGGCATAAGATCCCAACACTACAATGTCCACACTCCAGATCAGAGGGTAGCTGTAATGCACCCAAAAGCTGTTTGCCAACTGCCAATAAGCAAAAAGAAGAAGAAGAAGAAGTCAAGTGGGTCATGGAGTGGCGAATTGTTCCAAACAATGGAACTTTCCCCATAGACCACCATTAATTTCACGGAGTGTCTGCTTAATAATCCCGGGTAAGTTAATGAATGGCCATTGTTTTGGTCATTTTACCTCTTAAGTTAACATATAGATTCTGTAGTCGTTGATCTTATTTTATTTTGCCAGCTTTTTTTCTTGTTTATGTGCAGTAAAAGCTCATAAACTTGCAGTTATTATTAGCTTGTGCTAGCTCAACTAGGTAGCTGGGTCAGCCCTTATTTCAAAAATCTGTTGTACAGTTATTGGGTGAAGGCACAGTTTCTGAGAGACATTAGAGATTGGTAGTAGCATTATATGATGGGACATGTCATTAAACCCTGTGACAGAGCAGATGTGACTTATTATTTTGTTCATAGCAAGTGTAATAGCATTAGCAGCATAACAGGACTGCGGTGGTGGATTTAAAAGATTATCAGGAACCGAGCTGGCTTGGTTTCCCCGGCTCAGTCCTGCCCTCCCTGTGGGTCTAGGTACTGCTGTTTAAGTGTTTAGTATGTGTTTCAGTGTGCCTTCTTCACTAACAGTTACTGGCTGGCTGGTGGCTGTTGGACAGCTGCTCTGACCTACTTTCTGTGGGCACTGCTGACAGCCGCTGGTCTGGCCACGCCCCTCTCTCATCAGTACCAGATGTTCCTTCCCTTGTGCCATGTTCCCGTTCTTGCCCAGATGCTGCCAATTTCACTATCACCAGCAATGCAGGTACTTAGGCTGCCTTGTGCTAGTCATGCATTGCTGGGTCTTCAACTAATTGATCATGTTGTCTGCTGCGTTGTTCGGAGATAACCTGATTCAACTATATGCCACGACGTGTAGCCACTCCGCATCGCTGTGGTTCTCTTGCTCCCGCACAGCGATACCGGCTGTGGGATGCCAGCGTGGCCACATGTCTCTCTTCATGCGTTCAATGGGCGATGCCGGTCCTCGAACGCCGACTGTAAGTGATTATTGCATTTTTTGTATGTCTTCACCCTTTTGGGAACTGTGTGACACTATGTTAATAAATGTGTGTGGTGAACCCTGCACGAAAATCCTCATCATTTTTCCCCTCGCCATGCGCTGTGGAGAAGCGCACGGGGAGGTTCATGACAAAAGATGGCTTACAAAAATGAAATTGTTCTTTTTTTATAGAGGAAAACATGAAACCATGAGAGACTGACATGTTTACCAGCAAACCTGCTTCCTACAAGGAGGAAACGTGGAACAAAGTAGGAAATTACCGAATACAGCCCTTTACATCATCCAAAGTCCTCATCATCAGTGTCAACCCTGATAATGGCAATGTTATTTTTAACATCCATAAATTAGCTTATTAATATTTTATGATTCTGCTGAAATAGTCTATACTTATGTGGTGTCTGGCCAAATGAGCTCAAGACAAAACAAATATATAAAGAGGTTCTTTATTCTGAATTAAAAAAAACTGAGTTCTTTAAAATAGACAAATGTTAAAGGAAAACTGTTCACAAATTGAGTGCATTAACAACTGTAATGGCTTGTTTCCCTGTTTAGAGCACAACACAAAACCTACATTAACAAGAAAAACAACAGTTCTACTTATTAAACAGTAGAATACACCCATGATACTAACTTTTAGTCCACTTACAAATGCACATCTCAGCTCCCAACAGTTCTAAAACAACAAAAGAAAATACATCATCTTCAACTCAAGTCAGTGGCAACAATAAAACGTGAAATAACCCAATTAAAATACACCATAAATACCATCAATGATGAAGAAAACCCATGGCCCTCATCCCTTAGGCCTACAAGGTCACTTGGCCTTCCTCCACACCAACAAGCCTGTCAATATTGCACAAACACTTTTACCCCTTTAATAAATACAATACTTGGCAATCTATATCAACTCTTTAAAAACACATTCACATACTGTACGTACAAATACATTTCATAACATTTTACCTAAAATCACTGGCTTGTTCCAAACCTCGGGTGTGGCCTTCTGCTTGAGCTGTCTGAGCAGAACAAAAGAAGTTCCTGTTTCCTGTCAGGTATTTATAGTCTTCTCCCCCCTTCAGCTGCTGCCTACTAAAACCAGGAAAGAGGCTCACAAAATGCTACCGCCCCCTAGTGGAGAGGAGAAACCCCCCCCCCCCCCCATTCTTCCACCTAGCTACACTCTCCCCTGCTACAACATCAACGTCCCCGGTGACTTAACTTAAATTTCTAACTTCACTGATGGCTTCCCTGAAGAAAACAGTACCCATACTGGTTAACAACTGGGACAGTACATCAGGGCTAAGAAAAATTGAACTACAAACAGACCTAAGGAGATAATGAGGATTGGGATGAACCCCTATATTTGACCTTTGACTTCGACATGGTGCTGGAGTAGGTACTGTCACCTCAACATTATTCGGACTGTCACATGTGAGAGGAACTGCATCAGGTGTAGGTGAAACAGCTATTGTCTCAACCCCATCTTCAACCTCAGACACTGCAAATTCAACAGCCTGCTCCTCATCTCCAGTGACAATCTCTCCCTCTCCATCTCTGGGATCCAGAGTGGGATATTAAGTCACATCAACAACAACATATTCTGGGTCTAAGCCTAGATGTTCAGTAGAAATAGTGGAATGGGAATGGGGTGTAGGTGATTGGGAAACGCTACCCCTTAATCTGCTGGGTGCAGGAACAGGATGCATACAGGGCCTAAGATTAGTTCTATGGACCCTTTTAATGGGGCCACCCTCTACTGGCTCCGCTGCATGTGTGCTACCCTTGACCTCAACTACTCTGTACACTTTCGGTCCCCAAACATCTTGAATTTTATTTCTGCCCTGAGGCAAATGGCGAAGGTAGGACAACTGACCCACCTCTACTGGAGGACAGTGTACTTTATCCCTGCATGCCTCAAGTCTCTCTGCAGCCTTCTGCTCTGCGTATCATTTTACTCTGGCATGAACATCATTAAGACACTGCTGGTTTATGGATAACCAATCATGTTTCCTGTCAAATGTTTGTCCCTGCCCTAACAAAGCATCCACAGGAAGATGTGGGTGCATGCCAAACATAAGGTAATAAGGTGAGTAGCCTGTAGTAGCATGAGGAGTTACATTATATGCATAGACTAACTCTGGTAAATACTCAGGCCAACATCGTTTCTTTTCTGGAGATAGAGTGCGCAAGAGATCATGCAGGGTCCTATTAAAGCACTCACATTGTGCATTACCCTGTGGATGATGAGGTGTAGTGCAAGTCTTCTTGACACCATACAGTTTGCACAACTCCTGAACAACTTGGCTCTCAAAATTCCTACCCTGATCTGAATGTAGTCTCTCAGGCACTCCATATTTCATAAACCACTCCCTTAGAAGTATTTTAGCTGTAGTATCAGCTCTCTGGTCACACGCAGGAAATGCCTGTGTAAATTTAGTGAAAACATCAGTAACAATCAACACATTCTCCCAACCATCTGATGCAGGTTCCAACAAAGTAAAATCCACTGCAACAACCTCAAGCGGTCGAGTAGCTAGGAATGCATGCATAGGTGCTCAGATCTTTGGCTGTGGCATCTTAGTAAGTACACCCCTCTGACATCCCTTAATCCACTTCTCCACATCCTCATACATCCCAACCCAAAGACATCTTTGTCTCAAGAGATTCTGTGTACGTTCTATACCTTGATGTCTCATATCATTAAGAACACACTTGAGAACAACATCCTTCAAACACGCAGGTGACATGGTTCATTGACCCAGCGACAAAACACAGACTTCGAATTGATACAGTTACAGCAAGAATGTGTATGTTGGTGCGTGAGAGTGTAGGCAGGAGCAGCAGGGACAGAGCCGCACACCGTATGACCCAGCAACCCTAAAGACACACAAAGAGGGATTGTTAATGAGCGTCGTAGTTGGAGTTAAACAGTTACACTGTTGCTTACTGTGGGAGCAGATGGAGACAGGCTCAGGTTCAGCATGACGGCTACGTCCAGGAAGACAGTGTCCTTCGGTCGGGAGTGCAGCTCCTGCAAGTGAGTGTCTGGGGAGTTCGACGACGAAGGAGGGAAGGAAGAATCCGCCGCCACGGACTCCGCCTGTGCACAGGGGACTGGAAGACAGGGTGAGTTGAGGATTGCGCTTACGTGGATGGCTGGAGGGATTCTCCGGCGAGGAACAAAGCAGGCTTTGGATGAGATCACGACGAGTAGAAGGAGCTGGCGATGAAGCTGCTCTGGAGCATAGTGAGACATCTCCGCACCGCCAGTCAGGGCAGCGTGGAATAAATAGGCCAGCCAAAATGGGAACCAGGTGAGTGCGCAGCTGGGGATAATTAGCAGAGCAGGCCATGACAGTACTCCCCGCCTAATGAGCACCTCTTGGCAGTCGTTCCACCCTACCTGGGTGCGTCAGATGGAACTCCCTGATGAGATCTTTATCCAGCACACAAGCGGAACGCACCCAGGACCTAGCCTCCAGACCGTAGCCCTCCCAGTCCACCAGGTATTGCAGGCCGCGGCCCCGGCGATGGACGTCCAGGATAGCTGTCACACCCCACGCCGGACTGCCGTCGATCATCCTCGGAGGGGGTGGAGACCTGGGAGGAGGACACAGTGGGCTGGAAGACACAGTTTTCACTTGAGACACATGAAACGTGGGACATATGCAAAGGGAGGGGGACGATCAAGTCGCACAGACACGGGATTAATGATGCGGGAGATGACAAAGGGACCAATAAAACGTTTCATCATCTTCCGGCGTTCGGCCTTCAAGTTGATATTTTTAGTAGATAACCAAACCTGCTGGCTCACCTGGTATGACGGCGCTGGGGTCCTGTGGCAGTTAGCCACCACAGAGTTGCTTTCTGCCGTACGCCGCAGCGCTGCCCGGGTAGCCCTCCACAGCCGACAACAGCGTCTCAGGTGCACCTGGACTGATGGCACGGCAATGTCACCCTCCTCCTCGGGAAACAATGGGGGAGAATACCCAAGTGAAGCCTGAGACGGGGACATACCTGTAGCCAAAGAGACTGTTGAGTTGTGGGCATACTCAATCCACGGCAGGTAAGAACTCCAGGAGGCCGAGTTGTGTGATGTCACACACCGTGGTGCCACCTCCAACTCCTGGTTGGTCTGCTCACACTGGCCATTCGACTGCGGGTGGTAGCTGGATGACAGGCTCACCATGGCCCCAAGGGTGTTACAAAATGACCTCCAAACCTGAGAGACGAACTGGGGATCCCGATCAGAAACGATGTCTAGGGGAATCCCGTGCAGTCTCACCACATATTGGACCAGCAGGTCTGCTGTCTCCTTGGCCGTAGGCAGACCGAGAAGAGGGACAAAATGGGCCACCTTGGAGAACCAGTCCGCTATGGTGAGCACCGCGGTGTGGTTGTTGGAGGGAGGGAGGCCGGTGACGAAATCCAATGTCACATGGGACCAGGGCCTGCCAGGAGTCGGGAGAGGGTGGAGTAGCCCAGCTGGAGGTGATGAAGGAGACTTGCCAGTGGCACATTGAGGACAGGCATGGACGTATTCTCCTACGTCCTTCTGAAGAGATGGCCACAAGAACGAACGTTGCAGAAGCTCCTCCGTGCGCCGTCTCCCTGGGTGGCAGGCAAACTTAGAGGAGTGGGCCCATTCGATAACGTCACCCCGGACGGCCGATGGGACAAACATCTTACCCGCTGGCCCCCCGCCCGGGTCCATTTCCATCTCTTGTGCCCTCCTGATCTTCTCCTTGATCCCCCATGAAAGAGCGCCCCTGACACAGGAGGCAGGAAGGACTGGATGATCTTCAGGCTCCACGGCGTCTGTGGCGAATTGCCTCGAGAGGGCGTCCGGCTTGGTGTTCTTGGACCCGGGATGAAACATGATGGTAAAGTCAAATCGCCCAAAAAACAGGGACCAGCGGGCCTGGCGGGCATTCAGGCGCTTGGCCGTCCTAAGGTACTCCAAGTTCCTGTGGTCTGTCCAGACCACAAATGGCTGTGAGGCCCCCTCCAGCCAATGGCGCCACTCCTCTAGATCCAACTTAATGGCCAGAAGCTCCCTGTCGCCGATGCTGTAGTTGCACTCCGCAGGGGACAGCCGCCGGGAGAAGACGGCACATGGTCAGACCCGCCCATCCGCCAGGGAGCGCTGAGATAAGACGGCCCCCACTCCAGAATCCGAGGCGTCCACCTCCACCAGACACTGAAGATCAGGATCCACCTGCACCAGAATGGGGGACTCAGAGAACTGCCTCTTGAGGTCTGCAAAAGCCATAGCCACCTCTTCCATCCACTGAAAGTGCACTTTGGTCGACGTGAGGCGCATCAGGGGAAGGGCCAGGCTGCTGTAGTTCTTGATGAACCGACAGTAGAAGTTTGCAAACCCCAGGAACTGCTGGAGCTGCTTCCTGGAGGATGGGGTCGGCCATTCCACTACCGCCTTAATTTTCCCAGGGTCCGGGAGGATCTCCTTATGCGAGATGATGAACCCCAAAAAGGATGTCTTGGAGGTGTGGAACTCACACTTCTCCGCCTTGACATAAAGTTGGTTCTCCAACAACCGCTGCAGCACTCACCTTACATGCATCTGATGTTCTTCTAGGGATTGAGAAAAAATCAGAATGTCATCAAAGTAGACAAATACAAAAAAACCCAGAAAATCCCTCAGCACATCATTAATAAGCCGCTGGAATACAGCAGGCGCGTTGGTAAGCCCAAAGGGCATTACTAAGTACTCAAAATGACCACTGAGGGTGTGAAAACCTGTCTTCCACTCATCCCCCTCGCGGATCCGCACCAGATGGTAGGCATTGCGCAGATCCAGCTTGGAGAACCTGGATGCCCCCTGGAGAGAGTCAAAGGCCGAGTTAAGCAAGGGAAGGGCGTATTTGTCCTTAATGGTAATGTTGTTTAGTTCCCTGAAATCAATGCATGGTCTTAAAGAGCTGTCCTTCTTGCCAACAAAAAAGAACCCCGCCCCCACTGCCGAAGAGGATGGACGGATTATGCCCGGACTTAGGGACTCCTTGATGTAAGCTTCCAAAGCTGCCTGCTCCGGCGGGGAAAGGCTATACAGCCGGCAAGATGGCAGCAGAGCTCCCGGACGGAGGTTAATGGCACAATCATACGGCCAGTGAGGGGGTAGGGATAGGGCCTGGGACTTGCTGAAGACGGCTCCACGGTGATGATATTCAGGGGGAACTTTGGACAGGTCCGGGGCCGAGGCGGTGGGAGACTCCAGGGGAATGGATGGCAAGC
This sequence comes from Pholidichthys leucotaenia, assembly GCA_020510985.1. NCBI lineage: Eukaryota > Metazoa > Chordata > Actinopteri > Cichliformes > Pholidichthyidae > Pholidichthys > Pholidichthys leucotaenia. Next base: position 14,929,897 of record CM035844.1, read on the forward strand.
AAGCAGCTGACTGGAGACAGGCGCTGAGACAGAATGAGCTCCATGACCTAATATTACCTTAGCGCCAATCAATTGTGGGGTTATGGAGGCGTAGCCAGGGAAAACCAAGGATCACCGGGGACGATGAGATCGGTAACACAAAGAACTGTAGCTCCTCCCGATGATTCCCCGAGATGATGACCGACACCGGGGCAGTTTGGTGGGTTACCATGGCCATGGGGCTTTAGACAGTGCAATCAGTTGTAGCGGGGTTTTGAGGGGAAATCAGTGTAGGCCCAAACGGGTTGCCAGGTCTCGAGAAATAAAGCTTTGCTCTGCCCCTGAGTCGATTAATGCCTGTGTGGGTATTTCAGTGTGTCTATGAAAGAAACAGATGGGAAGAAGGAGTCTAGATAGGGGGTTAGGCTGAGGCGAGTCAATGAGTTCCCCCTACTGCAACGCACGGACCCCCCCTTTTGGCCGAATCGGGCAAGATGTTACCTCATGCTCTTCGCTCCCGCAATACAGGTACAACCCCAGCTCCCAGCGGTGCTGTTTCTCCGCCGAAGGCAACCTAGATTGTCCTACTACCGTGGGTTCCGGGGTCTTAGAGGAGTCAGCAGGTGGCAGAGCCAGAAGGGGAGTAGGTGGAGCGCAGCGGGGCTGTGACCCTGAGCGGCCATGGAATTTCTGCTCTGCCGCCCGCTCCCTCAGCCTATTATCTAGACAAATGACTAGGGATATTAGCTCAGATAGCCTAGCCGGCTTTTCTCGAGGGGCTAGCTCATCCTGGAGACTAGGACTAAGGCTCCTAAGGAAGATGCTACACAGAGCGGCGTCCTCCCAACCCACTTCGGTAGCCACTATCCGGAAGTCCACCGCATAATCAGCTGCAGCCCTAGTTCCCTGCCTCAGGTTCAGCAGCCGAGAGGTGAGCACGCTGTCTCGGTCTGAATGATCAAACACTTCATTGAATTCATCAATAAACTGACCATAAGTCATGCTAGTGTAGTCGGCCCTAGCCATAACTGTGTAAGCCTATGCTAGCGCCCTTCCCTCCAGCAAATTAATCACATAGCTGATCTTACTATGGTCCGAAGTAAAGTCCTCAGGTAACCGCTGGAAAACCACCCCGCATTGCATGACGAAGCCCCTGGTGTCACCGAGCTTACCGCTAAAGCGATTGGGGGTCGGAACGGGAGTGAGCCGCGCCGGGGACCCCTGTCTGGGCTGGTTAGCTGGGATGCTACTGGGAATAGATTGGGCCTGTGACAAAGGCTGGAAGTTAGTTAATCGGTCTAACCAATCTGTGACATGGGCTAATTGGGTCAGAATAGACTGCTGCTGATAAGCCAATTGATCAATTCGAATTTCCATGTGGTTGACACGGCGCACCAAAGTGCTGTCAGCTGGGTCATTCTGGTGGAGATGTACTGACATGGTTCATTGACCCAGTGTCAAAACACAGACTTCGAATTGATACAATTAGGTTTATTTACAGCAAGAATGTGTATGTTGGTGCGTGAGAGTGTAGGCAGGAGCAGCAGGGACAGAGCGGCACACCGTACGACCCAGCAACCCTAAAGACACACAGAGAGGGATTGTTAGTGAGCGTCGTAGCTGGAGTTAAACAGTTACACTGTTGCTTACTGTGGGAGCAGATGGAGACAGGCTCAGGTTCAGCATGACGGCTACGTCCAGGAAGACAGTGTCCTTCGGTCGGGAGTGCAGCTCCTGCAAGTGAGTGTCTGGGGAGTTCGACGACGAAGGAGGGAAGGAAGAATCCTCCGCCACGGATTCCGCCTGTGCACAGGGGACTGGAAGACAGGGTGAGTTGAGGATTGCGCTTACGTGGATGGCTGGAGGGATTCTCTGGCGAGGAACAAAGCAGGCTTTGGATGAGATCACGACGAGTAGAAGGAGTTGGCGATGAAGCTCCTCTGGAGCGCAGTGAGACATCTCCGCACCGCCAGTCAGGGCAGCACAGAATAAATAGGCCAGCCGTAATGGGAACCAGGTGAACGTGCAGCTGGGGATGATTAGCAGAGCAGACCATGACAGCAGGTAACAGAAGTTGCTTGCATTCACCCTCCTGCACATTTCCAATGATGCGGTACAAAAGTTCATAAATTTTCCTAATCCTTGGCCAGTGTCTTAGTAAAGAAATCACTGACTTTGTCAATCCCTTTCTTTCATGATAAGTGGGCTTTTCCTGCTTGTCCCAAAACTGCTTAAAAGATAGATAGATAGATAGATAGATAGATAGATAGATAGATAGATAGATAGATAGATAGATAGATAGATAGATAGATAGATACTTTATTTCAAACAAAAAAGTATAACAAAAACAAAACAAATGACAAATGCAATAAAGTAACAGTATACAGTGTTCGAAAGGGAGAAGGAAGAAGTGAACACTTATTAATTCCATCTCCTCTTTTCCATAAATACACCCATGTGAATTATATACAAATTACCACATTTAAGACCCCAAGTAAACAGTTAACTGTATTTTGTACATATCAACATTAACACCCATCCATCCTAACATACGTTGATGTCCATACATCAAAACCAGCCTCAAACAACACAGATATACACAGTACTGTCCCACCCACCATTCCATAGTGTCCCATAGTGTCCCAGAGTGAGCATAGTGAATCGTACATATAAATACTACCCTTCTAACATATATCCTTTCAGCAAATAATGTTTATACCTCTTTTTGAATTGAATTCTGTTTGTACATAGTTTCAGTTCCAGCTCCAGACTGTTCCACAAATCCACCCTACAGACAGATATGCACATACTTTTCTTGGTTGTAAAGTTTAAGTCTCCTCTCAAATTATGATTGTCTCTTTTTTTAAATATTTTTTGTATATTACTAACTAACTAACCTGCACTTATATAGCGCTTTTCTTAGTTGGGAGTTGATTATTAATTGCCCTGTACATTACTTGTGCTGTCTTAAATTTAACTAAATCGATGAACTTTATGACATGTGACTTTAAAAACAACGAATTAGTATGGTCTCTATATCCTACATTATTTATTGTCCTTATAGCTCTTTTTTGTAATGTGCATATTGACTGTAGGTTGATCTTGTAGGTGTTTCCCCAGACTTCTACACAGTAGTTAAGATAAGGTAATGTAGCATCATCGTCTCCTCAAACCAAGACAGAAGATCACTTCTCTCCATTTTACAGGAATTTCACTTTATTCCTTATACAGGGAATACCACTTTTCTGCATGTTACAGGAATATCACTGGCTTTTATGTCGACTCATCCAGGCCTCTTCCAGGCCTGACCAAAGATGTTTGCTTTCCCAGGATCCCAATGTAAACAGTTGCCTCTTGCAGAGATTGTAAGGACCAGAATTTGCTTTTAAAGGATCAAAGGAACATAAACTCAGGAGACCAGACCTCCAACATGAACACTGCATTTGGATAACGTACCTTTTCACAGGAAACCAATGTTCTTAAAAGAGTCATAAACCGCTTAATCCAACGGGTTTATAGCCCCACGATACTACCCAGGTTTCCTCCCCAGGTACCATGGACCTAAAAGAAATCATCCACAGCTCAACAGTACCTCCTAGCGGATACCTACGGAATATGTTTTCAGTATGTAGGATGACTTTTAATTTGTTCTAAACATTAAGTTTCTTTCAGCTTATCCTCTGGATCCTAAGGACACTGAAAATCATCCCTCTTTTATCACCAACCATGGTTTGCTGCATTTTTACCTAAATGTGAATGCATGTATTATAATTATGTATAAGAAATGTTATATTCATGAGTGTTATTCAAACAAATGTAATATTGGAGTAATGGTATAAATGCATGATCACCAAATATTAACCAAGTCATTTAATCTAGTTAGATTTTATATTGAGCATCTAATGTCATAAGAACTGACTGAGTGTTGATTTTTCTCTGCAATTTCATGGGATGGTGTCTTCGTTTGATTGGCTGCTCTCAAACAAAGAAATGTTCTCACATTGGATGGCAGCCATTTCAAACTGCTTCTGAAAAAGTCGATTGGTCAGTCTTGCGATTGACATCATCAGTTTTACGACCCGGCGAGGTAACTTTAAAAGAGAGAAGTTAGATTTGAGTTTTAGAAATAGAAGAAGTTAGTAACAATGTAACAAGAACAGCAAGATAGAGAACGGTGAGAGAATTAAGAATTAGAAACACACAAAGAAGAAAGAAAGAGATTTTGAGAAAGATTAGGAACTAAATTAAGATTAAAGAAGCAGAATAGTAATCTAGATCTCAGAAGAAGATTTTATTCCACCATTTCAAGGTCCTGTGAAGTTTTATGCTATCTAACCTGTTCTTTGTGAAGTTGGTCAAGTCTTTCGTTATTTTCTGATTACTGAGGAGAAACCACTTTTTTTCTTTAGAGCTCGTTCTTTTAGAGAATCAAATTCTCAAACTTTTTCCTTCACCTCAGAAGCCATTCTTATCCTAGTAAATATTTTTCTCATTTTTTTTCATGACTTTTCACGCCATTAGAGTGGACCTTTAATTTTCCTAATTTAAAGTGAACAGAGACTGAGAAGTTTCTCCTTCAGTTTTTTTTGGTCTATCCCGCTACAAGAGACCTCAAATTTGGACTCTTTTCCAAGGACTTTTCACGCCGCCCTGAGACAAACCATCCACGGCTGCAACTGTCTCCTTGAAGGGTCCCCCAGCTGAGTTATCACCTCCACGGCTGTGAGGACAGCAGCCGCTTCCTCCGATGTCCTAACTTCAAAACCCAACGGTACTGACCCGCGGAAACATGGACCTACAGCTGTTGTGTGAGTGAAGCTCTTACTTTTCTTATCTCCTGGGTTAAAACGTGATGTCCTAACAATTAAATTACAATTGAATATGGCCCGTATTTCAGGGCTCATTTAGTCTCTCAGCCACAGGATAAAGCTATAAACTGAAGGAAAACTCTTAGTCATTTTTAAGTAACTGCCCTTAAATTTTTGTAGATTAATTCAGAAGTTATTTTTAGATAATTAGCTTATGAATTTTCCCCATAAAATTGCATTGTTTTGTTAAAACATCTCAGCCTCATTTACTGTTGAAACATAAGTCTGGTTCCTCCTTGGTTCTACAGAGGTGTAACGCTGGATTTTATGTTCAGGAATCCAATATCAGTTGATGTGATATATTACGCTGTCATCATTTAAATCTGTTTATTCATCATTTGAACGCCATGCCATGTAACCTGAATGAGTTTAATAAAAGGGTGAATGAGAGAAGTTGAAGTGTTTTTCTTTCGCATATACATGTTTCCTAATCACGACAGGACAAGAACTCACTGAAACTTTGAGACTGATTCATTAAGTAATTGAAGGTACAAAATTAAATAAAATTAAAGTTATAATTATTGTCCGTTAGGACTGGTGCCCCTTTTACGAGTGCTTTTATTTAATTTAGTGGGTGTAGAAGTGATGGTTTAACTCCGCCCCCTTTCACACCCACTATTAAATAAAATAAATAATTCCTGTACCTTATGACAAATATTTTATTTAGGCAATTCATGCTACAGTTATTTGTGCCCTGTGTGAGGCCTGTGTAATTGGGAAACGTATATGCAAAAGAAAAATCATTGAAATCATAAGCTGCTTTTTTTTCCCCTGCAAATATTGATCCACTTTATTCGGAGAGCCTGTGTTTGTCTGGGAGAGAGAGAGAGGCCTGTCTCCTCCTGCCTGTGTGTCTGCTATGCTTGTTTACCTAACCTCCCGCTGAGGAGTCTGGTCTGATAGCTGCAAAAGGGGGGGGTGAATGATTCACCCACTAAGGTCAACAGTTTTTGATGCATAAAAAAAAGAAGAAGTTCTAAGCAGTATTATATGCTGGATTGAGAAAAATAAAGGCCTAGAGTGACAGAAACGCGAAGAAAACCGTCCTGTCTCTCGCCAGTTTAACCTTCCGGCGATTATCCCGAAAGGAGTAATTAAACTGGCCAGTTCTGTAATTACCCAAGCATGGTGACGTCAGATTAAGCTGGACGCGGTTTGATCTGGTCACTGAATAAACCGCTGGGGAAGTAGCACTAAACTATACCCAGAATTAAAGGGGTAACATTATTTGTGAAAGTTGGAGATTAAACTCTCATTTTGAAAAGCAAGGCGTGGCGTGTCGATAAGACTCGGCGCCCGCATCACGTGTCACGTGAACACGCACAGTCGCGCACGTGACCGAAAGGCGTGCACGAAAAACTGAGCATGAGCAGAGTAAGTGTGCAGACGCCATTTTGAAGGCGCTAAGAGGGAGTCACCCTAGCCGCCATTTTGAGTGAGACCAGTAGACCCGCCCAGAGCGACGTCACCAGTGTCTCCTCCTCCTGGGAGGGCAGCGATAACTGCCTCCATCGTGTGGTCAACTATAGGAGTTGCATTTCTTGCATGAATGCACGCTCGGATTAAAGCAGAGCAAATCTATTAAGTTGATTTATAATCAAACAGAGCTTCCAAATTAACTTTAAATCAATCCGAATTATCCGGAACAATCTAAATTTAAACCCAAATCAAAGTTTTATCCCAAGAACCAAAAGGAAAAAGAAACTTGTGGGTTTGAAGTTTGTTCTCATTGGTGGAAGAGCTTTTGACTGCATATATAAACAGTGAAAGAACATAGAAGCATAGACTTTGTATTTACTCACATATGTTAACCACATATTTTAATCTTTTTAGTTAAAAGCATATATTCACACATCTTACGCTAAAAGTCTGCTAACTTTTGAAGCTATATATATGTGTTTTGTTTTTAAATATCACTTTGTGCGATTTTTTTCACAGGAAGCCATTCAACTTAGGGACTCAAATAAATGACAATGTTCATTTAGACTCAAGTTAATGTTAATCCTGTGCATGTTGGTAAAAGATTTAGTGATTTACTAAATATTTAACCAAAAAAATTTTTTTTTTCAAAATTAGGAAACCACATTCAGCAATTAACACTTGAAAGCTTTAGCTTATTTACAGTCAGTGTTGCTTTTGATTCATGTTTCCTCCCCAGAAGAAGGAAAACATTTAACCAACTCATTTTTTCTCACCAGGATTTGAAATAAGTCAAAAGGTGAAAACTTTGAATAGTCTGTAAAACATTTTTTTCTCCTCTTTTTAAATAATCGTTTAATCCTAAGGAAGCCTTAGTGACAATATGCAAAGACAATTCATTTGTTTCCTAACTTGTAAATATTAAAACATTGAAAGGCTTTAAATGAAGATAAGCTTTAACAAATAGAACAAAGCCAATTCTAACTTTAAAACAAAGTGAAGACTTATACTGTAACCCTAAAGCCTTAAAGCATTTAACCTTTTCTATTTTTGTTGCTTTCTTTTTCTTTTGTAAATAAAATCATTACTTTCAAGTGAGATTCAGCAAAAATTCACAACCTAGTTGAGGACTATTCCAAAACTACACTTTGATAACTGAACTGAAAGAAGTCAATCGACACAAATTTTTTTTTGCTTTTGTCTTGTGAAATACAAATCAAAATACAGTGTCAACAAATAAATTAACACGTATTCCACATTTCTAAAGAATTCCAAAATATTTGCTTTCCTTCTTACAAGCCTGGAAGTTGAAACAAACTCCAAAAAGAAGCTTGTAATTACCCTCACTGTAAAACAACACTCAAGGTTAACTCTTGACTCACAACTTTAGCTATAATCAACGAATTGATTTCAAGCTAAGCGTTACACAAACAGTCAAACATGTCGAGTCCACTTGACGAATTAAATGACCTTCAAGTAACATTGGAAGAGTTGGCTTCTGACCTTATACCCGGTTTCTCCAAACAAGTTCAGGATACTCCACCAAAAGATTTGAAGCAAATCACGGAAAAACTTTTGGATGAATGCGAAGCTAACCCACCGAAAGCAAAGGAAATCCCCGGTGTGTTAGGGAAGTTTGCACTAGCATTAGTTGCAAGGCTAAAACGAGCTGAAACCCAAGTACTCTACACTGAAAAGGAACTGGTGAAACGACAAACAACCATCCTTTCTCTTCAGGAAGAGAACAAATCCCTTGTGAAAAAGCAGGAACAAGCTCGCCTAGAGAAAGAAGACACCCAAGCTACGCTTGATCAGACGTTGCTAAATCTGGAACAAGCAGAGGAAGAAAAGCAACGACTAGAAAACGACAATACCTCACTTCAGCAAGAAAACGAGGAATTGAAAACCGCCCTGCCTCACAAAGAGAATCAACTCAAGGAAGTTGAAGGTCAATTGGACGAAACAAGCTCCGATTATGGGAAATGCAAACTGCTCCTACGAGAAGCACAACAAGGTCTTCAGGACGTCAAAGAAGAGCTGGAAGACCACCGCAAACAAAGGGATCCGAGACCAGAAGCCATGAACAGGCCGGTTCCCTCGACAAAGGGGGGCATCCCCTCATGGGATGGGGACTCCCCTGGCTCACACTCACCTGACCTGTTCAGACCCGAACGGCAACGCGAAAGACGTTTGCAAATTCCATCCGATGGAGATCTCAATAAGATCGCTCGTCACATCACGAAATTTAACCCCTCAACCAGTGGGTCACCTGATACCAGGGCTTATTTGCAAGACACTGACTACTACTTGCGTAAATACCCTGATGCTACGGTTGACGACTGCATTTATTTGATCAAGTTGACATCCAACAGGTCGGTATCAAAATTTATAAATTGTCAACCATTTGACATCAAGATGAACCACCGGAAACTCTATGAAGCCATCGAAAAAGAGTTCTCCGACGACTGCTTACAGTCTAGGGCTAGCGACAGCCCTAGCTGTGAAACAGGATCGCTTAGAGCCCCCACAGGCATACTACCAGCGACTCCTGCGCGCATATTTTGGATCTCAAAACACACCTGAGATGGAAAAAGACCACAATTTCAAGGCTCTTTTCATTCGGAATCTCCATCCCACGATTGGACACCACCTTGGAGTTATGGCTAACCCAAAGACAAACTCGATAAACCAACTAAGAGAGTTTGCACATTATGCATTCCAGAAACAGTGACAAAGCAATCAGAAGCATACCGAGTTTACCACGGTGTTAGCTGTTAACACCGCATCAGACACCCTGGACCTAGAGGGCGCCCCAAGGCCAGCCCCTGTTCCAGCATCTCGGTCACAAATAAAACGACGACAGTCCTCTAGTCAAGATAAGTCGAGTCATGACCTAGAAAATTTTTTGACACCAAGTTCCAAGCCAACATCACCAAAACTTGACTACCGTCGGAGACTAAGCCCACCAGGTAAGTCACGAGAATACGGTACGGATACCCGGGATGACAGATATCGATTTCGACACTCGCATAACTGCAGGAGGTTGTCACCTCCTTCGTACCGCCGGAAAAACTTCGACAGGGAAGCAAGACCTCCCCCTGGAAAGTTTAACTCCAAACCCTGGGAGAAGAAAGAAAAGCCCATTTCCAGCCAAGAAGACCTGGAAACTCTCCAACGCATACTTGATGAACTGAAGAGAAAAAAGGAGGCGAAAGAGGACAAGAAACCAGATGTCCTAGCCATAAATATTGTGACCACCCCAAACGATCCTTTAGGTTTGCCACAAGTCAACCCTGAGGAATCTCCTACTACAAAGGGGAAGGATACTGAAGACACAACCGAGCATCCTCCACCCAAAACTCAGGAGGAGCTCCAAAATGCAACGCCACCCAGTGCCATTTTGGTAGTCCAGCTACCTGGGAAACCTCACTCGCCCGAAACCGGTGACTCTTTAATCTGCGTTGAACCACCGGTCCAAGAATTTCTTTGTGATTTAACCGAGAGGGGGGTTGCACGAAAATTTTTCCTGTCATTGACCCTGGAAGATGTGATGACGCACGAAGCCATACTGGATACCGCAGCGGACATCACACTCATGTCGCGTGACCTTTTTGAAAACCTACGTGTCACTGCTAACCTTGCGCACAAAGACTTGAAACTAAGACCTTGCTCCTTAGCTATTCAACCTTATGCACCCTCAAACACGACTGTGTCACACATGTCATTGATAAAAATCTCCATTGGGCCCATGACCTTGATCCACCCGGTCTATGTGTCCAATCTCAACTCAATTCCATTGCTGATAGGCAAGGATCTACTTAATCGCTTTGAGCCTCTGATAGACTTCAAGAATCTCAAGCTATGGGCTCAAGTTCAACAACCTCTTCCAACCACTCTACCTGAAGCAACTGGATCACAGTGCTACACTCTTGACACCTTGGATGTTCCAGGAGTCAACCCACTCGCACTGCTGACCCAACAAAGTTTGACGGAAGGTGACCTTGGGGACCGGAATGAAACAGGCACCCCTTTTCAGGTCACCACATCTGACAACCCAACCTTAAATGAACACAGTTCATTCCTTTGCACCCTAAAACCAGGGGCAGCCAACGAAGAGTACTGCCCTCAAGTAGTCAAAGGACTAGTTATCCAAAGCTCCCGCGTAGAAGACGTGGTACTGGCTCTCTGGGCTGATAAATCCGCAATCAGCCAGACACTTTTCGACTCTCTACACAAGAAATACCCTGACCTTATGGTCACTAACAAGTCTTTTCATTTCCCTGCTGGGACCAAATCAAACAAAACATTGGTCGCCACAAGTATCTGCGCCCTCCACCTTCAGTGGAACCACAGACTGCTAACGAATCTCTTCTTGGTCGTTCCCGATCTACAACATGCAGTCTACATCGGCAGTGATCTTCTTGTGAGACTTGGAACCCAGGTTGATACCATAAACAATGTCTTATGGTCTCTCACCCTAGTTCGAGACGCTCACTCTAAACCAGATCTTGACACTCTAAAGTCAGGCCAGACCATCCCTGAGGAGTGCCAGGTACTGAACACTCAACATTGTCTCATACCTGCTAATGTCATGTGCTACCCGGTCCAACTATGCATTCAGACCAGACAGAAACTTATGCATCCACAGGCATTTTTCCAACCGGCTCCTTTGCTTGATGATCTAGGCTTAACTCTGGAGGCCATGCCCCTTCTAAGCTTAGACTACAGAACCACCACATTACCGGTAAACAACCCCACGGCAGAGACCATCGTCCTGCCCAAGGCCACGCCTCTTAGCTGGCTCATCACCACAGATTTCCACGATTTTGAACTGACTGTTCCTGTGCTAGGCGGCCTCCCTGATTCTCTTTGGGCCGACTCTCTTGAACCTACAGTCATTTACACTAAGCCTTCTAAGGCCATCGCTCTTCAGAATCAGAATCAGAATCAGAAAAAGATTTATTGCCAAGTACATTAACAGATCACTGATAACATACGAGAGAATTTGACTTGACACAGAAAATGAACCTGCATTTCCAGTGACACGGCTGCATCGGGGACGCGCCTGCCAATAGGATGGTACAGATAAGAAATCATACAATAGGAAGGAGCAAAAAAATCATTGAATTCAGAATATTGACCATAAGTAATCAATATTATGATTACAAAGACAAAAAAAGCCCACGATGCACATTCAAGACCAGAGTCCACAGGACACAAGGAGAGCAGTGAATGTTATCTTGTTGTCAGTTTCTGGGTCAGTGTGGATGTAGTGTTGAAGCAATGTTGTATCAATATGAGCACAAGGACACTTTGGCAGAAGATGTTTTGTCTGGCTGCAGCAATTGTCCTTGGCAATTGTCCCAAGCAGCTACTGTCCAGAGGCCGTGTGCTCAGTGTTTTGAAAAACAAAGACTGGGGATTATCAGGAGGATTTTTGTAAGGGAAATTGAGCCAAATAGACTGAACACAGAGAAAGAACTTTATTTTCTTCTGCAGATTCAGTGCTTAATCCTTCATTGCGAGGGCTTTGAGTCCGTCGTGGATAGACTTAAGCGTAGATGTAATCCACCTTCCGAGACAGTTCTCCATTTGTCGCTATCAAAGTCTCCTCCATTTTTCCAATTTGATGGATGCACCTCGCGTGGCCAGCATTTTGATAGGTTGTATCCATCTTCAGCAATTTGCGGTACACCAGGACAATCCCAGTTCCAATCAGAACGATCCCAGTCACCATTATTACGAAGATATACAAATCTTCAATATCTTCGATAGAGAGATTACTCAGGCACAAGATCCTCCAAACACTTGTCACCCGTAAATAGCCCGCTGGAGCCGTCCCTGCGGGGCAAACAGCTTCCCCCGGAGCACTGTTCCTTGTTGAAAAAATAGTGTCAATTGCGTTCAAAGCCCAGCTTATCAATTCCATAATTTCTTTTCGATAATCAGCAGTAGACGCAGACAGACAACAGCAAGCTGGGATCCAGTTAGTTAGGGAAGTGGGGAGCTAGAGCAGAGAGAAAAGAGAGAAGCGTCTACTCTCCTTGAAGAGCGGAAGTGAAGACACTCTTGACACTCTTGTGTCAATGCCAACCCCTGACAAAGAGTCAGTGGGACGAATCGACTTGACCAACAATGACCAAATGCTTGTCCAAGCAATTGAGCTCCTTCCATCGGAGTTCGATCAGCAAACCAATGACAATCCCAGCGATGCTCCACCAAAACCAGTCCTCACTATCGCTGAAGAGATTGCACAGGTGGTAGCTGATGCTGATGCCCTAACCTCTGACGAAGAACGTGAAAAACTTCACCAAGTTCTTCTTAAATATGAACAATCCTTCTCCAAAGACTCCTTGGACTGTGGACTAACCGCAATCCACTCAGTACGCATTCCTACACCACCTGACGCTCCTCCAACCTACGTCAGGCAGTACAAGATTCCCTTGGCCTCGTACGGCCCAGTACAAGAAATAATCGATGATTTACTGGACCGTGGCATAATCAGGCCATGCAACAGTACCTACTCGGCCCCCTTATGGCCTGTCCTAAAGCCCAATGGTAAGTGGAGACTCACCATTGATTACAGGAAATTGAACACTCAAGTTCCTCTCTCTAGGTGGCCCATGACTCAACTGGAGCAAGAACTCCCTAGAGTCAAAGACGCCAAATACTTCTCAACACTGGACATTGCTTCTGGTTTTTGGACAATTCCTGTCCAAGCTGAAGACCAACACAAACTGGCCTTCACGTTTGCGAATCGCCAATACACATTCACCCGATGCCCTTTCGGTTATGCTAACTCTCCTGCAGAGTTCAACATTTTCTTGAACAAAGCATGTCCAGACACCCGAGACAGAGGTAACCTCATCTATGTTGACGACATTCTCATTCGGAGTCCAACTCTGGACACCCACCTCACTGAAATCGACCATGTCCTTGGCCAGCTCACGTGAGCTGGAGCCAAAATTTCTCTCTCCAAATGCCAATGGTGCAAAACCAAAGTCAACTATGTTGGTCTCTTGGTAGGATCCAAAGGGGTCCTACCACAAACGGCACGAATTCAAGGTGTGCTAAACATCAAAGCCCCTACCGACATCTCTGAACTCCGGAGCTTCCTAGGGGTATGCAACTACTCACCTCAGTTTATTGAGGATTATGCAGACTTGGCAAAACCCCTTACAGACCTCCTACGAAAGGATACCCCTTTCATTTGGTCTGAGGCTCAAGAACAGGCTATGCTAGCGTTGAAGCAAAAGTTATGCACAGCACCATGTTTGGCCTATCCCAACTGTGACCAGCCATTCTTCCTACAAGTGGGGTTCTCTGCCAACCGCTTAAGCGCTGGATTATACCAAATCTACGACCACGACAAACGAGTCGTGGCCTATGCCAGCAAAACCCTCTCTGGTCCGGAACTGAAATACTCGGACTGCGAAAAAGCCCTTCTGGCCACTGTATGGGCAGTCAAACATTTCTCCAACTATGTAGGAGGCCAGAGAATCACAGTTGAGACTCACCACCAACCAGTAGTCTTCCTTAATAGTCAACGCATCAGAGAAGGCATTGTAACAAATGCCAGAATAGCCTCCTGGTTAATGGCTCTACAAAGCTTTGACGTGGAGGCCCGCTACGCACAAAAGTTAAGAAGCCCTCTCGGCACAGACTTGGCTGCCTGCCAACGGTGCTCTGAGGACACTCCAGGACCATCCATTCGTGCAGAGCCACCTACAGTCACTGAAGACCCAAACCATCACTACTTTGACCAGAACATCTGTCAAGATATGGTCACCGCTTATGTCGATGGTTGTTCTTTTCACCATGAAACTCACATTCGTGCTGGTGTGGGTGTGGCATGGTTGAACAATCAGCCTTGTGAACCCCACAACTATCAACTGGGTTCCCAATCATCCCAGTATGCGGAAATTGCAGGTGTGCTCATTACACTGCAACTTGCCATAGACCATGGCATTCGCACATTGGTCATCTGCACTGACTCCAACTATGCACGCCTCAGTTTCACTTGTCATTTGGCACTCTGGAAGGCCAAAGGTTTTGTAACCTCCAACCGCAAGCCGGTTAAACATCAAGACCTTTTCAAGGCATGTGATCACCTGGTCACCTCCAACAACCTCCAGGTGTACTGGAAAAAGGTCAGAGGTCACTCGCGCACACCAGGTCAGGACAAAGAATGGAATGACCTTGTGGACTCACTTGCAAAACAAGGAGCCATACAAGGCACACCCTGGTCCTTTGATTATGATCAGGTGCCAACTTCACAGTCCCACCCACCCACCCCTACAATCTGTGCAGTCACTAGGGCCCAGACTAACAGGGCCCAAGACACGACACAAACCACAGGTCCCCTTGCGGTTGACCCTGTTTTCAGTGACGCTGACGTTATCTCTCTTCAAACCCTTGACCCTGGGATCCACAAAATGATACAATATCTCTCGGATCCTGCACTTAATGCACCATCCAATTCGGATCTCGCTGACACTCCAGACTTAAAACCACTTTTTGCCACACGATCGTCCTTGCAGCTGCGAAATGGCATTCTAGTTCATGTTTCCGATGAACTCCCTGCGCCTACACTTGTGGTCCCTCGTAACCAGAGGGGGGTGATGATTGTTCATGCCCATGACCTCCCAACTGCAGGACACAAAGGCGTCAAAGCGACGTACAACGCGCTCAAACAAGTGGCATATTGGCCATACATGCGAAAGGATGTAGCGGACTACATCAAGGGATGTCTCGTATGTTGCCAGTTTCAACCAACCAACCCAATTCATCGATCACCCCTACAGAAAAGAGACATTTCATTCCCATGGTCTGACCTCCAAATTGACTGGGTAGGTCCCCTTCCACGGTCAGCCAGAGGAAACAGATACTTCCTCACAGTCACATGTGCTTTCACCAAATGGGTCGAGTGCCTGCCTGCTCCTAATGACACGGCAGAAACCACGGCCTACTTGTTGATGAACCATGTATTGTCTAGATTTGGTCTGCCAAGCCGAATCAACTCTGACCGCGGCACTCATTTCACCGCCGAAGTCATGCGACAACTGTGGGAAACCTTGGGAGTTAAAGCTAACTTCCATATTAGCCACCACCCACAATCCTCTGGACAGGTTGAAAGAACCCACCGAACTGTGATCAACATACTGAAGAAGTATGTTTCACCACACCAAAAAGACTGGGATGTAAAACTCCCGCTGGTCTTAATGGCCATCCGAGCCACACCCCATGAAGCTACGGGGGTGTCACCTTTTGAAATGATGACAGGCCGGCAAATGACTTTGCCCCTACATTTACTCTACCAACCTGGAGAAGCCAGTGTTGCTACAGCTTACACTACTCACCAGTACATGACTGACCTGACCAAACATCTCCAACAGACTTTTGCCTTTGCCCAAAAACATTTGGACCGATCAGCTGAAGGACGCAAAGCCTACTACGATCAGAAAGCCTCGCATGACAAACTCCAAGTGGGAGACAAGGTTTTCTATTATGCTTACATTCCTCAGACAGGACAGACCAACGCACGAGCAGGAAAACTCGCTCGGAAGTTCCTCCCCAGGTGGACAGGTCCACACACGATCACAGATAAACTCTCTCCGGTCGTTTACCAAATCAAAATAAGCAAAGGTCGCCAGGACCCCATCTCCAAATGGGTCCATCATAATCAAATCAAAGCTTACAAAAACCCCATGGGACTCGTCGGGGACAACACTGTTCAATTAAGTCAGTAAACAAACCTAAAATCTTGTTTGCGCCCGATAGATAACTGTTAGCTGACTATCAGCCTCAGGCACGCTCGGTCGCATTTCTCTTCCTCAATCAGGTAACTGCATTAAACCTTCAAAAGGAGAAAGTTAACCCAAACTAACTGACTTCCTTAAAATCTAACTTTAAAAGACCCTGCAAAATTTCATTCAGTGTCATCAAGTTACTATTTCAAAGTAGTACACACAAAATCAACAACATCACTAGCTTAAGTCAATAATCACAAAACCCTCTAAAGGTGATAAAACACTAATAGCCTAGAGCTCAGTCTCTAACAAAGTTGTTCCACCACTGAGAATAACTTTCACCTATCACTCAGGTACCTCAAGAAAAGGAAAACCGACAAGAAGTTCAAGATTAAAATGAATCACTTCTATTCGTTTGCCAGGACGATGGTCCTCCTGTTTTTCAGTTTAGCCCTCTACCTTGCACTCTCACCTACTTTCGCCCAGTTAGAACTGGACAGAGTCCAGACAAGAAGTCAACAATCCTTAGGTAGATTCTCAACCACGGCCTCATCATTAGGGCCCCTTGCTAGCCTTAGCACGTCTACTGTTAAATCCGTCAACACCGCTACACTGAAATGCCAGATAGTTGAACCACCAACTGTTACCAGAACTTTGCAAGATACTGTGTTGGTTTTGAATGTTTGCTCCAAAGCTTCGTTCAAACTCAACAAGGTCTTGGACTTGTCACTCTTCATGTCAGAGGGTGACCATGCTCACCCACATCTAATGCCTGTGTTTCTTCGAAAGGTAGCTAGAAATATTAGACTTTCAGCTGACACTTTGACAATGAGTCTGCCTTCATCGCCTCTTGCCCCTGTTTCAGGTGTCACAAAGTTATTCCTCATTGCCACTCAAAGAACAATGATGACTTTCCATGTTCGCTCAGTCTTCCAGAACAGACGTCTCAAACACCCTCTGAGTAAGACCTCTGTGGAACCATGGTTTAGTCCAGCTAAACCAATTCAGTTCGAACCTCCTTGAATTAACTCAGTATTGCTTAACCTAAACATCTACCTCAAATAAGCAATAAATTTTTGTTTTGCATTCTTTGTTTTGACTTTTATTTTACTTTATTCTAAGAATTTTTGAAGTTATATGCATGCTTATATACAAACATATATTTTTATATATAGTTCTTGCACTCCATTTTGATTTTTGTGCCCATTCAAACTATTTTTAAACAATTATGATAGCTATTTCATCGTAAACCAAAATTCCTACCTCAGGTATGTAAGACTATGCACTTTGTATCTCCTTATTTTTGTAAACAGAATTTTTGAGTCATTTCAAGACATACGCCTTAGCTTACTACTCCAAGCAAATTCTATAATCTACGTTTGTCCATATTCAAATTATTTTTGGAAATTCATGGAAGCCCTTCCAGTAAACCAAAGTCAAAGATCTGTACTTAGTAATAGATACTGTTTGCATGCTAGTGTGTATGGACATCACAAAAACCTTTTAACCCAGTATTTAGGTCAAGTGTTGCCAAGGAGACGAAGCTGCCATGGGTGTGTACCAACGCTGACCGATGCTCACCATTGCTACAAAGGGGGGATCTGTAGCATCATCGTCTCCTCAAACCAAGACAGAAGATCACTTCTCTCCATTTTACAGGAATTTCACTTTATTCCTTATACAGGGAATACCACTTTTCTGCATGTTACAGGAATATCACTGGCTTTCATGTCGACTCATCCAGGCCTCTTCCAGGCCTGACCAAAGATGTTTGCTTTCCCAGGATCCCAATGTAAACAGTTGCCTCTTGCAGAGATTGTAAGGACCAGAATTTGCTTTTAAAGGATCAAAAGAACATAAACTCGGGAGACCAGACCTCCAACATGAACACTGCATTTGGATAACGTACCTTTTCACAGGAAACCAATGTTCTTAAAAGAGTCATAAACCGCTTAATCCGACGGGTTTATAGCCCCACGATACTACCCAGGTTTCTTCCCCAGGTACCATGGACCTAAAAGAAATCATCCACAGCTCAACAGTACCTCCTAGCGGATACCTACGGAATGTGTTTTCAATATGTAGGATGACTTTTAATGTGTTCTAAACATTAAGTTTCTTTCAGCTTATCCTCTGGATCCTAAGGACACTGAAAATCATCCCTCTTTTATCACCAACCATGGTTTGCTGCATTTTTACCTAAATGTGAATGCATGTATTATAATTATGTATAAGAAATGTTATATTCATGAGTGTTATTCAAACAAATGTAATATTGGAGTAATGGTATAAATGCATGATCACCAAATATTAACCAAGTCATTTAATCTAGTTAGATTTTATATTGAGCATCTAATGTCATAAGAACTGACTGAGTGTTGATTTTTCTCTGCAATTTCATGGGATGGTGTCTTCGTTTGATTGGCTGCTCTCAAACAAAGAAATGTTCTCACATTGGATGGCAGCCATTTCAAACTGCTTCTGAAAAAGTCGATTGGTCAGTCTTGCGATTGACATCATCACTCTCGGCACACTCTCGGCGCCACACCAGTCGGCTGCCTTTTGCAACAGCGGCTCGATTCCGAGTTTTTTTTCCCTTCCTCTCTCTTTTGATCACTTTTTTTTTTCACCCCACTTATATCACGGACACACAGATCGTCCCAAATGTCTCCTGAGCCGGTGGACGGAGCCACTGTTTATAGCAGGATTCGATACAACAGGGAAGAGCTGCTAGCATTTAACCGCCACCCGGTCCCACTGGAAAAACTCGACATACCGAGAGAACTGAGGCGAAAACGCCGCGGCTGCCGGGCTGGAATAAGGCGGAGGACAAAAAATATAAGGTACAGACCCTCCCTTCCATCTGTTGTCATGGGAAATGTACGGTCGATACTGGGAAAGTTAGATGAGCTAGCGGCTATCTCCCGTTATGATAGCACTTACCGGGAGTGCTCTCTCCTTTTGTTTACTGAGACGTGGCTAACTGAACTAGCAGCAGATGCTAACATTGAGCTGGAGGGTTTTCACATGATACGAGCTGACCGAACACCAGAGAGTGGCAAAACTAGGGGCGGTGGAGTGATAATGTATGTTAACAACAACTGGTGTAGACCGGGACATATCACTGTTAAACAACGACACTGCAGCAAAGACATTGAGTTGCTAGCTGTTAGCATGAGGCCTACATATCTCCCGAGAGAACACTCACACGTGATCTGCATTGTTGTTTATGCAAATCCGACGGCGAACGCTGGGACAGCGCATGACGTCATCCATTCAGTAACCAGCAGGCTGCAGACAGAACACCCAGATGCTCTTCTCCTCATCTCAGGCGATTTCAACCACGTTTCACTGTCTCCCATTCTGCCCACTTTCACCCAGTATGTCACATGCCACACTAGAGACAATAAAACACTGGATTTGTTCTACGCAAACACTAAGGAGGCGTACACCTCATCACAACTCCCCCCACTTGGGAGATCGGATCACAACTTGGTTCATCTCCGACCGGTGTACAAACCCCTAGTGCACAGACAACCTCCGGCCATGCACACTGTGGAGTTATGGTCTGAGGAGACAATGGACACTCTAAAGGACTGTTTTGAAGCCACTGCCTGGAAGCAGCTCTGCGATCCACATGGTGAGGACATCGATGGCCTCATTCACACCTTCACGGGCTACCTCAGCTTCTGTGTGGACAAATCCGTTCCCACCAAGACCATACGGCGTCACTCAAACAACAAACCCTGGATCAACCCTGAGATAAAAACACTTCTGAGAGAGAAGAAGAGGATCTTCAGGTCGGGGAACAGGGAGATGCTGAAGTCCGTACAGAGGGAGCTGAGGAGAAAGATCAGAGAAGGCAAGGACAGCTTCAGGAAGAAGATGGAGGACAAGCTGCAACAGAGCGACATCAGCGAGGTCTGGAGAAACCTCAAAACCATCTCGGGGCTCCAGAATACCTCCCCCCAGGCCACGGGGGGCAGGGAGTGGGCGAACAACCTGAATCTGTTTTTCAATAGATTTGACCAACCGCCCTCCCCCCTGTCTGCACAACAACCACTGCTGCCACTAAGAAATCAAGTCCTGCTGCCCACTCCCCACTCCACCGACACCCCCCCCCCCACTCCCAACACACAGCCCCCCATCCTGACCCTGACCAAGACCCAGGTGAGGACGGAGCTGAGGAAGATCAAGGCGAGGAAGGCGTCGGGACCGGACGGCATCAGCGCAAAGCTCCTCAAGTCCTGTGCAGACCAGCTGTGTGGGATTGTGACGTATATCTTCAACATGAGCCTGAAACTGGGGAGGGTACCACAGCTGTGGAAAACATCTTGTGTGGTACCTGTACCGAAAACTTCCCACCCCAAAGACCTGAACAGCTTCAGACCGGTGGCCTTGACGTCCCACTTGATGAAGACCCTGGAGAGACTGCTCCTTGCTCATCTCCGCCCCCTGGTGGAACCAGCGATGGATCCACTCCAGTTCGCCTACCAGCATGGCATTGGGGTGGAGGATGCGGTGATCTTCCTCCTTCACCGTTCTCTGTCCCACCTGGAGAAGCCCGGGAATATGGTGAGGATTATGTTCTTTGACTTCTCCAGTGCTTTCAACACCATCCAACCGATGATCCTGAAGGACAAGCTGCTGCGCGCAGGGGTGGACCAGCACCTGTCATCATGGATCCTGGACTACCTCACGAACCGGCCTCAGTTTGTGAGAACCCGGGACTGTGTTTCCGACACGATCATCAGTAGCACGGGGGCCCCCCAGGGAACGGTGCTGGCTCCCTTCCTGTTCACTCTTTATACTGCGGACTTCTCACACAACACAACACATTGCCATCTACAGAAGTTCTCTGATGACTCTGCGATCGTTGGTCTCATCTCCAGCGGAGATGAAGCTGAGTACAGAGGGCTTATCCAGGACTTTGTGGACTGGTGCCATCGGAACTGCCTCCAGATCAACGCGAGGAAAACTAAGGAGCTGGTGGTGGACTGCCGCAGGCATGGGCAGCCCCTCACAGCACCAGTAAATATACAGGGAACAGACATCGAGATGGTGACATCCTACAAGTACCTGGGTATTCATCTGAACAATAAACTAGACTGGTCACACAATACTGACACACTCTACAAGAAGGGACAGCGCAGGCTGTTCCTGCTGAGGAGACTCAGGTCTTTTGGTGTACAAGGGGCGCTGCTGAAGTCATTCTATGACACAGTGGTGGCATCAGCCATCACTTTTGGAGTGGTCTGCTGGGGCAGTGGCATTACTGCAGCCGATAGGAAGAGACTGAACAAACTGATTAAGAAAGCTAGCTCTGTCCTGGGGCAACGCCTTGATCCGATGGAGGAGATAGGAGAGAGAAGGACGGTGGCTAAACTGTCATCTCTGCTGGAGTCCGAGTTCCACCCTATGCAGGACATACTGGATGCACTGAGGAGCTCATTTAGCAGCAGACTACATCATCCCAGGTGCACAACCGAGAGGTTTCGTAGGTCCTTCCTACCAACGGCTGTCAGACTGTACAACCTAAGCAGGGCTGCTCGCAGAGATAGCAAAAAGACGTAACAAACTAATAGTTTTTTTTTGAATGCAAAAGATGCAATAGACTTACACAATGGTCCTCTCCGGCATACAACTAGGAACATACCGGTCGCTATGGAGGGTGAGAATATGTATGGGCACATAATCATACCATGTAGGATAACTAAATAGATGGTTATGCTGTTTCATCCTACCTAGCAACAATGCTCTGCACTGTGTGTGTTTATATATTTACATATTTATTCCATCTAGCTACAATGCTCTGCACTGGGTGTGTTTATATTTATATATCTATATATTTATTCCATCTAGCTACAATGCTCAGCACTGGGTGTGTTTATATTTATATATCTATATATTTATTCCATCTAGCTACAATGCTCCGCACTGTGTTTTTATATATCTACATATTATTCCATCTAGCTACATTGCTCCGCACTGTGTGTGTTTATATACTTGCATATTTATTCCACCTAGCTGCAATGCTCCGTACTGTGGGTGTTTATATATTTACATATTTATTCCATCTAGCTACAATGCTCTGCACTGTGTGTTCATATATTCATATATTTATTCCATCCAGCTACAATGCTCTGCACTGTGTGTCTGTGTGTGTGTGTGTGTATATATATATTTTATAGTAATATGTACATATGTATATTAGCTGCTCTTGCTTGCTTGTTTTTTTTTTTTGTTTTTTTTTCTTGCCTTCTGATTGTTGCTCTGAGTGTTGCTATCCCTGTGCTGTTGCAATCCTGGAATTTCCCCGTTGTGGGACTAATAAAGGCTTATCTTATCTTATCTTATCTTATCTTATCACTTTTACGACCCGGCGAGGTAACTTTAAAAGAGAGAAGTTAGATTTGAGTTTTAGAAATAGAAGAAGTTAGTAACAATGTAACAAGAACAGCAAGATAGAGAACGGTGAGAGAATTAAGAATTAGAAACACACAAAGAAGAAAGAAAGAGATTTTGAGAAAGATTAGGAACTAAATTAAGATTAAAGAAGCAGAATAGTAATCTAGATCTCAGAAGAAGATTTTATTCCACCATTTCAAGGTCCTGTGAAGTTTTATGCTATCTAACCTGTTCTTTGTGAAGTTGGTCAAGTCTTTCGTTATTTTCTGATTACTGAGGAGAAACCACTTTTTTTCTTTAGAGCTCGTTCTTTTAGAGAATCAAATTCTCAAACTTTTTCCTTCACCTCAGAAGCCATTCTTATCCT
The DNA here is from genome assembly GCA_020510985.1 of Pholidichthys leucotaenia. Taxonomy (NCBI): domain Eukaryota; kingdom Metazoa; phylum Chordata; class Actinopteri; order Cichliformes; family Pholidichthyidae; genus Pholidichthys; species Pholidichthys leucotaenia. The sequence goes on from CM035844.1 coordinate 14,952,687, forward strand.
AGTAAATGTTTTTCTCATTTTTTTTCATGACTTTTCACGTCATTAGAGTGGACCTTTAATTTTCCTAATTTAAAGTGAACAGAGACTGAGAAGTTTCTCCTTCAGTTTTTTTGGTCTATCCCGCTACAAGAGACCTCAAATTTGGACTCTTTTCCAAGGACTTTTCACGCCGCCCTGAGACAAACCATCCACGGCTGCAACTGTCTCCTTGAAGGGCCCCCCAGCTGAGTTATCACCTTCACAGCTGTGAGGACAGCAGCCGCTTCCTCCGACGTCCTAACTTCAAAACCCAACGGTACTGACCCGCGGAAACGTGGACCTACAGCTGTTGTGTGAGTGAAGCTCCTACTTTTCTTATCTCCTGGGTTAAAACGTGATGTCCTAACAATTAAATTACAATTGAATATGGCCCGTATTTCAGGGCTCAATTAGTCTCTCAGCCACAGGATAAAGCTATAAACTGAAGGAAAACTCTTAGTCATTTTTAAGTAATTGCCCTTAAATTTTTGTAGATTAATTCAGAAGTCATTTTTAGATAATTAGCTTATGAATTTTCCCCATAAAATTGCGTTGTTTTGTTAAAACATCTCAGCCTCATTTACCGTTGAAACATAAGTCTGGTTCCTCCTTGGTTCTACAGAGGTGTAACGCTGGATTTTATGTTCAGGAATCCAATATCAGTTGATGTGATATATTACGCTGTCATCATTTAAATCTGTTTATTCATCATTTGAACGCCATGCCATGTAACCTGAATGAGTTTAATAAAAGGGTGAATGAGAGAAGTTGAAGTGTTTTTCTTTCGCATATACATGTTTCCTAATCACGACAGGACAAGAACTCACTGAAACTTTGAGACTGATTCATTAAGTAATTGAAGGTACAAAATTAAATAAAATTAAAGTTAATATTATTGTCCGTTAGGACTGGTGCCCCTTTTACGAGTGCTTTTATTTAATTTAGCGGGTGTAGAAGTGATGGTTTAACTCTGCCCCCTTTCACACCCACTATTAAATAAAATAAATAATTCCTGTACCTTATGACAAATATTTTATTTAGGCAATTCATGCTACAGTAGAAACAGTGAATTGTACAGTAAGACCAATGATTTATAGTCCAAGATGTGTCTTGTCTTCCCCAGTATGCCTATACATTTTGCTAACTTGGCCCGGATGTGACTGATGTGAGGTTTCCAGCAGATTTTATTGTCTAGCGTCACCCCCAGAAACTTATTTTCCTGTACTGTTTCTATTCTGGTATCATCTATCGTTACCATTATTTCATGATTTATTTTATAATTTCCAAACAACATAATCTTTGCTTTTTTAAATTTAGAGATAATTTATTTTTGTTGAACCACTGCATTAACTTTTTCATTTCAGTTGTGACCACCTCTAAAACCTGCTGCAAATTCTCACCAGCGCAAAGGATATTTGTGTCATCCACAAACAAAACAAATTTCAGAATTTTTGATACTTGGCATATGTCATTTATATACAAAATAAAGAGTTTGGGTCCCAAAACTGACCCCTGGAGCACACCACAAGTGATGTCCATGAAGGGTGATTTGTGCTCACCAATTTGTACAAATTGTTGTCTGTTACTTAAAAAACTTTCCACCCAACTCAGTCCGACCCCTCTTATCCCATACCTTTCCAGTTTCCTTAGTAGTATTCTGTGGTCAATGGTGGCAAAAGCTTTCTTTAAATCTATAAATACTCCTATAGCAAACTTTTTTTTTTATCTATACAACTAGTAATTTCTTCTATAAGTTCGATCAGTGCCAAAGATGTAGATTTATCTGCTCTAAAACCATACTGGCTGTCTGTAAGGAGGTTGTGTTTTTCAATGAAATCATCCAGTCTCTTAGTGAAGATTTTTTCAAGTATTTTGGAGAATTGTGAGAGTAAAGAGACTGGCCTGTAATTTGTGAAACAATGACTGTCTCCTGTTTTGTATAGTGGTATTACTTTTGCTATTTTCATTTTGTTTGGAAATTTACCAGTTTGAAATGACAGGTTACAGATGTGGGTGAGTGGCTTAACAATTCCTTCAATTACTTTTTTCACTATTGTCATGTCAATTTCATTCCAATCCGTTGATTTTTTGTTCTTAAATTTACTCACAGTCTCGATAATTTCCTTTTCAGTAACTGCACCCAAAAAGATTGTGTTTGGATTTCTATCTTCTATTTCATTTACAGAACCACTGTTGTTTGTTTCTGCTGTCACTATTGATTTTGCTAATTCAGGACCGTTTACAAAAAATTTATTGAAACCACTGACCACATCCTCCGTATTATTTATCAAATTGCCATTTTCAATAAAATATTCTGGATAATTAGCATTCTTAGGTCGATTACTAATAATCCCACTGAGTACTTGCCATATTCCTCTTAAGTTATTTTTATTATCCTCTAATATTCTGTTGTAATATTCTTTCTTACAGGTCTTCATTATATTAGTAAGCTTATTTTTATATCTTTTATATTTGATCTCAGCCTCCACCGTTCTGCACTTAATGAATTGTTTATATAATGTATTCTTCTTTTTACATGCATTTAGTAACCCCTTGGTGACCCAAGGAATATTTTTTTTGTTGTTGTTGTCTGTCACTGTATTGTTTTATAGGAGTTTTTATTGTACAATGATTGAAATATTTGTAAAAATTTATCATATGCTTTATTTATATCATTTTCATCATAAACTATCTGTCACGACCTGAACGCTCTTTCTCTGCGTTCAGGTTGTCCAGTGTTGCTCCTGCTCCGGGGTAGTCCGTGCCGGGTCTTCCATGGCCCGCTCTTTGACAGCGCCCAGCTGATTGCCAGCTGTCTGTTCAGCTGCGCTGGGACAGCTGTCTCCCATTCCCAATCATCTCCCCCATTTAAGCGAGCAGCCGAGAGTTACTCGTCGCTGCGACCTCGCTATGGGAAGACGTTCCTTGTGTTCCCACGACTGTTAGCTCCTACGTCTAGCTTCAGTCCGCCGTTACCTCGGCGCTTCACCCAAAGTAAGTGTTGCGACTCGGCGTGTATTTTTTCCCTCGCCGCCTCTCTAGCCTTTCTCCCTGGGTGGTATGTTTCCCTTAGTTCTGTGTGTGTTTTAGCCCCACGTGGCTCTTTACTTTTCTGTTCGTTATTTTGTGTAGTGTGTGCTTTGTTAATAAACTACGCTAACTCACTGGTCGCCCTCGTATCTCCTTTCCTGGCTCGTGAGAGCCAGAGTTATGACAGTAGGTCGCAGCCTAGTGAGACGGCCGCGACCGTGAGTTGGCTGTAAGGACTCGACGCCTTTTTTCCTCTTCCTCTGGGTACGGGCGAGCCAGTATCATGTCTCCTTCCAAGGGACTCATGCGGCACCCAGGCCACGATCTCTCGGAGACTCTGGACCTTGTGGACGGAACGTTATTCACCACGGACCTCTACGATGCCCCCAGCGAGATACGCTGGCGCCTGGAGCTCGCCGAGGGTATGCTTAACTGCTTTTCTCACTACTTCCTTCTCCCCGAGGTTAAGGCAAGGAGGGCAGACATCTCTGTGGCCTGGGAGAGGCTCCGTAGGCTGGAGGAGAACTCCGGCAGGAAGCCGAGGACAGAACGCCTTCGCTCCTCGCTTCGGAATCCCGCTCCTGCCGCCGATCCAGTCCAGGAGTTCGCCTCACCCAGGGGTGATCCCCAGGATAGAGTGACGTCAACCGGGTTTCCCCCGGAGAAGATGAGAATGACAGCGATGCGCATTGCGGATCGAGTGGCAGCCGCTTCTTCCGCCGCCGTTCCCCCCGTAGCCATGAAGAACGTGATTGCAGCGGTCAGGCTGGTCGAGAAGAACCCGGAGCTGAACGATTATCCGGAATACGCTGACCTGTTGGCTTCGCTCATCGCACAGGAGCGGCATTTTCCCGACCTCACGTTCAGAAGACGTCGCTCCCAAATTCCCCACTCATCTCAGCGAGAGTCCCGTCCGGATCCCGCTCCAGGAAACCACACGAATTCCGCCTCCCAGCCTGCTGTTGCTCCCGTGTCTCGCCGAAGAAGTGAATCAGCTGCTCCCGCTCCTGGGCCCGCTCTCCCCGCTGTCCCGTCAGCTTTGGGCCCCCAGCTCTCCTCAGCTGTTTCACCCCCCTCTTTGTCATTCACTCCGGCCGCTGGGAGAAGCGCAAATTCGTCTCCAGGTGTTCCAGGTCCCGATCCGGTGCGGGTAGCACCGCCTCATCTGTCCGGGGGGTTCCCCACTTCTATCCGGTTGGGAGAAGAGAGACTCGAGTCCCTTGTAGCGGGTTCCACCGGCCCTCCGGGAATCAGGCAAGTGTCCTTTCATTCTCCTCCCATTATGAGTGAATTGCCTTGTTTGATTCCTGGGGGAGGAGTTCAGGGTTCACAGTCCCCTGAGCTCTCTCCTCCCGCTGCAAAAACTGAATATGAACCTGCGTCCTCTGTGTCTCTTCCCCTTGAGTGTGCCCCGGTGCCAGGTGTACACCGCTGCGCGAGGAGGAGGCGGCCTGCGGCCCTGGAGGGTTTTGCCCCAGCCCCGCAGCCACGTTATGGGCAGAGGAGAAGGTCGAACTGCCTGTTGGAGCCGGCGCCGACGATTAAGCGTCCCCGGGTCTCCACGGAGGAATGGTTCGGCCCAGCAGAGTCCAGATCTCCTGCCCCCACGCCAGGTGGGCTGTCGACGCGGTCTTCGGCATTTGGAGGTTGTTTGACTGTGGAAACCATCATGCCGGCTGCGGAGCCATTCGCAGTCGAGTTGGAGCCGGAGGACGGAGTCCTGCACGCTGAGCCCGGAGCATCGAAGTCCTGGATGGCGGTAGAACCCGAGATCAGGCAAGTGCTCTATTTTGTTTCTCTCTTCTCTATTCTGGAGCATTATTGCCTGTCTCTCGGGGGGGGCGGGCCGGGTGCAGCCGTCTGCTGCGCTCGAGCCTGTTCCGCCGGGCTCTGCCGCTGCCGGTGATCCTGATCCCGGTTCCTTTTGTCCCTCTGAGCCTCTCCCCAGGGTCAACGGAGACGAACCTGCTCTGGGTGCCATCTCGGAGGTTCCGGTTCCCTGCACGGTGTTCGCCTCAGATGCTGCGCCCGGGAGTGCTGTCTCGGTCCAGCTGGAGTCCACTGGGAGTGTTTCGCCGGTCCAGCTGGGGTTCACCGGGAGTGTTTCGCCGGTCCAGCTGGGGTCCACCGGGAGTGCTGTCTCGGTCCAGCTGGAGTCCACCGGGAGTGCTGTCTCGGTCCAGCTGGGGTCCACCGGGAGTGCTGTCTCGGTCCAGCTGGGGTCCACCGGGAGTGCTGTCTCGGTCCAGCTGGGGTCCACTGGGAGTGTTTCGCCGGTCCAGCTGGGGTCCACCGGGAGTGTTTCGCCGGTCCAGCTGGGGTCCACCGGGAGTGCTGTCTCGGTCCAGCTGGAGTCCACCGGGAGTGCTGTCTCGGTCCAGCTGGGGTCCACCGGGAGTGCTGTCTCGGTCCAGCTGGGGTCCACCGGGAGTGTTTCGCCGGTCCAGCTGGGGTCCACCGGGAGTGTTTCGCCGGTCCAGCTGGGGTCCACCGGGAGTGTTTCACCGGCCCGATCGGGGTCCACCGGGGGTGCTGCGCCGGTCCGGGTAACGGTTAGTGTGGGAGCTGGAGGATTGTGTTCGCCTGACGTCTGGCTGACTTCGTCCCTTGCCTCCATCATTTCTCCTCCTGCCGCTGTTGGGGTTCCTCTCGCCCGGGCCAGTTTCCCCCTACCCTTGTTGCCATTAGATGGCAGGCTAACTTTGCCCCTGGCCTCCATCTCTTCTCCCCCTACTACTGTGGGGGTTTTTCTCACCTGGGTCAGTTTCCTCCTGCCTTTTCCCTCAGGGAGGAAGCTGCACCAAGACCTCTCCCTCAGCTCTCCGTGGTCTGAGGTCACGGGACGACCGCCTGGGAAGCCATCTGGCTGGTTCGGTGATCTGGGTCGGCCTCCGGAGAAACTGTGTCTCCTAGCCTTGGACTCGGGTAGGCCACCCGAACTGGTGTTGTGGTTCCTGGCCTGGTGGAGTTCGGGCCGCCCGCCGGACAAGCTGTCATCGCCTGCCCCGCTCCACCTGCTGACGTCCTGGAAGAATTGACTGACTGTTTGTTGCCTTGCGTTTGATTGTCCTCCCTAATTTAATACTTTTCAGGACATCAAGGAACTCTCTGCCCTAGAGTCCTTATTGTGGGGTTATCCCAGTTAAAATTTCCTTGGACTATTTTCTTTGTTTTATAATCCCAGTATGATCCTATTCTAATTTCTCCTTAAGTAGCATTTGCTTCACATTGCCTGGCCTCATTCCGAGTAGTCTTGTTTTCCTGTATTTATATCCTCCTCCAGACTGTTTAGTGACACTTTTGTGCTAATACGTGTTTGAGGAGTTGTTCCTTTTGTATTTTTATCTTCATGCCAATTTGCAGTTCCAGGCTCTATTTTTGGATCTTATGCCCGGTTTGCATCCTTTGTATATTCTGTTTTGGTCGGGGTTACTTGTGTAAGTCTATTTTTTCAGAGTTTTGTAGTTTTTGGCCTTCGGGACATGAGTTTTGCATTGTCCTCGCCCTGAGTTGTTGTGAACCTTTTTTTTCCTCCATGATTATGTCGTTGTTTTTCTGCAGGTTGTTCTCCCCACCTCCTGTGGTCACCTGCACAGACCGTCTGGCCTCTGCAGAGGAGGGGGTGATGGTTTTCTTTTGTGTTTGAAATTATTATGGTATCTGACCCTATACTGTATCTAGGTTTTTTTTCCCTTCCCTGCCTCCTTTGTCTGGTCCCTCCCTTTCTCCCAGATCTGGCCCCCACCGCCCTCCCTGGTCTTCCCTCGGAGGGGGTGGTGGGGGTTAGCCCGCTCCAGGAGGCGCGGCTCGGGGGAGGAGTACTGTCACGACCTGAACGCTCTTTCTCTGCGTTCAGGTTGTCCAGTGTCGCTCCTGCTCCGGGGTAGTCCGTGCCGGGTCTTCCATGGCCCGCTCTTTGACAGCGCCCAGCTGATTGCCAGCTGTCTGTTCAGCTGCGCTGGGACAGCTGTCTCCCATTCCCAATCATCTCCCCCATTTAAGCGAGCAGCCGAGAGTTACTCGTCGCTGCGACCTCGCTATGGGAAGACGTTCCTTGTGTTCCCACGACTGTTAGCTCCTACGTCTAGCTTCAGTCCGCCGTTACCTCGGCGCTTCACCCAAAGTAAGTGTTGCGACTCGGCGTGTATTTTTTCCCTCGCCGCCTCTCTAGCCTTTCTCCCTGGGTGGTATGTTTCCCTTAGTTCTGTGTGTGTTTTAGCCCCACGTGGCTCTTTACTTTTCTGTTCGTTATTTTGTGTAGTGTGTGCTTTGTTAATAAACTACGCTAACTCACTGGTCGCCCTCGTATCTCCTTTCCTGGCTCGTGAGAGCCAGAGTTATGACACTATCTTCCAATCTTGTATTAATAATTCCTTTGTCAGTAAATACATAGATTCTTTGGTTCTTATTCTTTTATATTTAATATTTTTGGTATACTTTTTCTTCCTATAATCACATTGATAGACAACAAAAATCGGCAGGTGGTCACTGATATCATTCAATAAAAGCCCACTCCTGATATTATTTTCCATAATGTTTGTGAATATGTTATCTATTAGTGTGGCACTGTGTGACGTGATTCTGCTAGGTCCGGTAATTGTTGGATGTAAGCCCATACTGTACATTGTGTTGATAAATTCTTCTGTCAAACTATGTTGTTTTGAATTCATCAAATCTATATTGAAATCCCCACAGATGAACATAACTTTATGAGTTAGTTTTGCATACATTTTTTCCATCCAGTCCTTAAATAAGTCAATATTTGATCCAGGTGTTCTATATACACAGTTCACTACTATATTCTTCACATTGTCCAGACAGATTTCTATTGTAATGCATTCAAATAAATCATCCACAGTTACTGACAGATTTTCAACAACCTTGTATTTCAAGCTCTTGTCAACATAAATTGCAACTCCTCCTCCTTTTTTCACTTTTCTATTTATATAATTTAATTCATAGCCATCCATGGTAAAATCCACTCCTTTTCTTCACTGAGCCACGTCTCTGATATTGCCACAATATTGAATGGCTCTTTAAACCGATGTAAATAATCTTTAATGTTATTAAAGTTAGCATAGAGACTTCTGCTGTTGAAGTGGATCATAGAAATATTGAAATCAGATGTGACCATTGTGTTAAACTGTTCATCCGTGTAGTAACTACAGTTATTATTGATGGAGCTAAATAAATTATTATCAGGGTCTATGTTATATTCTACGTCCTGTGGGTTGTGATCTGTATATTCAAAAACTTTCAGTTCCTGTTGTTCCTGTTTGTTGATCTTTTGTTTCATGTTGTTAAATGTCTTGTAGCAGATGAGTATATCCCTTCAGTGTCCTACAATTGTCTGTTGTTGCTGTGACTCCAGTTCATAACATTCATTGATATTTGTCCAGTTCCATAATATTAAAGATGTTAATGACCTTGGCTTCTTCAGGTGATCTGTTTAATTTGATGTATATTTTACAGTTTGATGTCCAGGTGTTTTGAATCTTTTTCTGCTTTCTCAGGTATCTTGCTTTTCTGGCTATTTCTGCGTTTTCTTTTGTAAGGTGCTCGTTAATGTAAATGTTCGTTTCTTTCAGTTTCCTACCTTGTTTTAACAGCGCAGTCTTGTGTTTTCTGTTGACAAACCTCATGATCACAGCCTGTTTGTCGCCGTTTTTCCTGGGCAGAGGGTGGCAGGTCTCAATGGTGTTACAGTCCAGCTGGATTCCTTTGGACTGCATGAAGGCCACAACTTGTTGTTCCGTGGAGTCGTCTTCCAGCGCGTCGAGCCTCCCTCCGCTGTCTGCAGCCGCCGCTCACGCGTACGATCGGGGTGTTTATACTGAATGAATTGTAGGATCGGCTTCTGAAGCTGACTAAGCTCCTCTTTTGAGTAACCTGGCAAAGTGGGTGTATTACCTTGCAAACCATTATCAGCACTCGGCACAGCTACCAAAGCCCGAGCCTGCTTAACCTGGCAACATTTAACACCTGCGCCAACCAAATCTGGATCCAAAACTGTCCCCCTCCAAATGACATTACAGATGGATATACAACCATAAAAAACTCCTGTTCATCCCCATCTGACTGAGGCTCCCCTGCTAACGACTGCCTAGAGAGGGCATCAGCGGCATTGTTATTTTTACCAGGGTAGTACTGCACATCAAAATCAAATACAGCTAACTGTACAACCCACCGTTGCTCAATTGCACCCAACCTGGCAGTGTTCAGATGACATAAGGGATTGTTGTCAGTCACAACCGTGAATTTGGATCCTAAAAGGTAATCTCTGAATTTTTCAGACACAGCCCACTTCAAAGCCAAAAGCTCAAGTTTCATACTGCTATAATTCCTGTCATTGAACAGTGTCACACCAGGAGATCAGGCTTGCTAAGAGGAGCTACAGTGTGAAGTTACAAAAAAACTTCTCAGCCAACAACTCTGCTTCTGTCTGGAGAGGCCTACGGAATATCACCAACTACAGGAGACCATCCCCCCACCCTGTGGAAAACCTCCAGCTGGCAAACGACCTAAACAGCTTTTACTGCAGGTTTGAAAAGAACCTACAGTTCTCACCTCCCACCCACACAAAAGGATTATCTGTCGTTGGAGCAGACTCTCAGGCAGGACGGAGACACACCAGTGTCACTGTTCATAAACTGTAAACCCTTTTATTCACCGCGAGAGTTCTCCTCGTTTATTCTGGTCGGAATTTATATCCCGCCTGCTGCTTGTACAACGGAGGCACTGCAGCACCTCGCTGACCAGATAGCAGACGTGGAGTAAAAACATCCAGACTCTCTGCTTATCATTCTGGGTGATTTCAATAGAGCTAATCTCACAAATGAGCTTCCTAAATACAGACAGCATATTAAATGTCCCACCAGGGACACAAATACACTTGACCACTGTTACACAGGTTTAAGAAACGCCTATCATGCCGTCCCACACTGTCAACAGTGTGGTTAGTCTGAGTAAATAACTGCATATATTCCTGTATATATTTGCATCCTTTTATAGAAACGTGGACAGACTGTAATTTACTGTACATACTCTGTTGTCATTGAATCCTTATTTAAATCCTCCACCTGAACAACGAGAGCAAGTTTTTAGCCAAAGTCAAATTCCTTGTATGTGTTGTGCATACTTGGCCAATAAAGCTGATTCTGATTCTGATTCTGATTCTGATTCTGATTTTTTTCTGCATTTCTCAGCGTCCTACTAGCATAGGCTATTACCTGTTTCTTGCCTTCCTGAATCTGATAGAGAACAGCCCCCAGCCCCAAACAGCTAGCATCAGTCTCCACAACAAAAGGAAGGGAGAAATCAGCATAACCAAGCAAAGTGGCACTAATGAGCTTCTCCTTCAATAACTCGAAGGACTTCTGACACTCTGAGGTCCATAGGCTATCAAATAGTCCCTTTGACTGAACAGAATGATTCTCTTTAATACAGGCATTGACCAAGTCATGCAAATGCCCTGCTAACTTAGAAAAACCTGGTATAAACCTCCTGTAATAACTACAGAAACCCAAAAACATTCTCAGGTCTTTCACAGATTTTGGCACTGACCACTGCTGCACTGCAGATACCTTATCAGGGTCAGTACCTATGCCCTCAGCTGACACCTGATGACCAAGGAAACAAACGGTGGACTGAAGAAACTGACACTTTTCCACTTTAACCTTTAAACCTGTCTCTCTAAGCCTGTGCAAAACTATCTGCAGCTGACTTAAATGTTCTTCAAAGGTGTGGGAATAGACCAAGATGTCATCCAAGTAGACAAGCATAATTTGAAACACCAGATCACTCACAGTGACCTGTATGAGCCTTTAAAATGTTGCTGGACCATTACAAACGCCAAATGGCAGCCTGGTGTACTCAAACAACCCAAAAGGGGTTATGAAGCCAGTTTTGTGCCTGTCCTTTTCATGAACTGCTATTTGATGGTACCCACTTGCAAGATCAACGGTGGAGAAAAACTTGGCACCATGCAAAGCATCAAAACATTCATCTATTCGAGGCAAGGGGAACGCATCACGCCTTGTCTTTGCGTTTAACTTCCTATAATCCACACACAACCTTAGGTTACCATCTGCTGTCCTCACAAGCACAATGGGTGAAGCATAAGCACTAGTACTCTCCTTGATGACTCCCTTTTTGAGAAGTTGGGCTATATGTTCCCTAACCTCTTGGTATTGGGTTGGAAGTATGCACCTACAGGGCTGTGTGACTGGAACATCATCTGTAAGGTTGATTTCACGCTTAACCTTATTTGTATAACCCAAATCCTCATCCTGGAATACAAAAACATCTGAAAACTGAGACAAGAGGGTAGCTAATTTTGCCCGTTCCTCAGGGTAGGCTCTCACATTAAGAGCCGGACAATTAGAGGAGAGGGTAGAGGTTCAAAGACCCTTACATGTGAAAGATTTCTTGAAAAAGCAGTGGGTAAATGTCCAGAGGTTGAAGTAGAGGTGGCCAAGACCCTGTTGGATACTGGGAGTCAGGTTAGCACCATCACTGAATGGTTCTTTAAAAGACATTTACAAAAGGAGAATCAGGACATGACATCAACTGCTAAATGCAGCAGCTAACTCTTTGCCAATTCCTTATATAGGATACATAGAGTCTTAGTTAGCCTACATAGTAGTTAGCCTCTTAGTTAGCCTACACAGTATGAATATGTACCCATACATATTGTCACCCTCCGTAGCGACTGATATTGTCCTAGTTGTATACTGGAGGGGACCATTTGTGTAAGTCTGTTGCGTCCTTTGCATTCAATACTATTAGGTCGTCACGTTTTTTTGCTATCTCCGCGAGCAGCCCTGTTTAGGTTATACAGTCTGACAGCCGTAGGTAGGAAGGACCTGCGAAACCTCTCGGTTGTGCACCTAGGATGATGTAGTCTACTGCTAAATGAGCTCCTCAGTGCGTTCAATATGTCCTGCATAGGGTGGGACTCGGACTCCAGCAGAGATGACAGTTTAGCCACCATCCTTCTCTCTCCTAATGCATGCGAATACGCAAAGAAGTCTTCACCCTCAAGTTGGTAACGACCATAAAACTTCTGCAGCAGTTGAGCTGTACTGCGTTTCTCACTGTACGCTTCTCGAAGAATGTTAAGTAACTCAGCAGCATTATCTACTTCACCATCAAAACGTAGCCTCACTTCTTCAAGTGCTGAACCTCTAAGAGAAAGAATATAATCAACTTGATCTTGGTTGTTTAAACCTCGAACTCGGACAGTGCTGTTTACTTTATCAAGAAATTCATAAACAGAGAGACCATCAACATAAACATCTCCACTGAATGGAATAATTGGGCACTCTCTAGGTGAGTGAGTGAGTGTTCTTATTTAGTGCCATGTCAGCATCTATGGCTATTTCATGGCAAAATTAGAACTAATAAGAAAATTGAGTTAAAAATTATATAGAGACAGGATGATAAATGAAAAAATTGTCATGCGGTGATCCTCGCGGATCACCAAGAGACGCCAGAGAGTCCACCAGTGAGTTTGGCAATGATGTTAATTTATTTACACAACGTGACAAGACAAGACTAAGAACCCCTCAGGGCAAAACACACATTAAACAAGACTTGGGCTTGTAGGGCTAACCCCAGCCACTACGAGCTAAACTATGACATGAGCTAAGAACACCAACCTGACATGAAGGTTTGACGAAGCGTTCACAACGTCTGGCAAGGATAGTTAGACGATACTCCTGCGCATTACCGTCGCTAGTGCCGGGTTTATAAAGGTGAAGCACTAACGAACGGCAATGACATACAGCTGGCCAGCCTTGACAGGCGGAAGCCCCACCGAGCACCTTCACAATAAGAGCCCGGTGAGGCCAGAATATAGCCCACAGCTGTCAAGGCTGGCAGCGAGTTGAACCTGGCCCGAGCGCTATCAGAACCCAGTGCTCGGGTCGTAACAGTACCCTCCCTCCACGGGCGGACTCCGAACGCCCCAAGGGACCACCCTGCCCCCCCCACCCTCCAGGGTGGGAGGACGGGGGTAGGTGCGGAGGGAGAGAACCCAAACCCAGAAACAAAAAGAGACAAGAACAACCATACACAGGAAAATGACAAGACTAATCACTCAGAATAAATCAAAAAGAAGCACATGGCGAGACCCAAAAAAACAGAACTACTAGGTCAGAAAGACTAGATACTGTCACGACCTGAACGCTATCTTTCTCTGCGTTCAGGTTGTCCAGTTTCGCTCCTGCTCCGTGGCAGTCCGTGCCGGGTCTTCCAAGGCCCGTTCTTTGACAGCGCCCAGCTGATTGCCAGCTGTCTAGTTCAGCTGCGCTGGGACAGCTGTCTCCTATCTTCAATCATCTCCCCCACTTAAACGAGCAGCCGAGAGTTACTCGTCGCTGCGACCTCGCTATGGAAAGACATGCCTTGTGTTTTCCACGACTGTTAGCTCCTACGACTAGCTTCAGTTCGCCGTTACCTCGGCGCTTCCCCAAAGTAAGTGCTGCGACTCGGCGTGCGTTTTTCCCTCGCCGCCTCTCTAGCATTTCTCCCTGGGTTGTATGTTATCCTCAGTTCTGTGTGTATTTTTGCCCCACGTGGCTCTTTACTTTGCTGTTTGTTATTTAGTGTAGTGTGTGTGTTTGTATTAATAAATTACGCCAACTCACTGGTCGCCCTCGTATCTCTTTTCTGGCTCGTGAGAGCCAGAGTTATGACAGATACAAGGCCTAAGACAAAACACCAAATATTCAAATTAGATAAATCACACAGAGGAAAATAAGGCAACAGCAGAACATAACACAATTGCCCCAAAAATCCAACTAAGTACAGGAAACACAAGACAGCACGAGAAAAAATAAATCTTGGCCCACATGTTACACAGGAAGATGACCCCCCCCCCCCCGAGTGAATTCACATGAGAGTCTTCAAAAAAAATCCCAAATACAGAAGCAGAACACTTACTGGCACATATCTGAGTATACACAACACAAATAAAGGCTACTATAAGACATAAAACACAAAATACACCGGACAGCAAGGAGGAAAAAAAAAAACAGAACAATCACAGACAGAACAACCCAGAAACACAACCACTAACCCCCCCCCCCGACAGTTCACGCCGACCGGCGGAGACCAAGCACCACAGAAACAGTTCAGGCGGTCTCCCCGAGTCCAACAGCCGGCGAGTGGTCATATGAGGCGGAACGTGACCAGGCGGCTCACCAGAGTCCAATACCCAGCACGTCTGCTCCTCCGGTGGTCGAACCAGGTCGCCCGATGACACGCACAGTAGGTCGGGTGGCCGAACCGAGGCGCCGAACCGGCGAAACAGTCCCTCCGGCGGCCGACCTGTGTCCCTCAGCCACCAGTCCAGGGCAACAACAACCCACGGCGGCCTCCCTGACGAGGACAAAACTCGGGAGAGCCGGGGCGAGCGAACAGGAGCCCCCACGGCCCCCGGCGATGACGCACAGGGGCGGTGACCCAAAAGGAACAGACGAGCAGGGCGAGCCCGTAATCCGCTCGACAGAGAAAGTTCTGCAGCTCCTCCCCCGTCCGTGGACCACGCTGGCGCTGCACCGCCGTTGGACCCCGATTGGGTCCCAGCTGCACCCACGTCGGGCCCCGATTGGGCCAGAACCGCTCCCGCGGTGGACCCCGATCGAGCTTCCGGTGCACCCATGTTGGACCCCGATTGGGCCAGACCCATACCCGCGGTGGGCCCCGATTGGGCCTCCGACGCACCCACGTTGGACCCCGATTGGGCCGAAACTGCACCCGCGGTGGACCCCGATTGGGCCTCCGGTGCAGCTCCGCTGACGATCTCCACCCCCGAACCTGGGACCTCCAACTCAGTGACTCTGACCCGTTCCACGCCGGCGACACTGCAATAAAGCTCAGGGACAGGAAAACCGGGATCAGAATCACCGGTAGCAACGGAACCCAGCGAGACGAGCTCGGGCGCAGCAGACGGCTGCTCCTCACTCGCCTCCCCGAGAGGCAGGCAAAAATGCTCAAAAACAGGGGACAGAGACAAAAGAGAGAGCACTTGCCTGCACTCGGGTTCCGTTGCCACCCAGGACTCCGACGATCCAGGTTCAGGACGACTCTCATCAGCAGACTCAAACTCAGCTGCGTCGGGCTCCGCAGCTGGCAAGATCTCATCTGCAGCCCGAGGTTCCTCCCACGCTGCTGTCCACGCCGATGACCCGTATGGCGTGGGGGCAGGGGACCCTCGACACACTGGCTCGGACCGCTCCGGCAAGGAGACCCGGGGACGCTTCTCCGTCGGCTCAGGCTCCGGGCCGCAGTCCGCTCCTCTCCTCCATCCACGGCGTGGCTGCAGGGCCGGATCCAGGCTTTCCAGCACTGCAAGGGCCCTCTTTATCCGATGATGCTGGCCTGGCATCGCGGACCACTCGGCTGGGGAGAACACAGAGGCAGCGGGTTTAGTAATATCATCCACAGCAGGTGGAGGGAGCTCGGGGGGCTGCAAACCCCGAACTCCACTCCCAGGAGTCAGACAAGGCAGATTAATATTAGGATGTAACAAACAATCGTGCACTTGCCTTCCTCCCAGGGCCGAGATGGTTCCTGCTGTAGGGGACGTTGTTCCTCCCCTTCCCCGCTGGATGGCGACAGAGGGCCCCCTGGAAAGATGAGGTGGAGCCACTCTCGGAGGTTCGCTGACGGGATTCGCCTGCAGCGAGTCCAGCCGGGGATTCTGCTGAGGGTTGCCTGCGCCGTTGCGCCGACGTCGTCGTCGGCCCCAAGATGGCGCGCACTCCTGGACCAGCTCCGGGACGGGAACGGGACTCCAATGCAAGGAGCGAGGATGCCTCCTCCTCTGCTTCCTGCTCTCTTCCTCCTCCAGCCCACAAAGTATCTCGCGCTGCGTGGCGAGTTCCTCCCACCTCGTTATCACCTCCGGGTGATCGTCATAAACGAGGGGGAGGTTGTCCAGGAATTCCTCAGCAACGTCCAGATGCCAGCGCATGTAGCTGGAGGTGACGTCAAAAGTAGCGGCGAGGAGCGCCCCGTCGGCATACTCCAGCGTGCTCGCTAGCTCCTTGCCCAAGTGCCGACCGCAGCCCCTGGATGACGGCATTCTCCCAGCAACAGGCACCCAGACAGGGAAGAACAACAGTCAAATTTAGGCACAAACCCACAGTGAAACGGCGTCTCAGTGTGGCGCCTCCGTTTAGACGTCCAGGCAGGAGTATACTGTCATGCGGTGATCCTCGCGGATCACCAAGAGACGCCAAAGAGTCCACCAGTGAGTTTGGCAATGATGTTAATTTATTTACACAACGTGACAAGACAAGACTAAGAACCCCTCAGGGCAAAACACACATTAAACAAGACTTGGGCTTGTAGGGCTAACCCCAGCCACTACGAGCTAAACTATGACATGAGCTAAGAACACCAACCTGACATGAAGGTTTGATGAAGCGTTCACAACGTCTGGCAAGGATAGTTAGACGATACTCCTACGCATTACCGTCGCTAGTGCCGGGTTTATAAAGGCGAAGCACTAACGAACGGCAATAACATATAGCTGGCCAGCCTTGACAGGCGGAAGCCCCACCAAGCACCTTCACAATAAGAGCCCGGTGAGGCCAGAATACAGCCCACAGCTGTCAAGGCCAGAAGCGAGTTGAACCTGGCCCGAGCGCTATCAGAACCCAGCGCTCGGGTCGTAACAAAAATAAATAAATAGAGCGAGATAGATATATAAATACAATAAAATAGAAAAATTAAATAAGATGCTTCAGATGCACATGTGCTAAAAACCCTAAAATTTTCTTTGGTGGTGTAGAGGATGTGTTCAAGAATGAGGATGAGTTTATTTCTCAGAGTCAACTTTACTGAGTGAACACATGCTCTATCAATCTCTATGCAGGAAAAGAGACTGAGCAATCGAATACCACGTTCTTATACTCTGCTGGGGCCACAACCCACAGTCACATGTTACTTAAGCAAACATATAATTACATGGCACATAGTCTCAGTCACAATGCATTCTTTCATGTCTCACTATTGTCTCTTGTCCTACGGTGTTCCGGGAATCTTCCTGGGACATCCTCTCGGAGACAAAGGTCAAGACTCACACCTACTCGTCATCTCCTGTAGATCTCTGCAGGTCCAGACCTCTTTTGTCCCACCAGATGTGGAGTCACCAATACACATACTGTCATGCATTTGTGGGGAGATATGAACTCAATATCTACGCCACATAACCCCCCCCCAAACGTCTATTCAAGGACAAAATCTAATCAGAGTTGTATAGCAGAAACACCACATAACACAAATCAATCCACCAATCGCCTGGGTTTAAACCTCCTGCCAAATCTGCTGTAAGCCGGCTTTGTTCCTTCTGCAGCGGCTCCCTGCATCTGTGAATCAGACTTGTTAGCACATCTCTGTGGTGTCAACAAACAATGCCTTTTCGGCGGCCTGCCACGGCGGGGGGCCCTGGCCAACTGCACGTGCTCATCAGCCAGAACAAAAGCTGGCTTGAGTCTGTTAATGCAAATCAACTCTTTTCTGTCACCCAAATCAAGCAAAAAATGTTTCTCTCTTGTTTCCAACACTCTGAAAGGCCCGTCATAAGGGGGTCGCAAACCTGGTCTTTGAGCATCATGTCTAACAAAAACGAACTCCGCATTCTTTAAAGCTCTTGGCACAAAAACGCGTGGAAAACTGTGATGCACCAGGCCAGGGAGGGTGTCTGATCCTGTACCGCTCTGCAACAGCTGAGCGGGGGGGCAATTTGGTGCAGGGTTGTCAGGGAGGAAATCCCCCGGCAAACGGAGGGGTTGAGCAAAAACTAACTCAGCCGGGGAGGCTTGCAAATCCTCCTTAGGTGCAGAACGCAACCCCAATAAAACCCATGGAAGTCTATCTGACCAATTTGTATCTGTGAGAGACGCTCTGAGGGCTGCTTTCAATGACCTATGAAAGCGTTCGCACAAACCGTTAGCCTGAGGGTTATACGCGGTAGTGCAGTGGATTTTCACCCCCAGGCTGCAGGCCATGGATAACCAGAGTTCAGAAACGAATTGGGGACCTCTGTCGGACGTTATGTCCGACGAGTCTCCAAAACGCACGACCCAAGCTGTTAAAAACGCGCGTGCAACGTCTGCTGCCGTAGTTGACACTAGAGGGACCACTTCCGGCCAACGCGTGGTGCGATCTACCATTGTCAAAAGGTGTGTGCACCCCTGCGACAACGGGAGGGGGCACACCAAGTCGACATGCACATGATCAAAACGTTTAGCCAGGATGTGAAAAGGTTCTAAAGGAGCCCTAGTGTGTTTGTGTATTTTGGCTCGTTGGCACGCTACGCAGGCCGCTGCCCATTCTTTGACCTGTTTACGCAACCCCGGCCAAACAAATTTCTCTCCCACCATTTTAATCGATGCGCGCACCCCTGGGTGCGCCAGAGAGTGGATTGAGTCGAAAACGCGGCGGCGCCATGCAGCGGGAACTACGGGGTGAGGCCGCCCGGTGGAGACATCGCAGATTAGAGGGGGCATACCTATCTGCAGCACCCTGTGCTCCAGCCTTAACCCTGTTGGTCCAGACTGGAGCGCGCGCACATCCGTGTCGTCAGCCTGCTCCGCGGCCATGGCTGCGTGATCTAAACCAACGTGGACTGGGGCTGCGAGTGCTTCTGCGCCACAGACTTGGCCCGCGGCCACGGCTGCCGAGCCTGCCCCCATGGAGCTTGGCGCTGCTACTGCACTCGAAAGACAGTCTGCCACCACATTATGTTTGCCCGCGACATGCTGAATATCGGTGGTGAACTCTGATATCGCAGCCAGCTGTCTTTGTTGCCGGCCTGACCAAGGCTCTGAAATCTTGGCCATCGCAAAAGTTAACGGCTTATGGTCCACGAACGCGGTAAAACGGCGCCCCTCGAGCCAGAACTGGAAATGGCGGGTGGCCAAATGCAGGGCCAAAAGCTCCCTGTCGAATGCGCTGTACTTCCGCTCGTTATCGCGCAAGGTTTTGCTGAAAAACGCGAGGAGTTGCCAGCTCCCCGCCACGAACTGTTCAACGACCGCCCCCACTGCTAAATCAGAGGCGTTCGTGGTGAGCGTCATACGTGCCGTTGGCACCGGGTGTGCCAACAAAACGACGTTCGCCAGGGCTGATTTGACCTGGGAGAATGCACGCTCCCGCTCCGGGGACCACTCGATCCTATTCGTAGGTTTTTGCTTTTTAAGTGCTGCGTACAATGGTTGCATGAGCAGCGCTGCGCCTGTGGGAAACGGTTATAAAAATTGACCATTCCCAAAAATTCTTGCAATGCTTTGACCGTCTGAGGTTTGGGAAAATCCGTTATTGCGCGTACTTTATCGGACAGAGGGACCACTCCTTCTGGTGAAACGCGATGCCCCAAAAAATCGATTTGTGCGACCCCAAACTGGCACTTCGCTGGATTAATTATTAACCCGTGCTCTGCCAGCCTCCGAAAAACCGCTGTGAGGTGGCTTTCATGTTCGTCTTCGGACGTGCTGGCTACTAAAATATCACCCAAGTAGACAAACACGAAAGGGAGGTTGCGTAGGACTGCGTCCATCATGCACTGGAACGTCTGCGCAGCCCCTTTGAGTCCAAACAGCATACGCAAAAACTCGAAAAGTCCAAAAGGAGTTATTACCGCTGTTTTGGGTATGTCCTGAGCGCGAACTGGGACTTGATGGTACCCGCGCACCAAATCTATTTTAGAAAAAATACACGCCCCCGCCAAATGTACTGAAAAATCTTGGATGTGCGGGATCGGGTAGCGGTCGTGAGCTGAAGCGTTATTCAACCTGCGGAAATCACCGCAAGGCCGCCACGAGCCATCAGCTTTGGGGACCATATGTAGTGGTGATGCCCAGGGGCTGTTAGAGCGTCTAATGATGCCCAGTTTTTCCAGGTTGGCGAATTCCTCGCACGCTATGGCGAGTTTAGCTGGGTCCAAGTGCCGAGCTTTTGCAAAAACAGGGGGACCGGTAGTAGTTATAAAGTGCTCCACCCCATGTTTAGCCACTGACGCCGAAAACGTTGGGACTATGAGTGCTGGAAACTGAGTGAGCAGTGCTTGAAACTTACCACCCGCAGCTGTGAGGTTGGGCTGTGCAGTGGGCGGGGCCACCCAGGCTGTGCAGGAAATGCTGTAAAAAGATGTCTATTAGCAAGATCAACCAATAAACCATTCGAGCACAAAAAATCAGCACCTAACATGTTATGACTGACTGCTGCCACGACGAAGGTCCACTCAAATGTCCAACCGTAAAAAGACAGGGGGAGGGTCTTCTCCCCGAAGGTCTTGATCGTCGAACCGTTCGCTGCCAACACCAGGGGTCCGCTGGAAGGCGCCAACCGATCAGCGTGGAGGGGTGTGATGAAACTCAGCTGGGAGCCCGTGTCCACCAGGAACTGCCTCCCTGATTTCCCGTCCGTTAGGTAGAGCAGCTTATTCTTCGCGCCGAGCGCAGCAGCTGCCACCGACTCTTGGGCCTGGCGTTTTCCCGAGCGCTTGAACCGGCACGGGGGGATGCATTTGTGTGCCCTCTCGGCGAAGTGTCGATGATAAAAGCAGAGGGCGTCGCGCGCCCCGCGTCTCCTGGTCTCCGCCGCTGCCGACGTCAGCGCATCTGGTGTTGCAGCCTCTGGCCCCCTGCCGTCTCCGGGCGTTGCGCTCAGCTCCGCTGCCGCCGTCGTGGCCGTGTGCCATCTATGAGCATCGACGAGTCGCTGTGCCTCCTGGCCCAGCTCGTGGTAATCTCGGTTGGTCAGCCGCTGCGAGCTGGCCAGGGTGACTCTCAGGGCGAAGATAAAGCCGTCATCATCCTCGCCATCAGGTCAGCGGGCCTGTCTGCTTCGCCTTCGGCCAACATCAGGAGCCTCTCTGCCCGCTCTCCCAGCGAGGGGGTGAAAGCACGGATGAGCGCGGCTTTCAATGCGCCGTACTTGTCGACTTCTGGTGGATGGTTAGTCAGGCTCTCCACCCGCTGTGCTGTGAGGCTGTCCAGCTTTGCTACCACATAGTAGAATTTCGTTGCATCTGCTGAAATTCCTCGAAGGTGAAACTGCGCCTTGACCTTGTTGAACCAGGCACGTGGGCTGTGCTGCCAGAATTCGGGCAGCTGGACTGCGGTAGCTGCGCTAGCCTGGTTGGCTCCTGATGAGTCTGCTGTATGAAGTTCGTCCATACTTAGTCGTAGGGTCACCAGTGTAGAGGATGTGTTCAAGAATGAGGCTGAGTTTATTTCTCAGAGTCAACTTTATTGAGTGAACACATGCTCTATCAATCTCTATGCAGGAAAAGAGACTGAGCAATCGAATACCACGTTCTTATACTCTGCTGGAGCCACAACCCACAGTCACATGTTACTTAAGCAAACATATAATTACATGGCACATAGTCTCAGTCACAATGCACTCTTTCATGTCTCACTATTGTCTCTTGTCCTACGGTGTTCCGGGAATCTTCCTGGGACATCCTCTCGGAGACAAAGGTCAAGACTCACACCTACTCGTCATCTCCTGTAGATCTCTGCAGGTCCAGACCTCTTTTGTCCCACCAGACGTGGAGTCACCAATACACATACTGTCATGAATTTGTGGGGAGATATGAACTCAATATCTACGCCACAGTGGTGCCTTATTACCTCCGCCAGGCCGCAGGCCGGAGGAGGTTATGTTTTTGCCAGCGTTTGTCTGTCTGTATGTCTGTCTGTCTGTTTGTCTGTCTTTTGGTTAGAAAGATAACTCAAAAAGTTTTGGATGGATTTCGATGAAACTTTCAGGCGTTGTTGGAAATGGTACAAGGAAGAACTGATTAAATTTTGGGGATGATCCGGATTACCGTCTGGATCCAGGAATTTTTTAAAGGATTCTTTAACATTGTGAGATACGGCCATTTTCAACATGTGTGCAGGTGCAATGGAGGACGCTGGTCGTCGTGTCTGACGAACACGAACTCCGCATTCTTCAAAGTTTTAGGCACAAAAGCACGCGGAAAACAGTGGTGGGCAGGGCCCAGAAGCGTGCCTGTGTTTGTGCTACGCTGCAAAAACTGAGACAGGCAGCTGTCCGGCGCGGGATTATTTGGCAGAAATTCCCCAGGCAGCCATAGGGGCTGCGCAAAAACAAGCTCTCTGCCGGGGAAGCTTCCAAATCCTCTTTTGCCGCGGAGCGCAACCCCAATATAAAACCCACGGCAACCTGTCTACCCAATTTGCATCCGTCAGTGAAGCCCTGAGTGCTGCTTTCAGTGATCTATGAAAACGCTTGCATAACCCATTGGCCTGTGGGTTGTACGCGGTTGTGCGATGAATTGCAACGCCCGCAGCCTGGGAGTTTGGAGATGGACACAACACCAACACTTCAGTTTATTACCTCCGCCAAGGAGGTAATGCTTTTACTACTGAACCACTAATCCTATCATTGTGAATCCAATTGCTAGTCATATGTTTTCATGGTCAAGGAATCTGAAAACGTACACACAAACACTGTATAGGGGGGAACTGTGGCGCTTGGCGGAGGTCTGCGCTCTCCGAGTGCTTTTCTAGTTAAAAATATCCTTCAGTGACTTTTGAGTATAGAAACGTTGTCTTGCTGTCATGAGAGCAGGACAGTCAAGTAAAATGTGCTTTATTGATAAAAAACCTCTGCAAAATTGACAAGATGGTGGGGCTTCACCTTTTAATAAAAAGCTGTGCGTAAGCCTTGAGTGGCCAATACGGCATCTAGTGTACACTATCTCATCATGTCGGTTTTGAAAGTGATGCAAGTGTCTATGGCTTATGGCAGTTTAATATCATGCAGTTTATTTGCAGTACATGTGTCCCATTCAGTCTGCCACTTCTTGAAAATATAGGAGGTTATTAGAGGCCTGAGGTCTGAGGCTGAGATCTGGCATTGAGTGGCTTCTTGGGTCAGGGCTCTCTTGGCAGCATTGTCTGCCTGCTCGTTACCTGACAGGCCAACATGGCTGGGGATCCAACAGAAGATGATATTAAAATTATGTTTCTGTAAAAAACCTAATTTCTCTAAAATCCGGACAATAATGGGGTGATCAGTCTTTAAAAACCCAAGTGCCTGAAGACAGGATCTGGAGTCAGTAAAAATTAAGGAGCTCTGTTGTTTGGTTCTCTCATTGTGTTCCAATGCTAGAAGCAAAGCACAAGCCTCTGCTGTAAAAATTGAACATTGTTTGGGAATCTGCAAACTATATTGATCGCAGCAGAGACTGAGCCATCTACTTTGGATCCATCCGAGAATATGGAAATATGGTGAGGAAAACGGCATTTTATGTCCGAGATCTGCTGCTGGTACACATTTGGGTGAGTGCCTTTCTTTTTGTTTTGGCTCAGATCCAGAATGATATTGGGTTTCCTCAAACTCCATGGTGGAATGGGACAAAACTGTGTCTGTGTTACATTGCTCATATCAGGGTTTAATTTTACCAGGTGAGGTTCTATACGGAGTCCAAAAGGAGTGATGCTCTTAGGTCTGACCTTATACGTACATCTGCAAAAATCAAGGGTGAAAAACTGCAGAGTAGGCTGGATTTTTATGGTCAGCTTTAAGTTTAACCATATACTGGAGAGTCAATTTCAGGCACCTGTTTTGAAGTGAAGGCTCATTTGCTTCAACATACAGACTTTTAACAGGAGAGGTTCTGAAAGCCCCCAAGGCTTTCTGCACGGTGGCGCAGTGGTTAGCACCGCGACAGCACAGTTTACCCTCAGCCGGGGGATCGCGGGGATCATGAGATCATGGGCTCGATCCCTGCCCCCGGCCAACAGTGATCTGTGTGCAGTTTGCATGTTCTCCCCGTGTTTGCGTGAGTTTACTCCGGGATTTCTCCGGTTTCTTCCCACATGCTAAAAACATGCAGGTTAGGGAGTTAAGGGGCGCTTGCGCACGCAGCGACCGGCAGCTGGTGGCTTGTCACCAGACTGCAGAACAAATCTACCTACGGGTACAAAATAAGTCCAAAAAAAAAAAAAGGCTTAGCCCCTGGTGATGGACAGTTTCTAGTGTCCTGATGTATGTTTTCCTTGCTGATCCATAAACTATGCTCCCATACTCTAACCAAGATCTTACAAGTGCTCTATGGAGACGCAGCAGCACAGTAGAGTCCGCACCCCATTTAGTTTTTGCCAAAACTTTAATAACATCAAGGGCTTTAAAACATCTGATTCATAGAAATTTTATATGTGGAATAAAAGACAGCTTATTATCAAAAATAAGTCCAAGGAATTTGGTTTCTTTTACCACCTTGACAGCTTCTCCATCTATGAAAAGCTCAGGGTCGAGGTGAAGAGATCGCAGCAGGCAAAAGTGCATGCAGACAGTTTTTGTTTTTGAAAATTTAAAACCATTACTGACTGACCACCTATTAATCTTATTTATGCACAACTGTAGTTGCTTCTCAATTGTGCTCATGTCTTTCCCTCTGTAGCAAATACACAGGTCATCTACACAAAGACTACAAAAGGTATTTGGTCTAAGAGCACCAACTACACTATTAATCTTAATGCTAAAAAGAGTAACCGAGAGGATGCTTCCCTGGGGGACTCCTTGTTCTTGCACATGGGGCTCTGAAAGGGTATCTCCTACTCGGACTCTGAAGTGTCTATTGGACAAAAAGTTTGAAATGAAAAAGGGCAAATGTCCCCTAAAACCCATGCCATGTAGGTCTCTTAAAATACTGTATTTCCATGTTGTGTCATATGCTTTTTCTAAATCAAACAATTAAGCAGCTACATGTTCTTTTCTAATAAAACCATCCAAGTATATAGGCCTCTAATCTGATAAGGTGGTCTAAAGTGCTTTAACCACGTCTGAAGCCACACTGGTAATCAGTTAAAAGGCCTTCAGACTCAATCACCCACACAAGGTGATTGTTTACCATTCTTTCCATGGTTTTACAGAGGCAACTTGTCAGAGCTATTGGACGATAGTTGTTGGTATCAATTCAATTCAGTTCAATTCAACTTTATTTATATAGCACCATATCACAACAATAGTCATCTCATAGCACTTTCAAATGTAGAGGAAACCCCACAATTGCAGAAAGACCCCAGCAATCAGGCGATCCCCTGTGAGCAAGCACTTGGCGATGGTGGAGAGGAAAAACTCCCTTTTAACAGGAAGAAACCTCTAGCAGAACCAGGCTCAGGGAGGGGCAGTCATCTGCTGCGACTGGCTGGGGGGTGAGGGGATAGAGAAGATGAAAAGAACAGACATAAAGAGAGCAAAGATTAACGGAGAGAAGCCAAGTACATTACTGGAGGTCACCCAGCAGTCTAAATCTATTAACAGCAAAACAAATGGAGGGTTAAGAAACACAAGATCCCTCCCTAATCGTAGGCTATATTGAAGAGGAAGGTTTTTACCCTATTCTTAAAAACAGTGATCGAGTCTGACTCCCGAACCCAGATTGGTAACTGGTTCCACAGGAAAGGAGCTTGATAGCAGAAGGCTCTGTCTCCCATTGTACTTTTATAGATTCTAGGTATTACAAGTAATCCAGCATTTTGGGAGTGTAGTGCTCTGTTAGAATGATAGGGTAATATCAGATCTTTTATATAGTAAAAGAGGGCCTGATTATTAACAGCTTTGTAAGTGAGAAGAAGGATTTTAAACTTACACACGTGGACAAAATTGTTGATACCCCTCTGTTAATGAAAGAAAAACCCACAATGTTCACATAAATAACTTGAATCTGACAAAAGTGGTAATAAATAAAAATTCTATAAAAATTAACCAATGAAAATCAGACAATGCTTTTGAATTGAGGTTCAACAGAATTACTTTAAAAAACACACTCATGAAACAGGCCTGGACAAAAATGATGGTACCCCTAGAAAAGATTGAAAATAATGTGACCATAGGGACATGTTCAACCAAGAAGTGTCCTCTAATTAACATCACAGGTGTCTACAAACTTGTAATCAGCCAGTCGGCCTATTTAAAGGGTGACAAGTAGTCAATGTGCTGTTTGGTGACATGGTGTGTACCACACTAAACATGGACCAGAGGAAGCAAAGGAGAGAGTTGTCTCAGGAGATTAGAAAGAAAATTATAGACAAGCATGTTAACGGTAAAGGCTATAAGACCATCTCCAAGCAGCTTGATGTTCCTGTGACTACAGTTGCACATATTATTCAGAAATTTAAGATCCACGGGACTGTAGCCAACCTCCCTGGACTTGGCCGCAGGAGGAGACGGATAATACGAATGGTAACAAAACAGCCCAGTCTAAACACATTCATGGTGAACTCCAAGGTCAAGGTACATCAGTGTCAGATTGCACCATCTGTCGTTGTTTGAGCCAAAGTGGACTTCATGGGAGATGACCAAGGAGGACACCACTGTTGAAAACAAATCATTAAAAAGCCAGACTGGGACTTCCGGTTATGGCGGCCACGTAGGAAGACGTGTTTCACTCTGCTCTGCTCCTAAAAATAAAAAGTTGGCAAATAACTCTCTCAATTGGAACAAAACCTATCCCAGCGTTTGGGCGCGGATATGGTAAAGCCTAAAGCTGGGAAATTAGGTGGAGGAAAAAGTGAATCATCGAAACAGTCCAAGCTAACAGACTTCCACGCTCGTGATGAAGCAGAAAAATCTCCAGAGACTATGGCAGAGGAAGCTAGCGGCAGAGCGGTGACTGCTGGGAAGGGCACGAGTGCGGTGCTCGCTGCCATTAGCTCAATGAGAGCAGACTTTTCCTCTAAATTTGATGGGATTATAGCAGCGATAGATGGAATGAGAAAGGAAATAAGCGACTGTATAGAATGAGTATCGCAGGCGGAGCTCCAAATTTCCAGCGCTGAGGAGGACGTCACCAGCCTACAATTAAAGGTGCGCACATTGGAATTAAAAAATAAACGTCTGGAAGATAGTGTCCTGGACTTAGAATCCCGGTCGAGACGGAACAGTCTGAGGCTGGTGGGCCTCCCGGAGGGAACGGAGGGATGGGACACATGTTTCTTTTTGGAAAAGTGGATTCCAGAAGCGCTGAACAACGCGGATCTGCAGTCATCGGTCGTCTTAGAGAGCGCTCACCGAATCGGCCCACCAAGAGATAATAAGGCACCACCGAGGACGCTGATTATGAAGTTCCTCAGCTACAGAGACAAGATGACGATCACCAACGCGACGCGAGCTAAAGGAGAAATTAAATACCAGGATCAACAGGTGCGGTTCTACCCAGATTTGGCCACAGGAATTCAGCAATTAAGGAAACAGTTTGACCCCGCCCGTAAAGAGCTGCGCAACCTCGGGATTCGTCACGGAGTGATTCATTCGGCAAGACTGCTGGTCACATATAAAGGGAGAACCCATATCTTCAAGACCCCTCAGGAGGCGCAGGAGCTTATCAAGCAGATCCAAGGAGAGACTGGTGGGAGCTAAGCATGAAGCATGAACAAGATATAAAGGTAGAATATTTAAGCATTTGCACAGGCATCTGACTGATCTGAAACATATAGCAAGTTTACAAAATATAGATTGTATTATATAAAAAAAAAAACCTATGATGTACAAAGTTGCTATAAAATTTTGGAGTTAAGTTGGAAATACTACAGAAGAGAGTTAATGTTATGTCATTAAAAGCAGTAGAGTCAGGGTGATTGAGAGGAGAAAGAAAGAGTGGTTTGACTGATCCTCGCGGGTGTGGAGCAGTCAATGGTTATAGCAGGAGACGGAATTTTTTTTTTTGATTTTGGGGGGATTACCACGAATGTGGGGAGGTGTGGGGAGACTTGAATAACGAAACCGAATTGCCTTTAATTTCAGTTTATTTCAAGTAACCATTCCACTGTCTGCTCTCATTCCTGAGCAGCGAACAAAGAGGGTGAACACACCAAAGTTCTCCCTTTTAAACATTCTCACATCAAACCATTTCCCTCGCGGGGGAAATCACACATCTATATCAAAATCTCTTTATTCACATTCATTAACCTTTTATTTACATAACTCCCCCTTCTCTCCTCTCGAGCCTCAGCGGTCAGGAAGTCTTCTGTCCCCTGTCCTCCGCAGGGGGTCCAGGCTCTGTGGCTCCGCACCGCAGGGGACTGGCTCTCCTTCATCGTGAGGTTAAATCACATATGCAGTGTCCAACATATACATGTCTCACAACACAGCCATATAACCCCCCCCCCCCCAAACGATGAAGAACAGACTAATTCCTAAAATTTAATAGCACCTTACTCACTACTGAATAAACAACACCAACATTCAGTCTGTGCGCCGCTTGGGCTTCAGCCGTCTGCCGAATCTGCTGTGCGTTGGCCCCGCCTTGCCTGCGGCGCTTTTCTGCTTCGGCTCTGTTGACTGAGGAAGAGAGTGATTAATTGCCCTTTGCAGGGGCCTGCCTCGTCGAGGCGCCACTGCGACCGGTACAGACACGTCCTTCATGACAAAAGCAGGTTTTAGTCTGTCAATACTGACTGTCTCTTTTCTGTCTCCAAAATCTAGCACAAATTGCTTATCACCTGCCTCCAGCACTCGAAATGGTCCTTCGTAAGGTGGTTTGAGCATTGCTTTTAGGGCTTCGCGTCTGACAAAAACGAAGTCGGCATTTTTCAAAGCCTTGGGGACGAAAACTCGTGGAAAAGCGTGATGAACCGGACCCGGGAGCGTGTCTGCTCCCGTGCCGACTAACGGTCCCAGAGCAGAGAGAGGTGGGGGCTCTGGGGGCTCTGGTAAAAACTCGCCCGGCAGCCTCAGAGTTTGTGCGAATACCAGCTCCGCTGGGGAGGCGTCTAAGTCCTCTTTAGGCGCAGAACGCAACCCTAATAAAACCCATGGCAGTTTATTTACCCAATCTGCATCCGTGAGCGACGCTCTGAGTGCTGCCTTCAAAGACCTATGAAAACGCTCGCATAAACCATTGGCCTGAGGGTGGTAAGCCGTAGTGCGGTGAATTTTGGCTCCTAAGCCGTTGGCCATCGCTGACCACAGCTCAGAGATGAATTGCGGTCCTCTATCGGACGTAATGTCCGACGGAACCCCGAAGCGCGCCACCCAAGCCGTTAAAAAAACGCGAGCCACCTCCGCGGCCGTGGTCGTCGCAAGTGGGACCACTTCCAGCCAACGTGTGGTGCGGTCCACCATTGTCAAAAGATACGTGAACCCCTGTGATGCCGGTAGGGGGCCCACAAGGTCGACGTGCACATGGTCAAACCTTCTGGCCGGAATGCGGAACGGTTCTAACGGGGTTCTTGTGTGCCTGTGAATTTTGGCCCGTTGACAGGAAATGCAGGTTTTTGCCCATTCCTTCACGTGCTTGCGCAGGCACGGCCAAACAAACTTTTCCGCCACTAGTTTCACTGACGCGCGCACCCCCGGGTGCGCCAGTGAGTGGACCGAGTCAAAAACACGGCGGCGCCACGTGGCCGAAACCACCGGATGCGGGCGCCCCGTCGACATGTCGCAGATCAGGGGGGGCATACCGGTTTGTAAACACTTGCTCTCCAGCCTCAACCCTGTTGGTCCAGACTGGAGCGCGCGCACGTCTGCGTCCGCCCCCTGGTCCGCTGCCATGGCTGCGTAATCTATACCCACGTGCACCGGGGCTGCGCGCGCCACCGTGCCGCTCTCCTGCGGCGCAGTCACGGTGGCCCGTTCTGCCTCTGCGCGTGTTGGGGTCGTGAACGCGCGCGAGAGACAATCCGCTACTACATTGAATTTGCCCGCGACGTGCCTAATGTCAGTGGTAAATTCCGAGATTGCGGCCAGCTGCCTCTGCTGCCT
The DNA here is from genome assembly GCA_020510985.1 of Pholidichthys leucotaenia. NCBI lineage: Eukaryota > Metazoa > Chordata > Actinopteri > Cichliformes > Pholidichthyidae > Pholidichthys > Pholidichthys leucotaenia. Next base: position 14,982,489 of record CM035844.1, read on the forward strand.
GCCGGACCACGGATCTGAAATTTTGGCCATGGCGTATGTGAGCGGCTTGTCCACATAAGCGGTGAAGCACCGTCCTTCCAGCCAGAACTGGAAATGACGAATAGCCAAATGCAGCGCCAACAGTTCTCTGTCGAACGCGCTGTATTTTCGTTCAGCCGCGCTTAAAGATTTGCTAAAGAAAGCCAAAGGCTGCCAAACTCCGGCTACCTGTTGCTCAATAACGGCCCCTATGGCTAAATCTGAAGCGTCTGTCATCAGCGCGATACGTGCTGCAGGGTCTGGGTGGGCCAGGAGCGCAGCGTCAGCCAAGGCTTTTTTAACCTCTGTGAACGCGTGCTCCCGCTCCGGGGACCATTCGACCGCCTGGGTCGGTTTTTGTTTTTTGAGCGCGGCATATAACGGTTGCATGATTTGAGCTGCGTGGGGCAGGAATCGGTTATAAAAATTCACCATCCCCAAGAATTCCTGTAGTGATTTGGCCGTTTGTGGACGGGGAAAATCCGCTACCGCGCGTACTTTCTCTGGTAACGGAACCGCTCCCTCCGGGGAGACGCGGTGACCCAAAAAATCGATCCACTCGACGCCGAACTGGCACTTGGCTGGGTTAACTATTAAGCCGTGCTCTCCCAGCCTCCTAAAAACTGCTGTGAGGTGCGTTTCGTGTTCGTCCTCTGAAGTACTCGCGACCAAAATGTCGTCGAGGTACACAAACACGAAAGGGAGATCGCGTAACACGGCATCCATCATCCGCTGAAATGTTTGCGCCGCCCCTTTGAGACCAAACGGCATGCGTAAAAATTCGAAAAGTCCGAACGGGGTTATTACCACTGTTTTAGGAATGTCCTCCGGTTGGACTGGGACTTGGTGATAGCCGCGAACTAGATCAATCTTTGAAAAAATGCGCGCCCCCGCCAGGTGCACCGAAAAATCCTGAATGTGCGGGATGGGATAACGATCGTGCGCCGTAACGTTGTTTAGCCTGCGGTAATCCCCGCACGGTCTCCAGGAGCCATCGGCTTTCGGTACCATGTGCAGCGGCGAAGCCCACGGGCTCTTCGACCTACGAACGATGCCCAGCCTCTCCAGGCTGGCGAACTCCTCGCGCGCAATGGCGAGCTTAACTGCATCCAAGCGCCGAGCTTTTGCAAACACGGGAGGACCAGACGTGGGGATAAAGTGTTTCACCCCATGCTTCGCGACCGTCGCTGAAAAAGTGGGCACAGTGAGCGCTGGAAATTGGGTGAGGAGTGTGTGAAACTTACCACCTGCTGTAGCGACGTGGGTCTGTACTGGTGGCGGGGACACTCGAGCTGAACAGGGGAGAGAGTAAAAAGAGAGTGCATTTACCAGCCGTCTATTAGCAAGATCAACTAACAGATTGTGTGAACACAAAAAATCCGCGCCCAACATGTTGAAACTCACCGCCGCTATTACAAAAGTCCATTCATATGTGCGGCCATGTAAGCACAAAGGCAAGGTCCTTCTCCCATAGGTGTTGATGTTCGAGCCATTTGCCGCTGTAGCTCCGCTACCGTGGGGTCCAGCCACCCGGTCCGCGTATGTTGGGGTGATGAAGCTCACTTGTGCTCCGGTGTCGATAAGGAACTCTCGTCCGGAGCGCGCATCCGTGATGTAGAGCAACTTGCTGCGTTCTCCGAGGGTCGAAGCTGCTAGCGACCCCTGGTCTTGCCGTTTCCCGAACTCCTGAAGATGCAGGGCGGCACACACCTGCGTGCCTTCTCTGCGAACCTCCGATGGTAAAAGCAGAGATCTTCTCCTCCGCTGTGTCGTGTCCGCGCCTCTGCCGCCGGGCTATTGGCTCCACCTCGTCGCGGCCGTGCTGCCGCCGTCTTCGGCCAGTCTGGTTCTGCCGCCTCTGGCTCCCCGCTGTCTCGGGTCGCCGCTGTGGTTGCTTGCCCGCCTGGAGGCAGTCCATCTGCCTCCTGGGCCAGCTCCCGGAACTCCTCCAGGGTGTGACACTTTTTGCCGGCCAGCGTGCTTCTCGCATGCGCCGGGAGGTTGGAGAGGAAGATGAACTGAAAAATGAAATCATCGTTGTCCAACCCTCTCAGCTGTATCATCTCCTCCATCAGGGCGCTCGGCCTGTGTCCACCTTGGTCTAGCAAAGACAGGATCCTCCTCGCCCTCACTTCAGCCGAGGGGGTGAAAAACTTGATGAGGGTGGATTTCAGCTTGCCGTACCTGTCGGTCGCGGGTGGCTGCTCCACCAAGCTCTGCACGCACCGAGCTGTGCTGTTGTCCAGTTTAGCGATGACATGGTGGAACTTAGTGTCATCCACCGTTACTCCTGCGAGCGCGAACTGCGACTCTGCTTGCAGAAACCACGACCGTGGGTTATCCTGCCAGAAATCAGGCAGCTCAACGGCCACTGCGCTCGCCAGCTCTGAGCGCTGTGAGTCCGGGACCCTGAGAATTTCTTCGTTCATTCTCAACGTCGTCAGTCACCAATGTGGGGAGACTTGAATAACGAAACCGAATTGCCTTTAATTTCAGTTTATTTCAAGTAACCATTCCACTGTCTGCTCTCATTCCTGAGCAGCGAACAAAGAGGGTGAACACACCAAAGTTCTCCCTTTTAAACATTCTCACATCAAACCATTTCCCTCGCGGGGGAAATCACACATCTATATCAAAATCTCTTTATTCACATTCATTAACCTTTTATTTACATAACTCCCCCTTCTCTCCTCTCGAGCCTCAGCGGTCAGGAAGTCTTCTGTCCCCTGTCCTCCGCAGGGGGTCCAGGCTCTGTGGCTCCGCACCGCAGGGGGCTGGCTCTCCTTCATCGTGAGGTTAAATCACATATGTAGTGTCCAACATATACATGTCTCACAACACAGCCATAGAGGGGGAATTTGTTTGTGTGTAGTTTGTGGGACGAATGTTCAACCACTCATGTTTTTGCTTCTCTGTATGAGCATGTTTATATTGCGAGGTAATCTCAAACTCCTTATTGATCATAGACCAAAGCTTTACTGCCCTCCCATCGAGTTTCCCAGTTATCGACTGGTAGACAGCAAGCTAACACGTGTGGTGCAGGCTTCATTGATGACAAGATGCTTCCTTTTATCTCGTTTATTGAAGCTACCCCACAAGGAACTCAACGTGATGTACACTCGTCTTTTTGGTTTTACATCCATTTACATTCGTTCCTACATCCGTTAAAACTGCAACAAAGTAGACATATACACGCCGTCAATGATATGGTCACCGTGTTTAGCTTAGCACATGTTAGCATTAGCTCTAACTTAGCTGGTAACAATGTTGGCAACGGACTAGACAGTAAACGATGCTTTCACTACACCACTAGAGGGAACCAAACTCACTTACATGAAATGCTGTAATGGGAACTGCCCAACTTAATTCATGGAGGCAGCATAAAAGCGTTAATCTTAATTTAACTTCATGGAATTGCAGAGGTCTACAAAATCTAAAAAAGTTCCATTTAGTCCAATACAGTGTTCTAATCTATCAAGGAGAATATCATGGTTGATAGTATCAAAGGCTGCACTAAGATCTAAAAGGACAAGTACAGAAACAAGTCCATTATCAGATGCAATAAGGAGGTCATTAGTGACCTTCACTAAGGCTGTTTCAGTACTATGATGAATTTTGAACCCAGATTGAAACTCTTCAAATAAATCATTTCCCTGCAAGTGGTCAAATAATTGCATAGCAACAACTTTTTCAAAGATTTTTGAAATGAAAGGCAGATTAGAGATTGGTCGATAGTTAGCTAAAACTCCTGGATCGAGCGTTGGCTTTTTGAGTAAGGATTTAATTACAGCAATCTTAAAGGCCTGCGGTACATGACCTAAAGTTAAAGAAGAATTGATTGTTTGAAGAATACGGCTACCAATAAATGGGAAGACTTTTTTAAATAACCTGGTAGGAATAGGGTCTAAAAGACAAGTTGAAGGCTTGGATGAAGAGATTATTTTATCTAACTTTGAAAGGTCCATCCATCCATCCATCCATCTTCTACCGCTTTTCCGGAGGTCCGGGTCGCGGAGGCAGCAGTTCAAGCAGAGAAGCCCAGACTTCCCTCTCCCCAGCCACCTGCTCCAGCTCTTCAGAGGGGATACCAAGGCGTTCCCAGACTAGCTGGGAGACATAGTCTCTCCACCGAGTCCTGGGTCTGCCCCGGGGTCTCCTCCCAGTGGGACGTGCCTGAAACACCTCAAGTGGGAGGCGTCCAGGAGGCATCCTAATCAGATGCCCATACCACCTCAACTGACTCCTTTCTATGTGGAGGAGCAGCGGTTCTACTCTGAGCCTCTCCCGGATGACTGAGCTCCTCACCCTATCTCTGAGGGTGAGTCCAGCAATCCTACGGAGAAAGCTCATTTCAGCCGCTTGTATCCGCGATCTCGTTCTTTCGGTCATTACCCAAAGCTCGTGACCATAGGTGAGAGTAGGAACGTAGATTGACTGGTAAATCGACAGCTTTGCCTTAGAACTAAGCTCCCTCTTCACCACAACAGACCGGTACAACGTCCGCATCACTGCAGATGCTGCTCCAATCCGTCTGTCGATCTCTCGCTCCATTTTCCCCTCACTCGTGAACAAGACCCCAAGATACTTAAACTCCTCCACTTGGGGCAGGAGCCTGTCCCCAACCCGGAGAGGACAATCCACCTTTTTCCGGCTGAGGACCATGGACTCGGACTTGGAGGTGCTGATTCTCATCCCAGCCGCTTCACACTCAGCGGCAAACCGTCCCAGCAAGAGCTGTAGGTCATTGCTGGATGAAGCCAACAGGACAACATCATCTGCAAACAACAGAGATGAGATCCTGTGGTCACCAAGCATGACACCCTCCATTCCCTGGCTGCGCCTAGAAATCCTGTCCATAAAAATTATGAACAGGACCGGTGACAAAGGGCAGCCCTGGCGGAGTCCAACTCTCACTGGGAATGACTCCGACCGAGTGTTGGCAATGCGAACTAAACTCTCACAACGGTCGTACAGAGACCGAATAGCTCGTAACAACAAGCCCGATACCCCATACTCCCGAAGCACCCCCCACAAAAATCCACGAGGGACGCGGTCAAATGCCTTCTCCAAGTCCACAAAACACATGTAAACTGGTTGGGCAAACTCCCACGAACCCTCAAGAATTCTCGAGAGGGTAAAGAGCTGGTCCGATGTGCCACGGCCAGGACGAAAACCACATTGCTCCTCCTGAATCCGAGGTTCGACCAACGGCCGGACTCTCCTCTCCAGTACCTTGGCATAGACCTTCCCAGGGAGGCTGAGGAGTGTGATCCCTCTAAAGTTGGAGCACACCCTCCGGTCCCCTTTTTTGAAGAGAGGAACCACCACCCCGGTTTGCCATGCCAAAGGCACTGCCCCCGACCTCCACGCAATGTTGCAGAGGCGTGTCAACCATGACAACCCAACAACATCCAGGGCCTTGAGGTACTCGGGGCGAATCTCGTCCACCCCCGGGGCCCGGCCACCAAGGAGATTTTTAACCACCTTGGCGACCTCAGCCCCTGTGATAGGCGAGTCATCCCCCTCGTCCCCAAACCCTGCTTCCTCTGTGGAAGGCGTATCAGTGGGATTGAGGAGATCCTCGAAGTATTCCTTCCACCGCCCGACGATATCCCCAGTTGAAGTCAACAGTGTCCCATCCGCACCATACACAGTGTGGACGGGGAGCTGCTTTCCCCTCCTGAGCCGCCGAACAGTTTGCCAGAATCTCTTTGAAGCCGACCGAAAGTCTTGTTCCATGGCCTCACCGAACTCCTCCCATACCCGGGTTTTTGCTTCAGCAACCACCCGAGCTGCACTCCGCTTGGCCTGCCGGTACACCTCAGCTGCTTCGGGAGTCCCACAAGCCAACCAAGCTTGATAGGACTCCTTCTTCAGCTTAATGGCCCCCCTCACCACTGGTGTCCACCACTTGGTTCGGGGGTTGCCACCACGAGATGCACCGACCACCTTGCGGCCGCAGCTCTGGGCTGCCGCTTCAACAACAGAGGTGGAGAACATGGCCCATTCAGACTCCATGTCTCCAGACTCCCTCGGAATGTGGTTGAAGTTCTTCCGGAGGTGGGAGTTGAAGACCTCCCAGACAGGGGCCTCAGCCAGACGCTCCCAGCACACCCTCACTATACGTTTGGGTCTACCAGGTCTGAATGGCTTCCTCCCCTGCCATCGGATCCAACTCACCACCAGGTGGTGATCAGTTGACAGCTCTGCACCTCTCTTTACTCGGGTGTCCAAGACATACGGTCGCAGGTCTGATGATACGATAACAAAATCGATCATCGACCTGCGGCCTAGGGTGTCCTGGTGCCAGGTGCACATATGGACACCCTTATGCTTGAACATGGTGTTCGTTATAGACAGACTGTGGTTAGCACAGAAGTCCAATAACTGAACACCACTCGGGTTCAGATCGGGCAGGCCGTTCCTCCCAATCACCCCCCTCCAGGTTTCACTGTCGTTGCCCACGTGCGCATTGAAGTCCCCCAGTAGGACAATGGAGTCTCCAGGAGGAGCACCCTCCAGCACCCCAGTCACAGACTCCAAAAAGGGTGGGTACTCTGAAACATCATTTGGTGCATAGGCACAAATGATGGTCAGGACCCGTTTCCCAACCCGAAGGCGCAGGGAAGCAACCCTTTCGTCCACCGGGGAAAACTCCAATATAGAGGCAGCAAGGTGGGGCGATACAAGAATACCTACCCCTGCTCGTCGCCTCTCGCCCGGGGCAACTCCAGAAAAGGCCAAGCTCCAGCCCCTCTCCAGGAGACTGGTTCCGGAACCGGAGCTGTGTGTTGAGGTGAGGCCGACTATATCTAGCCGGTATCGCTCAATCTCGTACACCAGCTCAGGCTCCTTCCCCACCAGAGAGGTGACATTCCACGTACCAAAAGCCAGTTTAGAAAGCTTGGGATCAGTCCGCCAAGGTCTCCGCCTTTGACTGCCACCTAATCCACATAGCACCGGACTTCCATGATCCCTCCTGCAGGTGGTGAACCTACTGGAGGGCGGACCCATGTAACTCCTTCGGGCTGAGCCCGGCCGGGTCCCATGGGTGGAAACCCGGCCACCAGACGCTAGCCTTCGAGCCCCTCCCCCAGGCCTGGCTCCAGGGTGGGGCCCCGGTAACCCCATACCGGGCGGGGTACACTGAATCCTTGATATACAATTTATCATGAGAGTCTGTTGGATCGTTCTTCATCTGGCCCTTCACCCAGGACCAGTTTGTCTTGGGAGACCCTATCAGAGGCAAATTGCCCCGGACAACATAGCTCCTGGGATCACTGGGGCACGCAAACCCCCCCACCACGATAAGGTGACGATCCATGAGGGGGACTTTGAAAGGTCAATTGGAGTAAACTTATGTAAACAGATATCAATTGAAGGAGTTGTAGTAGTTGCTGTACTTAAGTTTACGGTGGGAAGAATCTGACTCACTTTATCTCTGATAGATAAAATTTTATGATTGAAAAAGTTCAAAAAGTCCTGACTAGTAAGCTCTAGGGGGATGCGAGGATTGACAGAGTCCTGACTCTTTGTCAGCCTGGCTACAGTGTTGAAAAGAAACCTGGGATTATTCTTATTCTCTTCTATTAATGCAGAGTAATATCTTGTTCTAGCTTTTCTAAGAGATTTTTTATAAATTAGGAGATGATTTTTCCATGCTAAATAGAATTCATCTAAATTAGTGGAATGCCATTTTCTTTCTAATTGACGGGTCTTCTGTTTTAAGCTATGAGTTTCTGTGTCAAACCAAGGGGTTAGAAATCTCTGATTAGACTTTTTCTTTTTTAAAGGGGCCACCAAGTCTGGAGTCTGATGCAGAGAGGTTGTAACACTATCTACCATGCTATCAATTATGGAAGGAGCAAGCTCTCCATCTTTTATTTCCATTGTGTTGGCACACGGTATAGAGGAGACCATCTGCAAAAATTTGGTAACAACATCATCTGAAAGACATCTGCTGTAGTAATATTTTTCTTTAGGAGTCAAATAATCAGAAATAGTGAAATCAAAGGTTAACAGACAATGGTCTGACAGTACAGGATTATGAGGAGACACTACCAGATTTTCTATTTCTATACCATAAGTCAGAACAAGGTCCAATGTGTGGTGGAGATAATGGGTAGAATTTTCTACTTTCTGGGAAAACCCCATTGAGTCTAATATTGAATTGAATGCCTTATTAAGACTATCACTATCACACTATCACTATCTACATCAACAGGTATATTAAAATCCCGTACTATAATTATTCTATCTGATTTCAGCTCTAAATCAGCTAAAAATTCGGCAAATTCAGATAAAAACTCTGAGTAGGCTGAGGGAGGACGGTAAACTATGGCAAAGACAACTGGGTTTAAGCTAAGATTGCTAACATGCCCCATACTGAGGACCAGGCCCTCAAAGGAATTAAAACATGATTTTTGATTTACATTAACTAGTAATTTAGAATGGCAAATTATCAGTATGATCTTTCCCAGGTTTTGGAACAGGTATAACTACTGCTTCTTTCCAGCTTTCAGGAATACTGCCTGACTTCCAGATGTTATTGAAAACAGTCAAGAGAATGGATAGTGCACTGAGGGGTAAGTATTTTAAAAACTGATAATTGACATGGTTCTAGTGACCCACAAAGCAGACATGACTCAAGACAGATACAATTAACCGTTTATTAATATAGTGTGCGTGAGTGGGTGCATGTATGCTGGGTTGTGTAGTGTAATGTAGTGTAATCAGGAGTTTCAGCTGGGGCCGGCAGAGCACCATATGACCTGGCAACCCTGGGAAGAGACAGAGGGCGTTAATAACAGTTTAGGCCCGATAGGCACTTTGGATGGAATTGTGCTTACTGTCTGAGATGGTGGAGAGTAGCCCAGGTAAGCACTGGCGCTGCAGCCAGGAGGATAGTGCCCACAGGTGGCCAGTGAGCTGAATGCTGGTGAGGAAGGCAGACAATCCACCGCCAGGGAGAGAGAGGTCCACCACCACAGATCTCCGCCTGTGCACAGGGGAAGCTGACAGGGTGAGCAGGAATCGTGGTGGCTTACTTGGAAGTTGGTGGTCCGGAAGGCGCAGGCCCGGACAGAGAGTAGTGATGGCTTGGAAGCCGAAGTGGAAACACACAACGAGGCTGGGAAGCTCGAAGGCTGGCGTAGCAGGTTTCTTGGTAGAGAACCAGACGACTCCGCACAGAGCACTGGACCTGATGGAATAAATAGGCAGAGGGAGATGGCAGGCAGGTGCACACACAGGTGTGACAGATTGGCGGCCATGACAGTACTCCCCCCCAGGGCACGCCTCTCGGCGGGCATTCCAACCTTCCCGGGTGCGTCTGATGGAAGTCCCTGATGAGCTGCTCGGTGCCGACGCATCAGCTGCACAATCCATTAGCGGTTCCACTCGCTCCGCTTCTGCCATAGCCGTCTCCCAGCTGCTCACGGCGTGAATCCGGATGTGGAGCTGGGCCGGGCGGAGCCCCCAGATGAAGTTCCAGAGGGCGAGCTTCTCCACTGCCCCTGGCTTGAAATCCAGGTAGCCACACCACATCAGCAGCCGTATGTCCACTGAGTAAGCTCCCAGCCTCTCTCGGCTGCCTCGCTGGCAGTTGGCCAGCTGTTCCTGGGCATGCTCAGTGTTGACCACCCTCCCAAACCACCTCTGGAGCGCTCCTTGTAGCGCTGGCCAGCTGCGACGTTCCTCGGGCCGGAGATCAGACAGCATGCGGAGAGCCTTTCCCTCCAGGGCCAGCGCGACAGCACGACCTGCACGGCGGTCTCTTCGGTTTCACCGTTAAAGCGGGGAAGTTTGGCCCGCTGGTGGATGGGTGGGACGGTCGCCTCTTGGTTGATCGCTGCCCCTGGTCGCAGTGGAATCACTGGCCCCGTGATTCCACTGCGGGGCTGATCTGTTCTGCTTGGCCTGCTCTGCCTTGAGAAAGGCAGAAGGCGGGGTATGCTGGTCCCGTTGGGTCCGTTGCTCCATTCATCCCAGCGAGCAACTCAGGGGGTCGGTGTACCAGCTATGTCATCTATTCCCAGCTGAGCGATGAACCGCTCCAGCTGCTGAATCTCTGCTCTGATCCTGGCTTCCATCTGCTCCATATCCCCCTTCTGACACCAGTGTGATGTTGTGAGGGTTCACACAAGAAAGGAGAGATGACTGTGACGAAACAGGCTTTATTTATTCACACACACTCAACACAGACAGGGGAGGTCATTCACACAGACCCCTGTCTCACTTATGGTGACACAAACACATGATCGATCACTGCTCTAACTGGTCTTATAACACTGCTGTGCCATTATAATGCAGTTATAATGACACAGCAATAACAGAACACACAAATAATAACATTCTTTGAATCCTCCGCGGCCCAAGCATGCCGGGAGAATCCCCACTCCCTTAACACAGCCCTGACGTTACAATACTAACTTTTAGTGCATTGTTAAGGGCCCACTTACAAATACACATCTCAGCTCCCAACTGTTCTAAAACAACAAAAGAAAATGCATCATCTTCAACTCAAATCAGTGGCAACAATAAAACATGAAATAACCCAATTAAAATACACCATAAACACCATCAATGATAAAGAAAACCCATGGCCCTCATTCCTTAGGCCTACACTTGGCCTTCCTCCACACCAACAAGCCTGTCAATATTGCACAAACACTTTTACCCTGTGGAGCCCATAATTATAACTTATGTGACTCACATGTGGCTGGTTGAATTCAGCCAAGAGAGACTTTGAGCTAGCCATGTGTATTGACTTCACACCTCAAGAGGACGATGTGTCTGCACCCCCTGGGGACTCAGGAGGACTCAGGAGAGAGGAGAAGATTACCCGGGTTGAGCTTTTGGGGGCCAGAGAGGAGAACAGAAGGACTCTGGGTGTTCTATTACAGATGAGAGGATGTAACTGAGTATTGTGACTTTTGTGTGATGTATTGTTCGAGATGAGTGTATAAATGTATGTGTGCGACTGCGTCCTGTCTCTTTTCACTCCGATCGAGAGAGGACGTAGGATGAATGAGAATTAAAGCAGATACTGGAAAATCATCCAGTCTCCTCAATTCTTGACTCCTACAATTGGAGGACAGCCTCGTGATTGATATGGAAGAGCTGGGAGACAGCCACTCAGACCCGGATTCACCGGGGAATGCCAGCAGGGGCACAAGACTGATTAAGCTCCCCGAGTTCTGGCAAAACGACCCGCACTCATGGTTCCAGCATGTGGAGTCGCGGTTCCTGCTCGGGGGAGTTTCAGCGGACGACATTAAATTCCATAATGTCATCGCGACGCTCGACAGCCGCACGGTTCGGTGAGTGCGGAGCCTGGTGCAGCAACCACCCGCTGCCGGCAAATACGACGCGCTGAAAGCCACCCTCATCAGGAGCTTCGTGCCGTCGGCTGAGGCAAGAGCCAGGCAGCTACTGGACCTGCGCGACAGAGGTGGACGCAGGCCGACTGTCCTCATGGAGGACATGCTACAGATGATCGGGACGGACAACGATGCGTTCCTTTTCAAGCATATTTTCCTGAGAATCCTCCCAGTGCACACGAGAGGTTCCCTGTCCAGCAGACGATGTGTGACCCAGCAGGACTTCCGCGACCTGGCCCAAGAGGCGGAGCGGCTCCTCAACGCCTGCGAGGAACAAGAGGCTTCCGTGGCAGCGGCAGACCTCGGCGCGGCGGCCGGGGGCAGTGTGGAGCCAGAGACAGCAGTGACCACCTCAGCGACGACAGCAGCGGCGAGATTCCGTGGCAAGGGAGATGATGGCCTCTGTTTTTTTTTTTCCTCAATTCTTGACTCCTACAACCCCTTTAATAAATACAATGCTTGGCAATCTATATCAACTCTTTAAAAACACATTCACATACAAATACATTTCATAACATTTTACCTAAAATCACTGGCTTGTTCCAAACCTTGGGTGTAGCCTTCTGCTTGAGCTGTCTGAGCAGAACAAAAAAACCTCCTGTTTCCTGTCAGGTATTTATAGTCTTCTCCCCACTTCAGCGGCTGCCTACTAAAAACAGGAAAGAAGCTCACAAAATGCTACCGCCCCCTAGTGGAGGGGAGAAACATCTCCCCCCCCCCATCCTTCCACCTGGCTACACTTATTTGAACAAAATGTTGCGAGAAACACGAAAAAGGTCCTCAGGATGAAGTGGTTTAATTTTTTAATGCAAGTGGAAACAAAGTGGAAACAATTCAGATCTACACAACTTAATGGAATGGGAGTAATGGAAGTTGTGATATGTGTTTATTTTAACAGTAAATCAAGAATTGAATGCTAAAACCAATTAAAAATATTCTGGAAACAACTGATATTTATGAATGTAAAATATTCTCTTGGATCAAATAGCTCACTTGAAATTAATTTTTAAAAAAACTAACGGAACTACAGTATTAGCATAGAGGAAGAATATCTGGTTTCTTTCTTTTTTAATTTCGTCTATTGTAATCCAGCAAACAAAGTTGCTGTGATTGTGTAGGCCTAATGGATAATTTGGCGTGGAGAACATGAAGTGCGCTGGGGGACGGGGGGTGGAGCAGCAGCTGAACCGCTGGCACCACGACTAAAGCAACAGCCGAGACTCCCGTTAACCAGGCAGGCTGGGCTTGGCTCCCTGTGAAGGACTGCGATCCACCAGTTCAGCTGCTACTTCCCCAACACCGGTGTACGACCGGGCGCTCAACAATTGTTCGCGGGGAGGCACGCCCAGCCTGCCCAGTCAGTAGTAGACAGGAGTCCCTGTTTCTGCTTCACCCATGTGGTACACAAAGAGCAGAGATATTAACAAACCTATCATCTGGTCAGTCACTGCAACAGATACTGGAGTCAGTTTGTCTTGGCCTGTCCTTGCCACTGATAATACTTCTCTGCCAAGAATGTGCCGCTAGTCCAGCAAAAGCTAGCGGTACACAAATACTTTGCAAGCAGTTTCATGAAATGGTCAGTCAGAGAGCAACTCATACCAGCTCGGACGTTGCCTGGGTTAACAAGCTCAGGAGTTCCTGGCAGCGGAAGGTGAAGGACAGCGCTTCATGGAGCAATTTGATCAGACCTAAATGAAACAGTCATTGTCGCCCCCGACAGACTGCTATGATGATGACCGCTGTACTATATAGGACCATGAGTCTCCCCTCCCGTGCGAGTATCTAAAAAGCAAAAACTTAATACCGCCATGATTATAAGATAAGATAAGATAAGATAAGCCTTTATTAGTCCCACAATGGGGAAATTCCAGGATTACAACAGCACAGGGATAGCAACACTCAGAGCAACAATCAGAAGGCAAGGAAAAACAAGAGCAGCTAGTATACATATGTACATATTAATATAAATATATATATACTGTATATATATATATATATATATATATATATATATATATATATATATATATATATAGACACACAGTGCAGAGCATTGTGGTTGGTGGATGTGCAGCAGAAAGTCTAAGCTCTCTCTCCGCGGATGCGGCGGGCCAGCTGGATGTCTTTGGGCATGATGGTGACCCTCTTGGAGTGGATGGCGCACAGGTTGGTGTCCTCGAAGAGACCCACCAGGTAGGCCTTGCTGGCCTCCTGCAGAGCCATGACGGCGGAGCTCTGGAAGCGCAGGTCGGTCTTGAAGTCCTGAGCGATCTCCCTCACCAGGTGCTGGAAGGGCAGCTTACGGATGAGCAGCTCCGTGGATTTCTGGTAGCGACGGATCTCTCTCAGAGCCACGGTACTGGGCCTGTAACGGTGAGGCTTCTTCACTCCGCCGGTGGCCGTAGCGCTTTTTCGAGCAGCCTTGGTGGCTAGCTGCTTCCTGGGGGCTTTCCATCCAGTAGATTTACGGGCGGTCTGCTTGGTTCTTGCCATCGCTCTTTATTATTCTGTCTTATATTTCTTGCACGCCGCCTAAACTCCAGCCCGGCACCCGCGTCGTTTTCGCTTCAGTTTCTCCCGGTATGTCGAGTTTCTCCGTTAGCACCGGGTGGCGGTTGAGCGCTAGCTAGCTCTTCCCTGCTGTATCGTCTCCTGCTGTAAACAGAGTCTCCGTCCGCCGACTCAGGAGACCTTTGGGGCGATCTGTGTGTCCATGATATATACAGTGCGGCAAAAAAGTATTTCGTCAGCCACCAATTGTGCAAATTCTCCCACTGTAAAAGATGAGAGAGGTCTCCAATTTTAATCATAGGTATACCTCAACTATGAGAGACAAAATGAGAAAAAAAAATCCAGAAAATCACATTGTCTGATTTTTAAAAAAAAAATTATTTGCAAATTATGGTGGAAAATAAGTATTTGGTCACCTACAAACAAGATAGATTTCTGGCTCTCACAGACCTGTAACTTCTTCGTTAAGAGGCTCCTCTGTCCTCCACTCGTTACCTGTATTAATGGCACCTGTTTGAACTCGTTATCAGTATAAAAGACACCTGTCCACAACCTCAAACAGTCAGACTCCAAACTCCACTATGGCCAAGACCAAAGAGCTGTCAAAGGACACCAGAAACAAAATTGTAGACCTGCACCAGGCTGGGAAGACTGAATCTGCAATAGGTAAGCAGCTTGGTGTGAAGAAATCAACTGTGGGAGCAATTATTAGAAAATGGAAGACATACAAGACCACTGATAATCTTCCTCGATCTGGGGCTCAATGCAAGATCTCACCCCGTGGGGTCAAAATGATCACGAGAACAGTGAGCAAAAATCCCAGAACCACACGGGGGGACCTAGTGAATGACCTGCAGAGAGCTGGGACCAAAGTAACAAAGGCTACCATCAGTAACACACTACGCCGCCAGGGACTCAAATCCTGCAGTGCCAGACGTGTCCCCCTGCTTAAGCCAGTACATGTCCAGGCCCGTCTGAAGTTTGCTAGAGAGCATTTGGATGATCCAGAAGAGGATTGGGAGAATGTCATATGGTCAGATGAAACCAAAATAGAACTTTTTGGTAAAAATTCAACTTGTCGTGTTTGGAGGAGAGAGAATGCTGAGTTGCATCCAAAGAACACCATACCTACTGTGAAGCATGGGGGTGGAAACATCATGCTTTGGGGCTGTTTGGGACTTTATTTTGAGAGACGGACACAGCGGTGAAAAGAGAGGCAGCAGAAGGAAGCGTGGAAGACGTGGAGGTGTGAAATTGCGCCTTAGGAGACGTCAGTTTGGTAACATTCCTCTTCCTTCGATAATTTTTGGGAATGCACAGTCTGTGAGAAACAAGGTGGATGAAATTCAAGGCAATGTACGTTACCAGAAGGATTTTAAGAACTGCTGCGTCATGGCTTTCACTGAATCTTGGCTTACTGCGCATGATCGAGATGCAGACCTGTGGATTGACGGCTTTGGAGCCCCGCTGCGCTCGGATCGGCAGGAAGAGGTAACGGGGAAGCGTCAGGGGGGTGGCGTATGTTTATACATTAATAAGCAGTACTGCACATCTGTCACGGTCAGAGAGCGCATCTGTACACCCGATGTAGAGCTGCTGTCTGTGTCACTACGCCCCTTTTATTTGCCTCGTGAGTTTCCCCAACTTTTCATCACAACTGTGTACATTCATCCGAGGGCAGACGCTGACTCCGCCTCCAGCACCATCTCTGATGTGGTGCAGCGGCTGCAGTCAATTTCTCCAGAGGCGCCAAACTTCATTCTTGGGGATTTTAACCATGTTTCTTTAAAGAAGACACTTAAAAACTTTCATCAGTATGTCTCCTGCCCAACCAGGCGAAAAAAGACATTGGACCTGTGCTATGGATCCATAGAGAGGGCCTATAAATCACTTCCCCTTCCTCCTTTAGGATCCTCAGATCACAACTGTGTTCATTTGCTGCCCACATATAAAACTGCTCTCAGAAGAGGCAAGGTGGAGACCAGAGACATTGATGTGTGGACAGAAGATTCAGAGCACAGCCTCCAGGAATGCTTTGACTGTACAGACTGGAAGATGTTCATAATGGCCTGCGGGGATGATTTGGACTCTCTGGCTGAGCTCACATGCTCATACATGGCTTACTGTCAAAATAAGATTGTTCCACGTAAACGTGTCAAAATATATCCCAACAACAAACCATGGGTTACTAAATCAGTTAAATCCTGCTTACAGAGGAAAGCACTTGCCTTTAAACAGGGGTCTGTTTCTGAGCTACAGGTTGCCACTAAGGAGCTGAAGGCCGAAATTTTAAGAGCAAAACAGAATTATAAATCAGAGTTGGAAAGCAAGATGGCAGCAAATAAACTTGGTTCAGCCTGGGCCAGTATGAAAACTATTGCAGGCCTTCAGAGCACAGAGCGCAGTAATGGTGTGTTTTTAGATGGTTTTAGTTCAGACACAGAGCTGGCTAATGCTCTTAATTGTTTTTATGGTTGTTTTGACTCCTTTGATTTTAGCACAGAAATCCAAGATTTGAAACAGAAACTCAAAGACAATCAGCACTTTAATATTGAGATGCAGGATGTTAAAAGGGAGTTCTGCGCTGTAAAAGTGAACAAAAGTCAGGGCCCTGATAATATATGTGGGCGCCTGGTAAAGTCCTGTGCACATGAACTGAGTCCTATATTTCATTACATTTTCAATAAGTCCTTACAGACACAACAAGTGCCTAAGATCTGGAAAGATGCCGTGGTTGTTCCCGTTCCAAAATCCAGCTGTCGTAAAACGGTAAATGACTTTAGACCAGTTGCTTTGACTTCAATTTTAATGAAAATTTTTGAAAAACTGGTCAGATGTGAGGTCCTAAGGCAGACTGAACATGCATTGGATTCTCTGCAGTTTGCCTATAGCCCTCACAGAGGAGTGGAGGATGCCACTGTCACTCTGTTTAACATGCTTTTTAAACATCTGGATTTTAATGGGACACACGCCAGGCTTTTATTTGTGGACTTTTCTTCTGCCTTTAATACAATCCAACCTCATATTTTAGTTGAAAGGCTCCTGCAACAATTTGATTTGAGCAATAATCTGGTGGGCTGGATTCTGGATTTCTTAACCAACAGGACGCAGAGAGTAAGGGTCAATGGCGCATTGTCTGACTTAAAGTGCTCTTCTACTGGCTCTCCTCAGGGGTGTGTGTTGTCACCACTACTCTTCATCCTGTACACAAACATGCGTTGGAGCAGACATGACAACAGACACATTATAAAGTATGCTGATGACTCAGTCATTGTCAGTCTCCTCCAGGATGGTGAGAGTGGCCACGGCCCAGTAGTTGATGACTTTGTTCACTGGTGTGTGTCACGCACGGCTCTAGGGAGCCGCGCAATAAGAGCCAAGGGCGAGCCAGTGAGTCGTGATGTTTTATTACAGGTGAGGGATGAGGGATGAGGAGAGCACAGATACTCATACAGTGGTACACTCACAGGTTGCATAGCGCAGGAGCAGGAAGCTCGTACCGGACATAGGGGTAACAAGGCGTGCATACTCACAGCGGGTTACAAACACAGGAATGCTGTAAAGGGAGTAGAGGCTGACACCAGACGAAGGGGCTTCAGCCTAGCAGTGCTTATGTCGCAGCCCCGAGTCATCGAGGCTGCTCCTATTTATTCTCATTGGCAGCGCCCCAGCTGATGAGGATTAATTGGCCCCAGCCGTCCGTAATGCTGCCAGCTGGGAGCCTGCTGAGACGCTGCTCAATGAGAAGCAGGGATGAAGGAAAACATGGGCTGAGCGCTGAGACGGCATCTCAACCCATGGTGACAGAGCCTCCCCCTCAAGGTCGGGCTCCTGAACGACCAGGAACATCCCAGCCCCCCCCCCCCCCCACCTAGGGTGGGTGGAAGGGAGGCAGGATTGGAGGGGAAGAAGCAGAGGGAAGGACAACACCAGTAGACAAATGTAGGGTAACAGGGCAGAGGAGGAAAAAAAAAACCCAAATACGCTACTCTACATTGCACAAAAAAAAAAGGGAGCAAAAAAAAACCAGGGCACAGACGGAGAAAATACAAAACACGGGAACAGAACAACCCACCAAAAGAATGAAAAAAACGGCTAAAGCAATTACAGAGTATGGCGGAAACAAAACACATAACCCCATAATGCACAGACAAAGCTAAAAAAACAAGGCACAAATAGGAAAATGCTGAGTACGAATAATGGAAAACACACAGCACCATAAATACATGTTCACAACAGGACAAAAATAACGAGAATGACATGCACCGGTAAATAAAAAGATAACAGAATACCTGGCGCCAAATACCAAGAGGGACACCTAGGAGAATAAAAAGGACAACAACAAGGTAAAAAGCTGAGTATGGTTAAAGGGAAAACACAATACACAGCACGAAATATGCGGGAGGTCCCCTAGAGGGAGAATGGGAACAGGTCCACAGGATAATGAGGCAAGATGCCGAGTATGGTTGAAAAGGAGAGAACACAATACACGGCGGCAAATATACGGGGGATCACCTAGGAAAAAACTGGTGACAGGTACATAAAACAACAATGGGATAAAATGCTGAGTACGGTTAATATGGGAAAAAAAAAACCAATACACAGCACTATGAATATGTGTTCACCAAAAGGACAAAATATCCCACCCGAGTGACCATAACAAAAATAAGCGGCACCCGAGGAATATGACAGGAAGAGTCCAAAAATGGCCGAGATGGCTCCGGAAATCTCCCCGCCCATTGTCCAGTTGGCAAACCAGGGAAAGGGAAATGTTCGGACGGCGAACTCCGGACCCAGATCCCAGGAATCCAGTCTACCGGCAGCCGAACCAGGCCACCCAAAGGCAAACACAGACCAGCAGGGGGAACCAGATCACCGAACCGAAAGTTTTGTGGGTCGGGTCGTCGACCCGCATCACTCAACCACCAGGACCGTTGAGACGGACGAAGGGTCAGAGCGGATCCCGGTGGAAGAGGCTCAGGGGAGAGCCGATGACGAGGGCGACGAGCGTCAGGCCGCAAGGAAACCGCCACCTCCTCACCGGACCTGGACAACACTGGGGCAGCACCCACGTCGGACCCCGATCGGGCCTTAGGCGAACCCACGTTGGACCCCAATTGGGTCTCGGGCGAACCCACGTTGGACACCGCACCAGAACCGACCTCCAACGTTGAACCTGGACCCTCCAGCACCACGAGGAACAGCAACTCCTCGCCGGTGACCCTGAAAGAAGGCTCAGAAGAGAAAACAGAACCGGGATCAGGATCACCGGCAGCGCCAGAACCCAGCGAGACGAGCTCAGACGCAGCGGGCGGCTGCACCCGGCTCGTCTCCCCTAGAGACAGGCTGAAGTGCTCAAAGATAAAAAGGGAGAAAAGAAAGGAGAGCACTCGCCTGATCTCGGGTTCTGACGCCGTCCAGGACTGCGAAGATCCAGGATCCGTCGTCAGGAGGTCGTTGTCAGGCTCCCATCCAGCCGCGTCGGGCCCCGCAGCCAGTACGATGGTCAGCGCAGCTTGAGATTCCTCCAGCTCCGGTAAACCCACCGACGATCCACTCGGCGTGAAGCCAGAAGAACCTCGTCCCGCTGGACCGAACCGCTCCTCCGTGGAGATCCGGGGACGCTTAGTCGTCGGCGCAGACTCCACGCAGCAGTCAGTCTCCCTCCTCCGTCCGCAATGTAGCTGCGGAACTACAGGCCCTCTCCTTATCCCACCACGTTGACCCGGAGCCGGGGATCGCTCGGCGGAGAGAGACGCAGAGGATGCAGGATTAGGAACACAGGTTACAGCAGGTGGGGGGAGTTCAGGGAGCTGCGAACCCTGAACTCCTCCTCCAGGAATGTGACAGAGCAAATCATTAAACAGATGTGACAAAACTATGACTTGCCTGCCTCCTGGAGGTTGAGTATCGCCTGCTGTAGTGGATACTGCTTCTTCCTCTCCCCGCCCGGCGATAACGGAGGACCCCCCGGGAATTCGTCTGAGGATCGCTCGCGTTGTCTCCAGCAGAGAGCTCGCCAGGCCGGAATTCCAGGCACACTCAGCAGTCAGGAAGCGCGTCGAGGAGGAGGGGGAAACAGCCGGGGTGAGCCAGCCCGAATGTCCAGGAATGACAGCGGGGGAATGAGGCTCAGGGAACGAGGCTGTGAAAACTCCACACTGACGAGGCGAAGAGGTGACAGCTGCGTGGGAGGAACGGTCCTGGCGGCGGCCCAGAACTGGATCCGGACGAGGTTCGTGCAGAGGTGACTCGGCGATGTGATGACGGCTATTCCCAGGGGACGAAGCGAGGGGGGAACCCAGGATTCGCCGCTCCAGATCGGAGATCGAGGCGAGGAAGGTGTCGAGCACAGGAAAGCTTCGTAGCCCTGGAGTCCTCTCCATCAATCTCACTGCCGCCGCCACATGCCTGAAGATGGTAACAGGACACACAGTGGAGCTCGCGACAGCCACTCGACCCCAGACATAACTGCTGTCAGCTGCGGCTCCTTGAAGGGAATCCCGAGTGACGTGGCGCAGGTCGGGGGAAGCCCTCTGGTTGGCGCGAACTCCCGGACTGGAATGGCGGCAGGAACGGGATCCCGAAGCGGGGGGCAACGTCATCCGCTTCGGCCTCCTGCCAGGATTTCCATCCAACCCGCGGAGCTTCTCTCGCTGTGTACCTGTGGCGTCTAACCTGGCACTGTCCTCGAGATGGTACACAGAATGAGGGTAACAGTCCAGGAGTTCCTCAGCACGGCCCGGATGCCAGCGTCTCGCGTTGGAGGCGTCGTACAGGGTGAAGAGTGTCCCGTCGACAGGCCCAGAGATGGATCTCAGCTCGTCGCCCTGGCGCCGGAAGTGACTCCTGGGAAACGGCTTGCTAGCAGCGCTGACACCCGGACAGAAAGGTACAATTCCACGGCGACTCACGGCCGCCGGTAACTCGTCTGGCTGCGACATAATGTCACGCACGGCTCTAGGGAGCCGCGCAATAAGAGCCAAGGGCGAGCCAGTGAGTCGTGATGTTTTATTACAGGTGAGGGATGAGGGATGAGGAGAGCACAGATACTCATACAGTGGTACACTCACAGGTTGCATAGCGCAGGAGCAGGAAGCTCGTACCGGACATAGGGGTAACAAGGCGTGCATACTCACAGCGGGTTACAAACACAGGAATGCTGTAAAGGGAGTAGAGGCTGACACCAGACGAAGGGGCTTCAGCCTAGCAGTGCTTATGTCGCAGCCCCGTGTCATCGAGGCTGCTCCTATTTATTCTCATTGGCAGCGCCCCAGCTGATGAGGATTAATTGGCCCCAGCCGTCCGTAATGCTGCCAGCTGGGAGCCTGCTGAGACGCTGCTCAATGAGAAGCAGGGATGAAGGAAAACATGGGCTGAGCGCTGAGACGGCATCTCAACCCATGGTGACAGTGTGAGGATTCCTACCTGCAGCTGAATACAACAAAAACGAAAGATATGATTATTGACTTTAGGAGGAAAACTCCCAGGCACAAAGTCACCATACTAAAAGGCCAGACCACCGAATGTGTACAATCGTACAAATATCTTGGGACGATTATTGATAGTAAATTAAACTTTGAAGTGAACTGTGAAAGGGTGTGCAAAAAGGGTCAGCAAAATTTGCATTGTTTGAGGAAACTTGCACGCTTCCAAACTGACCGAACCATAATGACTATGTTTTATCGGGCTTTTATTGAATCTGTTTTATCCTTTTCTTTAATGTCATGGTTTGGTCAGATAAAACTGAAACAGAGGAAATCCTTGGATCAGGTAGTTAGATGGTCCAGTCGTTTGCTTGGTGAGTCACAGCTGAGCCTGACATCCCTGTACACCAGACAAGTACAGAGGATGGCCAACTCAATTTTAAATGATGACTCCCACCCTTTGCACTGCAACTTTCAGCTTCTTCCCTCCAGACGGAGGTTTGCTGTCCCAAAAAGCAAAACCCAGCGCTACAAAAACAGCTTTGTCCCTGCTGCTGTCAAAGAGTTGAACAAGCTATAAAAATTATATTGTACATATTTTATATTTACCTATTTTGTAAGATGTGTGCCTGTATTTGTTGAATGTAATTAGTGGCTTGTAATTAGTGGCTTACATTCAATTGTTGAATGTAATTAGTGGCTTGTAAATATGGATGTCACCAGACTGCAAAACAAATCTACCTACGGGTACAAATAAAGTAACCTGAACCTGAACCTGAACCTGTTTTTCTGCAAAGGGACCAGGACGACTGATCCGTGTAAAGGAAAGAATGAATGGGGCCATGTATCGTGAGATTTTGAGTGAAAACCTCCTTCCATCAGCAAGGGCATTGAAGATGAAACGCGGCTGGGTCTTTCAGCACGACAATGATCCCAAACACACCGCCCAGGCAACGAAGGAGTGGCTTCGTAAGAAGCATTTCAAGGTCCTGGAGTGGCCTAGCCAGTCTCCAGATCTCAACCCCATAGAAAATATTTGGAGGGTGTTGAAAGTCCATGTTGCCCAGCGACAGCCCCAAAACATCACTGCTCTAGAGGAGATCTGCATGGAGGAATGGGCCAAAATACCAGCAACAGTGTGTGAAACCCTTGTGAAGACTTACAGGAAACGTTTGACCTCTGTCATTGCCAACAAAGGGTATATAACAAAGTATTGAGATGAACTTTTGATATTGACCAAATACTTATTTTCCACCATAATTTGCAAATAAATTCTTTAAAAATCCTTCAATGTGATTTTCTGGATTTTTTTTCTTCTCATTTTGTCTCTCACAGTTGAGGTATGCCTATGATGAAAATTGGAGACCTCTCTCATCTTTTACAGTGGGAGAACTTGCACAATTGGTGGCTGACTAAATACTTTTTTGCCCCACTGTATAGAGTGAAAGGTGTGCCGGATCAGAAAGAAGAAGGAAGATAAAAAGACTCAGAATTGAGCCGCTGTTGCAAAAGGCAGCCAACTCGTGTGGCGCCGGAACTGGAAGGATTATGGAGCAGAATGGCCAGAATGACTTAAATGACCAAACGCAGGACACAAAAACACCCAAATAACAAAATAAATCATTTTTAGTTAAATATTTACTGACAAATGGGCAACACTGATGCAACAGTTGTAGTCAAACGGGTCCTTCTGCTGTGTATAATAACAGAGAGATGGACTTTATCCACCTTATTCCTAGGCCCCATGATGCCTTGCGAGAATTATGGTAGCAACTTCCAGTACTAGTTTAGAACATATGGTTGTCACTGAAACAGGACACTTTTCCTTGGTAAAAAACAATGACTTCGGCATCAGAAATGCAGGAACACAGCTTCTTGCACCTCAAAACAGTAATATAATCATACCACTTCCCACGACTATCGAGGGAGGGGAAAAATGACCTTTAAAAGTGGCCTTGTAAACAGTGGCTCCGTTTGTTAGTGTCGCTGCTAAGATGCTAACGCTGTAAACAAATGACCCATGCTGGCAAAATGAGTCACTTTGAGGACATTTTCAAAACTGATGTAACGTTATTTCCATATTCTGTATTGAAAGACCTTTAAAATGATATTTAATTTTTAGGAAGTGTGCAAAAACTGACCTGGGAAAAACGATTTGTTTTTATTTTGGCCAGGTTGAAAACTCGCATTTGATCGGTCAGGAGTTATGTCTTCTGCAAAAACATAGGTATTTTTAGAAAGTACGATTTCTAAGCTTTCCAATGATACCAGGCAGTCATGGGGTTTTCCCGGGACTTGCCACTACCAAACAAAGAGAGTCATGATTTATGACTTCTCGTTGCCTGTAGCTCGTAATGACACAGTGTGCATTCCAACTCATTTTGCCAGCACGTCGCCACAGCAATAAAGTTGGCTGCATTTTGTTAAAATATGTTGGACATAATCAAATTTACCTTCGAGTAGACGTACGCCACAACACCGTGCTTGGATGTCGTCTGTCACCGTGTGGCGAGAAGCCTCCATTTATCCAGTCTATGGCACAACCACGAACACCAGCAACAAGTACCAGAACTACGCCAAAACATTCAAAAAATACAAACTCTAGAAGAGCAAAAATTAGCTGCCACTTGAGTGCAAAACACGTACGTGGACTATACATTAAAATGATATTTGAAAAACTTTTAAAAATGCTATTTTAAATGCCCCTGCTACTCCACTCTTACTGACTGATTTAACACTAGGTCAGCCAAAACTGGAAGCTCCGCCCATAATCGTTCTTAGAGCGGCGCCCCCAGGAATAAGGTGGATTGATGTTGGGTGTTTTGTAGTTAATTTGGTTGATTACAGCTTTAAAAAAAACCTTTTTATAACAAAATATTGCTAAAATATAAACTGATGCACTACAGTGGGTCTCAAATATTTGTAAACATGTCCTGTTACAGTGCTGCATGAATTTATTGACGATACACAGAAGAAATTCATTATTACACTGAACTCCATCACTGAACAGTGAGATAAACTAAAATAATTATAATGGTGAATGAACAATTCCCATTCCCCATAGTGCAAGATACACTATTATGAATATAAGTGATGAAAGATCACAGAAATAAGTGATCTAACAGACAGATAAACAAGGGATCTGAAACCTTCGCTAATATTGGATGTCCCATTCATTTTCAATAACTAGGTATTCTGTAATTAATAGTCACACAGTCAAATAAATCTTAGTGCCATTTAGTCCCTTTTATATGTATTTGTCAAAGTTTAACATGTGATTGCCAACATACAGCCTGTACCTCTTTGTATTCCACTTTCAAACACAGCCTACGTTTGGGCCTGGAAAGCCTGATTGGAATACCTGTTTTCACACAAGAATATTTGTGTTCTATGGGCAGTGCACTAGTTATATTATAATGCAGGGATTTTCTGTGTGTGTGTGTGTGTGTGTGTGTGTGTGTGTGTGTGTGTGTGTGTGGTGTGGTGGTGTGTGTGTGTGTGTGTGTGTGGGTGGGTGGGTGGGTGGGTGTGATTCTGTCTGTTCTGTGCATATCTCTCGAACCATTTGTCAGACTGACCTCAGATTTGAAACGTGCTTTGCTGAGGCTATAAGAGTGTGCATCCCTGAATTTCAGCCTCCCCGGATATGTGGAAGTTTAGTAGGGGAAATCTTTAATGACCATCCCTAGGGGAGCTATTAAATGAACACAGAGGTGGGGGCTGAAAATCTGGATTTACGGCTATAATATTAAGCCCAGTAACCCCTGTAAATTTTAGCCTCCCCGGATATGTGGAAGTTGAGGAGGGGAAGTCTTTATTGAACGTCCTTAGGAGAGTTATTAATTGAACAGAGGTGGAAAAGGTACAACTGCTGGGATTGGGGGGCTGAAATTAACAGGGCAGGCTCTGGAGGCTGGTGGGATAAAAATTTGGGTCCGATCTGAGCTCTGGAACCGGGTCTTCCTTAGAAGACCTATAAGTAGTTGTTCAGAACTCCTTATAAGAACTCCTTAGGTGTTCTTAATAGGTGCCATCTATTCTTTGGTGCGAGCATCACGTCTATGATGTCAACAGTCCACACAGGGTCATATGGGCACTGCACTAGTATTCATAGAACTCAGATATTTTGGTTAATTTTTGGGACTCATATTCATACCAAAGTTATTTTGAGAACAGTACATGTTGTCTGTCATCACATGCAGTAGAGGTTTTGGTACACACATCATGACCCTGTTTACATGGTCACAATAAACCGATTACTGCGAATAAACTGATAATGGTTTTGTTGTGTTTACATGTACTGATTAAATGTGTTATTGGAGGGTTAACCACTTGAGTTAATGACCGTAGCTACATGGCCACTTGAATAATCAGGTAACTCCAGAAATCCAATCATAACCGGTTTATTCCTGTCCATGTAACCATGGTCACTGTTGGACTTGTCCTCATCTTCCTGGTGTTGTGTTTGGGAGGACAGCGTCAGTCCTCGGTCTGGGTTTGTCTGTTTTGGTTCTTGTGAATTACTCCCTCTTAGAATGGGCCTGCACATTGATTCAGTTTAATTTCCTCATTAATGTCATTGTTTTACTTCCGCATAAAAAAAAAAATCACAGTTTGTGCAGTCAGAAATGTTTGAGCTTGGAGATGGAAATGTTTTGTGGAAATGAAGGTACTGCATAAAGTTTTCTGTTGCTGTACTCTTTCATTAAAGTAATGCTGTTTCTGCTGACTTGTCTCAGACATTTTTCCTCCTTTCTGTGTCTGCTGGGAACCCAAGCATCTGGATCACTTTCGCAGCTTGATTTGTACATCCATAAGTTGCACAGAAAATCATGCTGAGAACCTGATCTGGCAACATTTTAGGATTTTATTGTTTTTGGCATCAAAATACAATTTATGAAGTCAAACCCTTTTGACATTGAAGGAAAATATTCATTTTCCACGATTATGTGATGTTACAATATGGATGAATAAGAATAGAAAAAAGGCTTGCTTTTATTTGAATCACTGGTGCTGTTATTATCTATTTAAATTCAATCATGTAACCCCAGTCCCACCTGGAAGAGGAGGCAATGGTGCCAACATGCTGCTCACTGGTATTAGCTGACAGTAATTTGTCAGGCAGAAGTTCAGAATGAAAAATGGGAAAATGAGAGCATATCATTAGATTTTTATTTTTAAAAAAATACAATTTAATGGCATTTGTAATACATTGAATGTTTTCATAAAACAGACTGTTGCACCTTGACTACACTGTGTTAGAAAGGTCTCTTCTTTTATTTAACATTTTCCACCCTGCTTAGTCACTAGTTTTCAGAGTACAGTGTAATGTTTATGTACTAGTACATCTCAGTAAATAGAATATCACGATTTACATTTTAATTTCAAAAGCTATAATCAAAATTGAATTTAAAAAAGGCCCGATATATTTCCTTGTGCCTGTAATGAATATTGAACATATGAAAGTTTATTTTTTTGAATTATCAAAAAAAAAAACTTTTTTCCACAATATTCAAATTTACTGAGAGGCACTATTGTGTTATATTTACCTTGACACAGAAAATCTTTCCTAACTTGAAAGGTTTAGGAGTAAAGTGCACAATCCCTAGTAACTTAGCTAAATCACATTAACCTGACTGGCAGCAGGTTTTTTAATACATATTTTCAATTCAGATAATTCTGCCCCTCCAGTGGGCTCACCACCTGTAGGACGGATCATGGGGATCATGGTGCTATGTGAACCGGGCGGAAGTCTGCCTACTCTGCCTGGACTGATGTCCCCACGACCCAGAATCCTGGATAAATGATAGAAGATGGATGGATGGATTATTCTGCCTATCCATCCATCCATCCATCCATCTTCTTCTGCTTAATCCTTTTCGGGTCGCGGGGGGGCTGGAGCCTATCCCAGCATCTTTGGGCGAGAGGCAGGGTACATCCTGGACAGATCGCCAGTCCATCGCAGGGCCAACACAGAGAGACAGACAACAATTCACTCTCACAGTCATACCTAAGGACAATTTAGAATCCCCAGTTTTGATGCCAATTAACCTAGCTTGCATGTTTTTGGCATGTGGGAGGAAACCGGAGGAATCCTGGAGTAAACCCACATAGACACGGGGAGAACATGCAAACTCCACACAGATCACTGTTGGTCGGGGGCTGGGATGGAACCCAGGATCCCCCGGCCAAGGGTGAGTTGCTGTGCTGCCACAGTGCTAACCACTCTGCCACCGCGCTGCCCTGCGGTGTAACCCTTGCGTGTAAATCCTTCCTTTCTCCTTGCTCCTCCGTGTGCTGCGTAATAGCGCACAGGGAGACTCATGACAGAATGATTCAGCCGTAAAAGGATTTAGCGGGTTACACCCACACCTAACTTTTTTTCTTTGTACAACATTTACTCACCTGTTTTTGGAGATGGAGTTGGGTTGGAGTTATCCGATGAGCCTGACATTGACGGGCTAATTTCCTCGGCAAGCAAATATTCCACCCTGGAGGACATTCTCTGGTATGTGAGCCTGGCAGAGGTTGAAGCCTGGCGATGTCCTCAGCTTGCGGAGCACCTAGAGGGAGTGGAATGGATAACCCGGTTGGCAGCTCTGCACCGCAAGAACAGCAAAAGGGGGAGGGAGTCCCCAAAGAGACCTGGGCTTGGTTCAAAGGGAGGGCGCTCCCAGGGCTCCGTTATTCCTGCGTCTCGCCAGCCCTCTTTGTCCGTTCCTGCTCCGGTGAAGCCCGCTCCAGCCTCCCAAAGACAGCGTCATCCCGTGCCAGACCTACGGAGGAAGTCTTCCTCCTCTTCAACAGCCACTCTCCCGGCTACGCCTACCTCCACGTCATTATGGCCGGTTCCTCCGCCGTCCTTTGATGGGGTAAAAATGGCTGTTGACACTGAGAGGGATGACTGCCTGTCAACTGCAGCTGTCAACGTCAAGGACCGGGATGACAGGCAAGTGTTTTTTCATTCTGTGACACCTTATAGTGTTAAACCTTGTCTGTCTCCCGGAAGAGAGACCCAGTGTCAGCAGTCCTCTGGGCTCTCTCCTCCAGCTGCAGTTATTAACTATTCTCCTATCCCCTCTGTGTCCCCCACACCACCACCACCACCTATCCCCAAGTGTCCATTGGTCCTTGAGCAGAGCCGTCGGGCGGTGGAGTAGCTGGTGGCCCCGGAGGATTCCGCTCCAGAGCCAGCACGAAGCTGTTCCCCTGCAGTCACGCCGGAGGAGTCACCAGCGTCGGAGCCGGTTCCTCCGTCATCCTTTGAAGGGGTCGAAATCACCATTGACACAGCGAGGGGTTACTGTCTGTCAGCTGCAGCTGTGAAAATCAAACACCAGGATGACAGGCAAGTGTTTTTTAATTCCATTCAATTAAATTACGATGAACCTTGTCTGTCTCCTGAGGGAGAGGCCCAGTCTCAGCAGCCCGCAGGGTCCTCTCCTCCAGCTGCAAACGCTGACTCTATTCCTGCTCTCTCCGTGTCTCCTCCATGTTTTCCTGTGTGTCTGCTGGCCCTGGAACTAAGCCGCCGAATGATGGATGAGCCTGGGGCCCTGGAGGATCCAGCTCCAGAGCCTGCACGGAGCCAGCCCTCAGCCTCCTCGCCAGATCCATCTCCAGCAGGGGTTATTTCATCTGAGGACACTGGGACTGCTACCACCATCTTGCCAGCTGTGGAGGCTACTGCAGTGGAATGGGAGCCAGAGCTGGACCTCCTTGAGGCCGGGCCCAAGACTTCATCTCCAGGATCGACAGAGTCCTGGACGGCGGTGGAGCTCAAGCTCAGGCAAGTTATCTTTCTTGTGTTTCTCATGTCAGTATTGGAGAGATCTTGCCTGGCACTAGGGGAGGAGAGTCAGGTGCAGCCTTCAGCTGCATCTGAACTCATCTCATCGGGCTCCACCGCTGCTGGCGACCCTAACTACATTTCTTCTTCTCCTGTTCCTGAGCTTCCTCTTAGGGCCACAGGAGAGGATCTACCATCACCAGGGGTCTCCGTGGATCCGGTCTCGCCACCAGACAATGTCACGGGTCCAGCTCCCTTCTGCCTGAGGCCGTAATGTGGGTTCCTCCGCAGGCTGAGTCTCCGCGGGTGCGGCGTTCAGGTCTGGGACCCTCGTGGGGGCTGCGCCCCAGTGTTAGCCCAACGTGGGTGCTGCACTCCTGCATGGACCCATCATGTGCACCACGCCCCTGCGCGGGGTCCACTGAGGGTGCAGCGTTGGCCCGGTCGGGGTCCACCGAGGGTGCAGCGTTGGCCCGGTCAGGGCCACCGCAGGTGCAGCGTTGGCCCGGTCAGGGTCCACCATGGGTGCAGCTCAGTTCTGACCTTCTGTGGCTCAGGTTTATCTGTG
Organism: Pholidichthys leucotaenia; assembly: GCA_020510985.1. Classification (NCBI taxonomy): domain Eukaryota; kingdom Metazoa; phylum Chordata; class Actinopteri; order Cichliformes; family Pholidichthyidae; genus Pholidichthys; species Pholidichthys leucotaenia. Next base: position 15,012,186 of record CM035844.1, read on the forward strand.
TATTTGTGTTACCTTTTGAGTTTATTTTAGTCTCTATGTTCACTTAAGATAAGATAAGATAAGATAAGCCTTTATTAGTCCCACAACGGGGAAATTCCAGGATTGCAACAGCACAGGGATAGCAACACTCAGAGCAACAATCAGAAGGCAAGAAAAAAAAAACAAGCAAGCAAGAGCAGCTAGTAAACATATGTACGTATTACTATAAAATATATATATATACACACACACACAGACACACAGTGCAGAGCATTGTAGCTAGATGGAATAAATATGTAAATATATAAACACCCACAGTACGGAGCATTGCAGCTAGGTGGAATAAATATGCAAGTATATAAACACACACAGTGCGGAGCAATGTAGCTAGATGGAATAATATGTAGATATATAAATATATAAACACCCACAGTACGGAGCATTGTAGCTAGATGGAATAAATATGCAAATATATAAACACACACAGTGCAGAGCATTGTTGCTAGATGGAATGAAACAGCATAACCGTCTACTTAGTTATCCTACATGGTATGATTATGTGCCCATACATATTCTCACCCTCCATAGCGACCGGTATGTTCCTAGTTGTATGCCGGAGAGGACCATTGTGTAAGTCTATTGCATCTTTTGCATTCAAAAAACTATTAGTTTGTTACGTCTTTTTGCTATCTCTGCGAGCAGCCCTGCTTAGGTTGTACAGTCTGACAGCCGTTGGTAGGAAGGACCTACGAAACCTCTCGGTTGTGCACCTGGGATGATGTAGTCTGCTGCTAAATGAGCTCCTCAGTGCATTCAGTATGTCCTGCATAGGGTGGAACTCGGACTCCAGCAGAGATGACAGTTTAGCCACCGTCCTTCTCTCTCCTATCTCCTCCATCGGATCAAGGCGCTGCCCCAGGACAGAGCTAGCTTTCTTAATCAGTTTGTTCAGTCTCTTCCTATCGGCTGCAGTAATGCCACTGCCCCAGCAGACCACTCCAAAAGTGATGGCTGATGCCACCACCGTGTCATAGAATGACTTCAGCAGCGCCCCTTGTACACCAAAAGACCTGAGTCTCCTCAGCAGGAACAGCCTGCGCTGTCCCTTCTTGTAGAGTGCATCAGTATTGTGTGACCAGTCTAGTTTATTGTTCAGATGAATACCCAGGTACTTATAGGATGTCACCATCTCGATGTCTGTTCCCTGTATATTTACTGGTACTGTGAGGGGCTGCCCATGCCTGCGGCAGTCCACCACCAGCTCCTTAGTTTTCCTCGCGTTGATCTGGAGGCAGTTCCGATGGCACCAGTCCACGAAGTCCTGGATAAGCCCTCTGTACTCAGCTTCATCTCCATTGGAGATGAGGCCAACGATCGCAGAGTCATCAGAGAACTTCTGTAGATGGCAGTGTGTTGTGTTGTGTGAGAAGTCCGCAGTATAAAGAGTGAACAGGAAGGGAGCCAGCACCGTTCCCTGGGGGGCCCCCGTGCTACTGATGATCGTGTCGGACACACAGTCCCGGGTTCTCACAAACTGAGGCCGGTTCGTGAGGTAGTCCAGGATCCATGATGACAGGTGCTGGTCCACCCCTGCGCGCAGCAGCTTGTCCTTCAGGATCATCGGTTGGATGGTGTTGAAAGCACTGGAGAAGTCAAAGAACATGATCCTCACCATATTCCCGGGCTTCTCCAGGTGGGACAGAGAACGGTGAAGGAGGAAGATCACCGCATCCTCCACCCCAATGCCATGCTGGTAGGCGAACTGGAGTGGATCCATCGCTGGTTCCACCAGGGGGCGGAGGTGAGCAAGGAGCAGTCTCTCCAGGGTCTTCATCAAGTGGGACGTCAAGGCCACCGGTCTGTAGCTGTTCAGGTCTTTGGGGTGGGAAGTTTTTGGTACAGGTACCACACAAGATGTTTTCCACAGCTGTGGTACCCTCCCCAGTTTCAGGCTCATGTTGAAGATATACGTCACAATCCCACACAGCTGGTCTGCACAGGACTTGAGGAGCTTTGCGCTGATGCCGTCCGGTCCCGGCGCCTTCCTCGCTTTGATCTTCCTCAGCTCCGTCCTCACCTGGGTCTCGGTCAGGGTCAGGATGGGGGGCTGTGTGTTGGGAGTGGGGGGGTGTTGGTGGAGTGGGGAGTGGGCAGCAGGACTTGATTTCTTTAGAGGCAGCAGTGGTTGTTGTGCAGACAGGGGGGAGGGCGGTTGGTCAAATCTATTGAAAAACAGATTCAGGTTGTTCGCCCACTCCCTGCCCCCCGTGGCCTGGGGGGAGGTATTCTGGAGCCCCGAGATGGTTTTGAGGTTTCTCCAGACCCCGCTGATGTCGCTCTGTTGCAGCTTGTCCTCCATCTTCTTCCTGAAGCTGTCCTTGCCTTCTCTGATATTTCTCCTCAGCTCCCTCTGTACGGACTTCAGCATCTCCCTGTTCCCCGACCTGAAGATCCTCTTCTTCTCTCTCAGAAGTGTTTTTATCTCAGGGTTGATCCAGGGTTTGTTGTTTGAGTGACGCCGTATGGTCTTGGTGGGAACGGATTTGTCCACACAGAAGCTGAGGTAGCCCGTGAAGGTGTGAATGAGGCCATCGATGTCCTCACCATGTGGATCGCAGAGCTGCTTCCAGGCGGTGGCTTCAAAACAGCCCTTTAGGGTGTCCATTGTCTCCTCAGACCATAACTCCACAGTGTGCATGGCCGGAGGTTGTCTGTGCACTAGGGGTTTGTACACCGGCCGGAGATGAACCAAGTTGTGATCCGATCTCCCGAGTGGGGGTAGTTGTGATGAGGTGTACGCCTCCTTAGTGTTTGCGTAGAATAAATCCAGTGTTTTATTGTCTCTAGTGTGGCATGTGACATACTGGGTGAACGTGGGTAGAATGGGAGACAGTGAAACATGGTTGAAATCGCCTGAGATGAGGAGAAGAGCATCTGGGTGTTCTGTCTGCAGCCTGCTGGTTACTGAATGGATGACGTCACGTGCTGTCCCAGCGTTCGCCGTCGGATTTGCATAAACACAATGCAGATCACGTGTGAGTGTTCTCTCGGGAGATATGTAGGCCTCATGCTAACAGCTAGCAACTCAATGTCTTTGCTGCAGTGTCGTTGTTTAACAGTGATATGTCCCGGTCTGCACCAGTTGTTGTTAACATACATGATCACTCCACCGCCCCTAGCCTTGCCACTGTCTGGTGTTCGGTCAGCTCGTATCATGTGAAAACCCTCCAGCTCAATGTTAGCATCTGCTGCTAGTTCAGTTAGCCACGTCTCAGTAAACAAAAGGAGAGAGCACTCCCGGTATGTGCTATCATAACGGGAGATAGCCGCTAGCTCATCTAACTTTCCCAGTATCGACCGTACATTTCCCATGACAACAGATGGAAGGGAGGGTCTGTACCTTATATTTTTTGTCCTCCGCCTTACTCCAGCCCGGCAGCCGCGGCGTTTTCGCCTCAGTTCACTCGGTATGTCGAGTTTTTCCAATGGGACCGGGTGGCGGTTGAATGCTAGCAGCTGTTCTCTGCTGTATCGTATCCTGCTATAGACAGTGGCTCCGTCCACCGGCTCAGGAGACATTTAGGACGATCTGTGTGTCCGTGATATAAGTGGGGTGAAAAAAAAAAGACGGATCAAAAGAGAGAGGAAGGGAAAAAGACTCGGAATCGAGCCGCTGTTGCAAAAGGCAGCCGACTCGTGTGGCGCCGAGAGAAAAAAAAAAAAAAAAAAAAAAAAAAAAAAAAAAAAAAAAAAACTTGGTTACTTTTCCGTACCTGTAGCCACTGTTTCTAGCCGGCAGCTGGGAGGCAGCCTCTTTTGACCTATATTCGTTTGGGCACTCTCCGACAGCTTGCCGGTCTGACCATACCCCCTCTCTCATATTGGTCAGCTGGTCCCACTTCCGTTGATTACCTTTCCCGCTCCTTGCCCAGGTGTTCCCAATCTCCCTCTTCCAGCAATGGTGGTACTTAAGCATCTCATTCTCAGTCCACCATTGCTGGATCTTTATGTTGTCACATGTGTCTGTCTCGGTTATTGTTCACCATGGCAGCACACGCCACTGTATACTGTGGTGTGCCCGCAACATGTCGCCCCGTGTATGTCCGTAGTGGTCCGTAGTGTACCCTGCTTGTTGTTTTTGTATGTCTGCACGATTTTTGGAACTGTTCATCTTTCCTTTAATAAATGTGTTTGTGGTGTAACCCTTGCATGTAAATCCTTCCTTTCTCCTCGCTCCTCCATGTGCTGCATAATAGCGCACATGGAGACTCATGACAAAAATTACTGGTTAGCTGAGGGGGTGTGAGCACCACATCACCTGTCTGACAGAGCTGCATCTGCACCGAAATCCAAGTTTTATTTTATTTATTCATTGATTTATTTTGCTATTGCCATCCTGCCTTTACTCGTGGACGAGTATCTGTACCTGGAGCATCATGATGGGGCAGGAGCTGATCAGGTGAATTTTCATGTCTGAAATATTTTTGTTTGTAAATTTGAAGGCAATTTAACTGTTGCATGTCTGTATTTTTACAACTATGTTTAAAAATATTCTCTCTGGAACAGTCAAATAAAAGTTCAACCTGATGCTTTTGAGTGCAAGTATTTTGTCTTTATTTGTATGATTGATTTACATGTTCATATTTTTTCATAATGTTGGTCTTACAGTTTAGAATTTCAAAGGGAGACAAAAGTAAAACAGTTAAACTCTGAAGGTTTTGACTATATTTTTACTTTAATTGTAATTTATATAGCCTACCATCCCTGGTCTGGTCTTAGTCTAGCATTTCAAATTGAGAAAACCTAAGAGGGATAATTTGATGGTTAGGGTTCACCAAATGAAATCCAACTGCAGCCTGGAACTCAGTCATTCTGACTAGGGGCTTTGGTAGGGAGGGATCCTCGATTAGTCAAAACACAACTGATGGAATGAAGCAGAGCAAAAATATGGTACAATTATTCTAAAATCAAGCATTTATTAGAAAACATGACAAATTTACGACAAGCAAGATATGGGTATAAGGAGAGAAACTGCACACATTTGTAAGGATATATTTGCAAATTTACAAGTTTATAAAAAGTGACAAATTTGCTATCGCTAAGTCACAAATCTCTGAAAAATACAAATTTGGGAGAAATAAAACCTCATAGATTTGTGTGAGAATTAGCAAATTTATCATAGAATGTCACACATTTAAGATTAAACAAGGTTATAAATTTATGTTAAAAAAAAAAAAGCTGCAAGTTTAAGAGGAAAAAACTTGAATTTTACTAATGTTGACCCTTTGGGTAGTGACAGGTCTGAGTGGCTACTAACTCTGGAAAACTACTAGTGGTGAGCACAAAAGTTCAAATCAAGCTCCGGCACTACCCACCTCTGATTCAGAAATAATGAACTCCTTTTTTCCACAGCAAACATTTTGACTCGTCGCTGAAGGAAAAGTACAGATGCAAACTGCAACATTAACAATGCAGAGGAGAAAGACCCTGAAACTTGAGCCAATCATCACATGCATTACTCATCCGTTGCTGTTGTCAAAAGTACTGTGTGAACAGGACAGGACCAGCGTGGAGGCTGTTGCTGTACATGGGTGAGGTGTGTTCAGGGAGTTACAGTAGAAGAAATATTCACCGAGCATAAAGCTTAGAATGACAAAGTTATGAAACCACCCAGCAAACATGTCCATGTGGGCCCCACCAAAGGTTAACCGGGGCTGTCTGATGTCCATGTGGGCCCCATCTGTGCTCGCCCACATGGACATCACCTATTTACCCATTTTTAACTTATTTTCTCAAAATTTTCTTGTAAATGTGCAACTTTTCTCATAAATTTGTTAGTTTTTTCTAAAATTGTGACTTTTTTCTTGCAAAGTTGCTAACTTTTTCTTCTTCATATTTGCTACTTTTAGTCTTAATTTGAAACTTTTTCCAGTTTTTCCTCATAAATTTGTGACTTCTTTCTTGTAAATTTGCTAATTTTTTCTTGTAAGCTTAAAATGTTTTTCAAGTAATTTTACCATTTTTTCTTGGAAATTTGCAACATTTTCTCATAAATTTTCACTTTTTTTCTCATAAATTAGCAACTTTTCTCTAGTAAATTTGCAACTTTTTTTTTCTCATAAATTTTCTATTTTTTTCTTATAATTTTGGCACCACTGTTCCTGAAACCTGCTCACCCCCATTAAACCCATATGGGGCCTAGATGGGTTTAATGCAGGTCAGCGGATTACCTGCTTACCCAAATATAAATACAGGGGTAAATACACTGAAAATGGACAAGAAAAAAGGAATACAAATTCATGAGAAAAAATTCCAAATTTACAGTAAAAAAATGACAGTTTTTGAGAGTTCCAAACTTACAAAAAAGTGGCAAATTTTATGGGAAAAGTAACAAATTTATGAGAAAGTTGCAAGATTACAGTAAAAAAAGTGGCAAATTTCATGAGAAAGTTCCAAAATTACAAGACAAAGCTAGCAAATTTATAAGAAGTCAGTTTTACAAGAAAACAAATTTATAAGATAAGATAAGATAAGATAAGCCTTTATTAGTCCCACAACGGGGAAATTCCAGGATTGCAACAGCACAGGGATAGCAACACTCAGAGCAACAATCAGAAGGCAAGAAAAAAAAAAAACAAGCAAGCAAGAGCAGCTAATATACATATGTACATATTACTATAAAATATATATATATACACACACACACACACAGACACACAGTGCAGAGCATTGTAGCTGGATGGAATAAGAAATGAGAAAAGTTGCAAATTTACATGAATAAAAATCACAAATTTAGGAGAAAAAGTTGCAAGTTTGCAGTAAGAAAAGTTGAAATTTTATGAGAGTTTCAAATTTTCAAGAAAAATGTATCAAATTAGGGGGGAAAAGTCACAAATTTAAAAAGAAAATGACAAATTTATGAGAAAATAAGTTGAAAATAGGTAACCAGGTAACGTGCACGTGGACAAACGCAGATGGGGCCAACATGGAACCCATGGACAAACCCACATGGACCCATGAGACAGCCCAGGTGTTGCCCACCTGGGCATGCTGTCTGCATCATGGCTTTACAGCAGTGGGAGAAAACAGAGCACAGTTAGAGGTGGACTTATCATTAGGCAATGGTACGCTACTGCCTTAGACCCCGATTTGCTGAGGGCCCCAATCTACTAGAAGCCCCTTTTTTTTTAATGTTTAGCATATTTAACACGATGTCCAACAAAATAAAGAAACAGCAGTATTCAGTATGAACGTAACATCCTCCCTCCTTCTCCTCAGACTGTTGGACTCTTCCATGTTGTCTCTGAGACATGCGCATGCGCCTTTGGTTACATTGTAAACAAACCGTACAGCGTGTAGAATAGTGGCAATATGAAACAAAGTCATCTAAGTGCAGAGAAATGGAGAAAAAGGGAAGAGCACAGAATTTTTTTTATATCAAAACAACCTTTTTCACTTCCACCAGGAAGGAGGCTTATCTCTCCAGGAGCAGAGAGAGAGCAACGCTGTTTGTAGGATCACACATGATGCTAATGATGAGCACCTGTTGTTAATGAGGAGGCAGCAGTGACCCCGGTTGCTGAGTACAGGTAAACAACATTTTTTACTATTTTTTCTAATTGCAAGATTTGCAGGGGCCAAAGCTCACAAGGTTAAATTTAGATATGACCAACTGTGCTCTCCAGGCATGCACAGGATATCTGCAGCCTCAGCAGATGACATTACATGCAATTAAATATGGTTTGTTTGTTTTATTAAGATTATGGGGGACCCATGCTGTGGTATTCATCTCAGACTGAAAGACATGGAGATGCAGTAATTTCCTCTGACAGAAGAGCATGGGGATTAACCCCTTAACGCCTGAATTTATTTCCAATTATGAAAAAAAAAAAAATTCACTTGTGTTTTTGCTTTCAAGTAGATGCTAAATTAAGTTGAGAAAGTTAATTTGACTATAGCACATAAAATAGATATAATTTTAGGTATGATGCAAATTAGCGACAACAGGCATCTATGGTAAAAAAGGTAAAAAAGCACCTGTTCCCATCTCAAGTAATGAAGTCTTTTATTTATGCAACAAAGTTATTTTCAGTATTTTCAACTCTCATGACTGCCAAACTATAACCCTAACCCGTAACCCAAACCGTAACCGTAGCAATCAGGAAATGGATGGTGCTCCGTCTCTGACCGTTCTTACAAGAAACTAATGCTTGCAAAAGCTTCCTAGGTATGTGTCGGAAGTGCTCCAACCAGAAGTGGAGGAATACAGACGGTATTTTGGTTGCATTTGGAGCGGAAGCGGTTTGATGCGAATTCGCGACAACAGGCGTCAAAGGGTTAAAGGGCTGGGGGACAAAAGGAATTGTCATGCGTGAATGAATTGTAATGCAGCACCTCGGGTAGCAGGGACGTGTGAGTGTTGTGATATTAAAGACAGTCCCTGCTACATGAGGTTAATGTTTTCTGATTCTGGAAGATGTGAGAGAATGAATAAAGTTCATCTGCTTTGAACGCTCGGCCTGGTTATTCCTCTCTCCACACTGGTGACCCTTGATGAATAATGGAACACGAGGCGAACACCCCGGAGACGACCCGGACGGAAGCCCCAGCAATGCGTGCACCATTTCGGTCAAACTACCAGACTTTTGGCTGCACAACCCGAAGTCTTGGTTCCTCCACACCGAGGCCCAGTTCGCGCTCCGAGGAATAACGGCAGATGACACCAGATATTACTACGTGGTCGCAGCGCTGGACGCTCGCACGACTCCGCAAGTAGCGAGCCTGCTCCAACAGCCCCCAGCCCGCGACAAATACGGCTCTCTCAAAACCGCGCTGACCCGGCGCTACACGCTCTTGGACTTGCGAGAGAGCAGAGAGGCTCCTGACGCGCTCCGAGTTAGGAGACGGGTCAGCAGTCCAACTGATGTAGAAGATATTGGCGTTGATGGACATGGACGACGGGCATTTTCTATTTGCCCACCTTTTCCTCTGGAACCTCCCAACGGTAGCCAGAGCGGTCCTTGCCAACTCGCCGTTGCTGGCCGCACATGACTACCGTGCGCTAGCCCAGGAGGCAGATCGGATCATCCTCACCACCAGAGCCCTCACAGTGAACACAGCGGCGTAGGAACCCAGCGAGACGGCCAGCGAAAGTGAGGAGCCAGCGATGGTAGCGGCAGCAGGGGCCAGGAAGCACCAGAGAGACACACTCTGCTCCTACCACCGCCACTTTGGAGAGGACGCACGCCAATGCGTGCCACCATGCCAATTCAAGTGTTCGGGAAATGCCAGGACCGGCAGTCGGTAGCGGCTGCGACCACCGGTGAAGAAAGCAAGCTGCTCTACGTGACAGACTCACGCTCTGGGAGACGGTTCCTCGTGGACTCCGGCTCCCAAAAGAGCTTCAACCTGCTGTCCTACACCGACCGGCTAGCGGGAACTAGCGGCCCCGAGCTGACGGCTGCAAACGGCTCAGACATTAAGACTTTTGGTGAGAGGACACTGACTGTATCCTGCACGGCCGTATGTACCAGTGGACATTCGTCATAGCAGCATGCAGTTTCCCAATCTTAGGCACTGATTTTTTGTGTGCACATGGACTACTAGTCGATGTTGCTGATTCTCTCCCCTGTACAGCTCAAGGAACCAGGCCAACAACGCTAGCCAACATCACAGCTCCAGGTGGTAAGTTCCATACACTACTCACCCAGTTCCCAGCACTCACAGTCCCGACGTTTTCAGCGGCCATCACTAAACACGGGGTGGAGCACTTTATTACCACCACCGGGCTGCCCGTTTTCGCATGAACTCGACGCCTGGACACAGCTAAACTAGCCATAGCGCGCGAGGAGTTTGCCAACTTGGAAAGGCTGGGCATCATCAGACGATCAAACAGCCCATGGGCATCCCCACTACATATGGTCCCTAAGGCCAAGGGATCGTGGCGACCTTGCGGAGATTTCTCGCAGATTAAACAACGCCACAGCACATGACCGCTACCCAATCCCCCATATTCAGGATTTTTCCATTCACCTTGCCGGGGCATGTATTTTTTCTAAGATAGACCTGGTCCGTGGTTACCACCAGGTCCCGGTGCGCACAGAGGACATACCTAAAATGGCAGTAATAATCCCGTTTGGTCTGTTTGAGTTTTTACACATGCCTTTCGGGTTAAAAGGCGCAGCACAGACATTCCAACGCATGATGGATGCGGTGTTGCGCGATCTGCCGTTTGTGTTCGTCTACCTGGATGACATCCTGGTGGCCAGCGCGTCAGAGGACAAACATGTAACCCACCTCAGGACGATTTTCCGGAGGGTAGAGGAGCACAGGTTAATAATCAACCCGGCAAAATGCCAATTCGGCATGACGGGGATCGATTTTTTGGGACACCGCATCTCACCGGAGGGGGCGATACCCTTGCCAGATAAGGTGTGCACAGTGGCGAATTTTCCCCGGCCTCAGACGGTCAGGGCGCTGCAGGAGTTTTTGGGGATGGTTAACTTTTACAACTGTTTCCTCCCCCACACAGCCCAGCTCATGCAGCCATTGTACACCGCGCTGAAGAAACAGAAATCTGCGGACAGAGTCAACTGGACTCCTGAGGGGGAGTAGGCGTTCTCTGAGGTTAAAACAGCCCTGGTAAACGGCGCACTACTGGCGTACCCAGACCCGGCGGCTCGGATAGTGCTCACTACCGACGCCTTGGACGTGGCCACAGGGGCCGTCAGGGAGCAATGCATCACCGGTTCTTGGCAGCCGCTCGCCTTTTTTAGCAGGTCTTTGCGCGAGTGAGCGTAAATACAGCGAGTTCGACAGAGAGTTACTGACTCTCCACCTGGCCATACGCCACTTCCAGTTCTGGCTGGAAGGGCGCACCTTGACTGCGTTCGTGGACCATAAGCCGCTAACGTACGCAATGGCCAAGGTTTCGGAACCATGGTCGGACCGGCAGCAGAGACAGCTGGCCGCGATCTCGGAGTTTACGACCGACATTCAACATGTGGCCGGTAAACTCAACGTGGTGGTGGACTGCCTCTCACGTGCATTAGTGGCCCCAGTCTACGTACGGATAGATTACACAGCCATGGCCGCGGAGCAGATCAGCAATGCAGACATGTGCACGCTCCAGTCTGGACCAACAGGGTTAAGGCTGGAGAGCAGGGCGCTGCAAGACGGGCCCCCCCCCCCTAATCTGTGACGTCTCCACAGGACGCCCACGCCTGGTGGTCCCACGCGCTTGGCGCTGCCGCGGTTTTGAGTCGGTTCACTCCCTGGCACAACCAGAAGTGCGTGCGTCAGTCAAAATGGTGGGAGTGAAGTTCGTCTGGCCGAGCCTGCGCAAACAGGTGAAAGAGTGGGCTGCAGCCTGCGTAGCGTGCCAACAAGCCAAAGTGTACAGGCACACAAATGCCTCCTTGGAGCCGTTCCATATCCCGGCTAAGAGGTTCGACCTCGTGGGCCCCCTCCCGCCATTGCAGGGGTTCACGCACCTCCTGACAGTGGTGGACCGCACCACACAATGGCCAGAAGCAGTCCCGTTAGCTTCCACCGTGTCCGCAGACGTGGCACGCACTTTTTTGACAACATGGGTGGCACGTTTTGGCGCCCCTTCGGACATCACGTCCGATCGGGGCCCTCAGTTTGTTTCTGACCTCTAGCCCACGATGGCCCGGAGCCTGGGCGTCTCAATTTATCCCAGGACCACGTACAACCCACAGGCCAATGGGTTATGCAAGGGTTTCCATAGGTCACTGAAAGCAGCACTCAGGGCTTCACTTACGGATGCAAATGGGGTGGACCGGTTGCCGTGGGTTGCGTTCTGCACCGAAAGAGGATTTGGCAGCTTCCCCAGCAGAGCTGTTTTTTTCTCAGTCGCTGCGGCTCCCCGGGAAATTTTTATCAGATAACTCCGCGCCGAACACCCATCCGTCCCCGCGTTCATGGCATAGTGCAGACGCAGGGACGCTACCTGGCCCGGCCCACCACTGTTTTTCCCGTGCTTTTGTGCTAAAAACCTTGAAGAACGCGGCGTTCGTGTTTGTCAGGCACGATGCCCATCGGCCCCCATTGCGCCCACCCTACGATGGCCCGTTTAGAGTGCTGGAACCCGGGGACAAACTTTTTGTGTTAGACTTGGGGGGTTGCCAGGAGAGAATCTGTATAGACAGGCTTAAGCCCGCCTTTGTGGTGGCAGATGAGCAGGTGGTGTTGGCCCAAGCTCCTCGGCGCGGAAGACCCCCCCCTGAGAACTCCCCAGTTAAATGATTCATCAGAGCAGTCACATGAGCATGCTCAATGTTCCCCCCCATTGTCCACCCACAGACGGACACACCCCCAGGAACCCCCCACCGGCACAGCAGCGCCGCGGAGCTGAAGACCCCTCGTTACAGCAGCTATGGGCGGAGGCTGAAGCCGAGAGGACATGAGGGTTAACACTCAGTATGAGACTCTGGGGGGGGGGGGTATGGGGGACCCATGCTGTGGTATTCATCTCAGACTGAAAGACATGGAGATGCAGTAATTTCCTCTGACGGAAGAGCATGGGGATTAAAGGGCTGGGGGACAAAAGGAATTGTCATGCGTGAATGAACTGTAATGCAGGACCTCGGGTAGCAGGGACGTGTGTGTGTTGTGATATAAAAGAGAGTCCCTGCTACATGAGGTTAATATTTTCTGATTCTGGAAGATGTGAGAGAGTGAATAAAGTTCATCTGCTCTGAATGCTCGGTGCTGTCTCCATAAGATCCCCATTACCACGTGTATAAAACATTGGCCATTCTTCCTGGGCCCTAACATACACACATTTACAGATAACAACAATATTAAAATAAAAACCAAACCAGCTCAATTTCATAAACAAAAATACAACTTAATATGGGAGAAAACTTAAACCCCAGTAATTTTGAATATCCATGAAAGAGTTCAGTCACTGTTCTGTTTATCCTGTTCATTGTTGGAGCAACGACCCAATGCTGTCTTTGAATGTTCCTTATTCCCCTCTATAGCTTGTTGACTGGTGAGAGAATGTAAAACAAACTTGACCAACAAATAATCTTTCATCATCATCATAGCAGTCTGTTGTGGGCGACAATGATTGTTTCATTTAGGTCTGATCAGATTCCTCCACACAGCTCTGTCCTTAGCTTTCTGCTGCCAGGAACTCGTGTCTATATCCAACTTCTTCAAGTTTCTTTTTACAGTGTCTTTAAATCTGAGCCTTGGTCTACCCTGATTGTGTTTGCCCTCACATAACTGTGAGTAGAGTAACTGCCGAGGGAGACGCTGGTGGTCCATCCTCTCAACATGTCCAAGCCATCTCAGGTTCATCTGTATTAGCATGTCCTCCATTGATGGTAGACCAGCTCGTTTCAACACTTCTATGTTGGTTATCTTGTCTTTCCATGAGATGTTCATTATGGTTTGAAGGTGTCTCATCATGTACGCATGGAGTTTCTTTACCTGCACTCTGTAGACAGTCCAAGTTTCAGCACTGTACAATAGAGTAGCCAGTACTGTCGCTCTGTACACTTTGCATTTCACACAGACACATGCCGATTGTTCCACAGTCTCTCCCTCAAGTTTCCAAACACAGCGCTTGCTCTTCCCATTCTGAGAGATAGTTCATCCTCCAGCCTAGCATTCTAACTAACTAACTAACTAACTAACTAACCTGCACTTATATAGCGCTTTTCTAGTCACAAAGACCACTCAAAGCGCTTTCATTAATACTAACCCTCTATTCTAAGGGCCTATAGGAAACAGATATCTAGGGACAATTTAGAACAGCCAATTAACCTAACATGCATGTTTTTGGCATGTGGGAGGAAACCGGAGAAATCCCGGAGTAAACCCACGCAACACGGGGAGAACATGCAAACTCCACACAGATCACTGTTGGTCGGGGGCTGGGATCGAACCCACGATCCCACGATCCCCACAATCCCCCGGCCAAGGGTAAACTGTGCTGCCGCAGTGCTAACCACTGCGCCACCGTGCAGCCCATTCTCTGAAACAGTACTCCCTAGATACTTGAAAGTCTTGCACTTGACTAGTGGCTCTGTACCAATGCTGATCTCTTCTGGTAGTGATGTTGATAATTGGAACTTTGGTGGTTGATAAAGGCACTCTGTCTTCTTGATGTTGATTTTGAGGCTGAATTGGCTAACTGCTCTTGCAAATTTCTCTACTAAAGATTGCATATCTTCCACACTGTGTGCAACTAGAGCACTATCGTCGGCAAAGAGCATTTCTCTTACTACCTTTATCAATGTCTTACTCCTGGCTTTAAACTGTGCCACATTGAACAAGTCTGCTTCTTTCCTTGTTTGAATGTATATTCCTTCTGAAGTGTCTTTGAAGGCCACCTCAAGCATGGCTGGCAGATATAGCGAGAAGAGTGTAGGCGCCAGCACACACCCTTGTTTCACCCCGTTGCTTACTGAAAAGTCTTTAGATAGTGAACCACTCATTGCCATGTTTGCTTGCATACCTGTATGGAGTGCCTCGATCAGGCTGACAAACTTCTCTGTACAGCCATATTTCTTGAGTACCTGCAAAAGTCCTTGTCGCGAAACAGTATCGAAGGCTTTACTGAAGTCTATGAAGACTACATAAAGCGGCATGTTCTGTTTGATACACTTTTCTTGAACCTGTTTGAAGCAGAAAATCATGTCCATTGTGCTTCTTCCACTTCTAAAGCTGCACTGGGTTTCCGGTAGTACATTCTGCGAGACGTGTTCATTGAGTCTGTTCAGTAGTACACGTGAGAGAATCTTACCAACAGTGGCTAGCAGTGATATACCTCGGTAATTTCCACAATCTTTCCTGTCACCTTTCTTGAACAAAGGCACAATACTTGCATCCTTCCAGTCTTGAGGTACTTTCTGGGCATCCCATATCTCTTGGATGAGCTTGTGCAGGCAGTTGGTCAGCTGAACACCACCAAATTTCCACACTTCTCCTGGAATTCCATCCCTTCCTGGAGCTTTACCATCCTGTGTTGTCCCGATAGCTGCCATTAGTTCATCAAAATGTGATGGTTCATCCAGACTGGTCACTGCACTAGAGCTTCTTTAGCCTCTTCAGTGAAATCTCCAGGGTTGTTTAGTAGTTGGTCAAAGTGGTCTGCAAATTTGTCCAGGATCTTGTCTTTCTCCTGAAAAACCGTTTCACCATCCATAGCCTTTAGTTGGATCAATCCTCTTGGTTTAGGGCCGTAGATTTCTCTCAAACCTGTGAAGAATATTTTCATGTCCTTCATGTCTGCTGCAGTTTGAAGTTCCTCCGCTTTTTCATCCCACCAGTTGGACTTCATCTCTCTGGTGTACCTCTGTAGTTCACTCTGAGCCATTGAGTATTTCTTCTTCTTCGACCTTGTGTTACACTGTAGGTTTTCCTGCCTCGCTGTATTCCTCACTTCTAGTAGTTTCTTCAGGTGTTCATCATGCTCATCAAACCAATCTTGATGTTTCCTCTCAGGGTGACCTAATACATCACTCGCAGTCTGATACACCGTGTCCTTCAGTGTTGCCCATTTCTCTTCTATGTCATTCTCTGAATTGTTGCTGTCCTAGGTTCCACGGTTGTCATAGCCAGGAGCGGCACTGGGGTTAAGCTCCCAGTGCTCATAAAATGCTCCTTACGGCGTGCGTCTCGAAAAGCCTCTGACAACTAAGTCCAACTCCTAGCCTGGCCATGTGGTTTAGTCTCTAAGCCCGGCGGAACTGCTTTTACTAATAGGAGAAGGGGCGAGGGCGGATCTCTGGCACCTTAAAACCAGATGCTTCGGGTAGATGGTGGCTCGTCAACCTGGGAAGGTAGCCCATCTAGGGGAAGGTAAACACTGATTTCAAACCTCCGCTGCCTTGCGGCAGACCCAGTCACAGGAAAGGCTTCGGGAGTCAACCCTGAGGAAAAATCCGGAGTTGGAGCCCCTAAGGCAGTTCTCTGTTGTGCTCAACATCGTTCTGGCAGCTCCTGCGACGGCGCTGGTGCCAAACTATAGCAGCCCTGCTGTTTCTTTGGATTCATCAGTGACGTGGAGAGGGGGGACATGCTGAATGGGTAACATCTTGTCCTCCATATCTTCCTGCCCAGGCTTGAATCCTACCAACGCCCAACGCTGGAAGGTAGAACACCGGTGCGCATCGGCCTGTTCAGCCACAGGCGGTGTTGTTTCAGCAGAGTAGACGTTTAGGATTCTCTTCCATGGTCATCATAGACCAACGGAGGCCGACGAAATGCTGTCCTAATCTTTCAAGTTTTCATCCATTTCCTGTGTAAGTTCTTCCTGCTTCTTTTGGCCTTTCAGTGCACTAATGCTTAGCTTCCGTGATGGCTTCGCACCCGTCCTGCAGTGCTGTTTTTGTCTGCAAATCCTTAATCTAGATCTCAGCATAACATGATCAGTACCACAGTCCGCACCTCTCATTGCTCTGGTGTCCAATACATCCTTTATGTCTCTCTGCCTGACTATGATGTAGTCTAACAAGTGCCAGTGCTTGGATCTTGGGTGCATCCATGTCTTCTTGTGCGTGTCCTTGTGCTTAAATAGAGTGTTGGTTATCACAAGGTTGTACTCTGAACATAGTGCAAGTAGAAGTTCTCCATTAGCA
This sequence comes from Pholidichthys leucotaenia, assembly GCA_020510985.1. Taxonomy (NCBI): domain Eukaryota; kingdom Metazoa; phylum Chordata; class Actinopteri; order Cichliformes; family Pholidichthyidae; genus Pholidichthys; species Pholidichthys leucotaenia. The sequence goes on from CM035844.1 coordinate 15,028,781, forward strand.
TTGCACTTGCCTACTCTATGACTGCCTAGCACTCTTTTCCATTTCTCAGTGTCCAAACCAACTCTGGCATTAAAATCTCCAGCGAGTATCAGCCTGTCATCAGTCGGTACACGCCTGGTAGTCTCACGTAAATCACTGTAGAACTCTTCCTTCACCTCCTCTGTGTTGGTCATTGTTGGGGCATATACACTGATGAGTGTAAATGCCCCAACAATGAGTGTATATGTAACACAGCACATGAGCATACAGATGAGTGTATATGAGTGTATATGTAACATAGCACATGTATTGAACATAAAGACTGATCCCAAAAGGTGAAGACTTACAAAAATACACAGAAACACAAAGAGTAGGCGTTCGGGATCGACATCACCCAGCAAACATGGAGAGGAGACGTGTTAACCACGGTTGAGCCCCAGAGCCAACATCACTACAAGGGGCACAACAAAACCCCGGCTGTGTGGAGTGGCTAACAGGTCGTGATGGTGTTGGCAATATTGGCTGGCTGACAACACGGCAGATGATGCACACAAAACATGAACAGCTGACTGTCACTGAGTCTGACTCGCCAGGCACAATGCCCGCTTGGCACAGCTCAAACCTATACGGTTTGATGCCCCCAGATTCTTCATTGTCATCCCATTCTTCAGAATTATAATCGTCTGAAGATTGGATAACACAAACCAATTCCAGACTACATGTGCTGGAACCATTGTCGATGTTTTCAACTGCACCTCCTCCCACCAGTCTGTTAAGCTGATTAAGTTTGCGGACGACACCACCCTCATCGGGCTCATCTCCAACGGCGACGAGTCCGCCTACAGGGAAGAGGTGGCCCAGCTGGTGTCCTGGTGCAGCCACAACAACCTGCAGCTGAATGCTCTGAAGACAGCGGAGATGATTGTGGACTTCAGGAAAGTCACAACCCCCCTGCCCCCCCTCACCATCACAGGCTCTCCCATCACCATTGCAGATTCCTTCCGCTTCTTGGGTACCACCATCACCCGAGACCTCAAATGGGAGCCAACCATCAGCTCCCTCATCAAAAAGGCCCAGCAGAGGATGTTCTTTCTGCGGCAGCTGAGGAAGCTCAAGCTACCCACCAAGATGTTAGTGCAGTTCTACACGGCCATCATCGAGTCCATCCTCACCTCCTCCATAACTGTGTGGTATGCAGGAGCCACTGCCAGGGACAGACTAAGGCTGCAGCGCGTCGTGCGCACTGCTGAGAAGGTGATAGGCTGCGAGCTCCCATCTCTCCAGGACCTGTACACCTCCAGGACCCGGAGGCGTGCTGGCCGGATCATAGCCGATCCTTCACATCCTGGTCACGTACTGTTTGCCCCCCTCCCCTCAGGTAAAAGACTTCGGTCCATTTGGACTAAAACCTCCCGGCACATGAACAGCTTTTTCCCCTCTGCCATCAGACTGCTGAACATTAAGTGACTTGTTGACTCTCGTGCACTATGTACAGCAGCTCAACCAGACTCACGTCATTCATCACTGTTTTTCTGTTGCATTATCGACTGCACTATGTGGTACTTCACATTATCTGCTAATTGCTAATTTTTTAAAACTGCCTTGACTAGTACTACTCATTATTACTAGTATTGTGGTATATATCACTCAGATATTCCATACCTACATTGGTTAGAGCATGTGGAAATGTTTGGGACAACATATACAAAGGAACTTCACACCTCTGAAAGAACAAAGGAATCTCACCGCCGTGTGAAGACCCATGACGTCACAGGACGCCATGGCAACAGACTCGACACCTTCACCCCTGAGAGAGGAGAAGGTCTTCCCATCACCTCCCAAGGTGAAGGGAGGAGTTAACAGGACTAATGGGGGATTTAGATAACGGGGAGATGTTACCTTTTTCAATGAGTGGACTCTGACGTCAGCTGTTTCAATGAGTGGTGCCATGTGTGCTTGTATTTAACCAGCGAGCAAAGCAGAGATCTCTCTCTTGCCTTCTGCTAAGCTCTGCACCTGTTGAGATTTGATAGAGGAGCTATTCAATAAAAACCCTGTTTTTAATTCAAAGCCGCCTCGTTATTTCAGCTCCACTACAGTATTATTATTATTATTATTATTATTACTTATTATTACTTATTTTTCTACACTTATTGCACGTTTTTAGTCCTTTAGTTTTTTAGTTTATCCCTTTTTCTCATCATGTTTTTAATGTTGCAGCATGGCACCGAGACAAATTCCTAGTTTGTGTACTACATGAACAATGGCAATAAATCTGATTCTGATTCTGATTCTGCTTCCATCCTGTGTGTACAAAGGGCAGCCAAGTACTGTGTTCCGTCGATGACGTTACAACATGGCCGGGGGGGTTTCCAGCCACTGACGCAATGGGTGACGTGGCGCTCATGAAAACGTTGGGTATTCGCGTGAAAAAAAGCCTGTTTGACTTAGAACTGCACAGACCAACCTATTTCGTCATATTGTATTATGTGTTGAAAAATTAGAGGAAGTCAAAAATGTGTCATCAGCACTTTAAGCCCTGGATGGCTTTGACAACATGGAACCAGCATTTCACTTTGAAATGGATGGCAGCGAGTTATTGCAAACAAGCAAGTTTAAAACACACATAACACTAAAGTTAAGAGTATTGCAAGAAGGAAAATTATTTAATATAAAACACAGCTGTCTTTGTCATGGCGGCCTCTGGGCCGTCATTAACATCATTAACTCCAGCTGCGCACAGACCCACAGGTGTTAATCAGCAGTTGTTAAAAGCCAGCGTTGCTGACAGCCTGGCACGGAGTCGTCTGTCCTCCTCGTCGGAGAAAGAACCTGAACTCCGCTCTCTGGCCTCGTCAGGTTACTCTCTCGTCTCGTCTGGAACTTCTCTGGCTTCGTCTAGAACTTCTCTTACCTCATCAAGGACTTCTCTTACCTCATCAAGGACTTCTGTTCAGAGTCAAGCACGTAAGAGAACTGTCTGTTACTCAACTCCTAACCTCTACCCCTGTGCACAGGTGGACCCCCCTGGCGGTGGACCTGCGGCCCCAGCTGACAGGGTTATGCCAACACGCACATGTAGCGGTTCGCTACCACCACGACTACCGGTACGTCTTGCTCCTCAAATTCCTGAACTACTGCTGTATCAGTTGCAGGAGTATTGGCCACCGTTATCAGTGGAGTTACTGTCATCAGCATCTGTTGTCTCATCGTCACCACGCTCTGTGGATTCACTCACCTCGTCATCATCTGGATTGTCATCGTCCCGGCTTGTGGTGTCACAGCCGGAGTCACTGGAAGATCTGTCCTTATCACAGCCACGGGTGGAGGCCCTAGCACGTTCACAGACACCTTCACCTCCACGTTGCACGGCCGCTGGGTCTCAGCAGGACGTAACCTGTGCTCCCGCCAAGTAAGCCTCACTACCTGTAGCTTGTCACTTGCGTGGGACAAAAGTAATTGTTTGTGCTTGTATGTTCCAGGGTTGCCGGGTCTCCGTCCAGGGTGCTCAGCTCCAGTGACCAGAACTCTATCCACGCACTCACACTTGCACTACACACCCTTTCACTCTAATAAAGATTATTGTTCACTATCTGCCCGTGTCAGTGTCTGTCTCCTGGGTCCCGAAACATGTCAGTACGACTCCGTCAGGTTGACCCAGCGGACAGCTCACTGTCGCGCTTAACTAACACTCTTAGCGCCCGGGTAGATTTACTAGCCCACCAGCAGACAGTAATCTTAAACCAATTAACTTCAATTAATAGTCGGCTGGATCGTTTGGAAGGACACCAGACGTTTCCCCCGACCGCAAACATCTCAGCCCCTGCAGGCTTAGCGTCAGGACAAGCTAACACCTCCTTGTCCTCTCGTCTCACCCCAATTCCTACACCTGCCCGGTTCAGCGGCAAACTCGGGGAAGCCCGAGGATTCATATTACAATGTGAGTCAGTTTTTCTGCGTGTGCCGGGGGATTTTTCTCTCGATTCTAGCCGGATAGGCTATGTCATAAATTTGCTGGCAGGAAGAGCGTTAGACTGGGCATATTCGATCATGGCTAAACCTAGCTATTCCCTGCTTTCTTACCAGGAATTTGTGTCAGAATTTTTGTCTGTATTTGATCATACGGATAGGGGTGAGGTGTTGACTGAACGATTTCTAAGCTTACAGCAGGGAAAGAGAGCAGCTGCAGATTACGCCATTGACTTCCGGGTCCTGGCCGCAGAGATTGGGTGGGGGGAGCCATCACTTTGTGGCATTTTCCTACGTAGTCTCAACAACGAGCTAAAGGATGAGTTAGCGGCACGGGAAAAACCAGATAATTTGCAAGATTTGATTGCCCTAGCAGTTAGTATCAATAGCAGATTAAGGGAGCGGGCGGCTGGACGACGAGTTATCTCCCGTTCGGTTAAACCCCGCCCTCGCGTTCCTAACTCTCCTCTTCTCGCTCTACCCGCATCAGAGGAGGCCCCGGATCAGGAAGCCATGATTATGGGTCATTCCAAGGTATCAGCAGCTGAGAAACAACGCCGTAGAGATCAAGGCCTATGTTTCTATTGTGGGAAGGAGTCACATGGGGTCTCCGAATGTCCGAGTAAGTTAAAAGGGAAGGCCCGTGGATCGCAGTAGGGGGATTCACGGGCAAGAACTCAGAGGAACCCCTTACTTGTTGTCATCTACCCCTCAGACTCATTCATACACACACTGAACACTCCACACTAGCGTTAGTTGATTCTGGAGCTGAGCAGAATTTCATTTCTAGAGACCTGGCAACCCGGATGGGCCTTAGCTGTCAGACTTTAGAACCCCCTGTCAGATTGATCACCCTGTCTAAGGCTTCCTTGACCACCATTGACCTTCAGACAGCTCCTGTGTCTATAATTGTCTCAGGGAATCACAGGGAGGAGATTCAGTTCTTAGTGCTGCCCGTTTCTTCTTCGCCCGTTATTCTGGGGTACCCCTGGCTGCGCCTACATAACCCCACTATTGACTGGCAAGCTGGGAGAATAACGGCATGGAGTACGTTCTGCCTTAGCGCCTGTCTCCAATCAGCGGCGTGCGCCCCATCCGTTAAGGTGCCTCTGCCAAATTCATCCCCACCGGATTTGTCTAAAGTGCCAGAGGTTTATCACGATTTGGGGCAAGTGTTCAGCAAGTCTCGGGCGTTGTCTTTACCCCCCCATCGTCCGTATGACTGCGCCATCAATCTGAAGGCTGGGGCCCCTCTGCCTGCTAGCCGCCTTTACAGCCTATCAGCCCCGGAGCGCAAGGCCATGGATACGTACATTAAGGAGTCCTTGGCTTCTGGTATCATCCGCCCGTCGTCTTCGGCAGTGGGGGCCGGATTTTTTTTTGTTGGAAAAAAGGACGGTTCACTACGCCCCTGTATCGACTTCCGGGGCCTGAATGAAATAACAGTCAAGGATAAATATACTCTGCCCTTGATGAACACTGCGTTTGACTCCCTCCAGGGGGCATCCTGGTTTACTAAACTGGACCTTAGGAATGCCTACCATCTAGTGCGCATTAGAGAAGGAGATGAGTGGAAGACGGCTTTTCGGACCCCCAGCGGTCATTTTGAGTACCTGGTAATGCCGTTTGGGTTAACTAACGCTCCAGCCGTCTTCCAGCGTTTGATTAATGATGTACTTCGGGATTTTTTGAACTCGTTTGTTTTCGTTTATCTTGATGACATCCTCATCTTCTCCCGCACACTAGAGGAACATCGGGTGCATGTCCGCAGGGTATTACAGCGCCTCCTAGAGAACCAGTTGTTCGTCAAGGCCGAGAAATGTGAGTTCCACACTGATCAGACCTCCTTCCTTGGATTTATTATTGCTCGGAACCAGGTGCTTCCTGACCCTGCCAAGGTCAAAGCAGTGGTGGAATGGCCTGCACCCACCTCCAGAAAGCAGCTTCAGGGTTTCCTGGGGTTTGCTAATTTTTATAGGAGGTTCGTGCCCAACTTTGGTAATATTGCCCGTCCTTTGACTGCTCTCACCTCCCCTAAGATCCCATTTTGCTGGAGTAAGGAAGCAGCCGGTGCGTTTGAGAAGCTCAAGAGGGAGTTCGCCTCGGCCCGAGTCCTTACCCAGGTGGACCCGAAGCTGCAGTGCTTGGTGGAGGTGGACGCGTCTGATGCGGGAGTTGGAGCTGTACTCTCCCAACGGTCCCCTGAGGATGGTAAGATTCGCCCTTGTGCTTTTTTCTCTCATCGTCTCACCCCTGCAGAGAGGAACTACAGCATCGGGGACAGGGAGTTACTGGCTGTGAAACTGGCCTTGGAAGAATGGAGACATTGGCTGGAGGGGGCTGCTCAGCCATTCGTGGTTTGGACTGATCACCGTAACCTGGAGTACCTCAGGACGGCGAAGCGCCTGAATGCACGCCAGGCTCGCTGGTCCCTCTTCTTCGGCCGGTTTAACTTTACCATCACATACCGGCCGGGAAGCAAGAACGGTAAGCCGGATGCCCTCTCCCGGCAGTTTGACCCCCCATCCTCCGAGGACCAGGAGACCCCTATCTTGCCGCCTTCCTGCGTCGTGGGCGCCCTGTCCTGGGGAATCTGCAAGACGGTTCGCCAGGCTCAGAAGACCGAGCCGGACCCTGGGGGGGGGGGGCCGGGCCGCTTGTTTGTTCCACGCACTGTCCGAGGCAAGGTGATTGAGTGGGGTCACGCTTCCAAGTTGGCTTGTCATCCTGGAGTGGGTCGGACCGTGGATCTTTTCCAAAGGACCTTCTGGTGGCCAGGGTTACGGAGGGATGTTGTAGGCTACATCCGGGCCTGCGCTCAGTGCGCCACCGGGAAGACGACATCATCCCCCCCCGGCGGGCTTACTACATCTGTTGCCGGTTCCTTCACGCCCCTGGTCTCATGTAGCGATGGATTTTGTGACTGGGTTACCCACTTCAGATGACTACACCACGGTGTTGACCATCGTGGACCGGTTCTCGAAGGCGGCCCATTTTGTGCCACTTCGGGATCTGCCTTCGGCCCAGGAGACTGCGGACCTCCTGGTGCAACATGTGGTCCATCTTCATGGCATCCCTGCGGATATTGTGTCTGACCGAGGACCCCAGTTTGTATCTCAAGTTTGGAAGGCTTTCTGTGTGGCACTAGGAGCCACAGCCAGCCTCTCTTCTGGTTATCACCCCCAAAGTAATGGTCAGTGCGAACGGGCTAATCAGGAGCTGGAAGCCGCCCTTCGTTGTGTCATCTCCTCCTGCTCATCCTCCTGGAGCAAGTTCCTGCCCTGGATTGAGTACGCTCACAACGCCACGATCTCCACGGCCACGGGCGTCTCCCCGTTTAAAGCTACTTGTGGGTTTGATCCTCCGTTGTTTCCTGAGGAGGAAAAGGAGGTAGCGGTTCCTTCAGTCCAGGCACACATTAAGCACTGCCGGCGAGTTTGGCTCCTCGCTCGTCAAGCCTTGCTGAAGACCACTAAACGTAATATCCAGGTGGCCAACCGGCATAGGAGACCCGCCCCGGACTATAAGGTGGGTCAGAAGGTTTGGTTGTCAACCCGGAATATTGGTGTGCCGGCTGAAAAACGTAAGCTTACTAAGCGCTTCATTGGCCCCTACACCAGGGGTGTCCAACCATGTGCCATGGAGAGCCAAGACCCTGCAGGTTTTACCTCCAACCAGTGTCTTCAACAGCAGATTTCAGTGAACTTCTTCCCACTGATTGCTGGTAAGTGAAAACACCTGCTGAAGAGACTGGGTAGAAGAGAAAACCTGCAGGGTCTTGGCTCTCCATGGCACATGGTTGGACACCCCTGCCCTACACCATTAATCGTATTGTTAACCCTGTGTCTGTGCACTTGTCTCTCCCCTCTTCGATGCGTATCTGCCCCACCTTTCATGTCTCCCAGGTCAAGCCGTACGTCTCTGACCCCCTGTGCCCTGCTCCTGCGGCTCCCTCACCCCCAAGGATGATCGATGGCCATCCGGCCTGGGGGGTGACTGCCATCCTGGATGTCCGCAGGCGGGGTCGTGACCTTCAGTATTTGGTGGACTGGGAGGGCTTTGGACCGGAGGATCGTTCTTGGATTCGCCCAGCGTTGATCCTGGATAAACAGCTGATTCGCGATTTCCATCGGGCGAATCCAGGTAGGATTGGGCAGGTGCCTGGAGGCACTGCCAGAGGGGGGAGTACTGTCATGGCGGCCTCTGGGCCGTCATTAACATCATTAACTCCAGCTGCGCACAGACCCACAGGTGTTAATCAGCAGTTGTTAAAAGCCAGCGTTGCTGACAGCCTGGCACGGAGTCGTCTGTCCTCCTCGTCGGAGAAAGAACCTGAACTCTGCTCTCTGGCCTCGTCAGGTTACTCTCTCGTCTCGTCTGGAACTTCTCTGGCTTCGTCTAGAACTTCTCTTACCTCATCAAGGACTTCTCTTACCTCATCAAGGACTTCTGTTCAGAGTCAAGCACGTAAGAGAACTGTCTGTTACTCAACTCCTAACCTCTACCCCTGTGCACAGGTGGACCCCCCTGGCGGCGGACCTGCGGCCCCAGCTGACGGGGTTACGCCAACACGCACACGTAGCGGTTCGCTACCACCACGACTACCAGTACGTCTTGCTCCTCAAATTCCTGAACTACTGCTGTATCAGTTGCAGGAGTATTGGCCACCGTTATCAGTGGAGTTACGGTCATCAGCATCTGTTGTCTCATCGTCACCACGCTCTGTGGATTCACTCACCTCGTCATCATCTGGATTGTCATCGTCCCGGCTTGTGGTGTCACAGCCGGAGTCACTGGAAGATCTGTCCTTATCACAGCCACGGGTGGAGGCCCTAGCACGTTCACAGACACCTTCACCTCCACGTTGCACGGCCGCTGGGTCTCAGCAGGACGTAACCTGTGCTCCCGCCAAGTAAGCCTCACTACCTGTAGCTTGTCACTTGCGTGGGACAAAAGTAATTGTTTGTGCTTGTATGTTCCAGGGTTGCCGGGTCTCCGTCCAGGGTGCTCAGCTCCAGTGACCAGAACTCTATCCACGCACTCACATTTGCACTACACACCCTTTCACTCTAATAAAGATTATTGTTCACTATCTGCCCGTGTCAGTGTCTGTCTCCTGGGTCCCGAAACATGTCAGTCTTACCTTGAAATGTCCTTTACAAATGAAGATATTCAAACTGAAGAATGGAGGAAAAACGTAAAAACGGTCCAAAATATCCAGTAGATACTGTTTCATATATCTGGATTTTTTTTTGCTTACAGCGTTTTCTTGATTTAAACATCCATCATCTTTCAGTAGGAAATCCACGCAAGTCTTTGTACACGAGGCCCCTGCTCACCCATATTAAGCCCAAACACATTCACACAACAAAACCTAAAACAGGGAGGACCGGTGGACTGCCATCCTGCCTGTTGTGTCCAGAATGCTGGGAATCACAACATTTATTACATTTACCATTAACACTAAAAGAGGTAGAGGTGTAGCTAAACATCTGACACAGAGAGCATGCCAGAGGAGCCTGTCTTTAAATGATAATAAAAGCATTGAAAAGGGAAAGGAGAATAAAATGTACAGAAAGGGAGAAGGATGAACCGTGAGGAAAAATAAAGTCAATCAAGAGGAAATGATGAGCAGACTAAAGATGAGAAAAAAGGAAGAGAAAGTCACAAGTGAAGAAAAAGGAAAAGACAGCATGCAAAGGGGTATACATGTTTTAGGTTTAATATTTTTTGTTTTTATCCTGATATTGTTTTGTGTGATATATTCTCTCTTGTGTTTACGTTGTACAGAGGAGGGCACACAATAGATCCTCTGCAAAATGAACCACTCAGCAGACCATGAACAGGACCCAGCTGGCACATGTGGGTAAGTCAGTCCCTCCAGGATTTCACGGGATGTTTTTATGATTGTTGCAGCCCAAAAAGAATGAATTTGCAGGAGCTTTTTAAAAAAGTTGCGATAGAAGTTGTGATGTTTTGAGAGAGGGTTTTGTTTTTCACTAAAAGTTGTGGGAAGAATTACAAATTTTAAAGCAGATGCCTTTTTTCCATAGTTTACTGCAATGATATTCTATAACACCACAAAAACTACAGTATTGTCAAAAAAATCCCTATTAAATAGTGATTTGTAAATTAAGCAGAAACTTCTGCTGTACAGAAAAGCTATTTTGTGCAACAGCAAATACAGACTTTAACACAGTTAAATGAGAATGAAGTAGCTACTCATAAATTTGTCTTAAAAATGATCAGCACTATAGGCTACTCTTGCTGTGAACTTGAATAAAAGGATGAATAAAATAATTATCCATTACAACAGCTAAATTGCATTGAATGCATGTTAAAGAGTATAGATCTGGAAATTACGGCAGCACCTTCATTTGAAAACTCCCTAACCGCAGCGGTCCCCAACCACTCTGTACTGAGTGCAGAGAAAAAAGAAATAATTTATTCTGTTACTCTGTATTGTCTATCAAAGTCTGTGTTTTTCTGGAAAAAAAAATACTGAATATTCTCTGTCTTTCTATGCCTGACTCCTACCTGTCTGTCTGCTGCACGTCTTGACACACACCTGTCTCATCAGATAATCATCTTTGCTTTAACAGGAGTTTTACTGGGAGGAGGGGCTCTCCTTGGGGGTTTGCCGGGGGCGCATGTTGGTCCGTGTCCAGACTGGAGATTCACAGCTTTAAAGCTCATTAACAAGATGTAGTAATGATTTTACCTCTAAAGATGTATGAATGTTCAAACACTGGCTGTAGTGTTAGATTTGCTTGTTTGTTTGTGGTTTTACGACGTCTCTGGTCACGCACGCTCCCATGTCGGGGTGCTTTTCAGGCAAGTGGACTTTTTTCAACACAAACCCAGCACCTCGTACATGCAGTCAAGATGGAGACATCCACCGGCAGGCCGGGAAGATGGAGGACGGGACGGTGTGGGAAAACTCATGGGTGAATTTTTTTTTTTTTTTTTAAATCACACACTCTGTTTTTTGTTGATGTGTTCCATTAATACTCACTGTAAACACGAAAGTGAGTGTGGTGCAGCAACGCATTTGATTGGTTAGACTGAGTGTTTGAGCGTTACTCGGGGACAAATTTGATCAGCGAAATTGGTGGAAGTTGATGAGGATTGGCCCAAATTGCAGGAAAGTTGTGGTGATTGAACAAAGTTGCAAGGTCACTCAAAAGATGCGGTGATGGCCTGATTTTGCGTGAATTAGTGCAACTGCAATATCGCAGAATCCTGGAGGAACTGGTAAGTGTGAACAAACAATAGATCTTCCATGTGAATTGTTGTTCTTTTTTTAATAATAGACAAGAGTCTACAGTCAATTTGTCAAACTTCTTTGTTTTTCAACAGATGTAATTCCTGATGCCTGAATGATACCATCATTTGAGGACTTCTGAGGACAATAAATTTCAGGTAGGATTTCAAACAGGCCCAAGAAGAAAGTGTAGAACAAAGAAAAAGTAGGGCCTCAAATGAATTGTCCACCCCTGCACAGTTATAGAAACTATATGTGAATATTCAGCTTTTATGGAGTGAGGACACATTACCTTTGAAGTCCTGAAATTGTGACCATGACACATCAAAATAGCAGCGGTAATGCTGTTCTAGTAGAAGTGGCTCAGTGAAAGGAATCCACTAGATAGGGCCAAACACGTTTGCTGGTGACTCCAGTACAACAAAATCTGTGACAGGTGCTAAATTCTGGGTTTGCTCAGTCTGACCATTCATTTTCATCCAGCTCAGAGTCATCCTCGGAGTCACTGTACTCTACTGCAATGCGCCGGGACAGGATGGTGGCTACGTCATTCCCCACGGGTTCCCGCTTGTTCTGCTGCTCCTGCTGCTCTTTAACTTTCTTCAGCTGGATGCCTAGTGACAGCACATATATTCATTAAAACAGTACAGTTGTACACCTCTCACATACAGAGTATTTACTTTCAGATCTCTTTGTCTGTATTTTTTCCTGGAAAAAAAAGTCTTCTGAGATATTCTAGCCAATTTTCACACCACGAAGTACCTTTTCTAGTAGAACAATCAACGGTTGAACTGTTTTAAGAACTGATTTCTTTGGGCATCTATTTTCTTGTTGCATTTCCATCAAGATGAAGAACTGTTTGGTTTGACAACATAATCCTGGAAAAAAATCCCTGAACACTAAACTGATGTTGTCAGCAAATTACCTGAGCAAAATGGAGGACAAAGTTATTGCAGGCTGTATCTACCAGTTACTGCAAACTTAGAAATCAGCTGTGTGATTTAGAACATGCTCTTTAAATTGAAAGAAAAGGAGCTATGAGATACAATTTCATGTGAAAGACAGCAATATAGCAGCAGCCAAGACAGAGAGAAGCACTAAAATGCAATTGGAGGAGATTATTGATGGTCTGTAGCATGGGCGGCATTAGGCCTTTTTTAGGGGTGCTGCAGCACCCCTAAAAATTGGAGTCAGAAAAGTTGTGATTATAAAACTTTAGTTCATCTTTGACAAGCTGAAATAACATCCAAAACATATTCAGTAGTTTGTGGTTTAAACTTTTTAAAAATGAAAATGACCCCCTCACCACCACCACCACCACGCAAATGGTATGGTCCCTCCTGTCTCTCCTTTGCTCCAGCCTGCCATACACACAGGTATGTGGATCTGCCAAGTACAGTAGCTCAAAGGATGTCTCACACTTCTTTACATTTACCCCATTAACCCTAGATTACGTTTCATATTGGTTGTTAGGAGTTTGCCAGTCAGTGCAACATTATGAATAGTTTTTGGGTCTGTCTGAATTTATTCGGTAAGAGTATGATGCATACCTGCAAACATTTAAGTTTCAAAGTACGTGACGTTTTCATCTGGGCTGGAGGTTAGAAAATGGGCTATAGAAATCCTATAATATAACAGGAAATACTGCATCTTTGCTCATTTTATTTTTGATTTTTAATTTGAGGAAAACCTCACAAATTTATGAGAGTAAAGTCTCAAATGTACAAGAAAAAAAACAATTAGCACTAAACACAAATTATGAGAAAGTTGATATAAGTGGGGGAAAAAAACTTTCAAATTTACAATGAAAAAGTAGTAAATTTAGAATAAAACTGCCATAAATTTAGGAGAAAAACCTCAAACTGTCCAAACTAAAGTCACATCTCAGTAACTTCTTAACTATTTTGGGGTAACTCCTCTTGTGTATAGTTGAGTGATAATATACAGAGATAACCTACGTTTACTTGTGTACAGTTTCAGGCAACTGTACCACCTAAATTAGAGATTTTTTTTAATTGAAAATGTGGAAATTTTTTATGTGAATTTGGAAAGTTCTCATAAATTATCTACTTTTTCTTATGATTATTTTTATTCTTTTTTAATTATAGACTTTTTAAGAAAACTTTGAAACTTCATGAAAATTGAAACTTTGTGAAAAATTTTTGCTCATGGATTGACATTTTTTTCTTGAATTTGTGGCTTTTGCGTCATAAAGTGGCATCTTTTTTCTTTTGTCTTTGCATTTTTGTGTCGTGTCTACTGCATAATTGTGCAGCGAACATATGAATAAATACGAGCCCAACGTGCAGTAATGTAGCGTGTTTATTAACATCCATCCATCCATCTTCTACCGCTTTTCCAGAGGTCCGGGTTGCAGAGGCAGCATTTCAAGCAGAGAAGCCCAGACTTCCCTCTCCCCAGCCACCTGCTCCAGCTCTTCAGAGAGGATACCAAGGCATTCCCAGACCAGCTTGGAGACATAGTCTCTCCACCGAGTCCTGGGTCTGCCCTGGGGTCTCCTCCCAGTGGGACGTGTCCGAAACACCTCAAGTGGGAGGCGTCCAGGAGGCATCCTAATCAGATACTCAAACCACCTCAACTGACTCCTTTCAATGTGGAGGAGCAGCGGTTCTACTCTGAGCCTCTCCCGGATGACTGAGTTCCTCACCCTGTCTCTGAGGGTGAGTCCAGCAATCCTACGGAGAAAGCTCATTTCAGTCGCTTGTATCCGTGATCTTGTTCTTTCGGTCATTACCCAAAGCTCGTGACCATAGGTGAGAGTAGGAATGTAGATTGACTGGTAAATTGACAGCTTTGCCTTAGAACTCAGCTCCCTCTTCACCACAACAGACCGGTACAACGTCCGCATCACTGCAGATCCTGCTCCGATCCATCTGTCAATCTCTCGCTCCATTCTCCCCTCACTCGTGAACAAGACCCCAAGATACTTAAACTCCTCCACTTGGGGCAGGAGCCTGTCCCCAACCCAGAGAGGACAATCCACCTTTTTTCCGGCTGAGGACCATGGACTTGGACTTGGAGGTGCTGATTCTCATACCAGCCGCTTCACACTTAGCGACAAACTGTCCCAGCAAGAACTGTAGGTCACTGGTGGATGAAGCCAACAGGACAACATCATCTGCAAACAACAGGGATGAGATCCTGTGGTCACCAAGCATGACACCCTCCATTCTCTGGCTGTGCCTATAAATCCTGTCCATAAAAATTATGAACAGGATCGGTGACAAAGGGCAGCCCTGGCGGAGTCCAACTCTCACTGGGAATGAGTCTGACCGAGTGTTGGCAATATGAACCAAACTCTCACAACGGTCGTACAGAGACCGAATAGCTCGTAACAACAAGCCCGATACCCCATACTCCTGAAGCACCTCCCACAAAAAACCACGAGGGACGCGGTCGAATGCCTTCTCCAAGTCCACAAAACACATGTAAACTGGTTGGGCAAACTCCCACGAACCCACGAGAATTCTTGAGAGGGTAAAGAGCTGGTCCGATGTGCCACGGCCAGGACGAAAACCACATTGCTCCTCTTGAATCCGAGGTTCGACCAACGGCCGGACTCTCCTCTCCAGTACCTTGGCATAGACCTTCCCAGGGAGGCCGAGGAGTGTGATCCCTTTGAAGTTGGAGCACACTCTCAGGTCCCCTTTTTTGAAGAGAGGAACCACCACCCCGGTTTGCCATGCCAAAGGCACTGCCCCTGACCTCCATGCAATGTTGCAGAGTCATGTCAACCATGACAGCCCTACAACATCCAGGGCCTTAAGGTACTCAGGGCGAATCTCGTCCACCTACCAACGAGTGTTTATTAACAGAGGGGAAAAAATATACAAAATGTCCAAATAACAGTCACATACAGATGGGGAGACAACCGGCTACTAGCTTAGTTGGTGTAGGAAAAATGCCAGGCGCGCTCCAGGCTGAGCAGGAGTGGAGAGGAAGGCATAATTAAGGAGGACTTACATACATGTAGGAGTGGAAAGGCTCTGGAGTAACTACACAGTTCAGTCCGAGGGAAGCCAACAGTCTGCCAGCCAGGATGTCCAAGGTTGACTGAAGCTTCCACACTGACTGCGCACACTGCATCCCTATAAGAATACAATATACTAACGAGGGCAGGTGGGCACGGCCGTGTGGCAAGCAGGTGTGTAGTTAATTGGACGAATGTGTGTATGCGTGTGTGAGTGTGTGTGCATGTGTGAGTGTGTGTATTTGTGCATGTGTGCCTGTGTGCATGTGGTGATCCCACACAGCTGGTGAGTATCTGGTAAGAGGAGGAATGTGTGACTGCAGGACTGGCAGAGAGCAAGCCTCAATCTGCCAGCTGCCAGTTGGAATTAATAAGAAGTAATCAAAACCTACAGCCACAGGTCCATGGACGGGATTAAACAACCCCGAACATGACATTTTGCCTCAGTAATTTTCCAACAGTGATATGTGTGGAGTTTACATATCCTCCCCATGTCTGCGTGGGTTTACTCTGGGATTTCTCCGGTTTCCTCCCACATGCCAAAAACATGCAAGTTAAGTTAACTGGCATCAAACTGGGGATTCTAAATTGTCCTTAGGTATGACTGTGAGAGTGAATGGTTGTCTGTTTCTCTGTGTTGGCCCTGCGACGGACTGGCGATCTGTCCAGGGTGGACCCTGCCTCTCGCCCAAAGATGCTGGGATAGGCTCCAGCCCCCCTGCGACCCGAAAAGGATTAAGCGGAAGAAGATGGATGGATGAATGAATGAATGAATTTTCCATCATCGTTCAGTGATTTTTTTTCCTTAATTTTTTTAAGTTATTGCAAATGAGCTCTATTTCTCTTGTGATTTGACCTTTGTCTCATCAATTTAATTTACTTTTTCTTAATGAATTTATTAAATCTTTTAAATAACCTCCTGTGTTTACATTCTCAATGACTGTAATTGTACAGATGTGAATTTTTTCCTCATAAATTTGCAACTTTTGCCATGAATTTGTAACTGATATCTTTTTAAATTCAAGGTTGTTTTTCTTGTAATTTTGCATTTTTTTTCATCATGAATTTAGTACATATTTTAAATAAATGGGCATTTGGCCCTATAAATTTGTTACATTACTCTAGTAAATTTGAGGCTTTTATTGTATATATGTTTGATGGTTTTTTCCTTGTAATTGTGTAGCTTTTTCTCAGTTTTTCAAGGTTTTGCACCTTTGGAAAATTTTGAGACTTGAAAATTATGACATTATGACAAAATATTTACTCAAAATAGTTTTTCTTTCTTCAACACCACAGGGATTCACTTGTTAAGGGCAAAAGTGAGATAATTCTGACCTCCGTCAGATCGTTAAGTGTGACGGTTGAATGTCGCTACTTAACAAATTGTACCAAAAATGCCAGGGCTGACTTTTTTTTTGTCCCAGTCCAGCCCTGGCTAAGACAGCTAGTAGCAGACGTTTTTCTGTAATGGTTGCATTGTCAGTCAGCCACTGTGTGCTGTTTGAATTTGAGAGAAAGAAGCTGTTGTCGTTTTGATATCAGCAAAATATTAAATCCAAGCTGTCACTGTTTTTATGTATCATTACGTACCATGTTCACTAACTAGAAACCAGGGAGGAGATGTATGAAAGATGATAATTCTAACAAAATAACGTGTGTGTGTGTGTGTGTGGTGGAGCTCATTGGGTGCTCAGCACCACTAAAGTTCTGATCCTAGAACCGCCCCTGGTCTATAGTGGAAGGCTCCAGTACTAATGGAGAGTCCTTGTTCTCAGTGGGGTCTACGTACTAAATCAGTTCCTGAAAAGAGATTTTCAGAAACTAAAGCTACGGTCACAAAGATTCTTACGAACGATGCGTTCATAAGAATCTCCCAGTTCCTACGAATTCTGGAGTTCACAGACATTCGTGGAGGGGGGGGGGGGCATAGTTTTTACAGCTTCTGTTCAATTCGCAAGAGCAACTTGAGGCATTCTTGAGAAATGAGTTGCTATTCTGTTGTATGATGGACCTAGAGTTCTTACGTTCTTCGTAAGGGTGCCTTGAGATCTTCCTATGGCATACTTACTGCCATCTTAGGAAAATTTTTGTGCAACTCACAGCACTCTCAAATTGTTAGTAGGAAGATCTTAGTAGGAAGATCTTAGGGCTTTCGGTACATTTTGTCAGCACAAATGACATACTTCCACCTTATGAGCGCCTCACTACCACTTTACACACGTACAAATCTCTGTACGAACGGGGATTTGTACGGTGTTTCCTTTGACCGTTGTAAGAGGTCCTCAAGAACAACTTAAGGTCTTCTCAAGAACAACTTAAAGTGTTCTTGAGGCATACGTACGGCCAACATCTTGCTTAGTTCTTATGTTTTTCTATGGCATTTGTATGGCCGACCTACGATGAAGGGTTTTCGTGTGGTGTTCGTAGAAATCTTGGACAAGACCATCAATCTGGCCATGAATTTATAGTCTACGAATGCTGGATTCTCCTACGGCTGCATTAAGAAGGCCGTACAAAATGGTCCAAAAATCATTCGTATGGGTGACCATAGCTTAACCCCTTGAACTCTGTGAATTCCGCAGGCGGTCACGTCTCTGCATCTTAGTGCGTCTCAGTGCGCACTGAAAAAAAAAAAGCTGTATTTCCGGTCTTCCAGTACAGACACAGCCTTGTTACAACCTGAGAAAAAAGCTGTGTAATATATTCATTTTTTGTGGTATTTTTACAAAATTTTGACCTGAGCTTGAAAACACTTGGTTCTACATTTCTGTTGTGTTTTCCAGCCAGTATGTGACAGTTGTATGTTATTTGCAAGCATTTGTATCTAAAAAAAACACCCAGGCGAACTTTCTTGTTACTCAGTGGCAGAAGCACTTAGAGAGATTATGACTGTTTTGCCAAAAAATTCAGAGTGTTTTCTTTTAAATGAGACTAACCCCATGAAGATGCTGCAAAGGGTTGAAGAACAGCTTTTGATTTACTTTGGGCATGTTATTTTTAGGTGTTTTTAGGGAAGTTGAACAGAGTTCAACAGGTTAAAGCTAGAACTGGATTTCTCAATGTGAATACACAAAAATTAGGAACTAGTGCTGGATAATCCCTGGCACTCCAAAAGTTACTGCGATGGAAAAACACTATTTGACTCACCCATGCGGATGGCGGACAGCAGGTCACTCCTCACATCTCTTATTGGTTTAGCCTCGGTTCTGCTGCATTCAGCGTGTCCTACTAGGTGTAACGTTGGAGCTGAGGGTGGCAGAGTAGCGGGCGGGGGACCTGGGGGAGGAGGGACCCTGCAAGATCCTGGAGGAGGTACTGGTGGGAGTGGGTAGCCTGGTCCTACATGCACAACTCCATTATGTGATGCTGGTGAAAAAGCAAAGGCTGTCTGGACTGAAGAGATTGGTGGGCCAGGCACAGGAGGAGGGGGAGCAGACCTATTTGACAGTAAATGAAAGGATTAGGCTGCAGTTACTGAAAATGTAATAACACATTTGAGTGTATTCTGTCACATACTTGTATTCTGCAGGTGGATGAACTGAACCGTTCATTCGGTCAGCTTTGTGGGGCTCTGCTGTGGCAAAGGTTACTCTTTTGTAATTGACATCAATGCTTTGATATTCATGCTCCACAGGTGGTGATGGGTGTGTATTCCTCGGGTCATAATCAGGAGACTTGGCAAAGTTACAGACAGCATGGGCAGGCAGTGGAGGGATTGGGTAGTCCAGGAGGTCAGGCCTGGATGAACGAGAGTTTATCATGTCATGCCTCCTCCTATCCAGATGATAGTTTTCTTTTTAGAAAATCAAGGCTTTACACAACAGAGATCATACTTTGCCTCACAAGTGGACAGAGCTACTGTTCGTTGTTTTCCTCTTCTCCGTGAGATCAGAGAGCTTCTTTATTTAGACTGAGACACTATCCAGTTGTGCTGTGTCTGTCTATTGTGTCTGATGCCCAGTTAGCATCACTATACACTCTCAGGCCTAGACTTTCTGTATCCTTTTTTTAAAAAAAAAAACAAAAAAAACATATAATCCCCGTTCTGTTGTACCTTACAGGTATCTGAACACGTTTTACAGTGTTCCAGTGTTGGTTCTGCCAAGTGCTGAGATAGTTAACTGACCACATAACTCATATCTGGTTGAGTGCATGTAGCTACTGTAAGTTAATTAAACTTCCTACTGCCTCTCCGTACATTTGTGGCTCTTTCATTTTCTCACCATTTTTATGTACTCAAGTTTTGGCTCACATGGGCTTTCTCTGGGCCTGCAATCCTGAATTTCAAATTTTTCTAATATTTGACTTGCGTTATCTCTTCTGAGACATTTTGACTTGTGTTACAATCTAGTTTCATGGGCCAAAGCAAGAACTGCCTATTTCAGCCTGGGATCTCCAAGTCCGTTTTGACCCTTACGTCAAGGTGGACTAACCTATGCTGCGTTCAAAATGTCCACTTGTTCACTACATGGTACACTACATTTAAATGGGAGTCAGTTGAAATGTAGTGCATGAGTGGCCATTTCGAATGTAGCATGAGTCATTTTTGCCTTTAAGCAAGGTAAACATACACCTACAAAGTCTCTTTTGCACACAAGCAAGTCAGACATACACCTACATCCTAGGCTGGGATTTGAACCCATGACACTGTTTTGACTGGCTGTCACTCTGTTACAACTAGTTACAACTGGCCTCTGAGAACCAAAGAGGAATTCCTTTACTAGCACTGAGCTAGTAGTGGAGGTGTACCTTATAAGGGATAAGGACCTGTACTTATATAGCGCTTTTTCTAGTCTCAAAGACCACTCAAAGCGCTTCACTAGTACTAGCCCTCTATTCTAAAGGCCTATAGGAGACAGCTATCTAGGGACAATTTAGAACAACTAATTAATCTAACATGCATGTCTTTGGATTGTGGGAGGAAACTGGAGCCCCCCGGAGTAAACGCACGCAGCACAGGGAGAACATGCAAACTCCACACAGAAAGGTTCCAACCCCTGCCAGCTTGGCAATTTGAACCTGGAACCTTCTAGCTGTTAGGCAACAGTGCTAACCACTGCACCATCGTGCTGCCCACGTGTCAGGTGGGCAGCTTGCCAGGCTTAAGGTGTCAGGAACTGCACCACTGACTAATTCTTTATGGAGGAAGGATCTGTAACACTTGTGCCTCCTTTTGTTCAAAATCTAATCCTAAGAAATAATTGAACCACCTCATGAGTTCTTTTTACATCTTCCAGTACAACTTCATTGCTGGCAGCTATGATCAAGTCATCAACCTATATTATTAGGATAACCTTCTCATTATGCCCTTCTTAGAAGCCAACTTTACTGTCATTCAATCCATACAGCCAATCATGTATAGTAGAACGAAATTACGTTTCTCCTATCTATAATGTTAATCACATCTAGAATCAGAGGGGCTGCTGCCATGCAAGGCACCGCCACAAACAACTTTTCCTTCTCCCATTCTATTATGCTGAGCACCAAGTTAGAAGGCGGGAAGTACCATTTTTAAGACCCGGCTGGGGCTTGAACCCACGACTTCCCAGTTGTGGGGCGGATGCTCTACCAACTAGGCCACCACTCTGTGTAGTGTACAAACAATGATCACCAGGATTCTGTACAAAACCGTTTCCACTCAACTACAGCATGTGGGTAACGTTGCATTCTAGCTCCTGCCATATTGTTTTAGACTATATAGTGACTTTTGCAGTTTGCATACTAGTTTTCCCCTGTTTCTGACTTTTTCTCACAGCCTTTTGGTTGTTCTATATAGATTTCACCGTCAATTTGTGCATGCAACAAATCATCAACATGCATCTGTTGTAGGATTGCATCCTCTTTTGCTACCCTCTATGACGACTCGTACTTGTCTGTGGGTGAAAAAGTCTCTTCATAATCAGTGCCTTGTTTCTGATTGTAACCTTTTGCTACATATCTTGCCCCCTATTTTTCTGATTCATCAATGTTGCTCTTTAGGTTGTAGTTGCCTGGTAGCAACTGGGGGAGAATGTAGGTCTTCTTGACAGTCTCTTTAGGTGGCTGTGTGCATGCAGTCTGGTCAGGTAAAGTCTCAGAAACATCATTTTTATCTGGCACATTTTCCACATTTACATCAACATTTTCATCACCATTATTTACTCTGGGATATACAGTTGTGAAAAAATTAGGACACCCTATGAAAGCCTGTGTGTTTTAACATACTGTATTTGGACATATGGATATTTAATATCAATTTTAACAATACGGGGAGATTGAAGTAATATAACTAAACAATTAAAACTGGAGAAAAGACTTTTCAAAATTTTCTGTAAAATGTAATTCTAAAAACATGCAGTTTCTGGTGAGGATTAGGACACCCCCACATTTATTCCCACTTAAAATGGCTAAAATCACACACAGGTGTATCACATCAAGTGCACATGATTAGAATATCGTTACTGTTATGCCCACAAACTTGAAATGAAGATGGAAGAGAATGCTGTGCTAGAATTCGAACTTTATCACACAACTATTATAGAATACACTGCACACTGTGACACTCAGCTCCCTGAGATGCTCTGAGGACGAGTCGCTGAATAAGAGACCATGAGATGGCCGACTCTCCCATATATACAGTGTGTTATATCTGGAATTAGCTGCTGTTTGACAGACGAGGCGAGGTGCCTGGGAACACATCTACTGACAGATGGGTGGCTAAGCTCAGGCGAAAGAGAGTTATAAGATGGCCGACCCGGCCTTATATATGGCAGGGCGGAGGCGCCACCTGGAGGTGCATGTCCATCTTACACTTTCATATTCAATAACTATATAACATCCCCCCCCCCAAAAAAAGTCCAAAACCACTCACTCATTTAAGACCCTCGCCAATTTGGGACCCGAATCACACACTAACAAACGAAAACTAATGTTTCTAAATGGCCTTACACATTCACACAACAAAACCTAAAATAGGGAGGATGGGTGGACTGCCGTCCTGCCCACACAGCAAGGTGGGTTATTTTGCCACCTGCTGAAGTAAATTAAAGTCCATTAATAATTAAAATTGTATGCTTCAATGTATACTATTTACACTCAGTCTTTTTAAGAAGACCTAACTGGCATGGGGGCTCAGGGCACCCTCTCAGTAGATGCGCCCCTGGAAGCAGCCGGTCCTTGGGGTGATGGCTGACCCTCCGGACGCTGAAGCCGCTCCTTCTCTCCATCGACCACATCCCACGTCCAGCCTTGTTTCCTGGAGCCTCCTCCCGGACCCAATGAAGCCAGTTTGCATGCCACACCGAGCCGTCAGAGAGCCTGAAGTGTGTTGCATCCAGTCTGGCCACTATGTACAGGCGCTCCCGACACTCCTGGAGTTGTTGTCTGGCCCATCTTCGCTGCAGGCACTCCTCACATCGAATCCAGACCCAGTCCAGGGACCTTCAATGGGGCCCGGCTCGACTTGAGGTGCTGCTGTCGAGCACGCCAATCCCTCGTGCTCATCAGTCTTGTCCCGACCTCTCTTAATGCTGGTGCAACGTGCACGCTCGTAGCCACAGACCCTCTGTCTCCTCGCAGCCAAACTCCGGAGGCATCCGGAGCTAACCCATTGGTGCCACTCACCGGCGCAGGTGCCTCGCCATCATGCTCAGTACTCCCCTCGACCATTTCCCAAGCGCCAACCCTGAGACCCTCCTGCGCTGGCCCTGAGCAAACTTGGTCCCGCTTGACCACCATGGCGTCCGGTAGTTCTTCATCCCACACCACATCTTCGTCAGACGCTGGAATCGGGGGGGGGGGGGGGTTCCACTGGCCACAGCCCAACTACTCCTCCCCCACGTCATCCTTGATGGCGAAACCCAGCCCGTAAAATAAATCATAGCCCACAATGTTATCACCCTGTGCTGTTACATGGAATGTGAAGTCGGGCATCATCGCAGACTTATACCGAACAGTGAGCTCCAAAGTCTCGACCGTGCCCAGCCTTCCACTTCCATAACGGTACAGTGGCACTAGGTTGCCTCTAATGCTGTGGTGGGGAAAAAAACTGTTCACCTTGACCCAATTCAGCAGTGAATCTTCCGCTCCCGTGTCGATCAACAGTAGCACCTCCACGTCATCCAGCCTCACTATGCAAAACGTGTACCCGTTCATCTCTGGGGAGTGGGGACATCATGTGGATAGTTGTCTGGGGCAAGCTGAGCGATTCCTTCCGTGGGCTCTCCGGTTTAACTTCACGGCACATCCTGGCAAAATGGTCCAAGCGACCACATCTGTTACACCGTCCTCCTCTCGCCGGGCAATCCTAAGCCTTTTTCCAGTGCGTCTTAGACCCACAGCCCATACAGAGAGACTTTCCTCGGGCCACTCCCCGGCCAGCAGCATTGGCTTCCGTCTTCTCCATCCGAGCTATCTTCGCTGTCCAGGTCCGTGGCATTTGCCGCGGCAGGAGGCTCTAGCGGCTGCTGTGGCTGGTGCCCGGTTTGCTCTAGAGCTAGCTTTTCCATGGTTTCCATCTGGAGAACTAGCTTAAAGGCTCTGGCTAGTGTGCACTCACTTGGCACTGTAAGTAGCCTATCCCGCAACATGGCGCTACAACAGTGTTCTGCCAGCCGGTCACGGACCATTTCCTCCTCCAGTGCTCCGAAACGGCATTCACTAACCAGCTGCCTTAAATCGATAACAAACTGGCAGATGGGTTCACCTACCCGTTGACGCCGCTGCTGAAAACGGATCCTCTTGGCTGTCAAGTTGTCTGGGGTGTCGAAGTGGCTAGCTAGCAACTCTGCTACCTCTTCATATGTGTCAGCAGCACCAAGCGTTCCCAGGATTTGCTGGCCCTCTATGCCCAAACTGTGAACCAATAGTGCCCGGGCTTGCTTGTTGAGCTCCCCAAGACCCCCACAACAACGTAGTTCTGGTAGGCCTCGTACCACCTGGGCCAAGGCACCGGCGGCTCTCCAGGCGCCTCGAGGAACGGGCGAAGAGGGACCATGCACGTATCCATGGTTTATTCTCGTTGCCAATGTTATATCTGGAACTACCTGCTGCTGGACAGATGAGGCGAGGTGACTGGGAACACAGCTTTATTGGCTTTTCACACACTGACAGCTACTGGCAGATGGGTGGCTAAGCTCAGGCAAATGAGAGTTATAAGATGGCCCACCCGGCTTTATATATGGCGGGGCGGAGGCACTGCCTGAAGGTGCGTGTCCATCTTTCACTTTCGTATTCAATAACTACATAACATAGTGGTGTGAAAAAGTGTTTTCCCCCCTTCCTTATTTCTCATTTTTTTTGTACGTTTGTCACACTTAAATGTTTCAGATTATCAAACAAATTTAAATATTAGACAAAGGTAACGCAAATAAACACAAAATACAGTTTTTAAATGAAGGTGTTTATTATTAAGGGGGGAAAAAAATCCAAACCTACATGGTCCTGTGTGGAAAAAGTGATTGCCAGCTAAACATAATAACTGGCTGGGCCACCCTTAGCAGCAACAACTGCAATCAAGCATTTGTGATAACTGGCAATGAGCCTTTGACAGCGCTGTTGAGGAATTTAGGCCCACTCATCTTTGCAAAATTATTCTAATTCAGCCACACTGGAGGGTTTTCGAGCACGAACCACCTTTTTAAGGTCATGCCACAGCAACTCAATCAGATTTATAGGTCAGGTCTTTAACTAGGCCACTCCAAAGTCTTCATTTTGTTTTTCTTAAGCCATTCAGAGGTGAACTTGCTGGTGTGTTTTGGATTGTTGTCCTGCTGCAGAACCCAAGTGTGCTTCAGCTTGAGGTCACGAACAGATGGCCGGACATTCTCCTTCACGATTTTTTGGTAGACAGCAGAATTCATGGTTCCATTTACCACAGCATGTCTTCCAGGTCCTGAAGCAGTAAAACAGCCCCAAACCATCACATTACCACAATCATATTTTACTGTTGGTATGATGTTCCTTTTCTGAAATGCTGTGTTACTTTTATGCCAGATGTAATGGGACACACACCTTCCAAAAAGTTCAACTTTCATCTCATCAGTCCACAGAGTATTTTCCCCAAAGTCTTGGGGATCATCAAGATGTTTTCTGGCAAAACTGAGGCAAGCCTTTATCTTCTTTTTGCTCAGCAGTGGTTTTTGTCTTGGAACTCTGCCATGCAGGCCATTTTTGCCCAATCACTTTTTTATGGTGGAGTTATGAACACTGACCTTAACTGAGGCAAGTGAGGCCTGCAGTTCTTTTGATGTTGTTGTGGGATCTTTTGTGACCTCTTGGATGAGTCATCACTGCACTCTTGGAGTAATTTTGGTTGGCCAGCCACTCCTGGGAAGGTTCACCACTGTTCCATGTTTTCGCCATTTGTGAATAATGGGTCTCACTGTGGTCCGGTGGCATCCCAAAGCTTTAGAAATGGCTTTATAACCTTTTCCAGACTGATAGATCTCAATTACTTTGTTTCTCATTTGTTCCTGAATTTCTTTGGATTGCAGCATGATGTCTAGCTTTTGAGGATCTTTTGGTCTACTTCACTTTGTCAGGCAGGTCCTATTTAAGTGATTTCTTGATTGAGAACAGGTGTGGCAGTAATCAGGCCTGGGTGTGGCTAGAGAAATTGAACTCAGCTTTCCAAAGATGTGATAAACCACAGTTAATCTGTATTTTAACGGGGGGGGGGGGGCTCACTTTTTCACACAGGGCCATGTAGGTTTGGATTTTTTTTCCTTTAATAATAAACACCTTCATTTAAAAACTGCATTTTGTGTCTATTTGTGTTATCTTTTTCTATTTAAAATTGTTTGATGATCTGAAACATTTAAGTGTGACAAAAGAATGAGAAATCAGGAAGGGGGCAAACAATTTTTCACACCACTGTAGGTCAGCGTGATGGTGACACCGGTCGGCTATGCCATCATGCCATTCCTTTTATGAAATCCCTTCATAACATTCTTCCCCCTCCTTGGAAAACACAGAACACTTCCAATTAAGACCCTCCCCAATTTGGTATACATAAACATTTGAACACAAATGGGGGTGGACCGCCGCTGGACCCGACATGGCTGAGTGGATTATTCTGCCACTGCTTCAACCGTGCTTCTAACTAAACAGTCACTTGTTTCTTGGTTATTGCTTTTTTTTTTTTTCCATACAGTCTTCCATGGGGAAGGCGGTTCTGCTGGAGGGGCCTTGTAGCGAGCTCGTGGTGGATGCACCCTTGGTGGCACCAATTTCAGCAGGGCTGTCTGTTTTCTTCCTCTGCCACTAAACAGCAAAAGCTCCTGTTCATCTTGATTGTCATTGTACTCACGTACCTCCATCGCTTCCGCCATTTAAAACGTCTGCCACCATGCACTTTTTCTGTGTTTGGATTGCAGGTTGGTGGCTCTTGACTGTCGCCAACAGTATGGGCATGTGAACTGCAGATCATTTTCCCTGCTCATGCATGTACTTCAAAGCTACTGGATGGATTTGGATTTGGACTGGATGGATTTGGAAATTTTTACCAGAGGTGGTCCTTGGGCTAGAGAGGAATCCATAACATTTTGGTGATGATCCAAGAACGCATACCTCCACCAAGGCGCTGGCACTGAGGCATCAGCACTTTGGTCCTTTCATTGTTCCTGCAGTCTTATTGTTGTCGTCCTCCTTCCGGTTCACCATCATGATTTACACATTACATTTCTGTTACATAACCTCCACCAGTTGTTTCCCACCTACTGTCATTAGTGTTTTGTATTTAGCTCCTCTCATTCCTCTGTTCCCTGCCACGAGATAGTCTCGTGTTATGCTCATCGTTTTCCTGTCCATGCTCCTGTCTGGTAACCTTCTCTCCTTCTCAATGTGTTTCTTTAGTTTATCGTTTCCTATTTTATTAGTTGTGTGTTTACCAGTCCCTGTGCTGCACCCTTAAGCTGGATTCATGCTGCATTTCCCCTCTGGTCCGCTTTGGTCCGTGTCTGCTTTGGACGAACCTGGTGCACATGCGGCGTTGTACATACTCACTTTTTTTGTCTACCCAGGCCAAGCAGTTGACGCATGTGCACAACCATTTGTAGTTTCACCCTCGCCCTATAGGTAGCACCAATGCACTGACGCGCCAGGTTTTTCACTAACTACAGTGAAGAAACATGAGAGCAACGCACATCAACAACAATGGTGTTGTTTAACTGTCACCGAGAGCAAACGGAGCTGCTGTTACTATATCTGGCAGCAGAATTACAAAAAAAAAGAAGGTATAGCGTGTGACCACTGAACGAGAACCGAGCCACGAACGGGGAATTCAGTACCTCTCCGTCTTTTTTGCCTACTTTGACTTTGTATGCTGTGTCGATAGCGCCACCTCATGAATGAGACGTTCAGTCTTGCGCATGTGCTGTTGACGCGGTCAGGCCGTGGGTAGGCCACATGGTCATAAAATTTGGGCTGTACGCGGTTGTCCGCAGAAGAGCTCTGCGGACACTAGTGGACTGGAGACGATGATGTAAATTTCATCACACAAGCCTTCCGGTTGTGTGTACGCAGACAGTGGAAGTGCAGCATGAATCCAGCTTTAGTTCTCTATTAAACTCCTGAAAATTCATTCCTGCGTTTGGGTCCATCCTCTCCGCCCCCTTGGCTGTCAAACATAACAGTCATATTCTGATGTACTATCACCATAACAATAATACAAACACAATGAGCAAGGGTGCAAGCGAATGGTGCGTAACAGCTATTTTCATCAGTTTAGTTTTGTAGTTGTATTTTATGGCCCTCATACCTCAGTTTTGTTTTCAGTTTATCTCAGTATTCTCAGTTGTTAGTTAATTCTGGTCATAGTGCCTCGACTTTTGTTTCATTCCTTATTTTTTTTAAAAATCACCGTCACTTTGATTATGCAATTGGGTCCTTCCTCTGCCTGCCCAACCTGGAACATGTGACGGATAATTGCTTCTAGGCTCTCAAGATACAATTCTGTTTGGGTTGTTGTTGTTGTAAACATGTTTTTGTACATGTTTTTGAGTAATACAAAGTAGTAATACAAAGACCCAACATCTGCTTTCACAATCTTCTCTGACAGAAAAGCACCAACCTGCCGTCTGGTGAAAGCGAACCCTCAGACGACGCTCCTCGCTGTAGAGTCTGTGGTTGGCGGTGATCCGGGCGAAGCTCTTTATCGAATGCCATCATGTTCCACTCTTGCCTGCGGTTTCGAGCTTTTCTCACCTTCTTCACTTCACGCTGAAGGGTGCTGCTCTCCCCACATCGTTTCTGCTCCTGGGAAAAGATGGAGGATCACAGAAGGCACAAACACTCAATCTGCAATTACTTAAAAATCCAACAGCTAAGAGGAATGCACTCTCACCCTTTGCCTCCGCCGTTCTTTCCTCTTGTCCTCTGTGTCCTGAAGCATTTTTTCTTTCCACAGTTCAAAAAAGTATGACGGGTCAGAGTAGAATTTCATTGCATCAGTAGAATCCTCTCTGTGTTTCAAAAACAGTTTCCAACATTATAAATCTTTACTTAACCAATGACTAAATTTTAAACTCAAGAAAAACATAAGCCAGAAACAAAACAGTTGCACATTTCTAAGAAAAAAAAGTTTCAAATTGAAAAGAGCAAGAAAATCCTTCCAATTTATGATAAAAGCTGTGAATGTAATATAATCTTACAAGTCAAAAACAGGCTAAATTTGGATTCAAAAAGTGGAAGTTTAATTTAAAAATAAAACTATAATGAGGGAAAAAGTTGCAGATTTACAGGGGCGGAAAAATCTACACTTTATAAGAAAAGCTACTAATTCAAGAGGGGAAAAACTCTTAAAAACAGATATTTATTGTTGACCTTTCAATTGCCTTCTGGTGGTTGGCTGCAGTAAGACGATAGGCCCCACCTCTGTCCTTTATTGTGTGTGGCCTTTTGCCAGATTTGACTAACTAAAAAACTTAAGAAATAAAATTACTTCATCAATTTTTCCAAAACATGATTCCTGCCCTTGTTGGTCAGGGATGTCAACTTCATGTCATGGAAGTCCAAGACCCTGCAGATTTTATTTTCAGTCAGTCTCATTAACAGGTGATTTCATTGAATTCCTTCCCACTGATTGCTGATCAGTAAAAACTGATTAGAAGTAAAACCCCAGCCAACATGTCCACGTGAGCCCCACAAAGGTCAAATCTGGGCTGTCTTATGGGTCCAAATCCACATGGACTTTACCTGTGCTACAGGTAAGCAGGTGATCTGCTTACCCGCTTTAAACCCATCTGGGCCCCATTTGGCTTTAATATGGCTGAGCAGGTTTCAGTAACACTTGTGCCATAGGCTAAATTAGGCAAAAGTGTCACGAGCTGAGTTCTGGATGTTTTGCCAGACTCAGTCTCGTGGCTTTTCTCTGTGTTTATATTCGTCTGTTCTATTTTGTGCCTTTTTGAGTTGTTATACTGCTTTCTATTTTTCTGTTTATGTTTCAGTTTGTATCGGCCATGTTTTGTTTCACTTGTAATTATTATCTAGCCTGTAATTGATTATGTTTTCCCTTTTACTACTGACAGCTGTCAGGGGCTGAAGCCTGTGTGGGTGTGCCCTGTCAACTGTTAGTTTTGTTTTGCTTCCTTCTCACTGCCTCAGCTGATCCCAATCATTTATCCTTGCTCTCTCCTGCCCGTTCAGGTACCCACACCTGTTGTCTATTGTGTTAATGGTTCTGTTCACTATTTAAGGAGCTGCGCATTTTTGTTTAGTGCAGCACCCTACTATCAACGACCATTTTCTTCTCGCTCCTACACGTAAGTCATTTATTGTTGTGCTACGTGTTTGCTATTTGTCCCCACTTTAGTCAGCGATCCCCTCAGCGTAGCTGGGCTATTTTTCTTGCCTGTTTTTAGAGATTAGTTTCCAGGTTTAGCCGGCAATGTCCTCGCCTTAGCCTCAGTTATCCTTGCTGACCTGTGCTTCTTTTTCACCACAGGTTTTTTGTTATTCAGTTTTGTCAATAAATTTGCAAACTCACAGCTGGCATTTGGTGCCTTTTTCCCGGCCTTGATAGGCAATTATGACAGAAGGGTCCTGCCAGTGCAGGCACCAGCGGCTGTGAGTTTACGGGGGGGAGGGGGGTCCCTTTACTCACCATTTTTTGGAGCTTATGTCCCTGGCGCGTCGGCCTCTGCTAACTAAAGGGAAATCGGCAGCGGGGTCCCCAAGTCTGGAGGAGGAGTGGACAACTGACTTTATCCAAAGTTTTGTGGATGAAGCTCTCGCCACCCGCAGACCCAAAAAGACCAGTGAGAGTTTCAATAGAGCAATAGGCATTCTGGAGGCACACCCTGGCCTGTGGAAATATGCCCAATACGCGGAACTGTTGTCCACAGTTTCCGCACTGCAATGATCGTTTCCCCGGCTGATGATGGGGCCGTCTCCAGTAGAGCCAAAGCCAATACAGAGACGCCCTCCACGGCAGACGTCCTTCACCCCTCTCGGTTCACCAGCGTCGCCTCCAGCTCTTGCATTGTCAGCTCCTTGACGCCACCCTCCAGACCACTGGAAGAATGCCTCCTCCTCACCAGCAGCCCCTCCTTTGTCAAGGCAGAAGAATCCCACAGCAGTGCAGCGTCCTTTTTCCCTGGCTGAATCCTCAGCTTCTTCCCTTAGCGCAGCTACTTCTCCCTGCTTCGCCTTGGCGATTCCTCCTGCTGCTGGGAGGCCCACTGTGTCCTTCCTGGCTCTGCCTGTCTCTGTGTCGACAGGGGCGGTTCCTCCATGATCCATTGAGGGGCTCAGGTCCACTGTAGCCATGGAGAGGGGAGACTTTAGACCGTCTCCAGCATGAAACATCATCTTCTGGGAGAACAGGCAAGTGTCACTTCATTCTACTTCTTTTTATGATGATATGCCTCGCCTGATTCCCGGTAGGGAGACTCAGGGCATGCAGTCCCCTGATTTCTCCCCACCTGCTGTGATCATTAATTGCTCACCTGCCTTCTCTGTGTCTCCTCCTACTGCTCCTGAGTGTTCGCCAGCCCTGGAAAAGAGCCGCCGGACGATAGAGGAGCCTGCGACCCTGAAGGACCAGATTTCAACCCCACAGCCACACCATGGACGAAGGGAGAGCACCTTCAGTGACCCCAAGTCAGCTCTGGTGACAGAGCGCCCCCTGGCTTCGGCTAAGCAGAGTCCAGCACCACTGGTGAGCCGACCCCCAGCCGCCATGCCGGACGAGCCTCCTGTGTGGGTCACTTCGCCTGGGAGTCTAAAGACCACACCATCCACCATGCCTGCTGCAGGAGCCACAGCAGCGAAGTCAGAGATTGACCTCCAGAAGACCAAGCCCGGAGCACCATCATCTGGATCGACGGAGTCCTGGATGGCGGTGGAGCTTGAGCTCAGGCAAGTGCTCTCCTTTGTTTTCCTCATATCTGTTTCGGAGAGGTCTTATCTGGCTCTTGGTGAGGACAGCCGGGCGCAGCCATCAGCTGCTCCTGAGCTCACCTCTCTGGGCTCCACTGCTACCAGTGACCCTGACCCTGTTCCTCTGTCTGCTTTTTCTGAGCCTTCTCCCAGGGTTGCTGGGGAAGAACCACCTATGCCAGATGTCTCCGTGGGTCCAGGCTCACCACCTGAGGTCATCGTGGGTCCAGCTCCCCCTGCTGAGGTTGTCGCGGGTGCTCTGTCCCAGCCCAGGACCTCCATGAGTGCAGCTTCGGCCCAGTCCAGGTCCTCCGTGGGTGCAGCTCCTCTCCTGTCCGGGTCTCCATGGGTGCTGTGTCCCAGTCGGGGACCGTCGTGGGTGCTATGCCCCAGCTTGAGTCCAACTTGGGTGCTGCGCTCCAGTGGGGGCCCACTATGGATGTTACGCCACAGCCAAGGGGCCACCGTGGCTGCAGCCATGGCCCAGTCCGGGTCCACCGAGGGTGCGGCTCCGCTCCAGCCTGTAGCCACTGTGGGTTCAGCTCCACTCCAGCCCGGTGCCACTGCGGGTGCGGCTCCGCTCCAGCTCGGAGCCACTACGGGTGCATCTCCACTCCAGCCCAGAGCCACTGCGGGTGCAGTTCTGCTCCAGCCCGGAGCCACCGCGGTTGTAACTGTGTTCGTATTCGGGACCACTGAGGGTGCTGCTGGCCAGATCAAGGGTGTCATGTTTCCCCCTCCTTCACCAGACACCATTGTGGTCCCTTCTCCTGTGCTGGACGCCGTCATGCTCTCACCTCCTGTGCCCGACGTCACCCTGGTTCCTTCAACTAATCCATCCTGCCCACTTTTGACTCCTCTGGATGGGCAGCCACCCCCTGGACCACCCTTACTGTTCAGGTGGCTTAAAAACTCTGGTCGGCTGCCTGACGGGCTGAGCCATTGGGTTGGGTGGCTTATGCTCTCCGGCAGGCCACCCGACTTGGACCATCTCGCCGTCCGCCAGGTATGAGACCCTGGTCACCCTCCTGAACTTTTTTCCAGCTCTTTGGTCCGGGGTGGGGGGGGGGGTAATCATTGACTGTGACTGGTGTGGGTCCTGAGCGGGGTTGTTTCGTTCCCTCCTAGCCTGTTCCCCCCACCACCCACCCAGGGTGGGTTATTGTTGTGCTCCTGCCGGGGGGAGGGGAGGGGGGAGGACAGGTTTTTTCTTTTTCTTTTGGTGTTACCTTGGGGTTTCTGGGATCCACCCCTTGAGAGGGGGGCTTTATCAAAAGCTGAGTTCTGGATGTTTTGCTGGATGTTTTGTTTCTCGTGGTTTTTCTCTGTATTTATATTTATCTGTTGTATTTTGTGTCTTTTTGAGTATCTTTTTGAGTTGTTATTCTGCTTTCAGTTTTGTTTTGTCAGTAAATTTGCAAACTCACAGCCGGCGTTTGGTGCCTTTTTCCCTGCTTTGATAGGCGATTATGACAAAAAGAAGTAATATATTTTTGCATTTTTTAATAAGTTTGTAAAAAAAATTGAGAAATTTACAAAAAAATAGCAAATTTATGAGGAAAAAGTCATAAATTTACTAGAAAAAAGTAACAAATTTATGAGAAAAAAAGTTAAAACTGAGGAGAAAAAAGTTGCAAATTTACAAGAAAAAAATGGTAAAATTGCTTGAAAAGAGTTATAAATGTAAAAGAAAAATTTAGCAAATTTACAAGAAAAAAGTTCGAAATTTGAGGAAAAAATTAGAAAAAGTTGCAAATTAACAAAAGTAGCACATGTATGAGTAAACTGAAAATTTATGAGAAAAAGTTGTAAGTTTACAGTTAAAAAAAGTTGAAAATTTTTGAGAAAGTTCCAAATTTACAAGAAAAATGTCACAAATTTATGGTAAAAACTCACAAATTTACAAGAAAATAGCAAATTTACAAGGAAAAAAGTAACAAATTTATGAGAAAAAAAGTTGCAAGACTACAGTTAAAAAGTGGCAAATTCATGAGAAAGTTCAAATTACAAGAAAAAGTTAGTAAATTTGTAGGCAAAAACTCATAGTTTTAGTTATCAGCTTTATAGTTTATTGGTTTATTTGTCGGGGACCATGTACAGAAAAACCATTAAAGACAGGGTAAAGATGCGTTGTACCAGATTATAGCGTTCTCACTAATTTCCATCTGTAGTCCCTGAGGCAGGCAGGAAGATATTAAAAGAAAAACGGCACATATAGAAAGCAATGGAGAGATAAAAAGCAATTCAATTTTACAAGAAAAACTAACAAATTTATGAGAAAAAGTTGCAAATTTACGAGTTTCAAATTTTCAAGAAAAAGTTGAATTAGGTGAGAGAGGTCACAAATTTACAAGAAAACAGCAAATTTATGAGAAAATAAGTTGAAAATAGGTAAACGGGTAAAGTCCATGTGGGCAAACACAAATGAGGCCAACATGGAATCCGTGGACAAACCCACATGGACCCAAAAGACAGCCCAGCTTTAACCTTTGGTGGGGCCCACATGGACACGCTGGCTGGGTGGGAACTGCGTGGATGTGAGCCCTCATTAAATCAGACGGTACCTGTAGGGAGTGAGGGTGCTGAGGGGAGGAGGTCTATCACTGCAGTTATACATGTCACCCACAGAGCTCGGAAGGCTGCCCTTGGACAAAACCTGCTGGTCCTGCACAGCTGAGCTTTTGAACCCCTTCCACATGTGTATATCCTGAAGAGAAACTTCAAGAAAAAAATACAGCAGATTGAGTTTTCATGATGATGAGGAGAAAATGAAGGATCTGATTTTGGGTGGGCTAACCTTCCTCCACATTGGAGTCCAGCTGGGTGACCTTGACAGCTAAGCGATCAATTCGGTCTTGGAGTGAATTTGCACGCACATAAAAAGTGTTGGCTTCATTAAAAAGCTCTCCAAAGACATTTTCTGCATGTTTGCCTGTAAGTGGAGCACAGTTAAACATAAGTGATTGAAGGCTGTGACTGTATATTTGTATTCATTAACCCCCCCCCCCCCAGGTGTTAATAAATACAAATATACAGAACAGAAAGATGTGTGTTCATGACATCAGAAAATATCAACAGAAAAATTCAACCCACAAAGTTAAGTTTTTTTCATTTGGTCAACAGTGCAATTTAATGAAAGAGATGATTTTGGAAAGAGTTGCCAAGTTCAGGAGAGCTATCTCTAGAGAGGTCTGGTTGGGGAACTAATACCCCCTACCAAAGTGCCCATCCATCCATCCATCCATCTATCTTCTTCTGCTTAATCCTTTTCGGGTCGCGGGGGGGCTGGAGCCTATCCCAGCATCTTTGGGCGAGAGGCAGGGTCCACCCTGGACAGATCGCCAGTCCATCGCAGGGCCAACACAGAGAGACAGACAACCATTCACTCTCACAGTCACACCTAAGGACAATTTAGAATCCCCAGTTTGAGGCCAATTAACCTAGCTTGTATATTTTTGGCATGTGGGAGGAAACCGGAGAAATCCCGGCGTAAACCCACGCAGACACGGGGAGAACACGCAAACTCCACACAGATCACTGTTGGTCGGGGGCTGGGATTGAACCCAGGATCCCCCGACCAAGGGTGAGTTGCTGTGCTGCCACAGTGCTAACCACTCCGCCACCACGCTGTCCCCTACCAAAGTGCCCTTTTGATATATTTTATTTATTTCTTCTTATGTATAATTTCTACTAAATTACAATCTGCAGCCACAACACTCTGGAACATCTAGGACAGATGGAGACATTTGAGGGGAAAAAAAGCGTGGCTTGTACATTGTTTTAGTAACTTGGTCGTGATTTCTGAAAAGACGCAATGTTTTCCAAATGTTTTTTAATGCTTATAGGACTAAAAATCCATTAAAGTAATGAGAAGGTGGACATCTTTACAGCTGCAAGAAAACGTATGTGAACCCTTTAGAATTACCTGGTTTTCTGCATTAACTGCTCATAAAATGTAATCTAGTCTACATCTAAGTCCCAAGCTTTGACAGACACAATGTGATTAACCCAATATCACACAAACAATTATATAATTTCATGTCTTTGTTGGACACGTCCATTAAACATTCACAGTGCTGGTGTAAAAAGTATGTGAACCCTCTGGTCTAATAACTGGTTGAGCCTCCTTTGGCAGCAATAACCTCCAACAAGCTCTTCCAGTAGCTGCTGATCAGACCTGCCCAGCATTCAGAGGAATTCTGGACCATTCTTCCTCACAGAACTGCTTCAGCTCAGCCATATTTTTAGGATGTCTGTGTCATGGATGGCCTTCACGAGCCATCATCATAAGACGCCACAAATCACCGGTGAGTTTGCACAGTTTTATTAAAGGAACAGAAAAGGAACAAAATAACAAGCCACTGGGGGCTAAAACACACTACAACGAAATACAGTCAATGACAACGGAAAATGGATACACAAGGAGACACACTTACAAATATAGATGAAGGATAGTCTACGTCTGAACAGCGGGATACTCAATAACGTCTGACCAAGGAGAAGTTTTTGACGAGACTGCCGCATATTTTGTTCCCAGCTGCCCTCTTAAGTAGGGAGCCACTGATGAGGCGAAATGTGGCTCATCTGACAGCTCTGACAGCCAGAAGCCCCTCTGAGCGCCGTCACAATAAAAGCTCGGAGAGCCAAAAGGGGCAAACAGCCATCAGATGGGTGAAAATAGTGCATGGCTCGAGCAAGGACGAGATCGGCACTCGAACCATGACAGTCTGGTGTGAATGGTTCTCTTGGGGTCATTCCACAGCATCTCTAGATTCAGGTTTGGACTCTGACTGGGCCACTCCAAAAGGTGGAGTTTCTTTTTTCGAAGCCCTTCTGTAGATTTACTTTGACGTTTAGGGTCATTTTTCTGCTGCATCACCCAACTTCTACTGAGCTTCAGCTGGCAAGCAGCCACCCTGACATTATTCTGTCGGATACCTTGATAAACTTGAGAATTAATTTTCCCCTCAATGATGGCAAGCAGTCCAGGCAGCAAAACAGCCCCAAATCATGATGCTCCCTCCACTGTATTTTACCATTGGAATGATGTTTTCATGTTCCTATGTGGTGCCTTTTTACGCCATGCATAGCGCTGTGTTCTTCCTGAACAATTCAACCTCAGTTTTATCAGTCCACAGAACATTTTCCCAGTAGCATTGTAGAGTGTCAAGGTGCTCTTTGGCAAACTCCAGTCGTGCAGTAACGTTTTTTTTGGAAAGCAGCAGCTTCCTCTATGTTGTCCTGCCATGGACACCATACCTGTTCAATGATTTGAATATGGTAGACTCATGAACAGAGATGTTAACCAGTTCCATTGATTCCTTCAAGCCTTTAGGTGTTACTCTAGGATTCATTTTTTGCCTCATTGCACATTCTGCATTGTGTCTTTGGAGTCAACTTGGTTGGATACCCACTTTTAGGGACAGTAGTCACAGTACTAAATCGTCTCCATTTGTAGATGATTTGTCTAACTGTGGACTGGTGACTACCTTAAGTCTTGGAAATTACTATGTAATCCTTTCCAGTTTTATACAAATCTTGATTTTCTTGATCTTCGAAAATCTTTTCTTTTTTTTTTGTGAGACATGGTTCACATCAGTAGATGCTGCATGTGAACAGCAAATTCAAAAAGTTCTGGAAGGAAAAATGGTCAGATTCCTCCAAATTGTACAGATCTGATCAGCAGCACATTTAGTGCTTGTTAGAGGTTACAGCTGCCAAAGGAGGTCCAGTTAGTAAATCCAATTTTTTACTTTTCCACCAGCACTGTGAATGTTTATTGGATGTGTCCACTAAAGACATGAAATCATATAATTGTTTATGTGATATTAGGTAAAGCATATTGTGTTTGTCTAAGCTTAGGACTTAGATGTAGATCAGATCACATTTTATGACCAATTAATGCAGAAAACCAGGTAATTCTAAAGGGTTCACATATTTTTTCTTGCCACTGCTTATACTTAAAAATGTGGGCACCATACAACCAAAATAATTGAGATGGATAAAAGCCATTAGTCAACTGGCTCAAACTGATTTTTAAGTTGGACATGAAAAGAGACTGAAAACTAGAGAGCACGTACAGAGCACAAACCTCCTTCAAGGCAATTAATTTTCTCTTGTAGACGCTGGGATAAGCATCTCAGACTGGATGCAGAGGGTAAACAGATGAGGACAATAGGTATTGAGATGAGCGAGATTATGGTGATATAGCAGGAAGGAGTAGCTGGGGGGAGAAGGGTTGAATGTATTGTGATGTGAGATGTCATGCAGATGTGAGATGGGCGGATGATATAAAAGGAGAGACCCTGGTGTATTGAAGTGATGCTTTTTCTGTGCATGACTGATGTGAGAGTGAATAAAGTCGTCTGCTGCACAAGTCTGGCTACGTTATTTTGCTCTCTCCACACTGGTGACCCTTGACGAATTATGGAACACGAGAAAAGAACCCCGGAGTCAGCCCGGATGGGAAGCCCCAGCAACGTGGCAAGCATCCCAGAGACGGCCCGGACGGAAAGCCCCAGCAACGCGTGCGCTGTTTCGGTCAAACTACCGGACTTTTGGCTGCACGACCCGTGGTCTTGGTTCCACCACACTGAGGTGGTGGAACCACACTGAGGTGGTTCGCCCTCCAGGGAATAACGGCAGACAACACCAGATATTACTATGTGGTTGCAGCGCTGGACACTCGTACATCTCAGCAAGTAGCGAGCCTGCTCCAACAGCCTCCAGCCCACGACAAATATGGGGATCTCAAGGCCGCGCTGACCCGGCGCTACACGCTGTCGGACTGTGAGAGAGCAGAGAGGCTCCTGAGGCGCTCCGAGTTAGGAGATGGCTCGGTGGTCGAACTGATGGAGAAGATGTTGGTGTTGATGGGCACGGACAACGGGCATTTTCTGTTTGCCCACCTTTTCCTCCAGAACCTCCCAACAGAGGCAAGAGCGGTCCTTGCCAATTCGCTGTTGCTGACCGCGCGTGACTACCGTGCGCTAGCCCAGGAGGCAGATCGGATCATCCTCATCACCAGAGCCCTCACAGTGAACGCAGCGCTGTCGGAACTCAGCAAGACGAGGAGCCGACGACGGTAGCGGCAGTGGGGATCAGGAAGCGCCAGAGAGACACGCTCTGCTTCTACCACCGCCACTTTGGAGAGAATGCATGCAGATGTGTGCCACCGTGCCAATTCAAGCGTTCGGGAAACGCTAAGGCCAGCAGTCGGTAGCAGCTGCAACCGCCGGTGAAGAGAACAAGCTGCTCTACGTGACGGACTCGCACTCGGGGAGACGGTTCCTCGTAGACACCGGCTCCCAAAAGAGCCTCATCCTGCCGTCCTACGCCGACCAGCTAGCAGGAGCTAGCGGCCCCCAGCTGGTGGCCATAAACGGCTCGGACATTAAGACTTTTGGTGAGAGAACACTGACTTTACCCCTACACGGCCGTATGTACGAGTGGACTTTCGTCATAGCGGCATTGAGTTTCCCAATCTTGCGAACTGATTTTCTGCGTGCACACGGGTTGCTAGTCGATGTTGCTAACAGGCGAATGGTTAATGCAATGTCTTTTGATTCTCTCCACTGTACAGCTCGAGGGGCCGGGCCAATAACACAAGCCAACGTCACAGCTCCAGGCGGTAAGTTCCACACACTGCTCACTCAGTTCCCAGCACTCACAGTCCCGACATTTTTGGCGGCCAGCACTAATCAAGGGGTGGAACACTTTATTACCACCACTGGGCTGCCCGTTTTCGCATGACCTTGGCGTCTGGACACAGCTAAACTGGCCATAGCGTGCAAGGAGTTTGCCAACTTGGAAAGGTTGGGCATCATTGGGCGCTCAAACAGCCCATGGGCATCCCTGCTACACATGGTCCCTAAGGCCGAGGGATCATGGCGACCGTGGGGAGATTTCCGCAGATTGAATAACGCCACAGCGCACGACCCCTACCTGATCCCCCATATTCAGGATTTTTCCGTTCACCTCGCCGGGGCACGCATTTTTTCTAAAATAGACCTGGTCCGTGGTTACCACAAGGTCCCGGTGCGTGCGGAGGACATACCCAAAACAGCGGTAATAACTCCATTTGGCTTGTTTGAGTTTTTACACATGCTCTTCAGATTGAAAGGCGCGGCACAGACATTCTAACGCATGATGGATGCGGTGTTGCGCGATCTGCCGTTTGTCTTTGTCTACCCGGATGATATCCTGGTGGCCAGTGCGTCCGAGGACGAACACGTAACCCAGCTCAGGATGGTTTTCCGGAGGTTGGAAGAGCACGGGTTAATAATCAACCCGGCGAAATGCCAGTTCAGCGTGACGGGGATTGACTTTTTGGGGCACTGCGTCTCACCGGAGGGAGTGATACCCTTGCCCGACAAGGTGCGCGCCGTGGCGAACTTTCCTCGGCCTCAGACGGTCAGGGCACTGCAAGAGTTTTTGGGGATGGTTAACTTTTATAACCGGTTCCTCCCCCGCACAGCTCAGCTATTGCAGTCATTGTACGCCGCGCTCAAGAAACGGAAACCAGCGGACAGAGTCGAATGGACTCTGGAGCGGGAGCAGGCATTCTCTGAGGTCAAAACAGCCCTGGCAAACGCCACACTGTTGGCGCACCCGGACCTGGCAGCCCGGATAGTGCTCACTACCGATGCCTCGGATGTGGCCATAGGGGCCATCGTGGAGCAACGCGTTGCCGGTTCTTGGCAGCTGCTCGCTTTTTTCAGCAGGGCTTTGCGCGACAGTGAGCGTAAATACAGCGCATTAGACAGGGAGTTGCTGGCTCTCCACCTGGCCATACGCCATTTCCAGTTCTGGCTGGAAGGGCACAGCTTCACCGTGTTCATGGACCACAAGCCGCTAACGTTTGCGATGGCCAAGGTTTCGGAACCTTGGTCGGGCCGGCAGCAGAGACAGCTGGCCGCGATCTCGGAGTTTACGACCGATATTCAGCATGTCGGGTAAACTGAATGTGGTGGCGGACTGCCTCTCGCGTGCAGTAGTGGCCCCAGTCTGCGTAGGGATAGATTATACAGCCACGGCCGCAGAGCAGATTAGCAATGTGGACATGTGCGCGCTCCAGTCTGGACCAACAGGATTAAGGCTGGAGAGCAGAGTACTGCAAGACGGGAGGCCCCCGCCCCCAATCTGCGTCGTCTCCACGGGACGCCCGCGCCCGGTGGTCCCAGTCGTTTGGCGCTGCCGAGTGTTTGAGTCAGTTCACGATCTGGCGCACCCAGGAGTGCGCGCATCAGTCAAAATGGTGGGAGCAAAGTTCGTGTGGCCAGGCCTGCACAAACAAGTGAAAGAGTGGCACTTGCGGCAGCCTGCGTAGCGTGCCAACGAGCCAAAGTACACAGACACACGAAGGCTCTTTTGGAGCCGTTTTGTATACCGGCTAAAAGGTTTGACCATGTTCACGTGGACCTTGTGGGCCCCCTCCCGCCATCGCAGGGGTGCACGCACCTTCTGACAGTGGTGGACCGCACCACATGCTGGCCAGAAGCAGTCCTGCTGGCGGCAACCGCGTCCGCGGACGTGGCGTGTGCTTTTTTTGACAACATCGGTGGCAAGTTTTGGCATCCCGTCAGACATCACGTCTGATAGGGGCCCACAGTTTGTTTCTGACCTCTAGTCTGTGATGGCCCGTAGCCTGGGTGTCGCAATTCATCGCACAACCGCGTACACCCCACAGGCCAATGGGTTATGCAAGCGTTTCCATAGGTCACTGAAAGCAGCACTCAGGGCTTTGCTGACGGATGCGAATTGGGTAGACCGGTTGCCGTGGGTTTTGTTGGGGTTGCGTTCCGCACCAAAAGAGGATTTGGAGGCTTCCCCGGCGGAGCTTGTTTTTTCTCAGCCACTGCAGCTCCCTGGGGAGTTTTTACCAGATAATCCTGCGCCGGACAACTGTCTGTCTCAGCGTTTGCAGCATAGCAGAGATACAGGCACGCTGTCGGGCCCAGCCCACCACTGTTTTCCATGCACTTTTGTGCCAAAAACTTTGAAGAACGCGGCGTTTGTATTTGTCAGGCACGATGCCCACCGCCCCCCATTGCGCCCACCCTACGATGGCCCGTTCAGAGTGCTGGAACCAGGGGACAAACATTTTTTGTTAGACTTGGGGGGTCGTCGGGAGAAAATATGTATAGACAGACTTAAGCCCACCTTTGTGGTGGCGGACGAGCAAGTGTTGTTGGCTCAGGCCCCTCGTCGTGGAAGACCCCCACTGAGAACTCGCCAGGTAAACGATTCATCAGAGCAGCCACACGGGCAAGTCAAAGGTACCACCCGCAGACAGACACAACCCCAGGAGCCCCACACTGGCACAGCAGCACTGTGAAAAGGACGTGAGGACTGAAACTCGGTCTGAGATTCGGGGGAGGGGGTGAAGACGAGGGGTTAATCATCTCAGACTGGATGCAGAGGGTGAACAGATGAGGACAATAGGTATGGAGATGAGAGAGATTATGGTGAAGTAGCAGGAAGGAGTAGCTGGGGGGAGAAGGGTTGAATGTATTGTGATGCGAGATGCCATGCAGATGTGAAATGGGAGGATGATATAAGATAAGATAAGATAAAATAAGCCTTTATTAGTCCCACAATGGGGAAATTCCAGGATTGCAACAGCATAGGGATAGCAACACTCAGAGCAACAATCAGAAGGCAAGAAAAAACAACATCTAGTAAACATATGTCCATATTACTATAAATGTATATATATATAGACACACAGTGCAGAGCATTATGGCTGGTGAATGTGCAGCAGAAAGTCTAAGCTCTCTCTCCGCGGATGCAGCGGGCCAGCTGGAAGTCTTTGGGCATGATGGTGACCCCCTTAGCGAAGAAGAGACCACCAGGTGGGCCTCGCTGGTCTCCTGCAGAGCCATGACGGCGAAGCTCAGGAAACGCAGGACGGTCTTGAAGTCCTGAGCGATCTCCCTCACCAGGCGCTGGACGGGCAGCTTACGGATGAGCAGCTCCGTGGATTTCTGGCAGCGACAGATCTCTCTCAGAGCCACGGGCCTGTGACGGCGAGGCCTCTTCACTCTGCCGGTGGCCGGAGCGCCTCTCCGAGCAGCCCTGGTGGCTAGCTGTCTCCTGGGGGGGGGGGGCTTCTTCCTCCAGTAGATTTTACGGGCGGTCTGCTTGGTTCTTGCCATCGCTCTTTATTATTCTGTCTTATATTTCTTTCACGCCGCCTAAACTCCAGCCCGGCACCCGCGTCATTTTCGCTACAGCTCCCGGTATGTCGAGTTTCCCATTAGCACCAGGCGGCGGCCAAGTGCTAGTTAGCACTAGCTCCTCCCCGCTGTAACGTCTCCCGCTGCAAACCGTGGCTCCGTCCGCCGACCCGGGAGACCCCCGGGGTGATCCGTGCGTCCGTGATATACAGTATATACAGAGTGAAAGGTGTAGAAAGAAGAAGGAAGATAAAAAAAAAAAAAAAAGGCTGTTGCAACAGGCAGCCGACTCGTGTGGCGCCGCCGGTCCGGCGGAACCGGAACCGGAAAAAAAAAAAAAAGGAGAAAGGAGAGAAAATAAAAGGAGAGACCCTGGTGTATTGAAGTGATGCTTTTTCTGTGCATGACTGATGTGAGAGGGAATAAAGTCGTCTGCTGCACGAGTCTGGCTACGTTATTTTGCTCTCTCCACACTCTCATATTAAATTTCTCTGAATATTTCTCCATTTTTTCATAAACAACACACAATGGGCCTCATTCATGAAACGTTCGTAAATCTGTGAGTAGATATGCGAGTAAATCACCTTGGTACTAAAAACTTGCTCCAGAGTCATGAACGCTCCGTAAAACCCTGATTTGTTCGTTCATTCCTAACCAGGCCCCGTGCTCCCCTGCCCTGCAATTAACATAAATCTCCACCCATGAATCACCATATAAGGAGATGTGGAGTTCTTCTTCCTGTTGCTCTGACAGTGCAGTGCAATTAAAGAATAAAGGAAAAACTCCCCAAAGGCTTCAATTTAAGTCATCTTGGTTTAACTAGAAATGAAAGAAAAATGTTTTCTCCCATCAGTAATGAAGCGGCCATACAGGAAACGCAAAGACCAGGACAGAGGTGACAGGTGTTTCTGGGGGAAAAAGCACTGGAAGAAGTGCAAAGCACATTTTTTTTTTTTTTTTGAGAGCTTCAAACCCAAAAGATAAGGTGTTATTTTGATTAAAAATGTTCAAAATATATAAATGCTAAATGACTTGTATCAGTCATGGCTTGTATCAGTCATCAGCGTGGGTTTACTCCGGGATTTCTCCGGTTTCCTCCCACATGCCAAAAACATGCATGTTAGGTTAATTGGCTGTTCTAAATTGTCCCTAGATATCTGTTTCCTATGGGCCCTTAGAATAGAGGGTTAGTATTAATGAAAAGCGCTTTGAGTGGTCTTTGTGACTAGAAAAGCGCTATATAAGTGCAGGTTAGTTAGTTAGTTAGTTAGTTAGTCATCACAAATATCTCACCAACATGGGGCTTGTATGTGCAGTGCTGTATCTTGATTAAATAAAACTGGAAAATAGTTTTCTCTTTGCATTGTGTCTTATTTTCCTTAATGAGAGATCCTATAAAAATTTCACACCCGGTTTCACTAAACAACGAACAGCACCGAACAGCACCGAACAGGACCAAACAGGACCAAACGGGACACCAAACACCCAAATAATGAATGAAATCATTTTTATGGGACATTAAAAGCCCACCAAATGCCCCCCCCAAATCAATTAAATCATATTTATTTTAATATTTAATGTCAAATGGACATTCTTGTAGTAACTAACAGGACACACAACGCTCAGATACATTAAATCATACCTAACGGAACT
Source organism: Pholidichthys leucotaenia (assembly GCA_020510985.1). NCBI lineage: Eukaryota > Metazoa > Chordata > Actinopteri > Cichliformes > Pholidichthyidae > Pholidichthys > Pholidichthys leucotaenia. The sequence goes on from CM035844.1 coordinate 15,073,173, forward strand.
AAATGTGACATTAAGTCAAAGAATGGGACAGTTTTACAGCTATTTGAGACCAATTGTAATATATTCCTTATAATTTCATTTAATTTTTTGGCATTTTTGTGTCCCGTTCGGTGCTGTTCGTTGTTTAGTCAAGGTTTGACTAAGTCACTAGTGGGATATTAACTATGTCATTCACTGTGTTAGAAATGAAAATATAATCTTTTTACGACTTAAATTTATGATAGAGTTGTATCTTGCACTTTGGGGAATAGGAGTTGTTCACTGATCATTAGTTAGTTAAAGTTTATTTTGAACATGTGAAAAATGTATTGTAACATCAGCTGCCCCGTGGGTGGCCGAACCAGAGGCCCCATTCCAACCGGGGACCCCGGCTGAGGCTCGCATGGACACTAACAGGCCCATGCGTGCTAGCTGCCGACAATGGCGGCCACCCCAACGCCTGGACGGGTCCGTATTGGACTTTTGAGTTGGACTTATTGTTCTGGGGACAGAAACCAGTCCGGGGGGGATAGTGTAACATTGGGGTTGTGAGAAGGGGCGGGGGAATTCTCCCCTCATGCTTTGCGCCACAGGCTATTCAAAGACTGTTATTATTCTTGTGTTCTGAGTGTTATTGTTGTACTTTTATAACTGTGTTATGTCTGGTTGTGATAGTGTTGCTTTCCCTGTGTGAGAGATTACGTGTCTGTCACCCTGAGTGAGGCGAGTGTCTGTGAATGACCTCCCTTCTGTTTTGTGTAATTTGGAAGTGATGAAATAAATGCCTATGTTCCAAATCCTCTCTCATCATTGTGTGGACCCGTGAAACATCACACTGGTGTCAGAGGTGGGATGATGAGAGATGGAAGTGAGAATCAAGGCAGAGATTCAACAGCTCGAACAGCTCATCACCCAGATTGAAATGGACAGCAGAGCATACACGCCAGTCCCCAGAGCTGCTCGTCGCAAAGAATGGGGAAGAGGACCGAACAGAGCAAGTGTGTCCCGTTTTCACGGGGAGCACCAGCGGGGGAACTATGAGCCAGCAATCCCACTGCAGCCGAGGGCAGTGATCAGCACGGAGGTGACCGTCCCAACCTCAGCGTCGCCGCCCTGCCAACCGGCCAAGCTTCCCCACTTTGGTGGCGAAACCTTGCTCGATGACTCTCTGGTCCAGGTTGAACTGGCCGCAATGCTGAACGGCTGGACACCTGAGGAGACACCTGTGCAGGTCACACTGGCTCTGGAGGGCGGAGCTCTCTGCGTGCTGTCTGATCTCCAGCCTGAGGAGCATCCCAGCTGGTTAGCGCTACAGGCAGTGCTTCAGAGGCAGTTCAAGAGGACGAACCACGGTGACCACGTCCAAGAACAGCTAGTTAGCCACCACCGACGTGATCAAGAAAGTCTGGGGGGCTTATGCAGCAGATGTCTGGCTGCTGACATGGTGTGGCTACCAGGACTCTGACCTGGAGGCGGTGAAGAAGCTCGTCCTCCAGAATTTCATCCGAGGGCTCCACCCAGCCCGGCTCCAAAAACATGTCTGGAGTCACGCCATGAGCAGCTGGGAGACGGCTGTGGCAGAAACAGAGCATGCAGAGCCAATGCTGGAGCCCGCTTCTGGTGTTTCATCACCAAGGGAGAGAGTTTTCAGACCACGGCTGAGAGCGAGGACAAGGAAGAGCTGTGCCAGGCCACAGCTGCATGGCCGGCAAGAGTACGATGGCGGCGTGAGGAGGGATGCTTCCGCTGTGGGGAGCCAGACCACGTTGCATGCCACTGCCCTGCACCTACCCCGCAACAACCAGCCTCCTCATCAACTTTAATCCTAGAGTGAGGTGACACAGATGGGGACCTGCCACATGTCGTCAGAACATGAAGCTCCATGTCCACCACTGTGACACCTGCACGGCTCAGAAAGGACCAGCTCAGCGCTCCCATGCCCCCTTGCAGCAGTATGAGGTGGATGGCAATCCAGGGTTGGACTATTTGTTTTGCTTGAGAGAACGTCTTCACATGGTGCACGAACTGCCTTGGGAGGCCTGGGTAGCAGCTGGGAGTCGACAGAAGCAAGTGTACAATTTCCACTGCCAGGGGAGGGACTTTGCACCCGGGGATCAAGTCTGGGTTTTCTGCTCGGAGTGGAAAAAGGGACTGTCACCAAAGCTGGCGAGCCCCTGGTCGGGACCATGCGTGGTCCTACAGAGACTGTCAGATGTAGTGTACAGGGTGAGGCTGCAGAAGAGGAACCGGGTGATGGTGCTTCACCGTGACCGCCTCGCCCCGTACTAGCCAGCTGCCCCGTGGGTGGCTGAACCAGAGGACCCATTCTGACCAGGGACCCCAGCCGAGGCTCAGATGGACACTAACCGGCCCATGCATGCTAGCTGCTGACAATGGTGGCCGCCCTGACACCTCGATGGGCTCATATTGGACTTTTGAGTTGGACTTATTGTTCTGGGGACAGAAACCGGTCCAAGGGGGGACAGTGTAACGTCGGGGCTGTGAAAAGGGGCGAGGGGAATTCTTCCGGCAAGCTTTGCGCCACAGGGTATTCAAAGACTGTTATGAACATATTATAACATTATTATTGTTATATATAATAACATTATTATTGTACCGTTATAATTGTGTTATAAGTCTGGTTGTGATAGTGTTGTTAAATGACCTCCCCTCTATTCTGTGTAATTTGGCAGTGATGAAATAAATGCCTACTATGTTCCAAATCCTCGTTCATCACTGTGTGAACCTGTGAAATGTCACAATATACAATAAATAATTATTTGGAAGTCTGGCTACTGTGATGTTTTTCCAGCCTCAGTTTGGGTGTAGTTGCAGAGCATCACCTCCAGGGGTAGACATGGTGCAGTGAACATTTACGCCCACATCTTCAGATTATTGTGTTTTGGAGTGGAAAATGATCAATTAGCAATACTGGATGTTATAAAGGGGTTTATAACAGAGAGCGGCATGATGACATGGCCGGCTGGTACTGTCATCACGCTGACCCATATAAGGGAGGAGTCGGTCATCTTATGGCTGCTTTGCTGGCCCTCTCTCTATAGGCACAGATAGCTCAGGGCTCATTCATATGTACCGTGTTATTAACATTTTATGTAATAAAATTCAGTTCCATCACAGCTCACTTGTCCGTGGTCATTCCCAGGTTTGTGGACATAACATTTGGCGATGAGAAGAGACCATTTTTGGAGCACCCCGGTGAGCCGTCTGTTCCGTGGCCACGTTGGCTCGACGCTTTTAAAATGTAAGTAGCAGCGTTGGATTTGGGAAAATTGGACAAAGGACGGAAACGGGCACTACTGGTCCACAACCTGGGCATTGAAGGTCAGAGAATTTTTCATATGCTTGGACCAGCGGACTTGTTTGGAGACGCTGTGGAACTGCTTGCTAGCTACTTTGCTACACCGGATAACATGTTGGCGCGGCGTATCGGATTCCACCAACAGCGACATGGAATTGGTGAGTCCACCCAGCAATTCGTCGTGGACCTAAGACATCTGGCTAGCATGTGCAGATTTGGACTTTTAGAGGACGAGATGGTGCGGGACCAATTGGCCGAGCACACAAATAACCCATGGCAAAGGGCGAAGATGCTAACGGCACCAAACGACATGATGCCAGTTAACTCTATTGAGCTAGCATTCCAGCTTGAGTCAACAGAAAGGATAGCATTGGAGCTAGGTGTGCGTCAACAGCAGCGGCAGTCAGGACAGACACCGCTAACCAATGCAGTGGCCATGGAGGTACACGGAGATACAACAGAGGAGTTCGAGGCAAACGCCGTGGACCAGAGGACCGCTCTGAGGGGCCCTGTGTGTGGTAGCTATGGTTCCCCAATGCCATCAGAGAGCATGTTTTTGCCCGGCAAGAGGACAACGTTGTAAGAAGTGTGGAAGATTTTGCCAAGGTTTGCCGGTCACCAAAACCATGGAGCCCACCAGGCAAGCAAAGCCACCCGCCCGTGACGACCACCCACGCGGTATGTCCTGAGAGCATGTGGTATGCATACAGACGGTAGAGTTAGACAACGTTGCCGTGCCGCTCCTACTTGACACTGCTGCAGTGAGGTCGATGTTAAATTGGGCCATGGTGAACAAGTTTTTCCCCAACCACCCGACTAGGAAAAACACAGCGGAGCTGTATGGTCATGGTGGCCACAGAGTTAGCAACGTAGGGACAATCATGCTAACAGTCTGCTACAAGTCAAAGATTGTTTGTGACTTTGAGTTTCAAGTGGCTATGCATGGTTATAATGTACTGGGATGCAACCTCTTCTACCAACTGGGTTTCACCAGTCGCAACGGCAACAGGCTAAACTTGTCAGGCTATGACAATTGGGACACAACTTACATTGATGATGATGACGTGGTGTGGGAGGAGAGTATAAAGGGCAACGCCAGTGAGAAACCAACTATCCCATGTGAACAGGAGGAGTGCTGCCCAGAGGCAGGGCAGCGACTGGACTCACCTCAGATCCTTGTCCAGCAGGAGTCTACAGAAGCTGCAGCGGAGTTGCAGAAGAGGGAGCCCACGCACACAGAGAACCCCAAAACACAACAACTTTGTACGGATGTTATCTGCAATGATGGTGACACAGCACAACCGCATACATCAGGCAAGGGAGAAGAGGAACCGGACCGCTTCAGTATCCTTGTTCAGCACCAATCTATGGGAGCCACGGCTGAGCTGACGAGTGAAGAGTCCGTAACAGTAAGCGACGCAGGAAAGATGCCGGACGTATCCATGACCAGTTTTGGCCTCCAGAGACTGCTGCGGGGGCACTGGGTGACAAGTCCATGACCAACACAGTAACAATGGAGCTAAATGTAGCATCACCGAGACCTCAATGGCATGTGAGACTGAGCAAGGTGCCTCTTCAAGTGATGGACTGGGTGCGAGTAAGCACGGATGAGTGACCGGGCCTGCGGCCAGCAAAATCACATTCTACAAGACTGTGGACACCCTTAAGGATCGTAGTGCAGCTGGGACCAGCGTGCTTCAAACTCACAGATGGTTTGGTAAGGCACACAAACCGTCTCCGGTGCATTCAAGTGGCTGCTCCAGACGACGAGGCTTTGCAGGAGTCAGTTGGTGCAGCACAGGACCTGGGCTGCAGCATTATGAAGAATGGTTCTGGTTCGGTGCACCCGGCGTCTCCAGGGACGCGTCCACTGTGGGCCTGCTATGAGGCCCCTTCAGCAGAGCTGCATTCCCCATGGAAGACTGTCAAAAAAAAAAGGGACTATTTAGATTGGAGCGCGGCTGGGGAAACAAGTGGCAGAATAATCCACTCAGCCGCCCCTGCTGGAAAAACCAGCATAGACCAGCATGATTTTCACGCTGGTCTATGCTGGTCTATCCTGGTTTATGCTGGTCTATGCTGGTTTGATATTGGTTTAGCTGGTGGACGACGCTGGTCCACTGGCGAAACCAACACCAAACCAGCATAGTATGCTGGTATGCTATGCTGGTGATCAGCTTCAAAACACAACAAATGTTGGTCTTCATGGTGGTGACCAACATGCTGGTCCACGCTGCTTTTTCCAGCAGGGGCATCGGGTTGAGTGGCAGTCCACCCACTAACCCTAGTTAGCAATGTTGGGGATTGTTGTTTATGCCAGATTGGAGAGAGTTATAATTATTAAAGTGTTCTGTCTTTTGTTGTTTTTGTTTTTTTTTTGGGGGGGGGGATGAATGTTAAAAGGTGTTTATAACGGAGAGCGGTGTGATGATGTAGCCGGCTGGTACCGTCATCACGCTGACCCATATAAGGGAGGAGTCGGCCATCTTATGGCCTCTTTGCCAGCCCTCTCTCTATAGGCACAGATAGGAGCTCAGGACTCATTCACATGCCTTGAGTGGTCTTTAAGACTAGAAAAAGCACTATATAAGTACAGGTCCTTATCCCTTATGTACTGTGTTATTAACATTTTATGTAATAAAGTTCAGTTCCAGCACAGGTCACTCGCCCGTGGTCATTTCCAGGTTTGTGGACATAGCACTGGACAGTGTCTAAAAACAGTAGCATTATGAATTAAATCGTATAATTTATTGTTTGGGCATTTGTGTGTCTTGTTTGGTCCTGTTCAGTCCCATTTATTGTTAAGTCAAATCTGTTTACACCTGTGGTTTGTGTTTAATTCTCTTATATTCATTTAAATATTGAGTTTGTGGTCAACTAACAGTGGGTAAAAGATTTGAAAATGATGATCATTAAGCTAAATAATCAATGTCTTCTTTTAATTTGGATATCCGATATAGAAATGCAGAAATAAATATAGAAGAAACCCAGCATAGAGTGACTCACTCCATAATTTAAACTGGTAAAACTTGCCTTTTAATTTAAGACTATAATAATGAAAAAATGATTCTTGAGACTTGGGACAAAGCAGGATTAAAAAAATTTTTTTTTAAATAAAATTGATGCTCAGACAACTCAGATTTTCTGTCTGACGGAGTTGGCAGGCAAATGACGGCGCTGACATCTGACGGAGTCTACAAAACAAGTATTTCTTTCAAAAATCTAACAGCGTTCATGGTGTAGCCTTTTTATTTTTGGCCTGATGCTTGATGCTAACATAACTTGCTTAATGAGAATAAAATTATCTGAAGATTTCAAACAATTTTTTTCAGAAACTGGATGACGGCATTGACGTATCATGGGTGTTATGTCTGTGTTAGCTGAATGAAGCCAGCAGACACATCCACATGTTGAGGGTTGCTTTATTATTCAAACCAATAATTATAACAAGCTAACTTATAGCGAAGCTAACCGAAGGGTGGTACAGGGCAGTTGACTGTTGGAAGGCGGAGCGCCAAAAGAGGCCGACTCCCGCTGTTAGTCCTCCTTTATAGTCCCGGCGTGATGACATCATCCCATGCATGTGTTCCTGTGCCTGTAGTGTCTGTAGTACCATTTTCTATTTGCCTCATTTCCCCCCACCCCCACCCCCTGGGAAAAAAACAGAAGCTCACTGGTGTTGGTTTACCTTTAGCTGAGTAACCGTTGTGGCGATGTGTTGGCCTACAGCTAGTACAGCATATACAGGACCAGACCCATATACTGTAAAGTAGCGTCAAGACTACAACCGGGTACAGCACAGCGGGAGTCACCAGGACTAGCTAACATACATGCCTGGTCATACATATGGCCTGGATGTCGGCAGATGTTCCTACTGTGTATAGATGTATAGACGTGTATAGATGCACGTGGACTAGGCTAGACAACCGGCTTGGAACTCATGTCAACAAAGCAGAACAGACATATATTTGACAGTGTATTGTTACCCCTGCTGTGGCTAGCATATGCATGGTGGTAAAGTACAACACTGCATACTGTCAAAGCACACCATATGGCTAATACTTAAGGTACTCGTGTTTGCCTGATGCCAAAAGCACAATATGGTAAATTAACTTTTAAGACCCAAAACCATAAATCACTTGAGGTTCCATACACCATAACCAAACCATTATTTTGAACCTGGGTAACCGGGTAGACTGCTGATAAAACCTTGCACGGTTGAGTGGATTATTCTGCCACTTATGAACCAACCACACTCTGTTTAAACATATTAAGGGAACAGAGTCTGCTCTCAGAAGAGAGAAGACGAAGACCAGGGACATAAAAGTTTGGACAGATGACAGTGCTCTGCCTCCAGGAATGTTTTAACTGTACAGACTGGGAGGTGTTCACACTGTACTGCAGGGATGATTTGGACTCTTTGGTGGATGTGACATGCTCTTACATGGCTTTTTGCAGGGATATGATCGTTCCATGTAAACATGTCAAAATACAATATATCCCAACAACAAGCCATGGGTTACCATCCATCCATCCATCCATCTTCTACCGCTTTTCCGGAGGTCCGGGTCGCGGAGGCAGCAGTTCAAGCAGAGAAGCCCAGACTTCCCTCTCCCCAGCCACCTGCTCCAGCTCTTCAGAGGGGATACCAAGGCGTTCCCAGACTAGCTGGGAGACATAGTCTCTCCACCGAGTCCTGGGTCTGCCCCGGGGTCTCCTCCCAGTGGGACGTGCCTGAAACACCTCAAGTGGGAGGCGTCCAGGAGGCATCCTAATCAGATGCCCATACCACCTCAACTGACTCCTTTCAATGTGGAGGAGCAGCGGTTCTACTCTGAGCCTCTCCCGAATGACTGAGCTCCTCACCCTATCTCTGAGGGTGAGTCCAGCAATCCTACGGAGAAAGCTCATTTCAGCCGCTTGTATCCGCGATCTCGTTCTTTCGGTCATTACCCAAAGCTCGTGACCATAGGTGAGAGTAGGAACGTAGATTGACTGGTAAATCGACAGCTTTGCCTTAGAACTAAGCTCCCTCTTCACCACAACAGACCGGTACAACGTCCGCATCACTGCAGATGCTGCTCCAATCCGTCTGTCGACCTCTCGCTCCATTTTCCCCTCACTCGTGAACAAGACCCCAAGATACTTAAACTCCTCCACTTGGGGCAGGAGCCTGTCCCCAACCCGGAGAGGACAATCCACCTTTTTCCGGCTGAGGACCATGGACTCGGACTTGGAGGTGCTGATTCTCATCCCAGCCGCTTCACACTCAGCGGCAAACCGTCCCAGCAAGAGCTGTAGGTCATTGCTGGATGAAGCCAACAGGACAACATCATCTGCAAACAACAGAGATGAGATCCTGTGGTCACCAAGCATGACGCCCTCCATTCCCTGGCTGCGCCTAGAAATCCTGTCCATAAAAATTATGAACAGGACCGGTGACAAAGGGCAGCCCTGGCGGAGTCCAACTCTCACTGGGAATGACTCCGACCGAGTGTTGGCAATGCGAACTAAACTCTCACAACGGTCGTACAGAGACCGAATAGCTCGTAACAACAAGCCCGATACCCCATACTCCCGAAGCACCCCCCACAAAAATCCACGAGGGACGCGGTCAAATGCCTTCTCCAAGTCCACAAAACACATGTAAACTGGTTGGGCAAACTCCCACGAACCCTCAAGAATTCTCGAGAGGGTAAAGAGCTGGTCCGATGTGCCACGGCCAGGACGAAAACCACATTGCTCCTCCTGAATCCGAGGTTCGACCAACGGCCGGACTCTCCTCTCCAGTACCTTGGCATAGACCTTCCCAGGGAGGCTGAGGAGTGTGATCCCTCTAAAGTTGGAGCACACCCTCCGGTCCCCTTTTTTGAAGAGAGGAACCACCACCCCGGTTTGCCATGCCAAAGGCACTGCCCCCGACCTCCACGCAATGTTGCAGAGGCGTGTCAACCATGACAACCCAACAACATCCAGGGCCTTGAGGTACTCGGGGCGAATCTCGTCCACCCCCGGGGCCCGGCCACCAAGGAGATTTTTAACCACCTTGGCGACCTCAGCCCCTGTGATAGGCGAGTCATCCCCCTCGTCCCCAAACCCTGCTTCCTCTGTGGAAGGCGTATCAGTGGGATTGAGGAGATCCTCGAAGTATTCCTTCCACCGCCCGACGATATCCCCAGTTGAAGTCAACAGTGTCCCATCCGCACCATACACAGTGTGGACGGGGAGCTGCTTTCCCCTCCTGAGCCGCCGAACAGTTTGCCAGAATCTCTTTGAAGCCGACCGAAAGTCTTGTTCCATGGCCTCACCGAACTCCTCCCATACCCGGGTTTTTGCTTCAGCAACCACCCGAGCTGCACTCCGCTTGGCCTGCCGGTACACCTCAGCTGCTTCGGGAGTCCCACAAGCCAACCAAGCTTGATAGGACTCCTTCTTCAGCTTAATGGCCCCCCTCACCACTGGTGTCCACCACTTGGTTCGGGGGTTGCCACCACGAGATGCACCGACCACCTTGCGGCCGCAGCTCTGGGCTGCCGCTTCAACAACAGAGGTGGAGAACATGGCCCATTCAGACTCCATGTCTCCAGACTCCCTCGGAATGTGGTTGAAGTTCTTCCGGAGGTGGGAGTTGAAGACCTCCCGGACAGGGGCCTCAGCCAGACGCTCCCAGCACACCCTCACTATACGTTTGGGTCTACCAGGTCTGAATGGCTTCCTCCCCTGCCATCGGATCCAACTCACCACCAGGTGGTGATCAGTTGACAGCTCTGCACCTCTCTTTACTCGGGTGTCCAAGACATACGGTCGCAGGTCTGATGATACGATAACAAAATCGATCATCGACCTGCGGCCTAGGGTGTCCTGGTGCCAGGTGCACATATGGACACCCTTATGCTTGAACATGGTGTTCGTTATAGACAGACTGTGGTTAGCACAGAAGTCCAATAACTGAACACCACTCGGGTTCAGATCGGGCAGGCCGTTCCTCCCAATCACCCCCCTCCAGGTTTCACTGTCGTTGCCCACATGCGCATTGAAGTCCCCCAGTAGGACAATGGAGTCTCCAGGAGGAGCACCCTCCAGCACCCCAGTCACAGACTCCAAAAAGGGTGGGTACTCTGAAACATCATTTGGTGCATAGGCACAAATGATGGTCAGGACCCGTTTCCCAACCCGAAGGCGCAGGGAAGCAACCCTTTCGTCCACCGGGGAAAACTCCAATATAGAGGCAGCAAGGTGGGGCGATACAAGAATACCTACCCCTGCTCGTCGCCTCTCGCCCGGGGCAACTCCAGAAAAGGCCAAGCTCCAGCCCCTCTCCAGGAGACTGGTTCCGGAACCGGAGCTGTGTGTTGAGGTGAGGCCGACTATATCTAGCCGGTATCGCTCAATCTCGTACACCAGCTCAGGCTCCTTCCCCACCAGAGAGGTGACATTCCACGTACCAAAAGCCAGTTTAGAAAGCTTGGGATCAGTCCGCCAAGGTCTCCGCCTTTGACTGCCACCTAATCCACATAGCACCGGACTTCCATGATCCCTCCTGCAGGTGGTGAACCTACTGGAGGGCGGACCCATGTAACTCCTTCGGGCTGAGCCCGGCCGGGTCCCATGGGTGGAAACCCGGCCACCAGACGCTAGCCTTCGAGCCCCTCCCCCAGGCCTGGCTCCAGGGTGGGGCCCCGGTAACCCCATACCGGGCGGGGTACACTGAATCCTTGATATACAATTTATCATGAGAGTCTGTTGGATCGTTCTTCTAAATCAGTTAAATCCTGCCTTTAAACAGGGGGTTGTTTCTGAGCTACAGGTTGCCACAAAAGAGCTGAAGTCCAAAATTTTAAGAGCAAAACAGAATTATAAATCAGAGTTGGAAAGCAAGATGGCAACAAAGAAACTTGGTTCAGTCTGGGCTAGTATGAAAACTATTGCAGGCCTTCAGAGCACAGAGCGCAGTAATCGTGTGTTTTCAGATGGTTTTAATTCAGACACAGAGCTGGCTAAATTTTATGGATGTTTTGATTCCTTTGATTTTAGCACAGAAACCCAAGATTTGAAACAGAAACTCAAAGACAATCAGCACTTTAATATTGAGGTGCAGGATGTTAAAAGGGCGTTCTGTGCTGTAAAAGTGAACAAAAGTCAGGGCCCTGATAATATATGTGGGCACTTGGTAAAGTCCTGTGCACATGAACTGAGTCCTGTGTTTCACTACATTTTTAATAAGTCCTTACAGACACAACATGTGCCTAAGGTCTGGAAAGATGCTGTGGTTGTCCTTGTTCCAAAATCCAGCTGTCCTAAAACCATAAATGATTTTAGCAGTGGTGAATTGGCAAGGACCGCCCTGGCCACTGTCGGGAGGTTCCAGAGGAAAAGGTGGGCAAAGAGGAAATGCCCGTCATCTGTGCCCATCAACGCCAACATCTTCTCCATCAATTCAACTGCCAACCCGTCTCCCAAGTTGAAGCGCGTCAGGAGCCTCTCCACTCTCTCACAGTCCTAGAGCGTGTAGCGCCGGGTCAGCGCGGTTTTGAGAGCACCGTATTTGTCGCGGGCTGGGGGCTGTTGGAGCAGGCTCACCACCTGCTGGGTTGGGCGTGCGTCCAGTGCCTCAACCACGTAGTAGTAGTATCTGGTGTCATCTGCCGTTATCCCCAGAACGTGAACTGGGCCTCGGTGTGAAGGAACCAAGACTTTGGGTCGTGTAGCCAAAAGTCTGGGAGTTTGACCGAAACGGCGCACACGTTGCTGGCACTTCCCGTCCGGGTCGTCTCCAGGGCGTTCGCCTCGCGTTCCATTGTGCGTCAAGGGTCACCAGTGTGGAGAGAGGAATAATTGGGCCAAGCGTTCAGCGTCCCGATGGTGGTCATTTGTTCAGTGAAGGTGAAAGAGTGGGCTGCAGCCTGCGTAGCATGCCAGCGAGCTAAAGTGCACAGGCACACAAAGGCCCCCTTGGAGCCGTTCGACCACGTTCACATGAACCTCGTGGACCCCCTCCCACCATCGCAAGGGTTCACGCACCTCCTGACAGTGGTGGACCGCACCACGCGCTGGCCCGAAGTAGTCCCACTAGCTTCCACCGCGTCCGCAGAAGTTGCACGTGCTTTTTTGACGACATGGGTGGCACGTTTCAGCGCCCCTTTGGATTTCACGTCCAATCGGGGCCCGCAATTTGTTTCCAACCTCTGGTCCACCATGGCCCGGAGCCTGGGTGTCTCACTTTATCGCACGACCGCGTACAACCCACAGGCCAATGGGTTATGCGAGCGTTTCCATAGATGGCTTAAAGCAGCGCTCAGGGCTTCGCTTACCGATGCAAATTGGGTGGACCGGTTGCTGCAGGTTCTATTAGGGTTGTGTTCAGCACCGAAGGAGGATTTGGCAGCCCCCCCAGCAGAGCTGGTTTTTTCCCAGCCGCTGTGGCTCCCAGGGGAATTTTTGCCGGACAGCCCCGCGCCGAACACTGATCCAGCCCCGCTTTCACAGTGTAACGCAGTGGCAGGGACGGTACCTGGTCCGATCCACCACTGTTTTCCACGCACTTTTGCACCAAGGGCCTTGAAGGACGCGGCTTTCGTATTTGTCAGGCACGATGCCCACTGGACCCCCTTGCGCCTGCCCTACGATGGCCAGTTCAGAGTGCTGGAACCCGGGGAGAAATATTTTGCGTTAGACTTGAGGGGATGCAGAGAAACAGTCTGTATAGACAGGCTTAAGCCCGCTTTCGTGTTATCAGACGAGCAAGTGGTGCTGGCCCGAACTCCTCGGTGCGGACGACCCCCACTGAGAACTCCCCAGGTAAATGACTCATCAGATCAGTCACAAGGGCATGCTAATGATGTTTTCCTCCCTCCCAATGTCCCCCCACAGACAGACGCACCCCCAACCTTGAAGCCGCAGACCCCACGTTACAGCCACTACGGACGAAAGCTGAAGCCCAAAGGACATGAGGGTCAAGGCTCAGTCTGAGTCTGGGGGGGGGGGGGGCGGTGTGGGAATCCCTCTCAGTATATTCACACTCAGACTTAAAAGACAAAAGGGAATTGTCATGGGGATTTGTGTGTGGATGTGGGGGTGGTGTGTTGATGTGAACAGTGACAAAAAGAATGGGAATTACAAAGGTTTTGATGTTAAGGCAGCACACAGAGAAGGCTGACCGAGTGGTAGGATTTAAGAGCAGAGGTGCCTGAGAGCTGTTATGTTTTTTGCTGCTTGTGTTTCTAGAGAAATGTAGAGAGAGAGTGAATAAAGCCTGATATGATCTGGACCTCTCTGCCTGGTTTTTTCTCTCTCCACAATATAATGATTAAATGAAATTGAAAGGAATAATTGTGCTCAATACATGCTATAGTTAATCCCTCATGACAGCTCCAGTTTTAAATATTTCAGTTTTTTTGTCCAATACCAGTTACATCTGCTGGACATGGTTTGTCCCATGTCTGAAGAATCAGTGGAATGGCACTTTTGACTGAGATTTTTAAGGTTTTTAATCTTTTAGGTTTTCATATTTTTTATTCAATGCATAGTCCAAACAACAGACAGGATATTAATTTAATTAACTCACCCAAATTTTTAAGGAATTTAATTTGAAGCTTAAATATGTGAACTGCTGATTAATTAAGCTAAATCTATTATGGTCTATTTTTAGTCACATTTTAAAAACATTTTTAAAGGCATTTGCATATCATGAACATGACACAGAGCAGTTTAAGGTTAATTAAAATATAAAATTTGTGGTAATGACAAGCAGCTCAGTGTTGGTGGTTAGCACTGTGGCAACACAGTAAGAAGGTCATGGGATCGATCCCACCCCCAGACCATCAGTGACCCTTCTGTATGGAGTTTGCATGTTCTCCCCGTGTCCGCGTAGGTTTACTCTGGGTACTCAGATTTCCTCCCACAGACCAAAAACATGCAGGTTAGGTTAATTGGAGACTCTAAAGTGGCTCTTGGTGTGAATGGCGAAGGGATTGGCGCTGCACCGTGGCTGCCTCATCTATCCATGTGGATGCTCTGTAATTTCCCCATTGTGGGACTAATAAAGGATTATAAAAATATTTAGGTGTGTTTAGATTTACACATGCTCTACAAGTGGTTGGAGGCAGGAGTAGATTTTGTTGGTAGTTAAGAAAAGTTTCTAAAATTTTGATGAATGCCGAAGCATTTGTAAATTTCCCTCTACTAACAGTTTATGAAGAAACCCGTTTGTCATGGTTCGAGCGCCGATCTCGTCCGCGCTCGGGCCATGCAGTATTTTTTCCCATCTGGCGTGTGTGTGTCCCTTTTGGCTCTCCGAGCTTTTATTATGACAGCGCTCGGAGGGGCTTCCGGCTGTCAGAGCGGACAGCTGAGCCACATTTCGCCTCATCAGCTGCTCCCTACTTAAGAGGGCAGCTGAGAGCGAAATGTGCGGCAGTCTCGTCAAAAACTTCCCCTGGTCTGACGTTATCGAGCATCCCTCTGTTCAGACGTAGACTACTCTTCTTCTATGATCTCAAGTTTATTCCATTGTGAACCTGTTCTCCTTTGTCATAGCCTGAGTTCTCATTATAGTGTATTTTAGCCCCCCGGTGGCTTGTTATTTTGTCATTCACCTCTTTCCTTTAATAAACTGTGCAAACTCACCGGCTGAGTGGCGTCTTATGATGGCTCGTGAGGGCCATCCATGACACCGTTCTGCTCACGTTTCATGAATGAGGCCCAATGAGTGTCCTAAAGCCAGGCCTACAACAGCTTGTTTAAAAATAAAGGATTAACCTGTGTGCTTGTATTTAAAATTTGCTGCAGACCTCAGACGTACTTAAGAAAATAATTTTAGTAAGTAAAAGACATGCACTGAAACCCATCTGCTCTAGTTTGTATGTGATGAGTTAGTTTCTTCATTATAAGCTTAAGAGTCACACAACTGAAATAAACCTGCTGTCTGGTCCCAGGGGTGTATCAGAATGTGCACTTAAATATTAAATTACTCTACACAATATTCTTAATTTAATATGCTATTATGATAATTGAATAACTGTATAACAGAAGAGAAAGCAATGTCCACTTATTTTGCTCCAATGTGTTGGTATTTAAATGTTCTAGAGTCTGTTCTTACCCAACAAGTCAAAGATAGAAAAACACTGAAGGTCAGAATATCTGTACAATGTGCTTAACGTGGTTTAAGAACAAATTTCCTTTGAAATATCACTGATGATTGAGGCTTGATGTACTTTGTCCACATGCAATGACTGGACGGCCATTTTACATCGATTTTTTTATGCCACTCAATTTATTGATATATCTTAGAGGGCAATTTCAGTCTGACAAAAAAACATATCTTTCTAGAACCTAGATAACTTTCTGGAGCTTTAAACCCCCATGCTATCTTGACATCAGCTGAATGAAAAAACCCAGGATCACACTTGAGCTTAAAGTGCTTAGTTTCTGCACATAATGGCATGAAGTGCACATTTCAAACAGCTCACACCACTTAAGGTGTCTGACCCGACTCTCCGTTTCATCAAGCTGCAGTACAAACTGAGCTCTAAATTTCTGTAACCTGACTAAATGCACACTTGTCAGAACATCCGTGTGCTCCTGGAGCATCCGACGTGAACCCTGCAGAATTACACTTTTCAATAATACACAAATACTGCAGTCTTGGATAAAAGAGGAGCAATGTGTTCCCTACAAAAACAAAATAAATACTTTTTTAAAAAGTTTTTTATAGGAAAACAGTGGTGGCGTGGTAAGCCTGTCACCTTTAAATTATCAAAAAACATGTTAGTCTTTAGTGGAACTGCCACAAGCAAAGAGGATTCAGATTTATTATACAATGACTGAAACATTAATAGTCTTGTGAATTAAACAACCAGCCTGCTAATGATGGAGTTGTCCATTCCAGTCTGACGAAATCACCCCACGAGTGCTCCGATCTCCTGACCGTTGACTTTGACCTTAAGCACAGCCAGATGCAGACCCATCAAGGTCAGTAGCCTAGGAGGAGGAGTAAGGTTTTTGTGAAATCATAAATGCCCAGATCTCCTGACCTTTGACCTTGAGCGCATCCTGGATGCAGACCCACCTGAGGATCATGGAGAGTAAGTTTGGTGAGTATCGGGGCAACTGCCGAGGAGGAGTAGCGATTCCTGTGAAATGTGGACAGACAGACGGACGCCACGTCACCGCATTAGCTCCTTTTGGCTTCGCAGGAATGAGCTAATAAACTGCGGTAACACAGCACATGTTACACACTTTCATCTGCACTTGTAACCCTTTCAGGATCATTTGTTTGAGAAAATGGCTCACACACGTTTTCTCCTGCAATGATTTGAGTTTAAGCATCTGCACACATTAGGAACCAAAGATTGCTGAGTCTGATCAGCTGTAAACTCACTGAGGCTGCTGAGCTGGCGGATAATGGCGGACAGGGTGTTGTTGGTCACACATTCCAGCTCACTGCCAATTCCTGCGGGCACAGTCCCGTGGCACAGGTGCCGCGGCTCAGTATTTCTCTTGACCAGAGGCATGGCCCCTTCTCACATTTCTGTAGCTGCACCTGCTGGGTGACAGAGGACAGGGCTGACAGGTTACCAGCCTGCAGCGTAGATCAGTCAGCACATTAATCCAAACTCATCATCATCTGACATCAGTGTCTATGCTAGCTATAAGTCATGGGATGCATAAACCATAGTTTTAGTGTACCTAAGTAATTCTCTCATCAACAAACAATAATATCCATGGGATTAATAAAGTTCTATATTATTTATTGAAGGAAAGGTCCAGTGAGAGGCAACCTCACTTTTTTCAGGGACGCCCACTTCACACTCACACCAGGAAGCTGCCCAGTCCAAGCACAGACTGACCTGTGGCCACTGAGCAGCTCCACTGGAGCAGTTGGGGTTAAGGGCCTTGCTCAAGGGCACCACAGTGAGGTTAAGGAGTGTGGGGCAAACACTGCTATGTTATCTGTCCCACCCAGATCTGATGCTGCCAGTCCAGAGATCGAACCGGCAACTCTCTGCTCACCAGTCCACATCCCTACTGGGCCACCACTTTTTTGTATTGCATCTTATACAAGAGAAAAAACTAAAACGTTTTTTTTTGTTATAAATTATATAATATCTATGATCATTAAGTCCAGAATTTGTTTGCCTGTGAGCATAAATGTGAAAAGAGCTGGTTAGAGAGGCCGTTGGCATGGACTGGCAGCCATGTTTCTGTCAGTCTGCCCCGGGGCAGCTGTGGCTACAGCAGTAGCTTACCACTACCATTGTCTGTGGAGTAAATGAATAATGTATCCGTTGTAAAGCATCTTTGAGTGTCTATGAAAAGCGCTACATAAATCTGATGCATTATTATTAAGAAGGGTTCAATGTGTAATGGACAAACAAAATTGTAACAAAATCTGTAATTTCCCCATTGTGGGACTAATAAAGGTTTATCTTATCTTAAAATACAAACAAAACCAAAGACTCTTAGATTTGGTTTGGTGACCTTGGAGCGCTTGTCTTTAAATGTCCTTGTTTACCAAAGCGGTCCGCCTTTTATTTATTTAGCTTTTTGTTAAAATTCTGTTAAAACGGAAAATAAAACTACAGATAAAGAGTATCTGCAGTTCCCTTTACACACATTTAGTAGATGGAACAATGGCTGGATCAACCTAGACATGACCAATTTTATTAGAACTTAACACGACTTTTTCAAAATATACTTACACCATGAGAAATGATACAAAAAGTTTGAGAAAATCTGTCTCATAGTGGAACTTGAAATTTTGAGCAGTAATAATAAACAAAAATTAAACAAATCCAGGGACCAATTCCTTAATAACCTGTTATTAGATTATCAATCAGTGTATAAACAGAAACTTTTTCACCTGATTACATCCATGTGTCTGGATCTGTCTATTCTGATGTGATAAAATGATCACATTTATTTCTTTCTGTATTCATGGCATCATTGTACTTCTGGTAGGAGACAAAAAATGTTTGACTGACAAATAGCAAGAGCTTATTTCCCTCAAGCTGCATCTCAATTAAATTAGAATGCCATCGAAAAGTTGATTTATTTCAGTAATTCAATAAACAAAAACAACTCCTATATTCTATAGATTCATGACACAGTGATATTTTTCAAGTGTTTATTTCTTTTAATTTTGATGGTTATGGCTTATAGCTCATGAAAACCCAAAATTCAATTTCTCAAAAAATTAGAATATTATGTAAAATTAATTTTAAAAAAATGGATATTTCATATAAATGTTGGCCGACTGAAAAGTATCTCCACGTACCACTCAGTACTTGGTCAGGGCTCCTTTTACATGAATTACTGCATCAGTGCAGCGTGTCATGGAGGTGATCATCCTGTGGTTCTGCTGAGGTGTTATGGAGGTCCAGGTTGCTTTGATAGTGACCTTCAGCTCGTCTGCATTGTTGGGTCTGGTGTCTCTCATCTTCCTCTTGACAATCCTCCATAGAATCTCTATGGGGTTTAGGTCAGGAGGGTTTGCTGGCCAGTCACGTACATTGATACCATGGTCATGAAACCAGGTTTTGGTACTTTTGGCAGTGTGGGCAGGTGCCAAGTCCTGCTGGAAAACGAAACCAGCATCTCCATAAAGCTTGTCAGCAGAGGGAAGCATGAAGTGCTCTAAAATTTCCTGGTAGACGGCTACACTGACTTTGGACTTCATAAAGCACAGTGGATAAACACCAGCAGATGACATGGCTCCTCAAATCATCACTGACTGTGGAAACTTCACACTGGACCTCAAGCAACTTGGATTCTGTGCCTCTCCACTCTTTCTCCAGACTCTGGACCTTGATTTCCAAATGAAATGCAAAATTTACTTTCATCTGAAAAGAGGTCATCTCTCTATTCAGTGCATGTAAACACAACAAAATCGATTATTGCCATTATCTGTTTATTCCCAGTAATCGTTTTTTATTGTGACCATGTAACTGAGGTCATTCACACCCCTACAGGTTTCACTGTCATTGCCCACATGTGCATTGAAGTCCCCCAGTAGTACAATGGAGTCTCCAAGAGGAGCACTTCGTCTGGAAAACTGGAGAAGGACCGACTGAGAACACAAACTTTATTACAGAAAGCTATTCTGGTGGTACAGCAGTGTGTTGTTGGCAGGCCGAGCTGAGAGAGCGCTGTAACAAGAGCGTGAAGAGGCTGTAAGATGGCCGTCCCTCACATTATATGTGCTCGGCATGATGACATCACCCAACGGCCGCGTCACCACGCAGACGCCAACCAAACCTGTGGTTACCTTACACCACATTCATCCCCCCTTCCTTGGGAAAACAGAAGAACACACATATACGAATTGACCCTGCCCAGTTTGTTACAGCAAAGAATCCCAAAACTAGCTAGAGCCGGCGGGTAGACTACTGCCGAGCCCAGCGTGGATGAGTGGTTTATTATACCACTATTCGTTGGCAGCCGCACCCCTAACTAAACAGTCCTTTCATTGAGGAAGGCAGTTCAGTTGAAGGGGCCCTGAGGCAAGCTCGTGGTGGACACACCCCTGGAGGCACCGGCTGCAGGGGGCCTTGGTGCCATCCTGCCAGAGCCACAGCTCGCTCATCAGCAACGTCCCAGCCAGGATCCCAAACCAGCTGGGTCAGCTCTAATGCTGCATCTTGATCCAGGGCAGCTGCTCTTACTTTCCGCAAACAGCTGGCTTGCTGTCTAGAACCATCGGCCATCTGGACGGCAGCTGGTCTCAGCTGCATGGCGAGCTTCATGGGTGTCAGTGGTGGTGACGATGTTCAGGCCAACTGCGGGTCCAGTCTCTCGGTTCTGCAGACTCAAACCCAGTCCGTCACTGCGAGTGGCGCTCTGTTCAGCTGGATTCAGCGTTGTGGTTGTGATGGTGTGGCTCTCACGTCTGCTGCGGGGTGTCCACCAGGTTGTGGTGGTTCTGCTGCATCCTGTTGGGTCATGGATTCTTCATCCTGCGTCTCAGCAGTGGCTTCTGGAGGCTGATGCCAGTCGTGGATTCGGAAGACCGGTGGCTCTGTTGTGTTTTGTTTGGTCGCGGACTCATCTTGCAGCTCAGCGGCAGCTCATGGAGGCTGGTGCTGGACATGGACTTGGCAGCAGTCCGGCTTCTTCTCTTCCTTACTGGGTGCTGGTTGAGGTTGGGGTGATGTATCGCTGTCATCGGCTATGGGACACACACCGGGCCATCCTTAGTCACCGGAGTCCCCTTTCTCCACAAACTCTCTCTCCCGTGGTTCCATGGCAGCTACTTGAAGCTCATGCTGGGCGAGGATTGGCGGTAAGTCCGGTTTGTTCTCCCCCTCTCCTGGGAAGTCTGGTCGTGGTGATATGTTGCTGTTGCCATTGGTAGAACCTGCCCCAGGTTGTTGTGTCCCAGGGTTCCCTATAGACACGGGCTCCCTCTCCTGCAGCGGCTCCCTGAGGCTTATGCTGGGTGAAGAACTGAGGCGAGTCCGGCTGCTGCTCTCTCTCCGTGCTATGTTCACTCTCTGTGCTGTGCTCTTCAGCTAGCTTGTCATGGGTTAGCTCGTCTTCTAAGGGCCCGAGGGCACACGTGCTCACTAAGACTTGGAGCTTCGTAGCACAACGTTGAGTTGACTCACCCGCATGTTGTTCGCGGCGGAGGAAGGCAGTTCTTCAGGCTATAACGTTTGTCGTGTTGCAGTAATATTTCTCCATCACAGTCACACATTCGCTGAATGAGTCTGCTTGACCCAGAGTGTGGAGCACGCACTGTCCGTCTTTGCCTAGACTGAGAACCAGTGCGCTCTTAAACTTCTCATCATCATCGTCACTCAGGCCAACCGCGTTGACATAATTTTTAAACATGTCGAACCAGCGGCGCCACAACACCAGCGACTCACCTGGGGTCTCCAGAAACGGCTGCGGCAGCCACAAATATGCTTCCAGATGCACGTTTGTCTTCAGGAAAATGTTATGGCCTGAGTGCTGATTCCATGCGCGCTCGGGTTGTTCAGTATTTTCCCTGTTCTCCCATTTTATCTCGGGACTGGTGATGTGGCCTCCTCCGGGGCTTTTATTGTGACAGTGTCATGGCAGGACTTCCGGCTGTCAAAGCCGAGTCGGCGCTGTGACAGCTGTATGTCATTTCATTGATTACATTCCCCTTCTGTGATTGGTGTGCGTTCTGCATTTAAGGAAGCAGCTGAGGCTCCCTGCGCTGCGACCCACAATTCCGTGCACCGCCGTGTACGTGACTGGAGTCCCTTTCCCCAGCTCCAGTCTTTCCTGTGATCCATCTTCGATCGTCTTTTTGTAAGTGTTTATTGTTCAGCGCAGGCTCTGGCCTCGCTGCCCTTCTCAGTTTATCCTCATAGTTGGTGATCTTGTGCCTTAGTTTATGTTCGCGTTTTTGCCCCACGTGGCTGTTTATTTTGTCATCCTAGTTTTTTGTTAATAAACAAGCAAAATCATTGGTTGGTCTCTAGCGTCTCATTGATGCCCTGCAAGGGGCATCCATAACAGTAGGTCGCAGACAAACGAGACTCCGGCCACTGTGAGTTTGTTTTTTTGGGGCTTGTAGTTTTTTTTCCCCCTGTTTTTATGTGCCAGTGTGTTTCGGGAGATGGCATCGCCAAGAAAAGGTTATTCTTTGGACTTGGGCTACAAGCTAATTGTGTTTCTGATAGAGGTAGATGGTCTTCTCTCCAACACTCGTCGCAACGTCACTCCCCACAGCTCACGCTGGTACCTGGACCTCGCAGAGGCACAATTAAACGCAATCCTCGCCATGCCGATCACGCTGAGGTCAGGAAGAGGATGGCTGAAATTACGGCACTTCGGGAGAATATCCGGGTACTGGAGATGAGTTCCGGCAGGAAACCGAAGCCAGAGCCAATGGTGAGGCATCTCCACTCCTCGCCTCGGGATCAGGTTCCTGTCACCCATCCGGCCCAGGGGCCTACGTCACTGAAGGGCCGTTCCCATCTGCAGCGGAGGAAGAGGACAGCCGGGACCCCCCATGAAGAGACGCAGTGGGCAGCTGAGCTCATCCAGGGCCATGTGGCTGAAGCACGCTCTTCCTCTCATCCCAGCCAGATCCTGAAACATGTGGTGGCAGCAGTTAGACTGGTGGAGGTCAATCCTGAACTTCATCATTATCCTGAGTACACTGAGCTACCAGCCTCTGTGTCTGCGCAGCAGCGGCGCTTCCCAGACCTAACGCTAGCCTCGCCCTCTGCCGGAAGACGTCGCTACCCTGCCTGCCATCAGCCTCAGCGAGATCCCCGTTCAGATCCTGTTCCAGGTCGCCGTGAGAACTCTGCCTCCCAGCCAGCTGTTTCCCCTGCGTCGCAATGGAAGGGACAGTCAGCAGCCTCAGCCTCCGAGTCATCCGTTCCCGCTGTTCCGTCAGCTCCTCGTCCCTGGACTGACTCAGCTGCCCCTCCCTCCTCCTCGGCGCTCTCTCCAGCTGCTGTGAGTTCAGCCAGTCCTGCCCCGGCTGTGCCCGTTGCCGATCCCGTGCGAGCGGCTCCTGCTCGTCCTCCCGGGGGGCCCTCCGCCACCATCCATAGGGGAGAGGGGAAGACCAAGCCCACTGCTGCAGTCACCATCGGTCCTCAGGAGAACAGACAAGTGCTGTTTCATTCTCATACTCCATATAATGAATTGCCTTGTCTGACTCCTGGGGGTGGAGCTCAGGGTTCACAGTCTCCTGAGCTCCCTCCACCTGCTGCAGCCATAAACATTGAACCTGCAACCTCTGTGTCTCCTTCTCCTCTCTCTGAGCATCCCCTGGTGCGAGGAGTAGAACGTGGGACGAAGGAGGAGCCTGGAGAGCCTGATGCCAGCCCCGCAGCAGCGTCACAGGCAGCGGAGGAGGTCGGACTGCCGTTCAGAGCCTGTGCCAGTGATTAAGCATCCCCAGGTCTCCGTGGAGGAGCAGTCGGACCCAGCAGGTCACAGATCCCCTGCCACCATGCCGTGCGGGCTGTCGCCATGGGCTTCAGCGTCGGGGGATTCCCAGACTGTGACGACCATCATGCCAGCTGTGGAGGCTGCTGCAGCCGAGCCAGAGCCTGGAATGGACCTCCAGATCATCGAGCCTGGATTGACAGAGTCCTGGACGGCGGTAGAGCCCGAGATCAGGGAAGTGTTCTATTTTGTCTTTCTATTTTCCGTTCTAGAGCATTCTTGCCTGTCTCTCGGGGAAATGAGCCGGGTGCAGCTGACCACTGCATCTGAGCTCGTCTTGCCGGGCTCTGCCGCTGCCGCTGCTGGTGATCCTGATCCTGGTTCCTTTTGTTTCTCTGAGCCTTCTCCCAGGGTCACCGGAGATGAGTCAGCTCTGGTCATTGGCGTAGAAGCTCCAGGTTCATGCTCGGAGGTCATCCCTGGTGGGCCCAATCGAGGTCCGACGAGGGTGCTGCACTGGTCCAATCAGGGCCCATCGAGGGTGCTGCGACGGTCTGATCTGGGCCCATCGAGGGTGCTGCGGCAGTCCAATTGGGGCCTATCGAGGGTGCTGCGCCGGTCCAATCGTGGCCCATCGAGGGTGCTGCGCCAGTCCAATCGGGTCTCGTTGAGGGTACAGCGCTGATTTGGACTGAGGTCGGTGAAGGAGCTGCTGATCCTCTGCCGTCTGATGCCGGACTGGTCCCTCATCTTTCCCCCTATCTTCCTCCACCGGGTGCCACTGGGGCCCCCCATTTTCGGCTCGGCTTCCCCTCGCTGTCCCTCTCGGTAGGGAGGCAGCCTCCGAATTTCCCCCTCTGGTCCTGGTGGTCTGAGGATGCGGGACAGCCACCTGAAGAATCGTCTTGTTGGGTCGGTGACCTGGTTCAGCCGCCCGAGAAACTGTTTCGTTGGTTCTGCGTTCGGGGTCAGCTGCCTGATGAACTGCTTTGTTGTTTCGGCAACCTGGTTCGACCACCCAAGAAACTGTCTCGCGGGTTCTGCATCCTGGGTCGGCCGCCCGAGGGACTGCCTTGTTGGCTTGGTGACCTGGTCCGGCCGCCTGAGATACTGTTTCCCCCGGTCTGGGATTTTGGTATGCCACCTGAACTGTTCTTTTCCCCTTATGGTAGGGGGATTCAAGATGCGGGTCGGTCTCCGAACTGTTTTTGTGTCCCCGTTCGCAGCCGTCTACCTTCTGGTGCCCTTGTTGTTGTATGTTTTGGGTTTTTTTGTGTTTGATTCATGTATTCTGAAGGACTCTTGGTTCGTTGCCCGAGTTTTGGTGTTATATTTGGTTTGGGGTGGAATTTGAGCTTCACTTTTTTTTTTCTCCCCCTGGTTTCTGAGGGTTTTTTTTTTTTTGTTTGTTTTTCTTTTTAGGATTACTTCATGTCAACTCTACATGCAGTTAACAGCTAAGTTGATCATGTTCTTTGTGGGAATTTGTTCTAAAAATTACTAGAGGTCAACAGGAGCCATTCTGAACATTTTTGTCCCAGAAGATTGTGCATGGTCGAGTCGTAAATTAATATGAACTGGTAGCTATAAGTATAACTGCCCTGTCATACTGCATATAGTAGAGTCAGCGTGAACTGCCTTTTTTTTTTCTTTACCTGAGTTATAGTGGTGGACTATGCCTTTACTTTTTGTCTGCACTTGTGTATCCTTTCGTTGAGTTGAAGTTGAGTTGAAGTGTTGGTGTGGCACTTATGTGTATTGTAGTATACCTGTATTTTGGTTTTCTTGTGCTTTCTTACCAGGCAGTATATTACATATATTGTTTTTTTGTTTATCCGTTCCGTGGTGTTTGAGCATTTTCTAGGTGAAGTGTACCCATATTTTTGATTGAAGGTGAGGTGTACCTGTATTTTTTGCTTTCCCTATTCGGTGTACCGAGCCGTACTATGCATATATTTTTGTTGCTATTCTGTATTTCCCCGCGTTTTCTTCTGATCGTAGTGTATCAACTAGGGATGGGCATTCGGTGAAATTTTCTTCACCGATCGTCGGGAGAATTAATGATTAATAATCGGTTAATCATTAACATTTTTAGGTAGGTAACAAGGCAGGTAGACTACATTTGAACATCAGGTATCAACACGGAGAGCCGCACAACATGTCGTGTTGCCATCGTGTTGGCTCGGCTCGGGAATCTCGCAAGCTGATTGGCCGAGACGTTTCACCCCGCAAGCTGATTGGCCGAGACGTTTTACCCAGAACCGACCGCGAAAAGTGAAAAACCGCGAAGTAGCGTCACCCCCCTTTGTGGAATTCCAGGCTGATCTCGTTAGTTTTTTGATACATAAAATAATGTATAAATAATATAAATAATACGTACGTTCATTCTCTCACTCTCTCTCTCTCGGGAGAGAGAGAGAGCGAGAGAATGAAAAGAATCTCGCGAGAGTGCATCTCTCGCGAGATTCCCGAGCCGAGTCAACACGAGAACAAAATCTAGAGTCGGGAGCGATCTCTTGGGGGGAGATGCTGGCCAGCGAATCAGAGGTGGATTTTGAGTTGTGCGGGCTCTCCGTGTTGATACGTGATGTTCTAATGTATTTTTTCTCAATTTTGAATTTTTGATGAATATTTTTGAAAAATCCGCGATGCACTGAGGGTGCGAAAGGTGAAGCGCGAAGTAGCGAGGGATCACTGTATTTCTTTTTTTTTTCCACAATATCTTTATTGAACCTTTTTTTTTTTTTTAACAAACATGATACAAACAATCAAACACTAACACTAAAGTACTACAAAAAAAAAAAAAATGCCCTAAAAACACCAACAACCACCAACAAAATCAAGTCTTCAACAATGCTCCTCTGTTTAGTCTAGACAATCCAATACATTAGTATACATATTATGTTCACCAGTTTGGAATTTACAAGGTCCACACACATCATTCACCTTCTTCTTCAAGAGTTATGTTTAAATTTTTTACATAATCAATAAAAGGTCTCCATATATTCTCAAACACAATTTCCTTTGATTTCAGTATATATGTTATTCTTTCTAATGGAAGGTTTGTTAACATCTGTCTTAACCACTGAGTCACATCTGGTCTATGAGTCTTTTTCCATAATAGTGCAATACATTTTTTGGCATTAAGCAAACTGAGGTCTATGAATGTTCTTTCACTTTTATTAAAATTATGCTTTTCTGGGTACAGACCCAACAAAAACAGTTTAGGATTCAATATGATTTGTTTTGAGATTATTTTTTCAATTGTTACCCTCACCTCTTCCCAAAACATTCTTATTAATCTACATTCCCATAAACAATGAAATAGGGTTCCTTTACTTTCCATGCATTTTGTGCATGTATCTGGTATATTTTTGTTATATCTATTTAACTCCTCCGGTGTAACATACATCCGCATTAACCATTTGAAATGTATCAATTTAAGGCGTGCATTTATTGATTTGGTTTGAGCTTCTGTACAAGCCAATTCCCATTGTTCCTCTGAAATTTCAGTTTGCAGATCTTCTTTCCAGTAGTTTAATCTTTTCAGTGAATGTTCACTTGAAGATAGTGTCAATGAGTTATAAAACTCTGAAATAATACCCTTTCTTTTACTATCTTTCATCATCATTTTTTCCAAGGATGAATAAATAGGTCGAGTGAGAGCTTTATTTTGATTTGATCGAATAAAGTTTCTAAGTTGAAGATATTTAAAAAAATGTGTTCTATTGAGATTAAATTTGATCCTCAGCTCTTCAAAAGACATTATGTTATCTGCACATGGCAAATATAAATCCTGAATCTTTTGAATCCCTTTTAAATTCCATACTTTAAATACAGCGTCCGCTCTCCCTGGTTTAAAATATTGATTACCCCATATTGGACTAAATTGTGACAATAACTGTGGTTCTTTTAAATAGTTTTTAGCTTCACACCATATTTTGATCATATGCTTTACAAATGGATTTTTAACTTGTTTTTGTAATTTTTTTTGCCGAATCTGAGTATATGAATATGGGAAGAGGTAAAGGTAAATTGTATGATTCCATTTCAGTCCAGTGAGGGAGATCATTTGATGAAAAATAATATGTCATAGACCTCAGTTGTGCCGACCAATAATACAACATAAAATTTGGACATTTCAGACCTCCACGATCAAATGGTAAATATAATAAAGACAAACGTAATCTAGCCCTCCTGTTGTTCCATATAAATTCCACTAACTTTTTTTTTATTCTTGAGAATAGATCTAAAGGTGGTGATAAGGGAATGTATTGAAATAAATAAAGTATTTTAGGTAAAATATTACTTTTAAGTATATTAATTCTCCCGATCATCGACATTGGTAGTGACATCCATCTCTGAGTTAACTCACTGATATCTGACATTAAGGCTTCATAGTTGACACTGGCGACTGATTCTAGCTTAGGCACAATTTGGATTCCTAAATATTTAAACTGATTTACAACATTGAATTGATTTACCTCAGGGGCTGGGTAATTTCTCTGGGTCTCATTTAGCATTAATATTGAAGATTTAGTTTTATTTATTTTATATCCTGATATTTCCCCAAAATTCTTTATTAAATTCAACAAGGTTGGAATTGATTTTTTTAGATTCGACATAAACAAAATTATGTCATCGGCGTACAGGGAGATTTTATGTTCTGTTGGTCCAACTTTAATTCCATATATTTGTGAATGTAAACGTATCGCTATCGCTAAAGGTTCAATTGCCATAGTAAACAGTAAAGGTGAAAGTGGACAGCCTTGTCGACATCCTCTATTGATTTTTATTGGTTTTGAAATATTGTTATTTGTTAGGATTTCTGCTGTAGCATTATTGTATATTATTTGAACCCATTTTATGAAATTATTTCCAAGTCCAAACCTTTGTAGGACTTCAAAAAGAAAGGGCCATTCAACTCTATCAAAGGCCTTTTCGGCGTCCAGTGATAGGAGAGCTGTATCCGGTGCTTCTTTATTAAAATAAATAATATTAAATAGTCTTCTTACATTATGGAAGCCTTGTCTACCCTTTATAAAGCCATTCTGATCTCGATTAATAATATTTGGTAAAATTTCTTGTATTCGTCTTGCTAAAATTTTACAGATTATCTTAAGGTCGGCGTTTAATAGGCTTATTGGTCTCATATTTTCACATTTGTTAGAGGGTTTACCTGGTTTTGGCAGCAGTATAATTAAGGCATTATTTATGTATGATGGTAAATTATTATTTTGAAATGCTTCTAAAACCATTTCCAAAAAAGGTTTTATTAATTTATTCTTAAATTTTTTATAAAGGTCAACTGGAAGACCATCTGGTCCTGCACTTTTTCCTGATTTCATGTTATCAATGGCTAGTCCAACTTCTTCTTGACTAATTTTAGACTCCAATATCTCCCTGTTTTTATTTGGAATACACGGTATAGATAGTTCGTTCAAAAACCCATTTAGTTTTGTTAAATCAGATTCATTTTTGGTATCATATAATTTTTCATAGTAATCTCTAAAGGCTCTGTTAATTTCTAAAGGATCTATAACTACCTGTCCGTTACTTATAATACTGGTAATTGGTGTTTTAATTTCTAATTGTTTAATCTGCCATGCTAATAATTTTCCTGATTTTTCACCTTGTTCATAAAAAGATTGTTTCAATCTTAGAAGACTCGAGGCAGCTCTATTCGCTGATTTTTTGTCGTATTCAGCTCTCAAAATCAGTAATTCATTCTCCAACCACTGTATTTCTTTTTACTTTTTTCTTTTGTATGCTGCATTGCAGGGATTGCAGTACACCTGGTCATTTTTTAAATTAAAATGGTCCCACGCAACACTTCGCCGCAACCTCTTAATGATTTGGCGATTGCCCTACGGAAGCTCGCATGTATCAACTGAGGCACACCAGGGTACGGCGATGGTGTAATGTTGCCCCCTGGTGCCCAAATTTTGCCAGTGGCACAGTTAAATGCATTGCATTGTTTTGAGGACGGCCGTGCACTAGGCCTAATAACCTACATTCGGATTGTTTAAAAAAAAAAAAACGGTTTGTCGACGAAAATGAACTTCCTCAGTGAAATTCTTAATGATCAATTATCGGTTAATCGGTTAATTATGCCCATCCCTAGTATCAACACTTTTGTTTTTCGGGAAATGTACCCGTATTTTGGTTTTCTTGTGTTTTCTTACCGGGCAGTGCGTTACATATATTTTATGTTCCAATAGGTTTGACTATTCCTCTGAAGTGTTGACTGGTTTTGGTCACCCCTGGGTTTAGCTACGTCATTCTTGGTTTATCCATGTTACCCATTCCTTGTTTTTTTTTTTCTCCCCCCCCCCCCCCCCCCAGTGGGTCCCTGTAGTTATGCCTTTTCTTTTTGTTTTGGTTCTCTCCCTCCTGGCCTGTTTCCCCCTCCACCCTCCCTGGGTCGGTCCTGGTGGCCTTCTGGTTGGGGGGCCGTGGATGTTAGGTCTACGCCTGGAATGCGCCTTTTGAGCGGGGGGTACTGTTATGGCCTGAGCGCTGATTCCATCCATGCTCGGGTTGTTCAGTATTTTCCCTGTTCTCCCATTTTATCTTGGGACTGGCGATGTGGCCTCCTCCAGGGCTTTTATTGTGACAGCGTCACAGCGGGACTTCTGGCTGTCAAAGCAGAGTTGGCGCTGTGACAGCTGTATGTTATTTCATTAATTACATTCCCCTTCTGTGATTGGTGTGCGTTCTGCACTTAAGGGAGCAGCTGAGGCTCACTCCTCGCTGCGACCTACAATTCCATGCACCGCCGTTTACATGACTGGAGTCCCTTTCCCCAGCTCCAGTCTTTCCTGTGATCCATCTTTGATCGTCTTCTTGTAAGTGTTTATTGTTCAGCGCAGGCTCTGGCCTCGCTGCCCTTCTCAGTTTATCCTCGTAGTCGGTTATCTTGTGCCTTAGTTTATGTTCGTGTTTTTTTAGCCCCACGTGGCTGTTTATTTTGTCATCGTAGTCTTTTGTTAATAAACAAGCAAACTCACTGGTTGGTCTCTAGTGCCTCATTGATGCCCTGCAAGGGGCATCCATAACAGAAAAATGCCATGTTGTCCTCCAGAAGACCTATGTTTCTCCTCGTCGCCATTTGTTATGTCTGGAAAAACTGGAGAAGGACCGATAGAGAGTGGTGTCTGCTGAGAACACAAACTTTATTACACAGAGCTATTCTGGTGGTACAGCAGTGTGTTGTTGGGTGGCTGAGTTAAGAGAGCACTGTAACAAGAGCGTACAGAGGCCGTAAGATGGCCGTGCCTTACATTATAATGTGCTCGGCCTGATGATGTCACCGAATGGCCACGTCACCACGCAGATGCCAACCAAACCTGTGGTTACCTTTCACCACACACTTTCCAGCACAACAGTCAGAGGCTTCATAAAGGATGGACATTCTGAACCATCATTTGGTGTATAGGCACAAATGATGGTGGGGACCTGCTTTCCAACCCAAAGGCACAAGCGAACAGTCCTTTTGTCCCACCAGGGAGAACTCAAATATAGAGGCAGCAAGATGGGAAGATACAAGAATACCCACCACTGCTCACCGCCTCTCGCCTGGGGCAACTCCAGAGTAGGAGAAGCTCCAGCCTCTCTCCAGGAGACTGGTTCCAGAACAGAAGCTGTGAGCTAGACTGTATCTAGCTGGTTTCTCTCAACCTTGTGCACCAACTCAAGCTCCTTCACTTCTGGAGACATTCCATGTCCCAAAAACCAGGATCAGACCACCCAGGATTAAACTGCTGAGGTCTCTGCCTTCGACTGCCACCTGATCCACATAGTACTGAAGCCCCCTGATTCTGTGGTTTAACCAGAATTTACAAAGTAGGTAGGCACAGAGAAAATCATTTGGGCAAAGCCCATGGACAACAGGTAACCCCACCAGGCAGGGTACACTGAACCTTTGATTTTACATCCATCAGTCTTTTGGATCACTCTTAGTCTGGCCCTTCACCCAGGACCTGTATGCCTCAGGAGACCCTATCAGGGACACATTTTCCCCAAAAAACATAGCTCCTGGGATCACTAGGTCACCCCCACCCCACCACCACCATCACTATAAGCTGGCGATCCCACAATTACACAAAATATGAGTAATCTGATTAATTATTTTAGATATAAAACACAGAAATGTGAAAAACAAGGTATGACCAAAAAACACAATCAAATACCAGCAGCTCTGTAATACCCTTACAAAACAAGTGGTCTGCCCTACCATAGATCTAAGTTGCTCCCTCAGTTCAACGTGGCTCTATTTTCCCGTCAGCATGGGAGGAGGAGCCATTCAAGTCCAGTCCCAGGTGGGCCCCCAGATGAAGGAGTGGTGCCCAGCTGCAGGCTGAGGAGCATCTGATGGTGACAGTCATCTCACTGAAAATAAATCTGAGCTCCAAATCACAGCTTGAGTCATGAGGGGATTTAGCTGTAGATTAACTCATGTCATCCAATCACGGGCGCTGATGGCTGCCCTTTGACATCCACTGTTTTATTTTAGAGGGTATTAGTCCTGTTTATGGGCTTCCTGTCAGTTCTTGCCTTCTATGAACGGGATATGAATATGGCAAACTATATACAGTACATTTAAAATTAGGGTTGAATGAAATGATATATGTCCTGCATGCACAGCGGGTATGATTCATGTGTCTATATGGTTCACCATCTATTCATCTATGATGTAGACAGGCATGTTTTTTGTAGTTTTTACTTTCCACGGGTAATCCCTGTGTCTATTATGCTGTGTGTGTTTCTGTCGTTTTGGTTGTCTACTGTCATGCTGCTGTTACACTGGAATTTCCCAGTTTGGGATCAATAAAGTACATCTATCTCTCTGTCTGTCTGTCTTTCTTCTCAGTTTTGTATTATTGCTTACTATCTCCTAATAAATAAATTGATTTTTAAGGTTGTTTTTTTTTTTCAAATGGGCAGTTAACTGACTAATTGACCATACAGTTTTTTATTTTAACAGCCCACCCTTCACTTATGAATATTGTGCATATTCGAGTCTTGTCTGTGCTGATGTAGGTCTGAGGTGTGTAATAAAATCTCTGTGGGGAAGACCCAGATTAAATGTGAAATAAACTCAAAATTTACATCACACACACTTGTGTATGCTCTCTCTCTCTCTCTCTCTCTCTCTCTCTCTCTCTCTCTCTCTATATATATATATATATATATATATATATATATATATATACTGTGTATATATATATATATATTCTGTCACAGATGATATAATCTGGACTGTGGGAGGCAGTTGTGTAACCCAGATATGGGGGCTTAAATCTTCATAACTAGTACACCGTGAAATTATGACTCGGTTATTATTACACGAGAACTGATTGTTCAGAGACATTGTCTAATCCAGTGATCTGAATATAATCTGAAGGGTTTAAAGTGAAGCCTTAAAAAAAATTAAATAGGAATATCTCATAGAGCACACTTGAAACAATATTGAAATTGTGAGATTTTGAAAGAAGGAAGAGAGAAAGGAGGACTAGTCCCCAAAGAAGTGCAGCGCCATGATGCCTGCACCCCAGGACCAGCAGTTTCTGTCCAACTCAGCTGCAGCTCTGAGGCTCATCTGATGACTGACAGGGATGTTGTGAGTTTTTAGTTCCTGATGCTTGTCTGGTGTTTACAGCCATTCATTAGTGTTGAATCTGCTTTATAATTTGTAATAAAAGTAAAGATTAATAGTGACCGTTAAGTTGCTGTGTTTTTGTTATTGATCGTGTGACAACTTACCCCACATCATGTGACAATTACCCGTTAATGGGGCAAGTTGTCACAAGTCCACTTAGTGTATTTAACTGTCTACAGCTCTGAACTAAAATATGAAGATGTGATGAAGACAAAACATGTACCTCAGACTCATATCTTTCATTTGGTTTCACATTTATACTATAATGTAAGAAAGCATGAAAAGTGTGACAGCATGCCTCCTTTACTTGTGTAGGAGCATCACAGGGTCAGACATGCTCCTACATTTTGGTATGACGGGGCCTTAACTTTCTGGGGACCTCCTTTCTTTGGCCTCCAGTGGCCCATTTTTAGTCAGACTAGAACAGTAACTAGCTGTGCTTTTTCTGTCACTTACATCGGAGATCCAATCAGCATCAAGTTTAAATATCCGTCACTTTTTCTGTAGTACATCTTATGCCATACAGGGCGCACAAGCCAGTGTACTGCTAGTGATGGTCCCAAGTCCGGGTAAATGGGGAGGGTTGAGTCAGGAAGGGCATCCGGTGTAAAACCTTTGCCAAATCAAACATGTGGATCATGACAAATGAGACTTTCATACCGGACTGGTCGAGGCCCGGATTAACAATGACCGCCACTGGTGCTGTTAACTGACAGGGTGCTGGTGGAAATTGGGCTACTGTTGGTTGAAGATCGAGGAGGAGGAGGGGGGAAGGCATGCTAGGAGAGAGAGAGAGAGAAAAGGAAAGGTAGAAGTGTGGAGGTGAGAGTAGGGACATTGAATGTAGGGACTATAACTGGTAAAGGCAGAGAATTGGCTGATATGATGGAGAGAAGAAAGGTAGCTATACTGTGTTCAAGAAACCAGATGGAAGGGAAACACTGGAGGTGGATTTAAACTGTTCTATCACGGTGTAGATAGGAAGAGAAATGGAGTAGGAGTAATCTTGAAGGAAGAATATGTGAAGAGTGTTCAGGAGGTAAAGAGGGAGTCAGAATCATGAGTTTGAAACTAGAAGTCAAAGGTGTGATGTTGAATGTTGTCAGTGCGTATGCCCCACAAGCTGGATGTCAGGTAAAAGAGAAGGAAGAATTGGATGAAGTGGTAGAGAGTGTTCCTAGGGGGGAGAGATTGGCGACTGGAGCAGACTTTAATGGACATGTAGCTGAAGGGAACTGAGGTGAGGAGGAGGTCCTGGGTAGGTATGGTCTTAAGGGCAGAAATGTGGGAAGAACAGATGGTTGTGGATTTTGCTAAAAGGATGGAAATCTCTGTGGTGAACACATACTTCAAGAAGAGAGAGGAACATAAGGTGACTTACAAGAGTGGAGGAAGGTGCACACAGGTGGACTACATCTTATGTAGAAGGAGAAATCTGAATGAGATAGGAGACTACAAGGTGGTGTCAGGGGAGAATGTAGCTAGACAGCATTGGATGGTAGTCTGGAGGATGACTTGGTAAAGCAAGAAGAGGAAGAGAGTGAAGGCAGAGCCAAAGATTAAATGGGGGAAGTTACAGAAGGAAGAAGGTCAAAAAGAGTTCAGGAAGGAGTTGATACATGCTCTGGGTGGTAGGGAAGAAGTACCAGATGACTGAGAAAGTACAGCAAAAATACTGAGGGAAATGGGTAGAAAGGTATGTGGTGTATCCAGTGGTCAGAGGAAGGAAGACAAGGAGACTTGGTGGTGGAATGAGGAGGTACAGGAAAGTATTCAAAGGAAGAGGTTAGCAATGAACAAGTGGGATAGTCAGAGAGATCAAGAAAGTAGACAGGAGTATTTGGAATCTAGGCGCATGGCAAAGAGCAGTGGCGTAGCCAGGAATTTATGAAAGGGGGGGGTAAACTCCAACCACTACCACCATTCTGAACGCCCAGGGTGTTTGCCCAGGGTGAAGCTTTAGTTTTAGCCCCGTCAACTACAGATTTCTTAACATTTTCAATGCAAGCTACTGAAAACCTGCTCTTTATTTTTTACATTTTTCTTTTCTTTTTTCTCCCTTTTTTCTTCTCTTTTTTTTTAGGGGGGTGGGGCTGCAGCCCCCTCAGCCCCCCCCTTCCCGACTATGCACCTGAAGAGAGAGGTGACAAAGGAAAAGGCATATAGTGAGTTGTATGAGAGTCTGGACACTAAGGAAGGAGAAAAGGACTTGTATCGATTGGCTAGACAGAGAGATTGAGCAGGAAAGGATGTACAGCAAGTTAGGTTGATTAAGGACAGAAATGGTAATCTACTAACAAATGATGAGTGTGTTTAGAAGGTGGAAGGAGTACTTTGAGGAGCTGATGAATAAAGAAAATGAGAGAGAGGAGGATAGATGGATGAAGAAAAGATGGTGAACAAGGAAGTCCCGAGGATTAGCAAGACGTACCAATTAATTTACCAATTAATTCATTAAAAATCGTTCAATGTGATTTTCTGGATTTTTTTTTTCCTCATTTTGTCTCTCGTAGTTGAGGTATACCTATGATGAAAATTGGAGACCTCTCTCATCTTTTAAGTGGGAGAACTTGCACAATTGGTGGCTGACTAAATACTTTTTTACCCCACTGTACATGTGGAGGTATGGCGATGTTT
This sequence comes from Pholidichthys leucotaenia, assembly GCA_020510985.1. Classification (NCBI taxonomy): domain Eukaryota; kingdom Metazoa; phylum Chordata; class Actinopteri; order Cichliformes; family Pholidichthyidae; genus Pholidichthys; species Pholidichthys leucotaenia. The sequence continues at coordinate 15,108,644 of CM035844.1, forward strand.
AGGAGAGATGGCAGTGGACTTTTTAACCAGATTGTTTAACACAATCCTGGAGAGTGAGAGAATGCCTGAGGAGTGGAGAAGAAGTGTTTTGGTCCCAATTTTCAAGAACAAAGGTGATGCTCAGAGCTGTAGTAACTACAGAGGCATAAAGTTGATCAGCCACACTATGAAGATATGGGAAAGAGTTGTTGAAGCCAGGTTAAGAGGAGAGGTGACAATCAGTGAGCAGCAGTACGGTTTCATCCCATGAAAGAATATTACAGATGCAGTGTTTGCTTTTGAGTGTTGATGGAGAAGTATAGAGAAGGTCAGAAGGAGTTTCACTGTGTCTTTGTGGATTTAGAGAAAGCAGATGATAGGGTGCCAAGAGAGGAAGTGTGGTACTGTATGAGAAAGTCAGGAGTGGCAGAGAAGTATGTGAAGGAGGTGCAGGACATGTATGAGGACAGTGAGACAGTGGTGAGGTGTGCTGTAGGAGTGACAGATGGATTCAAGGTGGGGGTAGGGTTACATCAGGGATCGGCTCTGAGCCCCTTCTTGTTTGCCATGGTGATGGACAGGCTAAAAGACGAGGTCAGGCAGGAGTCTCCGTGGACCATGATGTTTGCAGACAACATTGTGATCTGTAGTGAGAATAGGGAACAGGTGGAAGAGAACCTGGAGAGGTGGCGGTATGCTCTGGAGAGAAGAGGAATGAAAGTCAGTAGAAGCAAGACAGAATACATGAGTGTGAATGAGAGGGAGGCAGGTGCAACAGTGAAGATGGAAGGAGTAGCGGTAGTGAAAGTAGATGAGTTTAAATACCTGGGGTCAACCATCCAAAGCAATGGAAAATGCACAGGAGAAGTGAAGAAGAGAGTGCAGGCAGGGTGGAGATGAGAGTGTCAGGGGTGATTTGTGACAGAAGGGTAGCAGCAAGAGTGAAAGGGAAGATTTACAAGATGGTAGTGAGACCTGCTATGATGTATGGTTTGGAGACGGTGGCGCTGACAAAAAGACAGGAGGTGGTTCTGGAGGTAGCAGAGTTGAAGATGCTAAGGTTATCATTGGGAGTGACTAGGAGGGACAGGATTAGAAATGAGTATATCAGAGGGACAGCTCAGGTTGAGCGGTTTGGAGACAAAGTAAGAGAGGCAAGGCTGAGATGGTTTGGACATGTGCAGAGGAGGGATAGTGGACATACTGGACAAAGGATGTTGAAGATGGAGCTGCCAGGCAGGAGGAAAAGAAGATGACCACAAAGAAGATTTGTCGATGTAGTGAAGGAGGACATGGAGAGAGTTGGTGTTCCAGAGGAAGATGAAGGGATAGGATGAGATGGAGGCAGATGATCCACTGTGGAGACCCCTGAAGGGAGCAGCCAGAAGAAGAAGAAGAACAAGATTTCATGCTCAGCAGTGCCCTTTACCTATCAAAATACATGCTGATCTGTGACCCTGTGATGCTCTGCTGGTTCAGAAAGATTGTGTGAAAGTTTAGTCATCACATAACTCAGGTCTGATCTGGTCCATTTTACCAGATACTTTAAACTTCTCACACCTCTTGGTATCTTTTTACATCAATCCGTCCACTTTCTTCATCAGACTTTTGTACCAGTCCTCTGTGATCAGGAAAGCCATCCTGACCACAGGGGACCCCATCTCACCCCCTTCATCACTCTTTTCAGTTACTGCCATCAGGCAGACGATATAAACTTCCTTTGGCCCACAAAAACATTGACAAGAAATCATTTATTCTCTCTGTAATAACCATCCTGAGCAAAATCGAATAGTTATCATACTGCACATTGATTTTTTTTTAACCATGTTTACTTTTTAATTGTTTTTATCTTGTGAGTTTGAACATCTTTGAGAGTGCTGAATGTGTTATATTGTTGTAGCTGTGTCAAAGATTTTCTGTCACCAACTGGGACAGACAATAAAGTTATCTATTGATTGATCGACTGACCAACTTACTTACAGGTACATCTCAAAAAATTAGAATATCATGAAAAAGTCCAATATTTTCTGTCACTCATTTCAGAAAGTGAAACCCATATATTATATAGATTCATTACACAGAGAGCAATCTATTTCAAGTGTTTATTTATTTTTAATTTTGATGATTATGGCTTACAGCCCATGAAAACCCCAAATTCAGTTTCTAAAAAAATGACAATATTACATAAAATTAATTTTAAAAAATATTTTTTTAATGGAAATATTGGTCGACTGAAAAGTATGTCCATGTACCACTCAGTACTTGGTCGGGGATCGTTTTGGATTAATTACTGTAGTGGTGTTGGTCCACTTTGTTTTATCAAGACCAAAGTCAGCGCAGTCGTCTACCAGGAAATTTTAGAGCACTTCATGCTTCCCTCTCCTGACAAGCTTTATGGAGAAGCTGATTCCATTTTCCAGCAGGACTTGGTACCCCTCCCCCACCACCACCACCACCACCACCACCACCACACACACACACTGCCAAAAGTATCAAAACCTGGTTTAATGACCATGGCATCACTGTGTTTAATTGGCCAGCAAACTCTCCTGACCTAAAGCCCATAGAGAATCTATGGAGGATTGTCAAGAGGAAGATGAGAGACACCAGACCCAACAATGCAGATGAGCTGAAGGTCACTATCAAAGCAACCTGGACCTTCATAACACCTCAGCAGTGCCACAGGCTGATCACCTCCATGACACGCTGCACTGATGCAGTAATTCATGTCCAAGGAGCCCCGACCAAATATTGAGTGGTACGTGGGCATACTTTTCTGTCGGCCAACATTTCTATTAAAAAACTATTTTTAAAATTAATTTTATGTAATATTCTAATTTTTTGAGAAACTGAATTTGGGGTTTTCATGGGCTGTAAACCATAATCATCAAAATTAAAATAAATAAACACTTGAAACAGATCACTCTCTGTGTAATGAATCTATATAATTTATGGGTTTCACTTTCTGAAATGAGTGACAAAAAATATTGAACTTTTTCATGATATTCTAATTTTTTTGAGATGTACCTGTACATGCATACATGGGGTTGACCTGGGTCTGCAGTCTGGCATAGCAAACTTCCAGGATCCTTGTTGCACCCCCCACACACACCAGTGACGTGCAGTGGCGTTGTGGGTGGGGCACCGACTCTTTCAAAGTCAGATTTAAAGATAAAAATATTGTTGAAATGATTGGAATCATTCAGAAATTACATTTAGACCTACAAGACAAATTAGAAGACAAATAATATATTTATATTTTTTTATTTATTTCTTTATGATAACATTTGAGGCAGCCTCCCCTGCCTCCCCTGACCACACGTCACTGATACTGACACACACACTCATATCAAGTCTTTTTAGCTTTTCTCAACACTTGATTTTGTGTTTTACTGTCAGAATTTTCTTCACATCGTTCAGCACCATTTCCTTTCTTGAAACTACCATCACATCATCAGCCCATATCAACAGTATTACAATTTTGCCACAGTTTGACTTGGTACAGTTGTGCTCATAAGTTTACACACCCTGGTCGAACATGAATGATAATACAAAAACTTTTCTTTCACTCATAGTTAGTGGTTGGGTGAAGTCATTTATTATCAAACAATTGTGTTTGTGCTTTTAAAATCATAATGACAACAGAAACTACCCAAATGACCCTGATCAAAAGTTTATACACCCTAGTTCTTAATACCGTCTATTGCCACCTTTAACATCAATGACAGCTTGAAGTCTTCTGTGTAGTTGTGGATGAGACTTTATTTTCTCAGAAGGTAAAGCTGCCCATTCTTCTTGGCAAAAAGCCTCCAGTTCCTGTAAACTCTTGGTCTGTCTTTCATGAACTGCACGTCTGAGCTCTCCCCAGAGTGGCTCAATGATACTGAGGTCAGGAGACCGAGATGGCCGCTCCAGAACCTTCGCTTTTTTCTGCTGTAGCCAATGACAGCTTGACTTGGCGTTGTGTTTTGGATCATTGTCATGTTGGAATGTCCAAGTGCGTCCCATGCGCAGCTTCCGGGCTGATGAGTGCAAATTTTCTTCCAGTACTTTCTGATAACATGCTGCATTTATCTTGCCATCAGTTTTGACCAAGTTCCCTGCGACTTTGTAACACACATCCCCAAAACATCAGTGACCCACCTCCGTGTTTCACAGTAGGGATGGTGGACTTTTCATTAGAGGCCTTGTTGTCTCCTCTCCAGATGTAGCGTTTATAGTTGTGGCCAAAAAGTTCAATTTTGGTCTCATCACTCCAAATAACTTTGTTCCAGAAGTTTTGAGGCTTGTCGCTGTGCTGTTTGGCGTATTGTAAGTGGGCTGCTTTGTGGCATTGGCGTAGTAATGGCTTTCTTCTTTTGACTCCACCATGCAGCCCATTTTTCTTGAAGTGCCCCCTTATTGTGCATCTTGAAACAGCCGCACCACTTTTTTTCAGAGAGTCCTGTATATCAGCTGAAGTTATTTGAGGGTTTTTCTTTGCATCCTGAACAATTTTCCTGGCAGTTGTGGCTGAAAGTTTTGTTGGTCTACCTGACCGTGGCTTGGTTTCTACAGAATCCCTCATTTTCCACTTCTTAACTAGAGTTTGCACACTGCTGATTGGCATTCTCCATTCCTTGGATATCTTTTTATATCCTTTTCCTGTTTTATAAAGTTCAACTATCTTCTCCCGCAGGTCATTTGATAAATCTTTTGCTTTCTCCATGGCTCGGAATCCAGCAACGTCAGTGCAGCACTGGATGAAACATTCAGGGGTCTGTCAGGAGCCCAGAAACTCACTGACTTTTTACACACACACTAATTACCAGTAAACAGATGACAGTTGAGGATGGTTACCTTTAGTAGCCATTTAAACCCGTGTGTGCCAACCTGTGTGTGTGTGTTATCAGGACAAAACTTCCAGGGTGTGTAAACTTTTGAGCAGGGTCATTAGGATTTAAAAAGAACAAACACAATTGTTTGATAATAAGTGGCTTCACCCAACCACTAACGATGAAAGAAAAGTTTTTATCATTCATATTCTCTGAAAAATGGTCAAAAATAAAAAATCACAAATTCCTCCAGGGTATGTAAACTTATGGGCACAATTGTATATACCACACAGTAACCTGCTGGGTTAAAGAAAATCATTTCCACTCAAGTAGTTATGAATAGAATAGAATCAGCTTTACTGTCATTGTACAGTACAATAAAATTATGGGTGCTCCACCAGGCCACTGCACAATAAAGTAAGAGAGGATTAGATAAAACATGGTTACAGAACACACGCTTAAACACACGACTGAAATAAAAACAGCCCAGGATTATGGAAATATGCACAGGCATGGTCGTGGCTACGCAGATGGGTCAATATACATGAAAGCGCAGAGTGCAAAGACAGGTGGGTTATTGAATAGAATTCCTTTATTGCCATTATACAATGAAGCATAACCAAATTTGGATGCGTCTCTCCATTATAATTTAAGAAGGAAGAATAAAAGGACAAAAATAAATTGCATTAAAAAGGATAAAAACAAACAAAACTGATTTTACATAGTACAACCTGTGAAGATATACAACATACAACAACAAGAGGGTCGAAACACTTGGTGACTTGTTACAGGATTAACATAAATAACGTAAATAGTATTTACAGGGAGAGCGCAAAGCCGCAGCATACTGACGCGCCGCCATCTTGATCTTGAGCTACTGTGTCAACGTCATCATTGTGATAATTTAAAAAAAAAATGGACAGGTCAGTGGAACAGTGGTTAGCACTGTGGCAGCACAGTAAGAAGGTCACAGGATCAATCTCACCCCCTGACCATCGGCGACCCTTCTGTGTGGAGTTTGCATGTTCTTCCCACGTCTGCGGGGGTTTACCCCGGGTACTCAGGTTTCCTCCCACAAGCCCAAAACATGCAAGTTAGGTTAATTGGAGACTCTAAAGTGGCCCTAGGTGTGAATGTGTGTGTGTGAATGGTGAAGGGACTGGCGCCGTACCGTGGCTGCCTCATCCATCCAGATGGATGCTCTGAATTTCCCTCCAGGGATCAATAAAATATACAAAATACAAAAAATAAAAAGGTCCTCAGTTCTGAGCATGTGAACGATCAGAGGGAGGGGGGTGGGGCGTCTGACTGACTGCAGTTTGGATGGCCCAGGGGAAGAAACTGATTGCCATTCTGGAGGTGTGGGACCTGATTGATCTGAACCGTCGTCCAGAGGGAAGCAGGTCAAACAGGTGGTGGGCGGGATGTGAGGGGTCTCCTGCGATGGTCTTGACCTTTCTGAGACAGGAGGATCTGGAGATGTCTTCCAGGGAGGGCAGAGGGCCGCCGATAATTTTTTGGGTGGTGTTGATGACCCTCTGCACAGCCTTCCTGTTCTTGGCCGTGAGCTGGTGTACCACACACCCAGACAGTAGAGGGCCTTTTCCACTAGCACGCTTTAGCGCGACACGGGACGGCTCAGCACGCTTTGTACGCTTTTCCACAAGCCCCAACACGGTTTAACAGCCGCGATTCTCAGCCCCGCTCCAGGGCAGGGTACAGCAGTGCTGAGCTGTGTCATGTTGTGACGTTAACAGACTGGTCACCGCTGATTGGTCAGGTCGTAACCGGCGCTGATTGGTCAGGTTGTAACCGCCCCTCTCCTCCTCCTCTTCTACCGAATCTTCACGACCTTCTCAATAAAGTTTTTGAAAAAAAAAAAAAAAAAAAAGAATCTTCACGACCGCCTTTACTCAGCACGCAACCACTGTTGGCAGTTTCTTTTCAGTGCATTGCTGTGCTATTTTCATTTATTCTCTATCAAAAATGGCTTCGCGTAATAAGGGTGTTCCATGGACCAATAAGGAGGTGCAGTGTCTGCTCACTGCATTGTCAGACGAACGTATCCAGCGCGAGTTAGACGGAGCCGCCCGGAATGAAAAAATATACCGGGAGGTCTCGACATCGGAGTCCTTTAACGGTGAGTTTTAATTTTTTTTTATTGTGCGTTGACGCTCAGTTTATTTATGCAATAAAAAAGCTGTTCATTTGTGAATGATGATCACTGCTTTATTGCAGCACACTGCGGACTAAAGCTTTTATTTTAATTATTCATGTGAACAATGCGCTGAAATAAGCTTATGTATTCTTGTTAAAAACTATTGTCTTTTCTGTATATCTTGCACTTTCGTGCTGTATTTTATTGTGTGCATTTTCCTTGTAGAATCATCCCACACGTCCACCGCGACAGCCCGCATGGATTAATTCAACCGAGCCTTCATGACCCACAGCTGGCAGAGACGGCTTCATTCAACCGAGCCTTCGTGACCCAGTTTGGGAAGCTGGTGTAGAGGCACTCAGTGGTCGGCGTGTATAAAATGTCGATTAACCTTCATGTTGTGTTGCAAAGTTTTTTTTTCTTTTAATATTTTGTATATAATAAAATGGAATTGTTTTGGAAAGTGTGGTTTGTCTGTTATAACACTGAATTATAAAACAGTATAATTACATAGAAATTCCATTGCCTAGTCTGATCAAAATGATGCTGATCATCCTGTCAGGGGTCAACCATTGTAAAGGTAATGTAATTTTTAACTAGACCAAAAAACAAATGTTTTTGGAAGCTTTCTGTTCTTTTTATTGAAATATCATAAAAAATTAGCACCAAGTCAAAGTAGGTACAAGTATATGTAAATTGAATGTTCTATCGGCATTCCAAATTCAGAGATTTACAATACTTTAGAAGGAGTGTAGCATCATCTAAATGGAAAATAATAATACTGTTGTTCCAAACGTTGACCTGAAGGTGAAAAACATGAATTTTTTTAATTCAGTACATCCAAAATGCCCTAGGATGTAAAAAATAATACAATTTGGTGTTGGCTAGTGTGCCACCGTCTCATTATTTAATACGAATAAAAACAAGTTTCAGCTCATTATTTCTAGGTCATTTGGCAGTTAATTCAAAACAAAAGTGACTTGTGTTGTTGCAGCTTAATTATGAGATAAAATTAATTGTGAGATAAAACCACAGAGCGAGCAAGGCAATAATCCTTGGATCCTCCATTTTTTGTCTCGTGTAAATAAGGACTCAGTCGGGTGCGTAACGTCACGGGAGTGTGGCCCCGCCTCGCTGAGAATCTGCCGCCGCCCCGCTTCTAAAACCTCCTAACACAAACCATCACAGCACAAGCACAACACCGTGCTAATGGAGACAGAAGCATTCCGAGCCGTACTGAGGTGTGCTGGGCTAGTGGAAAACAGGCTTAGGTGAGCACGCTCTCCACTGAGCAGTGATAGAAGGCCAGCAGCAGCTTCTGGTCCAGGTTGTTCTTCCTCAGGACATGGAGGAACTGCAGCTGCTGCTGGGCTTTCTTCACCAGGGCCTTGGTGTTGACAGTCCAGGAGAGGACAGAGGAGATGTGAGTGCCAAGGAAACTGAAGGTGGGGATGGTTTCCACGCGGTCGCCATTTATGAGGAAGATGGGCTGGGGATGGGGGGTCCTGTCTGTTATTCCTAAAGTCCAGTAAGAGTTCTTTTGGTTTTTTGGATGTTCAGTTTCAGGTTGTTTGCTTAGCACCACAGCAGCAGCTGTGGCAGCACCTCCATCCTGTATGCCTTCTCATTGTCATCGGTGATGAGCCCAACCAAGGTGGTGTCGTCCACGTACTTCATGATGACGGTAGTTGGGTGGGTTGGAATACAGTCAAAGGTGTACAGAGAGTACAGTAGAGGGATTAGCACGCAGCCCTGGGGGGAGCCAGTCCTAAAAGACAGTGTGGAAGAGTGGTGGAGGCCGAGTCTGACTGTTTGTGGGCAGTTGGTGAGAAAGTTTCTTTATCCAGGAACAGCTAGGGGGATGATTTGGAGGAGGTGCAGTTTATTGATCAGGATGTCCAGGATGATGGTGTTGAAAGCTGAGCTGTCATCCACGAAGCATCCTCGCATAGCTCCTTGGGTTCTCCATGTGGCTCAGTGCTCTGTGGAGTGTGGTGGCGATGGCGTCTTCCATGGACCGGTTCTCCCTGTAGGCGAACTGGTGTGGGTCAAAGGAGGGGGGAAGACAGTCCCTGATGTGCTGGGACACCAGTCGCTCAAAACACTTCATTTATTTTTAAAAAAAATTTATTTTAACCTTTACTTAACCAGGAAAATCCCGTTGAGATTAAAAACCTCTTTTTCAAGGGAGTCCTGGCCAAGAGGCAGCAAAAAAAGTCACAATTACACTTACAATGACATACAAATCATATAAAACAGTTACAAATTAGTGAGGCCGTCTCAAGTGTTCTCAATCTGGATTTAAAGTCGTTCAATGAAACAAATACTGTTAGTTTCCAGTCTTTTTGCAACACGTTCCATGTAGAGGGGGCTGAGAACATGAAAGCTCTTTTTCCCAGCTCAGTATGGGCAAATGGAACAGAAAGTAACAAATGATCATTAGAACACAGAACATAAGAATCAACACTTCTCAGTGTGATTAAATTACAGATGTAAGGAGGCAGCAGTCCAAGCATGGCCTTATAAATAAAAATGTACCAGTGAGTCAACCTCCTGGTGGACAAAGAAGGCCATCCCACTCTAGAATACAGTCCACAGTGATGGGTCAAGGCTCTACAGTTTGTAACAAACCTCAGAACAGCATGATATACAGAGTCAGTCTTACTCAGACACTGAGCTGGAGCGTTCATATACAAAAAATCTCCATAATCTAAAATAGATAAAAAAAGTTGCAGTAACAAGACGCTTTTTAACCTCAAAAGAAAAACAACATTTATTTCGGAATAAAAAACCCAGCTTCAGTTTGAGTTTCTTCACAAGATTTTCAGCATGGGGCTTAAAAGTCAGGGCGTCATCAAGCAAGATACCAACATACTTGTACGAGTGAACCACCTCAATTTCATTTCCCTCAAAAGTGGACACTGTGGAAAAAATTTGTGTACTCTTCCTAAAATTTGAAAACCACATCAGTTTAGTCTGTAGTTTCATGACTACAGACGTGAGTGCTATGGGTCTGTAGTCATTCAGGCTGTCAATTGTGGACTTTTTGGGGATGGGGATGATGGTGGAGGTCTTGAGGCAGGAGGGGATGGTGGCGGGAGGGAGAGGTTGAACAGCTCGGTGAGGATCCCTGCCAGCTGGTCTGCACATGCTTTGACCACCGCTCCTGGGATGCCGTCTGGACCAGCAGCTCTGCAGGGTTCACTGCTTTCAGTTGCCTCCTCACCTCGTGCACCTGTTGGGGGGGGGGGGGGCAGGCAGTGAGCTCAAACCAGACAAAGAAGCTGTTCAGCTCCTCTGCCAGAGTGAGGCTGCTGTCTGGTGTGTGTGTGTGGGGGGGGGGGGGGCTTGGTCCCTGTAGTTGATGAGGGCCTGGATGCCTCTCCACATCTGTCGGGGGTTGTTGCCTGTGAGGAAGCCCTCCACCTTCCTCCTGTAAGTGTTCTTAGCAAATTTTATGCCTCTCCTGAGGTTGGTGCTGGCGGTGTTGTACAGAGAGCTGTCCCTCTGTCTGAAGGCTGAGCTGCGAGCTCAGATCAGAGCCTTGACCTCACTGGTCATCCAGGGTTTGCGGTTTGGAAAGACCTGGATGCATTTGGTGACTGTCACATTTTCTACACAGCATTTAATGTAGAAAAGGACAGACTCGGTGTAGGAGTCCAGGTTCTGCTGTTCAAAGATGTTCCAATCTGTGCAGCGAAAGCAGCCCGGTAGCTGGAGGAGAGCATTTTCAGGCCAGGTTTTAATGGTTTGTTTGTTTGAGGGGGGACTAGCCAGGTATTACAAGCAGGGAGAGATGGTCTGATTGTCCAAGGTGGAGGAGGAGGGTGGCTCTGTAGGCATGCTCAATGTTGCTGTAAACATGATCCAGTGTTCTTTCTCCTCTTGTGGAACACTTAACATGTTGGTGGAATTTGGGGAGTACGGGCCTTAAGCATGCTTTGTTCAAATCCCCTGCAATCGTGTGGACTGTGTCGGGGTGATTTCTTTGTTGCCTGCTAATGATGTGCTGGAGGTGACTGAGTGCTAAGCTAACGTTAGCGTCTGGAGGAACATTAACAGCTGTTAAAATCACTCCATTTAGCTCACTGGGAAGATAAAAAGGCCTGCACAGGAAGGACATGGCCTTGAAGTCCAGTGAACAGTGGCTATGAATTATTCTGCTGTTATTACACCAAGTCTGAAGCACATAAACACAGAGCCCACCACCTCTACCCTTACCAGAATCAGTGTTGCGAGCGAAGCGTGTGTAGTTTGGCCAGGTATTTCCCCAGTGGCGTCTGGGATGAGCGGGTGAAGCCATGACTCGGTCACAATCAGAATACAACAGTCCCGGACGTAGTGATTGTAGGTGATCTCCGATCGCAGCTCATCCATTCTGTTGGTGAGGGATCTAGTGTTTGTGAGAAAAATTGAAGGTAACGGTGGTCTGGTGCATAGTTTGCGCAGCTGGGCACGGAGGCCAACCCTGCAGCCTTGTTTCTGCTCTCTCTCTCATCCTCTACGCCGATTGCGGGGCCCGATAAACCACGTGGCGCCTGGAGGTCTGGCGATCTCCTCAAGAATGTGGTGGTGATCACTGGAATGAACGCTGGAGACGTCAGAGGCAAGTTGGTGACTGTAGGTAATTAGTCCGTTACAGAAGGAGCACAGAAAAAGGCAGAACCCCCCCCCCCCACACAAAAATGAGCGCAGTAGTCCGGAGCATTTAGTCGCAGCGTGTGAACACGTCACCATCTTAGACATTTTGAAGCATCCTGTTCCATTATTTGCCTAATTGCTTCAAACCATAAAAATGACTTCCTTCGCTTGAAAACCTGCTTCTCAGTTGTCCTTTATTATGTTTTAAAACATCCAGTCCCACAGCCAAGTGGCAATTCCAAACAACCATTTTCATCTGGTACAGGATAAGATCACATTACGGGGGATAAGGACCTGTACTTATATAGCACTTTTTCTAGTCACAAACACCGCTTCACTAGTATTAACCCTGTATTCTAAGGGCCTATAGGAGACAGATACCTTGGGACAATTTAGAATGACCATTTAACCTAACATGCATGTCTTTGGATTGTGGGAGGAAACCAGAGCTCCCGGAGTAAACCTACACAGAACAGGGAGAACATGCAGACTCCACACAGAACGGTTCCACCCCTGCCAGCCCTGGGATTTGAACCTGGAACCTTCTAGCTGTGAGGCAACAGTGCTAACCACTGTACCACCGTGCTGTCATCTACAGTCACTCCATCTTAGTCACAGGTGAGAAAGTTTCATTGTAGTCAACTCCTTTCACTTGGCTTTTGCTATAAATCCAGTCTTGTGCTTTGCGGATCCATCATTTTCCTTTACTGCAGACACCCATTTTCTTCCTACTGGATTTGTTATCATGAGGTTGACTGTACAGGGAGTCATAGGACACAATGGCAAAGTAAGTTGATCTGCTAAGTCCCCAGAGGAAAAGTCAAGGGCAGTGTTGATCCTTTCAGACATATTCACACCTAGGGCCACTTTAGAGTCTTCAAATTAACCTAACTTGCATGTTTTTGGAATGTGGGAGAAAGCCAGAGTACCCTCCCGCCCCCAAAAAACAAACAAACAAACAACAACAAAAACACTGCACAAGCATGGGGAGAACATGCAAACTCCACACTGAACCCAAGGCTTTCTTTAAGGCAATAGTGTTAACCACTACACCCCATGCTGCCCATGTGCCATACATGTGTACTTTGCAATGTTTTTAGGTTGTGTAGAAATTATTTCTGGTCCTGCTTCTGTCAATGACTGCGGCACACAGCGTTTCCTCCCACAAATCTTTGCCCGTCTCTTACCTGGCAATTCAGGGGGTCAAAATGTGATTGGCTCTGGTTCAAGAAGGTAATCTACTTCAACTCAAAAAAAAGCTTGTGAACTTTTCAAATGGAAATATCCTTCCTGAGGAAGCTGGGACCCTTCAACGTGCGCAATAAGATGATGGAGATCTTCTACCAGGCTGTTGTTGCCAGCACCATCTTCTCTGTTGCTGTCTGTTGGGGTAGCAGTATCAGAGCCAGCGACACCAACAGACTTGATAAGATTATCAAGAAGGCTGGCTCTGTGATTGGTCTCAGGCTGGAGATCTTTGAATCTGTGGTGGAGAGGAGGGCACTGAACAAACTGTTGTCCATCATGGACAACGCTGATCACCCCCTCCACCACATACTGGACAGACAGCAGAGCACTTTCTCCAGCAGACTGCTACAGCGTCACTGCCACTGGTTGGGTACAGGAAATCTTTCCTGCCACATGCCATTTCACTGTACAGTAACTCACTCTGATGTTGAATCTTGGTCATATTATTAAGGGTAAAAAAAAAATCCAAACCTACATGGCCCTGTGTGAAAAAGTGATAGCCCCCTAAACCTATTAACTGGTTGGGCCACCCTTAGCAGCAACAACTGCAATCAAGCGCTTGTGATAACTGGCAATGAGTCTTTTACAGCGCTGTGGAGGGTTTTCGAGCATGAACCGCCTTTTTAAGGTCATGCCACAGCATCTCAATCGGATTCAGGTGAGGACTTTGACTAGGCCACTCCAAAGTCTTCATTTTGTTTTTCTTAAGCTATTCAGATGTGGACTTGCTGGTGTGTATTGGATCACTGTCCTGCTGCAGAACCCAAGTGCGCTTCAGCTTGAGGTCATGAACAGATGGCTGGACATTCTCCTTCAGGATTTTTTGGTAGACAGCAGATTTCATGGTTCCATTTACCACAGCAAGTCTTCCAGGTCCTGAAGCAACAAAACAGACCCAGACTATCACACTACCACCACCATATTTTACTGTTGGTATGATGTTCCTTTTCTGAAATGCTGTGTTACTTTTATGCCAGATGTAATGGGGCACACACCTTCCAAAAAGTTAAATTTTTGTCTCGTCAATCCACAGAGTATTTTCCCAAAAGTCTTGGGGATCATCAAGATGTTTTCTGGCAAAACTGCGATGAGCCTTTATGTTCTTTTTGCTCAGCAGTGGTTTTCATCTTGGAACTCTGCCATGCAGGCCATTTTTGCCCAGTCTCTTTCTTATGGTGGAGTCATGAACACTGACCTTAACTGAGGCAAGTGAGGCCTGCAGTTCTTTGGATGTTGTTGTGGGGTCTTTTGTGGGCTCTTGGATGAGTCGTCGCTGCGCTCTTGGGGTAATTTTGGTCAGCTGGCCTCTCCTGGGAAGGTTCACCACTGTTCCACGTTTTCGCCATTTGTGGATAATGGCTCTCAATGTGGTTCGCTGGAGTCCCAAAGCTTTAGAAATGGCTAGAACACTGAACTCAGCTTTCAAAGCTGATAAACCACAGTTAATTTATGTTTTAACAGGGGACAATCACTTTTTCACACAAGGCCATGCAGGTTTGGATTTTTTTATTACCCTTAACAATAAACACCTTCAATTAAAAACTGAATTTTGTGTTTACTTGTGTTATCTTTGGGTAATATTTAAAATTGTTTGATGATATGAAACATTTAAGTGTGACATACAAAAAAAATGAGAAATCAGGAAGGGGGCAAACACTTTTTCACACCACTGTAGCTGTCACACTGCACTTTACAGTCAACTGGTACCTCACATTTCACCCTGCACCTTACAGGCCTGTTTTGCACACTACAGTTACAGTAGTATCTATATATACATCTAAACAGGTCATCCTTTATTTATTTTGAGTTGTAGTTTATGATGCATATAACGTTATTTAAGCAATTTTACTTTTTCTAGGCAATTCCTTTTCTATTTTCTTTACTATTCTATTATGCTGTGTGTATATCTGTCGGTTTGGTAGTTTCACTGTCACGCTACTGTTTTACTGAAATTTCCTAGTTTGGGTTCAGTCAAGTACATCCATCCATCCATGCTGTCACACTGTTGCTGAAGACGCCAGTTTTTCTGCAGAAATATTTAATCTCTGGTGAAGCCTCCTGGTTACGGTTACAGTCTATTACGGTACACAGCACGGTGGCGCAGTGGTTAGCACTGCGGCAGCACAGTTTACCCTTGGCCGGGGGATTGTGGGGATCGTGGGTTCGATCCCAGCCCCCGACCAACAGTGATCTGTATGGAGTTTGCATGTTCTCCCCGTGTTGCGTGGGTTTACTCCGGGATTTCTCCGGTTTCCTCCCACATGCCAAAAACATGCATGTTAGGTTAATTGGCTGTTCTAAATTGTCCCTAGATATCTGTTTCCTATAGGCCCTTAGAATAGAGGGTTAGTATTAATGAAAGCGCTTTGAGTGGTCTTTGTGACTAGAAAAGCGCTATATAAGTGCAGGTTAGTTAGTTAGTTAGTTAGTTAGTTTACGCCTTTAACTTCAGGCTACTTTGAACAATACCACAAACTAACCACCAGAGGGAGTAATGTGCAAAGGAATTAAACTTTTCGACAGCTGCGGTTCAGGACTGCTGATGTGGTTTGTGATTTAGCTGAATCTTAAGGAAAAGAGTGGGATGACAAAGGCATGCAAGCTGTTGAGCCTGAGGCAGAAAAGCGATACGGAAACCGTTTTCTGTCCGTTTGGTTTTTGTCCCTGTGCAGTCTTTTTTTGCTTTTAAACAGGAGGATCAGTTTGCTTAGTTTTACAATAAAATGTCATTACCATGGCTTCTGAGAAGACAATGCACAGGTGAACAAATGTTTTCATAACTTTTATTTTACTAAAAAACAAAAAAAAAAACCCAGTTAAAGTTCACATTGACATTTAGCCTCAATATTACAGTATACTGAAATTCTTCTCAAATGAAGTAAAATACAACAATTTTTAGTTTATTTTGATCTTATATTAAAAATATCAAATAGTACTCATCAAGCAGTGCTTTCAGTATTTGAAGATATGTTGCAGGTTTGATAGCAGAAAGGCTGGCTTTGTACAGAGCAGAGATGGACTTTCCTTTGTGCTACCCAGCCTGATTTGATTGACAAGCTGAACATGCAACGAGGGCAACTATGCAAATCATTCTACAGATTATACCGCTGCAGTAAGACACTTGGACCAGGCTTGTATGCAACAACTAGAAGGAAAAAAAAGCTTAACGTTCCATTCATGGTGTTTTTTCTCTCCTCAACGTCATGTCACAGAGTGAGTGCCCTTTCACCTTTACATTGTGATTAAAACAGAACGGTGGTGATCTTCTCAGTACAGCTTACCAACCAAGGATGTGGTCTTGAAGAAAATCAGACTAAAAAAATAACAGCACTACCAAAAAAAAACTTCAAAAAAACAGACTCCTTGGAGCATCTCTCTAGTTGCACAGAACTGTACAGGCACACATATTATATATATTTAAAATAAATAGGGCTGATTTGGCCTGGAGTCAGCGGGGAGGGCAAAGTTCTCTCATTTGTCAGCACAGAGAGACGAGTTCCCAGCCATTTATCTGGACAGCCTCCCAGCCGCTTCTAAAGTCCCTTCCCCACCGCCCCCCCTCACTCAACTGCATCCACATCGTCACTCAGACACCTGGTCTCCCCCAGCCAAATGCACAAAGCCATAAAAGACAGAAAGGAAACAAAAAACAGCTTTTAAACATTTTTACAAAACATGTAAATGCCATTTTTCTGGAATGCCTGTGATCAGGGAAAGCTAGCGTTTGAATGGACTGGCTTCTCAGCGTCTAAATGACACCACCGCTCACGTCAGAGTGTGATGCTGCGGCCTCCGGACCCCCCCCTCTGTCCACCACGCTCCCCGTCGTGTTGATGGACGGTGGATCTGCTTCCCTCACATTAAAAAGAGAACGTGACGATCGGACAACTTCTCTTGGCGCCAAGCTCCACCTCTTCGCAGGGCCAGGGGTGTGGGTTTGTCGGGAGGCTGTACAGTCGAGAAGAGGCTGCCTGCTGCGGTGGAGAGGTGACGCAGGACTGCCGAGTTATCAAGGATCAATGTTTGTTTGTGTGGAGCGTCTTTATCTCACTCCCACTTCTTGCTCTTCAGATGAAACCCTGAGGGAGGTTGGTGGCGATTAAACGTCGGTGGAGAAGTAAAGAGTGTTGCGCTTGAGTTCGGCAAAGGAGATGGGAGGATGCTGCAGGTAGTAGAGCAGCACCTGGACCTAAGAGGACAGAAGACATCATGGTGTAATCACTCGCTTGTCAGGACAACTTCCTGGGGCCACCCAGAAGTTCAGAGTGTCTCAAACAATTCCCACACTGGGATGTAAACAGGAAGTACTGATGTTTGGTAACAACAACTTCAGCTTTTTTCCAGCCTACATCAAATGTAGGTCAAATTACAACATATTGTTTTTATTGCAGCCATGAATATACAGACAGTTTTTAAAGATGGAAGAGGAAGACAAAATGAGAAGGAATGAGGTGAAGATACAGGTGCAGGTCAATAAATTAGAATATCATCAAAAAGTTGACTGATGTCAGTAATTCAGTTCAAAAAGTGAAACTCATATGATATAGATTCTTTATACACAGTGATATTTTTCAATTGTTTATCTCTTTTTAGTTTGATGATTATGGCTTACAGCTCATGGAAACCCCAAATTCAGTTTCTCAAAAAAATAGAATATTACATGAAATTAATTTTAAAAAATGGATTTTTTAATAAAAATGTTGGCCAACTGAAATTTATGTCCATGTACACATTCAATACTTGGTCAGGGCTCCTTTTGCATGAATTACTGCATCAGTGCAGCGTGTCATGGAGGTGATCAGCCTGTGGTTCTGCTGAGGTGTTATGGAGGCCCAGGTTGCTTTCATAGTGACCTTCAGCTCATCTGCATTGTTGGGTCTGGTGTCTCATCTTCCTCTTGACAATCCTCCAGATTCTCTCTGGGCTTTAGGTCAGGACAGTCTTCTGGCCAATCAAGCACAGTGATACCATGGTTATGAAACCAGGTTTTGGTACTTTTGGCAGTGTGGGGGGGGTGCCAAGTCCTGCTGGAAAATGAAACCAGCATCTCTATAAAACTTGTCAGCAGAGGGAAGCATGAAGTGCTTTAAAATTTCCTGATGGATGGCTGTGCTGACTTTGAACTTGATAAAACACAGTGGACCAACACCAGTAGACAACATGGCTCCCGAATCATCACTGACTGTGGAAATTTCACACTGGACCTCAAGCAGCTTGGATTCTGTGGCTCTCCACTCGTCCTCCAGACTCTGAGACTAGGATTTCCAAATGAAATGCAAAATTTACTTTCATCTGAAAAGAGGTCATCTGCTGTGTAATGAATCTACATAATGTATGAGTTTCATTTTTCGGACTGAATTACTGAAATAAATCAACTTTTCGATGACATTCTAATTTATTGACATGCACCTGTATACCAAGTGAACTGAATGAAACAAGAAAAATGGCACCTTCAGTGAGAGTTCTTAGACTGAGAAAGAAGATTTCTGCAACAGCTGCTCTATGTTTCAGGCTGTCCTTTTTAAAATGCTTCTACACATACGGGGGGGGGGGGGCTGAAAAGTTCATAGTGGTTAAATTGTGACTCAGCCCTGCCTTAAAAGTTAACCTGTTTCATTTTCTATTTTGACACCAATGCTAGTAATACAGTGTTTTATTCAGTAAAACCTAAAATTGGTGTCTGAGGCATAATCTCATGGGAAAAGTGGTTACCAAGGATACATGAACCTGGGAGTTGAAGGACTGCCTGCTGAGTTTGCCCCTACGGTCATTAGAATGCATGTTTCAGGCATATTAAAACATTTTTTTTAAAGTAAATGTACCGACAAAGAGGCAGGTTTAGAAGATTTTAACATCCTCTCGTCGCCCATTTCTGTCTCCACAAACCATATCCCTACATGAGTGGGTTGAATTTACAAACCTAATGGATCGAGCTGCCAACACAGTGGATGTTTTCAGACACCTGCTTTAAACTGAATAGCAAAGCCAACTGTTCATCTACAACTTAAAAATACATCTATGTGACTGCATTCACCAAATTAAGTTAAAATACATTAAACGCAGAGCAGGACCTGGCTGTACATCTTCTTCTTTCAGCTGCTCCCTTCAGGGTCTCCACAGTGGATCATCTGCCTCCATCTTCCTCTGTAACACCAACCCTCTCCATGTCCTCCTTCACTACATCCATCAATCTTCTCTGTGATCTTCCGCTTTTCCTCCTGCCTGGCAGCTCCATCTTCAACATCCTTTGTCCAGTATATCCACTATCCCTCCTCTGCACATGTCCAAACCATCTCAGCCTTGCCTCTCTTACTTTGTCTCCAAACTGCTCAACCTGAGCTGTCCCTCTGATATACTCATTTCTAATCCTGTCCCTCCTAGTCACTCCCAATGAGAATCTTAGCATCTTCAGCTATGCCACCTCCATCTCCTGTCTTTCTGTCAGCGCCACCATCTCCAACTGATGCATCATAGCAGGTCTCACTACCGTCTTGTAAATCTTCCCTTTCACTCTAGCTGCCATCTTTCTGTCACAAATCACCCCGGACACTCATCTCCACCCACTCCACCCTGCCTGCACTCTCTTCTTCACCTCTGTTGTGCATTTTCCATTGCTTTGGATGGTTGACCCCAGGTATTTAAACTCATCTACTTTCACTACCTCTCCTCCTTCCACCTTCACCATTACACCTGCCTCCCTCTCATTCACACTCATGTATTCTGTCTTGCTTCTACTGACTTTTATTCCTCTTCTCTCCAAGTTCTCTTCCACCTGCTCCCTACTCTCACTGCAGATCGCAATGTCGTCTGCAAACATCATGGTCCACGAAGACTCCTGCCTGACCTCGTCTGTCAGCCTGTCCATCACCAAGGCAAACAAAAAGGGGCTCAGAGACTATCCTTGATGTAATCCTACCCCCACCTTGAATCCATCTGTCACTCCTACAGCATACCTCATCACTGTCTTGCTGTCCTCATACATGTCCTGCACCACCCTCACATGCCTCTTGACAGAAAATCACCAAAAAGGTGAAAAAAAAAGTTTAATCCTCCTATTCTTTCCTAAACAATCTCACATTTACTTAATCCAAAGAGGATGTGTGTGACAATGTGCTTTTCAAATGGAAAACATCCACTTTTATGTTGGCAGTATGCAGAGGTAAAGGTAGATGTCGTTCTTATTCACCCAGCTCATATGAGGCGACAGCATCTTTCTATGATTTTTGACATTTGGTGCACATACTGAACACAGTAAACATTTAAATATAAATAATCCTCAACACAAACACCAGTGGACAGACGGGACCTCCTGCATGTGCACACTGCCCCCATTTTTAATGATTTACGCTGGAGGCTGTTTACTTGGTCAAGAAAAGACACAAGTACACAGGAAACTCATCTCTCAGTTAAGATGACCGGATGGCCCAAAGCCTAAATACAGCTGGGAGGATAGGCAGCAGTGACATAAGTCAGTGGGCGGCATGAGAGAAAAACTAATGTGGAAAACATGCAGTGACCAAAGGTAAAAAAAACAAAAAAAAGTTATCTGGTACTCCTCCTCTAGCTTTAATCAGTTAGATTGTGTCATGGAAACCAAAGGCTACGAAGGGCTAGATTTATAATCCAAAAATTTAGGCTAAAACATCAGGATGTGTGGAAAATAAATCAACGTGCTAATGTGTTTCTACCTGTGACATGACATCATGTGACCAGATGTCAGAGGCGGAGGTGATGTGCTGTCCCTTGGTGCTCTCCGACTCTGAGGGCCTGAGCAGGGTGGGGCCGAACACGGTGGCCAGGTTGTGGAGGGACATCTTGTTGACGGGCTCCTTCTCAGCCACCCTGCACACACAGACACCAACGAGAAATCAGCACCAGCACTGAACAACATTTTATGAGATAAAGTTCAGTTATGACGGGTCAGTTAACTGCTATAACGTGGAATCTTGACTTGGTCTGGACAACATGGATAAAAACTTGATATATTGAAGACAAATAGAGATACATGCTAAATAAGGAAACCTATTTATATTAAAGTACTTTCTAGGAACTTCAGTGTATTTTCTAGGAACTTCAGTGTATTATCCTGAAGAGTCAAAATCACTGCAAAAAATATGAAAAGGCCCTGTTTATTAAAAGGAAGTGCCTCAATTGTAAATGAGAAGTGAGTACAGTGACACATGAATCAAAGAGCCAAAGTCTACAGAAGTGATTCAGTTTACCAGAAAGTATCTAGATGGAGCCCATATTTGCTGTGACAGTGTCCAAATGTTTTACACCGAGTTCACAATGTCATAAAAACACAGTTCATGTCATGCTGTAACCGTGTCCGTCTGCTCGCTGCCATGACGACAAAGTCAAGTTTACATCTAGGAAAAAAAAACCACTGTAAAGGCAGCATGAGTGCAAATAAACGAGGACTAGAGAAAGGCACGCACCACGCTTAACGTTAAATTCCAAAAGTTAAATTGGACATATTTAACATTACTACCACCCATCTGTCAAGAATTACAAATGATGCGGCTTAATATTGTGCAGAAAAAGATGTCAAGCTTGTCTTCACTGTTTTAAAGGGGTCACTGACTGAAAAATGGTGTTTGTAGGTTTTAACTGTCTGAAATGTGTCTGCTGGTCACGTAATCCTCATTTTTCTCTCCTAGAAATGCCAAAAATGTTTTTGACTCTTCCGGGTAAATCGTACACGTCATGATTTGACAAAACCAACCCACCACCGTCCTTGAGACCCGCCCACTGCTCTATTATTGGCCCGCCTAGCTGTCTGTCATGTAGATGGAAGGGGGGCTAAAGGCAGCCTATTAGCCCCCCAGCTAACACTGGTACCAGGAGGTACCAAGGTACCAAGCGCAGCTTCTATTGTTTTTTCCTCAGATCTTAGTCACCCTAATAGCACCCCTGCTGCCACCGGCTTCACCAGTCCATAATATACCTCACGTCACTCCGGCCCGTCTCCCAATCATTTTGCTGTGACTCCACAGCAAATCGCCAGTAGCAGCGGCACACTGGTCACGGCGAGTAACCTGGTGCGGTGTAGGGGACCCGAAGCTGCTGGCTGGATGCTGCTGGCGCTCACGGCCAGCTCCCCCACCATCCTCTGGGGCTCCACGTGACGCCACTCCACTCTCGCAGGCGGTGTAGGGGAGCCACCTCGTGACGGGATGTCCCCCAGCTGGCCGTGGGAGTGGAGTGGCATCCCGCAGAGCGAGACACTGCCCTCTGAGATCCCGTGGCTCAGCAGCTCGGCCAGCAGCCTCGGGTCCTGGGTCAGGTAGATTGTGGCGACTGGGGGGCTGCCTGGAGCGCGGTGCTAGGGGGTTTGTAGTGGAATCACGTCAAAATTATTGGGAGATGGGCTGGAGTGATGCGAGACACACCATCGACTGTGGATCAGTGAAGCAGCGCTGCTCATCCCAACTAGAATGAGGCTAAAAGCTAAGGGCTAGAAACTAGAGCTAGTCATTATTTATTTTCAACAGTTTGGTGCGTGCAAGTCCAAGTCTAAATTAAGTTATTTAGTCTCAGGAATCAAGAGATTTATTATTTTAATGCAATTATTTACAGTCAAATATACTTTAACTCTTGACCTTTATTTTTAAAACAAATAAAAGCACCACCCAGAAAGAAACTGGGTAAATGTTATAATTTAACAATGTTTGGCCTGTTCAGTTTTCTATCCATTTATTTTGACTAAATAATTTATGTCCTTATAAAAACAAGGTCATCTGTGGTAAATCAGCCAATAATGCAGTCACATGACTTGATATAAAGTGTGTCAGGCATCTCAGACCCACCGTCACGCCACACTTCCAGTAAATGTGTGTAATGAAGCAACAGATGTGGAAGATTCCCACCACTGAAACCCGTTTTGTGAGTGCGTGTACCGTTTGAGGTGCTCCAGCAGTGTGAGGAAGGTCATGAGGTTGGGGTCGGGCAGCGTGCGCAGGAGGTGCATCATGCAGTTCTCCTTGGCTGCTGGGTCTGCTAGAGCTATGGGGGAGAGGAGGAAAGTGTCAGATCCAGCTGTTCAACTGCGATCGTTATCTTACCCAGCCGGTCTCCTCTTAAAAAACTCCAAACACACTCCCTGAGTCATGCGTCAGGGCTGGAGCCACGTACTTATGCCTTCCATGAAAGCGGGGTAGAGGCGGTCGGTGAGCAGCGGCTCTGGCAGCTCCCTGAAGTACAGCTTCAGCGTTCCTGCGATGGCGTTGATGTCCATGTCGCTCAGCATCATCAGGATATCTTTGGTATCTGCAGAAGAGATGAAAACACAGTAGCACAGCTGCTGTAATGTGTGACTAACCCCACATCCAGACAGAGACAGCTGGAGATTCTTCATGTCAGAGACAAAAATCAGAGGAGATGCCAGGCTCTGCTCAGTCCAGTCTCAGTGAAATAAAGGCAGCTGTGACCAGAGAGGCGATTACGTAACAATCAAGAACCTGAACACTCGACAGCTGCTGCTGTTCCTCATCTGACCTGCGGCTTTCCCTGAAGATCAGCTCCCAGAAATCCATTCTCTACAGAGGTGCTGCAGCCACGTTTTTCTTTATGAAAACCAACATGACCCATGATGAGGACAAACGTGCACATATAAAAACGAGAGAGCAGCTGTAGCCTGGTTATTCACTCAACAATGTAAACAAATAAATCGCAGGGTCAGAAAAGCATAAAAGCTTTTGTCATGTGTGGGAGTGAACCATGCAGTGTCCTCATATAGTCTCCCCTGAGTGTCCCACCGTTTCCGACAATGTGGAGATACTGTGGAAAGAAATAAATCGTCCTCCCATGTCGCCCCTGCAGCTGGTAGAAGCTCATCATACATACAGCTAAAATACAGCCGATGTAATGTCGTTACTGGAAGACAGCAGAGAGGATATGAGTGTCCCTGAAAACAACGGCAACACCGCTCCAAGTCAAAATCAATATCTGATTTTAGCATCCTTGGTGTGTGTGGATTGTTAACACAGGCTAATACATCAACATTTTTGGTGATTTGACATCCATAAAGTGTCCACGCCCCCCTCATAAAGCCTGGAGTCATCCACTGTTCGCTGCTTTTCTTCTGACACACTTCCAGTTTTTACCTGTGCAGTACAATTTCATGTTTTTCCCCATGGACCACTACTACAGGTTTTTTTCTTTCTTGAAATGGCTAGCTTCTTTTTTCAGTTAAAGAACTCATAGTGTCTGTTTTGTGATGGGAGCTAATGTTACACTGACACTCCACCAAAATCGAGGTTTTTTTCTTGTTAACATGTCTGTAACAGGCTTTAATTCACTTACAAGACATATCAAGAGCAAAATCACTCAAATTTCTCTTTTTTTGGTTAAACTTTCACTTAAGCCCCGCCCCCTTTAAAAAGGTGAGTGTTTTTGGTGACATAACTATGCATGAAGTTGCCATGTCTGTAGTGTTGAGCCAATCAGAACTCTCTGGCCTAACTGACGTTATCCTCCAGGCTAGTTAGCATTTTTCAACAAACTGCTGTGAAAACTTGACCCAGATGAAGGTGGTTTTAGCATTAAACTGCTTTTAAGGACCGATGCAGTTTCAGTCATTATCCCAGGCCACCGTACATACAGCTGCACAGTCGTTTTAATCACAGGACGTATTCTGATAATGCAGCGCTAGCCACTGTTAGCCTTGTGGGATGTGGGTTGGGTCTGGTCCCAGATTCTGCTGTTTGAAGTGGGGGACGAAGTCAAAAGATTTTCACATGAAACTTGAAAACAATGAAAGGTTTTGTTTGTAGAAAAAGGGGCATAAGACACCATTTTAGACAATGCAGATTTGTTTTATAGGGGATTTATAGCCAGTGGAGCGGGTCTTTAAGACTTGGATTTAGGTTGGTTTGACAGCTCAGGTTTTCAGCAGGCGGGGGCTTCCTGAGCTGAGACTCAAAGTAAATCTGTCAGTCACTCAATCAAGAGAACTGCTGGGGGTACGAGGTAACGCAGCCAGACAGATGGACTCTTTTCCCCCTTTACCTGTTTTTGGGGTTTTCCCAAGTTCTGTCTGCATTTTAGTCCAGAGGATTTAAGACGACTCTAGACCACCAATCAGGTAAGAACCATCCTCTGTACTTAAGCTGACACCTAAAACATTTCTACACATATGTACGGGCCACCGCAAGTTTTAAAGCCCCCAGACCAGGTAAACTTTCTGAGCTAATTATCCCCAGCTGGTGTTTGGGGCCACTAGTATGCAACTCTGCTGGTGTAAACAAAAGAAAGAAAAAAAAAAGCTTCCATGTTTGATGAGAAGGTGAAAAAGTGTCAGAGAGCGAAGTCTTACTGGTGTCGAATGCTAACTTGAGGGCCTGGATATCAGTGGCCACCCCTGAGATCCTGTAGATTCCAACTTCATCGATTCCCCTCTTCTCCACCTCCTCAATGCACTGACGGACTATGTAAGGCACCTTGGAGCGCTCGCGCCTGTGGACACAGACATCGGTCACTTTTCTGACGGTTCAGGTTCGTTTAAAGTCCAAGACTTAGACCGAGGACTTCTGAGTGTCACATTGGACCTACAGACGCACAAACCTCTGGATGGCTGATCTCCCCAACAGAAACGTGCTTACTTTGTAACAACGTTGATTTTGACTCCAAACACCCCACTCTGCTTTTTGGACGGCGTCCTCTTCAAGCTGAGGTCCCGACTTGTAAACTTCATGGAGAACTCCACTTTGATCTGGTGACCAGCACACAGATGCATTTACATTGACAGAGTGGAAAATGACAGAATTACAATACTAAGCTATTAAATCTGGTTTTAAACAGAATCGTTTTCAGCAATCTGCAGTAGAGGACACAACAAAGACATTTATTATGACGATTCAAAGCTCAATCATTTTTTATCCCTATAGTGCTATACAGTGAATTTGGGTGACTCTGCAAAAATAAGTCCCCTTTATCTTAGACTAGTCCAGGGGTTGGCAACCTGTGCTTCACAAAGAGCCACTTTGAGTGATTTTTTGGAAAAAAAAAATCTGCATGGAGCCACATAAATATCTAACAATCTCACCTGATGACATCAGAATTTGCAGCGTTTTTGACTGTAAATTTGTTACTTTTCCCCCCACAAAACTGCGTCATTTTCTGGTAAATTTTTGATTATTTTTTTAAACTAACGTTTGTCTTGTAAATGTGTGTGGGCGTCTTCCTCATTAAACTGCAATGTTTTCCCAAAATTTGTTATTGCTGTATTTTTGTTTGCAAATTTAATGTCATCTGTTGAGTAAAACTGAAGACTTTTTTCATAAATTTGGATTTTTGTTTTGGCATAATTTTCTGCTTTTATGATTGTCTTTTTTTGTAAATTTGTTATTTTTTAAGTAAAAATTCAGTCTTTTTCCCATAAAGTTGCAACACTTTAGAATAAAATTTTATCTTATTTTGGTAAATTTGTGATTTTTTTTTCACTTGTAAACTTATGAGTTTTTCCCCCCCATAAAATGACAACTTTGCCTAAATTTTAAATATTTTTGGCACAAATTTTAGCTATTATCATGTATTTATTATTATTGTAAATTTATGACTGCTGATGAGTAAAACTGCAGCATTTTTTTGACATTTTTTTTAAACTTTTCTTCACATAAAACTAACTTTTTCCAATTATTTTGTGACTTCTTCCCAGAAACTTTGTGGCTTTTGTCTGGTAAATTGTGGCTATGTTTTCTCCATAAAATTGCAACATTTGCTCTCAATTTGCAAGAATTTCTGCATATATTTTTAGGTTTTCTTATTTTTTAATAACATTTTTCTCATGAATGTGCAACCCTTTTTCTTGAAAATTCATTGCATCTTTGAAATTTGTGAGTTTTTTTTCTTTTTGTCAAGGCCTGGAGGAGCCACTGACTATGGGAAAAAGAGCCACATGTGGCCCCAGAGCCACAGGTTGCAGACCCCTGGACTAGTACAACCCTTCAGATTTAGGAAATCATGCTGGATGCAACCATTTTTAAATTTAAATAAACTGTCCACTCATCAATAGTAATACATTAAATAAATTTCATAAAAAATTTATTTGAAATGTCTACTTTTGCACTACATTTTTCTGGGAAATATGCTAAATTTGATAGTTTTTGTTCCAAATTTGGAGGACAGAAACCAAGAGTTTGAGCAGCTGCTGTCTGACAGGAATAACTAGAACACATGTAGGCCTCATTATCTGGCCTCGTCTAATGTGAGAATGCAGCACTATGAAGTCTTATCATTAACAACAGTCAGGAAAAAACAATCAGTCCTTTTGAAATTGTCACCCATCGAGGTAGCACTTTAATAAATTGATCTTCCAATAAAAACACTCATCAGAAAAGTGGACGAGCATTTGCACCTTTGCAGCAAATATTGTGTATCATTGAAACCCTTTTAAAGTCTTGAATCCGTTCCACAGTCTTACCCCGTTCATCTCTATGACGTCCATGTGCCAGTTCTTGGACTGCACCGTCTGAGGATCCAGCTGAAAGAAACAGGACACAGAGTTAAGATTCTTCGAAAGTTAAGATTAAATTCAGAATTTTTCACATGGCAGGAAAACTGTTTGACCAAATCATCAGCTATCAGATGAAACCATAAAAAAGTCACTTTTCCATCATTGCATGATAAGAAAACAACAGAGAAGTGTGAACGCTCCCGCATTTTCCTCCAAGAATAAATAGCTGAATTCCAGCAAATGCACACTGGCATTTTAGTGGGTCTGAGGCTAACAATGTGACCCAATGACAAGGGGGTCAATCTCTGTTAACTCTAAATGCTCAGGAATACTCGTGCTTGGAACAGGAAAAAGTTTGACCTGCTTGATGGGTACTGGCTCCTTTTCTGAATGCTGGACTTTCCCACCAAGCAACAACTGGTGGTATGAAAACTGACGCTGATGCTTGTGCAGAATCAGCATGTTTATGGCTCATATTTCCCTCTTCACACTGAATGAAGAGACACTGAGATAATGCAGAGAATGTGGGCAGTGAGACTCACTTTAGTGGTATCTAAACCCTTTTTCAGGGAATTAGATTTATGGGGAATGCAAAGCTACTGGCTTTGATTTTTATCAGATTTATTCAAGTTTAATACAAAAAAATTACGATTAAAACGAATGGACAAATTTCACACAAATTTCTGCATTATAGAAGCACGCTATCTGGCTGTGAGGAGAAAAAAAAAAACAGGAAAATGTTGCTCCCTGCCTGATTTTCAAACCAAGGACCTTTTCTAAGTTGGGTGACTGTGCCAGTCTCTACTCCACACAGACTGGTTGATTTCACCTTCACCCATCCCTCCAAGTATTGAAAACCTCACTGACTGAAGCTGCAGCCGAAACGTTTTAATATTCAACATGTCCACCTTTTAACCGACTGAACCAGACGAACAGAGAGGTGTCACTGAGACCTGTGCACGTGAGACCGCTCTGCTCACACTGGAAAACAATGACGCCACCTCCGTTACCACATCAGTCCCTCAGGAGCCCAACATGGGCTCCACACTGGCTCACATGCTCGTCCCACTCTGCCGCACACATTCCTGAAGCCTGGTCCCCATGTCCCACGATGCCCTCGGAGACAGCGGAAATCGCCGTTTGTTGTTGTTTTAGGCCTCCTGGAGTCTGCGGCCGCCGTGACAGGCCATGACAGCTAATGCTCCTTTTATGGGCTGCTTCGGCGTCTGCACTAAACTGTTGTGTCATTACCGCTCAGTGCTGTGATGTACTCAACTCAGACGAGAGTGATGTGTGCCGGGCGACCACATGGGCAGGACACTTACTGTCTGCAGCACACTACCACACATTAAAAGTTCTGAATGAGTATATTTTATTAGCTCGTAAAAAGGTCCATTTGGCACTGGCTTCACGCGTTTCTATTATCATTAAAACCTGTTTTCCCAGCACGCTTTGGGCCTGAGATGAGGGGCAGGTAATCACAGCAGCTGGGTTTTTACACAGCTGCCGCCAAGATGGGAGCTGGGCAGAGAGCCGAGGCTGACTGTTGATGCCTCCTGTTGAAGTAAAGTCCGTTTAAAAAAAGAAACCCAACAACCTACCCATTTCCTTTCCTTTACTCTCCGCTACTTTCTAACATTCCTGATTAAAAATGAATGCACCCCAGCAGGGTTGTAAAAACAGAGAGGGTGCATTACAAGTAGAGCTTCCCAAAGTGACCCTTTTTAGAGCTGTTCCCTTTTATTAAAAAATGCTTAAGAGGACCCCCCACCCCCACCCCAAATGCTCCTCTGATTTCCTGGGAAATTATTTGAAGCAAACTCTCACTCCACTTATGCCAGAGTTCTGCAAACTGTGGCTCAGGAGCCAGCTGCAGCACCACAGGATTCTTGTGAATTTGACAAGCAAGGGGGAAGTTACAAAAGTACATAAAGAATGTGAAAACTTAGAAGAAAGAAAGTCAATCTCCTAAATTTATAAGAAGAAAATGAGGGAAATTTAGTGATAACCCCCACAGACTTGAAAAAAAAGGTTGGTAAAAAGTTACCTATTTACCTGGATTTACCAGAAGTTAATGATGACAGACGAGTTCAAACTCGCATCTAGGCTCTTTTACAGTGCATCCAGGAAGTCTTCACAGCGCTTCACTTTTTCCACATTTTGTTATGTTACAGCTTTATTCCAAAATGGATTAAATTCATTTTTCCCCATTCTACACACAATAGCCCATAATGACAACATGAAAAAGTTTTTTTTTTTTGTTGAGATTTTTGCTAATTTATTAAAAATAAAAAAAACTACGAAATTTCATGTATATTAGTATTCACAGCCTTTGCCATGAAGCTCAAAATTGAGCTCAGGTCCATCCTTGAGATGTTTCTACAACTTACAGTAACCGGAGTCCACCTGTGTAAATTCAGTTGATTGGACATGATTTGGAAAGGCACACACCTGTCTAGATAAGGTCCCACAGTTGACAGCACAAACCAACCATGCAGCACAAACCAAGCATGAAGTCAAAGGAATTGTCTGTAGACCTCTGAGACAGGATTGTCTCAAGGCACAAATCTGGGGAAGGGTACAGAAAAAATTCTGCTGCTTTGAAGGTCCCAATGAGCACAGTGGCCTCTATCATCCATAAATGGAAGAAGTTCAGAACCACCAGACTCTTCCTTGAGCTGGCCGGCTGTCTAAACTGAGCGATCAGGGGAGAAGGGCCTTAAGTCAGGAAAGTGACAAAGAACCCGATGGTCACTTTGTCAGAGCTCCAGTGTTCCTCTGTGGAGAGAGAAGAACCTTCCAGAAGGACAACCATCTCTGCAGCAATCCACCAATCAGGCCTGTATGGTAGAGTGGCCAGATGGAAGCCACTCCTTCGTAAAAGGCACATGGCAGCCCACCTGGAGTTTGCCAAAAGGCACCTGAAGGATTCTCAGACCATGATAAACAAAATTCTCTGGTTTGATGAGAAAGATTAAACTCTTTGGCGTGAATGCCAGGTGTCATGTTTGGAGGAAACCAGGCACTGTTCATCACCAGGCCAATATCATCCCTATAATGAAGCATGGTGGTGGCAACATCATGCTGTGGGGATGTTTTTCAGCAGCAGGAACTGGGAGACTAGTCAGGATAGAGGGAAAGATGAATGCAACAATGTACAGAGACATCCTGGATGAAAACCTGTTCCAGAGCGCTCGACCTCTGACTGGGGCGACGGTTCATCTTTCAGCAGGACAACGACCCTAAGCACACAGCCAAGATATCAAAGGAGTGGCTTCAGGACAACTCTGTGAATGTCCCTGAGAGGCCCAGCCAGAGCCCAGACTTGAATCCAATTGAACATCTCTGGAGAGATCTGAAAATGGCTGTGCACCGACACTTCCCATCCAACCTGATGGAGCTTGACAAGTGCTGCAAAGAGGAAAGGGCCAAACTACCCAAAGATAGGTGTGCCAAGCTTGTGACATCATATTCAAAAAGACCTGAGGCTGTAATTGCTGTGAAAGGTGCATCACCAAAGTACTGAGCAAAGGCTGTGAATACTTATGTACATGCAATTTCTTAGTTTTTTATTTTTAATAAATTTGCAAAAATCTCAAGAAAAACTTTCTTCATGTTGTCATTATGAGGGAAAAATGAATTTAATCCATTTTGGAATAAGGCTGTAACATAACAAAATGTGGAAAAAGTGAAGCACTGTGAATACTTTCCGGATGCACTGTATATCTGGTGATTACTAAAACATGGAACGAACATGTACGGAACGTTCCATCCGCATTCCGTACGGAATGTTCCGTATGGGAAGTCAACCAATCTTACCTGCTGTCAGTTCTATGTCAATGTGCCTTCGTATGGAGCGGTCCTACTAGCTAGCAGTGTCAAGTGTGCTTCAAACATGTACATGTAACGTTGGATACAGAACCTTCCTTCCCTGTAAAATGACAAGCAAAGGAAATAGATAGATGTACTTTCTTGATCCCAAACTGGGAAATTGCAGAATTTTGTGCATATATCACAAAAGCATATTTTTTCCAGCAGACACAAAGGTTCCGTATCTAACGGAATGTTAGTTTCACCTGGATGATGGGTTGTTTACACTAGCCTTGCTAGCACGTCCATCGCAGGAGTCCATGGGTAAAAAACTCTGACCCTTCGATTCAGCTGCAGAGCTCCCCGTCCATCTGTCTCCAGGTGAGTGTCAGTCTCATTTTCAAACTAGTTTACTGTCCAATGTTGATACTTTTACTCCGGTGACAGCAGAATCTCAAGGCTAGCATTCCGTAAGGAAGGCTCCGGATCTAATGTTACATGTACATGTTCATAGCACACTTGATACCGCTAGCTAGTAGGACTGACAGTAGGCAGGCTCGGTTGATGTCCCGTACGGAACTGTGATGGAGCATGTTCTGTACGGAACGCCAACGTTCTGTTCGTTCCATGTTTTAGTAGGCACTTTTATATCTCCATTGAAGAGGTGGCTGACCTCAGATTTATCTTGAAAAACATGTAATCACAAAAAAGACAGCTCTTGGGTAAATGAGATAAAAGTGATTTTTGTTTGGGTTTTGGAAGCAATATCCAATCAGCTGGACGAACAAATCAGCAGGAAGATTTCAGAATAAAGGAAACAAAGCTTGCTGCTTGTGAAAACCTCTTGATTTTACATTCAAATCGGATAGAAGTTACACTGATAAGACACATTTTACAGAACACAAAGTATTACTTATGTCTGATTGTTAAGGAGATGCAGAGCAGTGCAGCATTATTCCACTTTTATCTCATCTCTCTGATGATAATTAACATCTTGTCACAACATCTACCACCCATGCTCACATTCACACATATTTAGGAAGAGATAAAAGTCAGAACGTGTCAGACATCTTCAGGCTTACACGGTTCCAATTAGACTCACACCATACAGACATGTGACTGAGGGGAAAGCCTGAAGCACAAAAACTCTTCAGCATACGGTTCTGTATGCATGATTTGTTTGCATTCTAGTTGGAGCGAACATATCCTTTGTCCCGCTGTTGAGTACAATATGTCCTGAATGTGTGGCTTGTTTCAGGACAAACTAACTGACCTGACTAAGTACCACATACCAGATTTGGAGACTCGGCTTGTGTTACTGTCTCCTGAACTATCTGGATACCCCACTAACCCCGACCTCTGTATGCTCAAACACACTTTTCCTTCATCTATCCGCTCTTATGCATTTTTCAGCATTTGAAGTGAGCACAACAGGAAGCATGTGGCTGCCATGTGATATGGTCCACTGGTAGAAAAAAAGAGGGTTCATATGAGCATCGTTCTCTGTCAATCACGCAAAACATCGGCTTTAATATGCTGACCGATGGGCTTGAGAAGGAAGAACCGTGCAGCTGCAAGTCAGGATGTAAATACAGTCTGTACAGGGACAGAACAAAACTGATAAGTCAGGCTCTTTGTTGCACCCACATGTTTTCTTTCACACAGTAAGGGGAAAAATCTGATGGCTCTAATATCTTTACAGTAAAGGGGACAATGGGACTTGGTAGACACATGAACTTAAAACATAATCAGTTGCTTACTGGCTGCTAAAGGTTTCACCTATACTTCATTTTTTTACACAAAGGGGGAAAGAAAAAACATGTTCCTGCCCGGTTTCGAACCGAGGACCTTTCGCGTGTTAGGCGAACGTGATAACCACTACACTACAGGAACTCTCTGAGGACTGTGACCTGCTCCTCTGTGAAAATACTGGGACATGTGAGCCAGGAGACGTCGGTGAGACTGACAGCAGCAACAGCCCACCCCAGGAGGGCGTCTCAGAGGTCTGCACCCCTCTGGAGCTACACAACACAGGAGAGACGCTTCAATATGAGGACTGTTACAGCAGCCAGGGGTCCTGACATGTCACAATAAAAGACAAGGCACGGACAATCATGGAACTAAAGCATTCTGGACTAGCAAGTGATAAATGCACATTTGCAACATTTAGGATTTGCAGGAAATTTAGCGCATCAATAAATGTGTATACCAGGGGTCTGCAACCTGTGGCTCTTTTGCCCACAGTCAGTGGCTCCTCCAGGAATGACAACAAGGAAAAAAAAACCTCACAAATTTCAAAAATGCAATGAATTTTCAAGAAAAAGGGTTGTAAATTCATGAGAAAAATGTCATTAAAATGATAAGAAAACCTAAAAATATATGCAGAAATTCTTGCAAATTGAGAGAAAATGTTGCAATTTTATGGAAAAAACATACCCACAATTTACAAGACAATGATACAGATTTGTGCCAAAAATATTAATTTAGGGAAAAGTTGTAATTTTATGGGGGGAAAAAAACAAAAGTTTATAAGAAAAACAAAAAAAATTCACAATCCCCCAGTTGCTCCTGGTGGGTCAGGCCAGCGCCGGTGTTTGGCAGCTCCGCAGCCATCAGTGTGTAAATGGGTGGATAGCAGGATTTGTAAAGTGCTTTGGTCATCTAGAGATGAGAAAAAGTGTGATATATGTGAACGCCATTTATCATCCATCCATCTTCTACCATTTTTCCGGCGGTTCGGGTCGCAGAGGCAGCAGTTCAAGCAGAGAAGCCCAGACTTCCCTCTCCCCAGCCACCTGCTCAAGCTCTTCAGAGAGGATACCAAGGCGTTCCCAGACCAGCTGGAAGACACAGTCTCTCCACCGAGTCCTGGGTCTGCCCCGGGGTCTCCTCCCAGTGGGACGTGCCCAAAACACCTCAAGTGGGAGGCGTCCAGGAGGCATCCTGATTAGATGCCCAAACCACCTCAACTGACTCCTTTCAATGTGGAGGAGCAGCGGTTCTACTCTGAGCCTCTCCCGGATAACTGAGCTCCTCACCCTATCTCTGAGGGTGAGTCCAGCAATCCTACGGAGAAAGCTCATTTCAGCCGCTTGTATCCGCGATCTCGTTCTTTTGGTCATTACCCAAAGCTCATGACCATAGGTGAGAGTAGGAACGTAGATTGACTGGTAAATTGACAGCTTTGCCTTAGAACTCACCTCCCTCTTCACCACAACAGACCAGTACAACGTCCACATCACTGCAGATGCTGCTCCGATCCGTCTGTCAATCTTTTGCTCCATTCTCCCCTCACTCGTGAATAAGACCCCAAGATACTTAAACTCCTCCACTTGGGGCAGGAGCCTGTCCCCAACCAGGAGAGGACCATCCACCTTTTTCCGGCTGAGGACCATGGACTCGGACTTGGAGGTGCTGATTCTCATCCCAGCTGCTTCACACTCAGCGACAAAACGTCCCAGCAAGAACTGTAGGTCACTGCTAGATGAAGTCAACAGGACAACATCATCTGCAAACAACAGAGATGAGATCCTGTGGTCACCAAGCATGACACCCTCCATTCCCTGGCTGCGCCTAGAAATCCTGTCCATAAAAATTATGAACAGGATCGGTGACAAAGGGCAGCCCTGGCGGAGTCCAACTCTCACTGGGAATGAGTCTGATCGAGTGTTGGCAATACGAACCAAACTCTCACAACGGTCATACAGAGACCAAATAGCTCGTGATAACAAGCCCGATACCCCATATTCCCGAAGCACCCCCCACAAAAAAACACGAGGGACACAATCGGATACCTTCTCCAAGTCCACAAAACACATGTAAACTGGTTGGGCAAACTCCCACGAACCCTCGAGAATTCTCGAGAAGGTAAAGAGCTGGTCCAATGTGCCACGGCCAGGACGAAAACCACATTGCTCCTCCTGAATCCGAGGTTCGACCAACGGCTGGACTCTCCTCTCCAGTACCTTGGCATAGACCTTCCCAGGGAGGCTGAGGAGTGTGATCCCTCTAAAGTTGGAGCACACCCTCCGGTCCCCTTTTTTGAAGAGAGGAACCACCACCACGGTTTGCCATGCCAAAGGCACTGCCCCCAACCTCCACGCAATGTTGCAGAGGCGTGTCAACCATGACAGCTCTACAACATCCAGGGCCTTGAGGTACTCAGGGCGAATCTCATCCACCCCCGGGGCCCGGCCACCAAAGAGATTTTTAACCACCTTGGCGACCTCAGCCCCTGTGATAGGCGAGTCGTCCCCCTCGTCCTCAAGCCCTGCTTCCTCTGTGGAAGGCGTATCAGTGGGATTGAGGAGATCCTCAAAGTATTCTTTCCACTGCCCGACGATATCCCCAGTCGAAGTCAACAGCGCCCGATCCGCACCATACACAGTGTGGACAGGGAGCTGCTTCCCCCTCCTGAGCCGCCGGACAGTTTGCCAGAATCTCTTCGAGGCCGACCGAAAGTCTTGTTCCATGGCCTCACGGAACTCCTCCCATACCCGAGTTTTTGCTTCAGCAACCACCCAAGCTGCACTTCGCTTGGCCTGCCGGTACACCT
Organism: Pholidichthys leucotaenia; assembly: GCA_020510985.1. NCBI lineage: Eukaryota > Metazoa > Chordata > Actinopteri > Cichliformes > Pholidichthyidae > Pholidichthys > Pholidichthys leucotaenia. Next base: position 15,144,304 of record CM035844.1, read on the forward strand.
CAACTGCTTCGGGAGTCCCACAAGCCAACCAAGCCTGATAGGACTCCTTCTTCAGCTTAATGGCCCCCCTCACCACTGGTGTCCACCACTTGGTTCGGGGGTTGCCACCACGAGATGCCCCAATGACCTTGTAGCAGCAGCTCTGAGCCACTACTTCAACAATAGAGATGGAGAACATGGCCCATTCAGACTCCATGTCTCCAGACTCCCTCGGAATGTGGGTGAAGTTCTTCCGGAGGTGGGAGTTGAAGACCTCCCGGACAGGGGCCTCAGCCAGACGTTCCCAGCACACCCTCACTATACGTTTGGGTCTACCAGGTCTGAATGGCATCCTCCCCTGCCACATCGGATCCAACTCACCACCAGGTGGTGATCAGTTGACAGCTCTGCACCTCTCTTTACCCAAGTGTCCAAGACATACGGTCGCAGGTCTGATGATACGATAACAAAATCAATCATCTACCTGTGACCTAGGGTGCCCTGATGCCAGGTGCACATATGGACACCCTTATGCTTGAACATGGTGTTTGTTATGGACAAACTGTGGTTAGCACAGAAGTCCAATAACTGAACACTACTCGGGTTCAGATCGGGCAGGCTGTTCCTCCCAATCACCCCCTTCCAGGTTTCACTGTCGTTGCCCACGTGCGCATTGAAGTCCCTCAGTAGGACAATGGAGTCTCCAAGAGGAGCACCCTCCAGCACCCCAGTCACAGACTCCAAAAAGGGTGGGTACTCTGAAACATCACTTGGTGCATAGGCACAAATGATGGTCAGGACCCATTTCCCAACCCGAAGGCACAGGGAAGCAACCCTTTCGTCCACCGGGGAAAACTCCAATATAGAGGCAGCAAGGAGGGGGGAATACAAGAATACTCACCCCTGCTTGTCGCCCCTCGCCCGGGGCAACTCCAGAGAAGGCCAAGCTCCAGCCCCTCTCCAGGAGACTGGTTCCGGAACTGGAGCTGTGTGTTGAGGTGAGGCCGACTATATTTAGCCGGTATCTCTCAACCTCATGCACCAGCTCAGGCTCCTTCCTCACCAGAGAGGTGACATTCCACGTACCAAAAGCTAGTTTAGAAAGCTTGGGATCAGTCCGCCAAGGTCTCCGCCTTTGACCGCCACCTGATCCACATAGCACCGGACCCCCATGATCCCTCCTGCAAGTGGTGAGCCCACTGGAGGGCGAACCCATGTAACTCCTTCGGGCTGAGCCCGGCTGGGTCCCATGGGTGGAGACCCGGCCACCAGATGCTAGCCGTCAAGCCCCTCCCCCAGGTCTGGCTCCAGGTTGGGGCCCCGGTAACCCCATACCGGGCGGGGTACACTGAATCCTTGTTCTAGTATTTACCATGAGAGTCTGTTGGATCGTTCTTAGTCTGGCCCTTCACCCAGGACCAGTTTGTCTTGGGTGACCCTATCAGAGGCAAATTGCCCCAGACAACATAGCTCCTGGGATCACTGGGGCATGCAAACCCCCCACCACGATAATCGTCACCTTAGCCATTTATCATTGATGAAAAAAAGTCTTCAGTTGTACTCGACAAATGGCATTAAATTTGCAAACAAAAATAGCAATAACAAATTTTTGGGGAAAAAAAAAACATTGCAGTTAATGAGGAAGACACCCACGCAAATTTACAAGAAAAAAGTCAGTTGTTTTAAATCATCAAAGGTTTACCAGAAAATGATGCAATTTTGTGGGAAAAAGGGGTGACAAATTGACAATCAAAACACTGCAAATTTATCGACTTCCGGTCTGGACGCCATGGCGACTGCAGCTTAACACTGAAGTTCTCAGACCCAATCCAGGATAACACCTTGAAAATCAAACTTAACGGATTTTTGGAGGAGTGAAAATCAAAAGACAAAATCATCATGTCTAAAGGAAAACAGAAGAAACTGAAATTCTCCAGGCCAGGACACGTATCGGCCGGAGAATCCGAACTGGAAGATCTCCGTCAGAAGACGAGGAACTGGTGATAGCTAACAAAAGGGTTAGCCTGAAATCACTATTTGAGGAGCTACGACGATTTCGCCGAGATGTTACGGCCGAATTTCGGGAATTCAGAGAAGAATTGAAAAGGACAAACAGCAGAGTGGACCAGGCCGAGAACCGAATCTTGGAAACAGAGGATCGAATAAAAGTGCTCGAAGATTCTGTGCTAGACCTACGCAAAAGACAAGCAGCTATAGAGGCTAAGCTAACCGACCAAGAAGGAAAACAAAGAAGAGACAACATAAGAATTCATGGTCTGATAGAAGGAACCGAAAATGGTTTTAACTCAATGGCAGAATGCGTGGAATCCTTACTAAGAGAGAAATTGGATATTCCACAAACCACCGACTTGAAGATAGAAAAGGCACATCGTTCATTAGCCGCTAGGCCGGCGGCGGAAGCGCCCCCACGTTCGGTGTTGGTAAGATTTTCCAATTTCAAAATAAAACAAGAGGTTGTAAGACTGGCCTGGCAGAAAAAAGGATTTATGCACCAGGAGAGAAAAGTCTACGTGGAACACGATTACGCCCCGGAGGTCCTTAAAAAGCGCAGGGAATACAATGACGCGAAAAAGGTGTTAAGAGAGAAGAAATTGCGCTTTCAGACACCATTTCCTGCGAAGTTAAGGGTCTTCTACGGCGATGAAACGTGTCTCTATAATTCGGCGGAAGAAGCAACAGCTGACATGGCGAAAAGAGGGCTCCCGGTAACGGTATTTAAACCCGCAGCAGACCCGAGTCAGAAGATCAAAGCGCAAACATGGACAACACAAAGACCTTCAAAATCCACGGACCAGCAGCGGGAAACCCAGCACCAGAGCGTCGCGGATAAACTATCCGTTTTCAGGTTGGAATAGCGACCTTTTTTTTTTTTTTTTCTTCTTTTCTCTTGAATCAATCCGCACATCCAACCCCCCTCATACAAGGTAACAAACATTAAAGGAGATGCATATTCAGCACGTGGTAAAACATTTCATGGAACAATCATATTATTTGAAACAAATAAGTCTTTGTAATAAAAAAAACAAAAACAAAAAACTTGTTAAAATAGAAATGTGACAATAATCCACATGTTCTCCTCATACTAACAAATACTGTTTTTGCGTGAATGTTTGATGTGATGGGGGTGGGAGGGTGCACACAATTTCACAGGGTTTAGGCATAAAAGGAAAAAAAAAAAATCATTACAAGTTTGGATTGGGTTCTGAAACTCACGTTAAAAGCATGGGACTACTTTCAGTGGTAAGAGAGGGCCCTCAACACGTAACAGAGTTTGAGGAATTTCCCTCAGAGCCTTCACTCCATCAAGGCTCTTACAGGGTCTTTAAAAAGACCTCAGCTCAGGAAGTTCTTATGACAGCTTTTTGTTTTAAAGTTTTTTACACTACGTTCTTAATGTTTTTCTTGTTTTTAATGTTCTTTCAGTTTCTGAGTAGCACAAAAGAGGGCCACCACACAGTTATACTAAACAAAACAACACAATGGAGAAACAGGGTGTAACCAAAATAGTTTCATATAATGTAAAAGGAATCCTGAATCCAGTTAAAAGATCCAAGATTCTAGGCAAAATGAAAAAAGACAAAGCAGGAATAATACTTTTACAAGAAACCCACCTAACAGACGTGGAACACAATAAACTCAGTAGACAAGGGTTTAAAATGATCTCTTCATCTTCATATAAATCAGGGAGGAGGAGGGGAGTAGCGACATTGATATCAACCAAAATTACATTTGAAAAAAAATCAGAACACAAAGATAAAGAAGGGAGATACAGTTTGGTAACTGGGCGGCTAGAGGGAGAAGATATCACCCTGCTGAATGTGTATGCTCCCCCAGGGGCTAACTGGAAATTTTATAAAAATGTATTCGACCTAATGATAACTAAAGCTCAAGGTTTAGTGATATGTGGTGGGGACTTCAATCTTAGACTGAATCCATACTGGGATGCTTCTGGTAATTCCCCACATCAAAATAACACCCAAAACAGGAAGACTCGGATGCTACTAAAAGAATTGGGAATCTGTGACGTGTGGAGGGAACTCAACCCCAGTGTAAAAGACTATACATTTTACTCAACTCCACATTCATCTTACTCAAGGATTGACTATTTTTTTATGTTTAATAGAGACATTGGAAGAGTAAAAACATGTAAAATAGGACTGATGGATCTCTCCGACCACAGTCCGATCTACATGGACTTAAATATCCAAAAATACACAAATAATACATTTTCTTGGAGGTTAAATTCAAATGTCCTGAAAGGACCATTGAAAGATGAATTGGAATCAGATATTCTCAGATATTTGGAAGATAACGATAATGGAGAAGTATCCCCTTTAATACTGTGGGATGCATGTAAAGCTGTAATAAGAGGAAAGATTATTGCAAAACTGGCAACCCAAAAGAAACTAAGACAAGAAAAACTATCCACATTAGAGTCAGAACTTAGGAACCTAGAAAAAGAACACAAAGGCAACACTCATTCTACTGACTCGCTCAAGATTAAGGAAATTAAAAACCAAATAAATGAGATCTACACAATAGAAATCCAGAAGAAACTTACATTTCTGAAACAAAAATACTATGAAGCAGGCAGTAAATCGGCAAAATTGCTAGCCTATAAATTGAGGAAACATCAAACAGAAAGAGCAATCTACAAAATCAGAGACCCAGTATCAAAGGAAATAAAATTCAGAATTCAGGATATTCTTAAAAACTTCGAGAATTACTATAAGAACTTATACTCCCACAAAAAACATAAAAACGCATCCGAGGCATTCCTAAACACATTAAACCTTCCCCAACTTACGGAGTCACAAAATAAAACACTACTGTCAGAAATACATCCTAAAGAATTGGAAAAAGCAATTATGAAACTTAAAGCTAACAAATCCCCAGGAGCTGATGGCTATACAGCAGAGTGGTACAAAACCTTTAAACAGCAACTATCTCCTCTCCTCCTGAAAACATTTAATTATGTCCTCCACACAGGGGAAATCCCCCCCTCCTGGAGAGAAGGGGTCATTGCAGTTATACCTAAACCTGAAAAGGATAAACTAGAGTGCTCCAACTACAGACCAATCAGTGTACTAAATCAGGACTATAAGCTTTTTACCATTATCCTTGCCAAAAGGTTAGAAAATATACTGACAGACCTAATTCATTTAGACCAAACAGGTTTTATAAGACAAAGACAGACACAAGACAACATTCGACGCACTTTACACATAATTCATCATATAAAAAAATATAACTTAAATGCAGTCATATTGGGATTAGATGCTGAAAAAGCATTCGATTCGGTTGACTGGTCTTTCCTATATAGAATCTTATCCAGTTTCAATTTTCATAACAACTTCATTAGAACTATACAGGCATTATATAAAAAACCAACAGCTAAAATAAGGATTAACGGTAATTTATCATCATCTTTTGAACTGGAAAGAGGATGTCGTCAGGGCTGCCCCCTGTCTCCACTGCTCTTTGCAATCTTCATAGAACCTCTGAGCCAATGGATAAGACAAAACCAAAAAATTCAAGGTATTACACTTGGTCAGAAGGAACATAAAATAGCACTCTTTGCTGATGACATTTTAATATACCTAGGGCAGCCGGACACTTCTTTACCAGAACTAACCTCAGTTTTTTCAGAGTATGGAGATTTATCGGGGTACAAATTAAATATGCATAAAACCCAAGTTTTAACATTCAACTATGACCCAAATCATTATTCACTAAGAAAACTCAAAACTAACTGGGAGTCGGAATCTATGAAATATCTGGGGGTCAATATCCCGAAACAACTCAACAAAATTATATCACTAAACTATGATCCACTGGTGACAAAAATAAAATCTGACCTAGCAAGATGGAATATGATACCATTCTTGGGTACTGCACAAAGAATTGAAGCAGTCAAAATGAATATACTTCCACGTCTTCTATACCTTTTCCAAACAATACCGGTAGAACCTCCCAAAAAAACATGGCAGGAGCTGGACAGAAGGATCTCAAGATTCATATGGCAGGGCAAGAGACCTAGAATCAGATATAGAACCCTACAGCTAAACAAAGACAAAGGTGGGCTCGCGCTGCCAAATATCAGGGACTACTTTAAAGCCGCACAAATTAAAACTTTAGTAGAGATATGTAACCCAGTCTACACTGCACAATGGAAGGAGATCGAATGCCAAATAACAAGTGACATCCCCCTACAGGCGATAATAGGGAACAATGTCTTACCTAAGCTTTTGAATAACACTAACCCGTGGATAGAGACCCCGCTAAAAATTTGGTTTAAGATCGTCAGAGAGAATCAAACTAAAGAGCCCTATCGACTTCTGCAATGGATCGCCTATGATCAGGACTTTACTCCTAATAAAACAGACACCAGATTTAAAAAGTGGAAGGAGAAAGGGCTGATAAAATATTACGATTTTTTTGAAGGGCAAATCTTAAGAAGTTTTGAAGATTTGAAAAAACAAGGCCTAATAAATCAAGACCTTTACAGGTTCTTCCAGCTTAGACACCACATAAACAATATACTTAAAAAGGAGGTTTTGGAAAGGGCCCAGTCAGGTGTTCTGAAGGTCTTCTTAATGGCATATAAAGGGATCCCAGGGATCAGATACATTTCTAAAATATACCAAGGTCTTCAAGACTTAAAAGGAGACAACACATCTTATATAAAAGAGAGATGGGAAAAAGAGGGGAATTTCACTTTACAACTGGAAATATGGGAAAAGCTAAATAAACAGCAATGGAAAAGTACCTCATCCCTGCAGTGGAGAGAATTTGGATGGAAAAACTTGGCAAGATTTTTCAGAACACCTGCACAAAACAAATTTACCCATAAGGGATTGAACTGTTGGCGCTTGTGTGGTGAAAAGACTGCAAATCATTTTCATGTGTTTTGGTCATGCCCAGTTATCCACCAATATTGGACCAATGTACAGACAATATTGGGGAAAATATTCAAAATAACAGTTCCCTTTTCTTTTGTAACTTTGTATTTGGGTTTACTACCGGACTCACTGGAAAGACGAGGAGAAAAATACTTATTCAATGTTTTAATATTGGCAAGCAAAAAAGCTCTAACTAAAAAATGGATGTTGAAGGACTGTCCTACACCTGAAGATTGGACTAACGTGATCCAAGACATTTACTCGATGGAAAAGTTGACATTCGCACTGAGACAGGACATGGATGGGTTCATGAACTTTTGGCAACCCTGGATCGCATATGTGTCTTCCATTAGATCTAATCTTTGACAAATACCATTTCAATAATGGTTCCGCTCTTTGTTCCAACGCTACTCAGATGCTCTTTTATCTTTATTTACTTACTTTTTCTTTTTGTTTGTTTTTTACTGGTTTGTTTTTTTTTTTTTGTTATTTGTTTTTTGTTTTTTTTTCTCTTTAATTTCACTTTTTCTTTCACTTTAAAAAAAAAAAAAAAAAAAGGGGTGTTGTAAGAATTAATCTTCCAATGTTGTCAGATATCAGAAAATAAGGGAACGTGATGAAAATGTAAACACTGCATTGCTGTAACGACCTGTATACCCTTTACAAAAACTTAAATAAAAAAAAAAAAAAAAAACACTGCAAATTTATGACAGAAACGCTCTTAATCCGGATGTCATCAGGTGAGATTATTAGACATATCCGTGGCTCCATGCAGATTTTATTTCCACAAAAATCACTCAAAGTGGCTCTTTGTGAAGCACAGGTTGCCGACCCCTGGTATATACCAGTGAAATGCTTGTACACTGTTTGCTGACACTGAAGATAAGCCTTTGAAAGTGAGTGCTGCATAATGTTGACCAAAAAAAGTGTTCAGAAAAAGCAGAAGATGCCCCACCAAACAGTCACTGAAACGTGTCAAGTTAATTATAAAATCTGTGCAAACTTTATCAGTCTATTGTTCCTGTTGCTGCACATTTAGTGCAGTCTGGAGACGACAAAGAGCACAAGTTGATCCTCTGCTAAGCTAAATTAATGAATTGCTGTTTAATTTGTCCTTTGTGATCCATCACAGTTGCTTCTTACCTTATTAAATATTCATTCAGCTGCAGAAAGCTCTTCATTAGTTCTTTAATTAGAATGTTGCTCTAACGGCACAGCTTTTTGGCTTCAGCAGGATTACAGGAACTGTTTGGACTGAACCTCTGTTTTTTATTCCCAGCTAACACATCATCAGAATCAGAATCAGAATCAGGTTTATTGCCATTGTTCATGTAGTACACAAACTAGGAATTTGTCTCGGTACAATGCTGCAACATTAAACATGATAAGATAAGAGAAATAAACTATACATGTAATAAAGTGTAGGATAAGATTAAGTGATACTGGTCAACAGTTAAAATATATATTAGCCAGCAGCAGATACTGTGGAGAACTATATAGTGCAGTCGGTAATGCAGGAAGAAAACAGTGATGATTGACATGAGTCTGGTTGAGCTGCTGTACATGGTGCACGAGAGTCAATAAGTCACTTAGTGTTCAGCAGTCTGATGGCAGAGGGGAAGAAGCTGTTCATGTGACGGGAGGTTTTAGTCTGGATGGACCGAAGTCTTCTACCAGAGGGGAGGGGGGCAAACAGTACGTGACCAGGGTGTGAGGGATCGGCTATGATCCGGCCAGCACGCCTCCGGGTCCTGGAGATATATAGATCCTGGAGAGATGGGAGCTTGCAGCCGATCACCTTCTCAGCAGTGCGCACGACGCGCTGCAGCCTTAGTCTGTCCCTGGCAGTGGCTCCTGCGTACCACACGGTTATGGAGGTGGTGAGGATGGACTCGATGATGGCTGTGCAGAACTGCACTAACATCTTGGTGGGTAGCTTGAGCTTCCTCAGCTGCCGCAGGAAGAACATCATGAACATCAAGAACATCATCATCAACAACATCAACAACATCATGCAGCAGCAGCTATTTTTAGATGCATGCACCATGTTTATATTTTTACCATCAATGTCTCTCTCTACTGAACAGATGCTAATGTCACCATGGAGGTCATGGGAGGTTTTCGACTTGGTTGCCATGTTGCCTTTCGACTTCACTTCCATCTTTGAGCCAATCAGTGGGGATTTCCAGCCGGCTGTGAGTTGTGATTTGCAGAGTAGACTTTCATTTCTGCCGGCAGTGAGTGTGATTCTCTGACTGTAAATACACAGATGAGTACTACACTTATGCAACATGACCCTGCCTGCAGCGGGGCAGTGATGCACACACTGTTGTTTATGTGTAACACCAGAGAAGAAGGGGGGAAATGTAAGCTTTAGGTTTTTTTAATTAACATCAGTCTGTTCTCACATGATTTTCTTATTCTGTTGTGCAACACGAGTGCACATTTACTGAAAAAATACTGCTGATGTGTGTTAAAGGATGCTCAGAATGATTTCAGGAACCCCTCTATTGCTTCTTTGCATGCTTTTCCTCTCTTTTATAAAACTCACGTGTTGAAGACACAGAAAGATGTTGAAGACATATTTGCTTTGTTCCACTGTCACACAGATTAACCACCAGATTTCTGAATTAATCCCATGCAGCAGTGACGGATCGTACATACGCTATCATGAAGCAGGGGTCTGAGGGACATTTTTGTGCCATTATGAGCCCTCATGTCTCTTTTGGTGAGGTCTGTGTGAACATTTTTTCACTTGTCTGCCGGGCGAGCTCATCATCTCCCTGTACACTTTTTTTGTGATCTTAACCACCAGCAGCATTTGTGAGCCATTAGATCACCGGGGTGTCTGCTTGCTCAGTGGAGTAGGGCTGCAACCAACAATTATTTTGGTAGTCAACTAATCTAACAACTATTGTTTCGATTAGTCGACTAATCGTGATTATTTCTGTCATGTCCGCCAGCTCAGCTTCCTGCTGGCACAGCTCCTGCTCGGGGCTCCAGGTCATGTTTTACCTCACCTGTTAAAGCCTGCACACCTGTGAAAAGCACTTTGTTGTCAGTCTCTGCCTTAATATAATGTAGCTTATTATAAAAAGTTGCCATAGCTAAATAAAATAATGACCCATCAGACATGAGTTGGAAACTTGAACTTGACAGTTTAGTCAGAAGTGTTTGTAACAGCACCATTAAATAATAGACGTTAAAGTGTAAAAACTCCAATAGCAGCTGTGCTGCTCCATGAAGGCTGTTGTAACTGTGTGTTAAAACAAACTAGAGTAATATTCAACTCCATTATAGTAAAAAAGAAAATAACAAGCTAGTCTATCCTGTTTGAAACCTTGCTGGGTCTAGAAGTTTAAGGCTTCAGATGAAAATTAAAAAAACTTCTTCCAGTTCAAAATAAATTTTAAAAAAAACACACTTTAAATATCAGTGCAGGAATGTGAACCTTCACTACACATACAGTGAAATATTTAAGCCGTTTAAAATTTTGTGATCATCAGCATTGCCATCAACATTGCAGGTGACACCTCCCACCCCTCACACTCCTTCTTCAGCCCCCTGCCCTTTAGGAAAAGGTACTGGAGTCTCCGGATCTGCTCCACAAGACTGCTAAACAGCTTTGCTCACCAGGTCATCAGGACCCTGAACTCTGTCCACTCCCCCCCACCCCCCCGGACCATAACGCACTCACCCGCACAATAACCACCTCAGCTGTTGGCCCAGAAAGACTGGTACACCAACAGTAATACATCTGCTGCTGTGTCTCTCTGCACTTTACTGCAACCATTTGCACAAATGCCATATCTGCTGCTGTCTGCTACTGCAATACTGTTCATGTACAGTCCAATCTGTCATTGTCTGCACCTACACTACCATACCAAACTTGAACCTACGAGTATTATTGCTCTACTTTTTCTGTATATAGGATTGCTGGGTTTCATCGTTTATCTTTATTTGCACTGTGGGAGGTCTGGGCCTATCTTTTGTCGCTATTTGCACTACAGGTAGCATTACTGTACATAGACTGCTGTTGTTGTTTTTCCAGCCTTATTCCTTTTGTTTTTTATATTGCGCACCCCACTGGAGCGAGAAACGCCATTTCAATTCTCCTGTATGTCCTGTATATATAGTAGTATTGACAAATAAAAATCATGAATCTTAAATGATTATGGTTATTTTATCTAATTAAATTACATGCACTAGTGTTCAGAATGAAGGCTGATATTATGGTGACAATAATAGAGAATACAAAAAAAGAGTAAGTTGCTCATGTAATTCACCCATTTACTGCAGTTAACATATAGCTAGCATAACGGAAGAAGCTCAGCTGTCAGCAACTATCATAAGAGAGATTTTTGTCCGACAGCAGGTAAAATATTTAAACGGCACACACTAATGGTGTGGTCAGTTTTCTAAAGCTGAGAGAGTCGCTCATTGAAAATAAGAAGTGCTAACTTTATTCGCTAACCTTACTGGTGCGGTCCGTTGACAGGTGGCTGGAGATGGAGGAACGGAGAGGAGGGAATGGATGCATCACTGTAGTGCAGCTGTGATCTGACAACACACTGCTTTACAGTCGACATTTAACTGGCTTCATTTATTAATTTTCAGTAAAATACTTGCTTTAAAATCCCATACTTTGGAAACATTTGGCCTTCTCAGTGATTTTCTCTCCATGTTGCCGTGATACATTCCTCTTCCTCTTCAATGTTAAACTGAACATTTCCGCAGCATCCATATAAACTTTAAAATTAAACGATTTGTCAACAATAAAAATCTGCATCAACAAATTTTTATGATTGACATTATGGACAACGTCGACTAATCCTTTCAGCCCTACAGTGGAGTCGAGAAAAAACTTCCAATGCAGACGGAGTATCGTGTTTTGGTTTTGAACTATGATCAGATGGGTCTTGGTCCAGCTCAGATGTAACATAACAGTGTTTTCCACTCAGGTATCATCAGCAAGCATTCTGGTTTGGTCATTTTAGGTGCTAACAAGTTAAAAAGCAGGAATCTGACTAACTGTAGGGCAACTGAAGTAGAATCATCTTTATAGCCGCTAAGACCAAACCAAAGCTAATCTACCTGACTGATAAATCAGACTCTGTATGTGCATTTGTCAGCTTTTTCTCCTTCTACAGCCACTCAGCTGATCCACTTCAAACTTGTTTCAGTGTTTCCTCTAGGTTTACAGCCTTTTTTTTTTGGGGGGGGGGGCGATAATGATGAACTCTTAAAGGAATCATGGTGTTCATAAGTTTGTTTTTTTTTTAATAACAGCAGTCAGTATAAATGAAAACTATAAAAAACAAAATTACTGAACAAAACATCAGAATATTTGAACACTGAACGAAATCGCTCAATATTTGTTTTTATGACAATTATCCACAGAGTGAGCAGCTTTTGTCACTGCAGTGTATTTTTCTGGGCTTCTGGAAGAACATTTCAAGAACCTCTTGATATGGAAGTCTGACACATCTAGCCCATTTATTGAGATTCACATGCAGGCTGCAGGATGTTCTGGGTCAAAACTTGTCATCTAGTGATGACTGGACTTTTGCTGCTTGTCGGGGTCAGGGCATGCAGCACTTGGGCTTTTTTCTACACTTGGACCTGGGGCAGGAGAGCTATTTTGGCTGCTACTAGCAGGATAGCTAGTGTTGCAACCTTCATCATCCTGGGTGTGTTTAAAAAAACGCAGATTTTTTTTCTGCTTCTCAGTTGGCTGACACAACATGCTTTCCTACACTCTCTCTCTCCATTGGTGCGAGTGTGTTCACCTGTATGTGCACACGTTTCTGTGTGTGCGCGCATGTTGTGTCTGTGTGTGTGCAAGTGCACGTGTCTGTGTTTACACGCAGTGGAGTGCCACCCTGCTGCGTGATACAGAGAAGAGAAGAGACAGAAACGAGCTGCTGTCCTGTAAATAAGATGAATAACATCAGGATTTTTAGTTTGTTTAATAAAACGACAAGGTAAAGACTTGCTCTATAGTGAATGCATCTAAAAATGACTTCTATTGTGATCTGGCACGATGTAGAAAAATAAAATTAACTGGACACTCGGGGGGGGGGGGGTTATAATGGTCAGGGAAACACTGGCTATGTTTACATGGACACAAGTAACCGGATTAAAAGCCTGATCGGAATAAAAATGCTTCATGTAAACACGTCAATCTGAATATTGTAACCCGATCACACTCATTTGGACCAAAATTTCATTCTGATTGAGAGGGGTGGGTTATGCTGATTGTTAAACCGAATGGTGCGCATGAAAACATTCCGAACGTAGGGCAGAAAATGTTTACTGCCCATATCTGTACACCAGCTGCACGTCGACGTGACGTATTTCTGCCTTAGCAGCAGCTAGCAGAAAGCACAGCAGGAGTAAAACAAAACTGGTCTGTATCGTCCTGCTGTCTGCCTCTGTTCGTCATATGCAGAAGTATGTACTTGTAGCTTCATTATGGAGACCAGCAGAAACAAAAGTACAGTCTGAATAACACAATACAGGTCCATTTTGACACGAAGTGGGGCTTGCTAACACCGGAAGTTGCTGCTTCTTCTACTATTTTCGGAACGTCGAAATGTCGACGTGCGCATGTCAAAATGATTTATTCCATTCAAACATGTGACACATGGAAACGCACGTCCTAATCGGATCAGCTTTATCAGGATCCCCGTAAACAGTAAAATTCTGATCTGAATTGTAATCAGATTGATGAAATTTTGCCCATGTAAACACAGCCACTGTCATGTTTGGTGCATCATCAGTTATGTCGGTAAGTGCAGGGCTAGTTCCAGGCCTTCTGGATGAGCGGTTGTCATAAGAAACAATGTGTTGCATGTTCTCTGCATATTAGCAGGGATGTGTCATTACCCACAGACACACATACATTTTAACATTTTACATAATGTGAGTTTTCATTTTGTCATCTAGTAGATTACTGCTATTTCTAATTGTGCTTTCCCCCCAGCTAAACACACTACTAGTAAATGTATCATTACAGCTGCCCTTTTATTTAAAACGCAGGTGTGTTAGCTCTCAGCCATTTTGAGGGGGCATTTTTTAATTCTAACTCCCACAAAAATAACATTACACTGTCCTCAACCTGGCACTGTGCTGGTGTGAAGAAGCCCAGAGCACCAAACTCTCACCACCTAATTAGCTGATTAATGTTCTCTTGTCATCCCAAAGTGATTTAAGCCAGACTACACAAAGCTTAGTCAAAGACCAAAAGCAAGGGGGTCATTTTGGGCGTCAACCCAAGAATGCTTTACTGACCTGCCGCTCCCCTTCTGGAGCTCATTAACCAATCACAGATCCAGCTCACAGGGAATGGAATGGGGCCAATAAAGGGCTATACCCTCGGGTGGGGACAGGCTGAGATTTATGTGGCCTATATAAAAAGGCCATTAGGGGACTGGCTGGCATTTTAGGCACACAGGAGGATGAAACTCCAATATCTCTTCTGCACTAATCAACATACTGTAATGGAAGAGCACAATTTCACATGTGGGCCAAAATGAATCAGGTGGAGTGAGTGAGTTGGAGGCCAGAATGATAATGGCGGGATCCGACTCTATCCCATGGCTACGCCAACACGACAGCTCCATTGTTCACCCAGCTAAGCTGGTGGACAGTCCACAAAGAAAATAAGAGCTGAAACAGGTCATCAAATACAACCAGAATCTGCTACGACACACTACCAGCTGAATCATCATTTGTGCTTCTGCTGAGGCAAATATTATGTCTGGTTCAAGTCCAATTAGTGCTCCCAACCAGACCTGCATTTCATCACACTGGTGTTAATTAGATGTTGCTTTGGAGTAAGACTATTCCCAAGTGTACGTCCATGTCCTCACATCTACAGTCAGTTAAACACCCTGTAAATAACACAAAGCATGCCGCCGATGTGCAAATGTGAAGACATAATTCACATCTGCTCTTCCTGCCTCCCTTTGATTCATATTTAAGCATATGTGTATTGTTAAGGCAATATTTCCTGTTTTATTAGCGTTTAAGTGGAGACTGACAAACAGTAAAGAGACTAAACTCTTAAATCAAAAGTTCCATAATGAATCTCAGAGAAGAATAAACATTACAGGGTCAAAAACTTGTATTTCCCTGTTTTATTCCTATTTCAGATGAAGACAGTAGCTGATTTAACATTAGCAGCTAACATGTAGAGACAAATGTAGGGCAGCAAATAAAAAGGAGGACTGAGGAAGACAATAAGCTCAAAAGCATCCAAAGACATAGAAATACCACTTTACTCCTGAAACTTGGCTTCCTGAGCATTCATTCATAGGAAGAATGAACGGATGGATCCACAGAACTTCAGAGGAGAGAGGTGTTGGATTTTAGCGCAGTATGAGCACAAGGTGCCAGGGACACAACCAGCTACCTTCCTTAATCACACTTTGTAACGCAATATACACTAATGTGTGTACAGGGAGGTGAGAGAGTGATCAATATAAAACCTATAGGTCTATTCCCTGTACAGTCTAGACTTGAGAGATTTCTCTGTTTTCTTCTACTCAGGAAAAGCTGAGGTCGACCATCTTTAGGCTTCAGCTGAATATCAGAAACACAGAAACAAAGGTCTGCGCAACGCTTTATTCATACGTATGAATAAACTCCTGAACAAACGTATGAATAAATGTATATTCATATGAATAAATGATAAATAAATAAATGATGAATAAATAAACATATGAATAAATGATCATGAATAAATGTATGAAAAACCCTTTCTGAACAGAGTATACTCTGTTCAGAAAGGGTTTTTATTACCCACACAAATCACAGCTCAGAATGTTGGCAATGCACACAAGAAGAAGATGAGCAGGTCTACTGAATAAGCACGTACAAACACAGTACGCCTTCCCTACAGCAGCTAGAGTTTAATTTTTTTTAATCTCCATTTGTCACATTCTTAGTTGTGCCTGCAGAACTATGCAAAGATTCACAGGCCTGTGAGCCTCTTTGTCATTCCAAAAAATGAGTCAGAATCTAGAACCAGCATCTAAACTAAGACCAAAGCTCTTTTTTTTATGTCTTCTATGACACAAAGGTTATTTAGTCCAGTCTGAAATGACTGCACCAAACAGAGCAGCACTGATATCACCAACCACACATTCCATCTAACTTCATTTTAAAGCAATGTGGATGAGTAAACAAGCATACCCACAAAGTGACTTGTGAAACACAAAGATCAGCACTGCAAACGTACATACAGTGTATGGCTAAATCTAAGATATTAGTCATTTACTCGTCACAAGCTGATAACTGCCAATAATGAATGCCAAGGTTTGATGAAAGCTTTAAATCTGTAATGATGACAATGACGACTGCATTCAATAGGCATAAGGAAAACTCGGAAAAAAGAAAATGTAACGATCTGGAATACCACAGCAGTTAATTAGTGGGAAAAAATAACTGCTAGAAATGCCAAAAGGGCATCCGATCAGTTCAGCCAGAGGACTGGAATACCTAAAGTAAACAGCAGAGGGAGCTGGTTGGTCAGAGAAACATCTCAAATGTGGTTTTACTTGACAATGTCATTTAGTGATGACTGGGAGCCCTAAACGGGAAGAGAATGGGGATGTAGGACATTATTTCCTAAAATAAATAACTTCAGTGTCTGCGTCATGTGCAGGAAAGAGCCTCGATTCTACTTTAATTACTTTAAATTTCACTGCTGCCGAGAAGTGATTCCCAACATCTGGTGTACAGAAGACGAAACACCAGTAAAACAGTATGACTAATAACGGACCAAACAGAGGAATATCAGCAAACAAAGCAGCGGGTGAGCACTACAGGTCACACTTGAGCCATCATGGTCCTCATTGTCTGTACCGCAGTCAGTGGACCCATCAGGAAAGAACAATAGTCGACTACACAAAACGAAAGGCACCCGGGGAGGAGAGGAGACACATGGCGAGGGACACACGGAGGATAAAAGACCGGCAGAACAAACAGATGGAAGTGACACTGATAAATAGACAGAGACGATTAAAGAGGAAAAGCACAGCCTCTGTGTGTGTGTGTGTGTGTGTGTGTGCATATGGTGGCCAGAGACCTTTTGTCTGAGCAGCTTGCTGCGGACACGGCCCCATAGCTTGGCCCCGGTGTTGCTGTGCCTCTTGTGCACAGGGGTCTGTGGCTGGCTGGACAGGTTGTGCTGGTTCTGGTCCACACAGCAGTGCTGCTCCAGGCGCTCACACACTGAGTTCAAGTTCACATCTGATACCAAGATCTCCGTCATACCAAAGCCTTTGAACTCCCTTCCACTGCAACACAGGTGAAGGAAGTACGCTGCTCACGAGGAGGCAGAACCTCTTACTGATGACTGGACCAGGTGTCTGTGAGCCGCTTCAGAAATTCGGCAGCAAAACAAGAAATCACTTTAAAAAAGGAAACAATAAAGAAAGTGAGGAGCGCGAGATGCTGCCATGGTCTCCTAGATAAGCCTGACGTTAGCTCCACGTTAGTGTCCCTCTCTCCAAGTTCATTCCCGAGTCAGCTGCCAACATCTCCTTGCTGTGCAATCTGACTTCCACAATGGCAAACACAGCACCGGAGCGATGCAGAGCGAGAGAGGAGAGAGGGAGGGTAGAGAGAGAAAGCGAGAGAGAGAACAGGGGAGTGAATGGCTGTCAGTGAGCAGCTCTGCTTCTCCAGATGTTGATAGACACACCTCCAACGAGAGAAGGGAGAGGGAGGAGGGGGCAGAAGACAGTCAATGAGGAATGGAGAGGGAGGCTCTGGTGAATGCTGGACTTTGTTTGGTTCAGTGCTTTGACCCCTCATCAACCTTTCCCAGAGGCGGTCAGCACCAGTTGGTAGAGACAGAAATGTGATGATGAGAAAGAATCAGAGAAATTATTCATCCAGAAGGTTTCCTCCAGTGTCAGATCAGAAACATCTTCCCAGCTTCTCCTTCTGCTAATGACCTCTCACCACCGTTTTCCTTACACTCACTGAGTGTGCGGGTGTATTGTTGTCTAAACGCTGTTTCTCAGTCTGTGTGCTGACACTGGAAAGTCAGTCAAAGCTATCTACAGTACACACACACATCCTCACCCTCCACCATGTTTATTCAACAGGACAGGCTGCTCTACAGGGGCGTTTTCCTCCGCAGAATGGATCGATACGGGGGAAAGAGGATTCTGTGTACGCTTGTCAAAATCCATCTTCATCCATCATATCCCATCCCAATTGAATGGGGGGTACTCTACCGGGGAAAGGCTACAGACACAGGGGTGTGTTTTAAAAACCTTTAGACCAGTGTCTACTCAGGTGAAAGATAGAGAATTACTCCAGCCAACCAGTAAGCAGCTTACCAAGTGTACAGTGATTCATAAAACGATTCTGAAATGAAGATTTCAGCATTAAACAGTTACTAGTTTAAACCATCTGCCCATACATCCAGATTCTGCCCCTTATCCAGATCTGAGTTATGGGATCAACAGTCCAAGCAGAAATGCCACAACTTTCTCCCTCTCCCTGGCCACTGCCTCCATTTCTTCAATATGTGAGGTGTTCCCAGGCTACCCAAGAGATATAGGGCCGTATTACAAGGGTGCGGTCAGTCAGTCAGTTGTCAGTGATGCAGAATGCGTTTATGGGCGTTTTCAAGTTCATTTCCTTATCACAACAGTGCAGAAACAAACTTTCCTCCGGGCGCATGATGCGAAGAGGCCAGTTTAATTAGTCAGAGGTGTGTTTTGGATAATCCAATCCAAAGCACTCATGCCCATCCCTTTAATGCAAAGAGGCGCATTACCTAAAGTGAACTCTGATCATGACGGCTTAAGACTGGTTTTGTGATGGCCAAAGCATGTGCGTGTAAGTAAAAATGCACACGATAGTAACACCACTCGGTAATAAGGAAGACATTACAGTTGATGCCCAGTTAGTTATTTTAGAGAGAACAAACAGGTAAGAATGGGCTGAAAAATCAGCTGAATGGTGTAATGTAGTGTGCACAGATGCAACACACAGACACGAATGGGTTTGAAACTTCAGGAAAAGAGGATGATGCCCATGCAAACTTTTATAAACTTTCATTAACAATGGTGCAGAAGTTACTCCCAGCCTGTGGGGAGATGCTTTGCTGTTGTTTTCACTGACTGAGGGTCTCCCCCATCTCGTGCAGGGGTCTGCTGAGGCTCTCTGTCCCAGTGCCTCCTGGTCAGGAGGGAAGGAGGAGCTCTGGTGCAGCTTCCCGTCCGCCGCCAACTCCCGCCACCAAACGAGCCTGCTCTCGGTGACCCCTGCTGGGGGCTGACGGGTTGCAGTTGGAAGCTTGCTGGGGGAGAACCGCAACTGTACGCGAGGTGTGGGAGGCCTTGGCCCGGCTGGAAACCTGTGGGTGAGCGGTCGAGGCAGATGTGGATGCATCTCATGTCTCTCTGGGGAGTTACAGTGAAAAAATGCTGCACATTCCTTGTTCATTCATTTATTCCACTAAAGAAAAATCATACATTAATGCCTAATCTATAGACTCCAATTGTAAGTCCGTAATTAAAATCTGAGTGTGGGTGTAATAAAAACAGTATTTAGTGTGTGATCATATTATAAATAAAAATGACAGATGATTATGACTGTTACAACTCTCTCCATTAAAATAACAGAATCCCAGTGCATGCTGTTTCCTTGTGAGCTCCAGAGCTGCACAATTTCAAAACACACCACTGACATAGCATTAAACAATGTGCTTCTGACAACAGCAGTGGTGGCCTAATGGTTAGGGATGTGGACTGTTGAGCGGACGGTTGCCGGTTCAGTTCCCGGTAGGATCAGATCTGGGTGGGACAGATAACATACTGTTTGCCCCACCCTCCTAAACCCCACTGTGGTGCCCTTGAGCAAGGCCCTTAACCCCAACTGCTCCAGTGGAGCTGCTCAGTGGCCACAGGTCAGTCTCCTGATCAAAAGTGGATTGTCATGAAATGCCCCATAATAGTGATGCGTATTAGACTGCGCGCCGCCACACCTCTTTGAAATTAGCCTCCGCCTCTCAGCACAAAGTGGGTACACTGTCTACTAGTAATTAGATGGCATGACGCAAAGCATAAAAAACAGACAACACGCTGACAGAAAGTAACAAAAACACTGGTGTATGACAGGAAGTCTGGCAGAAAAGTCCACTGATGACTGTCAAAATAGGGCCCATAATCTTTTGAGAATCCCCTGGGTGCTGCTCTATCCTTGCGATGCTTGATATACTGTTCCTTCCCTAGGAGTTCTTCAATAGGCATCTGACCCACTTCAGCTGGCTTCTTTCAATTTGGAACCTCTCCCCAGTATCTAAGCTCCCTAGCCTACCTAAAAGGGTGAGCCCAGCCACTCGATGGAGAAAACTCATTTCATCTGGTTTATCCTTTTGGTCAATACTCAAAGTTTGTGATCGTCAGTGAGGAAAACTGAGTCAATTGAAGGAGTCAGCCAAGCCCTTGCTAAAGTTGTATGAGGATTGTATAGCAACTGCTGTAACAATAGCTGTAACAATGGGCCTGGTATGCCATACTGGCACAGGAGCTCTCACAGAATTTCCCAAGTGTTGTGGCTGAATGCCTTTTCCTAGTCAAACACCCATTCATCCCCGACTATCCCGAAAGGGTGCGGAGCTGGTCTATTGTCCCACAACAAGGATAAAACCACATTGTTCTTCAAGAAGCCAAGGTTCAACTAATGAATAGACTCAACTCCTATAGTCTGAACTGCTGTTTATTAATTTTCTAGAAGCTTTTTCCACTTTGTAATTCAAAAACTTAAAATGCCACACTCAGTGGTAACGTTTATGTCACCACACCTCGCAGTAACCAACCAGAGATGTCATGTAATCAGGCGGCGCCTAAGATAACAGCAGCCAGTACAATACCACTGTGTAAAGCATGTGGGTTGTTCTGTGGTGATGACAGAACAGCGAGCACATAGAAAAGGGGGAGCAGGACGTCATGCATGTCTGACTTTGAGACCGAAAGTGTAGGATAGGGTGGGCAGGCTGGTTGATATGGAGGAGACCTCAGTCAAGCCTCACCACAAAGTATTTTTGAACTTTCAGAGTTCGCCAGTATGAGACATAAGAGCATGCGTCACATCTTGGAAAGAATGTCTGGGAAAACCATGTTTTGAAAACGGGAGAGAAAAGGACCCACTGGGAGACAGGACATATTTTTAGACAAGAGAAAGGGAACAGACAGATGAGCATTTTAGCTGTGCATGTAGTTTTTGACTTTTACTTGTCCCATATAGAGCCTCTTTGAAATCAAAATCCCCATATTTTTCCCACATCTTCCATTATGGGAATAAACCATGACTTCCACTTGATTTTGAAACACAACTCCTGCAATTTGGTTTATGTTGAAAACATCCACAAAAAAAAAAAATACCAGTGTCAAGGTTAAAACAAACAAACAAAAAAAGCACAAATGGAAAACCCCAACAATGCAGTTTTCCTTTTAGAACTGACTGAACAGATTTATCACCGAGTCGGTGATGACTCCATGGTAGTAAATGTGTCTTTAAACCCAAACAGGAGGTCAACTAAAAGTACACTGGAAACTGTATGACAAGGGTCAACTACATTTGTCCAAGGGCCAGAATTTTTCTCGGCAGACTCTGAGGCCAGATGCTCTCTTAAAATAAAATAACATTAATATTGCATATTAAGTAATATATTATTATTTGATATATTAATTTTCCTTCCAATTTTGTTACTTTTTAGATGAGTATGAGAAAGCATGTACTTAAAAACTTATTTGAGATGTGATTTTATTCTTGATAGTTTGAGTTGTTTTTCTTGTGAATTAAGGACTTTTCTGTTGTAAATTTGAAAGATTTTTGTCACTTAAATTGTGAATTGTTTTCCCCCTTCATGATTTTTTTTTCGCTGCTGTAAATTTAGGACAATTGTACATTTGAGATTTGTTCTCATAAATCTGTCAGAGGTTTTCTTATAAATCTTCCTTGTAAATGTATTACTTTTTCCTAATCTGTGGATTTTTCACAAAATTCATGTCTATTTTAAAATGAGTTTATGTTTTTTCTTAACAAATTTGAAAAGCTTGTGGTATGAAAGTGTGACTTTTCCCACATGTATCCTAGCTTAAACTTACTTTGCAGAGCCAGAATAGAACGATTTCAACTCTGATTCTTAAAAAAACAAAACAAAAAAACAAAACAAAACCCAACAATAAATTTATAAAATTAATTAAAATGACCAAAGATTTTTTTTTTTTTTTTATTTTGTATACTTTATTGATCCCTAGAGGGGAAATTGAGGGCATCCACCTGGATGGATGAAGCAGCCACGGTACGGCGCTATCCCTTAACCATTCACACGCACATTCACACCTAGGGCCACTTTAGAGTCTCCAATTAACCTAACCTGCATGTTTTTTGGCAAACATGCAGTCCTTTCTGTTATAATAGTCTATTATACAACAGTTAGTTCCAACCGAGCAATTTGATTGGACAATAGGGATTCCAAGAGTTACTAAAAGCCACGATAATTGCCCTCCAACTTCATTGGATATGTATCACTCCACTTCAAAGGTGTTCAAGTAACCGTTAATTACTAACAGTAATTTACTGTCAACTAACTCTCAGTGACAATTGCTGTACTGTGGTGCATACTTTAATTTCCACAGTGAGATGCTGTTTGAAAAGATGTCTTACCTGACCCGGAATTCCCACCCTTTTGAAAAAAAAAAAAAAAAAACTTTATTCAGTTTACAAAGTCTGTCCTTGTATAAATATTGTTAAGCTATCACATCTGTTTAAAAAACAGGCAGTGCTAGAGTTGGATTTATTGTCTCGATTAACAAACCACAATACCCTTGTGGTGATGGACTCTTTGCTTCATCTGAAAATGCCAAGAAAAAGCAGTGCCAAAGCCAAATCTCTAGCATGCTAACTAGCCACCGGCATTGGTTATGTTTTGATCTCGGCCCTTCTGTGGTACCAACTCAACATGTGACCAGTATATTTTATAAACACTTACTTTTGCACTTGACAATATTAAATTTGTTTACATGTGTGTGAAATGACAATAGACGTCTTCTTGCTGATTGAGATGTTTAGCAACAGTTACTGGCTACATTTAGAAGGGACTATTTTTTTCTCAGCTGCGCAAAATAGCTAGTTAAACAAATCATAATATTTTGTCCAGTGTTGATGTCATTTAATTGCGCTTGCAGAACTGTTGTACTGTATATAAACAATATTACACTCGAGGTTGTTACGGTATCATGAATACAGTAACTGCGGGTGTGATACATCTAATGGCCAACACGTAGCGGAATACTCCCTCTCATGTCATAACTCCCCACCAGTGAAAACCTCCCATTTTTAAAAAACCTAAATATTGGTAGGTATGCATTCTCTACTATACTGAATAGTTTCAGAAGGAACCCAAAATATTCAGCACTTTGGGTTTTTTTTGAGCACATTGTATGAAAAGTGCTTTATAAATAAAGTCTGATTGATTTTGTGTAATAATACCAAGGCTGTCATGATAATGTGAATTATAAGCTGAGTTTACCTGTAGAAGATGCAGACGGCCCGTCTCCTGTCTCCTCACATCCTCCACGAATGAAGAGGCGTGTCATCTGATGCTGCATTCACTTACACTCAGAAATTTGACTTTCAGAACTTTTCATACATATAAATTAATTAATCAAACAAAGTTTGAACTAAACTCTTCCTGAATTCAGTAATATTCTGGTGGATCGGATGTGGCCCGTGGGCCGCCAGTTGACATTCACTGCTGTATGAATTACTAGGGATCTTTATCAATCCAAGTCAGTGCTTATTAGCTACTTGGGAGTTTCCTGTAAAATACGGCAAGTAAAGTAACTTTAGGCCGCTCTGCTTTTCAAGCACGTCCCTTATTTTGCAAAACTTTGACTGTTGGCTTCTCTTTGAAGTGCTTACATGTCAGGAGACGCCAACAGCAGTGCTGAGTAGCAGCAGGTGGCCGTACACTTGGCGTCCTGCACTCCACAACCCTTCACTTCAAATCAACTCATAGAGTGAACACACGTTTACAAAAACACGCAGCTACCCACTAAACACATACGGCACAATTACAGATCACTGCTCCACTCGCTCTCTTGTTCGAGCGCATAATATATTTGATGGCATTAAGATAATCTCTGGACACACTTTACATGTAAACATACTGACCCCCAATACTGCCATGTTCACACAACTCCATACATATTGCAACAACCCACAAAATTTATTGAAAAATAACAAAAATTCAGACTTGTTCAATATATAGTATTAAAATGATATTAGTGTATCAAGAGAATATTTATTTCTCTTGTCATCAACAGAGCTTTCCTTGTTGGTTTTACTGTGCATGAGAAGCCGGAATAATGGCCCTTATTTCCCTAAAAGGCCCCTACTTGGATAACAAGGTACTGCAGAGATAAATTAACTCCAGGATGAATTGTGCGGGGCCTGCAGCCTGGAAACATGGGAATGATAACAAAACAAAAAAAGAAATGAATGTAGGGGAGGAGGACAGCAGCCTATGTAGAGAGAAGATTAAAGGTACAGTGTGTAAAATTTCTGGTAATCTGAAATTTAAAGCAGCATTAAAGTCTTTACTTTGTTGTCATTGCGATATAGTCACTTTTTAGTAGAAATTGTTGTGGTTTCCATAAGATTTTTAATACACAAGAAGAGGGTCCTTCTCTATGGAGGCGGCCATCTTGGGCCATGAAAACATCTTTCCAGGTTTTTGGATCAAGCTTTAATTACATAAATGATTTCTGCAGGATTTCCTATATGCTTTGTAAGAGAGTGGTGACTAATAACATGAGAATTGTTTGCATTTTTTAATCCGACTGCTAGTTTCTGCTGAATATTACACACCGCACCTTTACGAGTTTGTGTGGGAATTGAACAGAACTCCAAAAAAAAAACCAGAAGAAATTAGAAAATGCCAACCTCTGTGATCATGTTTGGCATTTCTGTAGTGTCAGGTCAGCACATCTCATTGTCTTAATTGTTAACTGTCACAGGGACAAATTCATTATCCATTTTAAACCAAGTGTGTCAGAGGCTGAGGATCAACCTACTGTGCTTGACATCTTATTAAAGCAAACATTTATGTAGCTGAATGTTAGTAAGTACGAGACGCCAGTACGAAAAGGTGAGACAGCAGATGGTTCAGTCATGAGTGCCTTTTCTATGACATCAGGCCAGGCCCAGGCTCTTAATTATAGATGGGCTGGGTGGCACGGCCCCTCGTAAAGTCGCTCCATATGACCAGACATGAGGGGGGAAGGGAGTGTTAGAGTGAGGTCCTTGTTTCTAAACTCTGTATGTTCCCTGACAAGCCCTGCGATTCTGTTGATTCTGCAGCCGTCTACCCTCCACATCCCTGGGCTTCACTGCTGCTCTACCAATCACAGAGACCTTCGACAGCTGCACACTAATAATCAGCTGAAGGAAGAAGAGGTCATATATGAGCCCTGGATGCAGGCTTGGCTGATGAAGATGAGCTGGTCAGTCTGTCAGTATAGTATGATGATGTGTTGGTTGTATAATCAACTTCTGTGACGCTGTCCAGCTGCTGCTGCAAACATCCGTCTGCAAATGATTCGTAGCTGACCTTCACTGTACTTCAGCTTCGTGCTAAACCAATCCAGAGTGTGAATATTAAAGTGGCTCTTTTTCATGTCAAGAGCAATGACGTGACAACTTAAATCCCGAGTCAAAGCTCTGATGACTGACATTAACAAGATCTTCTGAAACACAACCCCAACTCCAGATGTTTGGATCTGAAGCTGTGCATTGGCTCAGCAAGAACTTCAATCCCAGCTGGTGCTTCACTGCTTCTGTCTGCTGCTTAGTTTTTATGGAATACTGCAGTTTCTCCAGTCTGTTTATTACACCCTACTCACATGGGAGGAGCAGGGCTACACGATAATGTGTTCAAGTGAGGTTGGAGCTACAGCCCCCATGCTACTGAAGGTATAACGTGTTCATGAATGTTTTTGGCCGCCATTCTTTAAAGCTCCTCCTGTTAATACCTGATACAGCTGACAGTCAGACAAAGGTGTTCACATTTAGCAGCCAAGGACTGAAAAATGATGAACTCAAGAAGAAAGGGGAGACGGCCTCGGGCTGATTTGAATTGCTCATTAAGAATGACAAAGTGCTGCATATGCTAATCGATGTGCACCTTTCTGAGCAGCGATTGGCTGATGTTAATGTTAGGGTGACGGGGGTTAGCTGAAAACCAGGTTGTGAGGAGATAATTCGATCGGGTTTAATTCGGCGGTTCCGTATAAGCGTGTTTACAGGATGACCTGCTCCACCTCTTTGATCTCTCCGCTGCTTTCACCACGGCTTAGGAAGAGGAAGGGAAATTGGGTGAAAAATGATGTGTGTGTGTGTGTGTGTGAGTGAGTGAGGGGGCTTTCGAGGGCAGAGTGAGAGTGCGAAGAGGAGAGTGGAGAGGGAGGGAGGAGGTTTGGCAGGGTGGGAAATCACAGCCTTAGGGTGCTCACGCATTATTCCTGCTCCTCTTTCATCTCAGCCATTGCCCCCCCCCCCGATTAACCGCTCCATCACTTATTAAGTACTATGGAACAACAGTGGTGAAGCAGGATGAGTAGGAGAGAAAAAGGGAGAGAGTGATGTGCCTCGTTGGGTGTGGCTGGTGAGGAGAGTGGGTGTTCTTTCATTTAAAGATGAAATACAGTATGGAAAGAGATTATAATGTGATTAGCTGTCCAGGGGGAAACAGAAAAATCAGCATGCATTTCCACTTTTGATGTTTTTTATTGTTGAATGACCATACACATTTGTCACGAGGTACCCAAGTAGCCCATAAAAAGCTGTTTTACTGACATCTATTCAGCGTCGGTCAGACTGCATCAGGCTAACGATCCGTCTTTTCCCCATTTCCTGAAAAGTAACAGTTTCAGACATACAGTAAGTGGTTTTTTATGCGACGGGGACAATATATCCCTTACATTAAAAAATATTTACAATCTGATCAGTAAATGTGGACAAAAGTAAGAACACGGGGGGTGAAAAAGGAAGTGCAAAAAAGGCTGGGAGACAGACTGATGCAAGAGCAAACAGTGAAGCAGCAACGCTGCAGGTTCTGCATGACAAACCTCCATCCTAACAATGAGGTCACCCTCACTATACTTGGCATTCAGACTGAATTTTAACCAGTGATTTAGTGAATCCATTAAATATGAAGGAAATGTGCTGCTTGTGCTGACGATTACTCACATCTTTGTTTTTCTCTCCGTAACTCTTCATTATGTTCATCTAATCCAATCTCATTATTCATGTTATAAGAATCAAAGGCAGACATTGAGATGTTTGCTTTCTGCTGCATAGTTAGGCCTAAAAATATCTAAAGGCATAATATCAGATAGCAAATCAACACGAGAACTGAACCGTATTCTTTCTTGGCTCAGGGTGTATTTGTTCACCAAACAGCAGAAAATCATTTTAATCAAAAAGTCAAACTGCACAGTGCCGTCGATGGAGATGATTAGACTTAAATCACACAGCTAACTTTCTTTAATTACATGGATCCCTGGCAGAAAATGATTGCTCACAATATGAAACAAAACTTTAAATAACTTCAAATAAAATAAAGTCTGATTTGCATTTTCAGTCCTAGTGTTGTGGTGCAAAATACCTTTCTAATCCTGCTCACAATTCAAATAAAGATACAGTATATAATTCTGAGCTGTAGGTTGCATGTTGTTTATACAAGATTTCCAAATGCAGTTCTGCCTGGCTATAGGGCTGTGCGATATGAGCAAAATTTCATATCATGATATAAGTAATCTTATTTGACGATAACGATATATATCACAATATATGTTTTCTGTGAATTCTATATTTATACATAATAACCAATAAAAAGGACCATCTCTTTTTTTCTACATTTTAAATTGCATACTGAAAAAAAATCAACTGTCCAAATTCATCTGCCATTAATTTTATGCACCTTTTTCCCTCTTAATTTTGCATGTTGTTATAAAATTGTTTTTTTAATGTGCATTTGAGATGACTTCAACTTTATTTATTATCGCTACTTGACTAATTAAAAATGACTAGCAATCAAGTTACATTATGAGCCAGTTTGCTCCTCTGATATATACATTTATAAATAGAGAGAGATGGTGTTAACATTACTTGCCTCCAGTTAAAATGAGGTTAGAGGACTACTGCCACAGCACGGTGGGAAACAGTCCAACATCCTGGCAAACAGAAGTAGCGGCTATATGACCAAAGCATTAGCTTGGAGTTGGGTGCTGTGCTAACTAGCAGAACCCACTACTGCACACACCTGGAGCACTGCAGGGGAGAGGCGGGGTGATGACAAGTACAAACGGGGTATGTGTCTTTTAAATCCCAATGCGGCTGTGGTTGTCGGTTTGGTTGTCTACTGTCATGCTGCTGTTACACTGTGATTTCCCAGTTTGGGATCAATAAAGTCCATCCATCTATCCATATGATAGTTTTATATGAAACAGTAGACGTTTTTTATGGTATCAATAGGGCTGTCGCGATAACCGCAGTTACATAATACCACGCTATGGACAAGCCTAACGCGGGGGATAACGAGCAACCAAAATAACCGCAGTGTTCACTTTTGTGTGTGTGGCTAAATCTTATTGTTCACTTACAGTATGTGCCTCTATTGAATATTAAATAAACTGTTAAATGTTCAGTGTATTTTTATTGCCAGCAGCATGTTTGTAGGGCATAAAGCGTGTTATTTGTACTACTTTTGGTGAGATCAGATTGCTTGTGGCAGATAGGGGGGTATCCTAAATTTAATAAAATAATGGCTGGATGGGCTCCTTCTGAGCGGAGTGATTATGATCCTGATGATTAAGCTCTGAGAGCTGCTTGTTTGCTGAGTGAATGTGATTTTTCGGACAGCGGCATTGTCCCAGTCCACACACCCTGTAGTTGAAATGCTAGCGTTACCGCCACTGCTTTATAAAAATTATCTTTTTTTTTTTTTTTTCCAGAATCAGCAGTTCATGACTGTAGGAAGACCTGAGCTCCGCACAATTGTCACACACACACACACACACACACATAAGTTGAGAGCAGAGCTGCAGCGATTCTCAACATAGCGTCCATCATTTGCTACATAACTTATGAACCCTGTCTAAATTACGAGACCACAGGGTCCTAAAAACATTTGCAATAATACTGCATACCATGCTGTTAAGCTATCCACCATCACCGCAGGGGAAATTCCTCCACTGTGACAGCTCTAGGCATCACCGATATATATCATCATATTGCACAGCCCTACCTGGCTGTATTATTTACTCTGAATAAATGGAGCTAGCTAATCAAATGAAAAAGAGACCATTCTTCTGTTTCACTAAAACGACTTCCTCATAAAAACCAACCTGTGTTTTGGTTTATTTGTATGTAAACTCATGATGCTAGTTACATTTACCATGTTGTGATCTCTGCTAGACTGTGGACAAGGTTGTGTTATGTCTCAGCCGTCTGACCCAGTTCCAGTGATGGAGAGCGTGGAGCCTCACAGGCCGCCGCCGCTGCTGACCCGCCTGAATAATTCACTACTAAGTGCATGTCCATGGTTGACTGGGTGCAGTCACCTGGAAGATTACACGAACACCGAGGAGGGTGCCGGCACTGAGACAAGAGGAAGAGAAGACGAGATGATCTCGAAAATATGGGAGAAATCATGGAACTGAGGTTTACAGTAAAAAGTGTGAGTGTTGGCATGTTTGGGTGAGAAGGTGAATGAGAAACATCCACACATGATTGAAATGGTTTTATATAATAAAGATGGATCTACGTACTATGTTATTATCAGTTTGTTATCTTGCATTTTACAGGGGTCACTGACTGCACTTTTTCCACGTTTTAACAGCTCACTCATGTCTTAATGAAGTCTTTGTGACATATTTTGTTCACATTTTCTTTATTTTTTAATCTTTGAAGCAAATTTGTTTTGTATTTTTCCTGGCTTTCTTGAAACGCTCTGATTTGAAGTCTGTCACTTTAAGAAACATCCTTCACCTATTCAACTCCGCCCTCCCTCTGACATCAGTTAGCCATTAAATGACTAGCTTCTAACCTTTAGCTTTAGCCTCCTTCTAGTTTGGATGAGCGGCGCTGGTTCACTGATCCATAGTCGATGGTGTATCTTGCGTCACTCCAGCCCATCTCCCAATAATTTTGCCGTGATTCCACACAAATCACTAGCACCACGCGCCCCCTGATCGCTGCAACTGACCTGGCCTGGGACTTGAGGCTGCTGGCCAAGCCGAGGTGAAGCTTGCCAAGCCATGGGGTCTCAGAGGGCACTGTCTTGCTCTGCAGGATGCCACTCCAATGGCCAGCTGAGGGACGCCTCGTTACGAGGCAGCTCCACTACGCTGCCCGTGAGAGTGGAGCGGAGTCGCATGGAGGAGCTGGCCGTGAGAGCCAGCAGCCTCAGGTCCCGGTGTAGGCCAGGTCAGCTGTCACAACCGGCGATTTCCTGTGGAATCACAGCAAAATTATTGGGAGATGGGCCGGAGTGATGCAAGGTATACTGTAGATTGTGGACTGGTGAACCAGGTGGTGACAGGAATGGTTATTAGGGTGACTAAGATCTGAGGAAAATAGCAATATAAACTGTGTTTGGTGTGAGCCTCCTGGTACCAGTGTTAGCTGGGGGGCTAATAGCTCAGGGGCTAATAGGCTGCCTTTAGCACCCCTTCCATCTACATGACAGACAGCTAGGTGGGCCAATAATGGAGTAGTGGGCGGGTCTTAAGGATGGCAGTGGGTTGGCTTTGTCAAATCATGGCGTATACGATTTACCTGGAAGAGTCAAAAATGTTTCTGGTGTTTCTGGGAGAGATAAACAAGATAAAGGCTGTGTTTTTAAGAGAATTGACTGTGTTCAAAATTTATTGTAAATACGTGACCAGTAGACACACTTCAGACAGTTAAAACTTACAAACACCATTTTTCAGTCAATGACCCCTTTAACATGTCAACTTTAGCTTCATCTTTGCCAGCATATTTTGTAAATGAGGGGTCAGGGCTAAGTTACCAGCTAACAGAGTGGCTAGACAGAAGCCTCTCCTCAGTGCAAAACACACACAGGCCTGCTTCAGCTGCTTTTTTGCAAACCCCAAGCAGGCTTAGGCTTCTGTCTAGCCAGTCTGTCATAAAGACCAGATCTGGAGGGCTGCCGTGATGGTTGTCCTTCTGGAACTCAGTCCCATCTCTGCACAGTAACGGTGGGCAATATTGCCTAAAAATGATATCACGATATTTCTGTGAATTTTTATGATAACGATATTTTCCGCAGTATTGCAGAATACAGGTGTTTTTTTTAATTCATGTGAAAAGGACAGTTTCACAGGCCAGCATTATTAACCTTCAACATATTCAGAAAAAACAAAAAAATTCTTATTTCTCCTATTTATAAACAGCAGCTCAGATTTAGTTTAAAATATTTTTTTGTTCTGTATCAAATATTACAAGAAAATAAAATAAACCGTTACAGCTTAAGTGCACACAGATGTTGGGTTTTATGCTGAATCACTACACCTGCATTATAACTCGCTGCACGGACCTCTACTGGGCTTTTTGGCTCTCGTCACACTGAACGGATGATTTTTCCCCTCTTTGGGTAGTTAAATAAAATAAAGAGGAAGCTGCCAAAATGGAATGAAAATACAGACTTCAAGTGGAACATTGTCCGACGTCAACACCGTTCCAGTGGTGTTGACATATGGAAAAAATGCAGGCAGATTATCCACATTGCTGCACCGATTCTTGCTTTTTTTTAAACATGGCAGCAGTCTAAAAGAGAAAGTGAAACTTAAATATTTCCACTCAACGGGATGTAAATAGAGCAGCACCTTCCTGCGCCATGCTTGTTTTGCCGTCACACGTAATTTCCGTTGGCAGCATTGCGACGTCGTCACGCAGCAGACCCCAAATATCGCAATATTCGTTTTTACACCGGTATCAAAATTTATACCGGTATTATCGTGGATGATACGATATGGCACACCCCTGCCACACAGGGTCTCTGGAGCTCAGTCAGAGTGACGTTCGGGCTCTTGGTCACCTTCGTCACCAAGGTCCTTCTCCCCGACTTGCTCGGTTTGGCTGGGACCTGCTCTAGGAAGAGTAGTGGTTTTACTAAACTTCTTATTTGAGTATTACTGAGGCCACTGTGCTCGTGGGAACCTTCAGCGCAACAGTTTCTAATTACTCTCTTAAACAACTGCACACTGATTTCTGACAGAAATTAGTGGTTTGTAGCTGTGAGAGCCAAGTCAGTCAATGGAAACTTCACATTAAAGTTATGACATAAATTTACTTCTTATATTCAAAGATTAAAACATGAATATATAGAAATAATGACTGCGTACACCAGATATTGTAAGACCAAAACAGTGTAGCTTAGGTGACCTAGGCACAGTCAGTTGTTTTGATTTAGAGAAAAATAAGCACATCAATTATGATAAAGGCCTGGCCTGCTGTCTCTCATAATAATTATCAGCACCAACGGGGCTGGAAACAGTCTGAGAACACACTTTAATTAACAGCCCAAAACGACTTTTTCTGCTTCAGTAAAAACATGTCAAAGGAACAATTATCATCCCTAACCTCCTTTTCTTCACTGTAGCCAGTAAAAATAATCATTTACCAGGTCAAAACCTTATTAGCAGGTTAAGAAGCCATCAGACTGTGGGTAGAAAATCAATTTGTTAATCGATGGACAATCCACCAGGTCCTGCTTCCTCCCAAACACTCTGGTGATTGGGCTGTTATGATGGGCACCATTTGTCCAACTGTGTTAGCAGGTCAGGTACAGAAAGTGTCCTCGGACTAAATGCTTTCTCTATGATGCACCATAAATCACTGTCACCAATTCACTGTGTTCTCTCTACGAAGAAATTTCCATTTTCACAGTTAAAGAAGACAGAACATTTTCTAGTACTGACTGACACCAAGTCAGTGGCATGACTGGTGAGAATGTATAAGGCGGTGGCTTGTATTTAACCAGAACTGATCTGCCTCCTTCAGTCCCACCAAGTGCAGCCTCATCAGGTTATGCTGCAGGGAAGAAAAGGACAAGATACAAGTGGGCAGATATGCTATTAACCCAAACAACTCTTCCGCAGCTCTTGAAACACCACATACACAGATCACATCTCTCTCCTGTGTATTATACAACACCCATTACAGAATTCAAACAATTTGTGACTGTGAAATAGACTTTCAAGGTCCCCTCCCTCAAACACCCACTCAGCTCTTTGAGAGCAGGACTAGCTGAGGGAGCAGGTACACACGCGAGCTGGTGCCTCTGACAGACCAACACATTTCATGATTCTGCTAGGGACAGGTTTTTTTTTTAAGGATTGCTCAGATGAATTCAGCACAACACTTTGGTTATGCAACAGGCAGCTTCAAGCAAAGAAATGCAGAGAGAACATTCATGATGAGAGAAACACTAGAAGCAAGAGAGAACACTTGTCCTCCAAGGTTATTTAAAGTGCACCATGTCGGTGGCTATCTTCACAATGGAGGCACCATGTGCTTTATTCAGGTTTGGAGAATGAGTGATGTGGTATATTGGAAATACCACAGCAGACGCCACAGACGTGAGGACGCAGGCACAGATGAGGCCACCACGCTGTGGGTATAAAGGAGGACTGACAGCAGGAATCTGGGCTCTTTAGCGCTCCGCCTCCGTGCCAGCAGCAGCCCGTGTTAGCTTAGAGTTAGCCTGTATGCTGTAACACTGCAATACATATATCAACAATGTGTCTTGTAATAAAGTTATTGTTCAGTACAACTCCTGCCTCCGCTGTCCTGTTTCCAGACATAACAGGTGAAATACTCAGCTATAAATGTAAATGCAGAAGAATCGAGACAGGGTTTCCTCTGGTAACATTTCTGGGTGGTGGCCCGCCACCCTTGGAAGAATGCCACCACGCCTATAATATATTAATTTAAAAAAAAAAATATATATATATATATATATATATATATATACAGTACACTACCGTTCAAAAGTTTGGGGTCACTTAGAAATGTCCTTATTTTTGAAAGAAAAGCACTTTTTTTTCAATGAAGATAACTTTAAACTAATCAGAAATACACTCTATACATTGCTAATGTGGTAAATGACTATTCTAGCTGCAAATGTCTGGTTTTTGGTGCAATAGCTACATAGGTGTATAGAGGCCCATTTCCAGCAACTATCACTCCAGTGTTCTAATGGTACAATGTGTTTGCTCATTGCATCAGAAGGCTAATGGATGATTAGAAAACCCTTGTGCAATCATGTTAGGTCTGCAATGCTGTAATTGCTGCAAATGGAGGATTCTTTGACGAAAGCAAAGTTTGAAGGAAAAAATTATTATTTCAAATACAAATCATTATTTCTAACCTTGTCAATGTCTTGACTATATTTTCTATTCATTTTACAACTCATGGTGGTAAATAAGTGTGACTTTTCATGGAAAACACAAAATAATTGTCTGGGTGACCCCAAACTTTTGAACGGTAGTGTATATATGACAAGAAACACTCCACAAGCGCGCACACAAACAACGCGCGTGACTGTCATCCACGTGGAAGTGCCCTGCCTGCCCGGCGCCCTCGTGATCGTCTGCAGGCAGCGTGTCTCTGTAGCGTTGCTGAGAGACACTCTGAGAGAACACACAGAGAAGCATGAGCTTATTAAAGTATTTAAGTACTTTAAACATGGAAAAAAGTACAAGAGGTATATAAGCTGTGGAGGCATTTATGGTGGTTTAACCTGCTGGTAACTGGAACAACAATGAGGAGTCGCTTAGCTAACAGGTCTGGTTAGGCTTCACTGCAGGGAAAGGCAAGAGTGACTGATGAATCACTGAGGATTTACTTCACCAGCTACTGCAATATTAACTAATAATTTATGTTCATTATTATGTACCTGGCGAGTCAAGATGACTGAAATTCACAAAGTCAGTGACTTTAATCTGTCAGCAGCCTTCAAACTAAACGTGCCAACATTTGGATTTCAAAATAAGGGAGGTTTTTCCTGCTGTCTGGTTGGTGAGGAGATTTCTAACAACTGCATCTTTGGTCATTTAAGTTAATTTATTTCTTTATTTTAATAATGATATTTCTTTGAATTCAGAGTTAAAATTATTGTTCTGTTCTGGTTCTACAAAATTATGGTCAAAAGTTTAAATTGTATGAGGAAAAAAGCAAAAAATTTCCACATTCTGTTTCACATTTATTTAGAAAAACACTAATTTTATAATAATCTGCCTTTGTCCATCAGACAGGCCTCTTCACTGTCCAGTTTTAAAACTACTCTTAAAAACCATTTTTATTCTCTGGCTTTTGACCCAGTTTGAGACGTGTATTTTATTTGTTCTTATTGTCTCCATTGTATGACGATTGTTTTGTTTGTGCTGTTTTGTACTTTAGCTGTATTTTATTGTTTTTATATTTTATTTATCGTTGATGTACAGCACTTTGTGTCAACTGTTGTTTTTAAAGAGCTTCATAAATAAAGTTGGATTGGATTAAAAAAAGATAAACATTAGCCATAAAATAATCCTCAAATTTATAGTAGTCTCAAATGTACAAGAAAAGTCACAATTTTACAAGAGAAAATTACAAATTTGAGGAAAATGGTTGCAAATTCAGATAAATTTACAGAGAAAAGTAGAAGACTATAAGAAAATTGTTATAAATTTTGGAGAAAAACCTCAAACCTTCAAGACTGAAGTCATTACTCAAGTTTTTAAGTGGCTGCTCTTTGTACCCTGAACTCAAGTAGAAATTTTTAGTTGTCTACTTTTAATTATTAGTTTCATAGCACTGCTTTTAATTGAGTAGAATTTATGGCTACTATCCCCACCTCTGATCATGTAATTTAAGTATGAACGAGTAAATTACTATTACGAATGTTTATTTCCCCTTCCCTTCCCTACTCTTTGTCAATGGAAAAAAAGAAACGCTAGAATAAAAATACACATTTTTGTTATTTATGTAAACCATGAAAAAAATCCTGCAGGACAAAACATGACACTTGGTATTTGCTAACCTGTTTGTACACCACCATAGACAGAGAGAGAAGCTGAATTAGACAGGGCTCAGGTCCAATATGCCAACATTCAAGCCTTGGTTGTACAATACTTCAAATGGTAAGTTCCATTATGCAATATTACTGTGAAAAATTTCTTTAAAAAAAGAAATAGTGTAAAATTAACATATTCCGGTTAGACACACAGACAGAGATTTCTTGAATTATATACAGAGTGAAGTAAAAGAGTGAAAGGCTACTGGACTTGACTTAGCAATGATGATATAGCATGAAATACGTGGCGGTAATGCACCTGTAAGCTGGTTGCCAACCAGCAATCAAATCTAAAAGAAGAAAAAGAAGAAGAACAATCATGGGGCAGCGTGGTGGCGGAGTGGTTAGCACTGCGGCAGCACAGCAATTCACCCTTGGCCGGGGGATCCAGGTTTGATCCCAGCCTTCGACCAACAGTGATCTGTGTGGAGTTTGCATGTTCTCCCCGTGTCTGCGTGGGTTTACTCCGGGATTTCTCCAGTTTCCTCCCACAGGCCAAAAACATGCAAGTTAGGTTAATTGGCATCAAACTGGGGATTCCAAATTGTCCTTAGGTCTGACTGAGAGTGAATGGTTGTCTGTCTCTCTGGGTTGGCCCTGCGATGGACTGGTGATCTGTCCAGGGTGGACCCTGCCTCTCGCCCAAAGATGCTGGGATAGGCTCCAGCAACCCGAAAAGGATTGAGCAGAAGAAGATGGATGGATGGACCGACGGTTACAATCATGTCATGTTTTCTGCCCCCCACCCCCCACCCCCCTGCCCCGCAAAAATATGTTGCCACCGTGCCAAGGTCTTTAAGCTAGAGGAAACACTGTGAGGAATTAGAAAATAATGGTGATATGAACTCTATCAAAGAATTCTTTTGCAACATAAGAATTGAAGCATTACTTAAAGAGGGGAGAAAACTTTGAATTTTGAGAGAAAAGTCATTAATTTTTAAAGCTTTCTTCATTTTTTCGTGTTTTTTAATACCCATGTTATCAAGCCATGACTCTATTATTACTCTGGCTAAAGTATGGATCACAAACCTGTGATAAAGGCCTTTGATGTCTGACTTCAATGTGGTTACAGTCCAACTGGATTTGGTGCAGTCATAACCACTAGTCCAGGGGTTGGCAACCTGTGCTACACAAACAGCCACTTCTAGTGATTTCTGTCTAAAAAAATCTGCACAGAGCCACAGCTACTAATTTAGTAATTAACTAATAACCAACTTTTTCTATTAAATTTGGAGCTTTTTTGACCGTAAATTTGTTACCCCTTTTTTCCTGTAAATTTTTGATTGTTTCCACAATTTGTGCCTTTTTCCCCACAACTGTGGGTGTTTTCCTCAAACTGTTTTTGTTCCAAAAATTTGGTACATTTTTGGGATAATGCGTCGTGCATCTTTTTCATAAACTTGGCACATTTTTCTTTGTAAATTTAATAACTTTAACTTGACTTTTTCATGAACATCTGTGACATTTTTCCAAGTAAAATGACAATTTTATGTTTTACATAATTTTCAGCTTTTCTCATAAACTTGGCTTTTTTGTAGATTTGTTACCTTTTCAGATAAAAATACAGCCTTTTCCACATAAATTTGTGATGGTTTTCTAATAAAATTGTAGCTTTTCCTGGAAATTTGGCATTTTTTTGAATATTTTTCCACATACTTTTTCAGCTATTCTCAAAACTTTATTATACTTCCTTCATAAAAGTTATTATCCATCATGGGGTAAAACTGCAGCAATTTTTACAAGATTTTGTTACATTCTTCTCATACAATTCCAACCTTTTCCAGCAAATTTAGAGAAATATTGTGACTTTTTTCTGACCAATTCGTAGGAATGTGTTCCTCATAAAATTTCAACATTTCCCCCTAAATCTGGAAGATTTTCTGCATAAATTTTCAGGTTTTCTCATTTTCTGCATTTTATTATATTTTTCTCATGAATGTGCAACCTTTTTTTCTTCAAAATTTGTTGCTTCTTTTCTTGGAAATTTGTGAGTTTTTTCCCCTCAAGGAGCCACCAGCTATGAAAAAAAGAGCCACATGTGGCCCCAGAGCCACAGGTTGCAGACCCCTGCACTAGACAGTGGCAAGAGTAATAATGGCTTCAACATTTATACAGCGGACAAGTTCAAAACATCCACACAGAGTCTGCGGGAATTTCAGAAACACTTTGTCCACATGGAAACAATGGCATCATCATCTGTGGTGGCGAATGGGGCTCAAAACCCAGGTCTCATGTCATGAAGTGTGTAAAGACAGTGTTGTTATCAAGACTGAAAGGGTTAAACAACGCCAAGTGCCCAATAACTATTAGCATTATGTGTTTACATACTTCAAGTCATTACAGCATGTGTGAGAAGTTAAACACCTGCTGGAGTGTCCAGCTGTCAGATGGCTCCAGATCACCTCAGCAGGAACTAGAAAGGAACTGCATCATTAGCTATGATGGTAGACAAATAACTTTAATAGCACAAATGATTTGTTGAAGTATCAGTTTTAAAGAGATGCTACAAGACTGAAGCTTGTGATTCTTAGGAATAACAGCAAACTAGAAATCCTGATTTGATAAGAACTTGTGGGATTTGAACAGAGTTCATGTGGCCAGCTCAGACCAGCCTCTCCGGCCCCGGGACAGGAAGTCATAAAGTGGGATCAAACGGCTCCCCCTCCTCATGGTCCTGACATATGAACTGTGCAGTTTCAAAGACTTTGCAACATTAACAAAAGTCATGAAACCCTACAACAATATCAGTGGTGACTGCCAAGCCTTTTATGCATTTACATCTTTGGAGTATGGTACTTGGAGTGGAGCAACATTATTATCAGGATTTGCTGAAATGTGAGAAAAAGTGCAAATGCTTAAATCGTGCCCTGAAACTAGGGAGTCAAACACCTCAGAGCAGAGAGCCTTCAACTGTCCACCTAGCATTTACCATGCATGTAGTTTTAAGGAGACACCATAAGATGTCATGTCAGTGGCCTGTGTTGACGGAAGCAACCCAACACAGTCAAAAATTTTTAAAAAATGCAACTTTTATATATCTCTATTTGGTTAAGAACTACAAATTTTCATCACTGTCATTATCTCATGCTTACATTAGGGTGAAAGGTAGAAGTCTAGGTAACGCCACAGGCGTTAAGTGCCATTTTCAGGGCTACGTAATCTTGTTAAATCCCCAGCAAGCCGTTAAAGAATTCTATTTTTAAATGTATTGTCCTCAGCCAGCAGATTTCAGGCCCATTTGTTTTCCGTCTCCATCCCAAAGCCACATTTAGCACATGTGTTTGTGGCTGGGGGGCTTCAAGCACAGTTACTACAGGAGCTAAGCATATGCTTCTGAAACACTGTAGCATGCAAAAGCTGCGCGCAGGAACCCAAAAATAACAGCTGTACCACCTCAAGCTACTGATTAAGAATCAGCTACTGTTTCATCCTCGTATGGTGTGGAGGAAACACAAGCGAAACACCAGGCATTACACACAGACTAATGAAAATGCCAAACTGCCTTGTTGGAAATTACAAAATCTCCTGCATGACTAATGGATAAGAAACAGAAGCACTACACACCTACACAAGCAGATTCATGTTTGTCTTCAGTGACTGTGGCAGTGTTAGAGCAACTGGGGCTTCAGGGGCCAGGAAGCACACAGAAAGACAGATCAGATGGTTTACTAAGGGACACAGATAAATTACACAAAGCTATCGACAATGACTGTGGGGCTCAAGGACAAGCAGCACAACAGGGAAAACCTCATTCATTTTCATCTTCTTCCAATAAATCCTTTTCGGGTCGCGGGAGGGCTGTGGTTAGCACTGCGGCAGCACAGCAACTCACCCTTGGCCGGGGGATCCTGGGTTCGATCCAAGCCCCCGACCAACATGATCTATGTGGAGTTTGCATGTTCTCCCCGTGTCTGCGTGGGTTTACTCCTACTCCAGGGAAAACCTCATTCATAGAAATTACTGGAATTACTAACCAGGATATTTAAAAGAAAAAACTAAATGCAAACACAGATGCAAACAAATTTTAGGGGCCCTTTTTTTTGGGGGGGGGGGGGTGTCCTGTCCAGCAGCTTAGCAAGCAAAACAAATATCTACTTACCTTTTCTCACAATAAGGCAATGCTTCTGCATATTTGATATATGCTGTTCATAAATAATATTTATAGACTCCTCTTGCTGTATAATAACTTTAATACTTTCTTTAAATTGTCTTACTTATGCTGGACCTGACAGGGGAGAATGGGGAGGGAATTGAAGGGATCTGAAGTGGTCAGAAGGGGTGGGGAGTGACGGCTTGGGAACGGAGAGAGAAAGAAAGAAAAACAAAGGGAGAGAAAATGCAGTCACCACAGGGCATTCGAGATGCGTGGGCTTCAATTAAAGAGTGTTTTCATGCCATCCATCAAGATTTACAGTTGACAGATCTGCCTTATTAGTTACAGCTGGGCCTTCAGTTTGAATATTTGCTGGGCACCATTTCCATTATTTAACCCCCCCACCTTCACAATACTTATCTTTATCGTTATGGTCCATATAAAAAAGCCACAACTATTCAAAGAATTAATAATTTTGAAAAATCTCAACTGTTTTTACTTATACAAAGACAACTGATTAATGGATCATGGCCCATCTACTACTGTTTGAAGAATGAAAAAGTATGATGTCAGAAACCCCACTGACACATTATAGTACCTGACAGATTCTTTGGAACACTTCTGGGGAACCACTTAGTGAAATACCACACTGAAGTCAGGATGTAGAGGGGCTGTGTGGAGAACAGACCTCGCTGCAACAAAATCACCCAGTGTATTTTTTTCAAGGTATTAACTGAGAAACAAGCTTTACAAATAAAAGCAGACAGAAGAAACTGAACATGGACCTACATGTGGAAGAACATTCCTTTTAGCCACCAATCAACTGAATGATTAGGGTTTGAGGTCATATTTCTTCTAAAGTCAGCAAAACTCACTTTAGAGGTTATGTGGTACTTTGGAGCAACGCCATCAACATTCAGCAAATAACAAGAAACAATTCAATTTATTTCTGATCCAGATATCCTGACCATCCAGATCTCAGTTCCAATACAAAACCAGATCTCATACAGGCCCAGCACCAACCATGATGCACAATAAATTGCAGAACCACAGTGGGTAAATGCTTTCTCAATCTCAGTTCCCCAGCTCTGGCCATGTGGAAAGCATTTGAAGTCTCTGCACAATCATAACGTCTAAACAAACAAGTGAGGAGGGCATTCAAACAATGCAGCATTTGAGTACATGCTACAGTTTCATAACCGTCCAAGCCCATCATCAGGCTCCCCAGAATAAAGTGGGGCTCAGACGTTAACTCACATGGCAGCCACAGAAGGATATCCATCACGTTAGCACTGTAGGAACAGCTTGGGTCCCCTGCCTGACCACTTGAAAGCTAGAATGGGCTCTCAAAGCTGGGACTCAGTGTGCTGCTGGGCTGATTTGCTTTAATACTGTCCAGAAAGTAGCCAACAACAACACGGGAGAAAGGGAAGAAAAAATTCTGGTCTCACTGGGGTTTTATAAAAAAAAAAAGTGAATTGCAGCTGGTGGTCAGAGAGTTGGATTTGCAAGTGATGCAAAATTTGATTAAGAAAGAAAACAAAGGTGCAGTGCAAAGCCAGGCTCATCAGTCAAAGACCGACAAAGGAGGGCAATATGGAGGACAGAGGGGGGAGATCCTTCATGGGAAGTATCTATATTGACTTTGATGCAGGGATGGAGATGAGAAAATCAATTCTGTTAGTGTGTTAAACATAACACTGCAGCACACAGCAAGTCAATGTATAGCTTAGGGTGGACACAAAGGAAGTGATTACACCTGGCCAAAAAAATGAATGGCTTTGCATGACGGTTTTATAGGACACATTAACCTATCAGCAACGACATGGAAGGAATAGTAAACAATAAAAATTATAATTATCACACTCAGAATCTGGAATAATTAAAAAGCCTTTAATGTTGCGAGCACAAAAAAGGTCTGCCTGCACCGACGTGAGAAATGGCACAAGCAGCCATCTGGTGGATCCACTGCGATTCTGCCTCACTCAGGCTCCTAAAAGTTCTTCTGTAAAACTTCACTAATGTTGAAACAAGATCATCGACTGTATGTTGAGAGCCACATTTGAGAAAGAAAACCTGGGGGAACAAAAGTTCCAACTCTATAAGACAGTCACTGTCAACCTGTCAACCTGCTGTCAGATCCTGTCAGTCGGTGGATTTCGGTGGATTTCGGTGTTTTGGTGCTCGGTTTTTGACTACTTTTTTGGCTTTTGAGAACTGAATTTGGATTACGGACTGGACATCCTAGTTTCGACCCCTGCCTGACTTAAGACGCCAATAGCGGCATCTACGGACTGGGAAACGAGAGCGGAGCGGAGCGGCCCGCCATTCAGCTAGCTAAACAGCTGCTCAGTAGCTGTTTAGTCAACATACATCATCCGGGATCATGGGTCCTAAGAAAGCTCAGTAGACTGAGGAGGTGGACGATATTAAAAGATCGCTCGACTTCTTGGCTGAAGAGATTTCTGCTGCTAAGCTGCAGCAAAAAAACATCCTGGGCCTGCTTGAGGAGGTGAAAGCGCTGCGGATCCAGGACGCCGAGAAGGACAAGAGGCTGGCGTATCTGGAGAGCAGAGTGTCGGACCTGGAGCAGTACACCCGGGTGAACGACGTGATCATCACTGGGCTCTACATTAAACCCTGATCATATGCTCGAGCGGTGGCCACGGACAGTGGAGGGAGGCTCGATGCGCTGGAAGCCGAACCACGGAGCAACAAGTGGCGGCCTTCCTGCAGTCCAAAGGAATCCAGCTGGACTGTAACACCATTGAGGCCTGCCACCCTCTGCCCAGGAAAAACAGCGACAAACCAGCTGTCATCATGAGGTTTGTCAACAGAAAACACAAGACTGCGCTGCTAAAACAAGGGAGGAAACTGAAAGGAACGAACATTTACAAAAACGAGCACCTCACAAAAGAAAACACAGAAATAGCCAGAAAAGCAAGATACATGAGAAAGCAGAAAAAGATTCTAAACACCTCAACATCAAACTGTAAAATATACATCAAATTAAATGGATCACCTGAAGAAGCCAAGGTTATTAACATCCGAAATATTATGGAACTGGACAAATATCAATAAATATTATGAACTGGAGTCAACAGCAACAAGAGACAACTGTAGGACACTGAGGATCACACTCATCTGCATCAGGACATTTAACTACATGAAACAAAAAATCAACAAACAGGAACAACAGGAACTGAAAGTTTTTGACTATACGGATCACAACCCACAGGACGTAGAATATAACATAGACCCTGATAATAATTTATTTAACCCCATCAATAATAACTGTAGTTACTACACGGACGAACAGTTTAACACAATGGTCACATCTGATTTCAATATTTCTATGATCCACTTCAACAGCAGAAGTCTCTATGCCAACTTTAATAACATTAAAGATTATTTACATCAGTTTAAAGAGCCATTCAATATTGTAGCAATATCAGAGACGTGGCTCAGTGAAGAGAAAGGAGTGGATTTTACCATGGATGGCTATGAATTAAATTATATAAATAGAAAAGTGGAAAAAAAGAGGAGGAGTTGCAAACTATGTTGATAAGAGCTTGCAATACAAGGTTGTTGAAAATTTGTCAGTAACTGTGGATGATTTATTTGAATGTATTACAATAGAAATCTGTCTGGAAAATGTGAAGAATATAGTAGTGAGCTGTGGATATAGAACACCTGGATCAAACATTGACTTATTTAAGGACTGGATGGAAAAAATGTATGCAAAACTAACTCATAAAGTTATGTTCATCTGTGGGGATTTCAATATCGATCTTATGAATTCAAAACAACATACAGTAGTTTGACAGAAGAATTTATCAACACAATGTACAGTATGGGCTTACATCCAACAATTACCAGACCTAGCAGAATCACGTCACACAGTGCCACACTAATAGATAACATATTCACAAACATTATGGAAAATAATATCAGGAGTGGGCTTTTATTGAATGATATCAGTGACCACCTGCCGATTTTTGTTGTCTATCAATGTGATTATAGGAAGAAAAAGTATACCAAAAATATTAAACATAAAAGAATAAGAACCAAAGAATCTATGTATTTACTGACAAAGGAATTATTAATACAAGACTGGAAGATAGTTTGTGATGAAAATGATATAAATAAAGCATATGATAAATTTTTACAAATATTTCAATCATTGTACAATAAATCTGTCCTATAAAACAATACAGTGACAGACAACAAAACAAAAATATTCCATGGGTCACCAAGGGGTTACTAAATGCATGTAAAAAGAAGAATACATTATATAAACAATTCATTAAGTGTAGAACTGTGGAGGCTGAGATCAAATATAAAAGATATAAAAACAAGCTAACTAATATAATGAGGACTTGTACGAAAGAATACTACAACAGAATATTAGAGGATAATAAGAATAACTTAAGAGGAATATGGCAAGTACTCAATGGGATTATTAGTAACCGATCTAAGAATGCTAATTATCCAGAATATTTTATTGAAAATGACAATTTGATAAATAATATGGAGGATGTGGTCAGTGGTTTCAATAAATTTTTTGTAAACGTTGGTCCTGAATTAGCAAAATCAATAGTGACACCAGAAACAAACAACAGTGGTTCTGTAAATGAAATAGAAGATAAA
This sequence comes from Pholidichthys leucotaenia, assembly GCA_020510985.1. NCBI lineage: Eukaryota > Metazoa > Chordata > Actinopteri > Cichliformes > Pholidichthyidae > Pholidichthys > Pholidichthys leucotaenia. The sequence goes on from CM035844.1 coordinate 15,189,107, forward strand.
AATCCAAACACAATCTTTTTGGATGCAGTTACTGAGAAGGAAATTATGGAGACTGTGAGTAAATTTAAGAACAAAAAATCAACTGACTGGAATGAAATTGACATGACAATAGTGAAAAAAGTAATTTAAGGAATTGTTAAACCACTCACCCACATCTGGAACCTGTCATTTCAAACTGGTAAATTTCCAAACAAAATGAAAATGGCAAAAGTAATACCACTATACAAAACAGGAGACAGTCATTATTTCACAAATTACAGGCCGGTCCCTTTACACTCACAATTCTCCAAAATACTTGAAAAAATCTTCACTAAGAGACTGGATGATTTCATTGAAAAACACAACCTCCTTACAGACAGCCAGTATGGTTTTAGAGCAGATAAATCTACATCTTTGGCACTGATTGAACTTCTAGAAGAAATTACTAGTTGTATAGACAAAAAAGTTTGCTGTAGGAGTATTTATAGATTTAAAGTAAGCTTTTGACACCATTGACCACAGAATTCTACCGAGGAAATTGGAAAGGTATGGGATAAGAAGGGTCAGACTGAGTTGGGTGGAAAGTTATTTAAGTAATAGACAACAATTTGTACAAATTGGTGAGCACAAATCACCCTTCATGAACATCTCTTGTGGTGTGCCCCAGAGGGCCAGTTTTGGGACCCAAACTCTTCATCTAAAATAAATAAATCTATAAATGACATATGCCAAGTATCAAAAATTCTGAAATTTATTTTGTTTGCGGATGACACAAATATCCTTTGCACTGGTGAGAATTTGCAGCAGGTTTTAGAGGTGGTCACAACTGAAATGAAAAGGTTAACGCAGTGGTTCAACAAAAATAAATTATCTCTAAATCTGAAAAAAAACAAAGATTATGTTGTTTGGAAATTATAAAATAAATCATGAAATAATGGTAACGATAGATGATACCAGAATAGAAACAGTACAGGAAAATAAGTTTCTGGGGGTGATGCTAGACAATAAAATCTGCTGGAAACCTCACATCAGTCACATCCGGGCTAAGTTGGCAAAATGTATAGGCATACTGGGGAAGACAAGACACATCTTGGACTATAAATCATTGTTGTTACCGTACAATTCACTGTTTCTACCTTATCTTAACTACTGTGTAGAGGTCTGGGGAAACACCTACAAGACCAACCTACAGCCAATATGCACATTACAAAAAAAAGCTATAAGGATAATAAATAATGTAGGATATAGAGACCATACCAATTCGTTGTTTTTAAAGTCACATGTCATAAAGTTCATGGATTTAGTTAAATTTAAGACAGCACAAGTAATGTACAGGGCAATTAATAATCAACTCCCAACTAATGTACAAAAAATATTCAAAAAAATAGACAATGATTATAATTTGAGAGGAGACTTAAACTTTACAAAACCTAAGATATGAACAACTAAGAAATGTATGTGCATATCTGTCTGTGGGGCGGATTTGTGGAACAGTCTGGAGCCGAAACTGAAACTACGTACAAACAGAAATCAATTCAAAAAGAGGTATAGACATTATTTGCTGAAAGAATATATGTTAGAAAGGTAGTATTTATATGTACGATTCACTATACTCACTTTGGGACACTGGAATGGTAGGTGGGACAGTACTGTGTATATCTGTGTTGTTTGGGGCTGGGTTTTGATGTATGGACTGTATGTACTGTATGTTGGGATGGATGGGTGTTAATGTTGATATGTACAAAATATAGTTAATTGTTTACTTGGGGCCTTAAATGTGGTAATTTGTATATATTTCACTTGGGTTGTATTTATTTATGGAAAAGAGGAGTTGGAGTTAATAAGTGTTCACTTCTTCCTTCTCCCTCTCGAGCACTGTATACTGTCACTTTATCGCACTTGTCATTTGTTTTGGGTTTTTTTTAACTTTTTTGTTCGAAATAAAGTATGTATCTATCTATCTATCTATCTAATGTTAGTGGTTGAAAACTTGACCCAAATTAAGATGGTTTTGACCATTAAACTGCTTTTAAGGACTGATGCAGTTTCAGTCATCATCCTGGCCCACCGTGCATACAACTGGGCATGTCCTTCAACCGGTAGGTCTTTTGATCACTGGATTTATTCTATTTAATGTAGCACTAGCCATTGTTAGCCTTGTGGTATGTGCGTGGGCCTATTCACAGATCCTGGTGCTTGAAGGAGGAGGAAAAGTGAAAAGATTTTGAGACGAAACTGTAAGACAATGAAAGGGTTTTTTATAAAAATATTTTCTATCAGACAGTGAAAAAGGTTGTTTTTACCTTAACATGTTTCGGCCCCTTCTTGCAGCCTTCCTCAGAAGGGTCACATGATGCTGTTCTGACAATCAGCTGTTTTATCCAGGTTTACCAGACAGCAGAGGACGACTACACCCCCTGCTGTCTGGTATCCTGTGGAGGACAGCATCCCAGGTGTCCCCAGAAAAAAGGGCATAAGATACAATTTTAGACAATGTAGATTTATTTAATCAGACTTAAGTTGGAAAACGTGCCAGTTGTAGTCTTTTTTTTTTTTTTTTTTTGGTGTTAGCACCAGAAGGGGAAAACAACATGGAGGCGATGCAGGCCCACTCAGGCCATGGTAGAAGTCATATTGCTTTAAGACATATTTGAGGCTTTTTAAGCAGCAGTGCACACTATAAACAGCAGGTAAACTGCAAAAAATAAAGAGGGAGGAGCAGAAACATAGGAGCTCATCTTCAAACAGGATCAATGAACCACACAGGGACTTCACCAACCAACAGCTGAGGTGAACCCTCCAAAATCCACAGAGCCCCGCCCTGTGCTGGCAATAAGATCCAAGCATGAAATGAGCTTAACCCCACAGAGTCAGACTGGGCCCGTGGTGAGAGGGATGAGGTGATTCTCCTCCTCCAATGGAATTATGTTGTGCATAATTCCACAGCTTGAGAAAAACGATGACGTGTTTGTGTTGGTACAGACAGCAACAAAAGCAGAATATGATTTAATAAGGGTTTAAGGATTATGCAAATTCATGATTCATGATTTTACAGGGGCTAAATAGAAGAAATCTTGCTAAAACTCATATGATCACTTGATTATGACTTGGAGACAAAAACTGAGAAGTGTGACTGAGAAGTGTGAGAGACTGTGAGGTCCCCCCACAGACGTATCACATTTGCTCAATCTGTGCTATCAGTGAGGGGCGTCAAGATCTGGAATAATATACCACCTGCAATCAGAGAACGTACCACACTAAACACTTTTAAAACTCATTGTAAAAATTGGCTTTTAGACAACCAAAACTGTACCCATAACTAGTGGTTGCTCTGCGGCATGCGCATACATGTGCCCATGCGTCACACACATATGCCTCGCCTGTTTGTTGCTGTTGTTTGTTGTTGTGAGGTGCTTGAGTGCATGTGTGTGTGTACGCATACACAGCACTTCACTCGTGTGACATTCAGTGTTTTGTTTTGTAGCACCTTAACTCTTGCACTTTAGCATATCCACTTTGTACAGTCTTACTGCAGATGTTCTTCTTGTGTATGACTGTGTGTTTTTGTGACCCGCTGGGGGACTACAGATGCAAATTTGCAGTATTGCTAAATCTGGCATACTTACATTTGTATTAACATTCATTAGTATGTAATGTCCCTTTCAAATAAACATTAAACTAAACTGGTGGCTGCCAGTGGTCACTCTCAGCCTCTTTCTTTGTTGTTAAGGTGTAGTATGTATGGCAGGGTTCACCAACTGGCGAACTCCGGTCCGGATCAGGACCCCAAAGCCTTTTGATACAATTTGGGAAAAAAGAAGATTGTTTTGTTTTGGAGGAACAAAAAAAGCAGAACAGAAAAACTGTTATCAGCGGTTGCCCGGATAGTTTATGGTGTGACCCAGCACTCTCCAGAGACTCCACTAGTCTCTGCTCTCTGCAGAGACTCTCAGGGTCTCTGTGGGAGAGTATGCAGTGGGTCGCAAAATCATAGAAAACACACACACAACCAGGATATCAACCCAATTGGACATGCTTTGTTCCTGGTCTGTATCCACGGAATGAAGTGCTGTTGTGAAATTGAGTGTATTTACTGTGGTGATTCTGCCGAGTCCGTGCTGGAACGCAGGGGTGAAGTCGGTTTGCCTGGGACCGTGATCCCATTGGGCCCGCATGATGCTGGAGGTCCTTTTCCAATATCACATAAAAAACTCAGTAAAAGCTCCATGTGTTACTGGACATGAAAAGTTCCACCTCCCTTTTCCCTGTAACCATGGAGTTATAGCTCCATCCATGTTGTAACAGTGTTGAAATTTAAAAAAAAAAAAAAAAAGAATTCTGTAGTATGGAATTATACTTTTGGTCTTTTTTTTTAAGGCTTACAGTTTACAACATTGTTTTTATTCTAAAAATATAGTACAGAGGTGGACTTTGTGTGAAATGTTTTTTGGATATTAATCTTTTTTCAACTGCAATGCTATTTAGTTTATATTCTGTAAAACTTTACATTTTTATAATTTCAGGTGTAGATTTTAGAATTTCATAGCTATTTATGTGGAGTCAACAAACACATTTAGTGTTCTCCTGTATTATAAAATTTTATATTAAATGCTTTGTTTGAAATTGAGCAAAGAATTCATTTGATTTTTAAAAAAAAAAAAAAAAATACAGAACTCAAAGCAGAAACTTATCGGACCTCTTGCAGTTTCATTTGGTGACCCCTGATATGGCATTTTGACCTTGACCTTGAGATCCCAAAAGCATAGGGATAGTTCAGGGTCACAGGGTAAACCTGTGCACAACGTTTAGTGGCCCTAGGGACCACCTGTAGCTCAGTGGTTACAGTCCAGGATTACAAAGCAGAGTGTCACAGGTTCAAATCCGGCTGATATCTTTCTGTAATTTCCCAGTTTGGGATAAATAAAGTACATCTATCTATCTAGCTTTACTCCTTCTACAGTAATAGTGCAAAGGGAATGTTAGCATTGAACTTTGACCCCGTACTCAGAGGTCAGGGTTTTAGATGTGAAGATATTGATTTGAAAAGGCTACATCGTTTCCTTCTCTAGTTATGGTGTTCACAAGATTTTGGGAAAATCAAATTCAAACTCGTCTGAGATTTTTCAAAAATTTGAAAAGCGTACATCACTTTCTCAAATTATTGCACTCACTAGACAGGTGTCGACGCCACAGCAGCAGCTGCCCATCCGCCCAGCGGAGAGTGACGACAATATCTCTTTAGACTTTAAAGGTGGAGTGGTAATAAACCTTTAACAGTTCCACATGTTGAACACAAGTCAGGGTGCGAGGATATTCGGATATGGAATTAAAGTCAAATGTTGTAGATGTTTGCACTGAGATTTAAGTCTCGGATTAAGAATTATTATGCTCCTATTTAATATATTAACTAACTAAAATATATTTTGTCACCAGCAGGAGTTTCTGACATCTGGTTGGCATGAACATTGTGGATTTATCTATAATTACAGCATTCCTGGTACTGCTAGTATCTCACAGTTGGAATAGGTCCAGGAACTGTTTTTGCTCTTGTTTCAAATAGTTTTCATTTTTATTGCCATTTCACCATGCATACAACAGAAGAAGATTATTCTGTGTGGGGTCATTTAAAAAAAAAAAAGAGCATTTTTTTCATTCTGCCTGTACTATACGACTTACAATAGTTAGTGTTACTTTGAGCATCTCTTTCTGCTCTCGTCTCCATCTGCAGTCATTTCCTTCATGTCTCAGGCTCTGATGTTATTCGGCAGCAGAAACGATGAAAAGCAGTGGGAAACTTTAATAAGCGCTATGGTAACTGATCCTGAACAACTCAAGCTCCTATGGCTGCACTGGAGGCTCTTATCACTCTCACCATTTTATCTGGATGTTACGTTCACAACCTCTGCGCTCAAATATGATACTCCACATGTATCGTCCACATCCCCCTTCAGACACCAATTACTTCTGAACCCCGACTCTTCCATGAGACAAGAGGGTGGCAGAAAATGCATGGGGAGATTCTCTGCCTCTCTGGAGAGCATTTCATTTGTCACTGTGATGAGCTCCTTTGTGCTCACTTTAACTCCCAGCATCACATAATTGGCCACCATTTGGGGCTCTCATTCCTATTCTCTTCCTGCACCTCGCTCTCTTCTGGGTTTCTCCATCCACCCTCGCCACATGTGCCACATATGCATGTACATGGTGGGAAGTCAGACATCTGTTGTAAATGCTTTATACTTTCCTGAAATATTATGTAATGCTATAATCAGGACCAATTATTGAGCAGCCTGCTTGCCGTCAACATGTTAGAGGTTCACTGCAAAGTAGCAGTTGGTCCTTTTTAAAGGAAAAAAGAGGAGAGAAAGAGACAAATGTGAAAGTGAAGGGGGAAAAGAGAGACAGAGCAATGTTGAAGAGCTCCAGGAAAAGATCCTGTGGCCTTCAGGCGGCCTTTTCATAGTCCCACTTTATTCATTCACAGGGTCTTCAGCCATCCAATACATACAGCAAAGCTGTTCTGCTTTGCTTTTCATACATGGTTCACAGTTCATTCTTTATCCTCTGATGAATCAACATCCACAATGATATAATTTACTATTGCAGTAGCTTTTTAGACTTAGTGTGACTGGATTGTTTTTTTTTTTTACTGTTGTAAAAGACTAAATGTTATTTGCAGTGAATTAATTCGACAAAAGCTAAAATGGAAAACTTGCTTTAGGGTTGTGCATTTTTGCTTATATCCCCTGAGGATTCTTCTTCTTCAAGTCAAATTTATATATAGGGCATATTAAACATATTTTTTCATATATTTAACTGATCAACTCAATGCTATTCTATCCTGGTTGACAAATAATTTTATACGACAGTTTGCTCTATAGTTAAATTTACAAGGTGATAGTGAGACCTGCTATGACGTATGGTTTGGAGACGGTGGTGCTGACAAAAAGACAGGAGGTGGTGCTTGAGGTGGCAGAGTTGAAGATGTTAAGATTCTCATTGAGGGTGACTAGGAGGGACAAGATTAGAAATGAGTACAGGTGCATCTCAATAAATAAGAATATCTTCAAAAAGTTAATTTAGTCAATCAATTTAATTCAAAAAGTGAATCTAATATATTCTATAGATTTATTACAAACGGAGTGGTATATTTCAAGTGTTTTTCTTTTAATTTTGATGATTATGACTTTCAACTAATGAAAACCCAAAATTCAGTTTCTCAAAAAATTTGAATATTAGATAAGATCAGTTAAACAAATGATTTTTAATAGAAATGTTGGCCGACTGAAAAGTATGTCCGTGTACACACTCAAACTTGGTCAGGGCTCCTTTTGCATGAATTACTGCATCAGTGTGGCCTGGTATTGAGGTGATCAGCCTGTATTACTGCTGAGGTGTTATGAAGGTCCAGGTTGCTTTGATAGTGACCTTCAGCTCGTCTGCATTGTTGGGTCTGGTGTCTCTCATCTTCCTCTTGACAATCCTCCATAGATTCTCTATGGGGTTTAGGTCAGGAGAGTTTGCTGGCCAGTCAAGCACAGTGACACCATGGTCATGAAACCAGGTTTTGGTACTTTTGGCAGTGTGGGCAGGCGCTAAGTCCTGCTGGAAAATGAAACCAGCATCTCCATAAAGCTTGTCAGCAGAGGAAAGCATGAAGTGCTCTAAAATTTCCTGGTAGACAACTGCACTGACTTTGGACTTGTTAAAACACAGTGGACCAACACCAGCAGATGACATCGCTCCTCAAATCAGGTTCCAGATCCTGTCATGTGGAAATCAAGGTCCCAGAGTCTGGAGGAAGAGTGGAGAGATACACAATCCAAGTTGCTTGAGGTTCACTATGAAGTTTCCACAGTCACTGATGATTTGAATTTTGCAGACAGCCCACAACTTCTCACAGCAGGCGGAGACTTTATGGCTCGGTCCACAGATTCTCACATTTGTTTCTGCACATCCCACGGTGTACGTGAAAACCAGTGTACGCCGTGTTTTTATGCGTGCGCACCGTTTATACATGAGGCCCCAGGTATGTATGTAAACAATGACTTCTGGACTGCACAATAACTAATTTTGTTATACATGTGTGTGAAATGACAAATAGTCTATTGTATTCTATAATATGCTTGTTGCAATGCTTAGGATCAGTTAACTGGGTGGCTTCCAGAGGGCCAACGACTGAATCAATGCAGTGATATATTCATACCGGACTCCTTCTTTTGTAATATTGCTTCAAAAGAAGTTCAATACAACATGATAAACCCTTCTACATACAGGACAACATACCAAGGCGTCTAAGTCTAAATTTGTACAATTATCTGTTTTTATCCACTAGCAGCAAGAATGTTTCAGGACATTCAGTAACGAGAAAACATTAAGTCACACTTATGGTAAGTGTAAACCTAGGCTTCGGTTGACGGAAGGTCCCCACACCTCCTCTGCACTGGGATCCGTCGGGAGCATGAAAGGGACGTAACCAGGCAAGAGTCACATCAGTCAATACTCTGGAGCCACATACTGCACGGTGAATATCATTGCCTGGTCAGAGAATGTCGGCCCGTGTTCAAGCAGTACTTTCGGCTACAACAGTGAAGTTTGATGAGGTTCTTCTGTCCACCCAAACCTGCTCTGCCCTCCCCGACCTGCACAACTCTTCTACCTGGCTGAAGAGTTGTGCTCATCAGAATCAGCTGGGTTAGTCAATGGCTGGAACAAATATGTACTAGAACTTTACTCTTTGGATCTAGGTTTGCCCACCTCTGGCTTGCACATGATTGGTTGACATGGCTCCTGGTGGATGGGCTGTTCTAGTCTGATCACGACACATCCAGACGTTAAACTTTCACCTATATCTTCAAATGTAAACAGCAAAACATCCTTCTGAAAACAGTCAAGGCGAGAAATAAATGTGTAGTTGCTGAATATGTATTTGCTTTTTACTAACAATCGCTATTTTAAACGCTCAGCATGAGCTCCAGGAAGTGACTGGCTCCACATGCCCGCTCCTCATTTGCATAATGGGGACTGGAACAGGGATTCAGGAGGAGGAGTGGGCACCTCCATGGGACGGCTTGGGATTCTTGACGCCACGCTACCAGAGTGCATGTGAGGTGTGCTACATACACAATGAATGGGAAGTGTGAAAACACACTCCTGGGTGGACACGTACCTTTAGCATTGCATTGTCCTGTCTTGATGTAATGTGAAACTTTGACCATTTTCTTTCCAAGTTTTACTGAAATGGATCTCAGTTTGTGCACAGCGACTTTAGAAAATTAACCAGATAGACTGACCAAATGAAAGGTTTCTTGCTCAAAATGAGTGTACATAGTTGGCAGTGTTCAACACCAGGATTTCTCTACCTTTGCTTTGTTCATACAATCCTAACGTGGCAAAGACTTGTAAGCTGGATGTCAAATGTTAATGAAATGTGTCGCTTTTTCCTTCATACTTGCACACAAACTAGACTTGACAGCTCTGGGGCTTTTCCTATTCTGGTTCCAAACAGAAAAAAGGGGCATCTTCACATTAGCATGATTTGAGAGTGCGTGTAGTTATTTAGGGCACACATATCCCCAAGTGGCAGGGAATGAATGTTTTAAGAGGGAACAGAGGGCTGTGTAAGTGAGGGCTGTGACGGAGGGGCTTCTTTGTGGGGAGATGACAAGTGAAAAATAAAAATCCATCAAAGCCAAGCTATCTGCTCCACTGATCAAGGATCGTCTGATGAGGAAGTCGGCTTAATTGGGACTCATCAATAAAAGGTGCCATATGCTCAAACACAGAGTATGAGGGATGAGACTCATTAAAAAGCAGAGCTGGAAGAAAGTGTAAAAGGAGCATTAAGAATAAAATAATTGAGGCTAAGAGTGAAAAGAGCAACAAGGACTTGGATAATCACTGGTAAACGAACAGCATGTTGGTGCAACCCCCAACCCAGCCAGACAAAGGAGGCAGAAAGCTAATAAACACCAGGTAATGCAGCGGGGCGAAGTTATTGATATCATTTGCAATACATTAGCCTGTCCCCCCCAGCTGTGTGTACGTGCATGTGGTTTGTCCCTCAGGGCTCTGAACACAAAAACATACACATACAGGATAGCCCCATCTGTTAGTGTTGCTGACAGTGGAGTGTGTGTGTGTGGGGGGGGGGGGGGGTGAAAACATGACAGTTCCCACCTCCACATGACAGGGGGCAGCAGCAAAATAGATGGCACCATCTATTAGACATTCATTTATATTAATACCAACACACTGCGCCATGGAGACACACTTGCTCATTAAACCGCAGAGCTCCACGCTCAAACCAAACATTACATGAAATACCTCCACCTTGCAATCCTCGGGAGGGAAGACATTTTTAACATAAATTAGATCCCAGGAAAGAAGAATCTGTGAATATGATGTGCAATTTTCATAAAACCACAGATAAAGGAAAAAGCAAATTGGTTCCCTCGAGTGGTAACAACACACCAATATGAGAGTAAATCAGAAATTATCTTCTTCTCATGACTTTAAGAAACAAAACTCCCCAAAATCTACAGCCTGCTAATGCTTCCAGTTCAACACTTCTGACACTGTTTATGTCACAGTGGTACAAGTTTCTAAATACACACCAGCCCGTATTTATTTTCCCATGACAGCCTTACGCTGGCATGATGTTAGATACAGTGTTTGAGAGATTAGATCAAAACTGGGGGTCTGCTGGCTCCATGCCACTGGTCCACACAAGCCTTACTGCTAATTCTCCAGATGGCCAGCCCGCTATTATCCCAAACAATGCAACTTTCACCAGTAAACCCTTTACATCGCATGTAAATGTGAAATGTTGCATCTAACGCTTCATATGTGGGGGAAAGCTCTTAAGTGGGAGCCGGAGTGCACGCAGATGCCCGTGTTTTAAACTTTACAACCCCTCAGCACCCACGGTTTTACAATAACACCAGGCTAATGCATGTACCCCTGTCCAGCTCCTCCACTTCAGAGAAGGAGGAAAGAGCTGCCAGGAACAAACAACTCCATCACCCCGCTTCTTTTTTTGCTTCTGAGCCTAATGTTCAACATCTCTGCCTCCAATTATCTCCAGGAAACTGATCAGGTTACTGCTTATTGAGGCCTGTAAGCACTGCTGCAATAAAGAAAGGGCTGACAATTTTGCACAAACTAATAAAAACAATCTCCAGCATGGTGAAGCAGGAGCGCCCGAGTGTCTGAGGGGTGAGTGGAGGAGGGCGGCTGAAGTGGCGTCCCCACGTTGGGGAGATTGTTGGAGAAGTTACGCCACTCTTGAGGAAACAGGCACTGAAGGAGCACAACGAGGAGAACATTCAGTACAGCAGCACGTGGTGTTGGATTGCATCGCTTGTGTGCCAGACTCTCAGCAGCATGTGGAGCGTTTTCAGAAGAGTTTCAGAGTCCAACGCTGTGAGCCTCCATCAGACAGAGCTGAGACAAATGTGCAGTATGTGAGTCTGAATCAAAGGAAGGGCACACCACCTTAAAACTTCCTAAAAAGGAATATTTTCATCACATTCATTTAGATTTGGGTGTTCATAGTTTGTAGAGTGCAACCCCAGAACTGGTACCTCAATCACCTCGATGAGCTGTCATTTATCTAATTTCCTGTTAGGATCATGCTGATGAAATATAACTGGTCAGAGTGATGACAAACAACCTGCAAGTGAAGGTGATGTTTAGCTTGTACTTGTACTGGATGTGATTTAGATCACTGCTGTCACCGATTCAGCCGATATCCATCCAATCATGGTTGCTACTTAGGTACCGCAGCTAAATCATTCCTGCCTTTGAATGAGGTGCTGCCACTGATGAAGCTTCTGTTTTGTTTTCTCTTGGCATGCTTCAAGTGGAAAACCAGACCATCAATGAGAAGCTCATTCCAGCCTAATGAAACCACCATGAGAACACCCAGATCTGCTGACCTTCGACCCTGACCTTGAACACAGCTTGGATGCAGACACACCTGAGGATCCTTGTGAGTCTGGTGAACATTGGGACAGACGGATGACGGATGCAGTGCCACTGCATTAGCTAGGAGTGGTGAATGATTTGAAACTATTTGAAATACACGGCGTTGTTGCATTAGCTCCTTTCTTCTTCACCAGAATGATCTTAAAAAAAAACAAAAAAACTCCCGCGTCTCTCACACGTTCCAGCAGCAGTAGAAATCTTGTGATTTTGCGTTTGATCCACACAAAATGCATTATGGTGGGCAGATCAAGTGAGTGATAAGGTGCTGCTGAGGATGGTGTCACGTACTGGTGAAGTCACGACAGATTAAGACTGGACAGTCTGAATCAAGAGATTGCTCAACCATATTTCCTGTTGCTTTTGAACCACCCGTCTCTTTCAAAACAAAGAACAAAAGTCTTGAGAAGCTGTTGCCTACCAGATGGATTGCATTTTCTTTTGTAAAAAATGTTTCTCCATAGTGTGACAGCCAGCAGAGAAAGACTAATTGACCGAGGGAGCTGGTGGGTGTGTGAAAAAGTCAATTCTTCCTCTTGGTCAGAGAAAAAATTAAAGTCCAACAGTGTGAGCCCAGGGGAGGCAGGGAAACGTGTGCAGGGGCCGACTCGCCGGATGAAAGGACTGTTGAAGCTGGATTATACGATACATCTAAAGCACCGGGGCTGTTCAGCTAAACAGTTACATAACTGGTCCTCTGAAGAGGAGTATTGCAAGCTACAGCCAACACATAAGGGTCACGGCGCATGAGGCAGAAGAGACCGGGCGAGAGTTTGCACTTTGCACTCATAATAAGCTCAGGACTCTGTGTTCTGTTCTACTAGTGCTGAGCACAATCAAAAAGATATGTGAAGAATCAGACTAGGTGGGATATTATCTAAGATTACACATGGCCTGATGAAGAAGAGTCTGTAACTAAAAATTAATAAAAAAAACAATCTTAAATAAGACTATCGCTCTGTCTCCAATCTGAGAGAGGGAGTGTAACCCCCACTTTGCTGCCATTTATGGTGGGATTACCTTAGAGGTCAGAGGCTATCTGCTCATGGGATGGTGGTCTGGTGTAGGGCTGGAAATAAACGGTGGGATAATCCCATGTGGACAAACAGGCTACTCAATCAAGCCAACAGGAGCACACAGTTCTGGTCTTTTAAACTGCATTCATTTGTCTTTCTTCACCGGTGGGCATCACATATATAAAATAACTCCAATAAAGATGTTTGATCATTCACATTGTACACTCCTAGAAGATCCTTCACATGCATCTGAATACAACACGTGGCCTAAATCATAACATCTGTGTTACTGATGAAACGGTCATCTAAAGTGGAGCGACAGAACCATGTTTAACCCTTATGGACCCCTCTGCCATTTTTGTATTTTTTTTTTTTCATTTGGTGATCATTTTGGCTGTGTTACAGCGTATGGCATGAATTTCTGTAAGAATGTTTCTTGTTTGACATACAGTACGTTTTGATTCTAATGCCAATTACTCTTACAAGTCTATTATACACTGCAGACAATTTTTGCACCTTTTGGGGACCCTCGAGCCAAAAATGTACATGCAAAAAAAAAAAAAAAAAAAAAAAAAAAAAAACTGCTATAAAATCATCAGACATCAATATTTTTCTGCATAACTTACCCCACCCACCAACTATCCATCCATCCATCCATCTTCTACTGCCTTTCCGGAGGTCCGGGTCGCGGAGGCAGCAGTTCAAGCAGAGAAGCCCAGACTTCCCTCTCCCCAGCCACCTGCTCCAGCTCTTCAGAGGGGATACCAAGGCGTTCCCAGACCAGCTGGGAGACATAGTCTCTCCAGCGAGTCCTGGGTCTGCCCCGGGGTCTCCTCCCAGTGGGACGTGCCTGAAACACCTCAAGTGGGAGGCGTCCAGGAGGCATCCTAATCAGATGCCCATACCACCTCAACTGACTCCTTTCAATGTGGAGGAGCAGCGGTTCTACTCTGAGCCTCTCCCGGATGACTGAGCTCCTCACCCTATCTCTGAGGGTGAGTCCAGCAATCCTACGGAGAAAGCTCATTTCAGCCGCTTGTATCCGCGATCTCATTCTTTCGGTCATTACCCAAAGCTCGTGACCATAGGTGAGAGTAGGAACGTAGATTGACTGGTAAATTGACAGCTTTGCCTTAGAACTCACCTCCCTCTTCACCACAACAGACCAGTACAACGTCCACATCACTGCAGATGCTGCTCCGATCCGTCTGTCAATCTTTTGCTCCATTCTCCCCTCACTCGTGAATAAGACCCCAAGATACTTAAACTCCTCCACTTGGGGCAGGAGCCTGTCCCCAACCAGGAGAGGACCATCCACCTTTTTCCGGCTGAGGACCATGGACTCGGACTTGGAGGTGCTGATTCTCACCCCAGCCGCTTCACACTCAGCGGCAAACCGTCCCAGTAAGAACTGTAGGTCATTGCTGGATGAAGCCAACAGGACAACATCATCTGCAAACAACAGAGATGAGATCCTGTGGTCACCAAGCATGACACCCTCCATTCCCTGGCTGCGCCTAGAAATCCTGTCCATAAAAATTATGAACAGGATCGGTGACAAAGGGCAGCCCTGGCGGAGTCCAACTCTCACTGGGAATGACTCCGACCGAGTGTTGGCAATACGAACCAAACTCTCACAACGGTCGTACAGAGACCGAATAGCTCGTAACAACAAGCCCGATATCCCATACTCCCGAAGCACCCCCCACAAAAATCCACGAGGGACGGGGTCAAATGCCTTCTCCAAGTCCACAAAACACATGTAAACTGGTTGGGCAAACTCCCACGAACCCTCGAGAACACCAACTATTCATTTTATAAAAAATATATTGTAGAGACTTGGGTGAGTCAGCTCAGACAGCGTCTCAGTCAGGATGCAGAGGGTAAACATAGGAGGACAACAGTCAGAGAGATCATGGGGAGTTGGCAGGAAGAAGGAGTCGGGGGGTTTAAGGGTGGATGTATTGTGATGTGAAATGTCATGCAGATGTGAGATGAGCGGTTGGGATAAAAGCAGAAACCGTGCTTGGTTGTATCATGCTTTTTCTGCGTATGACTGATGAGAGAGTGTAATAAACGTCGTCTGTTCATAAACCTGCCTCCTCATTTCCCACACTCTCCACACTGGTGACCCTGGACGTATTATGGAACACGAGGCAAGAACCCCGGAGTCAGCCCGGACGGGAAGCCCCAGCAACGCGGCGAGCATCCCACAGTCGGCCCGGACGGGAACCCCCAGCAACGCGTGCGCTGTTTCAGTCAAGCTACCGGACTTTTGGCAGCACAACCTGTGCTCTTGGTTCCACCACACCGAGGCCCAGTTCGCCCTCCAGGGAATAATGGTAGATGACACCAAGTTTTACTACGCGGTTGCAGCGCTGGACGCTCGCACAGCTCAGCAGATAGCGAGCCTGCTCGACCAGCCCCCAGCCCACAACAGATACGAGGCTCTCAAGGCCGTGCTGACCCGGCGCTACACGCTCTCGGACTGTGAGAGAGCAGAGAGGCTCCTGAGGCGTTCGAGTTAGGAGATGGTTCAGCTGTCGAGCTGATGGAGAAGATGTTGGCATTAATGGGCACGGACGACGGGCATTTTCTGTTTGCCCACCTTTTCCTCCGGAGCCTTCCAACAGAGGCGAGAGCGGTTCTGGCCAATTCGCCGTTGATGGCCGCGCGTGACTACCGTGCACTAGCCCAGGAGACAGACCGGATCATCCTCACCACCAGAGCGCTCACAGTCAACGCGGCGGCGTCGGTGCCCAGTGAGACGACCAGAGGAGGTGAGGAGCCACCGACGGTAGCGGCAGCGGGGGCCAAGGAGCGCCAGAGAGACACGCTCTGCTTCTACCACTGCCACTTCGGAGAAAACACACGCAGATGTGCGCCACCATGCCAACTCAAGCACTCGGGAAACGCCAAGGCCAGCAGTCAGTAGCAGCTGCGACTGCCGGCGAAGAGAACAAGCTGCTCTACGTGACGGACTCGAGCTCAGGGAGGCGTTTCCTCGTAGACACCGGAGCCCAGAAGAGCATCATCCTGCCGACCTATGCCAACCGGCTGGCAGGACCTAGCAGCCCCGGGCTGGTGGCAGTAAACGGCTCGGGCATTAAGACCTTTGGTGAGAGGACACTGGCTTTATCTCTACACGGCCGTACATACGAGTGGACTTTTGTCATAGCAGCACTGAGTTTCCCAATCCTGGGAGCTGATTTTCTGTGTGCACATTGTTTACTAGTTGATGTTGCTAACAGGCGCCTGGTTAATGCACTGTCCTTTGACTCTCTCCCCTGTACAGCTCGAGGGGCCGGGCCAGTAACACAAGCCAATGTCACAGCTCCGGGCGGTAAGTTCCACACACTGCTCACTCAGTTTCCAGCACTCACGGTCCCGACGTTTTCGGCGGCCATCGCTAAACACGGGGTGGAACACTTTATAACCACCACCGGGCCGCCCGTTTTCGCACGACCTCGGCGCTTGGACGCAGCTAAACTGGCCATAGCGCGCGAGGAGTTTGCTAACCTGGAAAGGTTGGGCATCATCAGGCGTTCGAACAGCCCATGGGCATCCCCGCTACAGCAGATATGGGAGGAGACTGAAGGCCAAAAGGCGTGAGGACTGAAAACTCTGTCTGGGGGGGGGGGGGGGGGGGGTGTAGAGACTTGGGGGAGTCAGCTCAGACAGCGTCTCAGTCAGGATGCAGAGGGTAAACATAGGAGGACAATAGTCAGGGAGATCATGGGGAATTGGCAGGAAGAAGATAGTCGGGGGGTTTAAGGGTGGATGTATTGTGATGTGAAATGTCATGCAGATGTGAGATGAGCGGTTGGGATAAAAGGAGAAACCGTGTTTGGTTGTATCATGCTTTTTCTGCGTATGACTGATGAGTGTAATAAACGTCTGATCGTAAACCTGCCTCCTCATTTCACACACTCTCCACAATATCATATTTTGGTTTTTTTTTCATAAAATAAGTGGCATCATGTATTCAAACTGGCATTTAAAGGGTTAAAATCCTGAAAATTATTGAATATTTGGTAGTTTTGAGCAGAGCTGAAGTAGTTTAAGAGATTTATGCAGAAAAAAATATTGCTATATGTTGATTTTATAGCATTTTTTTGCATGTACATTTTTGGCTCGTAGGTCCCAAAAGGGTAGCAAAAAGGAGGGGTCCCAGGGGGTTAAAAAAAAACTTCCACCCCACTATGCCCATTTAAGGCCAGTCAGTATTCTGCATGCTTGTTAAATAAATCACAGGGTCTCCATGGGGGAAAGCAAAATAATGAAGGCTCCTTTTAAACTCAGTTTCAACAGGAAAGAAAATGAGCCTCTGCATCTCTGAGCTCTGTACAGTTCCTCCGCTGAAATATCGACAGGAAATATCTACTCAATATGATGAAACATGAGTCTGGTCACATAAGATTTCATCACGATTTAGAGA
Organism: Pholidichthys leucotaenia; assembly: GCA_020510985.1. NCBI lineage: Eukaryota > Metazoa > Chordata > Actinopteri > Cichliformes > Pholidichthyidae > Pholidichthys > Pholidichthys leucotaenia. Next base: position 15,206,525 of record CM035844.1, read on the forward strand.
TAATGAACCCACATATGGAATAGTGTCCATCATATTAAAAATTACCGTTTAGGACCGCTTCCTGGAGTCGCAGAAATTGCTGGAGGTGCTCTTTGGATGGGAAAGACTTAAATATCAAAAGAACTTTCCAAGGCACTCCCTTTTAAAAAATTAAAATGCCTTTATTATCATGGCATGGTTATAATCAGGGAGTCAAAAACCAAAACCTTTTTGACTCCCTGATGAAGGCTTGTGCCAAAACGAGTTGGAGTTTTAAAGTCAATTATGACTATGCCATGATAATAAAGGCATTTTAATTTTTTAAGAGCGTGCCTTGCAAAGTGTCCATCATATATTCTTGCATTCAAAGTCGCCACTCTTCTTTATATGGATGGATTCAGGTGTTGACTCATACCACCACAAACCTTGTCCAGCTGTGATGTTGGTAATCTTTCACCATCTCTGACAGATACACAGCCGACAGTTTCTCAAAATCATCCACTCCTCTCTCTACCAACAACTCCTCCACAGTCAGTATTATCTATGGCACACATAATTCCTGTTCTCACTCTTCGATAGCCTGAGACAGAACGTGCCATACCCACCCATCCCCACAGTGAACAAGCCAATGCGTGGTGTTATCATTTGGGTTTTTTTGGGAGGGGGGCGGCAGTTACTGGCTTGGAGTAGATTTTCCCAGTAGCAGCAGCAGCAATGGAATTTGTTTCTGACTGGCAGTCATAAGAGTGATGGCATATTTTACGCTCATGCAAGAATCTAAGATGCTGAAACATGGATGAAATGTAGTGACTTGTCTTTGTGTAAACATGCATGGGTTACATCTGCTACAAAGATCATTAACAACAATATCCAGCTCCATACAGAAAAAAGGGTACATACCAGAGGTTGCGTTAAGTGAAAATTGTCCTTCAAAATCTGAAAGCTGTGTGTCATTTTCACATAACACTGAGGGTGATCTAATTAAAACCAATTAGAATGACAGTTAATAACAGATTATGGCTGATTTTTTTACAACCCTGTCTGTCAAATTGACATAACAAAAAAGTCTAGCAAAGCCTCTGGTACAAACATAATGTACTTACATGCAGGTTCATAATTACAGTGGCTATAAAAAGTCTACACACCCCTGTTTAAATGCCAGGTTTTTGTGATGTAAAAAAATGAGACCAACATAAATCATTTAAAAACTTTTTCCACCATTAATGTGACATATAACCTTGTACAACCCAATTGAAAGACAAACTGAAATCTTCTAAGGGGGGAAAAACTTACAATAACCTGGCTGCATAAATATGCACACCCTCTTATAATTGGGGATGTGGCTGTGTTCAGAATTAACCAATCACATTCAAACTCATGTTAAATGGGAGTCAGCACACACCTATCACCATTTAAAGTGTCTCTGATTAACCCCAAATAAAGTTCAGCTGTTCTAGTAGGCTTTTCCTGACATTTCTGTAGACACATCTTACAGCGCAAGCCATGGTCCACAGAGAGCTTCCAAAGCATCAGAGGGACGTCACTGTTCAAAGGTATCAGTCAGGAGAAGGGTACAAAAGAATTTACAAGGCATTAAATATACCATGGAACACAGTGACGACAGTCATATTTCCTCCATATTTCACGTGGAGGAAATATGACACAACGGTCACGAGTAAATTGATTACTGGAGTAAACTGATAAAGGTAATAAACAGCTTATGGTGTTTACATGCACTGAGTAAACGGTTTTCTGGGCAAATAAACTAGGCGTGTTAATCTGTTTTCTCATAAACCATTAATGAGCCTTTGATCCTGTTTACATGGTCACGAGTAAACCGATTACTGGAATAAACCAATAAAGGTAATCGGATTACTCTGTTTACATGACAGTTTGAATAACCAGGTAACTCTAGAAAGCTGACTGTAATCGGTTTACTCGTGACCAAGTAAACAGGGTCAGTCACATTACCAAGAACTGGATGTCCCTCCAAAATTGATGAAAAGATGAGAAGATAACTGGTCAGGGAGGTTGCCAAGAGGCTGACAGCAACATAGAAGAAGCTGCAGGAATTTCTGGCAAGTACTGGCTGTTTAGTACATGTGACAATAATCTCCCGTCTTCTTAATATGTCTGGGCTATGGGTTAGGATAGCAAGACGGAAACATTATCCTACGAAGAAAAACATCCAAGCCTGGCTACAGTTTGAAAAAACACATTTGAAATCTCCCAAACACGTAGGAAAATGTGTTATGGTCCGATGAAACCAAGGTTGAACTTTTTGGCTATAATTCCAAAAGGTATATTTGGCGCAAACACAACACTGCTCCTCACCAAAAGAACACCAGCATGGTTTCTTATGGCTGCCGTTCAGTTCACAAGAGCAACTTGAGGCATTCTTGAGAAATGAGGTGCTGTTCTGTTGTATATTGGCCCCAGAATTGTTAGGTGCGGGTGCCTTGGGATCTTCCTACGGCATACTTACTGCTATCTTATGAAAATTTTTATGCAACTCATGGCACTCTCAAGTCACTGGTAGGAAGACATTACAGCTTTCGGCACAAATGACGTACTTCCGCCTTATACACGCCTCACTACTGCCTCATACACACACTGTATGAATCTCTGTACGAACGGGGGATTGTACGGCGTTTCCTACAACCGCTGTAAGGGGCCTTCAAGAACAACTTAAGGTGGTTTTGAGGCATACTTACGGCCAACACCTTGTGTAGTTCTTATGTTGTTCCTATAGCATTCGTACAGCTGCCCTACACAATGAGGGGCTTTCGTGGGGTGTTCGTCAAAATCTTGGACAAGACCATCGACCTGGCCACAAACTTTTGAACTTTCTACAGACGCTGGATTCTCTTACGGACACCTTAAAAAGGCCATACAAAATGGTCCAAAAATTGCTTGTACGGTGTTTGCAGCCGTTCGTAAGGGTATTTGTCACTGTAGCTTTAGATTCACGTTGCGGTGTGTCAAGTTAAAAAACTTCAACTTGCAGACTCATGCAAATGAAATCCAGGCACGTTGCATGCGTTGGCTGCAGTGATGTCATCCTGAACGATAAATTAAACGCACCTACTATTTCTTACATTAAGTGTTGTTGGAAACACTTTTCTCTGGTTTAAAGATAAGAGAATCGCTATCCGCCATCTTGTCAGGGAGCTTCAGTCCGTGGAAGACTGCCCACTACCAGATTCGTCGACGAGTCAGGTGAAGCCTGTGTGTTCTCAGCAGCAGAACAAAGAGCTCTTTGACTACTGAGTTTCCATAATGTCACTCCACCTGATTACACCTATCCCCACACCGCAAAGCATTCCCACTAAGATTCCTTCCAATTAAAAACGGACCAGAGGACACATAACATAAGGTTGACAAAGTTTAAAAACTTAAAGATAAGCAAACACTAGTAACTGTTACAATGTGCATTTGAAACGATGATCAGATGCTATAATAAAGGTAGGGTATTGTACATTTTTAAGAATTATATATTTGTAATACCCTTTCAGGATATGTTAGGTTATCTGAAAGCAAATATTACCCATCTGGCTTTGTTTCGAGATTCAATGAGTAGAAAATCATCAGCCTGACAAACCACTAGAGGGCGTATCTTCAATATACCTATGTGTGTTATGACCATGACAGTGCATTTCCCTCCAGATTGGATGCAGTTTACCCAGAAACTGTCATGAACTACTCGTGCGCTTTTCCACAGCGCACGGAGGAGGGGAAAAAGGACGAGGATTTATGCGCTGGGTTACACCACACACACATTTATTAAGTTCAACAGACTGATAAACAGTTACAGTGTCTACAAATCACTATGGCTCAGGAGTCCTCCAGGACGCTCAACAGTCAGAGGTGAGAATACCGGGGAAAGCACACACACAGATTATACTCACATCACATCACATCACCAAGTGACACAGTCCTTTAGACGAGACTCCATACGATGCACGATGGCCGTTAATGAAGTACAATGACACAGCAATGCATGACTGGAAAAAGGCTCCTTAAGTACATGCATTGCTGGATCCACAAATTGAGCACACCTGGGCGAGGAGCGGGGCGATGGCACAGGGGAGTGGGAACAGCTGGCAGTAATAGAGAGGTGGCGTGGTCCGACCGGCAGACAGTTAGACAGCGCTTACTCCAGCGTGCGTCCAAGAGGCTGCCTCACCGCTGCCGGCCAGAAAGCAGTGGCTATGGGTACGGCAGAGCACACAGAAATACATACTGACATACATACAACATGGCACGTACCCACAGAGAGGCCAGGACCGAGCCGGGGGAAACCACGCCGGCTCGGTTCCTGACAGAAACTAGCGTGAGACAATGGCTTTCTGCGTCAAATTATAACACTTGAAAATTTACCACCCCATGCATGTGTGGTGCAGCCTCTCTCTCTCTCATTCCCTCCTGCTTTTCAGAGGAAAACAAAGGCAAACACTCAAGGACACAAATCACTGAAGCGAATAAGAAAATCGTGGAAAGTGTTGGTGACAAACAGGAAATTCAACAACAAACAATGCCGTGGGTGCAAAAGATATACAGCAGGAACTGAGGAGACGCATGCCCATGCAGAAAGACAAGCTGCAGGCACTATTTTAGGGATGCATCCTTCCCTTTAAGATGCAGTACTACAGGTAGGATTCATGTTTGCTCTAGTTTCTTGGTATCTGAGACAGGAGATATAATTGCCAGTGCAGCTGTCCCTGCTGGTACTTTCACCTGTGAATATCAATCAATCAATCAACTTTTATTTATAAAGCACTTTAAAAGCAACACTCACTACACAAAGTGCTGTACAGCAAGAGAACATAAAAGCAGGGCACTAACACAAAGGGCACTAACACAAGAACCACAGTAAAAAATTCATAAATAAAATAAAAAGTAAAACAAATAAAAACCCATTTCATTCAATCAAATCAATGTTTCATACTGGGTCGAAGGCCAGGGAGTAAAAATGTGTTTTAAGACGTGTTTTAAAAATGGACAGTGAAGGTGCTTGTCTAATGTCCAGGGGTAAATCATTCCATACAATATACATGTGGATCAGCCACAAACAAATCGACTAATGCTTAAACTGATGTACGTCTCTGGTTTAGGCTGGAGAGTGTCAGAAACAAGTCTATAAATAACCTGCCACCAGCTCACCTCTGGCACAGACACATGCCACTTGAGAGAAACATGAGGACATTAATTGTTGATAAGAGTCTTTAGAACCCACAGACTCGACCCGGAATTTACTGTGAGGAGGCTCTGCCATTTACAGGGCAGTGGAAGATGAACAGCAAGAGCACCGTTTTAACTAAAATGCAGGAAACTGACAAGAGTCAAGCTTCACTCAACCAAACAAAAAAATTTCTGGAAGAAAAAAATGGAAATATGATCCCTCTGTAGGCTGTTTTATAAAACAAACAACATTTTGCCAGAATACTCAGAAACCACAGAACCCTCTGTGTAGGCAGTAACTAGTTAACAAGATACGCAAAGGGAGTTTTACAGGGAAATTTCTCACAAGAAGACGGGGGAAACCCCACTAAATAAACTCTCCTTCAGACTATTAATCCCACCAGCGTCATTAGAAACCACCACTCCAAACCCACTCAGTTGTGCACTGGGGCTAGACAGCCAATTAAAACGAGTCACATGTTGGGAAAAATCTTCCCAAGAGGACGCAGATGTCGCTCTTTGTGTATGGTCTGTCCTTTCTTAAAGATGGCCCGTTAGCAGCTACAGCCTTACCTGGACCTGTCCTTTGCCCATTATCTTGTCCACAATCTCATTGTCATCCTTGTTGAGCATACTTTTGTCGTAACATTTCTCGTAGCACAGGATCCGGAGGTACTGAGAGCCCTCCAACTCGATCTCAAATTCCTGTTGGACAGCACAATAGTAGAAAAGGGGAATAAAATCAGGAGTTTCCATAGAGACATAAACACAGAGGTGTGAAATGAGAAGATGTGTTGGCCACTGACTTCATTCCACTGAGGCGCTGTGGTGTCCCTGAAGACACGGGTCTTGGCCTTGCTGACAAAGTATCCAAATGAGTCTACTTCAAGCGTGCAGTATAAATCTAGAACACAGAGAACAGAAATATTCAAATTTATTTATTTTATTTAACCTTTATTTTATCAGGCAAATGCTCGAGATCAAAATGATCTCTTTTACGAGGACGGCCTGACCAAGATGGCAGTATTTACACAGGACATTACACAAGCCATAACATGAATAAAACACATAAAAGTACACAGTAAGACACCATGAACTGGCGGCCCAGCCTCCCTCGGCCGTCCCTCCTGGGGCAGATGCCTGGCTCTCCTGGAGCTTGTTGGCCTTGGACATTTGTGCTCTGTGGGGGTTGGTGGCATTGTCCTGCTTGCTTGGGGTTTCCGGTGGGGGGGGGGGGGGGGCGTCTGGCCACCCTCCTCATATGTTTCCTGACAAACCACTCACATGTACACACTTATTTTGCGCGCTCTCTCAGACACACACACACGGATGCGCACACACACATATGTCTCTCCTTTAACAGGTGCGTTTACCAGACTTGTGTCGAGACCTCTTCAGTGGAAGAAGCAGTCTGTCTTTTATTTGTTTTAGTTGTTGGTTTGTTTGTTTTCTTTGTCTGTTCCTTTTCTTTCCCCCTCCCCAAACCTCCTCTCCCTATTCCCCTACTGTCGGGTCTTTCATGGGTAAAATAATTTAAATAAAGTATTAAAAGTTATTACAAGAGGAGTTTACAACAATATATAGTACACATACAGTATATGTACTGTACAAAGCTCCTTTTGGTAAAGTAAATCTGTTTGGCACAATAAGGGTAGCATGAGGACGATCCATGAGGTGACGATCCCCTCATGGATCGTCACCTTATCGTGGTGGGGGGGTTTGCGTGCCCCAGTGATCCCAGGAGCTATGTTGTCCGGGGCAATTTGCCTCTGATAGGGTCTCCCAAGACAAACTGGTCCTGGGTGAAGGGCCAGACTAAGAACGATCCAACAGACTCTCATGAATTGTATATCAAGGATTCAGTGTACCCCGCCCGGTATGGGGTTACCGGGGCCCCACCCTGGAGCCAGGCCTGGGGGAGGGGCTCGAAGGCTAGCGTCTGGTGGCCGGGTTTCCACCCATGGGACCCGGCCGGGCTCAGCCCGAAGGAGTTACATGGGTCCGCCCTCCAGTAGGTTCACCACCTCCCTGCAGGGGGGATCATGGAAGTCCGGTGCTATGTGGATTAGGTGGCAGTCAAAGGCGGAGACCTTGGCGGACTGATCCCAAGCTTTCTAAACTGGCTTTTGGTACGTGGAATGTCACCTCTCTGGTGGGGAAGGAGCCTGAGCTGGTGTACGAGATTGAGCGATACCGGCGAGATATAGTCGGCCTCACCTCAACACACAGCTCCGGTTCCGGAACCAGTCTCCTGGAGAGGGGCTGGAGCTTGGCCTTTTCTGGAGTTGCCCCGGGCGAGAGGCGACGAGCAGGGGTAGGTATTCTTGTATCGCCCCACCTTGCTGCCTCTATATTGGAGTTTTCCCCGGTGGACGAAAGGGTTGCTTCCCTGCGCCTTCGGGTTGGGAAACGGGTCCTGACCATCATTTGTGCCTATGCACCAAATGATGTTTCAGAGTACCCACCCTTTTTGGAGTCTGTGACTGGGGTGCTGGAGGGTGCTCCTCCTGGAGACTCCATTGTCCTACTGGGGGACTTCAATGCGCACGTGGGCAACGACAGTGAAACTTGGAGGGGGGTGATTGGGAGGAACGGCCTGCCCGATCTGAACCCGAGTGGTGTTCAGTTATTGGACTTCTGTGCTAACCACAGTCTGTCCATAACGAACACCATGTTCAAGCATAAGGGTGTCCATATGTGCACCTGGCACCAGGACACCCTAGGCCGCAGGTCGATGATCGATTTTGTTATCGTATCATCAGACCTGCGACCGTATGTCTTGGACACCCGAGTAAAGAGAGGTGCAGAGCTGTCAACTGATCACCACCTGGTGGTGAGTTGGATCCGATGGCAGGGGAGGAAGCCATTCAGACCTGGTAGACCCAAACGTATAGTGAGGGTGTGCTGGGAGCGTCTGGCTGAGGCCCCTGTCCGGGAGGTCTTCAACTCCCACCTCCGGAAGAACTTCAACCACATTCCGAGGGAGTCTGGAGACATGGGAGTCTGAATGGGCCATGTTCTCCACCTCTGTTGTCGAAGCGGCGGCCCAGAGCTGCGGCCGCAAGGTGGTCGGTGCATCTCGTGGTGGCAACCCCCGAACCAAGTGGTGGACACCAGTGGTGAGGGGGGCCATTAAGCTGAAGAAGGAGTCCTATCAAGCTTGGTTGGCTTGTGGGACTCCTGAAGCAGCTGAGGTGTACCGGCAGGCCAAGCGGAGTGCAGCTCGGGTGGTTGCTGAAGCAAAAACCCGGGTATGGGAGGAGTTCGGTGAGGCCATGGAACAAGACTTTCGGTCGGCTTCAAAGAGATTCTGGCAAACTGTTCGGCGGCTCAGGAGGGGAAAGCAGCTCCCCGTCCACACTGTGTATGGTGCGGATGGGACACTGTTGACTTCAACTGGGGATATCGTCGGGCGGTGGAAGGAATACTTCGAGGATCTCCTCAATCCCACTGATACGCCTTCCACAGAGGAAGCAGGGTTTGGGGACAAGGGGGATGACTCGCCTATCACAGGGGCTGAGGTCGCCAAGGTGGTTAAAAATCTCCTTGGTGGCCGGGCCCCAGGGGTGGACGAGATTCGCCCCGAGTACCTCAAGGCCCTGGATGTTGTTGGGTTGTCATGGTTGACACGCCTCTGCAACATTGCGTGGAGGTCGGGGGCAGTGCCTTTGGCATGGCAAACCGGGGTGGTGGTTCCTCTCTTCAAAAAAGGGGACCGGAGGGTGTGCTCCAACTTTAGAGGGATCACACTCCTCAGCCTCCCTGGGAAGGTCTATGCCAAGGTACTGGAGAGGAGAGTCCGGCCGTTGGTCGAACCTCGGATTCAGGAGGAGCAATGTGGTTTTCGTCCTGGCCGTGGCACATCGGACCAGCTCTTTACCCTCTCGAGAATTCTTGAGGGTTCGTGGGAGTTTGCCCAACCAGTTTACATGTGTTTTGTGGACTTGGAGAAGGCATTTGACCGCGTCCCTCGTGGATTTTTGTGGGGGGTGCTTCAGGAGTATGGGGTATCGGGCTTGTTGTTACGAGCTATTCGGTCTCTGTACGACCGTTGTGAGAGTTTAGTTCGTATCGCCAACACTCGGTCGGAGTCATTCCCAGTGAGAGTTGGACTCCGCCAGGGCTGCCCTTTGTCACCGGTCCTGTTCATAATTTTTATGGACAGGATTTCTAGGCGCAGCCAGGGAATGGAGGGTGTCATGCTTGGTGACCACAGGATCTCATCTCTGTTGTTTGCAGATGATGTTGTCCTGTTGGCTTCATCCAGCAATGACCTACAGCTCTTGCTGGGACGGTTTGCCGCTGAGTGTGAAGCGGCTGGGATGAGAATCAGCACCTCCAAGTCCGAGTCCATGGTCCTCAGCCGGAAAAAGGTGGATTGTCCTCTCCGGGTTGGGGACAGGCTCCTGCCCCAAGTGGAGGAGTTTAAGTATCTTGGGGTCTTGTTCACGAGTGAGGGGAAAATGGAGCGAGAGATCGACAGACGGATTGGAGCAGCATCTGCAGTGATGCGGACGTTGTACCGGTCTGTTGTGGTGAAGAGGGAGCTTAGTTCTAAGGCAAAGCTGTCAATTTACCAGTCAATCTACGTTCCTACTCTCACCTATGGTCACGAGCTTTGGGTAATGACCGAAAGAACGAGATCGCGGATACAAGCGGCTGAAATGAGCTTTCTCCGTAGGATTGCTGGACTCACCCTCAGAGATAGGGTGAGGAGCTCAGTCATCCGGGAGAGGCTCAGAGTAGAACCGCTGCTCCTCCACATTGAAAGGAGTCAGTTGAGGTGGTATGGGCATCTGATTAGGATGCCTCCTGGACGCCTCCCACTTGAGGTGTTTCAGGCACGTCCCACTGGGAGGAGACCCCGGGGCAGACCCAGGACTCGCTGGAGAGACTATGTCTCCCAGCTAGTCTGGGAACGCCTTGGTATCCCCTCTGAAGAGCTGGAGCAGGTGGCTGGGGAGAGGGAAGTCTGGGCTTCTCTGCTTGAACTGCTGCCTCCGCGACCCGGACCTCCGGAAAAGCGGTAGAAGATGGATGGATGGATGGATGGATGGACAATAAGGGTAGCAGACTTCTGTTCTGCTCACCTAGCTGCCTGACAAAACAAGGGGAAAAAAAAAAACTATGCTAAAGATTATCTAATGTGCAAATCATGCAGCAAAGCATTTACACACTCCCATATTTATTGTTAAAAACTCTAACATCATCATTTTTGTTTTCACCGCATTAAGAACAACTCAAGTGCAGGAGTTGGGCTTCAATTTCTTTCAAAGCAAGTATTTCACAGCCCTTGACAAAGTACCCCTGTAGCAATAAATGACAGTGTCATCTGCATAAAAATGAAAGTTGGCATTTTGCACACTTTTACCCAAGTCATTTATATATATTGTAAATAATAATAGATCAAAAACAGAGCCTTGAGGAACCCCGTTATTAATAGTCAGAATATCAGAGAAACAATCATCAAATAAGGGAGCAAGCTGTGATGGAGAATTAAACTGAGAACTTTGCAGAGCTGTGAAAAACTGAATAAACTATTTCAAAGTAGCATCATGCCCCTTTACAGTAAATATGTATAATTATTAGATAATAATAGATGAATAAAAAGCATACATTTTTGATGATTTGTACTGTAAAGCAGGAGTCACATTACAAGCCTCTGCTGATCCTATTTCATTCATCTTCTCATATAAGCATGGCCATTAAATGGGTTTTACAGCTTAAACAGACTTAACGGATAATGATGTAATAGCATAATGATCATTTCTTTTTATAAATACATCATTAAGGACAAACAATAGTTCTTTCTAATGTGTCCCTCTGCATTCATTGGTTTCACACTTTGGGCCTCTTTTTCCTCATTAGTGAGTAAAAGGTGAATCTTCTTCTTCTTAGCAGTCTGTCGGGGGCGACAATGACCGTTTCATTTAGGTCTGATCAGATTAGATAGATGAAAAAAGTGCAGGACCACTCCAAAAGTCAATAAAAACAAACACGATGATTGCGGTGTATTTTGAGTATGCTTACACCAAGCTTCAAGAACTGTAGATCTGCAGTAAGTAACAAGAGCACATGTCTAATACGTGTTATGAACACAAAACTACTAGCAGAGGAAAGAAGAAAGAAAGCCAAGTTTATAGTCAATCTACACACAGCAAAGCATACACAAGAGAAATACCTTATGTTTCTCCCATCTACACTGTACAGTTGTAATCAAAATCATTCAACCCCCACTGCAAATTAGGTTTACTGGCAAAATATACAAACTAGCAGCTGTTTGCAATAAACAAATCAAACGAGAACAATTTAAATAGCTCAAAACAACTGATATAACAAGTGGTTTCTCCACATTCAACACAAAATGCTACTTTTAATGACTACTGCAGTCTCAAAATTATTTAACCCCTTCATGACAAGCATCTTTAGTACATAGTAGAGCACCCTTTTACTGTTATGACCTGCTGCAAATGTGACGCATAGCCAGACACCAACTTCTGGCAGCATTTCCGAAGAATCTTAGTTTATTCCTCTTGGGCAAAGACCTGCAGTTCACATATTCTTGGGTTTGTGTGCTGCAACCACCTTTTTCAAATCCCACCAGAGATTTTTAATAGGGTTCAAGTCAGGTGACTATGAGTGCAATTCTAGTATCTTCCAGGACTTCTTCTGAAACCAAACCTTGGTGGACTTTGAGGTATGCTTGGGATCACTGTCCTGTTGGAAGGTCCAATAATGTCCAAGCTCCAGCTTCCTCACAGATGGCATGATATTTTCTCCCAGGATTTCTTGATACTTGATTGAATCCATCTTGCCCTCCACATGCTGCAGGTTTTCAGTGCCAGGGGAAGCAAAGCAGCCTCAGAGCATCACTGAGCCACTGCCATGCTTCACTGTAGACAGGGTGTTCTTTTCAGTGTATGCGTCATTCTTCATTCATAGTTTTGAGCAAACTGGAGCAAACTTTTCTTGTGCTTTTAGGTCAGTAGTGGTGTACATCTTGAAATTTGGGCATGGAGCCCTTCAAGGTTTAGTATGCACCTTACTGCGGAAACTGAACCTCAGTGCCTGCTGCCACCAAGTCTTGCTGCAGATCTTCTGGAGTCAGTCGAGGGTTTTTGACCACCTGCCTCCTCAGGACTCTGGTGGCAGCCGTTGATAGCTTCCTCTTTCAGCCATGTCCAGGTAGTGTAGCCACTGTTCCTTTAACTTTAAACTTGTGAACTATGCTTCCAACTGTATCTCTAGGAACATTCAGTGCCTTTGCTATCTTTTTGTATCCTTTCCCTTATCTGTGCAAGGCAATGATCTCTTCTCTGAACTTTCTGGACAATTCTCTTGACTTAGCCATATTTCTAACATGCAATCAAATGTTACTGTCAACAGTCCAGGTATTTGAGGTGGTCTATCTCAAACACACCTGATACAAATAATGAAGCCCTTGATTGGTTGCATCAGGTGTGCACAAAACCACACCTAGTTTACACATTTGTGCGCTTATGAGGAATTCTATTCAGGGGGTTGAATAATTTTGAAACTGCAGTAGTCACTGAAAGTAAGATTTTGTGTTGAATTTGAATATAATCCTTGGGATGGATGGATGGATGGATGGATGGATAGATAGATAGACTTTATTGATCCCAAACTTGGAAATTATAGTGTAACAGCAGCATGACAGTAGATGACCAAAACGACAGAAACACACACAGCATAATAGAAAAATGAGCTACCCAGGGAAAGCAAAACTGCCTAGATAATATTATATACATCGCAGGTGAATAGATGATGACACATGGATCATACTAGCTGTACAATGCAGTACTATCGGGCGCAGGGTGAAATGTGAGGTACCAATTACACTGTAAGGTGCAGTATGGCAGCTTAGTTATGACCAAGATTCAACATTACAGTGAGCTATTGTACAGTAAAATGCCATGTGGCAGGAAAGATTTCCTGTACCTGACCATTCAGCAGCGGAGCTGTAGCAGTCTGCTAGAGAAAGTGCTCTGCTGTCTGTCCAGTGTGTGGTGGAGGGGGTGATCGGGGGTGATCAGGATGTCCAAATTGGATTGTTCAGTGTCCTCCTCTCCATCACATTCTCAAAGGTTTCCAGTCTGAGACCAATCACAGAGCCAGCCTTCTTGATAATCTTGTCAAGTATGTTGGTGTTGCTGGCTCTGATACTGCTAACCCAACAAACAGCAGCAAAGAAGATGGCACTGACAACAATGGCCTGGTAGAAAAGCTCCAACATCTTGTTGCACACGTTGAAGAATCTCAGCTTCCTCAGAAAGTAGCGTCAGCTCATCCCCTTCTTGTATGCAGCATCGGTGTTAGATTTCTAGCCCAGTCCGTTGCTGATTATGACACCCAGGTATTTGTGGTCCTCCACTACCCCCCCTCCCCCAAAAAAATCTGCAATGGCTGTGTAGGCATCCTCTTCTTCCTGAAGTCAATCACCATCTCTCTGGTCTTGTTAACGCTCAGCCTCAGGTGATTCTGCTCGGTCCACTCCACAAATCTGCGACCAGCACCCTGTACTCTCCCTTCTCTATCCCTCTTATACACCCAACAACAGACGAGCCATCAGAGAATTTCTGCAGGTGGCATGACTCGGTGTTGCACTGAAAGTTATTGATGTATAAGGTGAAGGGAAAAGGAGAAAGCACAGTCCTCTGTGGAGCTCCTGTATCACTAACCACCACATCAGACAAAACACTGCCCAGCCGGACAAACTGTGGCCTGCCTGTCAGGTAGTCAGTAATCCAGGAGATCACAGAGCTGTCGACCCCCATCACCCACATCTTCTCACCCAGCAGCAGTGGCTGGATGGTGTTAAAGGCACTGAAGAAATCAAAGAATGTGATTCTCATCGTGTCTCATCTGTCATCCAGGTGCAAATGGGCTTGTTGCAGCAGGTAGATTTTTTTTTTTTTTTTTTTTGTTACTTATTTGTACCCGTAGGTAGATTTGGTTTGCAGTCTGGTGACGAGCCACTGGCTGCTGGATGACACTAGATGACAGTGTCTTCAACTCCTAAATGGGGCTGATATGCAAACTGCAGAGGGTCCAGCGACATTTTCACCTGTGGCCTCAGGTGGGTTAAGACCAGTCACTCCAGGACCTTCGTCACATGAGATGTGAGGGCAACTGGTCAATAGTCATTCAGGTCAGATGGAGACGACTTCTTGGTGACAGGAACCAGGCAGGACGTCTTCTACAGCACTGGTACCCTCTCCAGACTCAGGCTCAGGTTGTACAGGTGTTTCAGTACCGGAGATAGCTGGTTGGCACAGGTCCTCAGAATCCTGGCGGAGATGCCATCAGGGCCCACAACTTTCCGCTGACGTAGTCTCTCCAGCTGTTTCTTAACCTGGTCTGTAGTCACAGTGATGTGGGGGTTAGTGCTGACATCTTCAGAGGAGGGGGATCAGGGTGAGGGGGGGGAGAGAGAGAGGTGTTACACAGGAGAGTGAGGGGGGAGGGGTGTGTGGGGGTCTGGCTGTGTTGTGGGGGTGACAGAGGGAGAGCTGAACCTATTAAAAAACAGTTCAGCTCATGAGCTCTCTCAAGGCCCCTCAGTGTCTGTCTGTCTCTCCCCTTACACCCAGTGATGTGCTTCACTCCACTCCACACATCTCTCACACTGTTCTAGTGGAGTTTATCCTCCAACTTCTTCCTGTAATTGTCTTTACACCTCCTCAGCATCTCTCTAAGTTCATGATGCACTCTCCTCAGTTCCTCCCTGTCTCCAGACCTAAAAGCCCTCTTCTTGTTAAAAAGTGCTTTCAGGTCACTGGTGATCCATGGTTTGTTGTTGGGGAAACAGCACACGGTCTGAGGTGGCATGGTTGTGTTTTCACAGAATCTGATGTATTCTGTGATGCAGTCGGTCATGCTGTCTATGTCCACCACATGTGGTTCACAGAGTATGCCCCAGTCAGTCATCTCAAAGCAGTCCTGTACTGCATCAGCAGCCTCCTGTGTCCACCTCCTCACAGTCCATGTGTAAGCAGGCTGCCTTTGCACAAGAGGAATGTATTTGGGGGTTAACAGAACCAGGTTGTGATCTGATCTGCCGGGAAGGGGGGGGGGGGCGTAGAACTGTGGGGCCGCATGCACCTCTGGCATTGGCATACAGTAGATCCAATGTTTTATTTTCTCTGGTGGGACAGTCGACAAACTGGTGGAACTCTGATAGTGTTTTGCCCAGTGAGACGTGGTTAAAATCTCCTGTGATGGCTATAAATGTGTCAGGGTGCCGCGCCAGTAAAGTGGCAGTAGTGGACCTGATGATGTCACAGGCCACCAATGCATCAGCTGATGGAGGAATACAAACAGCAATCGCAATGGCACACATGAACTCTCATGGCATATAATAAGGTTGCATGCTCACAGCAAGCAGTTCAATGTCCAGGCTGCAGAGATGTTCCTTCATATAAATGTGACCGGGATTACACCATCTCTCATTCACAAAATGTGGCATCTCTCCTCTCCTCCTTTTACCACTCCTCATAATGTCCCTGTCCGACCGGACAGTCTTAAAGCCAGGTATCGCTACATTGTTGTCCAGGATGTGTGAGTGTAACCACGTTTCTGTAAAACACATGGTACTAAGATAAGATAAGCCTTTATTAGTCCCATAATGGGGAAATTCCAGACTCACTCTACACTCACAATACTCCTTTTGTGTCCTGACCAGTGCTGTGAGCTCATGTGCCTTGTTTCCCAGCGACCTCACGTTACCCGTGATGAACATCGGTACTGCCGGCTTATGTTTTTTTCTCCTCCTCCTCACCTTGGCTCCAGCCCTTTGCCCGCAGCATCTCCTCTTCAGCTCATCCGAGATGAGGGCCTTTGCTCCGGGCAGCAGCGCTGGCCTCCTCAGTGCAATCAGCTGGTCATGTGTGTAAACAATGCATTCGCCCCCACCTCTATTGTTCTCCATTGGCCCGAGGAAGAAAAATAAAAGAAAGACTGGGAGAAAAATAGAAAAACTTGGTCCAGTCATTAATCTGAGTCTTACTAATGAGCCCTGATGAAAAGAAACACACTAGATACAAGAATAAGCTAATAAAGACACAAAGACACGAGAACTGCTGCTGTTACAGCTGCTTCTTCTTATGGTGCCGGGGAAAAAAATGTAACTAGTTAAACTGTGATTGTGTAAGTTGTTTATTGCAAACACCTGAAATTTTTTATTTTTTGCCAATAAACCTAAAATGCAATGGGGGTTGAATGATTTTGATTGCAACTGTAAGTCCCATCTAGAACACAAGTTGTCACTGCCATGAGTATGCCTGTCAACTGTGGGAGGAAACCAGAGCACTGGGGAAAAACCACGTAGCACGGGGAGAACATGTAAATTCCACACAGATGAACTTGATGTGCATCAAAACCCAAGTTCAATGCCAGACCCTTGTGCTGTGAGGCAGCAGTCTGAAACAGTGACCCTGTTTGCATGGTCATGAGTAGTAGTAGTAGTAGATTAGTTTATTTGACAGGGACAGTGCAATAAACATAGACAATTAATCAAAGACAATCAATCTGATGTGTTGCACATAGAGTGTATAGCTATTAGCTAATTTGCAACTCTTGTCCCTGGATGGGCTAAAACCGATTACAATCAGCTTTCTGGAGTTAGCTGATTATTGACCATGTTTACATGGTCACGAGTAAACTGATTACTGGAGTAAACTGATAAAGGTAATAAACAGCTTATGGTGTTTACATGCACCGAGTAAACGGTTTACTAGGCAAATAAACTAAGTGTGTTAATCTGCTTTCTCATAAACCGTTAATGAGCCTTTTTGACCCTGTTTATATGGTCACAAGCAAACCAGTTACTGGAGTAAACCGTTAAAGGTAATCTGATTACTCTGTTTACATGACATTTTGAATAATTGGGTAACTCCAGAAAGCTGATTGCAATCGGTTTACAAGTGACCATGTAAACAGGGTCAATCAAACTGTCATGTAAACAGAGTAATCCGATTACCTTTATCGGTTTACTCCAGTAATCAGTTTACTCCCATGCTGCTATCACACTACACAGCTACTTCTTAACTTAGTTATTTATCAAACATACTTACAACAAAAAAAGTGTTCTATGTAAGCTGAGCAATGGTGAGGGAGATTTCCCATCCAAGTGTTCAATGGCAGATACACGACAAGCCAACAATAAAGTTAAAGTTGGTACTATGTGATACTCGCCTATCATTAATGAATAATCTACAAAATTAAGATAAGGCTTTATTAAAATTAATATTAATTAAATTATTTGTTGGTTAAGATGAAGTTTGGAAATAAAATGCTGTTGCCAGATAATATAATGAAATGCTATGTGTCTTATTTTATTTAATAGACACTCAAAAAGCCAAAGATATGCAGCATTGAAGGTTAAATGTGAAAGGAAGTCTGAGAAAATCCATATCTGAGAATGCGTCTCCCATCACAGGGAATCATTTCACACCTACAGCAATATCTTTAAGGGTTAGTTTACATATAATGCATCACCTAAAAGATGCAGATACAGCCGTGGACAAAATTGTTAGTACCCCTCTGTTAATGAAAGAAAAACCCACAATGGTCACAGAAATAACTTGAATCTGACAAAAGTGGTAATAAATAAAAATTCTATGAAAATTAACCAATGAAAATCAGACAATGATTTTGAATTGTGCTTCACTAACTACTAACTAACTAACCTGCACTTATATAGCACTTTTCTAGTCACAAAGACCACTCAAAGCGCTTTCACTAGTACTAACCCTCTATTCTAAGGGCCTATAGGAAACAGATATCTAAGGACAATTTAGAACAACCAATTAACCTAACATGCATGCCTTTGGATTGTGGGAGGAAACCGGAGCCCCTGGAGTAAACCCACGCAGCACAGGGAGAACATGCAAACTCCACACAGAAAGGTTCCAACCCCTGCCAGCCTGGGGATTCGAACCAGGAACCTTCTAGCTGTAAGGCAACAGTGCTAACCACTGCACCACCGTGCTGCCCAACAGAATTATTTTAAAAAACAAACTCATGAAACAGGCCTGGACAAAAATGATGGTACCCTTAACTTAATATTTTGTTGCACAACCTTTTGAGGCAATCACTGCAATCAAACCATTTCTGTAACTGTCAATGAGACTTCTGCACCTCTCAGTAGGTATTTTGGCCCACTCCTCATGAGCAAACTGCTCCAGTTGTCTCAGGTTTGAAGGGTGCCTTCTCCAGACAGCATGTTTCAGCTCCTTCCACAGATGTTCAATAGGATTTAGATCAGGGCTCATAGAAGGCCACTTTATAAGAGTCCAATGTTTGGCTCTTAGCCATTCTTGGGTGTTTTTAGCTGTGTGTTTTGGGTCATTATCCTGTTGCAAGACCCATGACCTGTGACTGAGACCAAGCTGTCTGACACTGGGCAGCACATTTCTCTCTAGAATACCTTGATAGTCTTGAGATTTCATGGTACCCTGCACAGATTCAAGACACCCTGTGCCAGATGCAGCAAAGCAGCCCCACAACATAACAGAACCTCCTCCATGTTTCACAGTAGAGACAGTGTTCTTTTCTTGGTATGCTTCATTTTTGCATCTGTGAACATTGAGCTGATGTGCCTTGCCAAAAAGTTCCAGTTTTGTCTCGTCTGTCCATAGGACATTCTCCCAGAAGCTTTGTGGCTTGTCAACATGCAGTTTGGCAAATTCTAGTCTGGCTTTTTTATGATTTGTTTTCAACAGTGGTGTCCTCCTTGGTCGTCTCCCATGAAGTCCACTTTGGCTCAAACAACGACGGATGGTACGATCTGACACTGATGTACCTTGACCTTGGAGTTCACCATGAATGTGTTTAGAGGTTGTTCTGGGATCTTTTGTTACCATTCGTATTATCCGTCTCCTCCTGCGGCCACATCCAGGGAGGTTGGCTACAGTCCCATGGATCTTAAATTTCTGAATAATATGTGCAACTGCAGTCACAGGAACAACAAGCTGCTTGGAGATGGTCTTATAGCCTTTACCTTTAACATGCTTGTCTATAATTTTCCTTCTAATCTCCTGAGACAACTCTCTCCTTTGCTTCCTCTGGTCCATGTTTAGTGTGGTACACACCATGTCACCAAACAGCACAGTGACTACTTGTCACCCTTTAAATAGGCTGACTGATTACAAGTTTGTAGACACCTGTAATGTTAATTAGAGGACACATCTTGGTTTAACATGTCCCTATGGTCACATTATTTTCATTATCATTACATTATCATTACGTCATTTACATTATCATTACATTACATTATCTTTTCTAGGGGTACCATCATTTTTGTCCAGGCCTGTTTCATGAGTTTGTTTTTTTAAAATAATTCTGTTGAACCACCACAATTCAAAAGCATTGTCTGATGTTCATTGGTTAATTTTCATAGAATTTTTATTTATTACCACTTTTGTCAGATTCGTTATTTCTGTGACCATTGTGGGTTTTTCTTTCATTAACAGAGGGGTACCAACAATTTTGTCCACGTGTGTACACTGCACTGTTAACTTAAATGTGTAGGTGGGGTGAAAACAGAGACACTGTTCTGAAAGTATTTAAGACAAATTTAAACTGAAATTGAGACAGTTTAATACTTTGCCATCCCTTCATGACTAAAGCTGTTTTAGGATTTGGTATTCAACATTTCTTTAGTCTTTTTCCACCATACAAACACTGTAATCAAATGCTAGCAGCAATCTAAATAGTGCAACAAGCCATTTTTAAGCATCTACTTAGCAGTATAATAATTACATGTCAAGGGCAAATTCCACAGAAGCATTAGATGGGAGATTGATCTAGACTCTGCCACCAGATGTGTAACAAATCTGCACTTAAGAGCTGAGGAAAGGTTACCCTCCACCAAAGTTAAACAGGCCTTCAGTTTGTCAATATACCACAATAAGTTGGCTGGCAGGCATCAATCTCCTTTCTGTGTACATGACCAACACCACCAGTGCCCCTCCCCATTCAACATCCTCATAGCGCAGTCCCGACCCCCCCAGGGAGCCGCTCACACTCGGCTCCTGCACAGAGCAATTAAGTGTGTTAATGTGTTTCTTTAAATGCAGCTGAAGCCATTTCTGCAGACTGTCTGTAAAGTGTCTATATTACACCCTGCAGCCTGGACCTGGTCCCCCGGGTTAACCTCCATCTGACAGCATGATGGATGTGTGCACAGCTCGACCTTTCATTGGGAGAAGATTGGACAAGCGAGCTGAGTGGAAAGGAGCAGGTTGACTCGTACATAGACCTAAATACCAACTTCTATAATGAGACAATGTGTGTTCATATCAAAGTCATTATCATCAGAAACAACGGCTTGAACCAAGATTGATTACAGCGCGGCATCAGCCACACATCCAGCGTGTCGGACTGACTGGAGCAAACATTTACACAGCATCTGTGAAACTATACAGTGGAATGGAATGTGGCTGCATCAGGTTTCACTCCTTCTTTGTTTGTTTTCTCAGCATCCTGAAAGGTTCTGCCATAATTACTCCCAGTGAAGAAGAGATTAGCAATGGTGGTACAGGGGACGTTCAGAGTAGGGGAGCTTAGTGTGGCCATCTGGGGGACATTTGGAAAATTAAGCAGTTATTGTATGTTTCCGCTACATACGGAAGCATAACAGCTCATGGCTGTCACCTCTGATAAAACACACAAACTACCCGTCAGTCTCAAACAATGTGATTAAAAAACTGCACAGTAAAGAGTGAAGCTGCACTATGGGACATTTCAGAAAGACTGTTGGTTGTCTTTTAATATAACAATCTGGGAGGCATTTGTCTGGGAAATTAATGTGATTAAATCATCTTCTTCAAGCCCTGGAGAGAAGGAAACTGCATTCATGTCCCTGAGCAGCTCGCAATTTTCACTGGAAGTTTACTTCCTCTCCATCTGAAATAGGTTTGCCTGTCCAGACTTAAAAAATAAGGCCAGAGAGAGCATATTTTCAGAGGTTTTTTGTGTGTGTGTGTCCCAGCTAAAGGATCCAGAAGTAGGACGGACAAAAAGAGACCTGGAACTCCATGAGTTCTCATGTTCCTGGCAGGTCACCATCAGACTCTGAGTATGAGGAGATAAACTGGTCAGCATGGAGTCTCTGACCCGTAAAGGCAGGGGTTAATGGATGCCATCCTTTTCTTTCTCAATCAGCAGCAAACTGCATCGTTGTAGTGTGTGTGTGTGCATTCTTACGCAGGAGGCTAATCTTAGCCCGGGGCGCTTCTGAATTCTGGGTCAAAATGTGGGTTCACAGAATTAGCAGACAAGTGATAATCAGTTAAACTAATCAGAGACTCTGCAGTCACAGACCTACAGATCCTGTTAGTCTGTATGCCTGTCGAGGCTGAAGCAAGAGAGAATACTGGTCCAAACGTGGCATCAGGGAACAACATTCATTCAGAGAGAGAAAAACTGATAAAAGAGCAAAGAGCAATGTAAGGGCTGATGTCTGTTATTTGACTTTTTTATGTGCTGTAGCAGCTGGTTAGGTGATGTTGGAGAGGATCAGGAATGGTTTTTATTTGAGATCAACACCTCATTTAGATCCATTTTAACCGTAACACACTGTGGCTCTGGGGTGAAATATCTGTCACATCCATACAGGGAGAACATCATAGAACCACTGACACTTTTACACACAGAATAAGTGACATGATATGTTTCCCATTTACTGTATGTACTATGTCTTGTTTCCATAGATATTTCCCTGAACAATTTTTGGGAGATGCATGACTCTCAGATTCTTCCTCTGTGACCCAGTTTAAACTAATTTTGCCCCAGGCTGAATTTAAAGCCCATTCCCACTGGGGAAGATCGGGGGGGGGGGGGGGTGGTAGTGAAGACATAGATAGCAGCTTCAAAAAGATCCTGCTCATGCTTATGAGAGTTTTTTTTTTTTAAACGATGAAAGGCAAAGAAAATGGAGGCTACTGCTGAGGATTTCATGCGTGCTTACCCATCTGATACAATGATAATGGCTGCCATTTCTGGTCATTACACATTTACATTCACCAGCTAAATAATGTGTAAACACACAGCATCACAGAGAAGAGCATCCAGCTGCTTCACAATCACTGCAGAAAGAAATATGTCTCATGCAAAACTGAAGCACATTAAAAGCAACCCAGACTGAATGATTGCCAGCAGTCTCAGTTCCTTACATGAGCTGTGGTGTGAAAGCATGGGGAAACACTAACATTAATACAGAAGAAGGGAACACAAATTATATGTAAGACAAACCAAACAGATAAACACATTTTCCATTTGTGATGATGAATGATGAGCAGCTGTGATGACAATTAAATAATCAAGCACAGGTGTTTAGTTTATTTCACCACATCAGTCAGTCTAGAGATGACTTTTGTTGTGGCTCGGCGATATTCAAATAAAGTTGAATTGAATCAGTCAGCCACCACCTTTTATACATCTAAAGTGATGTCATGCAGCACACGCTGAAGACTTTTCTGCCTGCCGACGTGTGTCTCTACTACATACGAGTTTCTGGTTTTCATTGATTTGATGCAAACAAACTGAGACTGAGAAAGGAGCTCCGCCTGGGCAAAAACACATCAGGCAATCTAGTAATACGGTTGATGTTCACCAACCCTGCACTGCTATAGTCATCTTGCTACAGTGGTGCTTGAAAATTTGTGAACCCTGTAGAATTTTCTAAGTTTTTTCATAAATATGATCTAAAACATTAGATTTTCAAACAAGTCCTAAAAGTAGATAAAAAACCCTGTTAAATAAATGAGAAAAAAAATTACTTTTTCATTTCAAAATGATCCAATATTATATATCTGTGGCTGGCAAAAGTTTTGTGAACCTCTAGGATTAGCAGGTAATTTGAAGGTGAAATTAGAGTCAAGTGTTTTCAATCAGGCGTGAGTAGACACCCTGTTTTATTTAAAGAATCTTTTACTTAAAGATCTATCAAAATGTCAACACGTTTGTGGAAGTGTATCATGGCAAGAACAAAGGAGACTTCTGAGAACCCTCAGAAAAAGGGCTGATGCTCATCAGGCTGAAAGGGGTTACAAACCATCTCTGAAGACTCCACAATCCACAGTGAGACAGACTGTGCACAAATGGAGGAAATTTCAGACCATTGTTACCCTCTCCAGGAGTGGTCGACCAACTAAGATCACTCCAAGAGCAAGACATACAACAGTCGGCGAGGTCACAAAGGGCTTCAGGGAAACTTCTAAACAACTGAAGGCCTCTGTGTCATTGGCTAATGTTAATGAGTCCACCATCAGAAGAATGCTGAACAACAATGATGTGCATGGCAGGATTGCAAGGAGAAAGTCACTGCTCCCCAAAAAGAACATTGCTGCTCTTCTGCAGTTTGCTAAAGACCACATGGAAAATGTCAGGACATCTGTCCATGAACTGGATCTCAAGAAAAGCTGAGTCATGCAACAACTCAACGATCCTAAGCACACAAGTTGTTCTACCAAAGAATGGTTAAAGAAAAATAAAGTTAATGTTTGGAATGGCCAAGTCAAAGTGCTAACCTTAGTCCAACTGAGATGTTGTGGAAGGACCTGAAGTGAGCAGTTAGTGAGGAAACCCACCAACATCCCAGAGTTGAAGCTGTTCTGTACGGAGGAATGGGCTAAAATTCCTCCAAGCTGATGTGCAGGACTGATCAACAGTTACTGGAACTGTTTAGTTGCAGTTATTGCTGCACAGCAGATACTGAAACCAAAGGTTCACAAACTTTTGCCACTCAGATATGCAATATTGGATCATTTTCCTCAATAAATAAGTGACAAAGTAAAACACTTTTGTCTCATTTATTTAACTGGGTTCTCTTTATCCATTTTTTGGTCTGGTGTGAAAATCTGATGATGTTTTAGATCATATTTATGCAGAAATGTAGAAAATTCTAAAGGGTTCACAAACTTTCAAGCACCACTCTAGCCTTGTTTAGCGCATTTTATTGCACATTGATCGATCATCTATCATAATAATTTTAAGACTAAACATGTAAATTCATATCATAATAATCCTGATAATCACAGGCGATAATCAAGGTTGTCATAGCCAGGAGCGACACTGGGGTTAAGCTCCCAGTGCTCATAAAATGCTCCTTACGGCGTGCGTCTCGAAAAGCCTCTGACAACTAAGTCCAACTCCTAGCCTGCCCGTGTGGTTTAGTCTCTAAGCCCGGCGGAACTGCTTTTACTAAGGAGAAGGGGCGAGGGCGGATCTCTGGCGCCTTAAAACCAGATGCTTCGGGTAGATGGTGGCTCGTCAACCTGGGAAGGTAGCCCATCTAGGGGAAGGTAAACCCTGATTTCAAACCTCCGCTGCCTTGCGGCACACCCGGTCACGGGAAAGGCTTCGGGAGTCAACCCTGAGGAAAAATCCGGAGTCGGAGCCCCTAAGGCAGTTCTCTGTTGTGCTCAGAATCGTTCTGGCAGCTCCTGCGACGGCACTGGTGCCAAACTATAGCAGCCCTGCTGTTCCTTTGGATTCATCAGTGATGTGGAGAGGGGGGACATGCTGCATGGGTAACATCTTGTCCTCCATATCTTCCTGCCCAGGCTTGAATCCTACCAATGCCCAACGCTGGAAGGTAGAACACCGGTGCGCATCAGCCTGTTCAGCCACAGGCGGTGCTGTTCCAGCAGAGTAGACGTTTAGGATTCTCTTCCATGGTCATCATAGACTGATGGAGGCCGACGACCTTTCCCTGCCCCTTGAAGGCACTGGTGCTATCACATCCGGTGAAGCAGTGAAGACCAATGAAGGCTTTGCAGATGGATTCCCCTAGGTGTCTACTGAGTGGGTTGACGGCAACCAGCTGGAATTCACTCCATGGGCCTAGATGTAGGAACAGGTTTTGGCCGGCTATGTCCTCCGAAAAGGCCACAGCTACCACAGGCGCCAAAGTGACCAAAAACACCACCAACCCATCATCTACCCTGCAGTACCACTGAGGCTTTGCACGCCCCACCCTCACTCTGTACGCTTCACCAGACGCACCATCAACAAACCGTATCGGTGAAAACACCGAACATCCCTCCACACACACACATAAACATGCACTTTCTTCGCTTTTAAACCCCTCAGCTCTCTGTGCTCCATGAAGGATCAAAGAGGCTTCCAGACGAGAGAGAGAGAGAGAGAGAGAGAGAGAGATTTCCAAGCCATTAACTGGGAAATTTTTGTGGGCCAGTGCTGAAGGCTGTCATGGTAACTGAGGAAATCATTTCTCCCTCTCTTCTCCTGATATCTGATATTTGAACTGGTGTTTGTGCAACACAGGGCACAAAGTGTACCGGAGCAGCAGCTGTTCAATAAGGACACGTAGGAAGCAGGTTTGTGGGGTTCAGCCTTGCGTGCACATAAATGTCTACAGAGGAGCACTCACCTGAGGTAGCGAGTGTGTGTAGGAAGACTTGTTTTATCATCCCCATGTGTTTTGAGTGTTTTTGTGTCACTGATGTGTCTATGTGAAAAACAAAAAAGCAACCCCAGGAATGCTGCCACACTCCTACTCTGCAGTGAGTGACTGGCTCAGGCGGTTTGTTGGCAAATGTGCATTTGCACAGCAGCTTTTTGTGAGGACATGATGAGCCTAAGTGTGCGTACGAGTGTGTTCCACTTACTGGCCGACTCCTTGAATCCTTTGGCAGAGTGGACGATCACATGCAGAAAGCCGTAGAGACCAGGAGTCTCCTCATCTGGAAAACAAGCAGACAGAGCAGTGAGTGCAGAGCCCAGTGTAAATATGGTGACGTATTAACAGTCAGAATGGGAGTTTGGGCCCATAGATCCACACAGATATAAGCAATCATTGTAAATTGTGGAAGGTAGATCTTCCTGCATCCGGTCTTTATTTCCACATCAGTGTTGAGCAGATAAGAGAACATCCTGGGTGAAAAAGTAAGCCACCCCCATGAATCAGTGCTGTATCCACAGCACAAGTTTTCCTTTCACACTCCCAGTATAAGACTAAACAGTAAAGAAAATGGTTTGATCTTTCCACTCTGGAACAACAGGATACAAGTTGTTGGAAAATTCTCTCAGTTATAGAACAGGTTTTAAACAGGTTTCACCCCCCTAACTACACTATATGGACAAAAGTATTGGGCCACCTACACGTTACTTTTACGCCATCCCATTCCAAGTCTGCAGGCATTAAGATGGAGTTAGTGTCTCTCTGCATCTGTAACAGCTTCCTCTGTTCTGTGAAGGCTTTCTACAAGACTGTGGAGAGTGTCTGTGGGAATTTTTACCCACTCACCCAGAACCACATCTGTGAGGTCAGATACTGATGTTGGACCAGAGGACCTGCGTCACAATCTCTGCTCTAGTTCATCCCAAAACTGCTGGATGGAGTCAGGTCAAGGCTGTCTGTGTGGACCAGTTACGTTCTTCCACAGCAAAGTCATCCATCCAGAAGGCGGCTGTGGTGCAGGTGGTTGGAGGATTGGTGGTTCGATTCCTGCTCTCTCTGCGGTCTGCATGTCAAAGTGTCCTATAGCAAGTCATGCCTCCATCAGCGTGTGAATGTGTGTGTTAACGAGTAGATAGCTGGATCTGTAAAGTGCTACGGTCATCCAGAGATGAGTGAATGCCATTTACCATCCACAACAGAAAATGACCTTTCCCGAATAGTTTCCACAAAGCTGGAAGTGTAGAATTGTTGAAATGTCTTAGTAAGCCGAAGCATGTAGATTTTTCTGGAATTAATCAAACTTTATTTGATTAGCACTTTTCAAATATTGGATGCTGCGCAAAGTGCTTTACATAGATAAAAACAGCAGACAAAGTTAGTTACATATATTTACACGATACATCCAACCCCTTCCAACCCTCCCATACACACACC
This sequence comes from Pholidichthys leucotaenia, assembly GCA_020510985.1. NCBI lineage: Eukaryota > Metazoa > Chordata > Actinopteri > Cichliformes > Pholidichthyidae > Pholidichthys > Pholidichthys leucotaenia. The sequence goes on from CM035844.1 coordinate 15,233,565, forward strand.
CACAAAACACATACACAGGCACATACACCACCCCCTACTTCTCTCACACACACATAAAATAAAAGAGACATTGCTCAGCACCGAGGCACCATGTGAAGGAGCAACCATCCTGTGGAGCCCTCCATGCCGGGAGACCACACAGCCCATAAGCACAGGGTGAGCCACAGAGGCCACCCTAGCCAAGACAGGCCAGGGCCCACACCACAGCTTTAGGCAATGGCATAAAGCCCCCACCCACCCAAGCTAGAGCGACCCACGAGACCAACACCCATGCAGATGGGCCAAGCAGCATCTGGCATGAGGGGCTCCACTGAGGAAACACTGCACTGCAGCTAAAACAGATAAAATACAAGATAAAACTAAGAACACATAAAACAAAAGGAACTAAAAACCCATACTTATAAACTGAGCTAAAACATCAAAATAAAAAGAGATGAGAAAACCTAAAAACAAATGGCGACAAAGAGAACATAAAACAATGGAACACAAATGACGACTTCAATAATAGTTAAACAGGTTTGTTAAAAGCCAAATTAAAAAGGTGGGTCTTCACTTCCGGTTATGGCTGCCACGTAGGACGGACGTGTCTCGCTCTGCTCTGCTCCTGGAGAAAAAAAATTGGCAAATAACTCTCTCATTTGGGACAGAACGTATCCCAGCGTTTGGGCGAGGATATGTCGGCGAAGCCTAAGGCTGGAAAACCAGGCAAAGGAAAAAGCGAGCCGCCGAAACAGTCCAAATTAACGGACTTTCAGGTCTGTGACGCAGCAAATAAAACTCCATATATGGCGGAGGAGGCTGGCAACGGTGCGATGTCTGCGGGGGGAGGCGCAGATGCGCTGATGGCTGCCATGAGTTCAATGAGAGCGGACTTTTCCTCTAGATTTGATGGGATTATGACAGCGTTGGAAGGAATAAGAAAGGAATTGGGTGACTGTGTAGAACGAACGGCGCAGATGGAGCTCCGTCTCGCTAGTGCTGAAGATGACGTCACCCGTCTTCAATTAAAGGTGCGCATTTTGGAAAAAAAAAATAAATCTCTGGAAAATAATATTTTGGATTTGGAATCTCGGTCGAGACAGAATAACTTGAGGCTGGTGGGTCTTCCAGAGGAATCAGAAGGTCGGGACGTATGTTCCTTTCTGGAAAAGTGGATTCCGGAGGTGCTGGGCAGCGAGGAATTGCAATCAGCAGTGGTTCTGGAAAATGCACATCGTATTGGCCCACGGAGAGATAAGGGACCGCCGAGGACCTTAATTATGAAGTTTCTTAGCAACAGAGACAGGATGAAGATCTTCAACGCTGCACGAGCTAAAGGAGAGATTAAACACCAGGACCAGCAGGTGCGGTTCTACCCAGATTTGGCCACAGGAATCCAGCAATTGAGGAAGCAGTTTGATCCCATACGTAAGGAGCTGCGCAACCTTGGGATTCGTCATGGTGTAATCTATCCTGCGAGACTGCTGACCACGTATGAGGGCAGAACCCACATCTTCAAGACCCCAGAGGAGGCGCAGGAGTTCATCAAGAAGATCAAAGAAGAAGAAGAGACTGGTGGGAGCTAAGCATGAACAAAATATAAGGTAGAATAATTAAGCATTTGCACAGGCATCTGACTGACTTGAAGTAAATAGTAAGTTTACAAAATATAGATTGTATTATATATTAAAAAAACAAAACAAAAACAAAACAAACAAAAAAAACTATGATGTACAAAGTTGTTAAAAATTTTGGAGTTAAGTTGGAAAACTACAGAGGAGAGTTAATGTTACGTCATTAAAAGCAGTAGAGTTAGGGTGATTGGGAGGATGAAGAAGGAGTGGCTTAGGCTGTTCCCCGTGGGTGTGGAACGGTCGATGGCTATATCGGGAGACAGAATTTTTTTTTTGATTTTGGGGGGTTTGCCACAAGTGTGGGAAGGGGAAATTTGTTTGTGTGTAGTTTGTAGGATGAATGTTCAACCACTCATGTTTTTGCTTCTCTGTATGAGCATGTTTACACTGCAAGGTAATCCCAAACTCTCTATTGATCATAAACCAAAGTGTTAATCTTAATTTAACTTCATGGAATTGCAGAGGTCTACAAAATTTAAAAAAACTTAAACAAGTTATGAATAAAATAAAAGACATGGGTTCAAAAATTGTGTTTTTACAAGAAACTCATCTAATAGAGGAGGATGTTAAAAGAATTAGGAGTAGATGGCAAGGAAGTGTATTCACCTCTTCATTTTCATCCCGAGCCAGGGGAGTTATGACTCTCATACATAAATCAGTTCCTTTTCAAGTGAAAAATGTAATTGGAGACAAATTTGGAAGATATGTAATCATTCAAGGTTCTTTGCTATTAGAAAATATAAATCTTGTGAACTTATATGGTCCCAATATAGATGATCAGAAGTTCTTTGCTAATTTATTTCTTATCTTATCATCACTTACAGGGCAACATATAATAGCAGGGGATTTTAATTGTACATTGAATCCAGGTATAGATAGATCAACAGGACTGGATTGTACGCACATTGGATGTAGGATGACTATTAATCATTTTATGAAAGAATTGAGATTGTTAGATATATGGAGAGAAATGAAACCACAAGTTAAAGCCTATTCTTGTTATTCCAGTACCTACAAGACATTCTCACGTATTGATTATTTTTTGATTTCCACAGAATTAAGGTCCAAGATTCAAAACTGCTTTTATGATAACATCGTGATCTCTGATCATGCACCCTGTTGTCTAATATATGTAGATAAAAAATTGACAAAGGAATCAGGTAGATGGCAATTTCAGCATAAATGGCTTCAGGATGAGGAATTTGTCAAGTATATAGAAAAACAGATAGACGAGTTCTTTGACATCAATACTACACAAACATCAGCATGTGTAAAGTGGGAGGCTTTCAAAGCTTTTATTAGGGGACATATTATTAGTTATACAGGATCAAAATCTAAGAAGACTCGAGAGGAGAGAGCTAAATTGGAACATAAAATAAAAAGTCTTCAGGAAAAAGTGTATGCAGGAAGTGACCCAAGGTTGGAGAATGAATTACTGATTTTGAGAGCTGAATACGACAAAAAATCAGCGAATAGAGCTGCCTCGAGTCTTCTAAGATTGAAACAATCTTTTTATGAACAAGGTGAAAAATCAGGAAAATTATTAGCATGGCAGATTAAACAATTAGAAATTAAAACACCAATTACCAGTATTATAAGTAATGGACAGGTAGTTATAGATCCTTTAGAAATTAATAGAGCCTTTAGAGATTACTATGAAAAATTATATGATACCAAAAATGAACCTGATTTAACAAAACTAAATGGTTTTTTGAACGAACTATCTATACCGTGTATTCCAAATGAAAACAGGGAGATATTGGAGTCTAAAATTAGTCAAGAAGAAGTTGGGCTAGCCATTGATAATATGAAATCAGGAAAAAGTGCAGGACCAGATGGTCTTCCAGTTGACCTTTATAAAAAATTTAGGAATAAATTAATAAAACCTTTTTTGTAAATGGTTTTAGAAGCATTTCAAAATAATAATTTACCATCATACATAAATAATGCCTTAATTATACTGCTGCCAAAACCAGGTAAGCCCTCTAATAAATGTGAAAATATGAGACCAATAAGCCTATTAAACGCCGACCTTAAGATAATCTGTAAAATTTTAGCAAGACGAATACAAGAAATTTTACCAAATATTATTAATCGAGATCAGAATGGCTTTATAAAGGGTAGACAAGGCTTCCATAATGTAAGAAGACTATTTAATATTATTTATTTTAATAAAGAAGCACCGGATACAGCTCTCCTATCACTGGACGCCGAAAAGGCCTTTGATAGAGTTGAATGGCCCTTTCTTTTTGAAGTCCTACAAAGGTTTGGACTTGGAAATAATTTCATAAAATGGGTTCAAATAATATACAAAAATGCTACAGCAGAAATCCTAACAAATAACAATATTTCAAAACCAATAAAAATCAATAGAGGATGTCGACAAGGCTGTCCACTTTCACCTTTACTGTTTACTATGGCAATTGAACCTTTAGCGATAGCGATACGTTTACATTCACAAATATATGGAATTAAAGTTGGACCAACAGAACATAAAATCTCCCTGTACGCCGATGACATAATTTTGTTTATGTCGAATCTAAAAAAATCAATTCCAACCTTGTTGAATTTAATAAAGAATTTTGGGGAAATATCAGGATATAAAATAAATAAAACTAAATCTTCAATATTAATGCTAAATGAGACCCAGAGAAATTACCCAGCCCCTGAGGTAAATCAATTCAATGTTGTAAATCAGTTTAAATATTTAGGAATCCAAATTGTGCCTAAGCTAGAATCAGTCGCCAGTGTCAACTATGAAGCCTTAATGTCAGATATCAATGAGTTAACTCAGAGATGGATGTCACTACCAATGTCGATGATCGGGAGAATCAATATACTTAAAAGTAATATTTTACCTAAAATACTTTATTTATTTCAATACATTCCCTTATCACCACCTTTAGATCTATTCTCAAGAATAAAAAAAAGTTAGTGGAATTTATATGGAACAACAGGAGGGCTAGATTACGTTTGTCTTTATTATATTTACCATTTGATCGTGGAGGTCTGAAATGTCCAAATTTTATGTTGTATTATTGGTCGGCACAACTGAGGTCTATGACATATTATTTTTCATCAAATGATCTCCCTCACTGGACTGAAATGGAATCATACAATTTACCTTTACCTCTTCCCATATTCATATACTCAGATTCGGCAAAAAAATTACAAAAACAAGTTAAAAATCCATTTGTAAAGCATATGATCAAAATATGGTGTGAAGCTAAAAACTATTTAAAAGAACCACAGTTATTGTCACAATTTAGTCCAATATGGGGTAATCAATATTTTAAACCAGGGAGAGCGGACGCTGTATTTAAAGTATGGAATTTAAAAGGGATACAAAAGATTCAGGATTTATATTTGCCATGTGCAGATAACATAATGTCTTTTGAAGAGCTGAGGATCAAATTTAATCTCAATAGAACACATTTTTTAAATATCTTCAACTTAGAAACTTTATTCGATCAAATCAAAATAAAGCTCTCACTCGACCTATTTATTCATCCTTGGAAAAAATGATGATGAAAGATAGTAAAAGAAAGGGTATTATTTCAGAGTTTTATAACTCATTGACACTATCTTCAAGTGAAAATTCACTGAAAAGATTAAACTACTGGAAAGAAGATCTGCAAACTGAAATTTCAGAGGAACAATGGGAATTGGCTTGTACAGAAGCTCAAACCAAATCAATAAATGCACGCCTTAAATTGATACATTTCAAATGGTTAATGCGGATGTATGTTACACCGGAGGAGTTAAATAGATATAACAAAAATATACCAGATACATGCACAAAATGCATGGAAAGTAAAGGAACCCTATTTCATTGTTTATGGGAATGTAGATTAATAAGAATGTTTTGGGAAGAGGTGAGGGTAACAATTGAAAAAATAATCTCAAAACAAATCATATTGAATCCTAAACTGTTTTTGTTGGGTCTGTACCCAGAAAAGCATAATTTTAATAAAAGTGAAAGAACATTCATAGACCTCAGTTTGCTTAATGCCAAAAAATGTATTGCACTATTATGGAAAAAGACTCAGACCAGATGTGACTCAGTGGTTAAGACAGATGTTAACAAACCTTCCATTAGAAAGAATAACATATATACTGAAATCAAAGGAAATTGTGTTTGAGAATATATGGAGACCTTTTATTGATTATGTAAAAAATTTAAACATAACTCTTGAAGAAGAAGGTGAATGATGTGTGTGGACCTTGTAAATTCCAAACTGGTGAACATAATATGTATACTTATGTATTGGATTGTCTAGACCAGGGGTGTCAAACTCATTCCATGGAGGGCCAAGACCCTGCAGGTTTTACTTCCACCCAGTCTCTTCAGCAGGTGTTTTCACTGATCAGCAATCAGTAGGACGAAATTCAGAGAAATCACCTGTTGAAGACACTGGGTGGAGGTAAAACCTGCAGGGTCTTGGCCCTCCATGGAATGAGTTTGACACCTGTGGTCTAGACTAAACAGAGGAGCATTGTTGAAGATTTGATTTTGTTGGTGGTTGTTGGTGTTTTTAGTGCATTTTTTTTTTTTGTAGTACTTTAGTGTTAGTGTTTGATTGTTTGCATCATGTTTGTTAAAAAAAAAAAAAGGTTCAATAAAGATATTGTGGAAAAAAAAAAAGGTGGGTCTTGAGCCTATTCTTAAAAACATCTATTGACTCTGCGGCCCTGAGGCTCTCTGGCAGGCTGTTCCACAGACGAGAACCATAATAATGAAAAGAGGCTTCACCAAAGATCTTGGTCTTGACTTTGGGAACCATTAAAAGGTCAGTACCACAGGAACTCAGGGTCCGCGAGGGCTCATAAGGTAAAAGCAGCTCAGATAGATAAGAAGGCCCAAGACCATTGAGGCATTTAAAAACTACTAAGAGAATCTTAAAATCGATCCTGAAACGCACAGGGAGCCAATGCAGCCAATTTAAAACTGGTGTAATATGCGCCCGCCCCCTGGTCCTCGTCAGCATTCGTGCTGCTGAATTCTGGAGCAGCTGGAGATGTGATATCCTTTTTCAGGGAAGACCAGAGACCAGGGCATTACAGTAGTCTATACAACTGGTAATAAAAGCATGCATAAAGACCTCCGTGCTAGCAAGAGAGAGAAAAGGGCAGACTCTGGTTGTATTCCTAAGATGGTAAAATCCAATTTTTGTTATATTTTTAATGTGTGAAATAAAATTAAAATCAGAGTCTAGAAGAATGCCCAGATTCTTGACACCATGTGTAGGTTTTAGACCTAGAAATTTGGGTAAAAGTTTCTCTCTCTTGTCTTCAGGACCAATGATTAAAACTTCTGTTTTGTCCTGGTTGAGCTGTAGGAAGTTCTCTGCCATCCATGACTTTATATCTAAAGTACAGTTCAAAAGGACATTAATTGGTTTTGTGTCATCAGGAGACGAGGCAATGTACAGCTGTGTATCATCAGCATAGCTATGAAAGTTGATGCCGTGTCTCCTGATAACATCCCCAAGCGGCAACATATAAAGATTAAAGTATTGGCCCTAAAATTGAACCTTGGGGGACCCCACACTTGATTTCATGGATTCCCGAAGAGCATGTATCCATACTTACAAAACAGTCCATACTTACAAAATAGTGACAATCTCTGAGACAAGAATGAAAACATTCAAGAACGGTACCTGAGAGGCCCACCAGGTGTTTGAGTCCATTTAATAAAATGTGGTGATCTACTGTATCAAAGGCGGTGCTGAGATCCAGCAGTACCAGGACTGACAGTTTGTGGGAGTCCATATTACACATGATATCATTAATGATTTTTAAAAGGGCTATCTCGGTACCGTTGTTTGCCCTAAAACCAGATTGAAATTTTTCAAAAATGTTGTGGCCAATAAGAAAATTGTTTAACTGGATAAAAACGATTTTTTTCTAAAACTTTACTTAAAAACGGTAAGTTGGATACAGGTCGATAGTTACTGAGGATATCAGAATCTAAATTACTCTTCTTCAAAAGGGGTTTCACCACAGCCGTTTTAAAGGCTGTGGGGAAAACACCAGTCCAAAGAGGGCAATTTACAATCTCGTGTTCGAAGAATCCATAAAATGTTTTAAAAAGTGATGTGGGAATCGGATCTAAAAGGCAGGAGGTCAAGTTCACCTGGGAGAAAACTCTACCAAGCATCTTTGCATCAACTAGGGCGTAACAGTCCAGTGTTTCCTCAGCAAAAAGCGAGCCTAGGATTCCACTGAAAGCAGTCTTGTGGTCAGATAAAATGTTGGATCTAAGAATCAATTTTGTACCTGAAGTGGTCTGCAAAACTCTCAAATAGCAAGTTGGATGGCAGGTTTGTGTGTTTATTAAAATCTGGGTTGATTAAGTGATCAATGGTTGCAAAAAGGATTTTAGGGTTATTGTTATGAGTTGAGATTATGTTGGCAAAAGGTTGGTTCCAAGGTTGTCATAGCCAGGAGTGGCACTGGGGTTAAGCTCCCAGTGCTCATAAAATGCTCCTTACGGCGTGCGTCTCGAAAAGCCTCTGACAACTAAGTCCAACTCCTAGCCTGCCTGTGTGGTTTAGTCTCTAAGCCCGGCGGAACTGCTTTTACTAACAGGAGAAGGGGCGAGGGCGGATCTCTGGCGCCTTAAAACCAGATGCTTCGGGTAGATGGTGGCTCGTCAACCTGGGAAGGTAGCCCATCTAGGGGAAGGTAAACCCTGATTTCAAACCTCCGCTGCCTTGCGGCACACCCGGTCACGGGAAAGGCTTCGGGAGTCAACCCTGAGGAAAAATCTGGAGTCGGAGCCCCTAAGGCAGTTCTCTGTTGTGCTCAACATTGTTCTGGCAGCTCCTGCGACGGCGCTGGTGCCAAACTATAGCAGCCCTGCTGTTCCTTTGGATTCATCAGTGACGTGGAGAGGGGGGACATGCTGCATGGGTAGCATCTTGTCCTCCATATCTTCCTGCCCAGGCTTGAATCCTACCAACGCCCAACGCTGGAAGGTAGAACACCGGTGCGCATCGGCCCGTTCAGCCACAGGCGGTGCTTTTCCAGCAGAGTAGACGTTTAGGATTCTCTTCCATGGTCATCATAGACCAACGGAGGCCGACGAGAAAATGTTGGCAAAATACTCTGTTCTTGATTTTTTGACTGTATTATTGTATATTTTTAATTTATTCTGTAGTATTTAGTAATTGATAATTAAACGCCTGTGTCCAATACTTTTGTCTGTACAATGTGTTTTGCAACCTGTTGAAGCTCATATCAGTTACAGACTCTATTTGCAGTGCCATTTGCTGGAATTAATGACAGATGTGCTGCCATTTTCTAATATTTCACTTAATCAGATACTGACACAGACACTGAACTTGTATCTGTTGTATTTGCTGATTTTCAACAGCATGACTTAAAGGTATTGTATGGAACTTCTAGAAACTCAGGTTAGTGGGTTTTGCTTAAAGTGCTGATGACACGTTTTTGACTTTCTCTAATTTTTCAACACATAATACAATATGACGAAATAGGTTGGTCTGTGCAGTTCTAAGTCAAACAGGCTTTTTTTCACGCGAATATCCGACATTTTCATGAGCGCCACGTCCCCCACTGCGTCAGTGTCTGGAAAACCCCCTGGCCATGTTGTAACGTCATCAACAGAACACAGTGCTTGGCTGCCCTTTGTACACACAGGATGGAAGCAGTTGAAAACATCGACGATGGTTCCAGCACATGTAGTCTGGAATTGGTTTGTGTTGTCCAATCTTCAGATGATTATAGTTCCGAAGAATGGGATGACAATGAAGAATCTGGGAGCATCAAACCGTATAGGCTTGAGCCGAGCCAAGCGGGCATCGTGCCAAACGAGTCACACTCAGAGAGTGACGGTGGAGAGGCACACATGCCCGCTGCAGCAGCAGTGACAAACACACGGCAGGGGAACACCGAGTGTTATTCTTTAGTTACAGATATTGCAACAAATTATTTGTTCATAAATATAATTTATTTAAACCTGATTTTTCAATAAAATCATAGCAGTGTATTCTCTGTGGCTCAGGCATTGGGTTTATTATGGATTATATTTTGAGTTCTTGTTGTTTTTGTTTTGTACATGTGTTTTATGTGCGTTTTGAGCCACTTTCGGGTGGGCACTGTCCAAGATTTGCCGGTCCGAACACACGCGCCCTCTCTCTTTGACAGTCAGCTGTTCATGGTTTGTGTGCATCATCTGCCATGTTGTCAGCCAGCCAATGTTGCCAACACTATCACGACGTGTTAGCCACTCCACACAGCTGTGGTTCTGTTGCACCCCTTGAAGCGATGTCAGCCCTGGGGCGCAACCGTGGTTAACATGTCTCCTCTCCATGTTCGCTGGGCGATGTCGGCCCCGAACACCAACTGTAAGTGTTTCTGTTTATTTTTGTAAGTCTTCACCTTTTTGGGAACCGTTGTCATCATTCTTATGTTCAATACATGTGCTGTGGTGAATTCTGCACGTAAATCCATTCATCATGACCCTCCGTGGGTCCTCTTACGCAGGGCTGACATCACTTCAAGGACGCATGAGAACCACAGCAAACATGGAGTGACTAACACATCGTGAGAGTGCTGAAAATACTGGCAGATAAACAGCACAGATGACTGGCAAACAGCCGCGAAGTACACGCACTGCTGGTGATGGTGTGATGAGAAGCACCTGGGCGAGGACCGGGAAACATGATCAGCGGGAGGGGAATCAGCTGGTGATAATGACAGAGGGGACGTGGCCGGACCGGCGACAGTCAGCATGCGATCACAGAAAGTAGGTCAAAGCTGCGCGTAAATCCATTAATCCTTCCCCTCCTCGTGCACTCCTCCTGCATAAAAGTGCACGAGGAGGCTTACGACAGTTGGAGCTGAAGCATGTGATGTGGTCTTTCATGGTCTGCTGTTTATCTAAGCCTGCGACACAACGTGAAGGCATAGCCATAAAATTAAAACAAGAAACCAGAGAAGCTGTGAGCTACAAAACTGCTGTCATTCCAGTCAACAACACCGGAGTCCGTTCTGTCGCTTATGTTATGGGGGTGCCTCCCTTAATTCGGTGGGCGGCACCACAGTCCAGTCAGCGGCTGCTGTTTTTTGATGATAACTAGTTTATATAGGCGTGGTTGTAAATATTATATTGATCATCGACAATGACTTTTGGGTTTACACAACATCCTAAAAAATGTCAAAAATGTGTCGTCAGCACTTTAAGGTCAAAGTCAATGCCCTAGGGGCAGTAACATGTTTTCTGAAATCATAAATGGCCAGATCTCCTCACCTTTGACCTTGAGCACAACCTGGATGAAGACCCAGCTGGTAAGCATCAGGGCAAATGCCTATAAGGAGTAGTGATCCCTGTGAAATGTGGCCGGACAGATGGATGGTTGGAAACTGCATCATCACATTAGCTACTTTCAGTTTTGTTGGAAAGAGCTAATAAACTACAGTCCTATTCACTATATTTTTAAGAATGACTGCAGTGGACTCATTTAACGTTAAATTGGACGGTTGGTGCAGATTAGCAGCAGATCAGAGGGAATCATCAGGCAATCTTTGTCTTACAGTTGCTTGTGAACCTTTTTCCCCTTTTCCTTCCCTGAATGCCAGGATCTAATTAGGCCCACCCACATCCCACCCACCAAGACGCTGAAGCACCACCTCTTCTCCAAGACCACAGCATACAGAAGTGTGCAAGCTGGGAAGTTTGAACAGCCAGTGCTGAAGCCTTGATTGGCTGTCCTGTTATAGTGAAATCACAAAACCGCTCCGTCTAAACTTGCCTTTTTCCAAGGGGAGTCGCTTAACTGAACTCTCACAGCAGAAAAACACAAACATGACACATACTAAGTGATTTCATTAGCCATGTTTACATGGACACAAGTCACCGGATTAAAAGCCTGATTGGAATAAAAAATGCTTCATGTAAACACGTCAATCTGAATATTCTGACCTGATCACACTCATTCAAATTAAAATTTCCTTCCAATTGAGACGGGTGGGTTATGCCAATTGTTAATCTGATTAGTGCGCATATAAACACTTATTCCGAAGTTTGGGTAGAAAATATGCTTACTGCGCATGTCTGTACATCAGCCACACATCGACGTGACGCACTTCTGCCTTTACAGCAGCTGAGACATGGGGGGGAGTAAAACAGAACTGGTCTGTATCGTCCTGCTGTCTCTCTCTGGTCATCATATGGAGAAGTATGCACTGCTGGGCTTGTAGCTTCATTACGGAGACCAGCAGAAGCAAAAGTACAGTCTGAATAACACAATGCAGGTCCATTTCAAAAAGAGAACAACACAAAGTGGGGTTTGTTTACATCGGAAGTTGCTTCTTCTTCTACTATTTCCGGAATGTCAGATAATTGTGTGCATGTCAAAACGATTTAGTCCGTTCAAACATGTGACATACGAAAACGTACGTCCTAATCGGATCAAGTTTTTCAGGATCCATGTAAACAGTAAAGTTCTGATCTGAATTGTAATCAGATGGAAGAAATTTTGCACATGTAACCGTGGCTACTGTTAATAGGTCATGTAAGTCATAAAGAACATGTTACAGACATGTTAACAAGAAGAAAAAGACCTGATTTTCACTCGTGTGTCACTTTCAGCAATAGCCTGTGTAAAATGTATTAACTGATATATGAAAAATGATCAAAATTCAGTCAAAAGAGCCAGAACAGGTCTGCGTATTGAAGGGATTTTTTTTTTTTTTTAACGGTATCCATCATCCCTCTTCACTATGAGGAACATTCCTCCACCATTTAAACCTCCTACTGAGTCCCTGCACCACAGGTCACTGAGATGCGTGGATGTGTGTGTTTACGCTAGCTTCATCAAGAGGAGGGGATCAAAAAGTCAAAAACAAGATACTGGGTCTCTGTGCCGTTTAAAAAAGCAGCAGAAAAAAATGTCAGAAAAACCCTCCCAAAATTCCAATGCGGCAACTGAAATGATTCCCTGTGCAGAGCAGTACTTAAAGACATGCGGGATAATGATGAAAGAGATACAATTAAATCCAATGCATCAAAGCACTATCACAGTAAAACTGATATAATTACACGGAGTTGGTGGCATAAAATTATTTGTCATCTACTTGCAGTCTGAATAAAAAGGACTTTTATGAATCAACAACTAAATTGTTTGTAAAGAGGAGACAAGTGTTTTCACAACCTTGAACTGTTCTACAACAAAACTGAGGGTGCGTCAATGATGCGTCTGTTTTACAGTCATCTGTGTTGTTTCATTCAGCATTTATGACAGCTCTGGAGACTCAGATGAAAGCCTGACATCACACTTTACCAAAAAGTTAGTTATGGCCTATACCAGGGGTGGGCAATTATTTTTTCCATGGGGCCACATGAGAAACAGAAAATATTGTGGAGGGCTGGACCAAAAGGCTGAACTCAATTCTGCATAATATTAATTGTATTTCTTTATAAAAAGCAGCACATACAGTGGGGCAAAAAAGTATTTAGTCAGCCACCAATTGTGCAAGTTCTCCCACTTAAAAGATGAGAGAGGTCTCCAATTTTTACCTCCGCCAGGCCGAAGGCCAGGAGGAGGTTATGTTTTTGCCAGCGTTTGTCTGTCTGTTTGTCTGTCTGTCTGTCTGTTGGTTAGCAAGATAACTCAAAAAGTTTTGGACGGATTTCGATGAAACTTTCAGGCCTTGTTGGAAATGATACAAGGAAGAACTGACTAAATTTTGGGGACGATCCGGATCACCGTCTGGATACAGGAATTTTTTAAATGACTCTTTAACATTGTGAGATACGGCCATTTTCAACATGTGTGCAGGGGCAATAGAGGGCGCTGGTCGTCGTGTCTGATGAACACAAACTCCGCCTTCTTCAAAGTTTTAGGCACAAAAGCACGCGGAAAACGGTGGTGGGCAGGGCCCACCAGAGTGCCTGTGTTTGCGCTACACTGCAAAAGCTGAGACGGGCAGCTGTCCGGCGCGGGATTATTTGGCAGAAATTCCCCGGCCAGCCATAGGGGCTGCGCAAAAACCAGCTCTCTGCCGGGGGAGGCTTCCAAATCCTCTTTTTTTCCGCGGAGCGCAAACCCAATAAAACCCACGGCAACCATTATCGCACCTTCTTTTGTCCTGCGGCTCCGGAACAGAGAGGAATCCCGGCGCCAGTAATGCTGCGCCTGATATGTGTGACTCTAATGCTAAAAGTGACTGCATCAGGGATTTTCGACCTGAAGTTGCACTTTGCTACACAGTGCCACAAAAACTGTGTAGCCAAATTCGATCGATGGATGCACATTTTCAGCCAGTGACAGAACCGACGCCTTCCAAATCCAACGCATCACTAGCAGAAGTGATGGTTTGTCATTTTGTGGCAGAGCACAATCTACCCCCATTGGTGGCAGATCACTTCAGTGATTTGGTGCCAACGTTTCCTGACAGCAAGAGCACTCAATTTTTTTGTGCTACTTGGCTTATTATTTTCACATTACCAAAAAGTTATGGCTCAACATTGGGTCCATATAACTGTACATTTGAATAAATATGTTTGAAATAGTTCATGTGGCAGTTGCTGTTTGCTTAGTTTTTGTTTGTTTTTGCTTCAGTTTTCTTTCATCTGTCGATAAATACAGTTTTTAAAGTAGAACTGAACTCACCTTTTTGCCAAAAAAGTAGAATAGCAGATTAAGTCCTTATTACCTATTGTATTTTTCAACACATAAAAGAAATTTTTAGGCCGTGCGATGGCCAAGCTATAAGCCGATGAACTTTTGCCTCTGGCTGGCAGTGCCAAACAAACCAGAAGTAGTGCAGACGACGCTGCGTGACGTCACGAGTGTGATCCCTAAACAAAACAACAATGGCAGATGATAGCAGTTCCAGCAGTCAAGAACACCAGAGTTTTCAGAGTGAAGAGGCATTCAGGATCGGTCACGAGACAGAGGAGGATGCAGGAGTGTCAAGTGAACAGGAAGAGAGCGAGGGAGGCATCGAACCGTACAGATTACAGCCAGAATTTTCGGGGGATTCCGGCACCGACTCAGACCGCAGCACTGATGGGGAGGAGAGTCGCTTATTGAATACAGAATGGTGAGTCTTTACTTTGGCATGTTTGGGGTGTCAGGATAAGGAAAATTAACAATAAAAAAGAAAGGGAAAAAAAACCATCAGCATTTTTCCAACTTATTACAGTGATCCCTCACTTATCGCGTTTAATGGGGACCAGAACCGACCGCGAAAAGTGAAAAACCACGAAGTAGCGTCACCCCCCCCCCCCAAGGGCGTCACAAGCACTATTTTGCACAAAAAGGCACAAGAGAACAGCAAAAAGTGCCACTAAGCAACACGAGCGATAAAGAACAATGAATGCGGTCTTCCTTCGCTGGGTATAGGCGTTCGGCAGGGAGCGAAGCTGGGTAAAACGTCTCGGCCAATCAGCTTGCGAGGTAAAACGTCTTGGCCAATCAGCTTGCGAGGTAAAACGTCTCGGCCAATCAGCTTGCGAGATTCCCGAGCGGTGAAGAGGAGTGGAGCGGTGGTCAGAGAGGTAGATTTTGAGTTGTGCGGGCTCTCCGTGTTGATACCTGATGTTCTAATGTAGAAGGCAGGGAGACTACATTAGAACATCAGGTATCAACACAGAGAGCCCGCACAACTCTAAATCCACCTCTCTGACCACCGCTCCACTCCTCTCCGCCCACCTCTTCACCGCTCGGGAATCTCGCAAGCTGATTGGCCGAGACGTTTTACCCAGCGAAGGAAGACCGCATTCATTGTTCTTTATCGCTCGTGTTGCTTAGTGGCACTTTTCGCTGTTCTCTTGTGCCTTTTTGTGCAAAATAGTGCTTGTGACGCCCTTGGGGGGGGGATGACGCTACTTCGTGGTTTTTCACTTTTCGCGGTCGGTTCTGGTCCCCATTAAACGTGATAAGTGAGGGATCACTGTATATCTAGAAACGCATCGCTTCCCGGTCGCTTTTCCTCCCCCTTTCTTTTCTTTCGTCGCCATGACAGCTTTCCTTGGCCACTGAACAGATCTTCCCAGGTGTTGGAAGTGTTTTGTAGTCGACTATCACAACAAAATGCACCAAAAACAACCAGTGTCGATGTGCTCGCAATGGTAAACATGAGGACTGGGTCACACTCGTGACGTCACGCGGAACTCCGGCTGCACTTCCGGTTAATCGACGGATTCGTCTGATTTTTCAGGGCGGGAAATTCAAAATCGCGATTTTCTCCAAGATTCTGGGATTTGTGGAGGGGGTGCCAATGATAAATTATCTTTATAATTGTATGTACTATCACCCAGTGCCGTTCAATGCCGTTCAGTTCAGTTCTACTTTAAGTACTCAGTACAGGTGTGAAAGCCCCCCCCCAATAAGGGAGGCATGAGGTCAGTACAGGTGTGAAAGCCCCCCCAATAAGGGAGGCATGAGGTATGCCTTGACAGGTCGCAGCCTGGCACTTTGCAGATGCAGGAGATGGACACAACACCAACACTTCAGTTTATTACCTCCGCCAAGGAGGTAATGCTTTTACTACTGAACCACTAATCCTATCATTGTGAATCCAATTGCTAGTCATATGTTTTCATGGTCAAGGAATCTGAAAACCTACACACAAACAAGGTATGGCGGGGAACTGTGGCGCTTGGCGGAGGTCTGCGCTCTCCGAGTGCTTTTCTAGTCATCATAGGTATACCTCAACTATAAGAGACAAAATGAGAAAAAAAAAATCCAGAAAATCACATTGAAGGATTCTTAATGAATTAATTGGTAAATTCCTCAGTAAAATAAGTATTTGGTCACCTACAAACAAGCAAGATTTCTGGCTCTCACAGACCTGTAACAACTTCTTTAAGAGGCTCCTCTGTCCTCCACTCGTTACCTGTATTAATGGCACCTGTTTGAACTCGTTATTAATTAAATTAATTAATTAATTAAATCACCCTTATTGTCATTCAACCGTACAACCAATCATGTACAGCAGAACGAGATTGTGCTTTACCTATCTACAGTGTAAATCACACACACCCCAAGTGCAGAATCAGAGGGCCGCTGCCATGCAAGGCGCCGCCGCAGAGTTCCCTCCTCCATTCCATTTATTGCTGAGCACCAAGCTGGAAGGCAGGAAGTTCCACTTTTATATGGTCTTTGGCATGACCCGGCAGGGATTTGAACCCCTGCCTCCCGGTTGTGGGGCGGATGCTCTACCAACTGAGCCACCACTCCGGTGTATCAGTATAAAAGACACCTGTCCACAACCTCAAACAGTCAGACTCCAAACTCCACTATGGCCAAGACCAAAGAGCTGTCAAAGGACACCAGAAACAAAATTGTAGACCTGCACCAGGCTGGAAAGACTGAATCTGCAATAGGTAAGCAGCTTGGTGTGAAGAAATCAACTGTGGGAGCAATTATTAGAAAATGGAAGACATACAAGACCACTGATAATCTCCCTCGATCTGGGGCTCCACGCAAGATCTCACCCCGTGGGGTCAAAATTATCACGAGAACGGTGAGCAAAAATCCCAGAACCACACGGGGGGACCTAGTGAATGACCTGCAGAGAGCTGGGACCAAAGTAACAAAGGCTACATCAGTAACACACTATGCCGCCAGGGACTCAAATCCTGCAGTGCCAGACGTGTCCCCATGCTTGAGCCAGTACATGTCCAGGCCCGTCTGAAGTTTGCTAGAGAGCATTTGGATGATCCAGAAGAGGATTGGGAGAATGTCATATGGTCAGATGAAACCAAAATAGAACTTTTTGATGAAAACTCAACTTGTCGTGTTTGGAGGAGAAAGAACACCATACCTACTGTGAAGCATGGGAGTGGAAACATTATACTTTGGGGCTGTTTTTCTGCAAAGGGACCAGGACGACTGATCCGTGTAAAGGAAAGAATGAATGGGGCCATGTATCATGAGATTTTGAGTGAAAACCTCCTTCCACCAGCAAGGGCATTGAAGATGAAACGTGGCTGGGTCTTTCAGCATGACAATGATCCCAAACACATCGCCCGGACAACGAAGGAGTGGCTTCGTAAGAAATATTTCAAGGTCCTGGAGTGGCCTAGCCAGTCTCCAGATCTCATCCCCATAGAAAATCTTTGGAGGGAGTTGAAAGTCCGTGTTGCCCAGTGACAGCCCCAAAACGTCACTGCTCTAGAGGAGATCTGCATGGAGGAATGGGCCAAAATACCAGCAACAGTGTGTGAAAACCTTGTGAAGACTTACAGAAAACATTTGACCTCTGTCATTGCCAACAAAGGGTATATAACAAAGTACTGAGATGAACTTTTGGGATTGACCAAATACTTATTTTACCGAGGAATTTACCAATTAATTCATTAAAAATCCTTCAATGTGATTTTCTGGATTTTTTTTCTCATTTTGTCTCTCATAGTTGAGGTATACCTATGATGAAAATTGGAGACCTCTCTCATCTTTTAAGTGGGAGAACTTGCACAATTGGTGGCTGACTAAATACTTTTTTGCCCCACTGTAGCATTGTTTTGACAAGCTGGTAAGACTGGTAAGAGTATATGTTATGATTAAGCAATTGAAGTTGCCTTACAAAAAATGTCATTTATTCAATCAATTTTCACAAAACAATGGTAAACAAAATGTTAACATTTTTCCCATTGTGACTCATTATATTAGTGATCATTTTCAGTCACATTCATCCCACAACACATTTTGAGTTTCATATACTGTTGGAAAGAGGTTCTTAGCTTTCTAAAGACATCGCAATATTGTCTTTGTACTCCAAATATTAAGCAAGATACATCATATTATAGTAATGATTGTCACTGAACTGTGATTTTGAGAAAAAGGCCTCCAAAGAAAGTGTCCCAGTTCACTGCTAGTTGGTGCATTTACATGCCTACATTTGTAGTCTAACCACCTCACTTGGTGTTTTTCAGTTCTTTTTTCTTGTTCAGTGAGAGAAATCTAGTCTCTGCTGGGCTTTAACGAGTGCATCAGTCAGGCTGAATGTCTGCGAAGCACAGCTGACAGATGATCATCAGTGAAAGAGGATCTATACCTGGATTTGGTAAACATCATCACTGAGAATGTTTGTTCACATATGTAGGTAGAGCCAAAATGAACCAACATCTTCTGAGCATGTCTCCTCATGTTTGGAAAGTTCTCTTCCTTGAGAGAAGAGTAAAAGTCCAGCAGTGATCCTGACTTAAAGTGCTCTGCCAGTATCGCATCTGCCAGTATCACATCAGACTGCAGGTCAATAAGTTCCTCGATTGTTCTGAGATTTTCAAATCGCCTTGAAAACTCACCATGCAGTGCTACTAACATGGATGAGTACCTGTGGAGGTGATCAGCTGATGGTGTGACTTCTTTCAGGGTTTGCATGTGACAGAGTGTTGCTCTCCAGTTGGCTTGAAAGAAACTGCAACTTTCTCATGAAAGCCTTCACTAGGCTGTGCATTTCATAAACAAAAAGGCCCTTGCCTTGCAGTTTGGTGTTCAGTTCATGCATCAGTGCAGTCACATCAACAGCAAATGCAAAATCTGCCATCCAGTCCTCATCTGAGAGCTCTGGGATGCCTTTGCCTTTCTTCTCACAAAACTCTGGAATCTCTGCTTTCAGGTCCCAAACTCTTTTAAGCACTTCGCCCAGGCTGAGCCATCTGACAGCTGTGTGGTAGTGTTCAGTCTCATGCTCCTCCAAAAGTGCAACAAACTGTCTGTGATTCAACGCTCGTGCCCTAATGAAGTTAACTATTTTAGTTACAACATCAATAACATGGTTAATTTTTAGCACTGACTTGCACAACACGTGCTGATGTATACTACAATGCAAAAATACCAATTTCTGATCTGCGTTGATTTCAGTCACTTTATCTTGCATACGTTTCAAAAGTCCGGCATTTTTCCCCGTCAGATTTGGACAACCGTCCATTGTGACACCGACCAGTCTGTCCCATTTCAGCCCCAGCGTGTCCATGCATGCATTTACCTCAGTGAACAGATTGCTCCCTGCCATCGTCCCTTTCATTGACCGCATTGCTGCCAACTACTCTGTAATTTTGAAGTCTGTTATCCCACGGACAAATACGAGTAACTGGGCTGTGTCACGGACATCACAACTCTCGTCCATAGCCAAGTAAATAAATACTTAGCAGTCCACGTTTTGTTGAAAACCCTGCATTCGGAATCTACCTTTCTTTTTTTTAGTGTGCGCGGGCATTTTTAAGGGTTAAGCCATCTGCTTGTGACAAGGTAGATTCAATCATGCGCAGTATTATTTTACGTGTTGTGTCATTATGCACGTGAATAAAAAACAACTTCAAAATAAAAGCAGCGCAGCTTTAGTCCATGCATTAGGTAAAATTAGAAAATGTGTTTATTTTGAAATTTACAATTAACCTCATGCGGGCCGGTCGGAGTCAACCAAAGGGCCGTATGCGGCCCGGGGGCCGTACAATGCCCAGGTCTGGCCTACATGTCTCTCATTGCAGAAGTGCCAGTAGGCTTCAGAGGAGCGTGTCACACCAGTGCTAAGTGCATTCCGCCAGTCAGTTCAGGTGTGTGCTGTTGCTTCCCATGTTTCCACATCTATGCCAAATGTGTTCATGTCCCTCTACCTTACCAAAAGGAAGTGTAAAAAATGCAGAACAAAAACAAATCCTCGAGCTAAATGGATTTATTTTCAAGAGCACAGTGTATTTTCTGAATAAATATATTGATGCCTCACAAAGACAAACATGCATCCTGTTACAAGATTCTAGAGACTACAAAACTGTATGTCAAGAAGATATGGGGCTGGATTACACGGACGCGGTCAGTCAGTTGTCAGTGATGCAGAACGTGTTTATGGGCATTTCCAAGCTCATACCTTATCACAACACTGCAGAAACAAATTGTCCGCCAGGCGCATGGTGCCAAGAGGACAGTCTAATTACTCACAGGTGTGTTTTGGATAATCCAACCCAGAGCACTCATGCCCATCCTTTTAATGCACAGAGGCACATTATCTCAAGTGAACTCTGATCATGACTGTTTTGTGCTGACCAAAGCCCGTGCGTGTGAGCCAAAATGCACATGCTTAGTAACAAGGAAGACATCAGTCACAGCTGATGTTCAGTTAGTTATTTTAGAGAGAACGAACAGGTAAGAATGGGCTGAAAAATCAGCTGAATGGTTTCATGTTGTGCGCATGCTTGCAGCACACAGACATGAATGGGTTTGAAACTTCAGGGAAAGAGGATGATGCCTGTGCAAGCTTTCCTAAACTTTCATTAATGACGGCGCAGAAGTTGCTCCTGTACTTGCTGCTGACAGATAGTGGCTCCCTGAGGCCTTGAGGATATGATGTGAAAAATGTTACAAATTTATATGAAAAATGTTGCATTTTTATCCAAAAAGGGT
Source organism: Pholidichthys leucotaenia (assembly GCA_020510985.1). Taxonomy (NCBI): domain Eukaryota; kingdom Metazoa; phylum Chordata; class Actinopteri; order Cichliformes; family Pholidichthyidae; genus Pholidichthys; species Pholidichthys leucotaenia. The sequence continues at coordinate 15,254,557 of CM035844.1, forward strand.
AACAATCAGTTAAAACAATCTTATGAGAAAAGCAGATGATTATGTCAAAAATGTCAATTTATGAAATAAAAGCCTATAACTTTATTGGCAAAAATGTCACAAATTTACACAGAAAAAGTCCAGTTTTACTTGATAAAGGTTTTAAATTTGTAAGGAAAATATGTCAGATTTAGGGAAAGAGCAAAACATAACATTTATGCCAAAAATATAATCAATTTTGAAAAAACAAAACAAAAAAACAGTTTAATGAGGAAAACACCCACATGATTTTGCAAAAAAAACCAAACAACTTTTTGTAAATAATCAAAAAATTACCAGAAAAAGTTGCAGTTTTGTGAGAAAAAGGTAACATTTAATTTACAATTTTAAAAAAAGCTGCAAATTTATAATTAAAAAAAACCTCTTAATCCTGATGTTGTCAGGCCAGATTGTAGCTGTAATTCATATATTTTTGTGGCTCCATATAGATTTTTAATCCAAAACTCTCTCACAGTGGCTCTTTGAGTAGTACAGGTTGCCGACCCCTGACCTCGGGGGGGGGGGGGGGGGGGGGCTCTAGAACCAGGAAGGAAACATGGACCTGTCTCCGTACTTTTCTGTGTGGGAAACCCTTCTGTCAGCCCTGTGGTTGTGCTGTGTGCCAGATGTCCGTGTGATAGGGCTCCTCATGCCATCAGAGAGGATCAGTAGGCCAGATGGCTTTAATGTCACCCCCACTGCCCGCCTCTGAAAGGGGCTACAACATGGAGATCTGGAGCAAAAACAAACCCTGAGAATCTGGGAGCTCACCGCCAGCACACTGCGTGGCGGTGGCTGCTGGAAGCGAGATGAGAACCATATTGTAACCTAAATTTATCTCCTGCAAGCCCCCCCTTTCTTATTATGTGGCTTCTTTATGCTGGGAGTCAAACAGGCACTTCTTTGTGAATTCAAATTCAAAGCAGAGAAAGGAGAATTGGGAGGAAAATACAAAGTGTTCGAACATGAAAATTTAAAAAAAGACTATGAAAGGATTTTTCTTACCGTCTTTGTTACTGGTGACAGGAATGCTGTGGACAGTTCGGAGTTTGAAACAGGAGCTGGTCAGGACCTGGAGCTCTACAGAACTTAATACACATGACTGGAGGTCTGGAAGGAAATGGACCACACAAATTTTGGTCAAACTTTTACTTTTGAGCAGCAATGTGTTAAAAAGATGAAGTAGGCAATACTTTCTAAAGGAATGAGCAGTGAAAAGATTTCTATTCAAGGTGAGGTACCTTTCTTCTGTAGTTTCTGGATGCTTTCTTTCCACTCTGACCTCTCATAGTCTGAAGAGAGGAGGAACTGATGGCTCTGGTTGTAAAGGAAAAAAAATATACTGAACAAAAATATCCTGGACATCAACTAGACTATCATCCAAGTTGCTGGAAATGAAAAGCCAACGACTGTGCACTCATTGAAAGGTGCACATCTCCCTCTAGTGGTGGGACCTGACCGATGCAACCACACAACGGCAGCTGTCAACAGGACTGGGTGGTGAAATACCTTTCCGTTTTTGTTGTGGATGCGGAAGGGGATGGTGGGCGAGTGCAGGAGCAGCCAGGATTCCTGTTCATTCATCTTCTTCCTCAGACGCTCCACACGGCTCTGCCCCTTCGGTGCTTTCTACGCAGAAACAGAGGAGAGCCAACAGTTACTTGATACATCATTTCATGCTCAAATGAATGTTAAGTTATTCAAAGAAACAGTGTTGCTAAACCATAGGATATGACAGGACGCTAAACAGGGGGTATGAGTTGCTCTCCAATGAGTCATAAAGCAACTGAGATCTTGACACCTTCAACAGAAGTGATCTTATTTTTAGAGTCTATGGTGGGGGTGCAAAGAATGACGCCGTCTGTCGGAACCCACGCTAAAATATGAAGACATTTTTCTTTTGTATATTAATATAAAATTAATGTTTCATTTAGTGATCAATCCATACATCCACATGGTGTGGACCAGGGTTTAGGACTACAGGCTAATATGTTCTCACCATGAAATATAAGGCTCATTTCGCTTTCATTTGTTTTCGCATCTTTCATTTTAAAAGATGCTCACATCTGCAGACATTTACATTCACACATTTATAGTCATGTTTTCATCAGCTATAATAAAAATGTTGGTGTGGTTTGATATTTGACTATATAAACAAGAGCATTCTGAGATGAGAGCAGAATCCCCCACCTCCGCTTTCTCTGAAGATCCCGATGTAACAGAAGGAGAGCAGTTCTCTACTCTTCCATATAATTATTGGGGCAGAACCAAACTATGATAAGCCTATCATCCATGAATATACAACAAAAATAGTCATATACAACCCATAGCTGTTGATCAGGATCCCAAGGTGAACCTGTGTAGCAGGTTTGGTGACCCTAGCTTTGCTGTACAGTAATAAACTAAAGGAAACGTTAACCTTGACCTTTGACCTTCTGACCCCAAACCCAGTCACAGGTCAGGATCCCAACGTAAACCTGTGTACCAGGTCTGGTGACCCTAGCTTTACTTGTTTTATAGTAATTGTGAATTTACCATTCATCAGAGTGCAAACAGATCATTAACCTTGACCTCTGATCTCAAACCCATAGCCAGGTCAGGGTACACAGTGGTGTGAAAAAGTGTTTACCCCCTTCCTGATTTCTCTTTTTTTTGTACATTTGTCACACTTAAATGTTTCAGATCATCAAACAAATTTAAATATTAGACAAAGATAACACAAGTAAACACAAAATGTAGTTTTTAAATGAAGATTTTTATTATTAAGGGAAAAAAGATCCAAACCTACATGGCCCACTGTGAAAAAGTGATTGCCCCCTAAACCTAATAACTGGTTGGGCCACCCTTAGCAGCAACAACTGCAATCAAGCGTTTGCGATAACTGGCAATAAGTCTTTTACAGCTCTGTGGAGGAATTTTGGCCCACTCATCTTTGCAGAATTGTTGTAATTCGGCCACATTGCAGGGTTTTCCAGCATGAACCACCTTTTTAAGGTCATGCCATAGCATCTCAATCAGATTCAGGTCAAGACTTTGACTAGGCCACTCCAAAATCTTCATTTTGTTTTTCTTAATCTATTCAGAGGTGGACTTGCTGGTGTGTTTTGGATCATTGTCATGCTGCAGAACCCAAGTGTGCTTCAGCTTGACCTCACAAACAGATGGCCGGACATTCTCCGTCAGGATTTTTTGGTAGACAGCAGAATTCATGGTTCCATTTACCACCTCAAGACTTTCAGGTCCTGAAGAAGCAAAACAGCCCCTGACCATTACACTGCCACCACCATATTTAACTGTTGATATGATGTTCCTTTTCTGAAATGCTCTGTTACTTTTATTCCAGATGTAATGGGACACACACCTTCCAAAAAGTTCAACTTTTGTCTCGTCAGTCCACAGAGTATTTTACCAAAAGTCTTGGGGATCATCAAGATGTTTTCTGGCAAAACTGAGACGAGCTTTTATGCTCTTTTTGCTCAGTAGTAGTTTTTGTCTTGGAACTCTGCCATGCAGGTCATTTTTGCCCAGTCTCTTTCTTATGGTGGAGTCATGAACACTGACCTTAACTGAGGCAAGTGAGGCCTGCAGTTCTTTGGATGTTATTGTGGGGTCTTTTGTGACCTTTTGGATGAGTTGTTGCTGGGCTCTTGGGGTAACTTTGGTGGGCCAGCCACTCCTGGAAAGGTTCACCACTGTTCCATGTTTTCACCATTTGTGGATAATGGCTCTCACTGTGGTTCACTGGAGTCCCAAAGCTTTATAAATGGCTTTATAACCTTTTCTAGATTGACAGATCTCAATTACAATTTTTCCTGAATTTCTTTGGATTGCAGCATAATGTCTAGCTTTTGAGGATCTTTTGGTCTACTTCACTTTGTAAGGTAGGTCCTATTTAAGTGATTTCTTGATTGAGAATGGGTGTGGCAGTAATAAGGCCTGAGTGTGGCTAGAGAAATTGAACTCAGCTTTCCAAAGATGTGAAAAACCACAGTTAATTTATGTTTTAATAGGGCAGGGGCAACCACTTTTTCACACAGGGCCATGTAGGTTTGGATTTATTTTTTTTTGCCCTTAATAATATAACACCTTCATTTTAAAACTGCATTTTGTGTTTACTTGTGCTGTCTTTGTCTAATATCTAAATTTGTTTGATGATCTGAAACATTTAAGTGTGACAAACATACAAAAAATGAGAAATCAGGAAGGGGGCAAAGACTTTTTCACACCACTGTAAATCATCCAAGATGTGTCTTAGATAAACTACTGTATCGATTTGAAAAGCTTACATCATTTCTTTCAGTAGTTATTGTGCTTATAAGATTTAGGGAAAAATCTGACCTCTGATCTCAAGGTCATCTGATCAGAGTCAAACCGCAATATGCGCGTCATCAGTGTATATCAAACCATGGTACCAAGTTTCAAAACATTTGGAACCAAACTGTAGGAGGAGTTGATTTCACAAGAAAGTTCCTGTCTGTTAACTGAGGTGAAATAACAGGTCACAGGTCAGGGGCTACAACTGCTACAAAAATAGTCTGATTGGAGCCAAAATGCTATTAGCACATCATCAGTATATGTCAAACCCTGGTACCAAGTTTCAAAACAATTGGATCAAAACTGTAGGAGGAGTTGATTTCACAAAAGTGGGACAGACGGACAGATGGACTGACCCGTAACATGATCCTCTGTTGGTCTTTGACCAGCGGGAGATAAAAAGAAAAAACTTAAGAATATTACTTAGAAGCTTATTCTATAATGGGAACATAATAACTTTTTTTTAAAAAAACAATCTATTGGTATTAATTGCATCTCTAGTTTGGCAAATATTTTAAGAAATTATTATTAAAAACTGAGGAGGTACAGGGAAGTATTCAAAGGAAGAGGTCAGCCCAAAAAAAAGTGGGATAGTCGGGGAGATGAAGTAGACAGGAGTATTTTGAATCTAGGTACATGGCAAAGAGAGAGGTGGCAAAGGCAAAGGATAAGGCATACAGTGAGTTGTATGAGAGGCTGGACACCAAGGAAGGAGAAAAGGAGTTGTATCGATTGGCTAGACAGAGCGATTGAGCTGGAAAAGATGTACAGCAGGTTAGGTTGATTAAGGACAGAAATGGTAATGTACTAACAAATGATGAGAGTGTTGAGAAGATGGAAGGAGTACTTTGAAGAGATGATGAATAAAGAAAATGAGAGAGAGAAAAGGATGGATGAAGGAAAGGTGGGGAACAAGGAAGTCCCGAGGATTAGCAAGGCAGAAGTGAGGGCAGCTTTGAAGAGGATGAAGAATGGAAAGGCGGTTGGTCCAGATGACATATCTGTGAAGGTATGGAGATGTTTAGGAGAGATGGCGGTGGACTTTTTAACCAAATTGTTCAACATAATCTCGGAGAGTGAGAGGATGCCTGAGGAGTGGAAAAGAAGTGTTTTGGTACCAATTTTCAGGAAAAAAGGTGATGCTCGGAGCCGTAGTAACTACAGAGGCATAAAGTTGATCAGCCACACTATGAAGATATGGGAAAGAGTTGAAGAAGCCAGGTTAAGAGGAGAGGTGACAATCAGTGAGCAGCAGTATGGTTTCATGGCAAGAAAGAGTACAACAGATGCAATGTTTGCTCTAAAGGTGTGTTCAGACCAAACGCGAACGGGCGGTGCAAATCCATACAAAGTGAATGGGAAGAGGCGAGTACCGTATTTTCTGGACTATAAGTCGCTCCGGAGTATACAGTAAGTCGCACAAGCCAAAAAATGCATCATGAAGAAGAAAAAAACGTATATAAGTCACACTGGACTATAAGTCTCATTTTTAGGGGGAAATTTATTTTACAAAATCCGACACCAAGAACAGACATTTCATCTTGAAAGGCAAGTTATAGTAATAATAGAATACAGAACAATGAACTGAATAGGCGTCTCGTATGTTAACATAATATATTAACAGTTATTCACATAACTATAGCATAAAGAACATAATATAACAAGTTCACCAAACTCACGATCTCACTCCTAATCGCTAAATCCTTTAAATTCTTCATCCTTGTTGTCACTTCTGAACAACTCCGCCAACTCCGGAGGTAGACGAAGCGCCGCTTCCTCCTCTGCGTGGCTGTCGTCAGACTCGGCATCAGTTCCATTTCCAATTATTCCGGCCTTTCTGAATCCCGACAGGATGGTTTCAATTGTCACTGAAGTCCATGCCTTGTCGATCCATCCGATGACTTGCAGGAAAGTTGCATGGCGCATCCTCCCGGTTGCCGTGAAGCTGTGCTCTCCATCCATCATCCACTGCTCCCACAGGTGATGCAAAACTGCCTTAAAGCTCCGGTTCACCGATATGTCAAGTGGCTGGAGTACTTTGGTTAAGCCTCCAGGGATGATGGCAGGTATGGTGTTGACAGCTTTTAATTTAGCTTTGAACTGTGGCGTGATGTGCGCTCGCATACTGTCCATCACAAGCAGGGCTTTGCGTGTTCTAAAAAAGCCATCCGGACGCTTAGTGTAGCACTTTGTAAGCCAAAAGTTCATCATTTCTTGATCCATCCACCCTTTCTCATTCATGGCCACGACAACTGAGGGGGATTGGATTTTTGGCATGGTCTTTCGTTTGAAAATGACCATTGGTGCTAATTTTGATCCATCTCCACAACATGCCAGCACCACTGTGAAATGCGACTTTTCATGACCAGTCGTCACTATATTCACACTCTTTTGCCCTTTCTCTGCAACACTTGGACCCATGGGGATGTCAAACGTGAGGGGGACCTCGTCCATGTTAATAATATGATCCAGTGTCATGTTGTGCTCAATTACTTGCTTTTCAACGAACTCATGGAAACTGTCGACCTTGGCTTGGAAGTCTGCTGGCAGTTTTTGGGACATCGTTGTCCGTGCTCTGATGGAGAGGCTTTTGCATTGCATAATGCAGTAACACCAAGAAGGTCCTCCCGTAAAGTCATTTATATTCATCTCCTTGGCAACTACCTGAGCGTGGAGACATAACTGCACCGTTGACAAGCCTCTCCCGGCAGCACGTTGTTCAAGCACCCATTTGTGAACTCGTTCCTCTAGCTGTGGCCATCTAGCTTTTAGCCCGCAATTAGCTTTTTTTGTTTTCTTCATTGCAGTAAGAGTAACCTCCGCTTTCCTCCAGTCCCTCACAAGTTTCTCGCTCACTCCAAACTTTCTTTCTGCTGCTCGATTACCGTTTTCGGCTGCATATTTCACTATTTGCAGCTTGTAATCTGCAGAATATGATTTTCTTTTGGGGGGCATTTGTGTTCGGCCTTTCTCAGTTGTCTTTATAGCCTAAGTTGTTACCGGTAATGTTTACATTTTAAATTGTCAGTGGTACAGGTGCAGCAGATGCTGGTACACAAGCCTAGAGCGCCCTCTCGCAGCTGTCAGTGTGAAAATAACGAACATGTGAAATGTTTTAATATATAAGTCGCGCCTGAGTATACGTCGCACCCCTAGCCAGACTATGAAAAAAAGTGTGACTTATAGTCCGGAAAATACGGTACACGCAAAATTGCGCAGTCGTGCATTCGTGTCTGAGGCTAGCTAGCTAGCTAGCTGCTAACTTTGAGATTCTGCCGACACCGGAGTAAAGGTATCACCATTGCAGAGTAAACGAGCTTGAAAATTTTACTCACTCACCTGTAGACAGAAGGACCGGGAGCTCTTCAGCTGAATCAGGATTTCAGAGTTATTTACCCACGGTTTCCTGCCACGGACGTGCTAGCAAGCTAGCAACGTAAACATCCATCCTCTTGTGAAGTTTTGGAGGCTTGAGACAACATTTTCAGGTGAGCCCCGTCGGATCATGTAAACCTAAGCATGACGTTATTTTGGGAATTTCCACAACAGGTTGAAGACAGCTGCAGAAGTTTTAAAGGCAACTTCGACTGTCTGCATCTCACTCAGAAGGGGAATTCATGTCTGTTTGCATGTTTACATTGAGTTATAATGTAATTATGCTGCGCGAAAAATTCACCCATTCGCGTTTGGTGTGAACGCACCTTAAGAGTGCTGATGGAGAAGTATAGAGAAGGTCAGATGGAGATGCACTGTGTCTTTGTGGATCTAGAGAAAGCAGATGATAGGGTGCCAAGACAGGAAGTGTGGTACTGTATGAGGAAGTCAGGAGTGGCAGAGAAGTATGTGAGGGTGGTGCAGGACATGTATGAGGACAGCGAGACGGTGGTGAAGTGTGCTGTTGGAGTGACAGATGGATTCAAGGTGGGGGTGGGGTTACAACAGGGATCGGCTCTGAGTCCCTTCTTGTTTGCCATGGTGATGGACAGCCTGACAGACGAGGTCAGGCAGGAGTCTCCATGGACCATGATGTTTGCAGATGACATTGTGATCTGTAGTGAGAGTAGGGAGCAGGTGGAAGAGAACTTGGAGAGGTGGAGGTATGCTCTGGAGAGAGGAGGAATGAAAGTCAGTAGAAGCAAGACAGAATACATGAGTGTGAATGAGAGGGAGGCAGGTGCAACAGTGAAGATGGAAGGAGTAGTGGTAGTGAAAGTAGAGGAGTTTAAATACCTGGGGTCAACCATCCAACGCAATGAAAAATACACAGAGGAGAAGAAGAGAGTGCAGGCAGGGTGAGGTGGGTGGAGACAAGTGTTGGGGTGATTTGTGACACAAGAGGAGCAGTTAGAGCAAAAGGGAAGATTTACAAGATGGTAGTGAGACCTGCTATGATGTATGGTTTGGAGACGGTGGTGCTGACAAAAAGACAGGAGATGGCACTGGAGGTAGCAAAGTTGAAGATGCTAAGATTTTCATTGGGAGTGACTAGGAGGGACAAGATTAGAAATGACTATATCAGGGGGACAGCTCAGTTTGAGTGGTTTGGCGACAAAGAGAGGCAAGGCTGAGATGGTTTGGAACATGTGCAGAAGAGGGATAGTGGAGATATTGGACAAAGGATGTTGAAGATGGAGCTGCCAGGCAGGAGGAAAAGAGAAAGACCACAGAGAAGATTCATGGATGTAGTGAAGGAGGACATTGAGAGGGTTGGTGTTACAGAGGAAGATGAAGGGACAGGGTGAGATGGAGGCAAATGATCCGTTGTGAAGACCCCTGGAGGAGGAGGAGGAGGAGAAGAAGAAGAAATATTAAAAACTGAGTTATAAGTTTTTGGACTTCTCAGTTTGAAAACTTCCGTTTTCCAAGAAAGGACTGTCTATAAACTGCTTAAAGTTAGCGCCCTTATATATAATTCAAGCGTCTCACGTTGTTCTTAGTATTGAAGGAAAAAAGGAAAAACAAGGCAATTCCCAGCCCTCACAAAGGAAGTAGTGAGTCAGCCAGCCTGACTACCATCAGCTCAATCTCTCCCCATAGTCACTGGCTGTACCTCGGGTGGACATGTTTAACACCATGAAAGGGGAAATAACAGGAACTTTCAGCTCCTGAAGCTTTTAACTCTGGCAGTGGTGTGTGGGTGGATTACTGTGTGCACTTGGAACTGCTGAAAGCATGTCAAGCATTTCATTTGATGCCCTATCAACATCTGAATGTATCAGAATCATCGGGCAGAAACACAAATTTAGCAAAAGCATTAATGCACATCTGTAGCAACATTTTATAATCTCATGAACATTTCTTATACACGTTTGGATGTTTCTTTTTTCATGCAATCAAATTTCCAGGACTAAGTAGTGGTTCTAAAGAGGAAGCTTCAACATGAGAAATGATCCCAGATTAGATTCTTGAAGTTGAGTGGAGCATGTGAGGTCCTCAGGAAAGGGTTTTCTTATAATTCCTTAGACTTTCCCAGCATTTCAAATCCCAACCAGCATCTCATCTGCTTTGACACATCTGATTAGGGTATTATGTTGCTGAATGTACATGTTCAACCTCATTGATTTTGTATTACAAAAGTGCGCGGGAGCGCGCGCCGCCCCGGTCTGTGTTGGGTTAGATTATGCAGCCATGGCTGCGGAGCAAGTTAACGATGCAGACGTGCGCGCGCTCCAGTCTGGACCAACAGGGTTAAGGCTGGAGCACAGGGTGCAACAAAACGGTATGCCCCCGCTAATCTGCGATGTCTCCACGGGACGGCCCCGCCCTGTGGTGCCAACTGCGTGGCGTCGCCGTGTTTTTGACTTGGTCCATTCTCTCGCGCACCCGGGGGTGCGCGCATCGATCAAATTGGTGGGGGAGAAATTTGTTTGGCCCGGGTTGCGCAAACAGGTCAAGGAATGGGCAGCAGCCTGCGTAGCGTGTCAGCGAGCCAAAATACACAGACACACTAAGGCCCCGTTAGAACCTTTCCACATCCCCGCTAACCGTTTTGATCACGTGCATATTGACCTGGTCGGCCCGCTTCCGTTATCACACGGGCACACACATCATTTGACGATGGTAGACTGCACCACGCGCTGGCCAGAGGCGATTCCTCTGACATCAACCACAGCGGAAGAAGTTGCGCGAGCATTTTTAGCAGCATGGGTTGCACGTTTTGGTGTACCGTCGGACATAACGTCCGACAGGGGTCCCCAATTTATTTCCGAGCTATGGTCATCGATGGCCCGCAGCTTGGGGGTGAAGATTCATCGCACCACCGCGTATAACCCCCAGGCTAATGGTTTATGCGAACGCTTTCACAGGTCATTGAAAGCAGCCCTCAGAGCGTTGCTAACGGATACAAATTGGGTAGACAAACTTCCATGGGTTTTATTAGGGTTGCGTTCTGCACCTAAGGAAGATTTGCACGCTTCCCCGGCTGAATTAGTTTTCGCTCAACCGCTCCGTTTGCCCGGGGAATTTCTTCCTGATAATCCCGCACCTAATGGCCCCCCCGCTCAGCCGTGGCAGAGCGGCTCAGGAGCAAACACGCTTCCTGGCCCAGTCCATCACAGTTTCCCACACGTTTTTGTGCCCAAGGCTTTAAAAAATGCAGAGTTTGTTTTTGTTAAACATGACGCCCAGCGTCCAAGTTTGCGGCCATTTTACGACGGACCGTTTCGAGTGCTGGAGACCGGGCAGAAGCATTTTCTGCTAGATTTAGGGGGCAGAAGGGAGCTGATTTGCATTAAAAGACTCAAACCCGCTTTTGTTCTGGCTGACGAGGAGGTGCAGCTCGCGAGGCCCCCCCGCCGGGGCAGGCCGCCGAGGAGACATTCTCCAAAGTCTTCACAGAGAGGTGCTAACAGCTTTAATCCACAGGTGCAGAGAGACGATGCAGGTGCAGCCAAGCCAGGTTGCAGCAGATTCGGCAGAAGATTAAAACCTAGGCAGTTGGTGGATTGATTAGCGATGTATGGAGTGTTTTGTGTTTCTCTTTTTGTTATGCCATGCAGATTTTGCCTTACTAGACGTTTGGGGGGGGGTAGTGTGGCCGACACACATTGTGGGCTCACGCTGCCACAGAGACAGGACTGAATGTGTATTGTGGGGTGTCACGTCTGCAAGGACTGAGGACTCGAATCTACAGGAGGTAACAAGGAAGTGTGAGATTTGTCTCTTTGTCCCTCAGAAGACGCCCCGGAGGGTATTCCAGTTCATCTGGAAATGAGAGACAGTGGTGAAGCTTCAAAGGGATGCTTTGTAACTGTATGTTGACTGAAGACACCATGTGACTTGAATTCTGATGCTGGAAATGTATAAAAGGGTGTTGAGATATGATTCTGTCTCTTTCCTGCTTTGAGAATGCTAGAAGCTGTGTTCTGTCAAATAAAGCTGGTTTTATGACTGAAACTCAGCCTCGTTATTTGAGCATGCTTCTACAATGTGATGACACAAGAAAGTGCGCACACTTATTTCCATTGGGGTTCCTAAAAGAGATCACAGCTGGTCTCGTACGTGCAACCTTCTGCTTTGAACGCTGGCAGTTTAACCACTGAGCTATACATGGTACCAATCAAGCAATCAGCTGACGCTTCTGAGGACGGCTGCAGACGTCGGTCTACACATGTCAAAGTTAAAAACATCTCCTTCTTATCCCTGTCTGAATAAAGGAAACAAACTAATCTACAGCTGTAAGCAGGCTATTAAATTACCTGTATCCAGCGCTAATGCCGGAGGACAGTACGCCAAACAAAATGTTTTTTTGTGCCTCTACCTCATTCAGAAGCACCTCTAACTCACATTCCATGAAATTCCATTAAATCCATTATTTTTGATCGTGGATACAGAAGAATCAAACGTGCTGGGGTTGTATTTATCTATTTGCATACCTATTTACATCTAACTGCATATTCAAATGGAAGTGTGTCAAAGGAGGAGTCCAGTATTTCCTCACATGAGTTCAGTTTCAAGTAGATGAGTTTGTACAAAGGAAATGTGTTTGGATTCCTGCATACGGACGGTTTCATACATCTGGATTTTTTTTTTTTTTTTTTTTGCTTACAGCATTTTCTTGATTTAAATGTACATCTTCTTTCAGTAGGAAATCCACGCAAGTCTTTGTACATGAGGCCCCCGGTCCATTAACATTTCTTATCAGGTGGGGAAGGCACAACAGAGACTTTACTTCCTCAGGAAGTTAAGGCAAGCTCACCTCCCTCATCACCTGCTGCTGAATTTCTACCGAGCAGCCATTGAGAGCCTCCTGACCTACCGCAGAGGACAGGAAGGATCTGCAGCAGTTGGTGAGAGCAGCAGAGAAAATTATTGGCACCCCACTACTCTCTCTTGAAGACATTTATTCTGGCAGACTTCAAAATTCTGCACTTGGGGTGTGTGTGATTAACACAGTAGATAGGTAAAGCACAATCTCGTTCTGCTGTACATGATTGGTTGTACGGTTGAATGACAATAAGGGTGATTTGATTTGATTTGATTTGAAAAGAAGGCCAGGAGCATCTCTATAGACCCTACTCACCCCTGACATTCACTGTTTTCCTCCCTTCCCTCTGGAAAAAGATACCGGACAATTAAAGCAAAAACAGACTGAAACACAGTTTCTTTCCCCAGGCTGTGAAAAGTATCACCCAACCTCCATCCCAATTCCCCCCAGGACTGATGCATCGCCTCCCCTTCTTCCCCAACCTCCTCCGCCCCTCTACAATCGCCTTACAACAATTACTGTCTGCATCATTCTCTGTTTTATTGTTTTTATTTTATTTATATTGCTGTTACTGTAGAGCTGCTAAACTGCATTTCACTGTTGATATTTTATATCGTGACAATAAAGATCTATCTATCTATCTATCTAAGCCAGCCATCGTATTTGCCTCCAAATGATGTGATTACCTTCTCTTTCTGAATCTCGTTCTTTAAGACGGAGATCTTGATCTTCATTTCCTCGATCTCATGCTCTGGTAGAGCTTGAATGCTTGGGAAGGAGTCAGAGTCGTCCTGGGTCTGGAAAGTTAAATCCACCAGGGGAATGTACCACTTACACTCATACTGCTGATGTCGACTGCAAAAAGAAATAAAGGGAGGGGAAAAAAAACAGAGGAAAGTCAAACTCTGGGCAAAATCAAGTTTTTTTCCCCCTCATTAACATATCTGTAGCATGTTTTTATGACTTACAAGACATATCAAGAGCAAAGCCAGCCATAAGTGCCATATCTGTGTTTTTCTGCTGTGAAAGCCCCCCTCCCCCCATATTCCATGATACCCCGTGCTTCTGGGCCGATGTTATGCACTGTATCGCTCTGCTCGTGTTCTCCACATATACTGAAAAGTTGTTTAGATTCTCCATAATCATGGCAGCATTATATTAGAATTTTTTAATCATTAGATCTTCCCTACTATAATTTTCTGGTCAAATTTGCCAGCTTGCAGACTTCTGTGTGGTTGCTTTGGTCCTCAAGGAGAGGCAGTACCGTCAGCATTCCCTTGAGCAGGATGAGGGTGGGCCTAATCAGAATATGCAGAGATCCCGTGTTTGAGAACAGATGAGAAAGGAAAAGATTTTCACAAGCAACTGGAAGGCCATGAAAGTTTTTATTATGGGAAGAAATGGCATAAGATACCATTTGAAACAATGTAGTTTTGTTTTTAAGAGGCTTCACATCCACCGCAGTGCAGGAGGAGGAAAATAAAAACAAGAAATACAGTTTGCATTTAAACACCAATATATAAATGGTGTTACATAACATGAAACATTTACCCAGCCTTGGAAACAACATTAATTTGCAATATAATTCAACTGTTCTCATAAATGTGTTATTGTTCTATTCAACCTGGACACACCATAACAATAAAGACTCTTCAGGCTGTTTTAATTGCTTCAAAGCTGCAATAATGAAAGCAATAATGAAAGTGATTAATTCAGAGCAGGGCAGCACGGTGGCGGAGTGGTTAGCACTGCGGCAGCACAGCAACCCACCCCTTGGCCAGGGGATCCTGGGTTCGATCCCAGCCCCTGACCAACAGTGATCTGTGTGGAGTTTGCATGTTCTCCCCGTGTCTGCGTGGGTTTATATGCCAAAAACATGCAAGTTAGGTTAATTGGCATCAACTGGGGATTCTAAATTGTCCTTAGGTATGGATGTGAGAGTGAATGGTTGTCTGTGTCTCTGTGTTGGCCCTGCGATGGACTGGCGATCTGTCCAGAGTGTACCCTGCCTCTCGCCCAAAGATGCTGGGATAGGCTCCAGCCCCCCCGCGACCCGAAAAGGATTAAGCGGAAGAAGATGGATGGATTAATTCTGAGCGCCACCTTCTTCCAGCTGGGCTGATCAGACTAATGTGCTCTGTCACTAATGACACTTTAATTAGCATTACTGAGAGCTACAGTCGACTCATTACCACCATTGATACCTTCATCAGACGGTTAGTTCAAGAAGCCTGATGATGAACTGAATCCATACGGCAGGATCTGATGTCATTTCTACAGCATGGAAATGACAGCATGCACTTAAGAGGTGTAATGTAAGCCAAACAGATAAATACTAACTACTGCCATCAGTGAACATATTCTTATCTGCCGATGGGCCAATGTCAGTCAACAGGGTGAATGTATGACCAATACAGATGTTAAGCAGATACATCAGTGCATCTCAATTTTTACATTTTTAACATTTATTTGATCAGGACGGATGTGGACACAAACATCAATAGATCCTTCATAGAACAATTGAATCGGTGAATTCAAAAGGGGCTCAAGTCCCCTTTGAAAAAGTGTGGACTTGGGCCCTTTTTGAATTCACCGATTCAATTAAATGTTGCACATCACAGCTTTTATAGCCAATGGTCATTTTCATCGCTAATATAATACAGCCAAACACTCAGTATTAAAATAATTGCTAACAGTATGGGTGTAAGCAAATTCAAGATGGTAAGATACAAGTTTAAAAAAAATTAAAAACACCAAATCGGACTTCCGGTTATGGCGGCCATGTAGGAAGACGTGTTTCACACTGCTCTGCTCGTAAAACTAAAAATTTTACTAAAACTCTCTCAATTGGAACAAAAACCCATCCCAGCATTTTGGCGTGGATATGGTAAAGACCAAGGTTGGAAAATTAGGTGTAGGAAAAGGCAACTCGACAAAACAACCCAAGCTAACGGACTTCCACGCTCGAGGCGAGGCAGGGAAAACTCCAGAGACAATGGCGGAGGATGGAGCCAGCGACAGAGCGGGAACTGCTGGGGAGGGGACAAGCATAGTGCTCGCTGCCATCAACTCCATGAGAACAGAGTTTTCGTCTAAATTTGATGGGATTATAGCAGCGATAGAAGGTATAAGAAAAGAAATAAATTTCTGTATGGAGCGAGTGTCGCAGGCGGAGCTCCGAATTTCAAGCACTGAGGATGACGTCACCAGCCTGCAAACTAAATTTCAAACACTGGAATTAAAATGTAAACGTCTGGAAGATAACGTCCTAGACTTGGAATCCCGCTCACAACAGAATAATTTGAGGCTGGTGGGCCTCCCAGAGGGAGTGGAGGGACGGGACCCATGTTCCTTTTTGGAAAAGTGGATTCCAGAAGCGTTGAATAACACGGACCTGCAGTCATTGGTCGTTTTAGAGAGAGCTCACCGAATCGGCCCACCGAGAGATAATAAGACACCACCGAGGATGCTGATTATGAAGTTCCTCAACTAAGATAAGATAAGATAAGCCTTTATTAGTCCCACAATGGGGAAATTCCAGGATTGCAACAGCACAGGGATAGCAACACTCAGAGCAACAATCAGAAGGCAAGAAAAAAACAAGAGCAGCTAGTATACATATGTACATATTAATATATATATATATATATAGACACAGTGCGGAGCATTATAGCTGGATGGAATAAAAATATGGGTATATAAACAGTGCGGAGCATTGTAGCTCGATGGAATAAATATGTAAATATATAAACACACACAGTGCGGAGCATTGTAGCTAGATGGAATAATATGTAGATATATAAACACACAGTGCGGAGCATTGTAGCTAGATGGAATAAATATGTAGATATATAAACACACCCAGTGCGGAGCATTGTAGCTAGATGGAATAAATATGTAAATATATAAACACACACAGTGCAGAGCATTGTTGCTAGATGGGATGAAACAACACAACCGTCTACTTAGTTATCCTACATGGTATGATTATGTACCCATACATATTCTCACCCTCCATAGCGACCGGTATTTTCCTAGTTGTATGCCGGAGGGGACCATTGTATAAGTCTATTGCGTCTTTTGCATTCAAAACTATTACGTTGTCACGTCTTTTTGCCATCTCTGCGAGCAGCCCTGCTTAGGTTGTACAGTCTGACAGCTGTTGGTAGGAAGGACCTGCGAAACCTCTCGGTTGTGCACCTACACAACTACAGAGACAAGATGACAGTCACCAATGCTGCACGAGCTAAAGGGGAAATTAAATATCAGGATCAACAGATGCGGTTCTACCCAGACTTCGCCACAGGAATTCAACAATTAAGGAGGCAGTTCGACCCGGCCCGCAAAGAGCTGCGCAACCTCGGGATTCGTCACGGAGTGATTCATCCGGCAAGACTGCTGGTCACATATAAAGGGAGAACTCACACCTTCAAGACCCCTCAAGAGACGCAGGAGCTCATCAAGCAGATCCAAAAGGAAACTGGTGGGAGCTAAGCATGAACATGACAAAGGTAGAACTTTTAAGCATATGTACAGACATCTGATTGATCTGAAACATATAATAAGTCTACAAAATACAGACTGTATCTTAAAAAAAAAGTTATGATGTACAACATTGCTATAAAACTTTGAAGTTATGTTGAAAAAAACTACAGAAGAGAGTTAATGTCATGTCATGTCATAAGAATAGTAGTAGAGTCAGGGTGATTGAGAGGAGAAAGTGAGAGTGGTTTGACTGATCCTTGCAGGTGTGGAACAGTCACTAGCTATAACGGGAGACGGAATATTTTGATTTTGGGTGATCACCACGAATGTGGGGAAAGGGAATCTGTTTTTGTTCAGTTTGTAGGATGAATGTTCTATCATCCATGTTTTTGCTTCTCTGTAAGAGTATGATCATATTGCAAGGTAATCTCAAACTCCTTATTGATCATAGATCAAAGCATTAATCTTAATTTAACTTCATGGAATTGCAGAGGTCTACAAAATCTTAAAAAACTTAAACAAGTTATGAATAAAATAAAAGACATAGATTCAAAAATTGTATTTTTACAAGAAACTCATCTAATAGAGGAGGATGTAAAAAGAATTAGGAGAAGATGGCAAGGTAATGTGTTCACCTCATCATTTTCATCCCGAGCTAGGGGAGTTATGATTCTCATACACAAAACAGTCCCATTTCAAGTGAAAAATGTAATTGGAGACAAATTTGGAAGATATCTAATCATCCAAGGATCTTTGTTATTAGAAAATATAAATCTGGTGAACTTATACGGCCCCAATACTGATGATCAAAACTTCTTTGTTAATTTATTCCTTACTTTATCATCACTTACAGGGCAACATATAATAGCAGGGGATTTTAATTGTACACTGAATCCCAGTATAGATAGATCAACAGGACTGGACTGTACGCACAATGGATGTAGGGTGACCATTAATCATTTTATGAAAGAATTGAGATTGCTAGATATATGGAGAGAAATGAAACCACAAGTCAAAGCCTATTCTTGTTATTCTAATACCTATAAGACATTCTCACGTATTGACTACTTTTTGATCTCTACAGAATTAAGGTCCAAGATTCAAAACTGTTTCTATGATAACATTGTGATCTCTGATCATGCACCCTGCTGTCTAGTATACGTAGACAAGAAATTGACAAAGGACCCAGGTAGGTGGCATTTTCAGCATAAATGGCTTCAGGATGAGGAATTTGTTAAGTACATAGAAAAACAGATAGATGAGTTCTTTGATATTAATACTACACAAACAACGGCATGTATATGGTGGGAGGCTTTCAAAGCTTTTATTAGGGGGCATATTATTAGTTATACAGGTTCAAATTCTAAGAAGACCCGAGAGGAGAGAGTCCAATTGGAACGTAAAATAAAAATTCTTCAAGAAAAGGTGTATGCAGGAAGTAACCCACAGTTAGAGAACGAATTACTGATTCTGAGAGCTGAATATGACAAAAAAATCAGCGAATAGAGCTGCCTCGAGTCTTCCAAGATTGAAGCAAACGTTTTATGAACAAGGTGAAAAATCAGGAAAATTATTGGCATGGCAGATTAAACAATTAGAATCTAAAACACCAATTACCAGTATTATAAGTAACGGACAGGTAGTTATAGATCCTTTAGAAATTAATAGTGCCTTTAGAGATTATTATGAAAAACTATATGATACAAAAAATGAAACTGACTTAACAAAACTAAATGGGTTTTTGGGCGGATTATCTATACCATGTATTCCAAATGAAAACAGGGAGATACTGGAGTCTAAAATTAGTCAAGAAGAAGGTGGGCAAGCCATTGATAATATGAAATCAGGAAAAAGAGCAGGACCAGATGGTTTTCCAGTTGACCTCTATAAAAAATTTAAGAATAAATTAATAAAACCACTTTTGGAAATGGTTTTAGAAGCATTTCAAAATGGTAATTTACCACCATACATGAATAATGCCTTAATTATACTGTTGCCAAAACCAGGTAAACCCTCTAATAAATGTGAAAACATGAGACCAATAAGCCTATTAAATGCTGATCTTAAAATAATCTGTAAAATTTTAGCAAAACGACTACAAGAAATACTACCAAATATTATTAACTGAGATCAGAATGGCTTTATAATGGGAAGACAAGGCTTCCATAATGTAAGAAGACTATTTAATATTATTTATTCCAATAAAGAAGCACCGGATACAGCTCTCCTATCATTGGACACCGAAAAGGCCTTTGATAGGGTCAAATGGCCCTATCTTTTTGAAGTCCTACAAAGGCTTGGACTTGGAAATAATTTCATAAAATGGGTCCAGATAATATACAATAATGCTACAGCAGAAATCCTAACAAACAGCAATATCTCAAAATCAATAAAAATCAATAGAGGATGTCGACAAGGCTGTCCACTTTCACCCTTACTGTTTACTATGGCAATTGAACCTTTAGCGATGGCAGTACGTTTACATCCACAAATATATGGAATTAAAGTAGGACCAACAGAACACAAAATCTCCCTGTATGCCGATGACATAATTTTGTTTATGTCGAATTTTAAAAAATCAATTCTGACCTTGTTAAATTTAATAAAGAACTTTGGGGAAATATCAGGATATAAAACAAACAAAACAAAATCTTCAATATTAATGTTAAATGAGACCCAGAGAAATCACCCAGTTCCTGAGGTAAACCAATTCAAAGTTGTAAATCAGTTTAAATATTTAGGAATTCAAATTTTGCCTAAGCTAGAATCAGTCGCCAATGCCAACTATAAAGCCTTAATGACAGATATTAATGAGTCACTTCAGAGATGGATGTCACTACCAATGTCGATGATCGGGAGAATTAATATACTTAAAAGTAATATCTTACCAAAAATACTTTATTTCAAAACATTCCTTTACCACCACCTTCAGATCTATTCTCAAGAATTAAAAAAAGTTAGTGAAATTTATATGGAACAATAGGAAGGCTAGATTACGTTTGCCCTTACTATATTTACCATTTGATCGTGGAGGTCTGAAATGTCCAAACTTTATGTTGTATTACTGGTCAGCACAACTGAGGTCTATGACATATTTTTCATCAAATGATCTTCCTCACTGGACTGAAATGGAATCATACAATTTACCTTTACCTCTTCCCTTATTCATATACTCAGACTTGGCTAAAAAATTACAGAAACAAGTTAAAAATCCAATTGTAAAGCACATGATCAAAATATGGTGTGAAACCAAAAAATATTTAAAAGAACCACACTTACTGTCGCAATTTAGCCCAATATGGGGTAATCAATATTTTACACCAGGGAGAGCGGATACTGTATTTAAAATAGGGAATTTAAAAGGGGTTCAAAAGATTCAAGACTTATATTTGTCACACTCAGATAACAATGTCTTTTGAAGAACTGAGGATTAAATTCAATCTTAATAGAACACATTTTTTTTAAATATCTTCAGCTTAGAAATTTTATTCGATCAAATCAAAATAATGCTCTCACCCGACCTACTTATTCATCTTTTGAAAAAATTTTGACGAAAGATAGTAAGAGAAAGGGTATTATTTCAGAGTTTTATAACTCACTGACACTATTTTCATGTGAGAATAGTGTCACAGAAAAGACTGAATTATTGGAAAGAAGACCTGCAAATTGAAGTTTCAGAGGAACAATGGGAAATGGCTTGTGCAGGAGCTCAAACCAAATCAATAAATGTACGTCTTAAATTGATACATTTTAAATGGTTAATGTGGATGTATGTTACACCAGTGGAATTAAATAGATATAACAAAAATATACCAGATACATGCACAAACTGTATGGAAAGTAAAGGAACCCTATTTCACTGTTTATGGGAATGTAGAAAAATCAGAATGTTTTGGGAAGAGGTGAGGGTAACAATTGAAAAAAATAATTTCAAAACAATTCACATTGAACCCTAAACTGTTTTTGTTGGGTCTGTATCCAGAAAAACATAACTTTAATAAGAGTGAAAGAACATTCATAGACTTCGGTTTGCTTAATGCAAAAAAATGTATTGCACTACTGTGGAAAAAGACTCAGACCAGATGTGACTCAGTGGTTAAGACAGATGTTAACAAACCTTCCACTAGAAAGAATAACATATATACTGAAATCAAAGGAAAATGTGTATGGAGACCTTTCATTAATTATGTAAAGAAATTAAACATAACTTCTGAAGAAGAAGGTGAATGATATGTGTGGACCTTGCAAATTCCAAGCTGGTGAATGTATTTTATGTATTCTTATGTAATAGATTATCTAGACTAAACAGAGGAGCATTGTTGTTGACTTGTTTTTGTTAATGGTTGTTGTTGTTTTTATTACATTTGTTGTTGTTGTTGTTAGTGTTCTTTTTCTTTTTTAAATTACTTTAGTGTTAGTGTCTGACTGTGCCATGTTTGTAAAAAAGGTTCAATAAAAAATATTGTGGAAAAAAAAACACCAAATCAGTTCCTACATTAAAAGTGAACCTGACCGTCAATGACTGATAGCTCATTCTGGCCTAACAGAATCAGGCTCAGATCTCCTGACCATTCACCCGGACCTAAAGCGCAGCCTAGAAGCAGACCCATCTAGGATGCGCGTTAGGGGTGGGACAAAAGATCAATTCAGTGATGGATCGCCATACTTCACACTAACTACTGTTTATTTGTACATATGTATACTTGCTGCTATTGTTTCTTTTTTCTTCTCTTGCCTTCTGATTGTTGCTCTGAGTGTTGCTATCCCTGTGCTGTTGCAATCCTGGAATTTCCCCATTGTGGGACTAATAAAAGGCTTATCTTATCTTAACGATGATCCATTGATCCCTAAACGCATGGATGGAGCTTTTATTATTTACATATATTCATGTAAACATTGCATACTCTTGGTATTAATCAAGATGGCATGAAGCAAGCACCTAGTCAAGTGAAGTCATATCTTGTCTTGTGAGATTTGCAGCCAGCTTTGGAAGCTAGAAAACAGTTGAATGCAGCAAAAAGTTAGCTCAAATGTCAGGCCTTTTCTTAATTTTATAACGAAGATGGAATGGAAGACCTTGACATGACATATAACCCACAAGCAGCGCTGCATGAAAAAAACAAACAAACACTCGAACACACCGGCCAGTACCATGGCCAGCACACGTCTCAGAGTAGTGTTAACAACGGCTAAGCTAAAACCACACCGGCATGTAGCTTGCTTTCCCTCCGAGTGGCGCTGGCGAGCAAACTCTGGAGACCTGCCACCATCAACCTGTGTGCAGAGACATGTCTCCATAGAAAATGAAGCCTCGAGAATGTCGGCAGCAGAAAGGATGACAGCAGCTGCAGGACTGAGAGCCACAACCACCACAACAAAAGTGGCCGCGGTAAGTTGAAAAAGAGTTAAAATTTTACATGAAACAGATATTGACAGTTGTACTTTTGGGACAAAATTTGACATTGACATGGGAGGGGGGATGTATGGTAGGTATCATGATGGATCGTAATAGTGATGGGATCGTGACTCAAGTATTATGATCTGAATCGGATCATGAGGTCCTTCGCGATTCCCACCCCTAGTATGCTTTAAGTCAAGGTCAGAGGCTGAAGACCAGTAATAGTTTTCATGAAATCATAAATGCTCAGATCTTCTGACCTTTGACAATGACCTAGATGCAGACCTACTTGAGGATCATTGTGAGTGAATTTGGTGAGCGTCAGGGCAAATGCCTAGGAGGAGTACAGGAGTAGACAGATGGACAGACAGATGCCGTGTTACTGAATTAGCTTCGGCTTTGCCGGAATGAGCTAAAAACACATCACCAGACATCAGTCAAACTAATTTTTCAGACATTTAGAGCCACAATCCATTTATTGTTAACAATAAATGGATTTTTCCTACTGGATTTCTCCTACTGGAGAGGAGAGTCCAGCCGTTGGTCAAACCTCGGATTCAGGAGGAGCAATGTGGTTTTCGTTCTGGCCGTGGCACATTGGACCAGCTCTTTACCCTCTCGAGAATCCTCGAGGGTTCGTGGGAGTTTGCCCAACCAGTTTACATGTATTTTGTGGACTTGGAGAAGGCATTCGACCGTGTCCCTCGTATTTTTTTGTGGGGGGTGCTTCGGGAGTATGGGGTATCGGGCTTGTTGTTACAAGCTATTCGGTCTCTGTACGACCGTTGTGAGAGTTTGGTTCGTATTGCCAACACTCGATCGGACTCATTCCCAGTGAGAGCTGGACTCCGCCAGGGCTGCCCTTTGCCACCGATCCTGTTCATAATTTTTATGGACAGGATTTCTAGGCGCAGCCAGGGAACGGAGGGTGTCATGCTTGGTGACCACAGGATCTCATCTCTGTTGATTGCAGATGATGTTGTCCTGTTGGCTTCATTCAGCAATAACCTACAGTTCTTGCTGGGACGGTTTGCCGCTGAATGTGAAGTGGCTGGGATGAGAATCAGCACCTCCAAGGCCGAGTCCATGGTCCTCAGCCAGTAAAAGGTGGATTGTCCTCTCCGGGTTGGGGACAGGTTCCTGCCCCAAGTGGAGGAGTTTAAGTATCTTGGGGTCTTATTCACAACGTGAGGGGAGAATGGAGCGAGAGACTGACAGGCGGATCCGAGCAGCATCTGCAGTGATGCAGACGTTGTACCGGTCTGTTGTGGCGAAGAGGGAGCTGAGCTCTAAGGCAAAGCTGTAGATTTACCGGTCAATCTACGTTCCTACTTTCACCTATGGTCACGAGCTATGCGTAATGACCGAAAGAATGAGATCGCGGATACAAGTGGCTGAAATAAGCTTCCTCCATATGATCACTGGACTCACCCTTAGAGACAGGGTGAGGAGCTCAGTCATCCAGGAGAGGCTCAGAGTAGAACCACTGCTCCTCCACACTGAAAGGAGCCAGTTGAGGTGGTATGGGCATCTGATCAGGATGCCTCCTGAACGCCTCCCACTTGAGGTGTTTCGGGCACGTCCCACTGGGAGGAGACCCCGGAGCAGACCCAGGACTCGCTGGAGAGATTATGTCTCCCAGCTGGTCTGGGAACGCCCTGGTATCCTCTCTGAAGAGCTGGAGCAGGTGGCTGGGGAGAGGGAAGTCTGGGCTTCTCTGCTTGAACTGCTGCCTCCGCGATCCAGACCTGTGGAAAAGCGGTAGAAGATGGATGGATGGATTTTTCCTAAAGGAAGATCCTGCCCGTCTTTTACCTGCCACAGTAGCAGAGAGGAAAATCAGATTCAACAGTCACTGAGGAAATTCACCCGTATTTGGCAGGTGGCAGGTTGGGGTGGCAAATAGAAGCCTTGTTAACGTGCCATTTTTATGCTCTTTTCCAACTCTTTAGCGTGTCTTCTTAAATACCAATAACTAGCTGCATGACACTCAATGGCAAAAAACACAGGTGGGTAAAAACAGTACAAAAGTTCTAATTTTCACTGTTCCTAAAGGAGAAGTGGTTCTCAAATAGTGATGCATCCCAAAATGCTGTAATGATGGTGTCTGTGCAGGAATGGTGTTAACAATAAAATACAGACTAAAGCTAATGCAAGTAAAATATTCTATTCACTGTGGGGATAAAGATGGAGAAGCAAAAGACATACTGCAGCAGAGCAACAAATTCCCAGCTTTGTAGAATTTAGAGTTCATTTTGTGATCCCACTGAAGTCTTCTAATGTTATCAGTATGAGGGGCAGAGTCTTTCTATTGTCATTATCAGAGAACATTACTTTGACATTCCTCTATGCCATTCCAACCCATCTGCTTGTTATCATCGCCTAATCATTTCTGCCCCTCCACCCACTTCATTAGCGAACGCATCTTGTCTTGGCGGTCTCATCTATTTTGAAAAATCTTTGTTATACAGACCACTCATATTTTGTTCTTTTTGTCTACTCAAACAAAACCTTACAGACAGATTTAAAAAAAAAGGTGGGGCTACATCTGATGATTGACAGGGGTGAATATGAATAAACCATCATATTTCATCTCCAACCTGTTTAACACCGAACAGCAAAGGTGGATTATCCATTTATAAAGGCAAGGATTCTCTGTCTGTCTGTTCCTCGCATATCTCTCAAACTGTCAGACTGACCTCAGATTTTATAAGTGCTTTGCTAAGGTTACGAGGGTGTGCATCCCCGAATTTCCCACATTTCCTGCATTTCAGCCTCCCTGGATATGTCGACATTTAGGAGGGGAAATCTTTAATGAATGTCTATAGGGAAGCTATTAAATGAACACAGAAATGGAAACGTAATCCCTGGGATTTGGGGTCTCAAAGTTTGGATTTATGGCTATAATATTAAGCCCAATAACCTCTGTAAATTAGGGATACGGGGTTAGGGTTAGGGATACGGGGCGCTTGCGCACGCAGCGACCGGCAGCTGGTGGCTTGTCACCAGACTGCAAAACAAATCTACCTACGGGTACAAAATAAGTAATAAAAAAAAAAAAAAAAATTCTGCCTCCCCAGATATGAAGAAGTTTAAGAGGGGAAATCTTTATTGAACGTCCATAGGGCAGCTATTAAGATAAGCCTTTATTAGTCCCACAATAGGGAAATTCCATTGTGAGTGAATATTAAATGAACACAGAGGTGGAAAAGGTATAACCACTGGGAGCTGAAATTCTCAGGGCAGGCTCTGGAGGCCAGTGGGGTAAAATGATAAAAATTTGAGTCCAATCCGAGCTCTGGAACCGGGTCATACGGGCACTGCACTGGTACAGAAAGAAAATAATTAAACACAGAGGATGAGGAAAGTGTGGCCGGGATGTTGTTACAGCTAGGACTCATTCCAAACTGACAGAAAGGACACAATCATAGGATTCAGCAAGGATTAGGGATACTCAGTGACTTAACTCAAGGTGATTGAGTTTCTGAATGGACACCTGCTGTGTGTGTGTGTGTGTGTGTGTGTGTGTGTGGTCTGTAGGTGTCACATTGAGATAACAGCTCCGACCATTACAGTCTGATTTATAGGTCTGGTAGTTATAGCAACACACTGTATTTTTTCCAAGTGAAGCACGGCTGCCAAAGACTTGGTGACAAACTGTGAATATCGACCAAAATAAGGTCCAATCAGGCTAACAGGAGCCGCCGCACTGACGGGGCGAGCAGGTGCTGTAAATGTGACAATAAATCTATTGACACGTGTCAGCTGTTTTGTTGCAGTGTCACATGTAAATGAAAACACAGCCGCTCCGCTTTTGTCGCCTCTGTGGTCTTTATGCTGACGCTTGCCCAGATTATCACTTTTTTTATGATTAACACTTTAATCTCTGTGCAGCATGCATATAGAATAGAACAGTTTTTATTGTCATTGTACAGTACAACGAAATTGTGGGTGCTCCTCCTGGCTACTGCGCAATAAGGTAAGAGAGAAGGATTATATAAAACACAGTTACAGAACACATGATTAAACACATGATTGAAATAAAAATAGCCCATGATTCTGGAAATATACACAGGTATGGTTGTGGCTTCACGGATGGAACTATGTACATAAGAGTGGGGATTGCAGAACACACAATTGAGTAAAATGGCTCAAGGATTATGGAAAATATACATAGTAGTGGTTTCACGGATGGGTCAGTATACATGAAAGTGCGGAGTGCAAAGACAGGTGTGTTGCTGTGATAATCATATCTGCACTCTTCTAAGACGAGTGCATTGACAGTGTGACCCCGTGTGGACTGGTCACATCATAGAAGTGATGCTTGCACCAAAGAATAGATGGCACCTATTAAGAACATCTAAGGAGTTCTGAACAGCTCCTTATAAGGTGAATGAATGAATGAATCTTTATTTTGGATAGATTAAAAGTAAAGATTAAAAGAAAAGAACAGAATAATATAACAAAGGGGGGAAAAATCTAACAAGGTCAAATTAAACAATAACTCATCTGATTATACAGTTCAACATAAGTTATCCGAAATGGGTGATGGCTGAAGCCGCAGCTTATATTGCCCACCCATATTCCATCCAAGAATTCAAAAGAAAAACAAAACAAGAGCGATTACAATTCGGAACAAAGCTAAGACAAAATGTGACAAAAAACAAAAACAAAAACAAAAAAACTAAGCAACAGCACAACACAGACTGGATATGACAATCCTTATGTGATTTTACATGTCATCTTGTATATGTATATGTTTGGAGTGTTTCTTCCTTTAGTTTTTGTTTAAATTGTCCAAGCGTTGTACATGATTTTAATTCAGGTCCAAAAGCGTTCCACAATCTGACTCCTTGCACTGAAACAGTGTTGCTTGGTGGTAGTTCTCACTGAAGGTTTTTGAAATATACATGTTCCTCTGAAATGATATTGTTTCTCCCTTATTTGTAACAGCTTTTGGATATTTGCGGGCAGTGACAGATTCTTCACTTTAAACATTATTACTGCAGTTTTAAAGGCAACAAGATCTTTCAGCTTGAGAGCTTTTAATTTAAGAAAAAGTGGGTTTGTTGAGTCCCTGTAAGCAGCTTTGTTTATTATTCTAATAGCTCTCTTCTGAAGCATAAAGATTGGATATATGTTTGTTTTATATGTATTTCCCCATACTTCAGTACAATATGTCATGTATGGGAGTATTAATGAATGATACAAAGTATATAGTGTGGGTTGATTCAGCAAATATTTCACTCTGTGTAGTATTGCGATTGATTTGGATATTTTACCTTTAACATAATTAATATGTGATTTCCAACACAGTTTATTATCAATTATTATTCCAAGAAATTTAATTGCGGATACCCTTTCAATCTCTACACCATTTACACTGAGTTTAAATACTGAGTTGTTGTGATGATTGTTAAAAATTATAAATTTTGTCTTACTTAAATTGAGCGTTAATTTGTTTGAATCAAACTACAGTTTAAGCTTTCCCAATTCCTTTCTGAGTGTATCCAAAAGTTGTTCCAAATTGCTTCCACTGCATAATAAATTGGTGTCATCTGCAAACAATATTAAATCCATTTTTTCTGAAACTTTACATATGTCATTTATATACATATTGAATAACAATGGCCCCAAAACTGAACCCTGTGGGACTCCGCAAGTAACCTTCAGTAACTGTGAGTTCTGTTCTTTAAGTAACTACATAACCAGGACAGTGCTACCCCCCTAATACCATAATTTTGTAGTTTCTTTAATAATAATTTATGATCCACTGTATCAAATGCTTTTTTAAGATCCAGGAATACCCCAACTGAGTACTCTTTATTTTCAATGGCAGTTGATATTTTATCTATAAATTCCATTAAAGCAAATGCAGTTGTCCTCTTATGTCTGAACCCGTATTGCTGCTCACACAATAAATTATTCTTCATTATGAAGTTGTCAGTTCTCTCACAGAATATTTTTTTCAAGTATCTTGGAAAATTGTGGCAGTAGTGAAATCTATAGTTTACTTCCCTTCACTTCCGCCCTCCAAAGAGAGCAGACGCCTTTTTCTTCTCTCCTGCTCTGACTTATCTCCTCCTTCCCTAACTAACTGGATCCCAGCTTGCTGTCGTCTGTCTGCGTGTCTTTACTGCTGATTATCGAAAGAAATTATGGAATTAATAAGCTGGGCTTTGAACGCAATTGACACTATTTTTTCAACGAGGAAAAGTGCCCCGGGGGAGGTTGTTTGCCCTGCAGGAACGGCTGCTGCGGGCTATTTACGGGAAACAAGTAATTGGAAACTCTTGTGCCTGTCTGATCTTTCCATCGAAGATGTAGAAGATTTGTAAGTCTTCGTAGTAATGGTGATTGGGATCGTTCTGATTGGATCTGGGATTGTCCTGGTGTACCGAAAATTGATGAAGATGGACATAACCCATCAAAATGCTGGCCAGGCGAGGTTCAACCATCAAATTGATAAAATGGAGAGGACTCTGTTAGCGGCAAATGGAGAACTGTCTAGGAAGGTGGATTACATCATGATTACACTCAGAGCCGTCCATGAAGGATTCAACGCCCAGCACTGAAGGATTAAGTACTGAATCGGTAAGAGAATATAAAGTTTTTTTCTCTCTGAGATCAGTACTATTCGACGAAATTGACTTCCCTCACACAAATCCTCCAGATGATCTGCAGCTTTTTGTTTTCAAAACATTGAGCTCACGGCCTTTCGGACAGGCAGCTGCATGGCTCAAGGACAATGCCAGCAGCTAGACAAAACACCTCCTGCCAAAGAGTCCTTGTTGTTCTTAACTGATACAAACACCTACATTCAACATTACACTCATACTGATTCACAAACTGATGATAAAGATGATTCACTCACTGCTCTCTCTGTGTCCTTGTGAACTTTTTTGTCTGCTGACTGTGCATTGAGGGCTTTTTTTTTTCTTGTAATCATAATATTGATCATATATGACCACTATTCTGAAAATCAATGGTTTTTTTGCTCCTTCCTATTGTATTATCCTTTCTTCCCATGCATCCTGTACCCTTCTGTTGACAGGCGCGTTCACAGATGCAGCCGTGTCACCGGAAATGCAGGTCGTTTTCTGTGTCAAGTCAAATCCCTCTCCCTCATATGTTATCAGTGATCTGTTATCAGTTATCTGTTAATGTACTTGGCAATAAATCTTTTCTTTTCTGAGTTAGTTTGAAAATTCCCCTCTGCCACCTAGAGACAGGTTACAGATATACGTCAGTGGCTTCACTAAGCATTCAATGATAGTTTTGACTAAAAGCATGTCAATATCATCACAATCCGTAGATGTTTTACTTTTAAACGATTTAACAATTTCAATGACCTCTCTCTCGTTCGTTCTTTATGAAAATGTTGTCTTTTATAGCAATGTTTTTGCTTATTGTATCACCTGTAGGTGCCGTAATGGGTATTTCTCAAGCCAAATTAGGACCAATGGTTTTTTTTCCACAATATCTTTATTGAACCTTTTTTTTTTTAACAAACATGATACAAACAATCAAACACTAACACTAAAGTACTACAAAAAAAAAAATGCACTAAAAACACCAACAACCACCAACAAAATCAAGTCTTCAACAATGCTCCTCTGTTTAGTCTAGACAATCCAATACATAAGTATACATATTATGTTCACCAGTTTGGAATTTACAAGGTCCACACACATCATTCACCTTCTTCTTCAAGAGTTATGTTTAAATTTTTTACATAATCAATAAAAGGTCTCCATATATTCTCAAACACAATTTCCTTTGATTTCAGTATATATGTTATTCTTTCTAATGGAAGGTTTGTTAACATCTGTCTTAACCACTGAGTCACATCTGGTCTATGAGTCTTTTTCCATAATAGTGCAATACATTTTTTGGCATTAAGCAAACTGAGGTCTATGAATGTTCTTTCACTTTTATTAAAATTATGCTTTTCTGGGTACAGACCCAACAAAAACAGTTTAGGATTCAATATGATTTGTTTTGAGATTATTTTTTCAATTGTTACCCTCACCTCTTCCCAAAACATTCTTATTAATCTACATTCCCATAAACAATGAAATAGGGTTCCTTTACTTTCCATGCATTTTGTGCATGTATCTGGTATATTTTTGTTATATCTATTTAACTCCTCCGGTGTAACATACATCCGCATTAACCATTTGAAATGAAATTAGGACCAATGTTAACAAAAAATTTATTAAATTCATCTGCAGGTGAAACTGCATTCACACACTGAGTCGTTTTATTATTTTTTGAAAAATCGGTTGGGTAGCTTGTATTTCTGTTTTTATTTCCAAGAATATTGTTAAGTATTGTCCATGTATTTTTAATGTTATCTCTGTTTTTCTCCAGTTCTTTATACTTTATACTTTACTATAATAGTCTCTTTTACTACATCTCATAATACATATTAACTTATTTTTGTATGTTTTATACCACTGCTCTGCTTCTTTTGTCCTTTTCTTTAGAAAAGCTTTATATCATGAATTTTTCTTTTTACACGCTTTTTGTAATCCTTTGGTTAACTATGGCTTGTTGACAAATTTCTGTTTCAGCTTTTTCTTTACTAATGGACAATTTTTTTCATAAAGAGTGGTACAGTGTTCATGAATGTGTCATAGGCTTCATTTACATCTGACACAGACTTTTGTCCAGTCTTGCTTCAGCAGGTCTTCTTTAAAAGAACTGATTGCATTTTGTGATTTGTATCTGAAAGATTTTAAAGTTTTTTCTGTATTGGCCCCCGTGTGGCGATGGATAAGTGAAAAGACTGGCAAATGGTCACTTATGTCATTTATCAATAATCCACTTTCTTTTTTCTTATCAATAATATTACCAAACAGATAAGTGTCAATAAGTCAATAAGTGTAGCAGTGTGAACTGTGATTCTACTGGGATGTGTTATTGTGGGATACAGACTCATACTGTACGTAGAATTCATGAACTCTGTAATTACATTTTGTTGAAATGGATTTAGTAAATCAATATTGAAGTCTCCACAAATTCCAACCATTTTCTTACTAGTTATAATATTGTACAGCTCGACTAACTTATCTCTGAATGTCTCAACGCAAGCTCCCGACATTCTATATATCCAACTTATAATTAGATTTTTTGTTTTATCTTGGTCAATCTCAACAGTAACACATTCTAGAATCCCTGGTAGTGCAAAGGACATTCCACTGACAAGTTTACACTTATACAGGTCATCAATATACAGTGCAACACCACCACCCTTTTTTTGAGATGTATTAATATAAAACATCTGATATCCTTTTATTGTCATCAGAGGAGCCTGCTCTTCATTGAGCCAAGTTTCAGAGACTGCGATAGCTGTAAATTTTCTATCTAGCTGTTTTAAATAGTCCTGAATCTGTGGAAAGTTTTTAAGATAAGATAAGATAAGATAAGATAAGCCTTTATTAGTCCCACAACGGGGAAATTCCAGGATTGCAACAGCACAGGGATAGCAACACTCAGAGCAACAATCAGAAGGCAAGAAAAAAAACAAGCAAGCAAGAGCAGCTAATAAACATATGTACGTATTACTATAAAATATATATATATACACACACACACAGACACACAGTGCAGAGCATTGTAGCTGGATGGAATAAATATATGAATATATTTATTTTGTTAAGACTTCCGCTGTTGAAGTGTATTTTTGATAGTTTACCAGTAATTGCACTTGACTTTGGAATTGCTTCTCAGTATAATATTCACAGTAATTATAGAGACAATCCTTGCATTTATAGATAGAAAATCAAGCAACTACAACAAAATGTCCAGAAGCTCTGTTACTGAGCTTTCAAGCAACCCTTTTTCTGTGCAGAGCTATACGAGATCTTTCGTTAGGTACTAGGATTATTCTTTTTTCCTGGGTGTTGACAGGTGAATGATGAAGGAAAATGAATTTCATATAGTTAGACACACAAGCACAACAATATTCAAAGTGTTGTTATTTAAAGCAGCACATTCAGATCAAGTTGTGCTGCTAATTTTTAGATGATGAGGATGAAAACGTAACTCACCCCACAGCTGTCTTTTTCATCTTGGCACAGAGCAGTAGATCGGTGAAGAGGAAGACATGCCTCAGCTTCCTGGAGCTTTCCGACACCTCCACCAGAAAACCATCCTTCACCAGCTGACGGGCCTGAAACACTACCTCATGTCAGCTCGTTCCACAAACTGCTTGGACATCAGCTAGGCAATTAACCAAAGTAAAACCGGAACCAACATTTGGGGTGTGGACCTGACGTAATCTTGCTCATGTTGTTTTTTTGTCCCCCCCCCCCCCCCCGTTGTGTGAGTGTACAAATGTGACAGTTTTCACGTACTGCTCCTTAAAGACGTGCAAGACGTGCCCTCGAAGTTACAGGCGTGGGCACGCAAGTCCAGAAGCAGTGCAGTCAGTGCTGTTCAGATGCAGCAGAATAATTAAAAATGGCTTGTAACAAAAACAAACACGGTCTCCATTTACATAGTATGTGATGATTGACTCTATTTCATCTGAAGATGCCAGGAAAAACCTAGCAAAAAGAACAGATACTAACACTAAAAGAAGCAGAAACTAAGTCACTGTTAGCTTCTGACAGTTATCCGCGTCATCACAACTGTTTTACAGAGGGAATGGACAAGCTAAGGCTGTATTTAAGAACCCAATAAGAGACTCATAATCACTATGTGGTGGTAACACAATCATGGGTGCGTAAAGAACTCTTCCAATGCAGTTATGTGTTGTAAACATTTGACAATGGTTATTTTGTTTGTGAAATGCCAGTATGCCTGTAGATCGTAGTGATATGACACCACACTATTGTGCATTATTGCTTAATTATACAACAATTAGTTCCGACCAAGCAGTTTGATTGGACAATAGGGATTCCAGGAGTTACTATAATCCATGATACTTGCAATGCAACGTTTCACTGAATACATATCACTTCGCTTCAAAGGTGTTCTAGTAACCGTTAATTATTAACCGTAATTTACTGTCAACTCTCAGTGAGAGTTGCAATACTGTGTTGGATACTTTAATTTCTACAGTGAGGCACTGTATGACAAGAAATCTTACATGACCTGGAAGTCCCATTTGAAAAACAAACTTTATTCAGGTAATTTAGTGTACAAAGTCTTTAAAAAAAAAATAGGCAGAGCTAGAGTTGGATTTATTGTCTCGATTAATAAACAATACCTTTGTGGTTATGGACTCTTTGTTTCATCTGATGAAATCATCAGATGCCAAGAAAAGAGATGCCAAGTTTCATCAATGCCAAGAAAAAGTAAGTGAAGTGTCCCAAAGCCCGCTAGCATGCTAACTATCCACCGGCATTGGCCACATTTTGATCTTGGCCCTTCTGCGGTACCAACTCAACAGATGACCGGTATGTATTAATAAACAATGACTTTTGCACTTGACAATATTTAATTTGTTTACATGTGTGTGAAATGACAATAGACGTCTTCATGCTGATTGAGATGTTTAGCAACAGTTACTGGCTACATTTAGAAGGGACTATTTTTTCTCAGCTGTGCAAAATAACTGGTTAAACAAACAAATCATTATATTTTGTCCAGTACTGCTGCCATTTAATAAATTGTGCTTGCGGAACTGTCGTATAAAAGCAATATTACACGAGATGGAGTATGTTATCAATGAATATAGTAACTGCGGGTGCTCTTATTTACCCACCACCTCCACTTAAGTCCGGGCAGCGTGGTGGCAGAGTGGTTAGCACTGTGGCAGCACAGCAACTCACCCTTGGCCGGGGGATCTTGGGTTCGATCCCAGCCCCCGACCAACAGTGATCTGTGTGGAGTTTGCATGTTCTCCCCATGTCTGCGTGGGTTTACTCTGGGATTTCTCCAGTTTCCTCCCACATGTCAAAAACATGCAAGTTAGGTTAACTGGCATCAAACTGGGGATTCTAAATTGTCCTTAGGTATGACTGTGAGAGTGAATGGTTGTCTGTCGCTCTGTGTTGGCCCTGCGATGGACTGGCGATCTGTCCAGGGTGTACCCTGCCTCTCGCCCAAAGACGCTGGGATAAGCTCCAACCCCCCCATAACCTGAAAAGGATTATGTGGAAGAAGATGGATGGATGGATGGATGTTTTAAGTCCTTGGCCAGCTAAAACTAACTGTAAACCAGAAATATTATTCAACATTTAACAGTAATGATTTTCTTTTAAAGTTTAAAAACTGCTAAATGCTAGTCAGTGAGCCATTTAAAGCAGTTATTTAGCTTTTTTGACCATTACTTGTTGGTTACAAATGTTTATTTATTAACCTATACCAGGAGCCCACTTCTGTAGTTGAGCTCTTCCCTCTGCAGACCCACTAACTATTGCAGGGACTCTTGGAACCCTGGATGGAATCTAAATGCACCCACACACACCTCTCCCTTGGGTGTAGTGACAGCGGTCCTGCGGGGGTCAATCTCCTCATTGATGGAGGACAGGAAGTTCTGAGAAATCCGCAGAGCGTCCTGCAGGAGGGGGAAGTCTGGATGGTCCTTCGGAGTGTGTTTCAGCAAGTCCTGTGACATCACAAAACAATAACAGACATTTATCATCAAAATAAATCAGATGTTATTCTGTTTATGGCTTGGATTTTTGTCCAATTCCCTAACTTTTTTACAACCAAGGGGGGTTAGACAGTGAAATTTTATCGTTTCATTCAAAACACAATTGCAAGTCGATGACTCAGACTTCTTATCAAACATGAGGGTAATCTCCTAAAATCTCATTTCCTTGTTTTTGTTGAAGCTGCTTTTTATCAGTGTGGCAGGGTGACGGGCAGGGCAGCCAGTCTTCCCTCAAAACACCACCAATTTCCTCCTCTTACTTTGCATAAATGACAGAAACATGACTTTTTTTGAACATGTAAGCATTTAGTGTTGACGTGCTCTTCTGCTGGCTTCACATAAACTCATTCATGCATTACACTCTCACCATTTCACTGAACTAATTAAGGCATCTGTGATTGCCTGTTCATGCCTTCCACTTTATTAATTATTCATCCAAACAGGTAGAGTTAAATAAAAATTAAAAAAAATCAGACCTTGACATCAATGCCGGTCCCAATTAGGATCCACTTCAGCTGGGACTCTAAGATTTAAACTAGGGGTGTAATGATACAGCTTTTTTAATGCCCAATCTGATCATTTTAAATTTGGGTATCTGCTGATACGACACAAAACTTGTTGCCTGAATAATTTCCGCGTACTCCTTTGTATGGTATTTCTGCAAGTGTTTAAGGCTGGAGATGTTCCAGTTATAACTGCACTTTTAAAATACACAAAATGTATTTTTGTAATTTATTAATCATATAAATTCATATTTATCTCTATTCTAACAAAAATAATAACAGAAGATGCTGAAGTGTAACATTTGTACATCAGCAACAGTGTGAATTTTAATACCAAACAGCAGCATTAATGTAACTGATTAAAATTTAGATCATGAGAATCAATCATTCAATAAATTGCAAAAGGCAGTGTGAACTCTGAAAACCTCACAGGAAAAATACACTTATAAAAGATGTTTATGTCCAGCATGATTTTGATTAGACTGATACGAAGCTCTAATAAAGAGTCACAGTTGTAACATATTAAGTTATATTTTAGTCATTTTCTGTAACATCTAATTATAACAACATAACAAAAATATTTTTTTTGTAAGTTGTCTGTTTTTTCAACTGATTTAAGACAATTTTGTACCGCTGAATCTGAAAATGACATCCGTTTCCATCAGGTCAGGTTTTTATGTTAAGTTAAAAGCAGTTGTACAGTTGTACTGTAAACTGAATAGTAGACATTGATAAAGGTAAGTACATGTAAATTGAATATTTTGTCATCACTGTTCAAAATTCAGAGAATTTCAAGAAATAAAAAAGAATTTTGCATCATATGAAGCCAAAATACCCGTACATGTAAACAAAAACGTAAGAAAACGTGGCCATAGTTCAAAAAGTTGACCTGATTGACCAAACCAATGAGATTTTTGGATTCAGCACATCAAAATTGTCCTAAAGCAGCTAAAAAAAACTTAGACAAGAAATATGGTGATGACCAGTGTAATTGATGAAATCTCTCGGGGGAGAAAATTCCTGCTGTGTGTAGCTACATAATTTTACTGTTTTCACAGGAGCTCAGATTAATCTGATGGGAGCTCAGCTTCCACTAGGACCCACCTAACTCCAACTCTGTTCACAAATTCTCAAAATTCAGGCTACAGACGAACAATCATGTCAACCTTGTTTATTTTTAGGATCCCTGTCAAAGAAATTGAAGGACAGTCTTTTTTTAAGGTTTTAATTTTGGGTAAACTTCGAGACTTTCTGAAGAGCCGTCCACACCAAACATGATAACGATACTTATAAAATTGTAATTTTAAAACTCGTTCTCAGTAAGCGTAGACAGTGATGAACAATATCGTTCTAACAGCAGAGCCAAGTATGAGCTGCACACTCCACACCAGCGTCACCCCGGCTCAATAAAATAGAATGTCATAGAAAAGTTGATTTATTTCAGTAATTCAATTCAAACAATGAAACCAATATTGTATAGATTCATTAAGTACACAGTGATACATTTCAAGTGTTTATTTCTTTTAACCTCTCTGTGGATCACCACCTTATCGTGGTGGAGGGGTTTGAGTGCCTGAATGGTCGCAGCAGCTATGTTGTCGGGGGCAAATTGCCCCTGGTAGGCTCTCCCAAGACAAACTGGTCCTGGGTGAAGGGCCAGACTAAATTTTCACATGAAAGGAAATTTTGCATTTCATGTGGAAATCAAGGTCCCAGAGTCTGGAGGAAGAGCGAAGAGCCACAGAATTCAAGGTGCTTGAAGTCCAGTGTGAAGTTTCTACAGTCAGTGATGATTTGGGAGCCATGCCATCTACTGGTGTTGGTCCACTGGGTTTTATCAAGTCCAAAGTCAGCTCAGTCGTCTACCAGGAAATTTTAGAGCACTTCATACTTCCCTCTGCTGACAAGCTTTATGGAGATGCTGGTTTAATTTGACACCTGCCCACGCTACCAAAAGTACCAAAACCTCATTTAATGACCATGGTATCACTGTGCTTTATTGGCCAGAAAACTCTCCTGACCTAAAGCCCACAGAGAACCTATGGAGTATTGTCAAGAAGTCCTCTAGTTTTAACTGCTTTAACTGTCCTAATTGCTTTTAATGTATATTTATTAGTATTGTGGAGGATGAAAGCAGTCGAGACATGAGCTGATGACACAGAGCTTTATTTCTCCTCCAACAC
Source organism: Pholidichthys leucotaenia (assembly GCA_020510985.1). Lineage (NCBI taxonomy): Eukaryota > Metazoa > Chordata > Actinopteri > Cichliformes > Pholidichthyidae > Pholidichthys > Pholidichthys leucotaenia. Next base: position 15,292,274 of record CM035844.1, read on the forward strand.
AGAAACAGACTGACCCTGAGTGCCAAAGAGATCTGCTTTATACATTTTCTCCCCGCCTCTGGCACTCAGGGTAAACACATTTACATACCTGTTACCAAGTGTGAACACACATCAACATACACATTAACACATTCGCGTCCCTGTGTCTTCAGGTGTGAGCCTGGCACAGCGGGGGCGAAAGGCACATCTTTATTTACTATATACCCCCTGGTGCTCTGGCGCCCCTGGCTAGCATCCCCAACACCCCGAAGTACTGGGTGGAGTGTCATCTCCTTTGTGTCACCACAGTATTAGCATTTAGTATTAAGGTCTGTTTATTACCTTTATTAGTATTGATGTGTATCCATTACCTTGGCATTCGTTCAGCCAGCAGAGTAAGAATTTCATTGGAAATGTTGCATTTCTTAACTGTGCACATCACTGTATACATAATTCAAGAAATCTCTGTCTGTCACAATGTCACAATGTCACGGTGTCACGATGTCACGATCATAGGACTTGCTATGAGATCAAAGGCAGGCATCACTCACGATCATAGACTCGCTAAAAGATCATAGGACTCGCTAAGATGTCATCAAAGGTCAAAGGCAGGCATCATTGAACGAGTGGTGACGTCAAAGATCAAAGGCAGGTTTCACCATGGTTACTGTTGCCATGTTAACAGTAACTTTCTACAGACATGCAGAAATGCCTGCTTATTACACTTGCCTTTTATGGGGATCCACGGGCATGCACAGGTATGCACTAATGATAATAAAGCCTTTGAATCTTGAATAATCATCAAAATTAAAAGAAAAATACTTGAAATATATCACCCTGTGTAATGAATCTATGTAACACAAGAGTTTCATTTTCTGAATTGATTTACTGAAATAAATACATTAACTTTTCAATGACATTCTAATTTACTGAGACGCACCTGCATGTTTGTCCTGCTGTAGGATAAGACTGTTTATGCTGCTGCTGCAATCAGTAACCTTAATTTTATTTATTTTATTTTTTTTACTCGACCTGTACCTTGGGCAAAGAAAAAAAATGAAGAAAAGCAAAGAGATTGTGAATTTATTCACCTGATTTTCCTCTCAGCTCCCGAGCTTCCTCAGACTCGCACCGGTAGGATGAAGTGAGAACATAACGCAAAGCAGAATCACATGGACTTGCAAATAATTAATAGACATTGTTCTCTACTGGACAATGACAATAAAGCATATTCTATTCTACAGTACAAAAATAATAATAGCCTAATAATAATTTCAGCTTGGATGCACAGAGCTGTTTCAGAGGGCTGCTTGATGCAACATTTGTCCTCCTCCTCCCTCTGCTGCACACTCAGCATCCTGCTGAAAGCAGGTAGATTAACGTTCCCAGCCTCTGTCACTTATTTCAGCCTTGCTGTCAAAACAGGTGACAGCCATGGTGAGATGTTTTCTGACTGTAAAATCGCGCTGAAAGTGGTCCTAACGATATGGTCTGCTAGTTTTGTTACCACCATCACTGTAGTGAGGACTCTGCCATCCACTTCACTTCAAACAATTTTTAAAACTGTAATTTTATAGTTATCTTTATCATGCTTGGTGTGGACATCCCTTTAGCGTAGCATCTCGCGGCACACCAAATGCTGAGGAACGTTCATGAATGCTGTGACTGTTGGGGTTTCATCAGGGTTTTAAACAACAGCTTACCAACAGGTTTTACGGTGGTAAACAGCTTTTCTTGTGGCAGAGATATTGTGCAACCTTGACAAAACCCCTCAAATCATTTATGAGCATTCCTTAGCATTCATCCCTTCAAGAGATACAGTCTTGAGGACTCACAGACACCCAGGATTTGGCATCATAGAGCTAAAATCAGCAAGACTTCCCCTCAGAAGAAAAAGAGGCCAAGCAGTAGCCTGGACATACAGTACACCCAGCTCCAAAACTTGTATGTCGTATTCAGCATAAATGTCACCAATGTCCAGGATAAATGAGGTACGAGCCACATAATGTCCCCTACACCTGTTGAGGGTGGCTTTTCGCTACACTGGTTTTATACCATTTCCCTCTCATCTTTCGCTAATTATGCTTATATGACCATAGAACATATAGCCACCACGTTAGCATTTGGATGCTAACGGCTAGCAAAAGGAACTTTATGGTGAAATGCACCATTTAAAGTTACATTCTATGCAATAAACATTGCAGTAAAACACTGCAACAAATGTGTACCTGTGTTATTGAGTGTTTGGTACAATTACTACTGCTCTTTAGGAAAGAAAGTTCCGCAAATGTTGGCCAATGCAAGTTTCTTTAAAAAAAAAAAAAAAAAAAACAGTATCAGATTACTCAAGTAATCTTCAATAAGAGTGGGTGATTACCCGAGTCATAAAATAGTCCTTAGCTGCAGCCCTAACAACGATTACACATTCTCAGGATCAGTGTCTCCATTTCTGCAGCTGCTGTGTTGAGCTGATCCTTGGAAGCCATGCAGGTACATGCTGTGTGTACTTACATGAAGAACCAGGGTGCTTCTGGTGACGCGGTCAATGGGCTTGTAAAGGAGAGCTGTGAGAGAGAGAGAAGAGGAAGCGGGCTCTGAGTCAGCGTTGCTCACACACAAGTCAATACATAATAGAGCCATGCACGCACATACACAGTGGGTCATGGTCTCACTGCTCAATGAGGACAGAACCTCCCACACAGCTCACACCGAGTTAAACATACCACTTACAGTCTGAATGATGAGGACTTTTTTGGTTGACATTCAGCTTAATGACAAGAAGCATTTATACTGCTGATTTTCCTGAGCAGAGTGTTAGCAGGATTACGCAAAAACTACTGGACGGATGAAGCCATTAAATTCTGGATGGAGGTGATTCGGGTCAGGATGCAGATTCTGAGCCGGCCTTGGCAGAGGTATGCACTCTGAGTGCCCTCTAGTTATTATTATTGTTTATGAAAATAAATGTTTTTGTGTACTAATAATTCCATGCATTACCTGCTATGTAATCACTCTCAATGAAATTTTTTTTTTTTTGCTGGTCATTAACATCTGTTTGTTCTCTCCCATAGATTGAGTCCCCATCGTGCTGTTTGCTCTCTACATGTCTGTTCTTTTCATCTTCTCTATCCCCTCACCCCCCAGCCAGTCGCAGCAGATGACTGCCCCTCCCTGAGCCTGGTTCTGCTGGAGGTTTCTTCCTATTAAAAGGGAGTTTTTCCTCTCCACCATCGCCAAGCGCTTGCTCATAGGGGATCGCCTGATTGCTGGGGTCTTTCTGCAATTGTGGGGGTTTCCCCTACAGTTGAAAGTGCTATGAGATGACTGTTGTTGTGAAATGGCGCTATATAAATAAAGCTGAATTGAATTGAATTGAATGTGAAGAAGGGAAAACACATGCAGAACAAAATTTAAGAATCATAAATGGATGCTGTGAACCCATCAACAGACTATCTGTTTAACTGCATGATTCAGTTGGACCTAAAACTGCAGAGAAAATGTAAAAAGCATAAAATACATACTTCCAAACTGTATGAAATTAACATGATTTCAGTGGGAAAGTAAAGCTGGATTCATGCTGCACCTCCGCTGTCCGTCTCCAGTCCGCGGACATCTGCAGAGCCCCTCCGCGGATGTCTGTGTGCAGCCAAATTTTCTGACCACGTTGACTGCACAGGTGCAAGATTGAACCTCCGATAAAGGAGGTGGCGCTAGCAACACAGCATATAAAGTCAAAGCAGACGAAGAGGAGGACGAGAATAAACATACATGAATGGTATAGAGCACTCCGAGTTGTGTACTGCGTGACAATATCTAGTGATGATACAGAGTGAAGTACGTGGCGGTAATGCACCTGTAAGCTGGTTGCTAACCGCCAATCAAATCTAAAAGAAGAAGAACAACAGAGATTTCTTGAATTATATATAGAGTGAAGTACATTTACGTGGCGGTAATGCACCTGTAAGCTGGTTGCCAACTGCCAATCAAATCTAAAAGAAGAAGAAGAAGAAGAAAAAGAAGTTTTGCAGCAGCAGCAGCTTGAGTGGAGAAGAGCCTTGAAAAATGGTAATTCCTCCTTTTCTTCAAAGCAATGCCATTGTTGTTGCTACAAAAAATGTGCGTTGATCTTGCATTTCTTCACTTTTATATAGCTGGTGAACAAACTGGCCTTACAAATAAGAGTGATGCGCATGCGTCAACCGCTTGGCCTGGTAGATGAAAAAAGTGAAGCTTATACAGTGGTGTGATAAAGTGTTTGCCCCTTCCTGATTTCTCTTTTTTTTTTGTATGTTTGTCACATTTAAATGTTTCAGATCATCAAATTTAAATATTAGACAAAGATAACACAAGTAAACACAAAATGCAGTTTTTAAATGAAGGTGTTTATTATTAAGGGTAAAAAAAAATCCAAACCTACATGGCCCCGTGTGAAAAAGTGATTGCCCCTAAACCTAATAACTGGTTGGGCCACCCTTAGCAGCAACAACTGTAATCAAGCATTTGCGATAACTGGCAAGGAGTCTTTTACATCTCTGTGGAGGAATTTTCACCCACTCATCTTTGCAGAATTGTTGTAATTCGGCCACATTGGAGGGTTTTCCAGCATGAACTGCCTTTTTAAAGTTATGCCACAGCATCTCAATCAGATTCGGGTCAGAACTTTGACTAGGCCACTCCAAAGTCTTCCATTTTGTTTTTCTTAAGATATTCAGAGGTGGACTTGCTGGTGTGTTTTGGATCATTGTCCTGCTGCAGAACCCAAGTGCACTTCCGCTTGAGGTCAAGAACAGATGGCCGGACATTCTCCTTCAGGATTTTTTGGTAGACAGCAGAATTCATGGTTCCATTTATCACAGCAAGTCTTCCAGGTCCTGAAGCAGCAAAACAGCTCCAGACATCACACTACCGCCACCATATTTTACTGTTGGTATGATGTTCCTTTTCTTCTTCTTCTTCTTTTAGATTTGATTGATGGTTGGCAACCAGCTTACATGTGCATTACCGTCACGTACTTAACTGATACATATCACTCTATAGTCTCATGTTCCTTTTCTGAAATGCTGTATTACTTTTACGTTGGATGTAATGGGACACACACCTTCCAGAAAGTTCAACTTTTGTCTCGTCAGAGACGAGCCCTTATGTTCTTTTTGCTCAACAGTGGTTTTCGTCTTGGAACTCTGCCATGCAGGCCATTTTTGCCCAGTCTCTTTCTTTTGGTGGAGTCATAAACACTGACCTTAACTGAGGCAAGTGAGGCCTGCAGTTCTTTGGATCTTGTTGTGGGGTCTTTTGTGACCTCTTGGATGAGTTGTTGCTGCTCTCTTGGGGTAATTTTGGTCAGCCGGCCACTCCTGGGAAGGTTCATCACTGTTCCATGTTTTCGCCATTTGTGAATAATAGCTCTCACCGTGGATTGCTGGAGTCCCAAAGCTTTAGAAATGGCTTTATAACCTTTTCCAGACTGATAGATCGCAATTACTTTGTTTCTCATTTGTTCCTGAATGTCTTTGGATCGCAGCATGATGTCTAGCTTTTGGCTCTTTTGGTCGACTTCACTTTGTCAGACAGGTCCTACTTAAGTGATTTTTTGATTGAGAACAGGTGTGGCAGTAATCAGGTTTTGGGTGTGGCTAGAGAAATTGAACTCAGCTTTCCAACGATGTGATAAACCATAGTTAATTTATGTTTTAACAGGGGGGCAATGACTTTTTCACACAGGGACATGTCGGTTTGAATTTTTTTCTGCCCTTAATAATAAACACCTTCATTTAAAAACTGCATTTTGTGTTTACTTGTGTTATCTTTGTCTAATATTTGCTTGATGATCCGAAACATTGAAGTGTGACAAACGTACAAAAAAATAAGAAACCAGGAAGGGGGCAAACACTTTTTCATACCACTGTACACCACCGCGTACACGCCGGCCTCGTCAAAAGTAGACACACACCTCAGCAGAAAAGTACCATGAATCTAGCTTAAAGCCACAGGGAAACTAGAGGGCACTCAGAAAGTGCATACCTAAGCCAAGGCCCTATCTTACAATGTTAAAGAAAGTGGAAAAAGTGATCCAGAATCCACATCCTGAGCCAGATCACCTCAAACATCTGATGGGTTCATCTGGCCAGTAGTTTCTGGTCTGTTTGCTGACATGTGGACAGGGACACAGTAAGCTAACCTTTCATCCTACACTTTCTCACTTTTTTGTTTCCATTCAATTAGTTATACATGATCCAAACTAATGGTAGTCAAGATGTAGGGTTCCCTAGAGCTCTAAAATAAGAATGACTACAGATATGAACACCAAACGTCATGCAGGAACACCACACACAAAATTCTACACATGCATTGTTTTAGGCCCAAGGATCCAAGGTCAAGGTCAGAGGGTCTGCATGGGTCTACATCTCCATTGAGTTCCTACTATCCATCCATCCATCTTCTTCTGCTTAATCCTTTTCGGGTCGCCTACTAGGTAGTTTAAAAATGTAAATAATCATCTGATCATCGAACCATCTACATGTCTATCTTAGACCACCAGTACCCCATATTAGTGTTAATATAATTCAAGAAATCTGTGTGTGTGTGTGTGTGTGTGTGTGTGTGTGTGTGTGTGTGTGTGTGTGTGTGTGAGAGAGAGAGAGAGACGATCATAGCACTTACTAAAAGATCATAGGACTTGCTATGACATCATCAAAGATCAAAGGCACGCATTACTCACAAACATAGGACTCGCTATGACATCATCAAAGATCATGGGACTAGCTATGTCACAATCATAGGACTCGCTAAAAGATCATAGAACTTGCTACTCACTATGACAGCAAAGATCATAGGACTTGCTAGTGACGATCATAGGACTCGCTATGTCATGGTCACAGGACTTGTTATGACAGCAAAGATCATAGGACTTGTTATGTCACGATCACAGGACTCGCTAAAAGATCATAGAACTCGCTATGACATCATCAAAGATCAAAGGCATGCATCACTCACAATCATAGGACTCGCTATGACAGCAAAGATCATAGGACTTGCTAGTGACGATCATAGGATTCGCTATGTCATGGTCAGGACTCGTTATGGTAGCAAAGATCATAGGACTTGTTATGTCACGATCACAGGACTCGCTAAAAGATCATAGGACGCGCTATGACATCATCAAAGATCAAAGGCATGCATCACTCACAATCATAGGACTCGCTATGACAGCAAAGATCATAGGACTTGCTAGTGACGATCATAGGATTCGCTATGTCATGGTCACAGGACTCGTTATGGCAGCAAAGATCATAGGACTTGTTATGTCACGATCACAGGACTCGCTAAAAGATCATAGGACTCGCTATGACATCATCAAAGATCAAAGGCATGCATCACTCACAATCATAGGACTCGCTATGACTGCAAAGATCATAGGACTTGCTAGTGACGATTATAGGACTCGCTATGTCACGATCACAGGACTCGCTAAAAGATCATAGGACTCGCTATGACATCCTCAAAGATCAAAGGCAGCCATCACTCACAATCATAGGACTTGCTATGACAGCAAAGATCATAGGACTTGCTAGTGACGATCATAGGATTCACTATGTCATGGTCACAGGACTCGTTATGACAGCAACATCATCAAAGATCAAAGGCAGGCATCCCTCATCATCATAGGACTCGCTATGTCACAGTCACAGGACTCGCTAAAAGATCATAGAACTTGCTATGACATCATCAAAGATCAAAGGCAAGCATCACTCACGATCATAGGACTCGCTATGACAGCAAAGATCAAAGGACTCGCTACCGATTATCTTAGGACTCACTATGTCACGATCACAGGACTCGCTAAAAGATCATGACTCGCTATGACATCATCAAAGATCAAAGGTAGGCATCATTCATGATCCTAGGACTCGCTATGACAGCAAAGATCAAAGGACTCACTACTGATTATCTTAGGACTCGCTATGTCACGATCACAGGACTTGCTAAGAGATCATAGGACTCGCTATGACATCATCAAAGATCAAAGGCAGGCATCAGTCACAATCATAGGACACGCTAAAAGATCATAGGACTTGCTATGACATCATCAAAGATCAAAGGCAGGCATCACTCATGATCATAGGACTCACCTCGCTATGACATCAAAGATCATAGGACTCGCTACTGATGATCATAGGACTCGCCATGTCATGATCATAGGACTTGCTATGACATCATCAAAGATCAAAGGCAGGCATCACTCACGATCATAGGACTCGCGATGACATCATCAAAGATCATAGGACTTGCTACAACATCATCAAAGCTCAAAGGCAGGCATTACTGAACGAGTGGTGTCGTGCTTGCTTACACCTGCTTTCTACAGGCATGCAGAAATACTTATACTTGGTTTCTACGGGCATGCACAGGTATGCACTAGTATTAGTTAATAAACAGCTTAATTCTACATATGTTTAAAGTCCTACAAGGGGAACTACAGCCTTCTTGGAACATATTGGGGCATACACAGGAGACACAGGTTTACGGATGCATCTGTAAAAAGTGACAGCTGAGCCCTGCACTGCCACACTTGGCTGGTTTCTGTGGGGAAGGGTCGACAACAGCAGCAGCAGGGGATGACATACATGACAGGTCTTTGTGAGAAACTCCTACAGACTGCCACATGAAAGATGGAGGGGGGGATAAAATCATGTAGACAGGAGGTAAGAAAGTGGCAGATATAGGAGTATTGATGAGATAGAAAAAAAACAAAACAGAGATGTACTGTATAGGAAGAAAAGATATTAAAGGGGGAGGACCTGCTCTTTTCAGCAATCATGTAATGACAGAGTCTCCAGGTCTCAGAACAATAACACCACCAGCGTCACACAATATATATAGTATCACAATATTATACTCCTGCAGTTCTCTCCACATGCACTCTAAAATAAGCTAGAAAAGCACTTAGAGGCTCCTTCCCTCACTCCCTTTGTCCATCCGTCTGTCTGTACCTCCCTGCCTCCATTTCTCTGTGCATTGCAAGATAGGGCCTTGGTGGAGGTATGCACTCATGGATCACCTCCAAAATCTAATGGGTTTGTCTGTAGCTCAAGGACCACCTCTGGTGAAAATTTCATCAAAATCCATCTAGTAGTTTTTGCATAATCCTGCTAAAGGCTCAGTCTTTAGAAGACTGAGCCTTGGTGGAGGTATGCGCTCTTGGATCATTACCAAAATCTAATGGGTTCCTCTGTAGCCCAAGGACCACCTCTGATGAAAATTTCACTCAAATAAGTCCTGCAGTTTTTGCGTAATCCTGCTAACAGACAAACAAATGCACACTGGCAAAAACATTACCTCCTTGGCAGAGGTTAAAAAGGTAATTCAATGAAGAAAAAAGGTGGCAGCTGCCAGTGGTCACCCAAATGCAAACTCATCCAAAATATTTCATAGATACACTGATGGTGTCAATTTGAAAAGCCAAAATCATTTCTTTCTCTAGTTATCGTGTTCACAAGATCAGCGTTGATGACAGACACCAGCGCCACCGCCCATCTGCCCAGCGGGGTGACAACAATTCCCCTTCAGCCTTTAGAGGCTGAGGGGTTAAAAAAAACTCACAAGGACACAAACTTTTGGAAACCAGCTGAAAATGTTCCAACTCAGTGATCATGCTAATCTCCATTTATTACAGCAGAAATTGGAGTGCTGGAGCAACTGATTTTGGAAGAGGATGAAGAAAGTGAGTGAAGTGAACCAGAGAGAAGTGATGTGTCTTCTGTACGCACGGAACGTCGTCCCAAAGAGACAGAGCTCCCAAAGAGAGACACAACCACTGCTACACTTCTCCTGGAATGTAACGGGAAACCATTTAAAACTGTACAGCCATGTTATCTCACTCCTCTTCTTTACTCTTTAGAGTATAAGACAGGGAAAAAGCAGAAACTTACAGAGTCCATGTCCTCATCTTCTGATGGAGACTGTCATATTCCCACAGCTACAAAGACTGTGCTTGGATGTACATACAATCATACATACTGTACAAGACCAAAGAGAATCTTCTAGAGGGTCTTGCTGATGCTCTTTGAAGTTCCCCTGCCATCTGGTCATTAATATTGCCGCCTCAGTCGATGGTCCTAGCTCACTGACCCAATATTGATACCTCCAGGAGGATTTACTACCTAACTGTGCATGTGTGTATGAGGAGGTTTGTATTCAGGACGAGTACAGGTCTTTCACAGAAGATTAGGTGACTTTAGGTTGGGTGATGAACCAAATGTCTGAGGTGTACCAAGTGTGTGAGCTGCAAGTATAAAGCTGAACATCAGCCAGAGGCACTCTCTCCTACATTGTGCTCGATATCTCTGCCAAGCTGTAAGTCGGCACAATGATAGGAGCTAATAATATTAGTATGCTAATACATCCATAATGACGAGCAGCCATGCATAACAGAACAGTGTGAAAGCATGTCTAATATTTGGTAATCATTACGCAAATGTTAACCCTTTAACTGCCCAGATTACTGTAAATGGACGGGTCGCGTGCCCCCAGTGGCACAGCGCAGCAACTGCACGTGTCAACTTATTGACGTCCCCCAGCTGAGAATTTGTTCTAATCTCTATTGATCTGACAGTTTAGAAGGTGGCAGACCCACACCAAAGGAATCATTGCTGACATGGAATATAGCAAAGAAGAAGAAATCCTCATTATTATTATTCTTTTTACCGCTTTGAGCTCACACACCAATGTGGATGCCGCCATGTTTGGTCATCGCTGCCGTGATGATGACTGAAACTGCATGAAACGAGAAAAATAGCTGCGTAATACAAACGAAATTCACGTGGGATAATCATAAGAGTTTGTAGATGTGGTACACGGGTGTAAATTACTAAGTAAACGTGTTACATCGACCACGCTGAACGAAAAACTGAGCTCCCATTACCGAGATGGCGGCGCCCACGGGCGGCATGGATTCCCACAGCAATAATGCACCAAACAGAAAAAATAGCCACGTAATACAAACAAAATTCACGTGGGGTAATCATAAGAGTTTGTAGATGTGGTACACGGTGTAAATGGCTGAGCAAACACACAAACATCGACTACGATGGATAAAAACTGATCGGTCACATGGGCGGACGAGCCCCCCCCACCCGGCAACAGGTAAGAGAAATATGTTTTTTTGACATTTAACTGATTTTCTGGTTCATATACTTTGAAGATTAGATAAGAACATACCCCTGTAGACAAATTGGCGTAAAAAAAACAGACCATTCTTTATGTAAATGTGTCCAAAAGCCCAATTTTGACTGAGTTATGTAATTTATACAGCTGCCGTGAAATTATGCAAATCTGATGCATGAATTTATTCCCATCTTAAACTCTGGATCATATTCTACATCTTTCTAATTGACAGTAAGCCATTATCTCTTGTAACTTTCAAGCTATAGCCTTGGAAATCTGAACTATTTTAATGAGAACATTTTTTTTTACCACTCTTGACCACTGAGGGGGCTTGAATTACCTTGCATTGCCCCAGAAGCCACATGGCACCTAGGGCAGTTAAAGGGTTAACAAAGACGGTGCTTAAAGCTCTTATGTGAAGCAGGAGAAGAAGCTTGTTCAGAAATAATGCACATCACCACAGTCGTCATTATTCTGATTAAAGGTTTCAATGCTACATGTGTAGCACATCCCTGTGGTCCAGTGCAGACACCTGCTTGGGTCATTCTCCTTTGTTAAACGTTTGACAGGCTTCAGTGAACATGTTTACAACACAGTACAACACAGCGCATAGTGGTTTACTTTCAGCATAATCTGCATAAATATTAGGTGTTTAAGAGCTTCATAATTATTAAATTATGGCATTTTGCAGTGTCTCAATCAAGAACTGTCAAATGAGCTGAAAAAGAAGTTACCATACCCCCTGATTAATAATTAAGGCTAGCTCTTTCATTGTGGCCATTTATGCATAAATATATGGCCGAAATTGATTAATTCATACTTTGTCCTGGGCTGTATTTGTTATATTTGCCACCCCAGGCAACCAGCTTATTGCCCCCCCCCCCAATTGTCAAAAATGTTTATCAAAGAAATATTTCAGCCTGTGCTATACAAATTGGCCTAGATATGTAAACTTTGAAATAAATAAAGAAAATAAAAAATTACAAATCAATTATTCAAGTTTCTTCATTTAACTAGACAGACATTATACACTCCCCCCCCCCAATCTACCTGGATCTGTATAGCAGTTGTTTAAAATCAATTTGAAATTCTTATTGATTTTAGGCCCACATAACAAATTTATACAATACACCAATGTTCATTACAAATTTATTAAATTTATTGCATAGAATAATGCACTCAACATGAAAGCAGCAAGCTCATATTAATCAATTGCAAAGTGAGGTGAAGTGTTAATTGAATCAAAACTCAGTTTAAAGCAGTAGATGTAGGCTTTATAAATTTAACCCAGAGCCAGGTCAAGAATTTGGGCAATATAGAACATGTATATAGGCTTATATATTAATGCGGTAACACTGTATACTAATATTACATGAGAAATATTGCCATAAATATCGATACTGAATTACAATATATATTACACTCATGGCAGTCATGCATGTACAGAAATCAGTGACCTCCCAAATGAAAATCAGAGTTTTTACCTTTATTTTTGACAACACGCCATTAAATTATTTAAAAACAAATACTCGACACTTACCTGATCGTTTAGACACCAGTGACACACTGTGTAAACAAACGAGAACCTTGGAAATGAAGACTTAATCAGAGTGTTGTGTGTTGAGCTGCACGGTGGAGCAGTGGTTAGCACTGCGGCAGCACAGTATACCCTCGGCCGGGGGATCGCGGGGATCATGAGATCGTGGGTTCGATCCCTGCCCCCGGCCAACAGTGATCTGTGTGGAGTTTGCATGTTCTCCCCACGTATGCGTGGGTTTACCCCGGGATTTCTCGGGTTTCCTCCCACATGCCAAAAACATGCAGGTTAGGTTAATTGGAGACTCTAAATTGGCCCTTTGTGTGAATGTGTGTGTGAATGGTTAAAGGGATGGCGCCGTATTGTGGCTGCTTCATCCATCCAGGTGGTGGATGACCCTTAATTTCTGTAAAGCGTCTTTGAGTGTCTAAGATAAAGCGCTATATAAATCTGATGTATTGATTGACTGAGCTGTGGATTTGTTGTGATTCCTGTACCAATATGGCGGCCCGAAATCACGCGCTCCAGTGACCTACTGCCAATCTAGCCTTTTATATCTATGTATGAAAGATTGTCATACTTATGAGTAATGCATGTAGGCATGGTGACATTTAAAATAAAGAAGAATTTATAAACAAAACTTAATGTTATTTATCACAGCACTGATTTTTGGGGGGTATAAGTCTTCTAAAACCAATTAAGTGGACTCAACAAGCTAACAAGTAACTGCAGCCTGTTTTTTTTTCCAACTTTATTAATTTTCAATTTACGGCTGTGCGATATGACGATGTATATCAGATGACAATATAAACACATCTATCGTTTCACAGAATACTCTATCGTTTATATCGTTATTTAAAATGAGCAGACCCCCGTTTCTTCAGCAAAGCTCCTCATAGACTGTCAGCGCTCCGCCTCTCCCCCGCAGTGCGCGCAGCAGAACAAGTGTATGGTGGGTGGCTAGGCTTCAGTCCATGGTTCCTAACACCAGACTACCAGTTTGGTCAAACAGCTGTTACTCTTGTTTGTTAGGGATGTGGAACCATTTTTCATTGTGCTGCGTCAGAAAGGATAGTCCGCTAACCTCGTTTTAATAGGAGGTAAGTAACACTAACACCATGTCTAATTATAAAACAGCAAATGCTAATTGACAATGCCAAGCTGTGCTAGATGGAAACATTATAGTGTATCAGATCATCGTTTCTTTGGTTTAAATTATTGCTGAGTTTCTTAGCTTTGTCTGAAAAAAATATTAAAGCTACAAAAGTGCATAATGGTGGCACATACATGCAAAATAAATAATAAATAAATTAAAACAGGTCGGAGGACTTCCGGTTATGGCTGCCACGTAGGACGGACGTGTCTCGCTCTGCTCTGCTCCTGGAGAAAAAAATCGGCAAATAACTCTCTCATTTGGGACAGAACGTATCCCAGCATTTGGGCGAGGATATGTCGGCGAAGCCTAAGGCTGGAAAACCAGGAAAAGGAAAAAGCGAGCCGCCGAAACAGTCCAAATTAACGGACTTTCAGGTCTGTGACGCAGCAAACAAAACTCCATATATGGCGGAGGAGGCTGGCAACGGTGCGATTTCTGCGGGGAATGGCGCAGATGCGCTGATGGCTGCCATGAGTTCAATGAGAGCGGACTTTTCCTCTAGATTTGATGGGATTATGACAGCGTTGGAAGGAATAAGAAAGGAATTGGGTGACTGTGTAGAACGAACGGCGCAGATGGAGCTCCGTCTCGCTAGTGCTGAAGATGACGTCACCCGTCTTCAATTAAAGGTGCGCACTTTGGAAAAAAAAAATAAATCTCTGGAAGATAATATTTTGGATTTGGAATCTCGGTCGAGACAGAATAATTTGAGGCTGGTGGGTCTTCCAGAGGAATCAGAAGGTCGGGACGTATGTTCCTTTCTGGAAAAGTGGATTCCGGAGGTGCTGGGCAGCGAGGAGTTGCAATCAGCAGTGGTTCTGGAAAAAGCACATCGTATTGGCCCACGGAGAGATAAGGGACCGCCGAGGACCTTAATTATGAAGTTTCTTAGCAACAGAGACAGGATGAAGATCTTCAACGCTGCACGTGCTAAAGGAGAGATTAAACACCAGGACCAGCAGGTGCGGTTCTACCCAGATTTGGCCACAGGAATCCAGCAATTGAGGAAGCAGTTTGATCCCGTACGTAAGGAGCTGCGCAACCTTGGGATTCGTCATGGTGTAATCTATCCTGCGAGACTGTTGACCACGTATGAGGGCAGAACCCACATCTTCAAGACCCCAGAGGAGGCGCAGGAGTTCATCAAGAAGATCAAAGAAGAAGAAGAGACTGGTGGGAGCTAAGCATGAACAAAATATAAGGTAGAATAATTAAGCATTTGCACAGGCATCTGACTGACTTGAAGTAAATAGTAAGTTTACAAAATATAGATTGTATTATATATTAAAAAAACAAAACAAAAACAAAACAAACAAAAAAAAAACTATGATGTACAAAGTTGTTAAAAATTTTGGAGTTAAGTTGGAAAACTACAGAGGAGAGTTAATGTTACGTCATTAAAAGCAGTAGAGTTAGGGTGATTGGGAGGATGAAGAAGGAGTGGCTTAGGCTGGTCCCCGTGGGTGTGGAACGGTCGATGGCTATATCGGGAGACAGAATTTTTCTTTTGATTTTGGGGGGTTTGCCACAAGTGTGGGAAGGGGAAATTTGTTTGTGTGTAGTTTGTAGGATGAATGTTCAACCACTCATGTTTTTGCTTCTCTGTATGAGCATGTTTACACTGCAAGGTAATCCCAAACTCTCTATTGATCATGGACCAAAGTGTTAATCTTAATTTAACTTCATGGAATTGCAGAGGTCTACAAAATTTAAAAAAACTTAAACAAGTTATGAATAAAATAAAGGACATGGGTTCAAGAATTGTGTTTTTACAAGAAACTCATCTGATAGAGGAGGATGTTAAAAGAATTAGGAGTAGATGGCAGGGAAGTGTATTCACCTCTTCATTTTCATCCCGAGCCAGGGGAGTTATGACTCTCATACATAAATCAGTTCCTTTTCAAGTGAAAAATGTAATTGGAGACAAATTTGGAAGATATGTAATCATTCAAGGTTCTTTGCTATTAGAAAATATAAATCTTGTGAACTTATATGGTCCCAATATAGATGATCAGAAGTTCTTTGCTAATTTATTTCTCATCTTATCATCACTTACAGGGCAACATATAATAGCAGGGGATTTTAATTGTACATTGAATCCAGGTGTGGATAGATCAACAGGACTGGATTGTACGCACATTGGATGTAGGATGACTATTAATCATTTTATGAAAGAATTGAGATTGTTAGATATATGGAGAGAAATGAAACCACAAGTTAAAGCCTATTCTTGTTATTCCAGTACCTACAAGACATTCTCACGTATTGATTATTTTTTGATTTCCACAGAATTAAGGTCCAAGATTCAAAACTGCTTTTATGATAACATCGTGATCTCTGATCATGCACCCTGTTGTCTAATATATGTAGATAAAAAATTGACAAAGGAATCAGGTAGATGGCAATTTCAGCATAAATGGCTTCAGGATGAGGAATTTGTCAAGTATATAGAAAAACAGATAGACGAGTTCTTTGACATCAATACTACACAAACATCAGCATGTGTAAAGTGGGAGGCTTTCAAAGCTTTTATTAGGGGACATATTATTAGTTATACAGGATCAAAATCTAAGAAGACTCGAGAGGAGAGAGCTAAATTGGAACATAAAATAAAAAATCTTCAGGAAAAAGTGTATGCAGGAAGTGACCCAAGGTTGGAGAATGAATTACTGATTTTGAGAGCTGAATACGACAAAAAATCAGCGAATAGAGCTGCCTCGAGTCTTCTAAGATTGAAACAATCTTTTTATGAACAAGGTGAAAAATCAGGAAAATTATTAGCATGGCAGATTAAACAATTGGAAATTAAAACACCAATTACCAGTATTATAAGTAACGGACAGGTAGTTATAGATCCTTTAGAAATTAATAGAGCCTTTAGAGATTACTATGAAAAATTATATGATACCAAAAATGAACCTGATTTAACAAAACTAAATGGGTTTTTGAACGAACTATCTATACCGTGTATTCCAAATGAAAACAGGGAGATATTGGAGTCTAAAATTAGTCAAGAAGAAGTTGGGCTAGCCATTGATAATATGAAATCAGGAAAAAGTGCAGGACCAGATGGTCTTCCAGTTGACCTTTATAAAAAATTTAAGAATAAATTAATAAAACCTTTTTTGGAAATGGTTTTAGAAGCATTTCAAAATAATAATTTACCATCATACATAAATAATGCCTTAATTATACTGCTGCCAAAACCAGGTAAGCCCTCTAATAAATGTGAAAATATGAGACCAATAAGCCTATTAAACGCCGACCTTAAGATAATCTGTAAAATTTTAGCAAGACGAATACAAGAAATTTTACCAAATATTATTAATCGAGATCAGAATGGCTTTATAAAGGGTAGACAAGGCTTCCATAATGTAAGAAGACTATTTAATATTATTTATTTTAATAAAGAAGCACCGGATACAGCTCTCCTATCATTGGACGCCGAAAAGGCCTTTGATAGAGTTGAATGGCCCTTTCTTTTTGAAGTCCTACAAAGGTTTGGACTTGGAAATAATTTCATAAAATGGGTTCAAATAATATACAATAATGCTACAGCAGAAATCCTAACAAATAACAATATTTCAAAACCAATAAAAATCAATAGAGGATGTCGACAAGGCTGTCCACTTTCACCTTTACTGTTTACTATGGCAATTGAACCTTTAGCGATAGCGATACGTTTACATTCACAAATATATGGAATTAAAGTTGGACCAACAGAACATAAAATCTCCCTGTACGCCGATGATATAATTTTGTTTATGTCGAATCTAAAAAAATCAATTCCAACCTTGTTGAATTTAATAAAGAATTTTGGGGAAATATCAGGATATAAAATAAATAAAACTAAATCTTCAATATTAATGCTAAATGAGACCCAGAGAAATTACCCAGCCCCTGAGGTAAATCAATTCAATGTTGTAAATCAGTTTAAATATTTAGGAATCCAAATTATGCCTAAGCTAGAATCAGTCGCCAGTGTCAACTATGAAGCCTTAATGTCAGATATCAGTGAGTTAACTCAGAGATGGATGTCACTACCAATGTCGATGATCGGGAGAATCAATATACTTAAAAGTAATATTTTACCTAAAATACTTTATTTATTTCAATACATTCCCTTATCACCACCTTTAGATCTATTCTCAAGAATAAAAAAAAAGTTAGTGGAATTTATATGGAACAACAGGAGGGCTAGATTACGTTTGTCTTTATTATATTTACCATTTGATCGTGGAGGTCTGAAATGTCCAAATTTTATGTTGTATTATTGGTCGGCACAACTGAGGTCTATGACATATTATTTTTCATCAAATGATCTCCCTCACTGGACTGAAATGGAATCATACAATTTACCTTTACCTCTTCCCATATTCATATACTCAGATTCGGCAAAAAAATTACAAAAACAAGTTAAAAATCCATTTGTAAAGCATATGATCAAAATATGGTGTGAAGCTAAAAACTATTTAAAAGAACCACAGTTATTGTCACAATTTAGTCCAATATGGGGTAATCAATATTTTAAACCAGGGAGAGCGGACGCTGTATTTAAAGTATGGAATTTAAAAGGGATACAAAAGATTCAGGATTTATATTTGCCATGTGCAGACAACATAATGTCTTTTGAAGAGCTGAGGATCAAATTTAATCTCAATAGAACACATTTTTTTAAATATCTTCAACTTAGAAACTTTATTCGATCAAATCAAAATAAAGCTCTCACTCGACCTATTTATTCATCCTTGGAAAAAATGATGATGAAAGATAGTAAAAGAAAGGGTATTATTTCAGAGTTTTATAACTCATTGACACTATCTTCAAGTGAAAACTCACTGAAAAGATTAAACTACTGGAAAGAAGATCTGCAAATTGAAATTTCAGAGGAACAATGGGAATTGGCTTGTACAGAAGCTCAAACCAAATCAATAAATGCACGCCTTAAATTGATACATTTCAAATGGTTAATGCGGATGTATGTTACACCGGAGGAGTTAAATAGATATAACAAAAATATACCAGATACATGCACAAAATGCATGGAAAGTAAAGGAACCCTATTTCATTGTTTATGGGAATGTAGATTAATAAGAATGTTTTGGGAAGAGGTGAGGGTAACAATTGAAAAAATAATCTCAAAACAAATCATATTGAATCCTAAACTGTTTTTGTTGGGTCTGTACCCAGAAAAGCATAATTTTAATAAAAGTGAAAGAACATTCATAGACCTCAGTTTGCTTAATGCCAAAAAATGTATTGCACTATTATGGAAAAAGACTCATAGACCAGATGTGACTCAGTGGTTAAGACAGATGTTAACAAACCTTCCATTAGAAAGAATAACATATATACTAAAATCAAAGGAAATTGTGTTTGAGAATATATGGAGACCTTTTATTGATTATGTAAAAAATTTAAACATAACTCTTGAAGAAGAAGGTGAATGATGTGTGTGGACCTTGTAAATTCCAAACTGGTGAACATAATATGTATACTTATGTATTGGATTGTCTAGACTAAACAGAGGAGCATTGTTGAAGACTTGATTTTGTTGGTGGTTGTTGGTGTTTTTAGTGCATTTTTTTTTTTGTAGTACTTTAGTGTTAGTGTTTGATTGTTTGTATCGTTTGTTAAAAAAAAAAAAAAAGGTTCAATAAAGATATTGTGGAAAAAAAAAACAGGTCGGAGGAGCAATTTCTAATAATTCTAATTAGTCAAGTAGCGATAATGAGTAAAGTTAAAGTCATCACATGTGTTTTATTACACTACCTTTTGTGCCTATGATTTTCAGATCATGACCAATCTGAAATAGTTTTACTAAAAAGTAAACAGGTTAAATCAGGCCAGAATAGAAGGCTGCAGGCTCTTTGGAAGAAAAACCTCAAATTTGTGAGAATCAAGTCTCACTGCAAAATTATGAGGAAAAAAGGTGCATGTAAAAAAGTAAAAAAAAGAGATGGTCCTTTTATGTGAATATCTAAACTGTGGAACTTACTGAAAATGTATAATGTGATATATACTGTATATACAGTGGGGAAAATAAGGATTGAACGTGTCATCATTTTTCTCATTAAACATATTTCTGATGGAGCCAGTGACCTGAGATTTTCACCAGATATTAGTGACAAGCCAAGCTAATCCATACATACAAAGAAATCAAGGCAACTCTGCTCACAAAACAAGTTATATTTAATAAAGTTGAATGACACAGGGAATAAGTACTGAACACATGAAAAAAAGGTGCAAAAAGACATAGAAAGCCAAGAAACCAGCAGAAATCCATCAGAATTTAGGAAGCCATCCCATCCCCCATCAGTGCAAATTAATTTCAGCTGGTTATGTCCTGACTGATAGCCTTTAAAAAGGTCTGTGAATATCAGCTTGTCACACCACAAAGAAATCATGATGGGTAGAAGCAAAGAGCTCTCTCTTGACCTTCACAACCTTTTTGTTGCAAAAAATTGGCATCAAAACTGGGGATTCTAAATTGTCCTTAGGTATGACTGTGAGAGTGAATGGTTGTCTGTCTCTCTGTGTTGGCCCTGCGATGGACTGGTGATCTCTCCAGGGTGTACCCTACCTCTCGCCCAAAGATGCTGGGATAGGCTCCAGCCCGCCCGCGACCCAAAAAGGATTAAGCGGAAGAAGATGGATGGATGGACATAATGATGGCTTTGGTTACAGGTGCATTTCTAAACTGCTGAATGTTCCAGTGAGCACTGTTTGAGCCATCATTCAGAAGTGGAAAAAACATAATTTTACCATACACTGGCCATGACCAATAAAATAATAAGTAATGCACTCGACCGACATGGGCTCTATGCCCACTCACCTCGCAAGACTCCATTGCTGAAGAAAAAACATCTTGAAGCTTGTTTAAAGTTTGCTGCACAACATTTGGGCAAACCAGTAAAATACTGGGAGAAAACAGTCTAGTCAGATGAGACCAAAATTGAACCTTTTGGATGCCACAACACACAGCGTGTTTGGAGGAGAAATGGCACTGCACATCCCATCATGGTGTGGGGGTGTTTTTCAGCATATGGTACGGCAGACTTCACATAACTGAAGGAAAGATGAATGGACAAATGTACAGAGACATCCTTGATAAGAACCTGTTGCCATCTGCCAAAATGCTGAAAGTGAAACGAGGGTGGACATTTCAGCAAGACAATGATCCCAAACACACAGCCAAGGAAACTCTCAACTGGCTCCAGTGAAGGAAAACTAGAAAAGCACTTGAAGAGCGCAGACCTCCGCCAAGCGCCACAGTTCCCCCGGTGATCCAGATCACCACCAAAATGTAATCATCTGTAGGATACCCCATTTCTGACAATCTCTGAAAATTTCATGAAAATCCATCCATAACTTTTTGAGTTATCTTGCTAACAAACAAACAGACAGACAGACAAACCAACGCTGATGAAAACATAACCTCCTTGGCGGAGGTAAATAAAGCTGCTAGAATGGCCCAGTCAGTCACCTGACCTGAATCCAATGGAAAATCTATGGAACAAACTGAAGATCAGAGTTTGTAAAAGACACCCACGGAACCTTCAAGATTTGAAGACAGTTTGTGTGGAAGAATGGGCTAAAATCACTCCTGAACAAATGCCTGTTCGTAGTTTCTCCATACATTAGGTGTCTGGAAGCTGTTATTACCAACAAAGGCTTTTCTACCAAATATTACAATGAATTTCACCAAGTGTGTTCAATACTTATTTTCTGTGTCATTCCATTTTATTAAACATAACTTGTTTTGTAAACACAGCTGCCTTGATTTCTTTGTATGTATGGATTACTTGGATTGTTACTGATATCTGCTGTTGATACTGTTGATACCATCTTGCTGCAATGCTCCTCCACTGTGTATATGTCTGTGTACATATGTATATTTATTTACTCCTTTGGCTAACCAGTTCTTATCTTATTATCTTATTAATTATTGCTCTGAGTGCTGCTATCCCTTTGATGCTGCAATCCTGGAATGTTCCCATTGTGGGACTAATAACGGCTCATCTTATCTGGTGAAAATCTCAGGTTAATGTCTCCATCAGAAAAATGTTTAATGAGAAAAATGCTGACGTGCTCAATACTTATTTTCCCTGCTGTATATATCGGTATCGTGATATAACGCACAGCCACATTTCAATTTATTATTAACTTGACAGTCAACATAACAGTCACTGGTGTACACTGACATTATTAGGATATATTTGATATTTACATATGGGTTTTGCATTTCTTAAAATCTTTGCAAATGTCAGCCCCCATAAGAAATACAGAGACATACAGTATTTTCAAGTAAAAGAAGGGTTCTACTACTACTACTACTACTACTACTAATAATAATAATAATAATAATAATAATAATAATAATAACAAAATGCAACACAGTACAACTAGATATTTAGATTCTGTAATATTTTCCCTACTCCTAGCTTTCATGTCAGAGTAATTCCATCACTAATATCCAATCCAACTTTATTTTTAAAGCACTTTAAAAACAACTATAGCTGATACAAAGTGCTGTACATCAGGAATAGATAAAATGAGAAGGACATGTAAGACATAAAAATAAATAAAAGACAATAAAATGCAACTAAAAAGCATAAAACAAAATAGGTAAAAATTACAATCATATAATAAAAGCAAGAAAACAAGTAAAATCAATGTCTCATGCTGGGTTGAAGGCCAAGGAGTAAAAATTAGTTTTATGATGTTTTAAAAATGGACAGTGAAGGAGCCTGTTTAATAGGCAAAGGGAGACTTCCACAGTATAGGAGCAGCAAAAGAAAAAGCTCTGTCCCCTCTGAGCTTCCCCTTCGATCTCAATATCTCCAGGAGCAGCTGATCAGCTGACCTGAGAGACCAAGCAGGAGTGGAAAAGTGAAGAAGCTCAGAGGTAAGGCGGGGCAAGGTCACTTAATGATTTAAAAACAAATTAAATAATTTTAAAATGAACACTAAAGTGCACAGGCAGCCAGTGAAGGGAGGCTAAAATGAGTGTAATGTGGACCCTCTTACGTGTTTCAGTTAAAAGACGCGCAGCAGCATTCTGAACCAACTGGAGACATGAGAGGGAAGACTTGCTGACTCCAAAATAAAGAGCATTACAGTAATCCAGCCGAGGTGTGATGAAGGCATGGATTACGGTTTCAAAGTGCTGTTTAAAAAGGATGGGTTTAACCTTTGGCAAAATGAAAATGAAAAAAGCTGCACTTCGTGACTGCAGGACTTTGACGATCTAATTTAAAAATCACTGTCCATCTTAAACACCGATTAGTAACATTAGGTTGGACAAACCCTGCCAAGGGGCCTAAGTCAACGGGATGGGGGGCTCACAGGAGCCACTGGGTCCAAACACCATCACTTCTGTCTTCTTTTCATTAAAACTTAAAAAGTTCACTGCCGGACAATCTTTAATGTCGCTAAGGCATTCAAGAAGTGATTTGATTGAGAAAGCCTCTTTCTGCCTTAAACCTGACAGTCATCAGCCCAATAGTGGAAGGAGATACCATGCTTTCTAAGAATTAAACCCAGTGGAAGCAGATAAAGTGAAAAGAGCAGGGGCCCTAAAATTGAGCCCTGTGGGACCCCACATGACAGGAAAGATAATATGGTCATCTCAGGACCACAGTTCAGCCTATTCATGGAGAAACAGAAATCAAAAAAAGTCAATGATGCCTGGGTCAGTGCATGTTCAAGTTATAAACATACATAGAGGACCTTCAAGGAGCAAATGGAGGCTTTAAGTCAGTGAACGTCAACTGGCGGCCTGTAGGCCACCATACCCAGCCTGCCAGAGCTTTCCATCCAAGCCCCAGAATGTTACTGAATTCAGGAATAATTTTGCTGTAAATGAAGCACACAGGCAGAGTCAGCATCATGGGGGGTAATTCACAGGCCGTGTCCTCCCCCAAATGAGTTAGTGCAGTAAATTTACATGGAAACTGTCATTAAAAATTCAAAGAAAAACCTATCAAACTATCAAGAATAAAATCACATCTCAAGTAACTTTTTGAAAGCAGATACAGTACATTCTTACTCAACTAATTTTTTGAGGGGAGGGGGTCACTACTACTCTTATATTCATAATTAATAAAAGCTAACACTACTTCTACTTGGCAACAAATTCTGAGTCCTCTACCCAGCTCTGATTGTATAATTTAAGTGTGTAAATTAGTGTGACCAAGGAGGGTGTAATGTTGGTCAAACTATTCATGTGTGGTTTTTTCAGTTGAGCACCGTCCTGTCCTGACATTTCACAGCAGCCAGCTGTATAGGTAATACGAATCTGTTAACACTGACAAAAGCTTATATATATATATATATATATACACACACACACACACACACACACACACACACACACACACACACACACACACACACACACACACACACACACACACACACACACACACACACACACACGCACGCAGCCGTGGACATAAATGTAACACACTCCAATATAGACGTGGACAAAATTGTTGGTACCCCTCTGTTAATGAAAGAAAAACCCACAATGGTCACAGAAATAACTTGAATCTGACAAAAGTGGTAATAAAAAATTCTATGAAAATTAACCAATGAAAATCAGACAATGCTTTTGAATTGTGGTTCAACAGAATTATTTTAAAAAAACACACTCATGAAACAGGCCTGGACAAAAATGATGGTACCCCTGGAAAAGATTGAAAATAATGTGACCATAGGGACATGTTCAACCAAGATGTGTCCTCTAATTAACATCACAGGTGTCTACAAACTTGTAATCACTCAGTCGGCCTATTTAAAGGGTGACAAGTAGTCACTGTGCTGTTTGGTGACATGGTGTGTTCCACACTAAACATGGACCAGAGGAAGCAAAGGAGAGAGTTGTCTCAGGAGATTAGAAAGAAAATTATAGACAAGCATGCTAAAGGTAAAGGCTATAAGACCATCTCCAAGCAGCTTGATGTTCCTGTGACTACAGTTGCACATATTATTCAGAAATTTAAGATCCACAGGACTGTAGCCAACCTCCCTGGACATGGCCGCAGGAGGAGACGGATAATACGAATGGTAACAAAAGAGCCCAGAACAACCTCTAAACACATTCATGGTGAACTCCAAGGTCAAGGTACATCAGTGTCAGATCGCACCATCCGTCGTTGTTTGAGCCAAAGTGGACTTCATGGGAGACGACCAAGGAGGACACCACTGTTGAAAACAAATCATAAAAAAGCCAGACTGGAATTTGCCAAACTGCATGTTGACAAGCCACAAAGCTTCTAGGAGAATGTCCTATGGACAGACGAGACAAAACTGGAACTTTTTGGGAAGGCACATCAGCTCTATGTTCACAGACGCAAAAATGAAGCATACCAAGAAAAGAACACTGTCCCTACTGTGAAACATGGAGGAGGTTCTGTTATGTTGTGGGGCTGCTTTGCTGCATCTGGCACAGGGTGTCTTGAATCTGTGCAGGGTACAATGAAATCTCAAGACTATCAAGGTATTCTAGAGAGAAATGTGCTGCCCAGTGTCAGACAGCTTGGTCTCAGTCGCAGGTCATGGGTCTTGCAACAGGATAATGACCCAAAACACACTGCTAAAAACACCCAAGAATGGCTAAGAGCCAAACATTGGACTATTCTAAAGTGGCCTTCTATGAGACCTGATCGAAATCCTATTGAACATCTGTGGAAAGAGCTGAAACATGCCGTCTGGAGAAGGCACCCTTCAAACCTGAGACAACTGGAGCAGTTTGCTCATGAGGAGTGGGCCAAAATACCTGCTGAGAGGTGCAGAAGTCTCACTGACAGTTACAGAAATCGTTTGATTGCAGTGATTGCCTCAAAAGGTTGTGCAACAAAATATTAAGTTAAGGGTACCATCATTTTTGTCCAGGCCTGTTTCATGAGTTTGTTTTTTTAAAATAATTCTGTTGAACCACAATTCAAAAGCATCTTCTGATTTTCATTGGTTAATTTTCATAGAATTTTTATTTATTACCACTTTTGTCAGATTCAGGTTATTTCTGTGATCATTGTGGGTTTTTCTTTCATTAACAGAGGGGTACCAACAATTTTGTCCACGTGTGTGTATATATATATATATACAGTATATACACACACACACACACACACACACACACACACACACACACACACACACAGTATATATATAAAATTTGGAAGGAAAATTAATATATCAAAAAATATATTACTTAGGAAAAAAATATGCATTTTATTTTATTTTATGAGAGCACCCAGCCCTCACATACAGCGAGGAAAATAAGTATTGAACACGTCAACATTTTTCTCATTAACCATATTTCTGATGGAGCCACTGACCTGAGATTTTCACCAGATATCAGTAACAACCCAAGTAACCCATACATACAAAGAAATAAAGACAACTGTGTTCACAAAACAAGTTATGTTTAATAAAGTGGAATGACACAGGGAATAAGTATTGAACACACTTGGTGAAATTCATTTAATATTCAGTAGAAAAGCCTTTGTTGGTAATAACAGCTTCCAGATGCCTCCTGTATGGAGAAACTAGGCACAGGCATTGCTTAGGAGTGATTTTAGCCCATTCTTCCACACAAACTGCCTTCAAATCTTGAAGGTTCCGTGGGTGTCTTTTACAAACTCTGATCTTCAGTTTGTTCCATAGATTTTCAATTGGATTCAGGTCAGGTGACTGACTGGGCCATTGTAGCAACTTTATTTTCCTTCTCTGGAGCCAGATGAGTTTCCTTGGCTGTGTGTTTGGGATCATTGTCTTGCTGAAATGTCCAACCTCGTTTCACTTTCAGCATCTTGGCAGATGGCAACAAGTTCTTACCAAGGATGTCTCTGTACATTTGTACATTCATCTTTCCTTCAATTATATGAAGTCTGCCTGTATCATGTGCTGAAAACACCCCCACACCACAATGCTTATCCTCCAAACTTCACTGTTGGTATGGTGTTTTTTGGGCTGATGTGCAGTGCCATTTCTGGCACATTTGAGGCATCCAAAAAGTTCAATTTTGGTCTCATCTGACCAGACTATATTCTCCCAGTATTTTACTGGTTTGCCCAAATGTTGTGCAGCAAACATTAAACAAGCTTCAACATGGTTTTTCTTCAGCAATGGAGTCTTGTGAGGTGAGCGGGCATAGAGCCCATGTCGGTTGAGTGCATTACTTATTGTTTTCTTTGAAACAGCAGTACCTGCCAACGCCAGGTCTTTCTGGAACTCCCCATGAGTGGCCTATGGCTCTTGGATAACTCTTCTGATATATCTTTTGACTCCTCTGTCAGAAATCTTGCGAGAAGCTCCTGGCCATGGCCGGTTTATGGTAAAACAATGTTCGTTCCACTTCTAAATGATGGCTCCAACAGTGCTCACTGGAACATTCAGCAGTTTAGAAATGCACCTGTAACCAATGCCATCATTATGTTTTGCAACAGTAAGGTTGCAAAGGTGTAGAGAGAGTTCTTTGCTTCTACCCATCATGATTTCTTTGTGGTGTGACAATCTGATATTCACAGACCTTTTTAAAGGCTATCAGTCAGGACTTAACCAGCTGAAATTAATTTGCACTGATGGGGGCTGGGGTGGCTTCTTAAATTCTGACGGATTTCAGCAGGTTTCTTGACTTTCTATGCCCTTTTGCACCTCTTTTTCTTCATGTGTTCAATACTTATTCCCTGTGCCATTCCACTTTATTAAATGCAACTTGTTTTGTGAACACAGTTGCCTTGATTTCTTTGTATGTATGGATTACTTGGATTATTACCAATATCTGGTAAAATCTCAAGTCAATGGCTCCATCAGAAATATGTTAAATGAGAAAAATGTTGACGTGTTCAATACTTATTTTTCCCGCTGTACATTTATTAAACAACATATATATAATAAACAGCTTTTTTAAACTGCAAATCACTCAAAGCTACATTAAAAAGCTTTTTAGAACATGAATATGCTACACTGGTTAATGCTAATACAGATTTGGTATATTGGCAAGCTAAAACACACATATTTAATTTTTGTTCACATTTTTCCCTGTTAGTTTCTTCCACAAACTTATTATAATTATGGTACACACTATACCAGATATGAAATACAACAGGCTACTCTCGCTAGATACTCAACCCAGTAAAAATCAGACAGTTATATAATTAGAGCCAGGATTCTAATGTATGCAGAAATGTACTTCGTTTCTGTCCATTAGAAACACTGACAGAATCTGGAAAGAGAAGCCAAGTTGAAAGTCTAGTCAAGAGTCAGGACAGGGGAGGATGAAGACACGAGGAGAGAGAATCAGACCAAGACAGAGGAGGAGGATTATTGGAAGTCGATGCCCTGCCACAGAGAAGAGCGTCTGATTGGTCCTGTTCCCAAGGTTGCTACAATGACTTGGCTGACAGACGGATTGTTCATCTTTGCTAACAAAGGGCCTACCTAAGTGGTTAGATTCTGGTCTAGAGACAGGACATGCTACCAGCCAGGTTTTAGGCCCATTATGTGGCAACACAATTGGCAGCTAATGCAAAGCATGAGCTGTGAAGGAGGACGTGAGGACAGAACAAGACTGGTAGGTGAGGGAACAAAGAAGGCTGGGCAGGGTATATAAGGATGAAGGAAAAGAAAGGTAACCATTGGAGTGAAGTGAGAGTCCCAATTTACATGTAAAACAGGATGTCAGATGCCTCTTTGATTTAGTACTTGTACTTCTTTTCACATCTGTTCATTAGGAAGAGGTAGAGAGTTCTGCTAGACAGAAACAAGCCTGTCAAACTGGCTTATTACAATGACAACAGACAAATGCACCAGCTCATTTAGCTGGGAACATGTGGAAAGAAAGAAAAAAAAATCTTACTTGGGAGAAATCCCGCTTATGATCAGCCATGTAATTAAAGTAATCACTGAAAACAATAATCAAAGCTGTTTTCATAGGGGCTAAAACCTCTAATCCCTGAAGGTGTGTAAAGCTAGTTTCATGCTAAATAAAGCTATAAAAAAGTCACATCTTCACCTAAAATCAGTGTACCAGATAGTCTAATTGATGAGGGAAAATGGGTCTGGTAACTCTTCCTCATTTACGATACATAAATTAACAGACACTTCACAGGTACACGCTGCTGAAAAAGGAAACACATGAACAGTCACTCAGCCTCTCTCAGCCTACATCATTTACTCATCTCACTAGCTAAACATCACATACAAGCTGCAACACTTTCCTGCTTCCATTACAGGATAAGTTCTACCCCTAGTTCAGCTGAACATGACACCAGCAGAGCACAAACATGTACCAGCCTTATGATATCACACTTGTTCTGATCCTCTGGTGGCGAGTGTTTGCTGTGAGGAGCCGCCTGGGGCCGGCAGTCTTATTCAGACTAAACGTGCCCAGCTTTTAAACAAAACACACACAGAAGATGCATCCTAGCATATAATCTGTATGTCTAAATACAGCAATCACAGACAGAGAAGACTTTATTACACAGCATGCAGAGAAATACTTTCAACTTCATCAAGGCTAAATTTGCTTTTAAATCATCAGCAACACAAATCATGAGCTGAAAAGGTCAAAATATCAGCCTGATATCATAGATAACATCAGTTTAACAGCCACCATAATATACAAAAAAAAATCTACTAAAGGAGACAAAACCACAAACGGCAGCACCTGACAGCATGCAGTCATTACCGTATGTGCAGTTACAACACAGTCTGAGGACCAGAAGCACCTCCATGTCCCACATCTCCTCTCCTGACTCTGTTCTCCTGCCCACTGCCTCCTTTCTCAGGCATAGACACAGGGAGAGAAGGAGAGAGAGCGAGCAGACTCACACAGGCACCGGTTTCCCTCGCGAAGCCCACTACTGCATACACAAGTGGAAGAAGGCAGGGCTGGAATCTTAAAGCAACAAGCCAGCCGAGACACCCATCCATACAAACATTCCTGGACCTACATGGAGCACAGCGGCACAGAAAACTTACCCTCCATTGAAACAGCTGTTGTACAGTCTTTGGAGTCTTTGGGACCTTTTACTCTGAGGTTCTGAAAGAAACAAAGGGGGTGAGATGATCAACTAAAGAAATTAAACAGACGCACACACAGCGTTCTGTAGGGGTTTTTGGGTTCTGGCTGATTAAACTAATGAAGAAATATTGGCCTACTAACTCAGACTGAGAAAGCTCAAGGAGACTGAGCTAATGTAACCTTCACAAGTTTATCACAAAGAAAAACAACATGACACACCCAACTTTGCAGTAGGTTTTCAATGTTACGTGCTTGAACAGGGAATGTTTAAAGGTGAATTTCCCCATTGAGCATTTTGACTGGTGGAGGTGAGAATTAGAGCTGCAGAATATCCTGAAATCTTAGCATTACTGCAAGATCAACATGTGCAATATACATAGGCAAAAGATGTCTTTACACGCCCTCTGTGTCATTACATTCCAACAAAGTAGGTGGTAGTAATGCACCTTAATACAGAGGAGGAGCTGGGGACTTAGAATAGAACAGAACAGAATAGAATACAACTTCATTGATTCTTTACAGTAAATTGCTTTGCTACAGCTGCAGCACGTCAATCTACTCAAGAAAAAAAAAATAAAAGAAAATAAAGGAAAAACAAGAGCCAAAAAAATGAAAACCTAAGTACAAATGAAAAATGATTATAAAAGAGTTAAAAAGCTGTAAGTGTGGTGAGCTGAAAAGAAGTGAGACGAATAAGAAAATGTGGGCAAAGAAGAACTTGTAACTAAAGCAGAGGGACATTAACAAGATACAAGGGGCTTCCGGTTATGGCTGCCACGTAGGACGGACGTGTCTCGCTCTGCTCTGCTCCTGGAAAAAAAAAAAATCGGCAAATAACTCTCTCATTTGGGACAGAACGTATCCCAGCATTTGGGCGAGGATATGTCGGCGAAGCCTAAGGCTGGAAAACCAGGAAAAGGAAAAAGCGAGCCGCCGAAACAGTCCAAATTAACGGACTTTCAGGTCTGTGACGCAGCAAACAAGGCTCCATATATGGCGGAGGAAGCTGGCGGCGGTGCGATTTCTGCGGGGAATGGCGCAGATGCGCTGATGGCTGCCATGAGTTCAATGAGAGCGGACTTTTCCTCTAGATTTGATGGGATTATGACAGCGCTGGAAGGAATAAGAAAGGAATTGGGTGACTGTGTAGAACGAACGGCGCAGATGGAGCTCCGTCTCGCTAGTGCTGAAGATGACGTCACCCGTCTTCAATTAAAGGTGCGCACTTTGGAAAAAAAAAATAAATCTCTGGAAGATAATATTTTGGATTTGGAATCTCGGTCGAGACAGAATAACTTGAGGCTGGTGGGTCTTCCAGAGGAATCAGAAGGTCGGGACGTATGTTCCTTTCTGGAAAAGTGGATTCCGGAGGTGCTGGGCAGCGAGGAGTTGCAATCAGCAGTGGTTCTGGAAAAAGCACATCGTATTGGCCCACGGAGAGATAAGGGACCGCCGAGGACCTTAATTATGAAGTTTCTAAGCAACAGAGACAGGATGAAGATCTTCAACGCTGCACGTGCTAAAGGAGAGATTAAACACCAGGACCAGCAGGTGCGGTTCTACCCAGATTTGGCCACAGGAATCCAGCAATTGAGGAAGCAGTTTGATCCCGTACGTAAGGAGCTGCGCAACCTTGGGATTCGTCATGGTGTAATCTATCCTGCGAGACTGCCGACCACGTATGAGGGCAGAACCCACATCTTCAAGACCCTAGAGGAGGCGCAGGAGTTCATCAAGAAGATCAAAGAAGAAGAAGAGACTGGTGGGAGCTAAGCATGAACAAAATATAAGGTAGAATAACTAAGCATTTGCACAGGCATCTGACTGACTTGAAGTAAATAGTAAGTTTACAAAATATAGATTGTATTATATATTAAAAAAAACAAAACAAAAACAAAACAAACAAAAAAAAAAAAACTAGGATGTACAAAGTTGGTAAAAATTTTGGAGTTAAGTTGGAAAACTACAGAGGAGAGTTAATGTTACGTCATTAAAAGCAGTAGAGTTAGGGTGATTGGGAGGATGAAGAAGGAGTGGCTTAGGCTGTTCCCCGTGGATGTGGAACAGTCGATGGCTATATCGGGAGACAGAATTTTTCTTTTGATTTTGGGGGGTTTGCCACAAGTGTGGGAAGGGGGAATTTGTTTGTGTGTAGTTTGTAGGATGAATGTTCAACCACTCATGTTTTTGCTTCTCTGTATGAGCATGTTTACACTGCAAGGTAATCCCAAACTCTCTATTGATCATGGACCAAAGTGTTAATCTTAATTTAACTTCATGGAATTGCAGAGGTCTACAAAATTTAAAAAAACTTAAACAAGTTATGAATAAAATAAAGGACATGGGTTCAAGAATTGTGTTTTTACAAGAAACTCATCTGATAGAGGAGGATGTTAAAAGAATTAGGAGTAGATGGCAGGGAAGTGTATTCACCTCTTCATTTTCATCCCGAGCCAGGGGAGTTATGACTCTCATACATAAATCAGTTCCTTTTCAAGTGAAAAATGTAATTGGAGACAAATTTGGAAGATATGTAATCATTCAAGGTTCTTTGCTATTAGAAAATATAAATCTTGTGAACTTATATGGTCCCAATATAGATGACCAGAAGTTCTTTGCTAATTTATTTCTCATCTTATCATCACTTACAGGGCAACATATAATAGCAGGGGATTTTAATTGTACATTGAATCCAGGTGTGGATAGATCAACAGGACTGGATTGTACGCACATTGGATGTAGGATGACTATTAATCATTTTATGAAAGAATTGAGATTGTTAGATATATGGAGAGAAATGAAACCACAAGTTAAAGCCTATTCTTGTTATTCCAGTACCTACAAGACATTCTCACGTATTGATTATTTTTTGATTTCCACAGAATTAAGGTCCAAGATTCAAAACTGCTTTTATGATAACATCGTGATCTCTGACCATGCACCCTGTTGTCTAATATATGTAGATAAAAAATTGATAAAGGAATCAGGTAGATGGCAATTTCAGCATAAATGGCTTCAGGATGAGGAATTTGTCAAGTATATAGAAAAACAGATAGACGAGTTCTTTGACATCAATACTACACAAACATCAGCATGTGTAAAGTGGGAGGCTTTCAAAGCTTTTATTAGGGGACATATTATTAGTTATACAGGATCAAAATCTAAGAAGACTCGAGAGGAGAGAGCTAAATTGGAACATAAAATAAAAAATCTTCAGGAAAAAGTGTATGCAGGAAGTGACCCAAGGTTGGAGAATGAATTACTGATTTTGAGAGCTGAATACGACAAAAAATCAGCGAATAGAGCTGCCTCGAGTCTTCTAAGATTGAAACAATCTTTTTATGAACAAGGTGAAAAATCAGGAAAATTATTAGCATGGCAGATTAAACAATTGGAAATTAAAACACCAATTACCAGTATTATAAGTAATGGACAGGTAGTTATAGATCCTTTAGAAATTAATAGAGCCTTTAGAGATTACTATGAAAAATTATATGATACCAAAAATGAACCTGAATTAACAAAACTAAATGGGTTTTTGTACGAACTATCTATACCGTGTATTCCAAATGAAAACAGGGAGATATTGGAGTCTAAAATTAGTCAAGAAGAAGTTGGGCTAGCCATTGATAATATGAAATCAGGAAAAAGTGCAGGACCAGATGGTCTTCCAGTTGACCTTTATAAAAAATTTAAGAATAAATTAATAAAACCTTTTTTGGAAATGGTTTTAGAAGCATTTCAAAATAATAATTTACCATCATACATAAATAATGCCTTAATTATACTGCTGCCAAAACCAGGTAAGCCCTCTAATAAATGTGAAAATATGAGACCAATAAGCCTATTAAACGCCGACCTTAAGATAATCTGTAAAATTTTAGCAAGACGAATACAAGAAATTTTACCAAATATTATTAATCGAGATCAGAATGGCTTTATAAAGGGTAGACAAGGCTTCCATAATGTAAGAAGACTATTTAATATTATTTATTTTAATAAAGAAGCACCGGATACAGCTCTCCTATCATTGGACGCCGAAAAGGCCTTTGATAGAGTTGAATGGCCCTTTCTTTTTGAAGTACTACAAAGGTTTGGACTTGGAAATAATTTCATAAAATGGGTTCAAATAATATACAATAATGCTACAGCAGAAATCCTAACAAATAACAATATTTCAAAACCAATAAAAATAAATAGAGGATGTCGACAAGGCTGTCCACTTTCACCTTTACTGTTTACTATGGCAATTGAACCTTTAGCGATAGCGATACGTTTACATTCACAAATATATGGAATTAAAGTTGGACCAACAGAACATAAAATCTCCCTGTACGCCGATGACATAATTTTGTTTATGTCGAATCTAAAAAAATCAATTCCAACCTTGTTGAATTTAATAAAGAATTTTGGGGAAATATCAGGATATAAAATAAATAAAACTAAATCTTCAATATTAATGCTAAATGAGACCCAGAGAAATTACCCAGCCCCTGAGGTAAATCAATTCAATGTTGTAAATCAGTTTAAATATTTAGGAATCCAAATTATGCCTAAGCTAGAATCAGTCGCCAGTGTCAACTATGAAGCCTTAATGTCAGATATCAGTGAGTTAACTCAGAGATGGATGTCACTACCAATGTCGATGATCGGGAGAATCAATATACTTAAAAGTAATATTTTACCTAAAATACTTTATTTATTTCAATACATTCCCTTATCACCACCTTTAGATCTATTCTCAAGAATAAAAAAAAAGTTAGTGGAATTTATATGGAACAACAGGAGGGCTAGATTACGTTTGTCTTTATTATATTTACCATTTGATCGTGGAGGTCTGAAATGTCCAAATTTTATGTTGTATTATTGGTCGGCACAACTGAGGTCTATGACATATTATTTTTCATCAAATGATCTCCCCCACTGGACTGAAATGGAATCATACAATTTACCTTTACCTCTTCCCATATTCATATACTCAGATTCGGCAAAAAAATTACAAAAACAAGTTAAAAATCCATTTGTAAAGCATATGATCAAAATATGGTGTGAAGCTAAAAACTATTTAAAAGAACCACAGTTATTGTCACAATTTAGTCCAATATGGGGTAATCAATATTTTAAACCAGGGAGAGCGGACGCTGTATTTAAAGTATGGAATTTAAAAGGGATACAAAAGATTCAGGATTTATATTTGCCAGGTGCAGACAACATAATGTCTTTTGAAGAGCTGAGGATCAAATTTAATCTCAATAGAACACATTTTTTTAAATATCTTCAACTTAGAAACTTTATTCGATCAAATCAAAATAAAGCTCTCACTCGACCTATTTATTCATCCTTGGAAAAAATGATGATGAAAGATAGTAAAAGAAAGGGTATTATTTCAGAGTTTTATAACTCATTGACACTATCTTCAAGTGAAAATTCACTGAAAAGATTAAACTACTGGAAAGAAGATCTGCAAATTGAAATTTCAGAGGAACAATGGGAATTGGCTTGTACAGAAGCTCAAACCAAATCAATAAATGCACGCCTTAAATTGATACATTTCAAATGGTTAATGCGGATGTATGTTACACCGGAGGAGTTAAATAGATATAACAAAAATATACCAGATACATGCACAAAATGCATGGAAAGTAAAGGAACCCTATTTCATTGTTTATGGGAATGTAGATTAATAAGAATGTTTTGGGAAGAGGTGAGGGTAACAATTGAAAAAATAATCTCAAAACAAATCATATTGAATCCTAAACTGTTTTTGTTGGGTCTGTACCCAGAAAAGCATAATTTTAATAAAAGTGAAAGAACATTCATAGACCTCAGTTTGCTTAATGCCAAAAAATGTATTGCACTATTATGGAAAAAGACTCATAGACCAGATGTGACTCAGTGGTTAAGACAGATGTTAACAAACCTTCCATTAGAAAGAATAACATATATACTAAAATCAAAGGAAATTGTGTTTGAGAATATATGGAGACCTTTTATTGATTATGTAAAAAATTTAAACATAACTCTTGAAGAAGAAGGTGAATGATGTGTGTGGACCTTGTAAATTCCAAACTGGTGAACATAATATGTATACTTATGTATTGGATTGTCTAGACTAAACAGAGGAGCATTGTTGAAGACTTGATTTTGTTGGTGGTTGTTGGTGTTTTTAGTGCATTTTTTTTTGTAGTACTTTAGTGTTAGTGTTTGATTGTTTGTATCATGTTTGTTAAAAAAAAAAAAAGAAAAGGTTCAATAAAGATATTGTGGAAAAAAAAAAAAAAACAAGATACAAGGAAGTATTTGTCTGGATAGCACAAGTTGTATCATTATCACAATATTCAACAATCTTCCATATCGCATGTTTCTGTAATACTGTCAAGCTCAAGTGGAAATATAATTTGTATACACTTTACTTAATTTCTAGCATTTTACCAAATTCTTGTTTAAGTTACACTACATGCGTCGACATAAATCAGATCATCTCAACTTCCACTGTAACTTCAGGCATGATGCATCAGTCCATTCACACACATTCAGTTAATTAACATCTTCAACATCCTCCCAACAATCTGTGTAATTTAGCACTTTTAACACCACTTCTGCAAATTCTAAAAGAAGACCCACTGTGCTAAAACTGTCCACTGCCATACAGTAAAACTGTGACCAGTGCTTCCCCTACCATTGCATTGGGGGGGGGGGGGGCACCCCCTTTGAAGGCCAAGTTAATTTTATTTAATTTTATTTTCTATATAGCGCCAGGTCACAACAGAAGTCAATTAAAGGTTACCTTTCTTGGTCTTTTATTAAACAAACTAAATAGTCTTATGTTTACCACCGGAGCGGTGGCCGAGTGGTAGAGCATCCGCCACACAGCCAGGAGCCGGTTGTGGGTTCAAGCCCCAGCTGGGTCATACCGAAGACCATATAAAAAAAAAAAAAAAATGGTACTTCCCACCTTCTAGCTTGGTGTTCAGCATAATAGTATGGGGGAAGGAAAAATTGGTTGAGGCAGCGCCTTGCACGGCAGCGGTCCCTCTGATTCTAAATGTGATTAACATTGTAGATAGGAGGAATGTAATTTCGTTCTACTGTACATGATTGGCTGTATGGACTGAATGGCAATAAAGCTGTCTTATTATTATTATTCATTTTATTGATATGACAGCTCTCTATCTCTCTCACTCTCACACACTCCCACCAGCAGACAGAGAGCACGCATCGCAAAATATGTCGTGTCATCCTCCTGAACAGCAGACAGAAATCTCTGCATTTTTTTTTTAAATGCTCCTTGGGTGGTGAAGATGGCAACACTCGCTGTCCTGTGAGCAGCAGCCAGAGTAGCCCTCCTGCTCCGGGTCCAAGTAAAGCTACGGTCACAAAGATTCTTAGGAACAATGGGTTCGTAAGAATCTCCCAGTTCCTACGAATTCTTGAGTTCGCAGACATTTGTGGAGGGGGGCAAAGTTTCTTATGGCTGCCATTCAATTCGCAAGAGCAACCTGAAGCATTCTTGAGTAATCAGTAGCTTTTCTGTTGTACGATGGCCCTAGAGTTCTTACATTCTTCATAAGGGTGCCTTGGGATCTTCCTACGGCATATTTACTGCCATCTTACGAAAAATTTTTGTGCAACTCACGACACTCGGATCTTACGGCTTTCGGCACATTTTGTCGGCACAAATGTTGCATGAATGACGTACTTCCACCTTATGAGTGCCTCACTACCACCTTATGCACACTGTATGAATCTCCGTATGAATGGGGATTTGCACGGCATTTCCTACAACTGCTGTAAGGCGCCCTTAAGGTGTTCTTGAGGCATACGTCTTGCCAACATCTTGCGTAGTTCTTATGTTGTTCTGATGGCATTCGTATGGTCGCCCTATGATCAAGGGTTTTTGTGGGGCGTTCGTAGAAATCTTGGACAAGACCATTAACCTGGCCATGAATTACAAACGGTCTACAAATGCTGGATTCTCCTACAGCCCTCTTAAGAAGGCCATACGAAATGGTCCAAAAATCGTTTGTATGGTGTTCGCAGTCGTTCGTAAGGGTATTTGTGACTGTAGCTTAAGTTAACACATGAACACTAGGGTTCCTTTGATGCTGGCCGCAACTGATTAGTTAAGAGTCACCTGCATTTTTACAAGTCTTTTAATTTTGTCGTCCCATGTAAAACTCAGCACAGATCAGTGGTTGATTAGAACACACTGATTCTATAGTTTAATGGTCGCTGCTCTCATCCTCTGCTTTAAAGGAGAGGGTTGCAAACCGCACCCAACATTTCATATAATTATCGTATTTTTTTCATATCAGCACTCAGTAGGGTTACAGGAAGCGATACGGTGTGTGTTTATTAAGTTGGGGGGTTTTTCGGAGGGAGATGTCACGGTAAAAAAGAGGAGCAGAGGCATGTTAACACGAGGTGAACCAGGAAACAAAATGTACAAATGAGCTGACCTGAACAGGGACCACACCAAACAGTTGTCTCCAGCAGCTGGAGACCGTCAGAGCATTGCAAAGTCCTTGGGTGTGAGAAAAAAAGTGCTTTTTCTTCTCACTCTCAGACGCTGCGATATTTGCGTAAATGTGGCATATACGTTTGTCTGTTGCAGCTGCAAATTTAATCTAATTTGTCAGAATAATGTTGGACAGCGCTCAAATTAATTTCCACGCTGTGGCTGTGCTGTGACTGTAGTCGCACACAGCCGGCTGACCGCTGTCGTGCCAAGCGCACCTCGCTCAGCCATTTCTTCTCAGTTTTGGCTACTTTCCACCAATGGAAAATGTCACCACAAGACCAAGCATGGCCATCCCAAACAAAACCATCCACAGAACCCCAAGGTGAGGTCAGGAAAACATCTGATCACACCTCCATACACAGGTCCATTGCACTGGCTACAAGCAAACAGTGCAGTTTCTCCCACCAATCCAAACCACTATGCTGTGCTGAGGCTGAATGTATGAGGATGATTTTCAGTCAAAGTCAACAGCATCTGCCACTGATCTGAGAGCACAAGCTCCATAAAAAGTTGTTTTATTCACTCAGTTTCTCTCATGGCACAGACAGCTTGGTGACCTGGATCCCTCTCAGCATGCCATATGCACAAATAAAGGGGGGGCATGTCCCCAAACCTGAAAAAAGATAGAATTGTCCTCGTTAAATCATAATCCCCTCCATATCAAGCGACAAAATTGAACAAAATATGTCTGAAGCACCAATGCTAACTAGGAATGCTTTCTATTATTTAAAATTTGCAGCTTAAACTTGTAACTTTTTTCATCAATTTATTACATTTATTTGTACATTTACAACTTTGTTCTTGCATCTTAAATTAGAAACTTTTATTTTTTTTTTACTTTTTTGACTGTTAGGACTATTGGAAACACTGATGGTCCAAGACCTTCAAGCTGGGTTGTTTTCACCAACATCAGTGAACTGAAAATTGCAAGCTCAAGCATATTTTGATACATGAAGTCTTTATTACAAGTGTCCTCAAAATAAAACCGTATCTTTCATAAACACTGTTGTTCCCTGCCACAAAGAGGATGTTTTAACTTGCATGTGTTTTCGTGTGCGTGGCACTCAAGTTTGACTTATTCATGCTATAATGTAACACACTCCAATACAGACGTGGACAAACTTGTTGATACCCCTCTGTTAATGAAAAAAAAAAACCCACAATGGTCACAGAAATAACTTGAATCTGACAAAAGTGGTAATAAATAAAAATTCTATGAAAATTAACCAATGAAAATCAGACAATGCTTTTGAATTGTGCTTCAACAGAATTATTTTAAAAAACAAAGTCATAAAACATGCCTGGACAAAAATGATGTTACCCTTAACTTAATACACCAACCTTTTGAGGCAATCACTGCAATCAAACGATTTCTGTAACTGTCAATGAGACTTCTGCACCTCTCAGCAGGTATTTTGGCCCACTCCTCATGAGCAAACTGCTCCAGTTGTCTCAGGTTTGAAGGGTGCCTTCTCCAGACGGCATGTTTCAGCTCCTTCCACAGATGTTCAATAGGATTTAGATCAGGGCTGAGGGATCAAGGCCACTTTAGAATAGTCCAATGTTTGGCTCTTAGCCATTCTTGGGTGATTTTAGCTGTGTGTTTTGGGTCATTATCCTGTTGCAAGACCCATGACCTGCGACTGAGACCAAGCTGTCTGACACTGGGCAGCACATTTCTCTGTAGAATACCTTGATAGTCTTGAGATTTCATTGTTCCCTGCACAGATTCAAGACACCCTGTGCCAGATGCAGCAAAGCAGCCCCACAACATAACAGAACCTCCTCCATGTTTCACAGTAGGGACAGTGTTCTTTTCTTGATATGCTTCATTTTTGCGTCTGTGAACATAGAGCTGATGGGCCTTGCCAAAAAGTTCCAGTTTTGTCTCGTCTGTCCATAGGACATTCTCCCACAAGCTTTGTGGCTTGTCAACATGCAGTTTGGCAAATTCCAGTCTGGCCTTTTTATGATTTGTTTTCAACAGTGGTGTCCTCCTTGGTCGTCTCCCATGAAGTCCACTTTGGCTCAAACAACGACGGATCGTGCGATCTGACACTGATGTACCTTGACCTTGGAGTTCACCATGAATGTGTTTAGAGGTTGTTCTGGGCTCTTTTGTTACCATTCGTATTATCCGTCTCCTCCTATGGCCACATCCAGGGAGGTTGGCTACAGTCCCGTGGAGCTTAAATTTCTGAATAATATGTGCAACTGTAGTCACAGGAACATCAACCTGCTTGGAGATGGTCTTATAGCCTTTACCTTTAACATGCTTGTCTATAATTTTCTTTCTAATCTCCTGAGACAACTCTCTCCTTTGCTTCCTCTGGTCCATGTTTAGTGTGGTACACACCATGTCACCAAACAGCACAGCGACTACTTGTCACCCTTTAAATAGGCCGACTGAGTGATTACAAGTTTGTAGACACCTGTGATGTTAATTAGAGGACACATCTTGGTTGAACATGTCCCTATGGTCACATTATTTTCAATCTTTTCTAGGGGTACCATCATTTTTGTCCAGGCCTGTTTCATGAGTTTTTTAAAATAATTTTGTTGAACCACAATTCAAAAGCATTGTCTGATTTTCACTGGTTAATTTTCATAGAATTTTTATTTATTATCACTTTTGTCAGATTCAAGTTATTTCTGTAACCATTGTGGGTTTTTCTTTCATTAACAGAGGGGTACCAACAATTTTGTCAACGTCTGTAAATCCTGCTATTAAACACAGCTCTTTTAGACCAGCAAGGCTCCGTGCCAGGCCCATCGTAGCTTTGGTCTCACTTCAGTTTCACTTGTTTAAGTGAAAGAAAATTCTCACATTGCTCAACATATAAGGCAGGTGAAAGTAATTATTTGCTATTTGCATATTTCCACATATTTCCAAATTTTCCATCATGGTAGCTCGACTATTAACTTCTTCCAATAGTTTCAAAACAGTGCAGAAAAAGTATAACTAAAAATATGAATCAAGAAATAGGTTGTTTAGTTGCTGAATCTGTTTATATTTGAAATCAACAAGTGCTGGCTTGATGGAGGACATCCTGCCTGATGACCACACCATTGGGAAAGAAAAACCAGCCACCTTTTGGGTCCAGCTGAAAACACACTTTCAGGTTTTAAACCAAGCAATTTGTTTGGAGTGAATGCACTGGCCAGGTCAGAATTAGGTTCCAGGACAGAGCCAGGCCAGTGCAAAAGGGATAAAGAACTGAATAAAGGTTGGCCTTACATCTGTAAAAATTGCTGGTGGATGAACGTACCTCTGAAATCTTCTGGAACTGGCTGTTGGCTTGGCTGCATTTCTCTGCCGTCTCCAGGGCCACCTTGTAGTTGTCCACAAAGGCCTTGTATACCCCCAACTGACTGGCCTGGAGGAAGAGACAGAATAAAGAAGCATAAGATAACAAGGTACCAAAAAAGCTGAAAGAAAAGTCTCTTTCAGATGTGCACATCTTACCCTAACAAATTTTTAATTCTGATAGTTTTTTTAGTCTTAACAGCAATTCAAAACAAGTGCAAACACACCTCAAGACATGACTGCCCTGAAGAATGAAAATAACTAATAAAAATAATCAATTTTACATGCTGTCTTCCAGTTTTGGCTTGCAGGCTAATCTTGTAATCACTGGTAAGGTGAGTATCCTGAACTCATTGAACATACAACTTTTACACTTATTTCATGACAAGCACAGAGAGAAAATAGGACAAAAATCTCTGATCACCAAAAGCATACATAGGATTTCTCACACCTTCATAAATGCTGAAGCTTCTCTTCATTAATCCTACATCTAACAGAATAACATCCTCAGTCTTTACCATGACAAAAGGAGAGCTTGCCTCAGTTTAAACAAATCAGGCTCGTAATTTACAACATTTTCCCGAGCTTCTGGTAAAGTATTGCTTCCACCTGATAATTCAGCACACATACAAATCAACAAAAGAATGGCTTCGCCAGGGGAAAATTAAAGTTTTGGAAAGGCCCAGCAAGAGCCCAGGCTCCCACTGAAAATCTGTAGGGTGGCCTGAAGAGGGCTGTGAACAAGCAATGCCTTCACATTCTCACAGATTTTGAGCAATTCTGCTAAGAGGAGTGGCCAAGGTAAGTGATGAGTGACATACTGAGAAGAAATGCTGTAAGAAAATCAAAAGGTGCTTCAAACAAGCATGACTTTAAGAATGTGCACACTTAGGGAACCAGTTTATTGTACTCTTTTTTTTATATATATTTGGAGCCAAAACAGAATGTTTTTCAATTGAAAAACAAAAACAAATGTGCAGGTTGTAGGTCACAGTGAAGGTGAGAAAGATTTTATTGTGGTCTTATGTTTTTACATCATAAAAACCTCATATCCACTGTATCTGGGTTTGTATATATATATATATATATATATATATATATAATTAAATTAATTTAATTAAATCACCCTTATTGTCATTCAACTGTACAACCAATCATGTACAGTAGAACGAAATTGTGTTTTACCTATCTACTGTGTTAATCACACCCCCCCAAGTGCAGAATCAGAGGGCCGCTGCCATGCAAGGCGCCGCCACAAATTATATATATAGTTTTATATATCAAAATTTTGTTGATATAGCACTTTTCATGCAAAAGGTTGTTGCACAAAGTGCTTTACAAATTAAAAATATGAAACAATTACACCCATTCACCCACCCAACCCCACGCACACACAGACACACACACATCTATGCAAGACATGGCTGAAAGCCGAGGATCCAGGAGAAGAAGCACCATCCGAGGGAGCCATCAACACGAGGGAAGCGCCAAGTCTGCAGCTACAGGGACACCACCTCTGCGACTGGCCAAGAACAGTCATTGGCTGGGTGAGGGCAGTCACACGTCACCGCCCTGCAGCCAGAGCCAGGCAACCCCCTGTGGGAGGGCCCCCTATGAGAAAACGCTGGAGCTAGGACAGGATAATAACATGAATAAAACTATCAATAATAATAATAATAATAAACAATATACAATATGTTAATAAAAAGCTCATATACAGTGGTGTGAAAAAGTGTTTGCCCCTTCCTGATTTCTCTTTTTTTTGTATGTTTGTCACACTTAAATGTTTCAGATCATCAAACAAATTTAAATATTAGACAAAGATAACACAAGTAAACACAAAATGCAGTTTTTAAATGAGGGTGTTTATTATAAAGGGGGAAAAAAATCCAAACCTACATGGCCCTGTGTGAAAAAGTGATTGTTCCCTAAACCTAATAACTGGTTGGGCCACCCTTAGCAGCAACTACTGCAATCAAGCGTTTGCGATAACTGGCAATGAGTCTTTTACAACGGTGTGGAGGAATTTTGGCCACTCATCTTTGCAGAATTGTTGTAATTCGGCCACATTGGAGGGTTTTCCAGCATGAACCGCCTTTTTAAAGTCATGCCATAGAATCTCAATCAGATTCAGGTCAGGTCTCTGACTAGGCCACTCCAAAGTCTTCATTTTGTTTTTCTTAAGCCATTCATAGGTGGACTTGCTGGTGTGTTTTGGATCATTGTCCTGCTGCAGAACCCAAGTGCGCTTCAGCTTGAGGTCACGAACAGATGGCCAGACATTCTCCTTCAGGATTTTTTGGGAGAGAGCAGAATTCATGGTTCCATTTACCACAGCAAGTCTTCCAGGTCCTGAAACAGCAAAACAGCCCCGGATCATCACACTGCCACCATCATATTTTACTGTTGGTATCATGTTCCTTTTCTGAAATGCTGTGTTACTTTTATGTCGGCTGTAATGGGACACACACCCTCCAGAAAGTTCAACTTTTGTCTCATCAGTCCACAGAGTATTTTACCAAAGGTCTTGGGGATCATCAAGATGTTTTCTGGCAAAACTGAGATGAGCCCTTATGTTCTTTTTGCTCAGCAGTGGTTTTCATCTTGGAACTCTGCCATGCAGGCCATTTTTGCCCAGTCTCTTTCTTATGGTGGAGTCATGAACACTGACCTTAACTGAGGCAAGTGAGGCCTGCAGTTCTTTGGATCTTGTTGTGGGGTCTTTTGTGACCTCTTGGATGAGTCGTCACTGCGCTCTTGGGGTAATTTTGGTCGGCCAGCAACTCCTGGGAAGGTTCACCACTGTTCCATGTTTTCGCCATTTGTGGATAATGGCTCCCACTGTGGTTTGCTGGAGTCCCAAAGCTTTAGAAATGGCTTTATAACCTTTTTGCACACTGATGGATTGCAATTACTTTGTTTCTCATTTGTTCCTGAATTTCTTTGGATCGCAGCATGATGTCTAGCTTTTGAGGATCTTTTAGGATCACTCTAAAGGACTGTTTTGAAGCCACTGCCT
Organism: Pholidichthys leucotaenia; assembly: GCA_020510985.1. Taxonomy (NCBI): domain Eukaryota; kingdom Metazoa; phylum Chordata; class Actinopteri; order Cichliformes; family Pholidichthyidae; genus Pholidichthys; species Pholidichthys leucotaenia. Next base: position 15,336,989 of record CM035844.1, read on the forward strand.
AGAAGCAGCTCTGCGATCCACATGGTGAGGACATCGATGGCCTCATTCACACCTTCACGGGCTACCTCAGCTTCTGTGTGGACAAATCCGTTCCCACCAAGACCATACGGCGTCACTCAAACAACAAACCCTGGATCAACCCTGAGATAAAAACACTTCTGAGAGAGAAGAAGAGGATCTTCAGGTCGGGGAACAGGGAGATGCTGAAGTCCGTACAGAGGGAGCTGAGGAGAAAGATCAGAGAAGGCAAGGACAGCTTCAGGAAGAAGATGGAGGACAAGCTGCAACAGAGCGACATCAGCGGGGTCTGGAGAAACCTCAAAACCATCTCGGGGCTCCAGAATACCTCCCCCCAGGCCACGGGGGGCAGGGAGTGGGCGAACAACCTGAATCTGTTTTTCAATAGATTTGACCAACCGCCCTCCCCCCTGTCTGCACAACAACCACTGCTGCCTCTAAGAAATCAAGTCCTGCTGCCCACTCCCCACTCCACCGACACCCCCCCCACTCCCAACACACAGCCCCCCATCCTGACCCTGACCAAGACCCAGGTGAGGACGGAGCTGAGGAAGATCAAGGCGAGGAAGGCGTCGGGACCGGACGGCATCAGCGCAAAGCTCCTCAAGTCCTGTGCAGACCAGCTGTGTGGGATTGTGACGTATATCTTCAACATGAGCCTGAAACTGGGGAGGGTACCACAGCTGTGGAAAACATCTTGTGTGGTACCTGTACCAAAAACTTCCCACCCCAAAGACCTGAACAGCTACAGACCGGTGGCCTTGACGTCCCACTTGATGAAGACCCTGGAGAGACTGCTCCTTGCTCATCTCCGCCCCCTGGTGGAACCAGCGATGGATCCACTCCAGTTCGCCTACCAGCATGGCATTGGGGTGGAGGATGCGGTGATCTTCCTCCTTCACCGTTCTCTGTCCCACCTGGAGAAGCCCGGGAATATGGTGAGGATCATGTTCTTTGACTTCTCCAGTGCTTTCAACACCATCCAACCGATGATCCTGAAGGACAAGCTGCTGCGCGCAGGGGTGGACCAGCACCTGTCATCATGGATCCTGGACTACCTCACGAACCGGCCTCAGTTTGTGAGAACCCGGGACTGTGTTTCCGACACGATCATCAGTAGCACGGGGGCCCCCCAGGGAACGGTGCTGGCTCCCTTCCTGTTCACTCTTTATACTGCGGACTTCTCACACAACACAACACATTGCCATCTACAGAAGTTCTCTGATGACTCTGCGATCGTTGGTCTCATCTCCAACGGAGATGAAGCCGAGTACAGAGGGCTTATCCAGGACTTTGTGGACTGGTGCCATCGGAACTGCCTCCAGATCAACGCGAGGAAAACTAAGGAGCTGGTGGTGGACTGCCGCAGGCATGGGCAGCCCCTCACAGCACCAGTAAATATACAGGGAACAGACATCGAGATGGTGACATCCTATAAGTACCTGGGTATTCATCTGAACAATAAACTAGACTGGTCACACAATACTGACGCACTCTACAAGAAGGGACAGCGCAGACTGTTCCTGCTGAGGAGACTCAGGTCTTTTGGTGTACAAGGGGCGCTGCTGAAGTCATTCTATGACACGGTGGTGGCATCAGCCATCACTTTTGGAGTGGTCTGCTGGGGCAGTGGCATTACTGCAGCCGATAGAAAGAGACTGAACAAACTGATTAAGAAAGCTAGCTCTGTCCTGGGGCAGCGCCTTGATCCGATGGAGGAGATAGGAGAGAGAAGGACGGTGGCTAAACTGTCATCTCTGCTGGAGTCCGAGTTCCACCCTATGCAGGACATACTGGATGCACTGAGGAGCTCATTTAGCAGCAGACTACATCATCCCAGGTGCACAACCGAGAGGTTTCGTAGGTCCTTCCTACCAACGGCTGTCAGACTGTACAACCTAAGCAGGGCTGCTCGCAGAGATAGCAAAAAGACGTAACAAACTAATAGTTTTTTTGAATGCAAAAGATGCAATAGACTTACACTATGGTCCTCTCCGGCATACAACTAGGAACATACCGGTCGCTATGGAGGGTGAGAATATGTATGGGCACATAATCATACCATGTAGGATAACTAAATAGACGGTTATGCTGTTTCATCCCACCTAGCAACAATGCTCTGCACTGTGTGTGTTTATATATTTACATATTTATTCCATCTAGCTACAATGCTCAGCACTGGGTGTGTTTATATTTATATATCTATATATTTATTCCATCTAGCTACAATGCTCCGCACTGTGTTTTTATATATCTACATATTATTCCATCTAGCTACATTGCTCCGCACTGTGTGTGTTTACATACTTGCATATTTATTCCACCTAGCTGCAATGCTCCGTACTGTGGGTGTTTATATATTTACATATTTATTCCATCTAGCTACAATGCTCTGCACTGTGTGTTCATATATTCATATATTTATTCCATCCAGCTACAATGCTCTGCACTGTGTGTCTGTGTGTGTGTGTGTGTGTGTGTATATATATATTTTATAGTAATATGTACATATGTATATTAGCTGCTCTTGCTTGCTTGTTTTTTGTTTTTTTTTTCTTGCCTTCTGATTGTTGCTCTGAGTGTTGCTATCCCTGTGCTGTTGCAATCCTGGAATTTCCCCATTGTGGGACTAATAAAGGCTTATCTTATCTTATCTTATCTTAGTCTATTTCACTTTGTCAGGCAGGTCCTATTTAAGTGATTTCTTGATTGAGAACAGGTGTGGCAGTAATCAGGCCTGGGTGTGGCTAGAGAAACTGAACTCAGCTTTCCAAAGATGTGATAAACCACAGCTAATTTATGTTTTAACGAGGGGGGGTGTCACTTTTTCACACAGGGCCATGTAAGTTTGGATTTTTTTCCCCTTAATAATAAACACTTTCATTTAAAAACTGCATTTTGTGTTCACTTGTGTTATCTTTGTCTAATATTTAAATTTGTTTGATGATCTGAAACATTTAAGTGTGACATACAAAAAAAAAATATAAGATATATACACGCATTTTATATACTGTATATATCAGTCCGCCAAGGTCTCCGCCTTTGACCGCCACCTAATCCACATAGCACCAGATCCCCATGATCCCTCCTGCAGGTGGTGAGTCCACTGGAGGGCGGACCTATGTAACTCCTTCGGGCTGAGCCCAGCCGGGTCCCATGGGTGGAAACATATATATATATACAGTATATATATATATATATATACTGTATATATATATAAAATGCAATCGCACTTTAGCATAATTATATTGAGATATGATTTGTGTCTTATACCCTACAGTCCTAACAGTACCTTTGTCTCACATGATAGGATACCATAGCTTTAACTAACAGATGAAGCTCACAATGTCATGTCCATAAAGGTCTTGATAGTGTCATCTATACCATTTGTACCACACTACTTACAGCAGCTGTGCGACCACAACACACTGGCGTGAGCATCCCTTCTGATGCCTTTATACTCACTTTGTATATACAGCTCAGATACTGGGAGTAATTTCTGCTCAACAGAATTTGGCCTGGAGTCCAGGACTGAACACATGCACACTCATACAGTCAACTGACAATCTAATCTCACTCCAAAATGTCACTGCACTGGTGGCTCTGTGCAGTCTTCCTAATTGAAATAAAGTCCCTCGGCTTTCTCTTTCTCTATCCCGTTCATTGAAAGGCCCCTCTCTGCAGTGCCGTATGTGCACTGTAACAAGCTGCAGAGCAGCAGTGCATGAATATGCATCCTGTTTCAGCTCTTCTTGAATGGGCTAAAGAGCTGAATCTGTCGCTGTTAAAGCTGACTGAATGTAGCTGAATAGAGTGAATGAGTAAAACTTGGTACTTTTATCCTTAAAATCCCTGCTTCTATTTATCGTTTCCTTTTCTTCCACTTTCCTTTGGTTTGTAAAGTGGAAAGCTGAACACAAGACAAGGCACATGAGGGAATCAACTGGTCTAGTTTTTCCTTTAAATCTTAGCAAAACAGTTGCTGGAAAGGACACAAAAAAGAAAGACAAGCTCAAAACAAACCTCTGCCAGGCACAGTCATCCATGAAATAACTTCAGCAGATGGGAGATGAGACAAACATGTGTCGTCTTCTCTACATCAGCTCGTTCCAACTGCAGACTATATGAAATCAATCCTAAATTACAACCATATCCAAATACAGAAATTCCAAAGAAGGACATTTTAGCAGCTTGGCATGGAAGAACAAAGTGAGCAGAATGACATATTTCATCAGTTCATCACACTACTTGGATACACTGTGACCGCTCCAAATGTCTACACTTCAACCAACAAGATCACAGGTCAAAGTGGCAGCTGAGAAAACAGCGGCTCGTTTCGAGTGTAAGTAGGGAAAAAGAAAATGATGATCTGAGGGGGGAAACAACAGTAGGGAAAGACTTTTGAGCTGATAGAAAGGGCTGAAGATCATTTATGTAAATCCAAATAATGTTGCAGTAGTAATAAAAAAATTATGTAGCAAACAGAAATTATTTTGGTAATCCTAACTGACCCAAAACAGGAAAAGTTTAGGCTGATTTAATGTCAGATAGTGAGGAAAAAAAGGTTCTGTGTCTTTTCATAGTGTATGTAAACTTATGGTTTTAACTGAACCACACTATTCACATTTATTTTAGAAAATGACCAACTCTTTCCAACTCTCCAGAGTGGTAAATTCATAAGCATAATTTAAAACGGGCAACCCATCAAATACGCAGCCAAAACAATGTTTGACAAGTCCGTCACACAGTAGGTAAGTTACTGTCATGAATGAGAGAAATATTTTGTCATTTTCTTGAGGAATACCTAAATGTAGAGGAAGTGTGCAGCTTTCTAACATTGTACTGCCTTAAGGAGGACACTGTCAACTGTCCAGCTGGATGCTGCATCGATGTGTGCATTCATCCGTTTTCTGCAGTAAGCCGTAAGTGCGGGGAAAGGTGGTAGATGTCAAACCATGGATCACCTGCTAGCATGCGTCCACGTATGGGTCATCAGGCCATTTGGTCCCTCTCTAATGTTTGTTATGAAAAATCCAAAAACGTCCCAACGACCACAACCACACTCATTCTCAGTTCATGCATTAAAATGCATTAACAAGTTGCTTGGACAAATGCAGTCCCAACAGTGATGGGCTGAAACTGATCACATGTCTTGTGTGATCCAGGCGAGAATGTTTGGTCTAAACTTTTCCCCCCTTTTTCTGCCCATTTTAGTAACTTTTCCCATCTGTGTCACTCCAGTGGCCCCCATGCTGCTGATGAGGAGCAGTGGGGAGCAGACCAGCTAATTACACTGCCATCTGTACTCTCACATTGCCACTCTGACTAAATGTTTTGCTGCAACACGACATGCTCATGTACGTGCATGCACGCAGCACAGATGGGAGTCGATGACTACACTAATAGGTGTCACTTGGCGCCGCTAATCCTGGGAGCCCCGGTGAAGGGGAGGTTGGGGTGTGGGGGTAGAATCAAAGTACAATAAGGATCTTCTTTATAAGCTGTACTCTCATTAAAATGTCAAAACAGCAACTACAGATCCACAAAACTGAATGTGAGAATTTCACTCCACAACACATCTACTGCAGCTGTCACATCTGCGGTGTTTTAAGACCCTTGAAAGACAGACTGAAGGAGTGGTGGTCATTTTTCGGGATAATGAAGGTCTTAATTTTGGCTGGTGTCAAGAACAACCACTGATTGTAAAGAAACTAAAAGCGTTGGTGGGTTATGGAGGTGAACAATTATTTACGTTCTATATTCTTGTCCAAACTTGCCCACAATAAAAACTAATGAATAAAAATAGAACTTGTGCTCCAATTTTCTCCACCTGGCAAAAAAAAATGAAGAAAAAAAAGTGGAGTGGCATGTTTGACACCCATAGAGTAGACCGTAAAAATAGCCTACGTATTTATGGTCTAGTTAACCTCAGAAGGTGCTTCATTTGTTCTTCACAGGAATATAGAACTGATCAAAAGACCGGCGACAAAATGAACCCGCCTTGAACTGAGATGGGCTCTGCTGTGCACCCAGTATAATCATCACTGTGCAAACTTCACACTGGACCTCAAGCAACTTGGATTCTGTCTCTCTTCACTCTTCCTCCAGACTCTGGGACCATAATTTCAAAATGACAGGACTTGGAACCTGATTTGGGGAGCCATGTCGTCTGCTGGCGTTAGTCCACTGTGTTTTATCAAGTCCAAAGTCAGGCCAGTTGTCTATAAGGAAATTTTAGAGCACTTCATGCTTCCCTTTGCTGACAGGCTTTATGGACACCCTGGTTTCATTTTCCGACAGGACTCAGCACTTGTTCACGCTGCCAAAAGTACCAATAACTGGTTTCATGACCATGGTATCACTGTGCTTGACTGGCCAGCAAACTCTCCTGACCTAAAGCCCACAGAGAATCTATGGAGTACTGTCAAGAGGAAGATGAGAGACACCAGACCCAACAATGCAGGTGAGCTGAAGGTCACTATCAAAGCAACCTGGGCCTCCATAACACCTCAGCAGTACTACAGGCTGATCATCTCCATGCCACGCTGCACTGATGCAGTAATTCATGCAACAGGAGCCCTGACCAAGTATTGAGTGGTACATGGACATACTTTTCATTTGGCCGACATTGCTATTAAATATTTTTTTCTTCTTGGTCTTATGTAATCTTCTAATTTTCTGAGATGATGAATTTTGGGTTTTCATTAGTTGTAAGCCATAATCATCAAACTTAAAAGAGATAAACACTTGAAACACATCACTCTGTGTGTAATGAATCTATGTAATATATGAGTTTCACTTTTTGAATTGAATTACTGATATATATTTTTAAAAAAAAAAAAATCAGCTTTTTGGAAATATTCTAATTCATTGAGAATAACCTGTATAAATACTATCTTTGAGTACACAGACAGATATTTGATGAGGACAAAAAAATCTATATGGTGAAATTAGACAATGATATGATATCTACTGACACTGAATTGCCACTGCATATACTATCGTTACATGTTATTGTAAAAATATATTACTGTTTAGATGGACAATCCTCTGTGCATCATGTGTGCATGTTACAGCAGGATACAGCTGTGGTTCTACCCTGCTTATTCTCCTGATGGTCTGACTGCACAACCTCTTTGTGAGGAAATAGGAGATGGGGTTCCTGAGCAGTAGGCAATCTGAAGGGGGTTCAGGTCAGAAGGGCTGTACCCCCTTGTTAGCAAAAGATATTTTTATACCTTTATTCTTGCAAATTCATGCTTAATTCACATTTATAGGCTTGACCTTATACTAAATTTACGAGTCCACCACCACCACCCCGTTTGTTAGAAAGTAATAAATCACCTGAGAACAAGCAGGATTTTTTTTTTTTTTCAGGAAATTTTTTTCTTTTTAACTTTAGAACTTTTTTAATGTAATTTTTATTTTTTAGCATATAAATTACAGCTTTTGCTCATAAATTTTCATATTAACATAGTTTTATGTAGTCTGGTTTTTCTTGGAAATTTAGATTTTTTTTATTTAAAAATCTTCATAATGAGGAATCAATTATTAATTAGAATTAATTAGTGTAAAAAAGACATCTGAGTCAGAGAAGTGTGAACTGTATGATGGCAGCTGAACATTTCAGAAGCTGTTCTGAGAGTCTCAACACATTCCTCCGCTGCCTCCTCCCCACTAACCTATGCCTTCAGACTCATTTTTCTTCAGGAAAAATAGCCTCATATCAATTTCTGCCTTTACTTGTTAATATGAACAACTTCCCTTGCCCTCATTCCTCACCTTGGTGAATGCAGTCAGTCTGTCTTTCAGTCGGACCAGTCATTAGCGGCACCAAATACAGACGGACGCTCTAGTTTGTAGATTGGTCAGGATGATTTAGAGCTAAGTATACATCCAGATAGTGCTAATGATGCGCCTGCCGCAGATGATCAAATTATAATGATATTCACGTTAATTAATTTTCCTTCCAAAAAGAAGACTGGCCCATGAGTGAAGCGGCCCACTGGGAATCCCCCCAATGGGCCGCTCCAGGCCTGATGACTGCTGACAAACTCTGCTGTCTCAGATTCACAAACATGAAGCCAACTCAATCCAAGTCAATGAGGCTCTTCTGAGACAACTGAATAAATCCACTGTTGAAGGCAAATCCGTGTTTTACAAGGCAGAGCCAAACTGAGTCTTAAACTCGAGTAGATAAAACCAAACAAGTGTTCTTCACTTAAACAAAGTAGGCTAACCCATATACTTAATTCAGACAAATTACTAATCCCTCATTACACTCAGTTCAGACACCAACTGGATATCATTATAAAATAAGTTTAAAGAAAATGTGTGTATTAGTCTTGCTAATGAGATGTAATATGTGATACAAATGTCCATGGTCAGGAGTTGCTGCTTAGTCTTCTTGTCCTGAAGTGAAACAAATACATCACTAAAATGTTGTGGTTAACTGACACTACTTGTACAAGCTCTGTGGTGAAATGCAGTTTGACTGAGCATCTCTTTAAACAACTGTTTTGTCAAAACCCTGTTTGTGTTGTTATTGAGAGTGTCTGTTGTTTTAAGAAGAATTTCCTCTTCTTCTCCTTCCGGCCGCTCCTTTCAGGGGTCTCCACAGTGGATCATCTGCCTCCATGTCACCCTATCCCTTCATCTTCCTCTGTAACACCAACCCTCTCCATGTCCTCCTTCACTACATCCATCAATCTTCTCTGTGGTCTTCCTCTTTTCCTCCTGCTTGGCAGCTCCATCTTCAACACCCTTTGTCCAGTATATCCACTATCCCTCCTCTGCACGTCCAAACCATCTCAGCCTTCCCTCTCTTACTTTGTCTCCAAACCGCTCAATCTGAGCTGTCCCTGATATACTCATTTCTAATCTTGTCCCTCCTAGTCACTTCCAATGAGAATCTTAGTATCTTCAACTCTGCCACCTCCACCTTTGCTTCCTGTCTTTCTGTCAGCACCACCATCTCTAAACCATACATCATAGCAGGTCTCACTACCATCTTGTAAATCTTTCCTTTCACTCTTGCTGCTATCCTGTCACAAATCACCCCTGACACTCATCTCCACCCACTCCACCCTGCCTGCACTCTTTTCTTCACCTCTCTTGTGCATTTTCTATTGCTTTGGATGGCTGACCCCAGGTATTTAAACTCATCTAATTTCTCTACCTCTACTCCTCAGATCTTCAGTGTTGCACCTGCCTCCCTCTCATTCACACTCATGTATTCTGTCTTGTTTCTACTGACTTTCATTCCTCTTCTCTCCAGAGCATACCTCCACCTCTCCAAGTTCTCTTCCACCTGCTCCCTACTCTCACTACACATCACAATGTCGTCTGCAAACATCATGGTGCACGAAGACTCCTGCCTGACCTCATCTGTCAGTCTGTCCATCACCATAGCAAACAAGAAGGGGCTCAGAGCCGATCCCTGATGTAATCCTACCCCCACCTTGAATCCATCTGTCACTCCTACAGTACACCTCACCACCGTCTCACTGTCCTCATGTTCTTTTTTTATTTTATTGGTTTATTTAACAGGGACAGTGCACATTAATGAACAGTTTTGTAAATGTACCAGAGTTAGCGAAAAGGCTATTTTTCATCTGTAGTCCCTGGACAGATGTGTTACAAGTCACCCTAAAAAGTAAAAACAAATGAATATAAAATTACAAGAAATTTAGAAGAAAACTAATAACAGAAATATTTGCATTAATAGGAGAGCTTATTAGAACATCCTTATAGAGTATTGTCACAAAAACAAGCGATTAAAACATTTAACATCTAAGACATGCGACAAACAGTACAAATCATACAAGACAATAAGATGAGAAATGTTGGTGTTCGTTAAAATATGAGCCAAGTTAAAACCACATACAGTAAACAGAATTATTAGACACAAAAGAAATATGCAAAATAATATGTACATAACATAAAGCAAAGCAACAATAAACCATGCATGCAATGTCCTGCACCATCCTCACATACTTCTCTGCCACTCCTGACCTCCTCACACGGTACCACACTTCCTCTCTTGGTACCCTATCATATGCTTTCTCTAGATCCACAAAGACTCCTTCTCTATACATGAACAACCATTGCATCTGTAGCTCTTTCTTGGCATTACACCGTACTGCTGCTCACCGATTGTCACCTCTCCTCTTAACCTGGCTTCAACAACTCTTTCCCATATCTTCATGGTGTGGCTGATCAACTTCATGCCTCTGTAGTTACTACAGCTCTGAGCATCAACTTTGTTCTTCAAAATTGGTACCAAAACACTTCTTCTCCACTTTCCAAGATTGTGTTAAAAAGTCCACTGCCATCCATCTCTCCTGAACATCTCCATACCTCCATAGTTAAGCCATCTGGACCAACCGCCTTTCCACTCTTCATAACTGCCCTCACTTCTGCCTTGCTAATCCCTGGAGCTTCCTGGTTCAGTCTTTCCTTCATGTAGCCCCGGCCTCCTTCACAGTAACATAAGTCCCGTCGGTTTCACGGATCATCACCTGGCTACTGCGGTGTTACTGAACTCACCAGGGAAACGGGCAAAGTCATATTGGCACTTCAATAACAAGCTCCTACAGGACAATGCCTTTTGTCAGTATTTTGTGTGCTTCTGGGAACACTGGAGGACCACGAAAGCTCGTTTTGGTTCCCTCGAACAGTGGTGGGACGTTGGCAAAGTGCAAATTCGCCTTTTTTGTCAACGGTACGCTGCATACTCAACTGCCATTATCAACACCAAGGTCAGTGAACTGGAGGACGCTGTAAAGAGGCTGGAGGCCAGCTTGGTTACGGGTCGGGATTCTACCGCTGGTCCTTTGCTGCAGGAGAAGAGATCGGCCCTGCGCACATTCTTGCAGGGCAGAGTGGAGGGGGCGCTAGTGAGGTCGCGCTTCACTCGCCTGCAGGACATGGATGCACCAACGTCCTTCTTCTTCAATTTGGAAAAGTCTACTGCGACAAAGAAGCTGATGGCTTGCTTGACACTCCCAGATGGTCGCCTGACTACGGACCCGTCCAAGATGCGCCGCCATGCAGTGGATTACTACGGGGCCCTGTTTGCTGTGGGGACGTGTTGCAAAGAATCTCAAAATCAGCTCTTCGAGGCCCTTCCGGTGCTCGGCCAGGACGACAGGGCCGCTCTGGACTGTGCCCTGACATTGGATGAGTTGACTGTGGCTGTGAATCAGCTGGCGTTGGGACGCGCGCCTGGACTGGATGGCCTTTCTTCAGAATTTTTTAAGCATTTTTGGAATGTGGTTGGACCAGACTTCTACAACGTTCTGACGGCCTGTTACAGGGAAGGAACGTTACCTGTCTCATGTCGCCGTGCAGTGCTGTCTCTGTTGCCAAAGCAGGGGGACTTGGCCCTGCTGAAAAACTGGAGGCCTGTGGCTCTTCTTTGCACGAACTACAAGGTGCTTTCCAGGGCCCTGGCAAACAGACTGAACACTGTCTTGGGTTTGATTGTGGATAGGGATCAAACATATTGTATTCCGGACCGGAACATTATGGACAATGTTTTCCTCATACGTGACGTTCTCCAGCTCAGTAAATGTCATGACTTACAGTTTGGAATTGTGTCTTTGGACCAGGAAAAGGCCTTTGATAGGGTTGACCATTCCTATTTGTTTTCTACCCTGAGGGGGTTTGGTTTTGGAAATATGCACGGGGGCCCCCCAGGGAACGGTGCTGGCTCCCTTCCTGTTCACTCTTTATACTGCGGACTTCTCACACAACACAACACATTGCCATCTACAGAAGTTCTCTGATGACTCTGCGATCGTTGGTCTCATCTCCAACGGAGATGAAGCTGAGTACAGAGGGCTTATCCAGGACTTTGTGGACTGGTGCCATCGGAACTGCCTCCAGATCAACGCGAGGAAAACTAAGGAGCTGGTGGTGGACTGCCGCAGGCATGGGCAGCCCCTCACAGCACCAGTAAATATACAGGGAACAGACATCGAGATGGTGACATCCTATAAGTACCTGGGTATTCATCTGAACAATAAACTAGACTGGTCACACAATACTGACGCACTCTACAAGAAGGGACAGCGCAGACTGTTCCTGCTGAGGAGACTCAGGTCTTTTGGTGTACAAGGGGCGCTGCTGAAGTCATTCTATGACACGGTGGTGGCATCAGCCATCACTTTTGGAGTGGTCTGCTGGGGCAGTGGCATTACTGCAGCCGATAGGAAGAGACTGAACAAACTGATTAAGAAAGCTAGCTCTGTCCTGGGGCAGCGCCTTGATCCGATGGAGGAGATAGGAGAGAGAAGGACGGTGGCTAAACTGTCATCTCTGCTGGAGTCCGAGTTCCACCCTATGCAGGACATACTGGATGCACTGAGGAGCTCATTTAGCAGCAGACTACATCATCCCAGGTGCACAACCGAGAGGTTTCGTAGGTCCTTCCTACCAACGGCTGTCAGACTGTACAACCTAAGCAGGGCTGCTCGCAGAGATAGCAAAAAGACGTAACAAACTAATAGTTTTTTTGAATGCAAAAGATGCAATAGACTTACACTATGGTCCTCTCCGGCATACAACTAGGAACATACCGGTCGCTATGGAGGGTGAGAATATGTATGGGCACATAATCATACCATGTAGGATAACTAAATAGACGGTTATGCTGTTTCATCCCACCTAGCAACAATGCTCTGCACTGTGTGTGTTTATATATTTACATATTTATTCCATCTAGCTACAATGCTCAGCACTGGGTGTGTTTATATTTATATATCTATATATTTATTCCATCTAGCTACAATGCTCCGCACTGTGTTTTTATATATCTACATATTATTCCATCTAGCTACATTGCTCCGCACTGTGTGTGTTTATATACTTGCATATTTATTCCACCTAGCTGCAATGCTCCGTACTGTGGGTGTTTATATATTTACATATTTATTCCATCTAGCTACAATGCTCTGCACTGTGTGTTCATATATTCATATATTTATTCCATCCAGCTACAGTGCTCTGCACTGTGTGTCTGTGTGTGTGTGTGTATATATATATTTTATAGTAATATGTACATATGTATATTAGCTGCTCTTGCTTGCTTGTTTTTTTTTTTCTTGCCTTCTGATTGTTGCTCTGAGTGTTGCTATCCCTGTGCTGTTGCAATCCTGGAATTTCCCCGTTGTGGGACTAATAAAGGCTTATCTTATCTTATCTTATCTTATCTTATGTTTTTGAGGTGGGTCAATCTGCTATACACTGGAGCTGAGTGTTTGGTGAAGGTGGGGGCGGGACTGAGTCGGCCAATCCCTGTACACCGGGGAATACGCCAGGGGTGTCCACTCTCGGGTCAGCTGTACAGCTTGGCCATTGAGCCTTTGCTGTGCAGGTTGCGCGCTCGGCTGGGTGGTCTGGTTCTCCCTGGGCCATCAAGCTGTGGCCGCCCGATTGTCTTGTCTGCTTATGCGGATGACGTTGAAGTTTTCATCACCACCAACGGGGATGTGCAGCGTCTGGTGGACACTTTGACAGTTTATGAAAGGGCATCTTCTGCACGGGTTAATTGGGCCGAGAGTGAGGGTCTATTGGTGGGCCACTGGTCGCGTCAAGCCATCCCTCGCCTGCCCGGCGGCCTTCAGTGGGGGACGGCCGGTCTCAAAGTGTTGGGGTTTTTTCTGGGTACGGGGGCCTTTGAACGAAAGAACTGGGAGGGTGTTAAGGACAAGGTGTGTGCTCGCATTTCTAAATGGAAATGGTTGCTACCACAGCTGTCATATAGGGGCAGGGTTCTGGTCGCGAATAATCTGGTTGCCTCGGCTCTCTGGCATAGGCTGGTGGCATTGACACCGCCAAGGAGCCTCGTGGAGGACATTCAGAAGACAATCGTGGACTTCTTTTGGTCTGGTCGCCACTGGGTCCGCGCGCCAGTTCTCTACCTGCCTTTGGCCGAGGGGGGACAGGGCCTGGTGGACATACATTCCAAGATCACCAGCTTCAGGCTTCGAACTGCACAACGACTCCTTTACGGATGCGGACCCTGCTGGATGGACACTGCTAAGCTGCTTTTGAGGCGAGTTGGTCGCTTGGGCTATGATAAGCAGCTCTTCCTCGTGACACCTGGGGAGGTGGACCTTACTGGACTATCTGCTTTTTACACGTCCGTTTTGCATGCATGGCGAGTCTTCAGCGTGGGCCGCTTCCGTGACGAGGAGCCGGGCATGTGGCTGTTCGAAGAACCACTGTTTTTCAATCGATTCATCGCAGCAGAGGTGCTGCAGTCTGCCAGTCTGCGGAGTTGTTTGCGGGAGGCACGCTGTACCAAGCTGGGTCATCTTATGAGGATGTCGACCACATCGATGGAGACACTGAGGCGGAGTGCAAAAATTACATCTGTCAGACTGCTGCAAAGGGTGGTGGAGGACGTGTGCGCCGCACTGCCGCAGCCGCTTCGGGCGTTTGCGACGAACCGCACTCTTTCCAATCAATGGGATGACGACACTGCGTCCACCTTTCCTGCAATTTCCATAAATCCGGATGTGGGGGAGTGGCAGGGAGGAGAGGATCACCTACTGACCTTCAGGATTCCTCGCCTGGGCAAGTTCCAGTTTGTCGGGACAAGGGCGGTGTATCACATCTGTGTGAAGGTTCTGAATCTGCGCTCTCTGAAGGATGTCACGGAGTCGAGGTGCGCGGGTTGTTTGGGGCCAGGGGTCTCCCCAAAAGGCAGCTAGCGGTGCATGTACAAGCAACCTATTGAGAAACGCACAGCAGATCTCCAGTGGAGGATTGTGCATGGGGCAATAGCCACAAATAAATACAGGGCACACCTTGATCCGACTGTGGGGGGGGGATGTTTGTTTTGTTCCCAAGTTGAGACCCTCGACCATTTGTTTGTCCACTGTTTTCGTTTATCTGGACTTTTTGACATTTTGCGCGGGTGGTTTCGGGCTTTGGGTGAACGATTCTCTTTTGGTCTGTTCATTTACGGTCCAAAGTACAAAGTGGCAAGGAAGGCTTCCCACACTTTGATGAACTTCCTATCTGGGACTGCTAAGCTTGCCATCTGGCTGACGAGGAAAAATCGGGCAAGCAATGCTGGCAATGTGGATCCTGTGTCCGCTTTCAAGGTCTTGTTGACAGTCAGACTCCGGGTAGAGTTCTCTTACTATCAAATGGTAGACAATCTGGAGGCGTTCATCAATAGATGGGCTGTAGGGAATGTTTTGTGTTCAGTGGGTCAGGGGGATGAGTTATGTTTGCACTTTTGAGATGTGACACACTTGGACAACTGATATTGGTCTTTGTGCAATTTGGAAATGTGCAATAAAGTCTTTTTTAAAAGTCAAAGTCCATCCTTCTCTCTCTCTCTCTCTCTCTCTCTCTCTCTCTCTCTCTCTCTCTCTCACTCTCTCAAAGTACTGCTTCCACCTTCTCAACACTCTTCTCATTTGTTAGTACATGAGCATCTCTGTCCTTAAGGCTGCATGTCCATAGGCCACTGCTCCCTATGGGAGTCGTGACCTAGAGGTAGAGCATCCGCTGCACAACCGGGAGGTCGGAGTTCAAGTCCTGGCTGGGTCATGCCAAAGACCATATTAAAAAAAATGGAACTTCCTGCCATCCAGCTTGGTGCTCAGCAAAAATGGAACGGAGGAGGGAAATGTGGGCGGCAGTGGCTCAGGAGGTAGAGCAGGTCATCCAGTAACCAGAGGGTTGGTGGTTCAAATCCCGCTCTCCCTAGCCATCCTTCCATTGTGTCCCTGGGCAAGACACTTTACACACTTTGCCTCCAGTGTTCATGACACTGGGTATGAATGTGTATGAATGTTCGGTAGTGGTCAGAGAGGCTGTTGGCGCAGACTGGCAGCCACGTTTACGTCATTCTGCCCCAGGGCAGCTGTGGCTACAGAGGTAGCTTACTACTATCATTGTGCGTCTGGAGTGAATGAATAATGGACTCACTGTCAGCGCTTTGAGATGTCACTTGACATGTAAAGCACCATATAAATCTAATCCATTATTATTATTAAAATGCCCTAAACCAGTTTTCCTTGGCGTTTTATATGTGCCTCTAAAAAAAAAAAACATTCCACCCTGTATCCTAGCAACCACTTGACCTGTCACTCAAAGCGTGCCAAGGGTTTCACACATTTTGCTCTCAAACACTTTACTCACTGCACTAAACTGCATCAAACTGGTAAGAAACTACACGTCCCTCCAAGCTTTTGCTGTTAAATACTGATCACGGTGTACTTTTCATCTGACTGGTTGGTGAAAGAGGTGTGCAGCTGATGAGCACTGCAGCGCTCCAAAAGTTGAACTTTTTTCATCTTTCAGTGCTGTGAGCCCAAGAACAAAGCTGCCCGCTGTCAGTGTTTTAGTGCCGAGGGCGCTGAGTGCATAAATGTCTGACTACAAAGAAATGAACAGCAAATAGTCATCCACAGTGGAAAAACGAAAAATGCTTTTGGTGGACACGCAGCCTAGTCCTAACTTGCTGCACATCCTGATACAAGTCCTTTTCTTCTTCCCGAGTGTCCAGCCTCTCATACAACTCACTATATGTCTTTTCCTTAGCTACCCCTCTCTCTCTCCAAATACTCCCGTCTACTTTCTTCATTTCCCTGACTATCCCACATTTTCTTTGCCAATCTCTTCCTTTGGATACTTTCCACCAGAGTGGTGGTCTAGGTGATAGAGCATCTGTCCCACAACTGGGAGGTTGGGGGTTCAAGTCCCAGCCGGGTCATACCAAAGACCATATAAAAATGGTACTTCCCGCCTTCTAGCTTGGTGCTCAGCATAATAGAATGGGGGAAGAAGAAGCTGTTTGTGGTGGTGCCTTGCATGGCAGCGCCCCCTCTGATTCTGGATGTGGTGAACATTGTAGAGAGGAGAAACGCAATTTCCTTCTACTGTACATGATTGGCTGTATGGGTTGAATGACAATAAAGCTGGCTGCTGCTTCTTCTTTCCACCACCAAGTCCCCTTGTCTTCTTTCCTGTCCAGAGAATGCATCAAATACCTTTCTAGCCATTTCCTTGAATACTTCAGCTGTATTTGTCCAGTCCTCTGGTAATTCTTCCCTACCACCAAGAGCCTGGCTCAACTCCTTCCTGAACTCTGTGCCACATTCTTCCTTCTCCAACTTATCGCTGCACTACTACTAGTCCACCACTCTGGTATAAATATTATTATTACTTACCTACTTTCACAATTAATAGAGAATTTAAAAGATTAACTTTAACTAATAACACTGGTCAACACCAAATTTATTGTCTAAGGTTTTTTTTTAGCTGATTTAGGACAATTTTGATGTGCTGAATCCAAAAATCTCATTGGTTTTGCTCAATCAGGTCAACTTTCTGAACTATGGCCACATGTTTTTTACGTTTTTGTTTACATGTACGGGTATTTTCGCTTTATATGATGCAAAATTCTTTTTTATTTCTTGAAATTCTCTGAATTTTGAACAATGATGACAAAACATTCAATTTACATGTACTTACTGCACCTTTATCAATGTCTACTATTCAATTTACAGCACAACTGTACAACTGCTGTACAACTGCTTACAACTTAGCATAAAAACCTGACCTGATGGAGAGAAACGGATGTCATTTTCAGATTCAGCGGTGCAAAATTGTCTTAAATCGGTTGAAAAAACACAGACAACTTACAAAAACTTATTTTTGTTATGTTGTGTCATTAAATGAGGTCAGGCTGCAAGAGTCCCACTAGCAACACTGATAACAGCAGGACGGGTTTGTTGTTGCTCTAGAGATCAACTGTTTTGGTACAGGACTCAGACATTTAAGCAAAACCCTGCTGTATTTCAAGAGTTTCCAGTCTAGAAAAATAACCAACCACAACATTTAGTTACCACCTCCCCCCCCCCAAAAAAAGTGAGATGTGCTTGGGTGATCGAATGGAATAATGTGTCATGTTTTGTTTTGTTTTTTCAGTCCACATCTACCAAAACATTCCAAACTATCGAGACTTATTTTTTTAATTAATGACCACCTCGGGATTTTACACGCCTGAACATGCAAGTCCAAATGCTCTGTGGATATCTGTCAATTCACCTCACACTTACACAGCTGAACCTTTTGCAAATTACTGCACTTTGAGACCGGCTAAGGCCTGGCTCCTGTCTACCTGTAGACAGACACATTCATGAACACACACAGGCCACAGCTGTAAAAAAGAATGTATTCTTAATCTGTCTTGCCTGGTTAAATAAAGGTTAAAAAAAACAAAAACGTACTCACACCAATGACGTTATATTGTGAAGGTAGTTGTTTCAGCACCACAACCCAGTGCAAATGAGAGACCAGTGACAGCAGTGCCCTCTGCTCGTGCGCTCAGACCACAGACACGGGGGCACGCACTCTCTTACGCACCACCACTCTAACTCAGACAAGTGATTCACACCAAGTACAGGCAGTGAGAGGCCTGACTGTTCTCTCTCTTACAGCCATTTACATGTTCCCTGCAAATGACGGAGGGGGAAAGAAGAGACCCACACACTGTAATTTATGGAGCCACGTCACACTCACCAGCTTCTGGAACAGATGTCCCACTGTCACCTTCTCGTCCCACTGCTGGATGCTGGGTAAGAGAGCATCATAGAACTCTTTGTGGATCTCAAATATATCCTGGATTTTGTAGAAGATGGTCTCGATCTGCGGGAGGGTGAGGACGGGCTGGGAGGTTGTGGCTGTGGCTTTCAAGGGCCGTATGGGCTGGAGAGGCAAAGAGACGAGGAGAAAGGACTCAAATCAGACAAGAAGAGGACTAAATCTCAACTAAATGCAGCACAAATATGAAATCATTTACTCATACAATGTAATCTCTAAATTTAGACTCGTGTTAACTTCGGGTCAGGCTTTTTTATATAATCAGTGGCATTTTTGGACAAGTGCCAAACGGAAAGCTTCTACACAATGTGGAAATATCTGTTCACTGATGGCAGACTGGCTCGGTTAATCACAGAGATGTGCAGCGGCCAGGGTGGGTGGAGAAGCAGGGCTTTCACGTCAGCTCTCTAGAACTAATGATGAGTCAGGCACAGGAGACAGGCTGGCTCTAAAAAGAGGACTGACAATGGCAGTAGGCCCACGTTCAACACCCCCAGTGTGGTCTATATACTGCATACATCAGGATATCTGCAGGTGTAAGAAATTCAAATGTAAGACCTTTTTTGCTTTTCATTTTTAATAATAATAATAATAACACATTTTATTTCTAGGAGCCTTTCAACCCCCAAGGTCACCTTACAGAAGAGCATTAAAACATTAAAAACAGATTTAAAATGCAACAACAAAGCTTAGGTAACAAACCAAAAACAGTGACTTAAAAAGGTAGATTATCAAAGAGAATACGCTTTTTTAAACAGATGAGTTTTGAGTCTGGATTTAAATAATGGGAGAGAGTCAATGTTGCAGATGTCTGGTGGGAGTGAGTTCCAGAGCTGGGGAGCAGAACGACTTAAGGTTCTATTCCTCATAGTGATGAGGCGGGCAGAAGGGACGGCGAGGTGAGGGGAAGAGAAGGACCTGAGAGAGCGGCTAGGAATGACAATGTTGAGGAGTTCAGACAGGTATGGCAGGGCCAGGTGATGAAGGGCTTTGAAGGCCACTTGATCAAATTTCAGACCTTACAATCGCAATCAACATTTTGTCCAAATATTTTCTGGAAAGGAAATTTCAGGTCATCACTCCAGTCCAGACCATATTAAAGTTACACTTCCCTGTGATTTTAAGTCACCACTTGATATTTAAGTTACTTCTTATCAGTCATATGATTCAAACATTTAAACTAGACCCTCCCGCGCCGGCCGCTTAGTGACCCGGTCTTCCTCGGCCGTCCCTCTTGGGGTGGATGCCTGGCTGTCCTGGGGCTTCTTGGCCTAGGGACATTTGTGCTCTGTGGGGATTGGTGGCATTGTCTTGCTTGCTCAGGGTTTCGTGGGGGGGGGGGGGGGTGTTGCTGTGACCTGTCACTCTCTTCGTGTGTTTCCCGGCAAACCACTCACATGCACACACTTATTTTGCGTGCACTCTCATATACACACATGCACACACACATATGTCTGTCCTTTAACAGGTGCAGATACCAGACTCGTGATGAGACCTTTTACGCAGAAGAAACAGTCTGTCTTCTGTTTTAGTTGTGTTAGTCTGTTTGTCTTCTTTGACTGTTCCACTCCCTTCAGCCACCGGTGAGGACCAGCAGCCACACCCTCGCCAACCTGCCCCAGGAAAGCTGCAGCCACAGAAGCAGCCCACCGCCACCAACGCCCGCCCGGCCCGAACGATCAATGGACCCACTGCAAGCGTCCAGAGATACCACCGAATATGAAGAGCACCACACAAATCTGACCCACCACCACCATCGCTACTCATCACTCCCTCACTCTCACTTATCCAGTCACTCTCGCGCTCCCTTGCTCGCACCTATTCACTCGTGGTAGCGCCCCGGGATGACAACAATATGGTGGACCTCAGGTCACCAGCCAGGCCCCCGGCAGGAGGATGGCAGCAGGGGTGGAGGAAGACCCTCACCTCCCCACCCCCCATGCACGAATGGTGATGGAGGAGTGTTGCGTGGTGTAATTGGGTGCAGGTGGGTGAACGACCAAAGTGCAGCTAAAATTGGGAGGATAGTGTGAAAAGGCATCACTACCCACTGCTATGGGCAGCAGAGCTCCCATCTCCCCCAAGCCCTCAGTGTCTACAGTGCAGTTAAAATTGAGGCGAGGGCGGCCCCACGGCGCAGCAGTAAACAGAAGGATCCTCTTCACAGACACCGTACGGCACACCCCCACCCCAAAACTCAAGTGTATCTGTATAACAGGAGGGAGGTGGTCCCAGAGAGAAACTGTCCCCCCCCAGAAGCCAGCTCCCAAACTGACTCTGGAAGCCACCCACTGCCACCAGATCCCATCCCAGGGTGAAGGGCGCCAAGCCGCGCAACCCAGGACCCGCCAATGTCGTACCCCAGCACTCTCCAGCACCACAGGCACAATGGGGCAGCCACACTCACACTCACGCATCTTGTACACACCCTGTATGCATGCACACAAACATATATAATAACAATAATACAAATGAATAATGGGTCAGATCCATACAGCGCTCCACATGTCAAGCGACATCCTAAAGTGCCCACTAACCATCCACCCCACACAGACATCAACAGCAGCAGGCTACCCCTGCGGCCACAGCCACCCCGGGGCGACCCGACTGTTTCTGAAAGTTGTGTATATTTCACTATATACAAAAAGTAAAGCAACTGTTAGCTGAAAAAATATCTAGTTTTCACCACTGCAATATCTGTACACAGAAATTATACGATGTGATGGGGTGATCAGAGCCTAATCCCACACATGAAGTTAACGTTTTCCTCCCTGCCATGCCACATAAAAATGAGACAAAACGAAAGGGCAATGAAAATGTACGCTTTAGACATTGTTGCAATGGCTGAGAAGGACAGGAACCAACTGTGTGATCGTTCAGCCAGCACTGCAACATGCAGCCTTGACACTACTTTTCTGTTTTTAGAGTTTGGTGGGCATGTCTCACCAGTAGCAAGGCCTCCAATTGGTTAATGTAGATCTCCTCACTGGCCAAGAAACCAGACAGAACCAGTTTCTTCATTTCCAGTCCTTTCTCCATGTCACCCTGCAGGAAGAAAGCAGATGAACATGTTATGCAGCACAGTGATATGCAGTATATTATGTATAGACACTCATTGCCAATATATTTATATTGACTCAAGCATTGATTTACAACTTAAGGCATTTTACAGTTCCATGACTCAACCACAATTTCCTGCATGATGCCACTGCAGTTACCACATCAGGTAAATATGCAACTAATACACATGAACATAAAGTACAGAGGAATGTGCAGCAACTGTGTATCGGGAATTAATGAGAACATCTAAATTACGCAGCTGCTTCCTCTGAATCTTAAAGATTCCATGCAGTGACGTCAGTATCAAGGAAGTAAGCCCCATAATTCTGTTTTAGAGTGTGAGATCAAAACATTTTTATACAGTATACCATGTCCCCTCCGTGGATCGCCACCTTATGGTGGTGGAAGGGTTTGTGTGCCTAAATGATCTCAGGAGCTATGTTGTCGAGGGCAACCTGCCCCTGGGAGGGTTTTCCCAAGGCAAATTGGTCCTGAATGAAGAGCCAGACCAAGAGAAGCCCAGTAGATCCCTATGAAAAAGTTGCATCAAGAACCCAGTGTACCCAAAGAAGGAACATGGGTTCACCTTCTACTGGGCTCACGGTGTAATGTGAAGCAGGAAGAAATCTGGACTATTCTTTTTGGACTGCTGCTCACACGACCTAGATTAGTGATGGATTGATGGGTGGGTGGGTGGGTGGATGGATGGAACCATGTGTTCATCTCTGGGCATGGATCCACACAGCCAGTGGATTCATCTCACCAGGCTTGGTCATCTGCTAACATTTCATCTAAACATGGTCACTTCTGGCCAGAGGTGGGTGGAGAAGCCTGAAATTGTACTCAAGTGTTGTTGGTGTATACAATTAATTACTCATGTATAAATAAGAGTAGTCTTCAAAGAAATTACTCGAGTATGGGAAAGAAAGCATCTCACGAAAAAGTCACTTCAGTGCTGAGTCAAAACTTGAACTGAAGTGAATTGATAACCCTTTTCTCATAAAATAGCATTTTGCATAAATTTTCTTATAAATGCATTTTTCAGTTTTAAATTGTTTTGCTTAAATTTGCAACAATTCATTTATTCATCTTCTGCCGCTTAATCCTTTTGAGGTTGTGTGGGCGGCTGGAGCCTATCCCAGCACCTTTGGGAGAGAGGCAGGGCACAGCCTGGACAGCTCACCAGTCCACTGCAGGACCACCACGGAGAGACAAACGCTCACGCTCACATTCTCACCTATGGCCAGTTCAGAATCCCCAGTTGATGCCAGTTAACCTAACCTGCATATCTTTGACCTGTGGGAGGAAAACTGAGTACCCGGAGAGAACCCACGCAGACACGGCGAGAACATGCAACTCGACACAGAAGGGTCACCGCTGGCCAGCAGGTGGGATCAGACCCTTGAATGTCTTGCTGTGCTGCCACAGTGCTAACCACTTTTGCACTCTTTTCACTTAAATTTGCATCTTTTTATTCACCAATTTGTGAGTTTTTTTCTTGGATATGTTAGGTGGAGGAAAATAAAATAAAAATTATCGACATGTGCCACCCAATACAGCTCTATAAAAAAAATTCAGAGACCAAAGAAACCACTGCAAAATTATCACTTTATCTGGTTTTACTATTTATACATGTGTTGCATGTTAGGCAGGCCTCCTTGCTTTCCGTCTCAAACCAGCTCATTTTGTCTTCTTAGTGATAAAATTGCTCTTGTTCTTCTATTCAGACAAAGTAAAGACATGTTTTCATACCCTGACATGTTTCCACTGTCACACGCTTCTTTCTGAAGAAATGTATGGATGTATGAACTGTGTGACCTGCCTCCTCAGTTTCTGGTTTTAAATCTCATTTAAAAACATCAGTTTTCCTTGGCTTTTAACTCACTTTAGTTTTATTGTTTGTGCTGTTTGCCACTTTGTTTTACACTTGTCGGGAGTTGCTTTTTTCTGCTGCACGTTATGTTTTTATTGCAGGGTTTCCTCTGGTAACATTTCTGGGTTGCGGCCCACCACGGCAGAAAATTAACCGCCACGCCAAGTAGGAGAAATGAATTTAAGAAAAATATATGAAGCAATGACTTTCCACAAACGTGCACACAAACAACGCGCGTGGCCGTCATCTGCGCGGAGTTTCGAAGCGCCCCGCCCACACAAGCTTTCCAGTCGGTCAGCAGGCAGTGTCTCGCTAGCGGCAGCAGCATCTTCGTGGAAAAGGAGTGAAAACCAGGAAGACAAACAGCAGAAATGGACTCTACTGTATTTGAAGAGAAACTTTGTGAAGAAGTCCGCCGTTTCTTCTTTGGTGAAAATCTTGGCGCTACCTATCGGGCAGGAGTGAAACTACAAATGATGGTTGTGTGCATGCATCAACCGCTTGGCCTGGGTAGATGAAAAAAGTGAGCATGTACAGCGCCGCGTGCGTGCTGGGCTCGTCCAAAGCGTACACTATCGTTCAAAAGTTTGGAGTCACTTAGAAATTTCCTTATTTTTGAAAGAAAAGCACTGTTTTTTTCAATGAAGATAACTTTAAACTAATCAGAAATACACTCTAATATCTAATATACATTGCTAATGTGGTAAATGACTATTCTAGCTGCAAATGTCTGGTTTTTGGTGCAATATCTACATAGGTGTATAGAGGCCCATTTCCAGCAACTATCACTCCAGTGTTCTAATGGTACAATGTGTTTGCTCATTGCGTCAGAAGGCTAATGGATGATTAGAAAACCCTTGTGCAATCATGTTAGCACAGTTGAAAACAGTTTAGCTGGTTAGAGAAGCTATAAAACTGACCTTCCTTTGAGCAGGTTGAATATCTGGAAAAATTATTATTTCAAATACAAATCATTATTTCTAACCTTGTCAATGTCTTGACTATATTTTCTATTCATTTTACAACTCATGGTGGTAAATAAGTGTGACTTTTCATGGAAAACACAAAATAATTGTCTGGGTGACCCCAAACTTTTGAACGGTAGTGTACGTGGACCAAGGCGGACTAGAGGGGAAATGCAGCATGAATAAGGCTTGACTGTCCAACAGAAACATGGGTTTATTAAAGTACTTTAAACACGGGGAAAAAAAATCACAAGAGGTGTGTAAGCACTGGAGGCATCATGGTTTTAACCCACTGGAAACGGGAGCAACAATGGAAGAGCTGCTTAGCTAAGAGACATGTTTAGAATTCAAATGCAGCTGGCTTCATATAAAGGGAAAGGCAAGGGGGACCGATGAATTGCTGAGGATATATTTCACCAGCTACAATACTACACTACAATATTAAGTTATGTTCCCAGTTATGTACCTGGCAAGTTAAGATGACCAAAATTCACAAAGTCAATGACTTTAATCCATCAGCAGCCTTCAGACAAACTAAATGTGCCAGCATTTGGATTTCAAAATAAGGGAGGTTTTTCTTGGCAGTGAGGAGATTTCTAAAAAAAAAAAAAAAAAAAAACTATACATATATAGAAATATTATAACAGAAATAATGACATCCTTGGTCATTTAAGTTAATTTAAATCATAAAAAATGGTAAATGGCATTCACTTATATAACGCTTTTATTCTCATCTCTTGATGACCAAAGCTCTTTACAGATCCTGCTATCCACCCATTCACACACACATTCACACACTGATGGTGGCATCAAATACAATTTTATTAATATTTTTTCTTTGTAATGAGAGTTAAATTATTGTTCTGTTCTGACTGCAAAGTTATGGTCAAAAATATAAATTGTTATAAGGAAAAAGTAAAAAAAAAATACCACAGTCTGTTTCAAATTTATTTTAAAAAAAACAGTAATTTTATTTAAAAAAAACAGACAAAAATAAGCAATAAAATAAGCCACAAATTTATAATAAAGTTTCAAATGTACAAGAAAAGTCAATTTTACAAGAGGAAATTACAAATTTGAGGAAAATGGTTTCAAATTTAGATAAATTTACAGAGAAAAGTAGAAAACTATAATAAAATTGTTATAAATTTTGGAGAAAAACCTCAAACCTTCAAGACTGAAGTCATTACTCAAGTTTTAAGTGGCTGCTCTTTGTACCCTTAACTAGAAATTTTTGGTTGTCTCCTTTAATTTACATGGCACTTGATATTTTCTAACCTGTTTGTATACCACCATAGACAGAGAGAGAACCTGAATTAGACAGAGCTCAGAGAGGGAAAGAGGAGACAGAAGAGAGGAGCCAAGGAGAGGAAAGTGTTCAGGCAGAGGAAGGAGAGAAGGATGACACCAGTAAAAAGTCCAGATACAGGACGTCTGGGTGGGACCCCAAATGGCCCAATATTCCAACATTCAAGCCTTGGGTGTACAGTACTTCAAATTGTAAGTTCCATATGCACGGCAGTGGCTCAGGAGGTAGAGCAGGTCGTCCAATACTCGGACGGTTGGTGGTTCAAATCCCGCTCTCCCCAGATATCCTGCCGTTGTGTCCCTGGGCAAGACACTTTACCCACCTTGCCTCCAGTGTCCATAACACTGGGTATGAATGTGTATAAATGTTCGGTGGTGGCTGGAAAGGCTGTTGGCCTGGATTGGCAGCCACGTTTCCGTCAGCCTGCCCCAGGGCAGCTGTGGCTACAGTAGTAGCTTGCCGCTACCATTGTCTGTCTGGAGCGAATGAATAATGTAGCTGTAAAAAACGTCTTTGAGTGTCTATGATAAAGCGCTATATAAATCTGATGCATTATTATTATTACAGTATATGCAAAGTTACTGTGCAAAATTAAAAAAAAGAAATAGTATAAAATTAACATATTCATTCATATGTGTTTTCTGCACCCCCCCCCCCCGGAAAAATATGTTGCCACTGCATCAAGGTCTTTAAGCCAGAGGAAACACTGTATTGTATTTTGATATCTTATGTCTACTTGTATTTTATGTTATTTATTACTGTGCACCACTTTGGTCAACCCTACTGTTTTAAAGTGTCCTTTAAAAATACATTTGATATGGTGTTTATGAGTAAAATGAACCAGTTTGTTTTATTCTCTAACCTACTGAAAACAACTCATCCAAATTCCAAGTTAAAATATCGTCATTTAGATAACTGGCCAAAGCAACAAAAAGATGTTGCTTTCAAATGTGCTTTTTGATGTAATTTTAGATAAAATAATGCAAAAAAAAAACAA
Source organism: Pholidichthys leucotaenia (assembly GCA_020510985.1). Taxonomy (NCBI): domain Eukaryota; kingdom Metazoa; phylum Chordata; class Actinopteri; order Cichliformes; family Pholidichthyidae; genus Pholidichthys; species Pholidichthys leucotaenia. The sequence goes on from CM035844.1 coordinate 15,363,841, forward strand.
GCTCACATTCATTCTTAAACTACAATACTTGAGTTTTAAATTAGGAAAAACTCAGTATTTGTGTAATAACTCTGATTTTAATTCACAGCTTTCATGCTTAGATGATTACCAAAGAGTACTTTCTTAAGTAGACTGAACTGTTGTTGCGTACATATGGAGATAATAATTTAGGAAAGATTTCATTGTTTCTGTATTATTGCCAGAGCTGTATAATCCAAATCATAAAGCAATAAATTACTACTACACAGCTCTCCTTCTGACCCCCGAAAAGTTTTATGCAACGGCCATAAAGTTAAAAGAGGAAACTTTAAAGCAGACCATCATAACCAGTGGGTGAGGCCAAGCTTTATATCCAGTTTACTGTGGATGGAATCATTCTGTGTGGTGCTGTGGTGTAACCGGAACAAACTAGCTCAGGTACATTTACTTTTAAAGAGTACGGCTTGTTTCTAATAACAGTTAATGTACCCATGGACTCAAACTCTAAAAATGACTTTTAGATAAAAGTGCAGATCTGAACAGTAGTAAGTCAGCAGCTCTCATGGATAAACTCTTGTTCTGTTGAAGACACACGTGCCCATGTCACAGCCAAACGCCAATGAACGCCACAGAAACTGTTACAACTGTGCTTTAAGTGAGGCCAAAGAGCGGCTATGAGAGCAAAGATGAATTATTGATGCAACCAGGCCCTTACTATGATATCAGCAGACCAGGAATTGCTGATAAGACATGGAAGGAGCATGACCTCATCGCTTTAACTCCATCATGGCCAACAACCACTTCTGACCTGATGTTATCCATCAGAGAGAAAAAGTCGACTGTGTGAGGAACCCCTGTATTTATATGGTCTGCACAGCATGCTTTTTAGTCTCAACTCAAGTATTTTTTTCAAGAAATTTCTGGAGTAGAGTTGTGGTTTTACAGAAACTATGACTTCATGTGTCACACAAAACACACAACACAGACACAAATAAGGACCTATTCTGAGTGCAGAATTAGACCAAGCTTCAGTGACAGAATAAAGCAAATCTGCGATAATTAAAGTATAACAGGTTTTCAGAGAGGGATCCTCATAAACTTGCCACCTTCCTGTCGGGTTTCCTTCATATTGGTGAGTTTGTGCATCACGTGACAGATCTGTGAGATCGATCCTGATTGAGACAGAGAGCATCTCCATCTCCTTGTATTCCTTGAAAGAAAGAGTAGTGCGAAAACTAAAGCCACAACAAAGTCATGCTTTTGAAACTGGAACTTTTGATATGCAAGTACTGCTGCTCATCATTTATTTTTAACACTGCAAACCATGCACGACACCTCCAGCGTGTCATTTTTAACTGCATACCCTCCAAGCTATGACGCCGAACCCCTGAGCTGCAATGAAAGTGTTAGACACATGCTCTGCTTTTTCCTTCAGTAACAAATATGTCACAGGAACATGGAGAAATGAAAAGAAGGCAAGGAAAAGACCATTTTCCCTCAGCTGGACAAAGAGCTACTGTGTGGCTGGGCTGGATGAGAAATACATAAGTGGTGGTGAAAGGATTTTTTTTTCTTTTCCCCCACAGCAACCTGCTCCTGTGAGGCTCAAATGTGCTTTTCATACAGATAAAAGCTGCACGCCTGCCTATTGTGCCCTCTGTTCTCAAACTGTGTGATAACATTGCTACTATCAGGAACGGTGTAAAGCCAAGGAGCTCTGCCTTTTGTCAACTCGTCTGCTGGGAGGAGAACACACACAAACGCAGAAGTTAACAGAAACGGAAAAGCAGCAGTTGGCAAAAAAAAAAAAAAAAAGTGGAGAGACGTGCGCTGCAGAGTAGCTGCCTCATCAGGCCTCAGTGTCACACAAACACATGCGTGCAGACTTCAGCAGCACAGAAAAGCCCACAGCGACGCCTCATCACACCACTACATCATCAGGACACCAGTTAGCATCCATCTGCTCTGGGTGCTGGTACTACTAGTGTGAGCATTTACTGCATCCAGCTGCCCCCCCCCCCATCCCACACACACCTCACCTTGAACTGTCTACATGTCGGAGGGATGGGATCCAGCTCCCCATCTCCATATTCAAACAACTCCTCCTCCAGCACCCTGTCCAAGTAGCACAGCACTTCCTCCTCTTCCTCCTCCATGGCTTCCTCCTTTTTCTTTCCTTCCACCACCAACACCACCTCCTCTCCACTTTCTACCTTCTTCACGGCCTGCCGGGACGCATCAGGGTTTTCCCTTCGGAGCAAGTCGTCTGGACACCAACAGAGGGAGAGACAGAAAGAGAGAGGACCCCGCCCACTCAACCCCACCCCCTTCCTCCTCTGCTGCCGGGCTTCCTGGTGTGCGTGTGTGTGCTCTATAAATGTGTGAGCCTCTGTTCCACCTCGGTCGATAAGGTCTGCCCTCTCGCCACCGCCACCCCTCCCCTCATCCGGCCACTTCCTTGATGGCTGCACAGGCCGTCCCTTTCAGGGCAGCCAGCTTCACTCGCTTGATTTCTTCTTTCTTCCATTCTCTTCTGGCAAAAGTCACTTCCTCATCCTGCAAACACAGCTAGCCTCTTCACTCAGGTCGGCATAAAACACCCCCCCCACACACACACACACACACACGACTCCTCTCCCTCCTCCTCCTCTTCTCTAGCCATCGTCTCTTTATTGATCTGCTGAGAGCCTTGGATGTTGAGTTGAGGCCAACTAATGTGCTGCAAGTGTGGCTGATTCCAATTACAGGTCACACAGTTCATGCATGCAGACATTTAAGGTGGTCCAACATGTAGAGCACGGATAGTTTGTTTTATTTTTAACCACAGGATGGACACATGTGGAAAGACAAAAAAATAAATACAATCAATCAATCTTGACTATTAAAAATAAAACACCCGGACTTCCGGGAAGATGGCGGAGAGACATAACGCTTAAACAGAGAGCTCTCCCTAGCCGGATTAAAAATCATTGGTAAATGGCCAACTCGACATAAGCGGATCAATAAACTAAGGGATGAAAACACGAAGGAGCCGGGCACAAGGACAAAAGCAGAGTAAAATTAAAGAATTCCTCTTCAACAACGCAGGAGAAACCGCTGAACACGGGGCCCAAAAAAACGAGGTGACCGCAGCAGAGAAAATGGAAGACACAAAACTCGATACCATGAACACTGGCATCGCCAGTTTGGGTAAAGAGTTGAGAGACTTCAAACGGCAGCTACAACAGGATTTAGCGGCTCTTAAGGAGGAGCTGAAAAAAGAGATTAAGGAAGAAATTATGGGCCTCCGAAGAGAAATGGAGCGCAAGCTAGCAGAAAACATGGAGGAGCTGCACTCCCAGCGGGCGTGTATGACAGAAGCGCAGGCCCGAATATCAGAGCTGGAAGATTGGAATAGCGAGGCAAGCGAACAGCTGCAGACCCTGACGGCACAAATGCAGAGGATGCAGGAGAAAGTAACCGACTTGGAGAGCAGGTCCAGATGGGGCAATATACGCATCTTCGGGATCCCGGAGGGCATTGAAGGCAACTCGATGACGAAATTCATGGATCAGTTCTTAAAAAAAGAGCTGGAACTGCCCAGCGAAGCGGATCTGCAGATTCAACGAGCGCACAGAGCCTCGGCACAGAACCCGAACCCACGCTCTCCACCCAGGTCAGTTGTGGTAAACTTTCTGAAATATGATGTAAAGGAAAGAATCCTGACACGAGCGTGGAAAAAAAAGATACGAATCGGCGACAAGCAGATATTCTTTGATCATGACTACCCGGCGGAAATTGTGCAGCAGCGGAAGAAATATGCCAACATTAAAAAAACGCTGAAAGAAAAAAAAATTAGATTCCAAACGCCGCTAACGAAGATGAGGATTCATTGGGAGAACGGCGTAAGAACCTACAACACAGCCAGAGAGGCAGCGCAGGACATGATGGAGCGGGGCCTTGAGGTGTACGTGCCGGAGGAAACGGTAGGAGCAGCGGAGGCCCTGAACGCATCACGACAGACGGAGTGGAGGCGAGTGAACGGCAAAAGACGGGGGGAGACGTGGCGCAGCGGGCCCAGGAAAGACTACAAGGCTTTCAACTGAAAGCCTAGATTATAACAAAGATTAAGAAAGACACAGAAGAAATGAAGGCCAAGAAGACAAGGTAAAAGAGAAACAGACGGCTAGGAGAGGTTTAAGTGATATTTGTTGGACATTTCTAGACTAATGACTATTTCTTGGATAGTAAATACAGGTCTAGGGAGGGCCCTACACTCGGTGAGGACATTCCCTCCACCCACCAACAGGGACCAGTGGGCAGAAGAAAGGCCCAAAGTACAGAGGTCGAGATTTTTTAATGTGTTTTTATATAAATATGTGTTATTTTTGTTGTTAAAGGGGCTAGGAGCACAAGTTAAAAAAATGGAAAAACATGATTATGGGTAAAAATCTTAAGATAATAACACTAAACGTGAATGGTCTGAACTCACCTGTTAAAAGGGAAAGAATAATAAGAAAATTCAAGAAAGAAAAAGCCGAAATTATATTTATGCAAGAGACACATTTGAGCAAGACAGAACATGTGAAACTAAAGAGATTTGGCTATAAGAACTCCTACTACAGTTCATTTAAGGGAGGAACTAAAAGGGGGGTTATGATACTAATCTCAAATAAAATACAATTTGAGGAGACAAATTTGGAAGATATGTAATCATTCAAGGTTCTTTGCTATTAGAAAATATAAATCTTGTGAACTTATATGGTCCCAATATAGATGATCAGAAGTTCTTTGCTAATTTATTTCTCATCTTATCATCACTTACAGGGCAACATATAATAGCAGGGGATTTTAATTGTACATTGAATCCAGGTGTGGATAGATCAACAGGACTGGATTGTACGCACATTGGATGTAGGATGACTATTAATCATTTTATGAAAGAATTGAGATTGTTAGATATATGGAGAGAAATGAAACCACAAGTTAAAGCCTATTCTTGTTATTCCAGTACCTACAAGACATTCTCACGTATTGATTATTTTTTGATTTCCACAGAATTAAGGTCCAAGATTCAAAACTGCTTTTATGATAACATCGTGATCTCTGATCATGCACCCTGTTGTCTAATATATGTAGATAAAAAATTGACAAAGGAATCAGGTAGATGGCAATTTCAGCATAAATGGCTTCAGGATGAGGAATTTGTCAAGTATATAGAAAAACAGATAGACGAGTTCTTTGACATCAATACTACACAAACATCAGCATGTGTAAAGTGGGAGGCTTTCAAAGCTTTTATTAGGGGGCATATTATTAGTTATACAGGATCAAAATCTAAGAAGACTCGAGAGGAGAGAGCTAAATTGGAACATAAAATAAAAAATCTTCAGGAAAAAGTGTATGCAGGAAGTGACCCAAGGTTGGAGAATGAATTACTGATTTTGAGAGCTGAATACGACAAAAAATCAGCGAATAGAGCTGCCTCGAGTCTTCTAAGATTGAAACAATCTTTTTATGAACAAGGTGAAAAATCAGGAAAATTATTAGCATGGCAGATTAAACAATTGGAAATTAAAACACCAATTACCAGTATTATAAGTAATGGACAGGTAGTTATAGATCCTTTAGAAATTAATAGAGCCTTTAGAGATTACTATGAAAAATTATATGATACCAAAAATGAACCTGATTTAACAAAACTAAATGGGTTTTTGAACGAACTATCTATACCGTGTATTCCAAATGAAAACAGGGAGATATTGGAGTCTAAAATTAGTCAAGAAGAAGTTGGGCTAGCCATTGATAATATGAAATCAGGAAAAAGTGCAGGACCAGATGGTCTTCCAGTTGACCTTTATAAAAAATTTAAGAATAAATTAATAAAACCTTTTTTGGAAATGGTTTTAGAAGCATTTCAAAATAATAATTTACCATCATACATAAATAATGCCTTAATTATACTGCTGCCAAAACCAGGTAAGCCCTCTAATAAATGTGAAAATATGAGACCAATAAGCCTATTAAACGCCGACCTTAAGATAATCTGTAAAATTTTAGCAAGACGAATACAAGAAATTTTACCAAATATTATTAATCGAGATCAGAATGGCTTTATAAAGGGTAGACAAGGCTTCCATAATGTAAGAAGACTATTTAATATTATCTATTTTAATAAAGAAGCACCGGATACAGCTCTCCTATCATTGGACGCCGAAAAGGCCTTTGATAGAGTTGAATGGCCCTTTCTTTTTGAAGTCCTACAAAGGTTTGGACTTGGAAATAATTTCATAAAATGGGTTCAAATAATATACAATAATGCTACAGCAGAAATCCTAACAAATAACAATATTTCAAAACCAATAAAAATCAATAGAGGATGTCCACAAGGCTGTCCACTCTCACCTTTACTGTTTACTATGGCAATTGAACCTTTAGCGATAGCGATACGTTTACATTCACAAATATATGGAATTAAAGTTGGACCAACAGAACATAAAATCTCCCTGTACGCCGATGATATAATTTTGTTTATGTCGAATCTAAAAAAATCAATTCCAACCTTGTTGAATTTAATAAAGAATTTTGGGGAAATATCAGGATATAAAATAAATAAAACTAAATCTTCAATATTAATGCTAAATGAGACCCAGAGAAATTACCCAGCCCCTGAGGTAAATCAATTCAATGTTGTAAATCAGTTTAAATATTTAGGAATCCAAATTATGCCTAAGCTAGAATCAGTCGCCAGTGTCAACTATGAAGCCTTAATGTCAGATATCAGTGAGTTAACTCAGAGATGGATGTCACTACCAATGTCGATGATCAGGAGAATCAATATACTTAAAAGTAATATTTTACCTAAAATACTTTATTTATTTCAATACATTCCCTTATCACCACCTTTAGATCTATTCTCAAGAATAAAAAAAAAGTTAGTGGAATTTATATGGAACAACAGGAGGGCTAGATTACGTCTGTCTTTATTATATTTACCATTTGATCGTGGAGGTCTGAAATGTCCAAATTTTATGTTGTATTATTGGTCGGCACAACTGAGGTCTATGACATATTATTTTTCATCAAATGATCTCCCTCACTGGACTGAAATGGAATCATACAATTTACCTTTACCTCTTCCCATATTCATATACTCAGATTCGGCAAAAAAATTACAAAAACAAGTTAAAAATCCATTTGTAAAGCATATGATCAAAATATGGTGTGAAGCTAAAAACTATTTAAAAGAACCACAGTTATTGTCACAATTTAGTCCAATATGGGGTAATCAATATTTTAAACCAGGGAGAGCGGACGCTGTATTTAAAGTATGGAATTTAAAAGGGATACAAAAGATTCAGGATTTATATTTGCCATGTGCAGACAACATAATGTCTTTTGAAGAGCTGAGGATCAAATTTAATCTCAATAGAACACATTTTTTTAAATATCTTCAACTTAGAAACTTTATTCGATCAAATCAAAATAAAGCTCTCACTCGACCTATTTATTCATCCTTGGAAAAAATGATGATGAAAGATAGTAAAAGAAAGGGTATTATTTCAGAGTTTTATAACTCATTGACACTATCTTCAAGTGAAAATTCACTGAAAAGATTAAACTACTGGAAAGAAGATCTGCAAATTGAAATTTCAGAGGAACAATGGGAATTGGCTTGTACAGAAGCTCAAACCAAATCAATAAATGCACGCCTTAAATTGATACATTTCAAATGGTTAATGCGGATGTATGTTACACCGGAGGAGTTAAATAGATACAACAAAAATATACCAGATACATGCACAAAATGCATGGAAAGTAAAGGAACCCTATTTCATTGTTTATGGGAATGTAGATTAATAAGAATGTTTTGGGAAGAGGTGAGGGTAACAATTGAAAAAATAATCTCAAAACAAATCATATTGAATCCTAAACTGGTTTTGTTGGGTCTGTACCCAGAAAAGCATAATTTCAATAAAAGTGAAAGAACATTCATAGACCTCAGTTTGCTTAATGCCAAAAAATGTATTGCACTATTATGGAAAAAGACTCATAGACCAGATGTGACTCAGTGGTTAAGACAGATGTTAACAAACCTTCCATTAGAAAGAATAACATATATACTGAAATCAAAGGAAATTGTGTTTGAGAATATATGGAGACCTTTTATTGATTATGTAAAAAATTTAAACATAACTCTTGAAGAAGAAGGTGAATGATGTGTGTGGACCTTGTAAATTCCAAACTGGTGAACATAATATGTATACTTATGTATTGGATTGTCTAGACTAAACAGAGGAGCATTGTTGAAGACTTGATTTTGTTGGTGGTTGTTGGTGTTTTTAGTGCATTTTTTTTTTTTTTTGTAGTACTTTAGTGTTAGTGTTTGATTGTTTGTATCATGTTTGTTAAAAAAAAAAAAAAAGGTTCAATAAAGATATTGTGGAAAAAAAAAATACAATTTGAATGTGAACAGGAAATCCAGGATAAAGAAGGCAGGTATGTAATAATAAAGGGAAGAATAGATGGTATGCAGATTACATTAGTGAACATCTATGCCCCACCAGAAAGTGACAAGGGTTTTTTTCAACATCTGTTTGATCTCATAGCAACACACAGTGAAGGAGTCCTAATTTGTGGAGGAGACTTAAATGCTGTCATGGATCATGAAATTGATACAACAAGTGTTAAGAAGACAAAAAAACATGTAACAAAATTCATAAGAACCTCACTGGCAGAAATGGGTATGGTAGACATATGGAGGGACCTGCACCCACTCGAAAAAGACTATTCACATTATTCAGCAGTCCATAAAGTACACTCTAGAATAGATTACTTCCTTATGAATGAAGATGACAGACACAGGGTGAGAAATTGTTGGATTGGAGGGGCAGAAATATCAGATCATAATCCTATATACATGGAAATAAATTTAAACAATAGAAAACGACAAACAACATGGAAACTTAATGTAGGACTGTTAAATGATGATAAAATGAAAGAAAGAATAAAAGTAAACATAAATGAATATATCCAAGAGAATGACAATGAAGAAGTGGACCCAACAATACTATGGGATGCACTAAAAGCCGTGTTAAGAGGAAAATTAATTGTTGAAACAGGAAAAGCAAATAAGACTAAACTGGAAGCATATGAACAAAGATGTGAGAGACTGAGGGAATTAGAACATAAACATCAAAGCACAAATGACCCAAAAATATATCAAGAAATTAAAGAAGAAAAAATAAAGATAAAAGAAACACAAATGGATGAAATTGAAAGGAAAAATAGATATCTAAAGCAAAAATATTATGAAACGGGACCAAAAGCCACAAAACTGCTGGCAAAACGGTTAAGAAAACAACAAACAATGAATAATGTATATAAGATTAAAGACCCCACCACAAATAAAACCACAGTTAACCCAGAAAACATCGAAGAAATATTCCATAATTTCTACCAAGAACTATACTCGCAACCTGAAGAAACAAATACTAAAGATATTAAAAAATTTCTATGCACATTGGACTTGCCATCAATAGGAAATCAACAAAATGAAAAGCTAACAGCAGAAATAACAACACAAGAGATTAGAGATGTGATTAAGTCACTTAAAAATGGTAAATCACCAGGTAGTGATGGATACCCATCTGAGTTTTATAAACTGTTTATAGAAGAACTCACGCCACAGCTTCTAAAGTCATTTAATTGGACGTTGAACAACAACAAAATACCTCCATCATGGAACGAAGCCATTATTTCAGTCATTTTAAAGCCAGGGAAAGATAGAGAACAATGCGGAAACTATAGGCCAATCTCTTTATTAAATGTGGATTATAAAATATATACAACAATTATATGTAAACGAATAAAGACATTCTTGACGGAATTGATAGAAGATGATCAAAATGGTTTCATAGAGGGACGCCAAACACATGACAATATCAGGAGAACAATACATATAATTAACCAAATACATAAAGAAAAGAAAAGCGCAGTAATAATGAGTTTAGACGCAGAAAAAGCATTTGACAGGGTTAACTGGAAATTCCTATATAGTGTGCTGGAACGCTTTGGATTTAACGAAAAATCAGTACAATGCATAAGGACGCTGTATCAAGAACCTGTGGCAAGAATCAAGATAAACGGTAGCTTAACAGACAAAGTAAATATACAAAGATCAACTAGGCAGGGATGCTGCTTATCGCCCACCTTGTTTGCTCTGTTCATAGAACCATTGGCTCAAGCGATACGACAAAATAAGAAATTAAAAGGTGTAACAATAAAGGGGGCGGAACACAAGATTGGGCTATTTGCAGACGATATTATAGTTTACCTTGAACAACCAGATGAATCAATAATGGAAATGATGAACTTGATAGAAAATTTTGGAAAATTATCAGGATACAAGATAAACATAACAAAAACACAAATACTGACATTCCACTATAACCCTCTAAACCAGATAACTGATAAGATCAAACTAAACTGGAAACAAAAAGAAATAAAATACCTTGGAGTGAACATACCTAAAGATCTAAGCAAAATCTATAAAGCAAACTATGATAGGTTGGAACAAGAAATAAAAAAAGATATTGATAGATGGTCAATCTTAAATATGGATCTGAATTCAAAAATTGAGACAGTCAAAATCAGCATACAACCTAGATTACTTTACCTCTTCCAGGCTATACCAACAGAGATTCCAGATGCCCAATTCTCAAAGTGGGACAGGATGATATCGAGATTTGTTTGGGGAGGTAAAAAACCAAGAGTGAAATATAAAACCCTCCAGTTACCAAAAGAGAAAGGAGGCATGGGCCTACCGAGTCTAAAGGAATATTACTACTCAGCACAAATAAGATATATCATATGTTGGTGCGACGAGGGATATGAGGCAAAATGGAAAGAAATGGAAAAGGAAATTGAGGGACTCCCAGTACAAAGCATAATAGGAGATAAAGATGCATATAAGCAAATCAAACAAATAGACCCAATCACTAAATTTACTTTAGAACTGTGGTATAAAATAGTACAAAAGTATAATATAAAGGAAGACATAAAACTATTGAAATGGGTAGCATTTGACAGTCAGTTTGAACCGGCAAAACAAGATAGGGGATACAAAAATCTGGTGAACAAGGGAATCACAGCATGGGGCAATATCAGAAAAAAAGATCTCGGGAGCTTTGTAAACATCAGGAGAAAATTTAAACTAGAAAGATCGGAATTCTTCAGATATCTGCAGATGAGAGACTATTATATGAAGAAGATTAGGCATAACCTCCAAACAGATGTGAGCGAGATTATACAATTCCTTTTAAGCTCATATACAGGAAATAAAACAAGAATTATTTCAAAGCTATATCAGAAACTTATGGCAAACAATCATTCAAGCAACTATATAAAGGAGAAATGGGAGAAAGAGCTCAATTTAAACATAACAGAAGAAAGCTGGCAGGAAATATGGAAAACACAACACACATCAACAAATTCAAGAACATGGAGGGAATTTGGATGGAAAAACCTGATTCGCTTTTTCATTACACCACAGATTCAAGGAAAGTATACAAATACCCAATCTACTGTATATGCTGGAGGGGATGTGGGGCTCAAAATGCAGACCACTCGCATATGTTTTGGAAATGCTGCAAAATCTCATCATTCTGGAAATCTATACATGTGACAATACAGAGGATATTAGGATATAATATACCAATGAACTGTAACTTGATGTACCTATGTGATCTTAAAAGAGACAATGTTATACAGGCTGAGGACAGATATCTAGTTAAAATCTTGTTGATTGCATGTAAAAAAACAATCACAAAAAAATGGCGATCAGAAGTTCTTCCTGACCAAGAGCAATGGACTGACATTATTGAGGACATACGTATGATGGAAAAACTAACATATCGACAAAGAATGCAAGAAGGACTATGGGAAAAAAAATGGCGGAAATGGACACACTACAAAGTGCAACAACGAGACAGATATTGAAAGAATAACCAAAGACGCTGGAAAAACCAGAAGAATTAAGAGATGGAAACTAAAAACTTGATGCTCCAACATTTGTCCCCCCCCCCCTTTTTTTTTTCTCCTTTTTCTTTTTTACTCTAGCCCCTTTGTTTTTTTAAATGTAGACTGTGATCTGAATGCAATATATATAATGAAAAATGAATAAAAATCTTAAGTTACAAAAAAAAATAAAACACCCATATTTGAGGATTCGACTAAGTTTATGTCCTCTCAGACTGCTAATGGCCTTTAGCTGCTACTTTACAGGAAGTGACATCCACATTACAAACCTGCTCGTTTCTCTAATTCCTCCGTAATTTCTGACCATGTGGTCTACAGGCAGGGCATGCTGCTTCCACTTGCTGGATTAAGCAGGTCAGACTCAGTTTATAAGGCATGGACTTGGACAAATGTTGGGAAGATAAGAAAAATTAAAGTTTGTGCATGCATTTTAATTTAGTGCTACAAGTGATTTACATGAAAGTTAATTAAACTGTCATAGCGTTGCTCTGATCCGTAGAAGTGTATAAATTGTTTGGTGTGAGTCACCTGGTTCTGAAGATATTAGCCCTCTTCTCTTGGTTATAACTGATTGAGGGACACTGGAATCGCTGCACCTGAAGCATCAAAAGTTTAGCAGCAACAAACCATTTTGGGAAACCTTTATGAAAAGGTTATTCAGATTCACAGACCGTGTTGTCAATAGTTTTACGAGGGAAATGTTTCCTTTCTACCCATCTATGTCCACCAACCCAGAGAAGTGTGCAGTTGGTTACTTCCTCAGTTAAAACCCCCGACACAATGGAGGCGGAATGAGCTGGAGCGCCTTCAGAAAGAAAATTCATTGTATATTCCTGGATATTCAAAGTGCATTCGAAATATTCGTCCCATTCTGCCACAGCTATAACCTTCTCTCTGCACTGGGATGAACCTGCCAATTACAGCTATGCAGAAAACAACAGTTACAAATGGCTCATGAAAGAGTTTATGGATTTCATTTATTTTTTCCATTGACTGTAACTGGGTCATGATCTTGCGGCAGAGACACTGCTGTAGTTTTTTTTAACCTGGCATTTTGTAAAGCACCCTAAGGCAATTACAACTGCAATAAGATGAATGCACCACGATCCTCTGACACATTCAATACTATCGAACTAGCTGGACACAAACAAGTAAATATACATTACAACCAGTTGAAAGATTATATGAACAAACCGTCAAAAACCGTGGACAACAAACCAAACATCTAGCATCACGGTCACATTCTTTCCAGATATGATTTTCTCAGCTGGCATAATATTATCAAGTGTCGTGACATCACGCTGGTGTATAAGACTCTTCATGGTTTGGCTCCACCTCCTCTGACTGACTACATCCATCTGAAGGACAGTGTGGGCACTCCATCCCAGAGCTGAGGGGACGGCCACGTTCCCTTCAGAAACAGCAGCTTTGAGCAGATGTCCTTCGCTGTCAGAGCGTCTCACACCTGGAATAGTTTCCCAGCAGAGCTCAGAAACGTTCCATCGCTCAAGACCTTCTCTGAGTCAGTGAAAAAGTGGCTTCTGGACAATCAAACGTGCACCCACAATCTGGACAATCAGTATGCACACTGTGGACATTTGAGTGCACTGGTGTTTTTATTAATCCCCGTTTGTTAATGTCTGTATTTATACATGTTTTTGTAACATCAACCTGCCGTGGGACTACAGATGAAAATTAGCTGTAAAGGCTAAATCTGGCATATTTACATGAACTACTTCGTGTTAATTAATATGCACTGTCCCATCTTAAATAAATAAAACGAATAGATGATATCTCCAAAAATGTCCAACAAAAGAAAATGAGTAAATGAAGAAATGAGAAGAAAATGCTAAATAAATGACAATAAAACACCCTCAACACATATATAGTTAATAATTCTAAAGCTCTTTATTTAGCTCAATCCCAAACTGATTTGAACCGCCTTAAAACCACCTTTATTTTAAGTATTTGACTGTTCTAAATATTCCTGCTGTTACACTGGGGTAAACACATTCGTCTCAGCAAGGATGTGTCAGCCTTGAGCAGGCTAGCAGATGAAAGCTCTGTGCAAACTCAGCAGAAAGAGGCGGATTTTAGAGCGAGTGAGCAGGAGAGAGCCAAGAGTCCACAAGACAGCTCGGTCAGATGGCTGTCTGCTACCAGACCCTGCAGTCTGAAAGCATACATGTATGATATGTTAAAACAGAAAATGGGCAAAGTCTGGTTAGAGTCTCAAATCTGCAAAGGATTTCTGAGACTTTGCAAGGCAGATCATTTGCGGCCAGCTGATAAAAAAAAGTTGAGTCCAAACTATTCGGCTAACCCCTCATCAGCGGTAAAATATAGACCACATGGTTAGCACAAGTTGGTAAACATGACGTAATGTAAAAAATGGTCCAGGCATCAAAAACACAGGAAATTACTAAAACTGCCAAGAGGGAAAAAAATACACAAAGCCCATTTTCTAATGGAAAAATACAGCCTGGCTGGAATTGTCCAAGGCTACCTACCCTTGGTTTAGCCATGAATTTACCAAGGATTTCATGCAATAAAAAAGAAAGCCTACACAAAGGGATGGCTGTACACAAATTAGGGTGCAACTGTCAGTGAATGCCCTGGAGAGACACTGACATTTTCATAAAGAATATGAACAAGCAATGAGTGTAAAAACTTTGTACACAAACATTTATGAAATGTACATTGTTAAAATTTAAGTTAACCTTTGTTTTTTGCAAAATGCCACTGAAACAATATGTTCAAATGTTCTAACATTATTGGTATCCACATGAAAAATGTTTAATCTCCACTGTTTTAACCCCAGCTGTCCGCCAGATGGAGACATTTTTATTTGCATGAAGTGATGCCACGTTTGAGGGACTTTAAATTATCTGAATAGTTTCATTATCTAGAGATACCCATCAAGGCCAGAGAATTCTCACAGTACTGTCATAATGGAATGACAATGTTTGGAATAAATATTTAAAAAATCCAAAAAGAGAAAGAGCAGGCGGGAAAAAAGAAGTAAGCAAAGGAAGTGGAGGCTGAAGATGTGATGAAGAAAAAGAACAGTGGATATTTTAAAAAGTTTCCAAAAGTGTGATTCCTGTTATAAGTGGACAAAGGACAAATGCTAATCCCACAGCAATCACCTAAATGATCCCTGCTACACACAAAAGCTGCTATATTGTGTCTGAAAGGCTGTCAGCCCCTTTCTCTTTCCATCAGCGAGTGAGTGGGAGGGTCAGTTCAGGTCAGGGTCAGCATGAATCCCGCTGAGATACCACAGGGTTCTCCATCAGTGTCACACACATGGAAGTGACGGTCATACAAACACATACAGCCGTGTGGAGGATTTCTGAATCGTGTCTTCTGGGTGGTTGATGTCTGATGTAACTTCAGTATAAGATCAGTTTACTAGTCCTCCAATGCTTTTCATGGACACTCACATAAGCAGACTGATTGCTGGTGGCGTCACAGCCAGCCTGGGTCACTGATCATTTCCAGCTGCGGTCATTGCACCACCTGCAGTGTCCTCCAGCCGTCCAGCTGATTGTTAGTAATTACCGTGGGTCAAAACTCCATGACTAACTTCCGCAAGAGATGCTCGACAGCACAAAAAAGACCAGTGACGGAGTAGAACAACCAGGAAAGCATTCCTATAAATGACAACAAGAGGACACCCAACTTGAATGACTCAACTATGTAAACTGGAATCAAATGTCTCTTACTTTAAGAATTTCATTTTAAACTATGCAATAGTTACATGGTAATACGTTCAAACCCCTTCTGAAGATCTCTTAAGAGGGCATGTTAAAGGAATACACGCCTGACAATTTTTCTTTTTTAAAAACAAGATTTATGCACATTAAGTATCTCTATGAGCTTGCTGGTTTACAAAGCATAATGTTTTATCCTTCCCTACAATGAGGTTCAAAACAAACACATTACCAGAGGAACTAAAACTTTGCAGTAAAACCACTAAATTTAGAAGATGTAGCCACTGTTTGATTTGGTGTTATTTAAGTTACGGTCAAAGATTCTTACCAATGATGGGTTCGTAAGAATCTCCCAGTTCCTACGAATTCTGGAGTTCGCAGACATTCGTGGAGGGAGGCATAGCTTCTAACAGCTGCCATTCAACTCGCAAGAACAACTTGAGGCATTCTTGAGAAATGAGGTGCTTTTCTGTCATATGATGGCCCTAGAGTTCTTCCGTTCTTCATAAAGGTGCCTTGGGATCTTCACACGGCATACTTACTGCCATCTTATGAAAATTTTTGTGAAACTCATGGCACTCTCAAGCAGTTGGTAGGAAGATCTTACGGCTTTTGGCACATTTTGTTGGCACAAATGTTGCACGAAGGACGTACTTCTGCATTATGAGTGCCTCACTACCGCCTTACGCATGCTGTACAAATCTCCATATGAACAGGGATTTGTACAGCGTTTCCTACGACCACTGTAAGGGGCCCTCAACAACAACTTAAGGTGGTCTTGAGGCATACTTATGGCCAACCTCTTGCGTAGTTCATACGTTATTCCTATGGCATTCATAAGGCTGCACTATAATGAGGGGGTTTCGTTGGGCATTCGTAGAAATCTTGGACAAGACCATCGACCTGGTCACAAACTTATGAACAGTACAGTACAAATGCTGGATTCTCCTACAGCTGCCTTAAGAAGGCCGTATAAAATGGTCCAAAAATCGTTTGTAGTGTTCGCAACCATTCGTAAGGGTATTTGTGACTGTAGCTTCACTTCACTGCTTCTGTCTAAGTCAAGGTTAAAAAATTTTTTTAAAAAGGATTCTCAGAGAGCATACACCTTCACCAAGGCTGTTTGTTCACTAGGATTGCAACAATTGTCCATCATAAAAATTTGTCGACACGTTGTTTAATTTTAAAGTTTATGGACATGCCACAGAAATGTTCAGTTGTAACTGCAGTGCACTACCAGCACTGCTGAGGACAGTCATGCTTCTGTTGTCCAGTATGCGTGACCAATTTCCAGTGAAGAAGAAGAGAAGCACAGCATGGCTAAGTAGAAAGATAAGCACAGAGAAAAGGAGCTAAAAAAAAGTGAGACCCAAACTTTCGAAAGTATGGGAATATTTTACTGAAAAGAAACGAAACAAGTAAATCATGCCCAAAGACATCCAGCTGGCCCGCCGCATCCGCGGAGAGAGAGCTTAGACTTTCTGCTGCACATCCACCAACCACAATGCTCCGCACTGTGTGTGTGTGTATATATATATATATATATATATATATATGGGTGTTTTTATTTATTAGGGGTCCAATGTGTGACATTGGTGGCAAAATTTAAAATTGATCAAATCTGCACATGAAATTGACTAATCACTATCCAATTGTGTCAGGTTTATGAAACTATTAACTATTTTCGTAACCGCATTCGCGTTCAGGAACTCTTGATGATGAGCGCTCACTTCAACTACTTGTAAATGGAGACGTAAACGGGACACTCGGGCTTTTGTTTCCCCGTGTGCCAATGCACTTTGCAATGGCACACGTTTTACACGAAACAACTTCAACACTTCCAGTATTTTTCACGCATCAAAACTCACCAACAGCTACATTTTCATGACATATTACGATGTGATAACGTGTATACATAACTTCAAATTCTCCCTGTTTGTTGGATAAGACGTAAAATCACAAAAGGCGTAAATGCGGGACACGGAAGTTTGGACCTTCGATAACTTCAATATAAAGTGACCATGGTTAATCCTCTCCACATGGGTTGAGCACATCCGGGGTAGAGAAAATAAAAGTGCTTTCCCAGGGCGCTCACCTCGCCAGACGGGGCTGCGCGCGGCCGACCAAGACCGAAGACGTAAATTTTTTAAAGGACACCATATTCGATGTGTCATAAATGTTTGAGATTTTATTGAAATATTCTACATCTGAGCTTCACAAAGACTGATCTCCTTTTTACGTGTATGGTTTGGAATTTGAAAGGTGCAAAGTGAAAAGCATCAGCACTTCCTGTTTTCTGGTTACTTTACCAAATAACTTGCATGTTACTGTGTAAATTTGGGGACACGGAAATTTACGTCGTACGAGTAAATTTGCAGGGGTTGCCGTACAAAAACCATAGATCCGATCACATTGGGGAATGTTTTATTTTGAATTTGCATTACAACTCTGTTATCTCTTGCATTTTGAGTAGAAAGAGTTACTCAGAGATCACGTTACAGTACTTTGAAATTGATGCGATTTTCATGTCACACAAAAACTGGGAAAAATGAGGGGACACGACCAATAGTTTTGATTCTAACGGCAAAATCAATGATTTTTTTTTAAAATTGCAATGCAAGTCTGAAACTCTTTTATGTTCCCTTGCATATTATAAAAACGAAACCGACATCTGCAAATTACAGAAAAAGAGAGAGCACTTGAAAGTCGGATACCCCTGATATAGTGCACTGGACCCCCCCCCCCCCAAAAAAACCCACCCATATATATATATACAGTATATTAATATGTACATATGTATACTAGCTGCTCTTGGTTTTTCTTGCCTTCTGATAATTGCTCTGAGTGTTGCTATCCCTGTGCTGTTGCAATCCTGGAATTTCCCCATTGTGGGACTAATAAAGGCTTATCTTATCTTATCTTAAAATGCAGCCTCTGAAAAGCAGATTGATGGCAGCACTACAGCGATGCATGAGCATCTGAAACGGAGACACCTCGGAGCCGTGACATTTACTGCTGCTTCTGCTTGGCAAGTTTTAGCGAGGAAAGAAAGTTAGCGTCGCTTATTTTCAATGGCCAACTGTTTCAAGCTTCAGAAAAATGACTATGCTAGTACGTGCTGTTTGTTAGTTTACCTGATGGACAATAAGCTTTCTTGGAGGATGGTTGCTGAGGTCTCACTCACTCACTCGCACACACACACACACAGAGTGGATATAAAAAGTCTCCACACCCCTGTTCAAATGCCAGGTTTTTGTGATGTAAAAAAATGAGACCAAGATAAATCATTTCAAAACTTTGTCCACCATTAATGTGACCTATAACCTGTTCAACCCAAATGAAAAACAAAACTGAAATCTTTTAAGGGGGAAAATAAAAATTAAAAAACTTACAATAGCCTGTTTGTATAAATATGCACATCCTTAAACTAATACTTTGTTGCAGCACCTTTGGCTTTTATTACAGCACTCAGTCTTTTTAGGTAGGCGTCTATCAGTGTGGCACATCTTGATGTGGCAATATTTGCCCACTCTTCTTTGCAAAAACACTCCAAATCTGTCAGATTGCGAGGGCATCTCGTGTGCACAGCCCTCTTCAGATTACCCCACAGATGTTCGATTGGATTCAGGTCTGGACTCTGGCTGGGCCATTCCAAAACCTTAATCTTCTTCTGGTGAAGCCATTCTTTTGTTGATTTGGATGTGTGCTTTGGGTCATTGTCGTGTTGAAAGATGAAGTTCCTCTTCATCTTCAGCTTTCTAGCAGAAGCCTGATGGTTTTGTGCCAACTCTGACTGGTATTTGGAACTGTTCATAATTTTTCCACCTTGACTAAGGCCCCAGTTCCAGCTGAAGAAAAACAGCCCTAAAGAATGATGGTGCCACCACCATTCTTCACTGTAGGTATGGTGTTCTTTTGGTGATGAGCAGTGTTGTGTTTGTGCCAAATATACCTTTTGGAATGATGGACAAAAACTTCAACCTTGGTTTCATCGTATCGTAACACATTTTCCCACATGCATTTAGGAGATTTCAAATGTGTTTTTGCAAAATGTAGCCGGGCTTAGATGTTTTTCTTCGTAAGATAAGGCTTCCAACTTGCCACCCTAGACGGGAGATTGTTGTCACATGTATTAAACAGCCAGTACTTGCCAGAAATTCCTGCAGCCCCTTCAATATTGCTGTTGGCTATTTGGCAGCCTCCCTGACCAGTTTTCTTCTCGTCTTTTCATCAATTTTGGAGGGATGTCCACTTCTTGGTAATGTCACTGTTGTGCCATATTTTCTCCACTTGAGGATGACTGTCTTCACTGTGTTCCATGGTGTATTTAATGCCTTGGAAATTCTTTTGTACCCTTCTTCTGACTGATACCTCTGAACAATGAGATCCCTCTGATGCTTTGGAAGCTCTCTGCGGACCATGGCTTGTGCTGTAAGATGTGACTACAAAAATGTCAGGAAAAGCCTACTAGAACAGCTGAACTTCATTTGGAGTTAATCAGAGACTGTCATGGATGGCCCTCGTGGGCCATTAATGAGACGTTATAGGCCAGCCGATGAGTTTGCATATTTATTAACGAAAGGTACAAGTGACAAAATAAACAGCCACGTGGGGCAAAAACACGAACATAGACTAACACTAGATAACAGACTCTGAGGAAAACACTGAGAACACAATGAATCAAAAGGGAGACTGGAGTCGGGGTTAGGGACTCCAGCCAAACATTGTGTGAATCCAACGTTATGCGAGGTCGCAGCCAGGAGTAACCTCAGCTGCTCCCTTAAATAAGGCACTACGATTAATCAGGAAATGAGAGAGTGATCAATGGAATGTGATTCAGCTGTCACGGTGCAGCTCGGCTCTGACAGCCGGAAGTCCCGCCGTG
The DNA here is from genome assembly GCA_020510985.1 of Pholidichthys leucotaenia. Lineage (NCBI taxonomy): Eukaryota > Metazoa > Chordata > Actinopteri > Cichliformes > Pholidichthyidae > Pholidichthys > Pholidichthys leucotaenia. The sequence continues at coordinate 15,384,439 of CM035844.1, forward strand.
ACGCTGTCACAATAAAAGCCCTGGAAGGCCATATGACAACACAGAACATGGAAAATACCGGACAGCCTGAGCATGGACAGAATCAGCGCTCAGACCATGACAGAGACACTTTAAATGGTGGCAGGTGTGTGCTGACTCCCATTTAACATGAGTTTGAATGTGATTGGTTAATTCTGAACACAGCCACATCCCCAGTTATAACAGGGTGTGCATATTTATGCAACCAGGTTATTGAAGGTTTTTATTTTTCCCCTCAAAAGATTTCAGTTTGTTTTTCAGTTGGGTTGTACAGGTTATAGGTCACATTAACGGTGGAAAAAGTTTCAAAATGATTTATCTTGGTCTCATTTTTTTTTAAATCACAAAAGCCTGGCATTTGAACAGGGGTGTGTAGACTTTTATATCCATTGTACATAGCCTTCCACATATTCAGCACAACAAGATGAAGCCTCTATCACACAGTGGATGTGAAATCCTTTGAGTGACAGGAATATTGAATGGCTTTTACAATATGCTGTAAAAACCATACCCTGAATTAAATCCAGGAAGACAGCTGCTGTATGTGCAGCATGTGGGTGTTGCATAAAACAGACTATTCTTTTAAAAAGTTTTAACATCTGACATAAGTGGCACATAAATATAGTGTACGCTGGACAAGCATTGTACAGTTGAAACCAGATATTTACATATGCTGTATATAAAGAGACATAACCTTTTTCTCCTCACTGACATTAAATCAATTTTAAATCAATTAAATTTTCCTGTTTTAGGTCAGTTAGGATTACCAAAATTATTTCTATTTGCTAAATAAATTTTTTGAAGAATTTTCTGTTATTCAAAGTCATAACTTTACATCCACTAAGATGACTATGCCTTTAAACAATTTGGGAAAGCCCAAGTGATGATGTCATGGCTTTGGAAGCTTCTGATAGGTTAATTTGACAACATTTGCGTTTAAGGGCTGTACGATATGACAATATATATCGGTGACGCGATAAAAAATGTCTACCGTTTGTAGACATTCTGTATTGGGATTTAAGAGACATACCCGTTTCTATTTGTCACCGCCCTGCTTCTCCTCGCAGTGCACCAGGTGCACCACAGCAGCTAATGTTTTGCTGCTACTTCTGTGGAGACGCAACTTCTGTGCCAGCCAGGGATGTTGGACTTTTTCCCACCGTGCTGTGTCAGAGAGGACAGTCCTCAAACCCCGTCTTAATTGGCGGTAAGTCATGTTAACACCATCTCTCTCTAATTATAAGACGCAAACGTTAAATGACGATGCTAACTTGTCGCTAATAGGAAACATTATAGTGTATCAGACCATTGTTCTGGTTTGAATCACTGACGAGTTTCTTAATTTTGTCTGAAAAAATATTACTAAAACTGCAAAAGTGTGTGACAGTGGCCGCATACACACTAAATAAATAATTACCTCCGCCAGGCCGAAAAGGCCAGGAGGAGGTTATGTTTTTGCCAGGGTTTGTGTGTTTGTCTGTTTGTCTGTCTGTTTGTCTGTTGGTTAGCAAGATAACTCAAAAAGTCTTGGACGGATTTGCATGAAACTTTCAGGCGTTGTTGGAAATGGTACAAGGAAGAACTGATTAAATTTTGGGGGTGATCCGGTTCACCGTCTGGATACAGGAATTTTTTTAAAGCATTTTTCAACACTGTGACATAGGGCCATTTTCAACATGTGCGCAGGCGCAATGGAGGCTGCTGGGCGTCGTGTCTGACCAACACAAACTCCGCCTTCGTCAACGTTTTAGCCACAAAAGCATGCGGAAAACACTGCTGGCCTCGGACCCCCAGCGTGCTTGTGGCAGCCATAGGCGCTGCGCACATTGCGCTGGTCGTCGTGTCTGACCAACACAAACTCCGCGTTCTTCAACGTTTTAGGCACAAAAGCACACGGAAAACACTGCTGCTCTGGGCCCGCCAGCGTGCCTGCTTTTGCGCCACGCTGCAAAACCTGACACGGCCACCTGTCCGCCGCCCCATTATTTGCCACAAATTCCCCGCCCAGCTATAGGCGCTGCGTAAAAACGACCTCTCTGCCGGGGAAAATTCTAAATTCTGTTTTGCCGCGGAGCGCAACCCCAATATAATATAAAACCCACGGCAACCTGTCTAACCAATCTGCATCCGTCAGTGGAGGAGATGGACACACCAACACTTCAGTTTATTACCTCCGCCAAGGAGGCAATGCTTTTACAACCGTAAAACGGGGCTATAAGGGATGGCGAGGTAATATGGGACACTTTTCTAAATGTAATTCTGCTTTTTTAATTTTGCTTCTGCCTAGATTTGATGAAGGATTCATGGATATTTGACAATAACAACACAACTCAGCGTCCTGCTCAAAATAAAAAAAGCAGAATTACATTTAAAACATTTCCCACAAAAGTGTCCCTTATTAACCCGCCGTCCCTTATAGCCCCATTTTACACTACTGAACCACTAATCCTATCACTATCACATTGATTGTCATTCATTAATTGTCTGTTTATTGCACTGTCCATGTCAAATAAACAAATAATCATTGTGAATCCAATTGCTACTCATATCTTTTCATGCTCAGGGAATCTGAAAACATACACACAAACACTCTATGGGGGGAACTGTGCCGCTTGGCGGAGGTCTGCGCTCTCCGAGTGCTTTTCTAGTTAATAAATTAAAACGTGTCGGAGGAACAAACTGGTTCTTAAATTTCTAATCATTTTAATTAGACCAGCAGTGATAAAGAATAAAACTGAAGTCATCTCAAATGCACATTAAAATCAATTCTATAACAACACTGCAAAATTAAGAGAGAAAAAGTGCATAAAATTAATGACAGATGAATTTGTACAATTGATTTTTTTCAGTATGTTATTTAAAATGTAGAAAAAGAAGATGGTCCTTTTTATTGGTCATCATATAAAAACTATAGAATTTACAGAAAATGTATATTGTGATATATATCATTATCAAATATGATTACTTATATCATGATATGAAATTTAGGTCATATCGCACAGCCCTATTTGAGTTAACTGGAGGCACACCTGTGGATGTATTTTAAGGCACACCTCAAACACAGTGCTTCCTTGTGTGACATCATGGGAAAATCAAAATAAGTCAGCCAAGATATCAGGAAGAGAATTGTGAACCTCCACCAGTCTGGTTCATCCTTGGGTCCAATTTCCAGATGCCCGGAGGTGCCAAGTTCATCTGTTTCAATTAATTACACACAAGTATATCATCATAGCAGTCTGTCGTGGGCGACAATGACCGTTTTATTTAGGTCTGATCAGATTCCTCCACACAGCTCTGTCCTTCGCCTTCCGCTGCCAGGAACTCCTGTCTATATCCAACTTCTTCAGGTTTCTTTTTACAGTGTCTTTAAATCTGAGCCTTGGTCTACCGTGATTGCGTTTGCCCTCACATAACTGTGAGTAGAGTAACTGCCAAGAGAGACGCTAGTGGTCCATCCTCTCAACATGTCCGAGCCATCTCAGGTCCATCTGTATTAGCATGTCCTCCATTGATGGTAGACCAGCTCGTTTCAGCACTTCTATGTTGGTTATCTCGTCTTTCCATGAGACGTTCATTATGGCTCGAAGGTGTCTCATGTACGCATGGAGTTTCTTTACCTGCACTCTGTAGACATAACAAGTTTCAGCACCGTACAATAGAGTAGCCAGTACTGTCGCTCTGTACACTTTGCATTTCACATGGATAAACACATGTCGATTGTTCCACAGTCTCTCCCTCAAGAGAGGGATATCAATGAGAGATAATTTATCCTCCAGCCTAGCATTCTCTGAAACAGTACTCCCGAGATACTTGAAAGTCTTACACTTGACTAGTGGCTCTGTACCAATGCTGATCTCTTCTGGTAGTGATGTTGATAACTGGAACTTTGGTGGTTGATAAAGGCACTCTGTCTTCATGATGTTGATTTTGAGGCTGAATTGGCTAGCTGCTGTTCCAAATTTCTCCACTAAAGATTGCACATCTTCCGCACTGTGTGCAACTAGAGCACTGTTGTCAGCAAAGAGCAGGGTTTCCTCTGGTAACATTTCTTGGTGGTGGCCCGCTGCGCCAGAAATTTTACCGCCACCCCAAAGCCATATGAATTTATTAAGAAAAATATATGAAGCAATGACTTTCCACAAGCGTGCACACGAACAACACATGTGGCCGTCACCCGCGCAGAGTTTAGAAGTGTCCCGCTCACACAAGTTTTCCAATCAGTCAGCAAACAGTGTCTCGCTAAGCGTGACTGTCCAACAGAAACGTGAGTTTACTGAAGTACTTTAAACACGGGAAAAAAATCATAAGAGGTATGTAAGCGCTGGCGTATATCATGGTTTTAACCAGCTGGAAACGGGGGCAATAATGGAAGAGTCGCTTAGCTAAAAGATGTGGTTAGAATTCATATGCAGCCGGCTTCATATGAAGGGAAAGGCAAGGGGGACTGATGAATTGCTGAGGATATATTTCACCAGCCACTACAATTAATTACAATTAATTTTAATTTAATTAATTAATATTAAGTTACATTCTGTAGGAATTGCAGGAATGAAGAGACTGGTAATTTCTCTCTTTTCTCGCACGAGCAGGCGTGCCGTTTTTATTCTCCAGTGGCAGTGGCAAAAAGCAACAGCTAAAAATGCTAGCTCTCTTACTCTAAACTGAGGTCCTTCAGTGGCTGCCTAGAGAGGTGCCTGATGAGAAAGCCTGAGAGCACAACTATAACTACTTAAACAGATCATTCTGTATATACATGAACATATATTGTGGCGAATTATGTCTTTAGAGTCCGCTACAGTTCCCTATTATGTACCTGGCAGGTTAAGATGACCAAAATTCGTGAAGTCAATGACTTTAATCTGTCAGCAGCCTTCAGACAAACTAAGCGCATCAACATTTGATTTCAAAATAGAGAGGTTTTTCCTGCTGTCTGGGTGGTGTGGAGATTTCTGGGGAAAAAAAACTATAAATATAAAGAAATATTACAACAGAAATAACGGCATCCTTGGTCATTTAAGTTAATTTTTATTTCATTAAATACAATTTTATTAATTTTTTTTCTTTGTAATCAGAGTTAAATTATTGTTCTGTTCTGACTGCAAAATTATGGTCAAAAATGTAAATTGTTATAAGGAAAAAGTAAAAAAAAAAATTACCACAGTCTGTTTCAAATTTATCTTAAAAAAAATTTATTTTAAAAAACAGACAAAAATTAGACATAAAATAATCCACAAATTTATAATAAAGTTTCAAATGTACAAGAAAAGTCAATTTTACAAGAGGAAACTACAAATTTGAGGAACATGGTTTCAACTTTAGATAGATTTACAGAGAAAAGTAGAAAACTATAAGAAAACTTATAAATTTTTGAGAAAAACCTCAAACCTTCAAGACTGAAGTCATTGCTCAAGTTTTTAAGTGGGTGCTCTTTGTACCCTTAACTCAACTAGAAATTTTTGGTTGTCTACTTTTAATTATTAATTTCAAAGCATTGCTTTTACATGAGTAGAATTTCTGATTACTATACCCACCTAATCATATAATTATGTATGCATGAGTACATTACTATTATGGATGTTTCTTTCCCTTCCCTACTCTCTCAATGGAAAAAAAGAAACACTAGAATAAAAATACAAAAAAATACACATATTTTTGTCATTTATGTAAACCATGACAAAAAAGTCCTGCAGGACAAAACATGACACTTGATATTTTCTAACCCATTTGTATAGCACCATAGACAGAGAGAGAACCTGAATTAGACAGAGCTCAGAGAGGGCAAGATGAGACAGAAGAGAGGAGCCAAGGAGAGGAAAGTGTTCAGGCAGAGGAAGGAGAGAAGGATAACATCACTAAAAAGTCTAAAAACAGGATGTCTGGGTGGGACCCCAACTGGCCCAATATTCAAGCCTCGGTTGTACAATACTTCAAATGGTAAATTCCATATGTAACATTACTGTGGAAAATTTTAAAAATAAGCAAATAGTATAAAATTAAAATATTCCGGTATGTTTACTCCCCCACCCCACCCCAGGGAAAAATCTGTTGCCACCGCGCCAAGGTCTTAAGCCAGAGGAAACACTGAAGAGCATTTCTCTCACTACCTTTATCGATGTCTTACTCTTGGCTTTAAACTGTGCTACATTGAACAAGTCTGCTTCTTTCCTTGTTTGAACGTATACGCCTTCTGAAGTGTCTTTGAAGGCCACCTCAAGCATGGCTGCCAGATATAGCGAGAAGAGCGTAGGTGCCAGCACACACCCTTGTTTCACCCCGTTGCTTACTGAAAAGTCTTTAGATACTGCACCACTCATTGCTTGCATACCTGTATGGAGTGCCTCGATCAGGCTGACAAACTTCTCTGTACAGCCATATTTCTTGAGTAGCTGCCAAAGTCCTTGTCGCGATACAGTATCGAAGGCTTTACTGAATGAAGTCAATGAAGACTACATAAAGCGGCATGTTATGTTTGATACACTTTTCTTGAACCTGTTTCAAGCAGAAAACCATGTCCATTGTGCATCTTCCACTTCTAAAGCCACACTGGGTTTCCGGTAGTACATTCCGTGAGATGTGTTCATTGAGTCTGTTCAGTTGCACAGGTGAGAGAATCTTCCCAACAGTGGCTAGCAGTGATATACCTCGGTAATTTCCACAATCTTTCCTGTCACCTTTCTTGAACAAAGGCACAATACTTGCATCCTTCCAGTCTTGAGGTACTTTCTGGGCATCCCATATCAATTGGATGAGCTTGTCCAGGCAATTGCTCAGCTGAACACCACTAAATTTCCACACTTCTGCTGGAATTCCATCCCTTCCTGGAGCTTTACCATCCTGTGTTGATCGCTGCCATTAGTTTATCAAAATTTGGTGGTTCATCCAGACTTGATACAACTGGTCGCTGCATTACAGCTTCTTTAGCCTCTTCAGTGAGATCTCCAGGGTTGTTTAGTAGTTGGTCAAAGTGGTCTGTAAATCTGTCCAGGATCTTGTCTTTCTCCTGCAAAACCATTTCACCATCCATAGCCTTGAGAGGGATCAGTCCTCTTGGTTTAGGGCCATAGATTTCTCTCAAACCTGTGAAGAATGTTTTCATGTCCTCCATGTCTGCTGCAGTTTGAAGTTCCTCCTCCACTTTTTCATCTCATTAGTTGGACTTCATCTCTGGTGTACTTCTGTAGCTCACTCTGAGCCTTTGAGTATTTCTTTCTTCAACCTTGTGTTACACTGTAGATTTTCCTGCCTGGCTGTATTCTTCGCTTCTAGAAGTTTCTTCAGGTGTTCATCATGCTCATCAAACCAATCTTGATGTTTCCTCTCAGGTTGGCCTAAAACATCACTCGCAAGTATAAACACCATAGGAATGTCCAGCCATCATGCCACTCAGGAAGGAGATGGGTTCTGTATGTTTTGGTGTGAAATATGCATATCAATCCCAGAACCAAAGCAAAAGAGCTTGTGAAGATGCTGGCTGAAGCTGGTAAAAGAGTGTCATTACCCACAGAGAAACGAGTCCTGTACTGACATGGGCTGACAGGCCACTCAGTGAGGAAGAAGCCATTACTGTGCTCCAAAAGCAACATAAAAAAGCCAGATTACAGTTTTCAAATGCACACAAGGACAAAGACCTTAATTTCTGGAGACATATCCTGTGGTCTGATGAAACTAAAATTGAATTGTTTGGCCATACTGACCATCGTTACAGTTGGAGGAAAAAGGGAGAAAGCTTGCAAGCCTGAGAACACCATCCTGACTGTGAAGTATGGGGATGGCAGCATCATGTTTTGCTGCAGGAAGGACTGGCACACTTCACAAAATAGGTGTCATCATGAGGAAAGAACATTATGTGGAAATACTGAAGCAACATCTCAGACATCAGCCAGGAAGTTAAAGCTTGGGCACCAATGGGTCTTCCAGATGGACAATGACCTGAAACACACCACCACATTAGTTGCAATATGGCTTAAGTACCACAAAGTCAATGTTGTGGAGTGCCCGTCACTAAGCCCTGATCTCAATCCCACAGAAAATTTGTGGTCAGAGCTGAAAAGAGATGTGAGAGCAAGACAGCCTACAGATGTGACTCAGGTCCACCAGTTTTGTCAGGACGAATTGGCCAAAATTCCAGCAAACTATTGTGAGAAGCTTGTGGAAGGATACCCAAAATGTTTGACCAAAGTCAGACAGTTTAAAGTCAATGCTACCAAATACTGAGATAGATGGATCTTCTGACTTTGAAGAAAATAATTTGAAAAAAATTCTCTGAAAAATATTTAGCAAATAGAAATAATCTTTGTAATCCAAACTGACCAAAAACAGGAAAAGTTGAGTCTGATTTAATGTCAGACAGGGAGAGAAAAAAAGGTTATGTGTCTTTTTATACAGTGTATGTAAACTTCAACTGTATCTGCATGAAAGCAGGAAATGTTTTCATGGTTTTTGTGGAGACAGGGACTATGACTCACACGAGTCACAGCGTCAAACCATCACTGACCTACTTAAAGTAATTTTATATATACACCCTAAATAACCAATTGCTGGACTTTCAGGGATTTTAGACATTCTAGAGTAGCAGAATCAATCATCTAATGTGTCCTCAGAAACATCCAGCCAGGATTTTATGCTGCCCGCCTCCTGGTGCATTAGTTTTGTTTGGCAACACAAAATATTATGTTCAAGCATGAGGAAACGTCCCCTTCATCAGCATACATGTTTGTGGATTTGCTCTTACCCCAAGCAGCAGGCCCTCTGGTGGTGTGGGCGAGATCGCATCGTTGGGCCCTTGGGGTGCACACAGCTGCGGGGACATGGTGGGCGATTCATCTATATAGGGAAGTGTCTCTGAGCCATCCTGGGACTTGCCATCCTCTGCTCCATCGCCTTCATAGCCATCTGTGTTGTAATTGAAGTCTGGAGGAGAACAGAGAAGGAGGAAAGGGAAGAGCCACAAAGGAGAGGAGATGAAGAGGAGAAAACAGAAAATGAGACGCTGGTGCTCCAAATCCTGACTGTACCATTCATCATTAATGGTACCTTCACAGATGTGGAAGTTACCCATGCCATGGGCACTGACACCCCACCGTACCCTTACAGATGCTGGCTTTTGAACTTTGCAGTAATAACAGTCAGGATGGTCTTTTTTCTCTTTAGCCCAGAGGCCACAATGCCCATAATTTCTAAAAACAATTTGAAATGTGGACTCATCAGACCACAACACACTTTTCCACTTTTTGTCAGTTCATCTCAGATGAGCTCAGGCCCAGAGCAACCAACAGTGTTTCTGGGTGTTGCTGATATATGGCTTTTGCTTTGCTGGTAGAGTCTTAACTTGCACTTATAGCAACGAATTGTGTTAACGGACAATGGTTTTCCAAAGTGTTCTTGAGCCCACGTGGTAATATCCTTTACAGAATGATGTTGGTTTTTAATGAACGATTGAAGGTCACAGGCATTCAATGTTGATTTTCAGCCTTGCCGCTTACATGCAGAATTTTCTCCAGATTCTGATTCGTTTGATGATATTATGTACTGTAGATGGTGAAATCCCTAGATTAATTGCAACTGTATGTTGAGAAACATTGTTCTTAAACTGTTGGACTATTTGCCCACGCAGTTGACTGAGCCTTTCAGGGATGTTCCTTTTATATCCAATCATGACACTCATCCATTTCCAATTAACCTGTTCACCTGTAGAATGTTCGAAAAAGGTCTTTTTTGAGCATTCTTCAACTTTCCCAGTCTTTTCTTGCCCCTGTCCCAGCTTTTTTGGAACATGATGCAGGCAATAAATTTAAAATGAGTGAATACTGACAAAAACAAAAAACAACAATGTTGTAGCGTTGACCTTGAGTTCCAATCTATAAAATTATTCTTTGCTGAAGAAAAATTGTTTCAATTCAAAAGTCTGGTCATGAACTGCTTCCATCATCCAAGGACCAGAGCTGTAACACTATCCATTGGCCATAAAGTGGAAGTTAATCCCTTCTCCAGGACTTAGTTATTCTCCCTTTTCTGCTCTTTGGCAAAAGAATGTTTCAAATCGACAGATTTATGGGTGACATAATCCAAACATGGAAGTCAAGATTCTCCAGTAAACAACCAGACAGTTTCACAGTGCCATCTGGTGGACGAATCAGGAATATTTAATATTTTTCTCTTTGCAGTGGATTGTGCAATATGGATAAATAAACTAATTCACATTCTTTCTCTAAAGACAGTATCTGCTACTGAAGACATGGTTGAACTCTTGGGATGGACAATGTGATTTCAAATGCTTGTATTTATATGATTTGATGTGTGCTGCTTTATTTTCAGGAAGAAATTAATTTTTGCACGCTTACTATCACAAATTAATTACAGTTACAATGTAGAGACATTGTATGTTCCCTTATTATTGAGTAGAATATCTTAGTCACTAAAGTTTAAGGAATTTATGCTTTATTCAGCAACATGTGTCTTAAGGAGGATTTCACTCTTCATATCAAATGTCTATCTCTGCTCTGTGGGAGACCCCCACCTCAAAAACTTTAACTGACCAATAGAGCTCCAGGCTCCCTTGCATTTCCCTTTTTAGGTCGAGTTTATGACTTCTGCTGGAAAAAGAAGCAATGTAATTGGGCCAGTTCAGGTTTCATGAAAATTAGTACCATTCTGCCACAACTAGGAAAAACTTTCCTTTGTTCAGTTTTTGGGGCGTTGGTCAAGCTGTCAGGGCCAGAGGTCTCTGCTCTTCCATATTTTTTTTTTTTCTATCTTCCAAGTAAGGCCCAGAGCCTGTCATGTTCTGTGAAAATTCTTTTTCTTTTCTTTAAAGTTCTTTTCTTTCTTATTTTAATCTCTTTCTTTAAATTACCGTGCAAGAAGATTTTGTCTGATTTTTTTTTTAAGCTTAAACCAACTCATTTAAATCACCAACATCGGAAGAAATGGACTTGTGGTGTGTTTTTGTCCAAGTTTGAATTTCTGATGGGACTTTGTACAATAAACCAATTCCTTCTTCAGTGCATAAAAGAAGAGTTTGCTTGCTGAAGAACAGCCCAATTGCAATCACAGGAGCACGGCCTTGTGGGGGAATCTGTCTATCAGCCTCTCCATCAACAGAATCCATGGACATCCAGCTGAATCAAGGTTGGCACGTGGGGCCCTGCTCCCACCAGGGATGTGATCTGACACTGTGGCTGACAGTCTGTTGTTTAACTTGAACTTAATTCTTCAAAATATTCCTGGTATAAGTTCTTTTAACTTAATTTCATGCAAACCCCCATCAGAATTTCAAAATGCATTTGTCCTTTCATTGATTTATGTTTTTTCAGAGTAACAGAAATTTTCCATTTTTCTAGATAGTTTATTCCTCATTTTCTTCATAAAATTGCATCCACTTTTATTCACTAATGCTATTTTATGGTCTTCCAATTTCCATTATACTGACAAGTTAAACTGTGCTTTATTTGGTTCCACAAATGCTTGATTCATAAGTAACTCAGTAATAGTCTATAATGCCCATAATACATGTTGAATTCTCTGTTTTAAAGTTATCCATATATGTTAACCTATTCTGACATTTCTTATTAAACCATTGAAATACATACGGGAGTTATTGTTTGATTTCATGCCCATCTTCTTGATTATCAGCAGACAAGAACTCACAAGGGTTTTTTGTTTTGTTTTTTGTTTTTTTGTTAGACCGATTCATAATTGGTACAAATGAAGAACTGTTAATAAATTGTTTATTATCTGGACTGGTGCCCTAACGAGGATCTGAGTGTAATGAAAATAAATCTTCATTCCTACTCACATTCATATTTACATTAATACTTGCACCAATATTAAAATACTTATAAACCCATAAATCTGCTACAATGTTAATCAGTTTGAACATTAAATATCTTGTCTTTGTAGTGTCTTCAACTGAATATGGGTTGAAATGGATTTTTAAATCAATGTATTTTGTTTTGATTTACGTTTTACACAATTTAACAACTTCACTAGATTCTGGGTTGTACTTGTAGGGGTGTATGAGTCTCATTTGACCACATACATTTATTAGTGTCAACAGAAATATCCTCTACAACACTCAAGGTGTTTGTCAAGCTGCCCTTTTGGGACACTGAATAAAGTGAATCTGAATCTGTGTTCATTTAAAAAAAGAAAAGCTGGACCACTCCACACCCATCATCTCTGGCCACACTACTCAGCAATGCATTCATGCTCAGATAATTTAAGGCACCAGCACAAATGCTGACATTTCTGAAAGGAGGGAATCTCACACAAACACAGTCTGACACACACCTGTGTCCTTTTAGCCATGAGTGTCAACCACGACGGATAAGCAAGCTCAAAACCTGCCAAAAACAGAAGTTACTGTGCATAAAGTATCAAGCAACGGCAAAGAAAATCCACATGTAATTTCTTATTTCAAGGCTATTTTCAGACTGATGTGTCACATGGATTATATTAGGCTCAGTGTGAGTATTGAGGTCAAAATTCATGTCCAGTGACGGCACTCGTGTTCAGGCCTGAGTAGCAGTGGTGGCTCCACAGGGAGGGAACAAACCCTTTTTTAAAATGTTTTTATTTTTTTACTTTTTACATTTTTTAAAACTTTATTATTTTTTTTAACCCCTGTCCCGTCTAGCAGCTAGGTAAGCAGAACGGATATCTGCTTCCCTTATTGTGCCAAAGAAGGAACCAAACTGACTCTGCAATGACTTCTGCCCTGCCTTTAAAGAGACATTATGTAACTATGTAACTATGTTTTTTCTCTCTGCCTATTGTGTTCCCCCCCCCCCTTCCCCTCTTTACCCTCACTGCAGACAGGCGCCTTTATGGCTGCCGTGTCATTGGATGCGCCTAACGTGCGCGCCCAATGTCAAGTCAAATTCCTTGTGTGTTTACTTGTAAATATACTTGGCAATAAAGCTGATTCTGATTCTGATTCTGGTAAGAAAATGATAGAAGAACAAACTGGTTTATTTTTTTTAAAAAAAAGTGTCAGATTGGTGTATATGGGGATGAAATTCTTCGAGGGACATTCACTACAAACGTGAGCTTAATAAATAGCAAGTTGGATGCTTCCAAACATTTTTACTGTGGTGGGAAAAATATGTTCCATCAACAGTATTTCCTTTAACACACTGTAACCATTAATGAACATCGGTTAGGAGAGTTGTCTGTCCAGCAGAACTGCTGAAAACCAGCCAGTCATGACAGAGTTGCGTGGGTGTTTTCACCCACCTGCACACAACCTACGCTCAGCTTACGCCACCACGGTGTGCTTGTGTGGGTTTGTAAGGGATAACTGACAACTCCTAATGAGCCACAAATGAGAACTAATTGGAAAATAAAAGTGGGGGTCAACACCCACGGGGGCAAACACACCATCAAGCAAATGTCTACAGAGCGACACCGCACCACCCACCTCTCAATCAGAAATGAAAATTAAAATCCCCCCATCTGTTAATTCCATGAAAGCTTCTGTGTGAACCGTGGAGAGCCACACTTACCATATGTTTTTTTTGTAAATGGCACATTTGGGTCTTTGCTGACTCAGTGAAGCACACAAGAAAACACTGAATAAGCTGCAAGATGACAGTTTAATCACCCGTGCTGCGATCATGCCAAAAAAAAGATCAGCTCTTCCAATTTGCAAGCGGGCATGTATTTGTCGCATCTGCTCCATCTCTGATTTTTGAATACTTCCTGGTTTGAACTGAGACTTATTTGTTCTAATCTGTCTAAGCCAGGGGTCTGCAACCTGCGGCGCTTTTGCCCATAGATACTGGCTCCCTGAGGGCTTGAGGGGAAAAAAAAAACTCAAATTTCCAAGAAAAGAAGAAATAAATTTATAAGAAAAAAGTTCCAGCATTCATGAGAAAAATATCCTAAAGAGCAGAAAATGAGAAAACATGAAAATTTATGTAAAAAAAGCTCACAAAATCAAGGGAAAAAATGTTGCCATTTTTGGAGGAAAATATTCCTACAAATTTCCAAGAAAAAAGTCACAAAATGTCTGGATAAAGTTGTAAGTTTTATGAAGAAAATGTAATAAACGTTTGTTAAAAAATGCTGCGATTTTACCCCAGAAAGGTAATAAATTTACAAAGAAATTTTTAACAAATTTATGAGAATAGCTGAAAATTTATGCAGAAAAAATTCAAAATTTAGGGAAAATGTTGCAATTTTAAGAGGAAATATTGACAATAAATAAAGGCAAATTTACTCAAAAAAGCTACAATTTTATTAGAGAACTGTTGCAAATGTGTGTGAGAAGAGCATTTTACCTGAAAAATTTTATTGGGAAAAAATCTCATAAATTTATACAAAAAAATATGCCAAATTTAGGAAAACAAAACACATTTTTGCCAAAACTATAACAATTTTTTTAAAATTACAGCTTAATGAGGAAAACACCCACACAATTTCGCAAGAAAAAAAAACTTTTTGCTAATAACCCAAAATTTACCAGAAAAAGTAGCAAATTTTGTAAGAAGGTAACAAATTTACAATAAAAAAGCTGCAAATTTAACAAATTTACAACTAGAAAAGCACCCAGAGAGCACATACCTCCGCCAAGGCTCCTTCCATCTCTCATGGATCACCTCCAAAATGTAATGGGTTTGTGTGCAGGCCTGGAGCCACTTCTGGTGAAAATTGCATCAAAGTCTGTCCAGTAATTTTGGAGAATTGTTGCTAACACACTGTGAGAAGATAAGAGCCTTGGTGGAGGTATGCATTCTCAGATTCTCACCAAGATGTAATGGGTTCTTCTCTATCCCAAGAACCACCTCTGGTGAAAATTTCTTCCAAATCCATCCAGTAGTTTTTTGTGTAATCCTGCTGCACAAATACAAACAAAGCCCTTGGTGGAGGTATGCACTTTCAGATCATCACCAAAATCTAATCATCTGTTCCCCGTGCCATTACACACCTTTCCTGAAAATGTCATCAAAATCCGTTGATAACTTTTTGAGTTATGGTGCTAACAGACAGACGGACCTCCCTCTTTTACGAATTGGCTGTGACTCATTTCTACGTGCAGAAACATCGATGCGCTAAGGAAACCACTGTGAAGTCCATATTGCGTTAAGGTGTGATCAGAGCTGGACCAGAGTAAAGTCAGCTGGCTGAATGTCGACACTGCTGTTTAGCTCTGTGTATCTGAGATTATTATGGCCGTCTCTGTTCTTGTGCATTAGCTAATCTGATGCTGGATATGAATTAAACTCTTAATTTGTGCCACTAGACTCAATTGTGTGTTCTTATGAATCGCTCAGAGCAGTTTAAAGTGTGAGTGGACACCACCGATTATGTCTGATCAGTCTTATTAATGCAAGCCAGAATGAGAGAGACAAAAGAAAGACCAAGTGTAACGCGGTCTTTTTTGATTGGCTGAGCTGCCACTCAGAGAGGAGATCACAGTAAGAGCAAACAGTCACACGGCCAGCAGATCAGAGACAGAGCTAAAGGTTGTGTGTTGAGACGCACTGTCGTACACCACAGCCATGGTTACAAACAGTGAAAACTTCTGTGTAAAAACACAACGGAACAAAATAGTGCCATGATTTGGTCACTGAAAAATTACTTTTGAGCAACTAAAACTGAGGCACCATGTAGGGGTGTGCCATATCGTATCGTTCACGATAACACCGGTGTAAATTTTGATAGCGGTGTAAAAATGAACATCGTGATACTTGGGGTCTGCTGCATGACGACGTTGCACTGTTACGCTGCCGACAGAAGTTACGTGTTATCATAGAAACGGCAAAACAAACATGGCGTGGGAAACTGCAGCTCTAAAGTCAGCCCATCTACATCCAGCTGAGTGGAAATATTTAAGTTTCTGTTTCAGACTGTAGTCATGTAAAAAAAAAAATTTAAAAAAAAATGGTGCAGCAGTGTGGATAATCTGCCTGTATTTCTTCTGCATGTCAACAACCCTGCTGGAGCGGTATAAATGTTGGGCAATGTGCCACTCAAAGTGACTGTACTGTAGGTGTATTTTCGTTCCGTTTTGGCTGCCTCATCTTGATTTTATTCAACCCCCCAAAGAGGGAAAAAAAACATTCAGTTCAGTGCAACGAGAGCCAAAAAGCCCCAGGAGAGGTTCGTGCAACGAGAGTAATGCAGGTTAAGTGATTCAGCATAAAACCCCACATCTGTGTGCAGTTAAGATGCAACGGTTTATATTCTTTTCTTGTAATATTTCATACAGTACTAAAAAAATATCTTAAACTAAATCTGAGCTCCTGTTTATAAATTGGAGAAATAATAAATTTTGATTTGTTTTTTCCTGAAGATGTTGAAGGTAAACAACGCTGACCTGTGAAACTGTCCTTTTCACATAAATTTAAAAGAAAAAAAAACCATTCTGTAACATTGTGAAAAATATCGTTATTGTGAAAATTCACAAATATCGTGATATCATTTTCAGGCCATATTGCCCACCCCAGTACCATGTATAAACCAGACCAACAATGATGGATTTACTCATCCCAGCCTGATGAAAACACCAAGAGGTCACTAAGAGCATTTACTTGTCATTTTATGTCCATATATATCTGACCTCGGCCTAACCACAGTTGAAATGACACATATTCATATCTTCTGACCTTTGACCTTGATCTTAAGCGCAAACTGGATGCAAACCCTCCTGACGATCACTGTGTATGAACTGCGGCTGGGCAACTGCCTAGGAGGAGTAGCTTTCCTCACATTAATGGACAGACTGAAGACAGATGCAGCTGCAAGGAGCTGCAACTCACTGCAAGTCTTACAGAATGGCGTTGAAAGTATGCCCTTGAATCACATCTTGATTGTTTTATTTAAATTCCACAGTAATTAGAGGAAGAAAAGTTACAAAAAAGAAACTGTTGCCTTTTGTATTCCATGTCCTAATTAGTGTTATTATTATTATGGATCATGCTAAGTTTAAATACAATTATCAAACGTCTGTTGCAACACTGTTATTTCATTTGCTCCATTTAAAAATCTGACAAATATTACAATGAAACTCATTAAGCATCAACTGTGATCATTTTGAGGCAGCATTGCTGTTTTGGTGTCGTTTCATCAGCATGTGTATGAAACCATGAGCCAGAAGCCCTCACATGCATGTGTTTATCTGCCAAAACAAGGGATGCTTCACTCCGCTAATGTGCACCGACAATCCTCAAGTGTGACACCAAAAAAAATCAATTCTGCACCGTCGGTCCGGCGGAAGGTATTTCTCAGTGGCGAGGATTCATCAGCGATAACATCTCCTACACGTGCACACTCTAGGGGACAAGCTGAGCATGATGTGTGATTAATTCTGAGGTAACATCAGGTACACGGACTCACTCGCAGAGGAGAAAGCGCATATTGAGAAAATCAATACAGTGTCAGTCTGATCCAACACTACAGAAGCTACAAGTCTGTCAAGATCGGCCCACATGCTTACACACACACACACACACACACACACACACACACACTACACAGCCCAACACAGAGCTGCCAGACTCACCATTACTGGAGAAGAGTGAATGTACTGTACACACAGCCTCAAAGAAGAAAGCCATGAGTGTCGTTTCACTGGTAGCTATCCATGTAAAGTCCCGCTGGGGCCGTTTCATCAACTCAGTCCAAATACAGAAATGAAAATCCTTCTCAGTCAAAACAATGATACTAAACTGAAAGGAGAGTTCAGTATCGGTTACTTCAACTCATTCAAATGAAGGCAACAGTGTTGTACTGAAATATCCCCACAGTTAAGGAGGAAGCAACAAATGCATAAAGAAGAGCTACAGTGTGGAAGCTATAAACACTATTGAGGACATCACTGTGTTTACCCTTCTCATGAAAAAAGTACTAGCATCTCTCTGCTTACTAGCAAATACCAGCCTGCCACTGTAAATAGGTCACATAGGCAGAGAAACACTCACTTGTGTGTTGATCAAATGCAGCTGAACCTCCTGTACCAGTCAACGCTGCTTCACAGTCAGACAGTTTGATGGGAAGCCCAAACTTCATTCTGAAACCTACTAGCTGCCACCATGAAGCCAGTGGTGGTTTAGTTGAGGTCTCCAGAAAACACAGTTCCACAACGAGCTGTGACTAGCCATTTATAAAGTCATTTGAACATGCATTTTGGTTTTTTCCCTAGAATCTAAAAAACAACTAAACCACCTTCGTTCTTATTAAATGGGGAACCAGGCATGCAATACAGTCCATATCATGTCTAAATAGGCACAATAAACTGTTAAATATTAAGCTGGATTCATGCTACATTTGCGCTCTGGTGCATGTCTGCTTTGGACGAGGCCGGCACACGTGTATATGCTTCACTTTGTCATCTACCAAGCCAAATGGTTCACACATGCGCACAACCGTCATTTGTAGTTTCACCCCAGTCCTAGGGGCAGTGCAAATGCGCTACCACACCAGTTTGTTCACCGGCTATATGAAAGTGAAGAAACGTGAGATCAACGCACATTTTTCGTAGCAATAACAATGGCATTGTCTCTAGGAAAAGAAGGAATTACAGTTTTTCAGTGCTCTTCTCCGCTCAAGCTGCTGCAAAACGATTCATGGATGTTATCCACTCTTCCTCTTCTTTGTATTCAATTCAATTCAGCTTTATTTATATAGCGCCACATCACAACAGAAGTCATCTCATAGCGCTACAAAATGCAGAGAAAACCCCACAATTTCAAAAAGACCCAGCAATCAGACGATCCCCTGTGAGCAAGCACTTAGCAACGGTGGAGAGGAAAAACCTCCATTTAACAGGAAGAAACCTCTAGCAGAACCAGGCTCAGGGAGGGGCAGTCATCTGCTGCGACTGGCTGGGGGTGAGGGGATAGAGAGGATGAAGAGGATAGACATAAAACAGAAGCGGGGTTAAGAGACACAAAATCCCTCCCTAATCGTAGGCTATATTAAAAAGGAAGGATTTTACCCTGTTCTTAAAAACAGAGACCGAGTCTGACTCCCGGACCCAGAGTGGTAACTGGTTCCACAGAGAAGGCGCTTGATAGCAGACGGCTCTATGTATGCTGTGTCCATAGCGCCACCTCATGAATGGGAAGTTCAATCTTGTGCATGCGCAGTCAACGCAGTCATGAGATTTGGGCTGCACATGGGCGTCCGTGGACTGAAGACAAAGACATCATTTTTGTCACAGAAGCCTCGCAGCCGAGCGGACACGGACAGCAGAGGTGCAGCATGAATCCGGCTTTAGACATTTACTGTCATCCAGACAAGGCAAAAGCCAGTTCACATCAATATTTCTAACGGATCTATTACTAAAACTATTATGGAGAGCACCACAAGAATTAGGGGTTGTCAAAGTGCTTAGGGCACTATTTTGGGGGGGACTATTCAGCTCCCACTTCTAGGTGCTCTATAGCAGAATCTTTGAGTGACGCTACAAGATTGGTCTAAATACAAGGGTATGTTGCTGCAGGGCACACAAATTTTATATGTGAACATCTGCTGTCTACATAATAGCTGACAAGGAGAAGGAGAAGAAGACTTATTTTGACATCTCTATTGGCTCCATCTTTTATGAATTGCCAAATTCCGAGAGCTGATGACCCACAAAATTACAAACACTGCTCTTAAATGCATTTGACACAGACAAAAAAAACTGGATAACTTATTAGCAGGATGGAAACAAACCATTGGTAAAATAATGCATTTTGAAGCAGCTAAGAACTAACAAAAGGCAGTGAGGTGAAATACCTGAACTATCATAATATAATGTCTACATGAGCAAGCAAACCTTAGTCAGATATGCAAATTACCTCAGTGCGCATGCTGTTGATGTTGATCTTCTCTCCCTCTGCGTGTCTACATAATGCTTAGGGAAATTGGTGCACAGTCATCATCATCATCATAGCAGTCTGTCGGGGGCAACAATGACAGTTTCATTTAGTTCTGATCAGATTCCTCCACGCAGCTCTGTCCTTCGCCTTCCGCTGCCAGGAACTCTTGACTTTGTTAACCCGGGCGACGTCCAAGTCGGTATGAGTTGCTTTCTGACTGACCATTTCATGAAACTGCTTGCAAAGTATTTGAGTACTGCTAGCTTTTGCTGGACTAGTGGCACATTCTTGGCTGATAGAGGTATTATCAGTGGCAAGGACAGGCCAAAACAAACTGACTCCAGTATCTGTTGCAGTGACTGACCAGATGATAGGTTTGTTTATCTCTGTTCTTTTTGTAATGCATGTCACAATGCACCGACTAGCAAAAGTCCACCACAGACCTTGCGACAGATGTGCTTATCTGCCAGGATGTCCAGTCTCACCCTGTGTAACTGGGAATGGTCCACCGCAGACCTGTGACAGATATTGTTTTTAGTTCTGCCAGGACGCCCAGTTTCACCCTCCACACCCTTAGAAGGACGGAGTTGCCGGTTGAGTCACCGACGGCCCGACCCATGAGACAGGTAGTATCAGTTTTCATGGTTATCCAGTAGCAAGCAAACAAATGCCTGACCTGACATAGTGCACACTCACACTACTGAAAACAGCTATGGGCAATTAGTCAAGACTCTGCTGTATTTGTATAGAGTAAAATCAATGATGTGCCAGTTAATAGGGAGTATGTTGCACTGGGAAAACCTTTCAAAAGACACACACAGTTTCACAGACTTGATATACAAAAGCCAGCAATATGCACAAAAAACTACTTCAGCAGTCTGAGGGCAAACAAACTGCATGGAAGAAAAATTATTACACTGGGGAACTAAATGAGAGCACTTATACAAATCAGAAAAATAATCCAGAAGCCAAAAAAGTTTCCAATGCTCTCATCGGAGAAAAGAGCAATTTAGAAATCTGCAAGCTAGTCTCTTTTTAAATCAATCCAAAATAGCTCTGCTGTCATGCATTTCCACATCACAGTTAACCTGTCTTTCCTTGATCCACTGAGAAAATTAATCATTCAAGTCCCAACTTGCGAGAGCCAATAAGAATGCAACTTTTCTCAGATGCAATGGCAAACAATACCGAGGCAACATTCACACACTTTATTTTCAGGAAAAATTACACTAGCACACAGTATACAGACATAACAAGACAGTTTATAATCACAGCTTTACATTATTGATATTTTATCTGTAGGTGCTTCACCTTCAAAAATGAAATATCTAAAAATATAAACACTTTGAGACAAATGTGTTCCTTTGGCCCATGACAAGTTCGTTTGGGGGTGTATCCCACAAGTACTGAAAGTTTTTTGCATTTAAAGTTGGGTGAGACTGGTCGTAGCCCGTTAAATAGTTCTGGGTGGCTGCACCCATGTGTTGCAAGTTAACAGGAGGGAAACATTTACCATTTATTACATTTCTGTTTTATATGTTGATTCTAGTCAGTGGAGCACACAGTACTGCCCAACTTGATCGATGAACGTGCCACTACAGTGTTCTATATTAGCAAATTTTTGTGTACTGTGTTGATTTTCACTTGGCATTGCTAACAGCAGCTTGTTCTAGAGTCAGGGTTTTCTGACTTGTTGCACTAAAAAATGATCACCTTGAATGTGGTGTCATTTAGCGGTGGGGATGGTGAGGGACCTCGAAATTCGATTTGGATCACAATACTTGGGTCACGATACTATCCTATCACGATTCAACGATATCAAGTATTGCAATACCATATCTAATTTTTTTCACCTTATTCAACCTCCAATCATGTCCCAAAGTAAAACTGTTGACATCTCTTTCACATACAGTAATAAAGTCTTCTTGGGGCTTCATTTTCCATGGAGACGCGTCTCTGCACACAGGGAGGGCAGTGGACGATGTCTGGAATAGATTCCCACTCCAGCTATGTTTATCTGACTCTGTAGACGCTTTTAAAAAGCAGCTGAAATTTTTTTGTTGAAGAAGGCTTTCCGTTGAACTTCAATTTAAATGCTTTTCAATGGCAAGTTATATTTTAAAATTATTTTAATCTTGTGTTTTGTTTTTGTATTTTTAAAATTATTTTTATCTATCAAATTGCTTTTTTTTTTTAATTTAACCTTTATTTATACAGGGTAGCTCCAGTGAAAGGCAAACTCTCTTTCTGAAGGACGCCATGTTCACACTCACACAGTTACACATTCACACCAACCAGCTGCCCAGTCCAACCACAGACTGACCTGTGGTCACTGAGCAGCTCCACTGGAGCAGCTGGGGTTAAGGGCCTTGCTCAAGGGCACCACAGTGCGGTTAAGGAGGGTAAGGCAAACACTGCTATGTTATCTGTCCCACCCAGATCTAATCCTGCCGGTCCAGGGTTCAAACCCGTGACCCTCCACTCCCAAGTCCACATCCCTAACCATTAGGTCACCACTGCCCTTTTATTCTATTTTATTGTACAACGTTTTGTCACCATGTGTCTCTGAAAAGCGCTTCATAAATAAACCTTAATCCCTTTTCTCCAAGCACTGCTCATACGCTCCATGCCGGGGTGTTTTTAGCTTAGTCACTGCTAATGCTGCTCCAAGATGTGTGTTGGCCCACGTGGGTTTTTTTCCGTGCAGTGCTTCTTGCAGGTTGTGAGTCATGTCAAGGTCTTTCCTTCCATCTTTGTTATAAAATCCAAAAAAGGCCTGACATTTGAGCTCACTGCTTTCTAACTTGAAAGCTGGCTGTAAATGTTGCGAGACAAGCTACGACTTCCCTTGACTGAGTGCTTGCTTTGCGCCATCTAGTGGACTGAAAACAAAATTGGTTTGAATACCCAAGAGAGAATGCAACATTTACATGAATATACATAATTAATAAAAGACTGATCCATGTATTTAGGGATCGGTGCATTGCTGTTAGTGTCAAGTATCGCGATCATCACTGAATCGATCTTTTGTCCCACCCCTCGTGTCACTGTGACATCTAGTTTAAAACTTGACTCAAAAAGGAATAAAATAGGGAAAAAAATGCATTTCAAAATATGTATATTTCATCTGGAAGGACAGAACTATATCATCACCTCAAGAAAAATGCAGCTGTGGTGATGGCTATAGCTAATTCTCTGTGACTGAACCTTTAAAACAAGAACAGGGGGATTGTCTAATAGCAAATTAATGTTGGAGGTCTGCTGTATGGATTAAAACAAACTGCTGAACTGTGCTATGATTTAATATCTGCCAAAGGTCACTGAAGAAAAAAAACACTGGCTGGACAACACGTTTTTTAATACCCTATTATCAGCTAAAACACCCCCTACAAACAGAAAAACCAGAAGCCCAATCATGTGGAATAAATGGAAGCCAGATAAACGAATCTCTTCATAGATGAAATGTAGCAAATGAGAAATAACCGGGGTTTGGCTCCGCTGGTCAATCATGTTATAAAGTACAGATATGGAGTGTGTTTCTGCCATGAATGAGAACCCAGTGATGTCATTTGGCAAGCTGCAACTGCCAACAGAAACACCACATCCCAGTGATGTAACGAGTGTGGTGTTTCTCCAGAGTCACTGCTGTGGTGTGTGCGTCAGTAAAGACAGTTCACCGTGGCTGAATATTGTTGCATAACCAATCCATTAAACCTGCAGTCTGATTGCCACCCCATGTTCCAGGCCGATGTCGGCTCACATCTCATCACTGCTAAACATTCTTGACCGACAGCTCTAAATCCACCTGTCACTCTTCATCACTGGTATTCAAAACCCAGGGAGAACACAAAGGCTGCCATGACAACTGGCCAGGTTGATGCAAATGCTTCCTGCTTTCCATTACACTGGTGTAGTGGCAGTGGGGACACTCTGTTAATGAAAGAAAAACCCACAGTGGTCACAGAAATAACTTGAATCTGACAAAAGTGGTAATAAATAAAAATTCTATCAAAATTAACCAGTGAAAATCAGACAATGCTTTTGAATTGTGCTTCAACAGAATTATTTTTAAAAAACAAACTCATGAAACAGGCCTGGACAAAAATGATGGTACCCTTAACTTAATATTTTGTTGCACAACCTTTTGAGGCAATCACTGCAATCAAACGAGGCAGTGATAATAAGCAGGGATAATATGGATATATCTTTGGACATTTTACATAGGTAAAGGTGTGTTCACACCAAATGCAAAGCAAATTTTTCGTGCAGCTCGAATACATACAAAGCCAAGGGAAAGCAACGAACACATGCAAATTCGCCCGTTCACGTCTGAGGGCTAATGCAAGCTAGTAATGGCCTTAAGATTCTGCCATGATCGGATAAAAAGTATCAGCATTGGAGAGTAAATTAGTCTGAAAATGAGACAAAAATGACTTCAACTTGCTCAGCAACTTCTGCAATTGAGCATACAAACAAAACTATAAGAGAGCCAGTCTAGGCTCAAAACCACCATCCTGTCAGCTCTCTCTCTCATCCTTCTGTAGAAGCTGGAACTGGCTGTGCACATTTGTAGACTAATACAAGCCAGGAGGAGGAAAAGTTACTGCTTCAGTGTGGGAGCTAAATGATCTGCTCAGCTCAGCACTTTTTTTTTTTAAGGAGGGATTACATCATGCCTTGCAGCCAGACAACACTGTGTGGGCACAGAGAAGAAACCCTGCAAATTACTTCTGTGCAGAGGGCACGACTGCAGTGTAAACACACACACACACACACACACCTTTTATAGTAGAGATGTGTGTCCACGTGCTGAGGATCAGAGGCAAAATTAAAGGGAGAAAAATGTGCTGCAGAGCAATAGAGAGAGAGACTCAAAATGCAAGTTGTACAACTGCACGTGTCCTGGGTGGACGACAAGCTGTTCTTCCATGTCTCCTCGGTGAGCTCATCCATGGCAGATCTCCTTTTCTCCAAAGACCAGATAAAAGACCAAGAGGGGAAGAAGAAAACAAAAAGTGCCTTCCCATGCACTTGTGGTCCCTCGCTCGGCTCCCAGCCTCCGTGGCCCTGTGGAGCCATGACAGCGTGACTGTACATCAGTGGCTTGACAGATGTGGTCGTTACACGCATGTGAACATGGGGGGCCTTTACACATCCCTGTTCCGTCGTCATCATGACACTGGGGAAATTAAACGCCTTCATGAAGGGCTGTCTTTACAGCCCGTGCCTGCCACTCCACTCATCAAAGTGTTTCAGCAGCAGTGGCGTGACACGAGACTCTAAGGACAGAACGCGCTGCAATACGGCGCCGCCGCAAACCAATTTATTCTCACCATATGTAATATAACATTATAAAAGGTTAGCTTTGAGTAATTCCTGTATTATATACACAGACATCAAAATAATCAACAGGATTAAAACAATACTGTCATCTATGAATGTCACTGGGGACTGGGACTTTCACATTTCACGAATCATTTCTGGGCCACACAATTTGAGACCCTTGATTTCATGGAAGAAAGATCATACTGATACTTGATGAATTACTTATACATACCTTCTCTGTTATACATTTATGTATTTATTTGCACGACTTGTTACATAAATGAAAAATGAAGAAAATTAAACAAATCATGAAACTACACAAACATAATTCTCATGTAGGAAGGGTAAGAAGCAACAAGCTTATGATGAGCCCCTTCCCTAATAATAATCAACATGAAATTAAAATTATCTTATAGCTGTAAAATAGACAAGGAAAAAATAATATAAATGTCACAAAAGATTAAATTACAAATGGTCTTCTACACATCAAAATGAGTCCAAGCTTGTGATAATAATGTTCAAGTAATTTTAAAAACAAGGAAATAATGCTGCCCATTACATCCATATGAGTTGCATAAACATGCATCTCTGTAACGAAAAGAAAAACAAATCACGGTGCTGCTCGGACAAAATCATAGATGAAGCTGACAAAATTATCTACCATATAAGGGGAGATTTGCACTGGAAGGAAATAAATCACAACAGATTTGAAAAAAACTGCCAATCTCACAAATTTCTTCTGCACTTTTAGCCCACACAGATGTGTAGTACAGTATACGTATGTGCTCACTTATATAATATTACAACAACAGCATAAAACTATAAGAAAAGACTGATTTATAAAATATGAAATCTTAATATTACCAAGTGATTTCACTGACTAATCACAAAGTCAGTGTGTCTCTGCCAAGGCTCCCATCAGTTAAAACTCACTTTGTCTATGCTAATATTGCCAGTACACAGCTGTAACAAGGAAGCCTCAACATGGTTATGGCCTTTAAATAACAAACTTTGATCCATTAACATTACTGATAAATGGTTAACCATAAACCATCTTGCATATTTTTGAAACCCTTCATTTACTGTAATAAAACATCCATATTCTGGTGAGAAATGACCAGGTTTGGAGTAGTGCATTAAATGCATTTGGAAGATCATTAATATAAATTAAAAAGAGCAATGGACTCAAAATGGAACACTGTGGTAGCCCTCACTGAATTAATGCTTAATGAGATTTGTATTATCTCATATTTCCTTCTTAATGATAAATATTTTGAAACCATTTTAAAATAACAACACTGTGCAAACCATATCTAGGTTAGTTATGACAATGTTATGGTTCGCTGTGTAAAAAGCTATAGAATCGAACAGACCTTCATTCTTTTTGCTCTTTTGATGATTTTTTTCTGGTCATTTTAGTGTGATGACTTGTATGTGGAAGCCAGATGTGTTTTAAATGATTATTCACTGTTACAGCTGTCACAAAAAATAGGAAAAACAACAATATATGAACTAGAGGGTACTCAGAGAGCACATACCTCCACCAGGGCCCGATCTTGCTGTGTTAAAGAAAGTGAAAAAGTGACCCAGGATCCACATCTTGACCCAGATCACCTCCAAAATCCAATGGGTTCATCCGTAGCCCAAGGGCCACCTCTGGTGAAGGTTTCAACAAAATCCATTGAGTAGTTTTTATGTAATCCTGCTTACAAGCAGACAAACAGTTGCATTACCTCCTTGGAAGAGATAATTAACCCCTTGCACTCTGGTCAATTTCCCTAAAAACGCCAAAAAATAACGTACCCAAAGTAAATCAAAAGCTGTTCTTCAACCCTTTGCAGCATCTTCATGGGGTTGGTCTCATTTAAAAGAAAACACTTTAAATTTTTTGGCAAAACAGTCATAATCTCTCTAAGTGCTCCTGCCACTGAGTAACAGTCATCTAAACATACTGAACTTGAAGAAAATAAATTTCGCCTGGGTGTTTTTTTGGATACAAATGCTTACAAATAACACACAGCTTCAGATACTGGCTGGAAAATGCAACAGAAATGTAGAACCAAGTGTTATCCAGCTGAGGTCAAAATTTTGTAACAATACCACAAAAAATGAATATATTACACAGCTTTTTTCTTAGGTTGTTCCCAAGCGTTTTTGAACTGTGTCAAATTGTGCCAAATGGCACAGTTTGGAAAAACGTCTGTAACTTTTGAATGATTCAATATAGAAGCTTCATCTTGGACTCTAATGAAAGGTGAAGGGCTGTGTGTGTGTGGGGGGGGGTGGGGTGGGGGTGGGGTTGTTTATTCATTCATGAATGAATGAATGAACAAACAAGCCCCCACACACAAAGAAGCATGCCACGTAAAAAATGTGTGGCTTTTTTCTTCTTTTTTTTTTTACAAGAAAAAATAACCTACAGTGCACTAAAAATTATACTAAAATATTTGTAATGTAAAAGATAACAACTCCCCCCCCCCCCCGCTACAGAGGATGGACATCGCCCATCGCTACATGACGGAAAGCGGTGACGGTGCGCCGCGGTCTACTACGCACAGTTGGACTAAAATATCTGCAATATATCTGCAATCCGCTACAGAAGAGTAGCGGGGGGGGGGCGTTCACAACATGACGGGGGGGGCCGTTCGCAACATAACGCACAGTTGTAATTTACCGATCGGTCAAAAGTCATTTGGATTACAATTTTCTGGGATAAAGAATAATTTAGCTTATAACACTTGCCTGTCTACAACAGACAACAGCAAAGTCGCTGGCGAACTTCTCTTCCTCATTGTCAGATGAACATGACGCTGGTCCGCTTGTAACGGACTCGTGGTTCTGGTCATGCGACCCGGTCAAACCATAATTCCATCATTGCGGTTCTGCGCTTCCATGATTGTGGTTTTGGCCAACGATTTTTCAAAACAAATAACAGTAGTAAGAAAAAAAGACTGGCGAACGCCTGTGTGTCACCCAGCCTTACACAAAACAGCTTTCGAACTTCTGTGCTTCAATTGGCTGGCTGTATTTGCAGCTGTTGGTAGGCGGGTCCTTCTTGCTAGGTTTTCAGTCATTGGTTCTTCAAGGTTTCAGAAACCCAATTCAAGGCTCTTATTAGTCGAATGAGAGGTCAATCACATCTAAACCAATCAAAGCACTCCTTTGGCTTTCTGTTCGCGGCTGTGTCTGTAGTGGAAGAACGGAAATGCAGCTTCTTTTTTTTTTTCAGTGCGCTCTAGGACGCAGTGCCCTCATGCGCCCTCGTGCGCTCTAGGACGCAGAGACGTGTCCGTCCGCGGTACACCGGAGTGCAAGAGGTTGAAGGACTGTTGAAAAAAATGCATGTAAATTAATTTTTGATATATTATTGCTTGTTGGAAATGGTGCTCAAATTACCCACATGCAAGCGGAGAATTATGTGCCAAAATCAAAACATGCAACGCTGCTACAGATTCAATTCATTCATTCATTCATTCATCTTCTTCCGCTTAATCCTTTTCGGGTCGCGGGGGGCTGGAGCCTATCCCAGCATCTTTTGGGCGAGAGGCAGGGTACATCCTGGACAGATTGCCAGTCCATCGCAGTTTCAATTCAGCTTTATTTATATAGCGCCATATCACAACAAAAGTCATCTCATAGCACTACCAAATGCAAGGAAAACCCCACAATTTCAGAAAGACCCAGCAATCAGACGATCCCCTGTGAGCAAGCACTTAGCGACAGTGGAGAGGAAAAACTCCCATTTAACAGGAAGAAACCTCTAGCAGAACCAAGCTCAGGGAGAGGCAGTCATCTGCTGCGACTGGCTGGGGGTGAGGGGATGGAGAGGATGAAGAGAACAGACATAAAGAACATGAACGGTGAGAAGCCAAGTACATTATTGGAGGTCAACTGAATCTATTAACAGCAGAACAAAAGGGGGGTTAAAAGACACAAGATCCCTCCCTAATCGTAGGCTATATTGAAAAAGGAAGGATTTTACCCTGTTCTTAAAAACAGAGATTGAGTCTGACTCCCAGACCCAGAGTGGTAACTGGTTCCACAGAGAAGGAGCTTGATAGCAGAAGGCTCTGCCTCCCACTGTACTTTTGGAGATTCTGGGTATTACAAGTAATCCAGCATTTTGGGAGTGTAGTGCTCTGTTAGGATGATAGGGTAATATCAGATCTTTTATATATTAGGGGGCCTGATTATTAAGAGCTTTGAAAGTGAGAAGAAGGATTTTAAACTTAATTCTAAACTCTATGAGAAGCCAATGAAGGGAGGCCAGAACCGGAGAGATATGATCTCTCTTCCTAGAACCAGTTAAAACTCTTGCAGCAGCATTTTGGATCAACTGAAGACTTTTTAAGGATATTTTAGAACAACCTGATAATAACAAGTTACAATAATCTAATCGAGAGCTGACAAAGGCGTGGATCAGTTTCTCAGAATCATTCAGAGATAAGATGCTCCTAATCTTGGCAATATTGCGCAGACGATAGAAGGCAGTCTTAGAAACAAATTTAATATGTGAGTTTAAGAACAGATCTTGATCAAAAATAACTCCAAGGTTCCTCACAGAACTATTCACAGTGAGAGTAGCGACATCCAAATTAAGAGTATGATTTGGAAAAGAATTTCTAAGGTTTTTTGGACCAACAAGAATGACTTTAGTCTTCTCTGAGTTTAATAGCAGAAAATTACAAGTCATCCAAGCTTTGATTTCCTTAAGACAGGCTTCTAACTTGGCTAATTGATTACAATCATCGGGCTTCATTGACAGGTATAATTGTGTGTCGTTTGCGTAACAATGAAAATGTATACAGTGCTTTCTAACGATATTACCTAACGGAAGCATATATAAACTAAAAAGAGTAGGGCCTAACACAGATCCTTGTGGAACTCTGTGACTGAGCTTAGAGTTGGAAGAAAATTCATCATTGATGTGAACAAACTTAAGTCTATCGGACAAATGAGATCTAAACCATTGCAGCGAAGTTCCATTTAGCCCAACATAGTGTTCTAATCTATCAAGTAGAATGTCATGATCGATAGTATCAAAGGCTGCACTAAGACCTAAAAGGACAAGTACAGAAACAAGTCCATTATCGGATGCAATAAGGAGGTCATTAGGGACCTTCACTAAGGCTGTTTCAGTGCTGTGATGGACACTGAACTCAGACTGAAACTCTTCAAATAAACCACTTCCCTGCAAGTGGTCTAACAATTGCACAGCAACAACTCTTAAGATTTTTGAAATGAAAGGCAGATTAGAGATTGGTCGATAGTTAGCCACAACTCCTGGATCGAGCGTTGGCTTTTTGAATAAGGGTTTAATTACAGCAATTTTAAAAGCCTGTGGTACATAACCCAAAGTTAAAGAAGAATTAATTATATGAAGAATATGGCTACCAATAATTGGGAAGACTATTTTAAATAACCTGGTAGGAATAGGGTCTAAAAGACAAGATG
Organism: Pholidichthys leucotaenia; assembly: GCA_020510985.1. Classification (NCBI taxonomy): domain Eukaryota; kingdom Metazoa; phylum Chordata; class Actinopteri; order Cichliformes; family Pholidichthyidae; genus Pholidichthys; species Pholidichthys leucotaenia. Next base: position 15,415,041 of record CM035844.1, read on the forward strand.
ATGGCTTAGATGAGGAGATTATTTTATCTAACTCTAAAAGGTCAACTGGAGTAAACTTATCTAAACAGATATCAATTGAAGCAGTTGTAGTAGTTGATGTACTTAGGTTTACGGTGGGAAGAATCTGACTGATTTTATCTCTAATAGATAAAATTTTATGATGGAAAAAGTTCAAAAAGTCCCGACTAGAAAGCTCAAGGGGGATGCGAGGATTGACAGAGTCTTGACTCTTTGTCAGCCTGGCTATAGTGTTGAAAAGAAACCTGGGATTATTCTTATTCTCTTCTATTAATGCAGAGCAATAACTCGTTCCAGCTTTTCTAAGAGATTTTTTATAAATTAAGAGATGATTTCTTCACGCTAAATAGAATTCATCTAAATTAGTAGAACGCCATTTTCTTTCTAACTGACGAGTCTTCTGTTTTAAGCTACGAGTTTCTGTGTTAAACCAAGGCGTTAGAAATCTCTGGTTAGACTTTTTCTTTTTTAAAGGGGCCACCAAATCTAGAGTCTGATGCAGAGAGGCTGTAACACTATCTACCTTACTATCAATTACGGAAGGAGCAGGCTCTCCATCTTTTATTTCCGTTGTGTTGACCCATGGTATAGAGGAGACAATCTGCAAAAATTTGGTAACAACGTCATCTGGGAGACATCTGCTGTAGTAATATTTTTCTTTAGGAGTCAAAGAATCAGAAATAGTGAAATCAAAGGTTAACAGACAATGGCATGACAGTACAGAATTATGAGGAGACACTACCATATTTTCTATTTCTATATCATAAGTCAAAACAAGGTCCAGTGTGTGGTGGAGATAATGGGTAGAATTTTCTACTTTCTGGGAAAACCCCATTGCGTCTAAAATTGAATTGAATGCCTTATTAAGACAGTCACTATCTACATCAACATGTATATTAAAATGCCCTACAATAATTATTCTATCTGATTTCAGCACTAAATCAGCTAAAAATTCAGCAAATTCGGATAAAAACTCTGAGTAGGCCGAGGGAGAACGGTAAACTATGGCAAAGAAAATTGGGTTCAAGCCAAGATAGCCAATATGCCCCAAACTGAGGACCAGGCCCTCAAAGGAATTAAAACGTGATTTTTGCTTTACATTAGCTAGTAATTTAGAATGTAAAATTGCCGCTACTCCACCTCCACAACCAGAAATTCTGGGAATATGATAGTTTAGAAAACCAGAGGGAATTGATTCATTCAAACCAACATAATCATCTTGCCCTAGCCAAGTCTCTGTGAGAGATATTAACTCGATCTGATGATCAATTAATAGATCATGGACTACAAGAGACTTGGGAGTTAGAGACCTAATATTTAATAAACCACATTTAATTTTTAAATTATGAGGAGGAACAGAGGCCAAATTATTAAATTTAGAGACTTAAGGTTTGATTTGAGTTTTACCAGCATTTTGTTTAATCACTTTGGGATGTTTATGCATTATATCTTTATTAACTTTTTTATTAACTTTGGGGGGAGTAGACAAAGGTTCTCTAAGGGAGAAGACAGGGGCAAAGTTGGGGGGAGGGTGGATGAGGAGGAGCTGCAGAAAGACGTGTATTTATCAAGTTGTGTTGTATTTGTCTTGGGTTATAATATTTTGGGTAACGGGAGACAGACACAATCTCTGTAGGGTAGGGGTGTCAAACTCATTCCATAGAGGGCCAAGACCCTGCATGTCTTACTTCCACCCAGTATCTTCAGCAGGTGTTTTCGCTGATCAGCAATCAATGGGAAGACATTCAGTGAAATCACCTGTTGAAGGCACTGGGTGGAGGTAAAACCTGCAGGGTCTTGGCCCTCCATGGAATGAGTTTGACACCCCTGCTCTAGGGTTATAAATTGAAGACTGATCCAAACAGTGAGGATTATTAGGATTAATGGGATTTATATGAGAAGTGGAAACAAAACCAAAAAAGGGCTGGTTGGCAGACCCAGGAACCTCGGAGTGAGTTAACGCACCAAATTTCTGTCACATTTCAGTACAGATTGTACTGGAATGTTACTATCACAGTTTATATTGAGATCAATGGAGAAACAAAGTTGTGTTTGAGTGAGAGCTTTGGAGACCAAGTTAACTGCAGCACCATTCATTCCATTTCTGAAAAAGTCTGCAGGTCGGAGTCCTTCTCAGAAATTAATGAAGTCAATGGGACTTCAATTATTTACAATCAAATGTTACTGAAATCAGTTTCTAATACTTACAGGCACTACTGATAAGTAAAGAAGAAATGCTGCCATCCAACTTGATTTACAGTATATTTAGATCTGACGAATCCCCAAAAACCTTAAACTATTAATCTTTTTTTTTTAATTCTGTTGTATTAGCCCACAAATACATAAGCATGAATAAAACAAAGAGTGACCATCCTATCATTTCAGACCTACAATTATAGCTCTGGTCAAAGAACACTACTTTATGTCATAATGGGACATTAGGATAATATAAACAATGCTAATGACCTCAGCATCCAGAGCTGTGAGCAGCTGTATTCCCAAAGACTCTGAATCATCCATTTAAGCCGGGGTCTTTGTTCCCCCTTACACCCACATCCAGCCAGATCAGGATGATAATGGTGGCTCCTGCTCCTCCCAACCACTGCGCTCAGGAAAGGGGCTGGGCACACATTAAAGGTCAATAAGCTGCAGAACTCCCATACTTTAGTTACTGGAGAGAGAATGAAGAAGGAAGGAAGTGCAGGGAGAGTAAAAAGGATACAAAGCCTCTTTAATGGACAGGTTCAAATCTAGCACTAGCAGCCAGCTGAGATTTTTACTATGATGACGCATTCCTCTACAAATACACTAAGATGAGGTTTATGAAGGGGTCGGCCCATTATCTACTCCACAACTCCAGAGCACTTCCTTGAAGAGAAGAGTCTGATAAAAGGCATGCCTTTAAACTGCCGCTGAATGACATTTCCACCGCTGCTGCATATCTTCATGTGCCATATGCCTGTAGGCAGCAGGAGATAAGGACCCCCCACCCCACTACAGAGGCACACGCATGAATTACTGACCCCCCCCCCCCCACCCCAAACTCAACCAAGTAGCGTTACCATGGCAGCCAGCCACTATACATCGTAATTAGCTGTCCTAAATCCCCGAGGCTTGGATATGCTGGAAACATCTCGCTGCCTCCGTAGATTACAACAACCACTGTCATGCACACAGGGCCTGGAGCGGTCTGTGTGTACACAAAGGGTCACATTCAAGTGCAGACACACCTACTGGGTGCCCCCCCTTACACACAGACACAAACCTCTAATAATCCACCATACTTCATACCCCGCTTCCTATCTTCTTCTTGAGTTTGTAAGCATGCGAGAGGAGATCGAGTTCATATACCCACTGAAAACACACACCCACATTGATCACAGCTTAACCTTACAGCAACCCCTCTGTGTGGGCACCTATGCCCCACTGTGCCGCTAAACCCTCTGCCATTGTTCGTGAGCATGCCCTAATGGAGGGTGCAACAAACGGTGCAGTGAAACAAAAGCGCTACAATAAGTGAAGATATTAAAATGCAGGCGGCTGTCGCTAGCCCTCCGGGGCAACCCCGGCAGTGAGTGTCGTGTCTATTGCACTCCACGGCCCAATTAGGAGAATATGGCACAGATGAGAGGCACCAAGTTTGATACACTTCAGGTATGTCAGATAGAAGAGGGCACCCTGGGTAGCCATGTGCAGCTCACACAGGCAATGCTAATGTTCATTATCCCTGGAACAATCTTTATACTTAGTCAAAATTAGATGCTAGGACACACTGATATTAGGCTAAAATTAGGCTAAAAAAGAGATGAAAGAAGATTTTTAAAAAAATCAAAGTGCCAGTGTGAGTGGAGTACATGGCAAATGAGACTACATTATTCTGGATCTTTGCAAGGTCATTTTGGCAGATTTGGGATTTATTTAAGAGGAATTGAAGACAAATTAATAGAAACTAATTAACCACTTATTTAAACTAGAAAAGCACTCAGAGAGTGCATACTTCTGCCAAGGCTCCTTCCATCCCTCATGGATCACCTCCAAAATGTAATGGGTTTGTTTTGGAGAATTCTTGTTAAAACAGCGTGAGAAGGTAATAGCCTTGGTGGAGGTATGCATTCTAGAATCATCAACAAAATGTTATGGGTTCCTCTCTCGCCCAAGGTCCACCTCTGGCGAAAATTTCATCCAAATCCATCCAGTAGTTTTGGTGTAATCCTGTTGCATAAATACAAACAAGGTCGTTGGTGGAGGTACGCACTCTCAGATCATCATCAAAATCTAATGGGTTCATCGTTGTCTGTTCTTTTCATCCTCTCTATCCCCTCACCCCCCAGCCAGTCGCAGCAGATGACTGCCCCTCCCTGAGCCTGGTTCTGCTGGAGGTTTCTTCCTGTTAAAAGGGAGTTTTTCCTCTCCACCGTCGCCAAGTGCTTGCTCACAGGGGATCGCCTGATTGCTGGGGTCTTTCTGCAACTGTGGGGGTTTCCCCTACAGTTGATAGTGCTATGAGATGACTGTTGTTGTGAAATGGCGCTATATAAATAAAGTTGAATTGAATTGAATCGTTGGCCCAAGGGCTATGTCTGGTGAAAATTTCATCCATTTGGTGTAATCCTGCTAACAGACGGATGGACGGACAGACAGACAGACAAACCACCCCAATTACACAACCTCTGCCAAGGAGGTAAAAAAAAAAATATATATATAAGCAATATAAGCTGAGAGTGCATACCTCCACCAAGGACCTTGTTTGTATTTGTGCAGCAGGATTACACAAAAACTACTGGATGGATTTGGATTAAATTTTCAACAGAGGTGGTCCTTGGCCTAGAGAGGAACTCACAACATTTTGGTGATGATCCGACAAGGCATACCTCCACCAAGGCTCTTATCTTCTCACACTGTGTTAGCAAGAATCCTCCAAAACTACTAGACTTTGCTGCAATTCACCAGAACTGGCTCATGGCCAACACACGAACCCATTATATTTTGGAGGTGATCCATGAGGGACGGAAGGAGCCCCGGCAGAGGCATGCGCTCTCTGAGTGCTTTTCTAGTTTCTTAATGCTTTCAAAACCAGAAAAGCGAATTTCAACTGATTCACTTACAAGTGAGATGGACTATAGTTTTGACCACAAAATTGTTGTAATAACACACTTTCAAATGATATTTAAAGCTGGAACAAGTTTGTCTATGAATCTGCATTAAAGCACTTTTTGGATTTTTCTAAGGTCAAGAAAGTCCAGCTGGATGTGTCTAAAAGTAAGGGTGGGACAAAAGATCAATTCAGTGATGGATCGCGACACTAATGATGATGCACCGATCCCTAAACGCATACTGTAGATCAGTTTTTTATTATCATGTAAACATTGCATATTCTCTTGGGTATTCAACCAATTGCATTTTCAGTCCACTAGATGGCACAATGCAAGCACCCAGTCAAGTGAAGTCATACTGTCTTGTGAAATTTGCAGTCAGCTTTGAAAGTTAGGAAGCAGTTCACTGAAAGTTCGCTCAAATGTCGGGTCTTTTTTGGATTTTATAACAAAGTTGGAACGAAAGACCTTGACAACCTGCAAGAAGTGTTGCACAAAAAAACAAACACTTGGAACATGTGGGCAAGCACACATCTCGGAGCAGCGTTAGCAATGGCTAAGCTAAAAACACAACAGCATGGAGCGTTTTTTCAGAGCATCAAGTAAGTATTATTTATGAAGCGCTTTTCACAGACATATAGTCAGAAAGCACTGTACAATAAAATGGAATAAAAGGAAATTGACAGATAAAAATAATTTTAAAAATACAAAAACAAGTTAAAACACAAGACTAAAATAATTTAAAAATCTCAGACTTAGCATTAAAAATCATTTGAATTGAAACTCAACTGAAATCCTCATAAAACAAAAAGTTTTTAGCTGCTTTTTAAAAGAGTCCATAGAGTCAGATAAACGTATATGGAATGGGAGTCTGTTCCAAACACCGTCCACCATCCTCCCTGTGTGCAGAGACGCGTCTCCGTGGAAAATGAAGCCCCGAGAAAACTTCATTACGTGAAAGAGATGTCAACAGTTTTACGTTGGGACATAATTTAAGGTTGACTAATTTGAAAAAAAAAAATTGAAATATATGGGACTGTGATACTTGATATTGCTATATTGTGATTATCACTGAATCGTGATGGGTATCATTGCAATACCTGGGTATCGTGACCCAGGTATTGCAATCCAAATTGAAAGGTCCCTCACAATTCCCACCCCATCTAAAAGGCCCACAACTCTCACACAATGATTCAGACGTTATGTTAGGACAATACAATTCACTAACTCTATAGCAGCTACCATTTTTAAGTCCGTTTACAGTGGCAACATTTGCAAACTCCAATGTTTGAGAATTTTGTGATTGAGAAAAGTTACCAAAAAAATCCCACATTGCAGTTAACTGTTGATTTCTTGAAGCAGTAATAAAAGCTGAACCGGTGGACAGAGGTGTACGTTTAAAAACTACAACAAAGACTGAGGACTCTTCTGCTCTCCTGAATAGGTAAAACACTTCACATCTTCCGCAGCACAGACCGACCAACCATCCGGTTTTCATGTTTATGCGCAGACCTAAAGACAGCACTTGTATGTACAGACTTAACTGACAATGGGTTTGACCTTGACACTACTCGGAGTTATTTTTAAGAGATTTGTATCAAACGAGACCCTGGAAAGAGTGACAGGAGAGATAGAGGAGAATCCAGGGATGCAGAATGACGCTTGATAAGCAGAAAAGCACTTGGAGCACGGCAAGGCCATCAAGCGCGCGTGTGTGTGTGTGTGTGTGTGTGTGTGTGTGTGTGTGTGTGTGTGTGTGTGTGTGTGTGTGTGTGTGTTGGGGGGAGTAGACCTCGTCAATATTGCTCCATTGATTTTGACCTATAAAAGGTCATAGTTAAGTGCGGGATAAAAACTGGATGGATATTTAACAGAGCGGCCTTGCCAAAGTGATAACAGCCTGTAATGATGCCAAAACCCTATTTATGTTGGAGGAGTAAACAAAAACAAGTGGGATATTAATAAACAAACTTAACTGATTTCCTAAAATACTCATCATAATCTCCCCCCCGACCGGCACATTATCTCTGACCTGGCCCTTTTCAAATCAAAACTTAAAACATATTTATTCAGGATGGCTTTTAATACCCAGAAGTGGTGATATTGATTCTTTTTATCCTTTTTAATTTCTTTTATTTTTACATATTTATGCTTATCCTTTTGTTTATGTAACCGTTTTTTATGTTGTGTGCATTTCTAGTGCTGTTCAGTTTTCTGTGAAGCACTTTGCTCAACTACGCGTTGTTTTAAAGGGCTATATAACTAAAGTACATTACATTACATCATGTCACAGCTTCAATCAACCAGCTCAAACAGATTTAACAACCCGCCCTCCACATTTCTTTGCTTCTGGTCTTTTCAGCTCTGAAGAAAATGGGACAAACCCAGTGAACAGTTTATAACCCCGGCAGAAAGGCAACATGACGGGTCCATTATTCTTTAATGACATGTGCCAGCACACGTAGAAACATACAACACAGACACACAAAGGAGACATAAGGAAACCATCTACAGGTCAATGAATTTGTAGTTTCTATCACAAAGAAAAAAAACTCACAATAAGTCAGTCTCAACTTTCCTGGATTTAGGAAGAAAACCTGAGGTGATATAAGATGTGTATGTTTTTATGTGAGGCGGGGTGAGTGGCTGTACGTAGAGTGCATCCATCAGCCCTCTCAACTCATAATGGCTTCATCTTTACCCCCACCCCCTTCCGCTTGACTGCTCTGAATGCTTAATGATGGCCCCTGCCTTCCGGGAGCACGAAAACATGCCAGCCGCATAATTGGCCCAGGCAGAGGACTTATTCTGTGCTGATTGGCTAGGGTGAATGGGGCATGGACGGCAGAAGAAAGGTTGGTGGTTGCCACAGCCTACGGGGCGACTGCAGTCCATACTAACACACACACACACACACACACACAGCTCTAGCCCCCCCAGGACAACTGAAGTTCCCCACAAGAACATAAACACACTCAGACACATGACACACCCTCTAACATCAAGCACAACAAAGGATTTCAGAGCGTCGCCCATGTGAAGTTGGCAAGACATTTGGGACAAATAACGTATGAACTAGGTCATATCGTAACAGACAAAAACTACACCCAGAGTCAGGTCAATGCACGGTTTTCCTCATTTCTTGTATTGAGAGTCAAATAAAACAAAATGCTACAAAAGCTCACAGAAAAAAAGATTATTCCAGTCAGCCATTACCACAATTTCACTAAAAGTAAATTTTGATCTTTATGTTGAATCTGAAAATTTTGCCCCAAAATGGGTCATTGACAGCCCTTTTTCCACATTTTAACAGCTCACTCATGTCTTAATGAAGTGCCTGTGACATACTTTGTTCAAATTTTCTTTATTTTTTTAATTATTGAAGCAAATCTGTTTTGTATTTTTTCTGGCTTTCATGAAACGGTCTGATTTAAAGCCTGTCACTTTAAGAAACCTCCCAAACCTTTTCAACTCCATCTTCCCTCTTACGTCAGTTAGCCATTAGGTGAATAGCTTCTAGCCTTTAGCTTTTAGCCTCCTGCTAGCTTGCATGAGCAGTGCTGGTTCACTGATCTACAGTTGATAATACATTTTGCATCAGTCCAGCATCTCCCAATAATTTTGCCTCGATTCCACAACAAATTGCCAGCACCATATGCCAGACGACCCCCCCCCCCTCCCGATCGCTGCAAAAGAGACCTTGCCTGTGATCCAAACCTGCTGCCCAAGCCAAGCTACCGAGCCAAGGGATCTCAAAGGGCAGTATCTCACTCTGTGGGACTCCACTCTGCTGCCACGGCCAGCTTGAGCTACTACACTACCCACGAGAGCAGCGCGGAGCCCCAGAGGATGGTGGGGGAGCTGGCCGTGAGAGCCAGCAGCCTCTGGGCCTGTGCCATTTTGATTGCAGCGACCTGGAGGCTTTGTTATGATTGTGCGGCAGATCGCCTGTACCGGACACTGGTGGCTCGCACGGACCAGCTAAAGGCTAAAGGTAGCCTATTAGCCCCTGAGCTATTACCCCACGAGCTAACACTGGTACCACGATGCCCACTGTAAGCATGGCTTATGTTGTTATTTTCTTCAGAGCTTAGTAACCCTACTAGCCACCCCTGTTACCACCTGGTTTGCTGGTGTGCCTCGCATCACTCCAGCCCATCCCCTAGTGGTTTCGTCATGATTCTGCAGTGGATCACCTATACTGGTGTTATACCGAGAACTCCCCTGCCTGCCAAGAATTGCATCCGGGGGAGTTCTCAGCATAACATGGCCAGTAGCCTCTGGTCCCAAGCCATTCTGATTCCAGGGACCAGTGTGCCAGTACAGGCAAGCCGCCGCAGAATCACAACGAAACCACTAGGAGATGGGCTGGAGTAAACCAGGTGGTAACAGGGATAGCTATTAGGTGACTAAGATCTGAAGAAAATAACAATATAAGCCACACTTACAGCCAGTGTCCTGGTGCCAGTGTTAGCTCGGGGGCTAATAGCTCAGGGGCTAATAGGCTACCTTTAGCCCCCCCACCACCACCACCACCACCACCACCATCTACATGATGGACAGCTAGGGGGGCCAATAACAGAGCAATGGGTGGTTCTTTAGGATGACGGTGGATTGGATTTTTTCCTAATCATGATATATACGATTTAGACGGAGGAGTCAAAAACTTTTCTGGTGTTTCTGGGAGAGAAAAACGAGATAAAGGCTGTGTGTTTAAGAGAACTGACTGTTTTGAAAATTTTGGGATAATTACGTGACCAGTAGATTCATTTCAGACAGTTAAAACCTACAAACTCACCATTTTTCAGTTAATGACCCCTTTAAATGGAACAAGAGATGTCAACCCTAAGAGTTAGAGAAGGAAAATGCATAATGGAGATAAAAAAAACGATCACATTGATAGGATTGTACCATTTTCCACAAGAAGTGCATTAGCCAGCAAGTTTGTTTTTTTATGAAGCAAAAAAATGTTACTGTAAACATGGAATTGCTTAAAATACGTTATGAAACCTATTTCAAAAACATACAACATACTACAGACGTGGACAAAATTGTTGGTACCCCTCTGTTAATGAAAGAAAAACCCACAATGGTCACAGAAATAACTTGAATCTGACAAAAGTGGTAATAAATAAAAATTCTATGAAAATTAACCAATGAAAATCAGACAATGCTTTTGAATTGTGGTTCAACAGAATTATTTTAAAAAACAAACTCATGAAACAGGCCTGGACAAAAATGATGGTACCCCTAGAAAAGATTGAAAATAATGTGACCATAGGGACATGTTCAACCAAGATGTGTCCTCTAATTAACATCACAGGTGTCTACAAACTTGTAATCACTCAGTCGGCCTATTTAAAGGGTGACAAGTAGTCACTGTGCTGTTTGGTGACATGGTGTGCACCTCATTAAACATGGACCAGAGGAAGCAAAGGAGAGAGTTGTCTCAGGAGATTAGAAAGAAAATTATAGACAAGCATGTTAAAGGTAAAGGCTATAAGACCATCTCCAAGCAGCTTGATGTTCCTGTGACTGCAGTTGCACATATTATTCAGAAATTTAAGATCCACGGGACTGTAGCCTCCCTGGACGTGGCCGCAGGAGGAGACGGATAATACAAATGGTAATAACAAAAGAGCCCAGAACAACCTGTAAACACATTCATGGTGAACTCCAAGGTCAAGGTACATCAGTGTCAGATCGCACGATCCGTCGTTGTTTGAGCCAAAGTGGACTTCATGGGAGACGACCAAGGAGGACACCACTGTTGAAAACAAATCATAAAAAAGCCAGACTGGAATTTGACAAACTGCATGTTGACAAGCCACAAAGCTTCTGAGAGAATGTCCTATGGACAGAGAGACAAAACTGGAACTTTTTGGCAAGGCACATCAGCTCTATGTTCACAGACGCAAAAATGAAGCATACCAAGAAAAGAACACTGTCCCTACTGTGAAACACGGACAAGGTTCTGTTATGTTCTGGGGCTGCTTTGCTGCATCTGGCACAGGATGTCTTAAATCTGTGCAGGGTACAATGAAATCTCAAGACTATCAAGGTATTCTAGAGAGAAATGTGCTGCCCAGTGTCAGACAGCTTGGTCTCAGTCGCAGGTCATGGGTCTTGCAACAGGATAATAACCCAAAACACACAGCTAAAAACACCCAAGAATGGCTAAGAGCAAAACAATGGACTATTCTAAAGTGGCCTTCTATGAGCCCTGATCTAAATCCTATTGAACATCTGTGGAAGGAGCTGAAACATGCCGTCTGGAGAAGGCACCCTTCAAACCTGAGACAACTGGAGCAGTTTGCTCATGAGGAGTGGGCCAAAATACCTGCTGAGAGGTGCAGAAGTCTCATTGACAGTTACAGAAATGGTTTGATTGCAGTGATTGCCTCAAAAGGTTGTGCAACAAAATATTAAGTTAAGGGTACCATCATTTTTGTCCAGGCCTGTTTCATGAGTTTGTTTTTTAAAATAATTCTGTTGAACCACAATTCAAAAGCATTGTCTGATTTTCAATGGTTAATTTTCATAGAATTTTTATTTATTATCACTTTTGTCAGATTCAGGTTATTTCTGTGACTATTGTGGGTTTTTCTTTCATTAACAGAGGGTGACCAACAATTTTGTCCACGTCTGTATAACTTTTAACATGCATTATCTATTGTGCTGCTTTGAGGTTTTTTTGTTCAAAGCAACAGCAAGCTATCACAGAAAACATTTACATGTTGTGCTTGACACATGCTCAATTACATCTAGTTCTGCTGTTTTATTCTAACAACATAGTTCTATGGAACACAAGCAAACCTCAACACAAAAGGTGAATTCAGACCAAACGCAAAGTGAACTTTTCACACAGCGCAAATGCATACAAAGAGGTGAGCACATGCGAATCTCGTATGTTCACGTCCAAGAGATAGCGCTAGCTAGTAATGGCCCTTGAGATTCTGCCATCACCGGAGTAAAAGTATCAACACTGGAGAGTAAACTAGTTCGAAAATGAGACTGACACTCACCTGGAGACAGATGGACCGGGAGCTCTGCAGCTGAATTGGAATGTTGGAGTTTTTACCCACAGACTTCTGTCACTGACATGTTAACAAGGCTAGCAGGCTAGCAGTGTAAACAACCCATCATCCAGGTGAAATTTTGCAGGGAAGGACTATTTTTTCAGGTGAGACCTTGTCAGATAATGTAAACCTAAGCATGACAGTATTTTGGGAATTTCCACAGTAGGTTGAACACAGCTGCAGAAGTTATAAAGGCAACTTTGCCTGTCTGCGACTCACTCAGATGGTGAATTCATATCTTTTTTTTTAATTCATGTCTATTCGCAATGTTTACACCGAGTTAAAACGTAATCGTGCTGTGTGAAAAATTTGCCCGTTTGCATTTGGTCTGAACGCACCTTTACAGCAAATTTAAGTTAAAACGCCCTCCCATGAAGCTGCTGTACCTTCAGTTAAGTGTAAATTCAATTACAAGGTGGCTAGGTGCTTTTATCTGGGACCAAAACAGTCACACTGAAAATTAAGTTATGATCACGTTGAATATAACTGTAACCAGGGTTTAATGTGAGCTGGATCCTACTGAAACAAGATCTGGCACCTCCCACGTCGGGACTGAAGCCTCTTCAGTGGGATCCCTCACCTCATGTTTCACTATAATGTCAAATTTCTGTCAGTTAATTAATGCTTTCTGTGCCATTATTTATTTGTTGAACAAAAAAATCCCTCACCTATTTTATCTGCCTTTTAGCAAGGGGTAGGAGTGGGCGGCAACAGGCAATTCCGTTCAGACACAGCCCCCGGTTTGAATTAGCTCTCAGCATCAAGGAGGAAAGGAAAGGAATTGCCAAAGAGATGGGTAACTTTATTTAATTTCTTTGAACCAGCAGAACAGTTGGATCAAACCTTTCGGTGGATGTGGACAGCACCGTGGAGACAGAAGGACAGGTGCAGTAAAAGCTGGCCTAGCTGCACCTGTTGCTAGCAGAAACACGAAGATTGGTAAGAAAGTAACAGTAAATTATGTTGAGGAGGAAAATCAAAGTAAGAGGAAATTTTACTGTTTTTCTTTCTGCTATCTTTGCTTATTATTAATATTAAGGCTGGCTATCATCAATGCTATATGCTGTTGTATTGTGTGTAGACAGACAGACAGACAGACAGATAGATGTACTTTACTGATCCCAAACTGGGATTTTATTATAATATTATAAAAAAATATTATATTATTTTATTTCAGTGTACAGCTACAGTAAACCCCATAAGCTAGTATCTGTCACAATAGGTGTTATGGTGTTGGTATGCGGTGCTGAAACTGGATGGAGGAATCAATTAGCCTGCTTGTTTTTAACAGCTTTGATGAATTTAGTTAAAAAATTTAACATGTAGGCAGCCCAATTTATTTGTTTCTTTTCTGCATGCTTTTTTTCTCAGTGTGTTTAGTCATTATTGTGTGATATTTCGTTTCATTATTTTTTTTTTTAATTTATTTTTTTTTTTGTTACTTATTTGTACCCGTAGGTAGACTTGGTTTGCAGTCTGGTGACAAGCCACCGGCTGCTGGTCGCTGCGTGCGCAAGCGCCCTAAACCTACATGTTTGGGGTTTTTTTTTTGGTGTGCGGGAGGAAACCGGAGAAATCCCAGAGTAAACCCGCGCAACACGGGGAGAACATGCAAACTCCACACAGCTCACTGTTGGTCGGGGGCTGGGATCGAACCCACGATCTCATGATCCCCGCGATCCCCCGGCCGAGGGTAAAACTGTGCTGCCACAGTGCTAAACCACTGCGCCACCGTGCAGCCATTATGTCATTTCAACCTCTCTGTGTTCTGGGACCTCTGAGTTTACAAATTAAGCACTGACTGTAACATTGTCACACTACTACACATGAACGAGAATACAGGTTAGCATGAGTAAAGTGGACAACATCGAAAAGAAACTAAAAATAAAGTGTTAAAGGTGCTATAGGCAAGATTCTGACATTCTGGCCAGTACAGGTGCATCTCAATAAATTACAATGTCACTGAAACGTTAATTTATTTCATTAATTCAATTCAAAAAGTGAACCTCACATATGATATGTTTATCATATGCTATTTAAAACAGCTAGATAGAAAATTTACAGCTATTGCAGTCTCTGAAACTTGGCTCAGTGAAGAGCAGCCTTCTCTGATGGCAAGAGAGGGATATCAGATGTTTTATATTAATAGATTTTAAAAAAAAAGTGGTGGTGTTGCACTGTATATTGATGAACTGTATAGGTGTAAATTTGTAAATGGAATGTCCTTTGCACTACCAGGGATTCTAGAATGTGTTACTGTTGTAGATTGACCAAGATAAAACAAAAAATCTAATTATAAATTGTATACATGTATATAGAATGCCAGGAACTTGCGTGGAGACATTCAGAGATAAGTTAGTTGGATTGTACAATAATATAACTAAAAAGAAAATGGTTGTAATCTGTGGCGACTTCAATATTGATTTACTAAATCCATTTCAACAAAATGTAATTAGAGTTCATGAATTCTATGTATAGTATGAGTCTATATCCCACAATAACACATCCCAGTAGAATCACAGTTCACACTGCTACACTTATTGATAACCTGTTTGTTAATATTATTGATAAGAAAATAGAAAGAGGATTATTGATAAATGACATAAGTTATAAGTTATAAGTTATAATAATGGGAAACTCGACATACCGGGAGCTGTAGCGAAAACGACGCGGGTGCCGGGCTGGAGTTTAGGCGGCGTGAAAGAAATATAAGACAGAATAATAAAGAGCGATGGCAAGAACCAAGCAGACCGCCCGTAAAATCTACTGGAGGAAGAAGCCCCCCCCCCCAGGAGACAGCTAGCCACCAGGGCTGCTCGGAGAGGCGCTCTGGCCACCGGCAGAGTGAAGAGGCCTCGCCGTCACAGGCCCGTGGCTCTGAGAGAGATCCGTCGCTACCAGAAATCCACGGAGCTGCTCACCTGTAAGCTGCCCGTCCAGCGCCTGGTGAGGGAGATCGCTCAGGACTTCAAGACCGTCCTGCGTTTCCTGAGCTTCGCTGTCATGGCTCTGCAGGAGACCAGCGAGGCCCACCTGGTGGTCTCTTCTTCGCTAAGGGGGTCACCATCATGCCCAAAGACTTCCAGCTGGCCCGCTGCATCCGCGGAGAGAGAGCTTAGACTTTCTGCTGCACATTCACCAGCCATAATGCTCTGCACTGTGTGTCTATATATATATATATATACATTTATAGTAATATGGACATATGTTTACTAGATGTTGTTTTTTCTTGCCTTCTGATTGTTGCTCTGAGTGTTGCTATCCCTATGCTGTTGCAATCCTGGAATTTCCCCATTGTGGGACTAATAAAGGCTTATCTTATCTTATCTTATCTTATCTTATCTTAAGTGACCATCTGCCAGTCTTTGCACTTATCCATGGCCACACGGCGGCCAATACAGAAAAAAACTTTAAAATCTTTCAGATACAAATCACAAAATGCAATCAGTTCTTTTAAAGAAGACCTGTTGAAGCAAGACTGGACAAAAGTCTACAGTGGAGCAAAAAAGTATTTAGTCAGCCACCAATTGTGCAAGTTCTCCCACTTAAAAGATGAGAGAGGTCTCCAATCTTCATCATAGGTATACCTCAACTATGAGAGACAAAATGAGAAAAAAAATCCAGAAAATCACATTGAAGGATTTTTAATGAATTAATTGGTAAATTTCTCAGTAAAATAAATATTTGGTCACCTACAAACAAGCAAGATTTATGGCTCTCACAGACCTGTAACTTCTTCTTTAAGAGGCTCCTCTGTCCTCCACTCGTTACCTGTATTAATGGCACCTGTTTGAACTTATTATCAGTATAAAAGACACCTGTCCACAACCTCAAACAGTCAGATTTCAAACTCCACTATGGCCAAGACCAAAGAGCTGTCAAAGGACACCAGAAACAAAATTGTAGACCTGCACCAGGCTGGGAAGACTGAATCTGCAATAGGTAAGCAGCTTGGTGTGAAGAAATCAACTGTGGGAGCAATTATTAGAAAATGGAAGACATACAGGACCACTGATAATCTCCCTCGATCTGGGGCTCCACGCAAGATCTCACCTCGTGCGGTCAAAATGATCACGAGAACGGTGAGCAAAAATCCCAGAACCACATGAGGGGACCTAGTGAATGACCTGCAGAGAGCTGGGACCAAAGTAACAAAGGCTACCATCAGTAACACACTACGCCACCAGGGACTCAAATCCTGCAGTGCCAGACGTGTCCCACTGCTTAAGCCAGTACATGTCCAGGCCCGTCAGAAGTTTGCTAGAGAGCATTTGGATGATCCAGAAGAGGATTGGGAGAATGTCATATGGTCAGATGAAACCAAAATAGAACTTTATTGTAAAAACTCAACTTGTCGTGTTTGGAGGAGAAAGAACACCATACCTACTGTGAAGCATGGGGGTGGAAACATCATGCTTTGGGGCTGTTTTTCTGCAAAGGGACCAGGACGGCTGATCCATGTAAAGGAAAGAATGAATGGGGCCATGTATCGTGAGATTTTGAGTGAAAACCTCCTTCCATCAGCAAGGGCATTGAAGATGAAACGTGGCTGGGTCTTTCAGCATGACAATGATCCCAAACACACCGCACGGGCAACGAAGGAGTGGCTTCGTAAGAAGCATTTCAAGGTCCTGGAGTGGCCTAGCCAGTCTCCAGATCTCAACCCCATAGAAAATTTTTGGAGGGAGTTGAAAGTCTGTGTTGCCCAGCGACAGCCCCAAAACATCACTGCTCTAGAGGAGATCTGCATGGAGGAATGGGCCAAAATACCAGCAACAGTGTGTGAAAACCTTGTGAAGACTTCAAGAAAACGTTTGACCTCTGTCATTGCCAACAAAGGTTATATAACAAAGTACTGAGATGAACTTTTGTTAGTGACCAAATACTTATTTTACCGAGGAATTTACCAATTAATTCATTAAAAATCCTTCAATGTGATTTTCTGGATTTTTTTCCCTCATTTTGTCTCTCATAGTTGAGGTATACCTATGATGAAAATTGGAGACCTCTCTCATCTTTTAAGTGGGAGAACTTGCACAATTGGTGGCTGACTAAATACTTTTTTGCCCCACTGTATGTATCTGATGTAAATGAAGCCTATGACACATTCATGAACACTGTAACCACTCTATGAAAAAAATTGTCCATTAGTAAAGAAAAAGCTGAAACAGAAATTTGTCGACAAGCCATGGTTAACCAAAGGATTACAAAAAGCGTGTAAAAAGAAAAATTCATTATATAAAGCTTTTCTAAAGAAAAGGACAAAAGAAGCAGAGCAGCGGTATAAAACATACAAAAATAAGTTAATATACAGTATATATAATGAGATGTAGTAAAAGAGACTATTACAGTAAAGAACTGGAGAAAAACAGAGATAACATTAAAAATACATGGACAATACTTAACAATATTCTTGGAAATAAAAACAGAAATACAAGCTACCCAACCAATCTTTCAAAAAAAAAAAAAAACGACTCAGATGTGTGAATGCAGTCTCACCTGCAGATGAATTTAATGAATTTTTTGTTAACATTGGTCCTAATTTGGCTCGAGAAATACCCATTACGGCATCTATAGGTGATACAATAAGCAAAAACACTGCTATAAAAGACTTCATTTTCATAAAGAACACAGACGAGAGAGAGGTCATTGAAACTGTTAAATCATTTAAAAGAAAAACATCTACGGACTGTGATGGTATTGACATGCTTTTAGTCAAAACTATCATTGAATGCTTAGTGAAGCCACTGACGTATATCTGTAACCTGTCTCTCCAAACAGGTATATTTTCCAGTGCAATGAAAATAGCTAAAGTAATTCCGATATACAAGACGGGTGACAGAGGGGAATTTTCAAACTATAGACCTATTTCACTATTGCCGCAATTTTCCAAGATACTTGAAAAAATATTCTGTGAGAGAACTGACAACTTTATAATGAAAAATAATTTATTGTGTGAGCAGCAATATGGGTTCAGACACAAGAGGACAACTGCATTTGCTCTAATGGAATTTATGGAAAAAATATCAACTGCTGTTGAAAATAAAGAGTATTCAGTTGGGGTTTTCCTGGATCTTAAAAAAGCATTTGATACAGTGTATCATAAGTTATTGTTAAAGAAACTACAAAATTTGTATTAGGGGGTAGCACTGTCCTGGTTATGTAGCTACTTAAAGAACAGATATCAGTATGTATGTGTTGGTAGCAAAAACTCGCAGTTACTGAAGGTTACTTGCGGGGTCCCACAGGGTTCAGTTTTGGGGCCATTGTTATTCAATATGTACTGTATATAAATGATATATGTAGAGTTTCGGAAAAATGGATTTAATATTGTTTGCAGAGGACACTAATTTGTTATGCAGTGGAAGCAATTTGGAACAACTTTTGGATACACTCGGAAGGGAACTAGGAAAGCTTAAACTGTGGTTTGATTCAAATAAATTAACGCTTAATTTAAGTAAGACAAAATTTATAATTTTTAACAACCATCACAACAACTCAGTATCTAAACTCAGTGTAAATGGTGTAGAGATTGAAAGGGTATCCGAAATTAAGTTTCTTGGAGTAATAATTGATAATAAACTGTGTTGGAAGTCACATATTAATTATATTAAAGGTAAAATATCCAAATCAATCGCAATACTACACAGACTGAAATATTTGCTGCCACGACAACATGCAAATTAGATGCGTAAATTTATTCCTATCTGAAACTTTGGAATAAATTTACGCATCTAATTTGCATGTTGTCGTGGCAGCAATTTATTCCTATCTGAAACTTTGGAGGGCAGCACGGTGGCGCAGTGGTTAGCACAGTGGCAGCACAGCAAGAAGGTCATGGGATCGATTCCACCCTTGACCATCGTGGGTTCGATCCCACCCCCAGACCATCGGTGACCCTTCTGTGTGGAGTTTGCATGTTCTCCCCGTGTCTGCGTGGGTTTACTCCGGGCACTCCGGTTTCCTCCCACATGCCAAAAACATGCAAGTTAGGTTAATTGGCATCAAAACTGGGGCTTCTAAATTGTCCTTAGGTATGGATGTGAGAGTGAATGGTTGTCTGTCTCTCTGTGTTGGCCCTGTGATGGACTGGCGATCTGTCCAGGGTGTACCCTGCCTCTCGCCCAAAGATGCTGGGATAGGCTCCAGCCCCCCCGCGACCCGAAAGGATTAAGCGGTAGAAGATGGATGGATGGATGAAACTTTGGATCATATTCTACATCTTTCTAATTGACAGTAAGCCATTATCTCTTGTAACTTTCAAGTTATAGCCTTGGAAATCTGAACTATTTTATTGACAAAAATTTTTTACCACTCTTGACGACTAGGGCCTTGACCACCCTTTAACTGCTCCTGTCACCATACGGCGCCTGGGGCAGTTCAAAGGTTAAAGTTATGTTCTATGCAATAAACATTGCAGTAAGCACTGCAATAAATGTGTACCTGTTTTATTGAGCGTTTGGTACAGCTACTACTGCTCTTTAGGAAAGAAAGCTCCGCAAATGTTGGCCAATGCAAGTTTCTTTAAAAAAAAAAAAAAAAAAAGATTACTCGAGTAATCTTCGATTAGAGTGGGTGATTACCCGAGCCGTAAAATAGTCGTTAGCTGCAGCTCTAGTCCACATACAACTCAACACTTGATTGGGGCTCCTTTTCCATGAATTATGGCATCAGTGCAGCGTGTCATGGAGGTGGTCAACCTGTGGTACTGCTGAGGTGTTATGGAGGCCCAGGTTGCTTTGATAGCGGCCTTCAGCTCGTCTGCATTGTTGGGTCTGGTGTCTCTCATCTTCCTCTTGACAATACTCCATAGATTCTCTCTGGGCTTTAGGTCAGGAGAGTTTGTTGACCAATCAAGCACAGTGATACCATGGTCATTAAATCAGGTTTTGGTACTTTTGGCAGTGTGGGCTGGTGCCAAGTCCTACTGGAAAATGAAATTAGTATCTCCATCAAGCTTGTCAGCAGAGGGAAACATAAAATGCTCTAAAATCTCCCAGTAGACGGCTACGCTGACCTTGGACTTAATAAAACCCAGTGGACCAACAACAGCAGATGGCATGGCTCCCCAAATCATCACTGATTGTGGAAACTTCACACTGGACCTCAAGCAACTTGGATTCTGTGCCTCTCCACTCTTCCTTAAGACTCTGGAACCATGACTTCAAAATAACAGGATTTTGCACCTGATTTGGGGAGCCATCTCACTAACTTGCACTAACTGGTTGGTAGAGACAAGTGGCGTCAACCCAGTCATGCCATTGGCTGTGACCGGCTGTGATTTCTTTACTGGCCTAATGTAAACATTAGATAGATCATTGCTAGCCACTAGGCTAGTCACTTTTCATACACATAGCTTACTTATATGATTACAGTAAATACAATGAACAATTGTTTGTGTATCCTGTTATTGTGATGCTGAAGGTGCTGCCAACCATTATCATTACTGACAGAATATGGCACCTCCTTTTGCCATGAAATTGTTAGCCATGTCCTATAACTTCTGGAGCAGCACGGATTGGCAGTCTGTTTTGCAGTAGCTACTCAATACTGAGCTTCTTCCCGCTTCTATTTTATTAATCATTTTTTTATTATCTGTAATTTAACCCTTGTGGGACTAATAAAGGTTTATCTTATCTTGGGTATCATATCTATGTTACTGCTCACTGGAGCATAGACTGGAGTCTCGTCATCCAACTGCTCAGATGTAAATATTATGCTTATTTTGGTCCTGTAAAAATTATTAAAAATATTTTTTCATCAATATAATATTTTTTGAAGAATACAAAAACTTTAATTCTGCACCTTTCTGAACATGTTTTGATTTTTTTTTTTTATTATTATTACTTTTGTTTTCATGAAAATAGTCCTGTTCCCCTTTATAAAAAATAATGGACTCTGGGTTGCACTGTGCACAGTACGTACAGTGTTAAAGAAAAACCATTAATATACAGTAGTGCTTCACTTTAGTAGTCTAGCGTTTGTCCTAAATTTAGCCTTTAAAAAATTCACTTTTGCAGCAACCCAACAACTCAGATCGTGGTCTGCCATTGGATCTTTGACACAGCTTGTTCATCATTTGTGAAAACACCACAGCAGCACACTAAGCTGAGCCAGAGGCTTCATTTATTATTCACAGGGTTGTCGCCGAATGAACTCAGGACATCACGGTGGAGCGGAACCATGGCAAGGTTACAGACAAGTGAGCAGTCAGTATAATGGCTCAGAGCCAGATTGTGCTTTCAATCTTTTCAGCTGGACTCACTCACTTGGAACAAGGAAGAGTTAACCAGTTAAACATCGTTATGGTTAACAGCTTCACAATTATGGGTAATGATGTGATGTGATGACAAAACATGTGGAAATTATTACATTACAGTAGTTTTATAACAGGTCAAAAGCAATAAGAGTATAGAACCTCATGCTAACAGTAGTGGATCCTGTTTCCTATTTATTTTGATGTAGTCTATAAATGCCTGAAACAAAGAATCTTTAATGGGCTAATATTAATATTAGTTAGTATTTACAATATTAGTTGAGGTTTTAGGCCTTTCTATATCTGCATCAGACAAATTTCTGCTTCTCCACCTGTGTTTGCAGCATCATTTTAAGACAGTCAAGGGGGTGGGGGTATTTGGCTCAGCAACATGAGGCAGCTGTTTCTGGGCCATTTTTAGGGAATTTAACATGAAGGCCATTACATAAGCAAGCCTCGGCTCTTGAACGGGCCCAATGGGAAGAAGATGTTTGCAGAGCAGCGCGGTATTGACGAGGCATCAGAGACAAAGTTATTATATAACAACATTTTAGGCTGACTCAGATGCCTTCTTCCTCAAAGCGAGTGTGTGTTCGCCAACAGCTCTAAACGTATGTTTCTATAGTTACAGCACAGCCAAACAGAGGAATGAGTTGATCCATTTATCGGTGTGATGGAGGAGATTGAACATGCAGGGCTTGACATGAAGCAAAATGAAGTGACACAGCACAGCTCTGCTCAAGTACAGCAAAAGCCTCACTCTATAGCACATGTAACACATAGGTGGAGTGGCTGTGTCACAATATGTTTAGGAGGTGTAGTGCTATCTTGACTGTAGTCAAACTGTCAACTGTAGTCAACGCTATTTTGACTGTAGTCACAGAGGTGTTATGGCATGCTGTTGTGAGCACAGACCTTTGGGATTAATCCGACATGTTTCTCTTCTTGCAGCACTATAGCCACCTTTGCCTCTGAGCACACACATTGATTCAAGGATTTAAGTGGCTCTTTTGGCTTGTATCATGTTGTGTTTTTCTCTGTGGTCGAGCCACAATTGGCATGTTTGGAAACAGTATCGCATCCCATTGATTTGGATCTGCTGCCACTGGCACTGAGGGTAGAGCCACCGGCTGTTCAAAGAGTGAGACAAAGACTGAGAGGGAGTCAGCTGGGTCGTTTGGTTAAACTAGATTTGCAGGGGGAGATAAATGAGACATCCCTGGCTGCACAACACCCCCCATATGAGATTCTTCTGGGAAGCCATCCACAAACACTTTGCTGTTCTCTCATTGACTGAGCAAGCTCTGTGACAGCCAACTAACTACTAACATTAAACACTTAAAGACAGAGCTGGGACTGGGTCGGAGTTGGCCAGCAGTAAAGTCCATCTATTACAGCCTGTGTGCTGCAGTGGTAAAAGAAGCTCAAAACCACGTGAATCAAAGTGGGTTAAAGCATCCTGCATTGGCACAGACATTTAGAAAAAATGGTCAAATGGCAGCTGAGACCCAAATAGTTATTTGTTTCTGATGCTTGAAGTGGTGGCCTAGTTGATAGAGCATCCGCCTCACAACCGGGAGGTTGAGGGTTCAAGTCCCGGCCGGGTCATACCAAAGACCATATAAAAATGGTACTTTCCGCCTTCTAGCTTGGTGCTCAGCATAACAGAATGGGGAAGGAGAAGTTGTCGGTGGCGGTGCGTTGGATGGCAGCGGCCCCTCTGATTCTAGATGTGATTAACGTTGTAGATAGGAGAAACACAATTTCCTTCTACCGTACACGACTGGATGTATGGACTGAATGACAACAAAACTGGCTGCTTCTTCTTGAGATCATTTATTTGTAAAAACTGTGGAACATTATAATGAAAAGGCGAATTCTTACATGCATATCTGGCATCTACTGTGGATCCACTGTGCAGTCTAAGTTTGGAATTTTAAGATGAGCAAACATTATCCTTTTTTCCCTCCTTTATGCTTTCTGATTACACTGGAAAAGGCAGAGAGACAGTCAGCAGATTAGATGATTAAATGGTCCACCATGACTCTCTCCAGCATACTTCAGCAAGGGTTGCTGGGCTAAAATGACAGAATGACAAAATTAGAAAAGATTTTTTTAATGGCACCTCTCAGCTGCACATAAATTTAAGCCTTCCTTCCTGTGACTCAGATTAGGGAAATCATTTTTGACATATGTGCATGGCGTATGTCTGTGCATGTGCCCCCTCTGATCTTCCATGCCAAAATGCCCATATTCTGGCTATTATGTAATGTGGCTTTACTTTGAGGTTGCTTTAGCATCACATGGCAGTGAAACGATCCAGGGACCAGTCTGGCTGGTTCTGTTACGGCACAGGCTGGCAGTCAAAAGTTGCAGTGAGTGTAGCACTCAGCCTGTGGAGGTGGCACCAGCATTACATTTTGGCTGCATTTGTAACAGACTTGGACGCAAACATGTCCTTGAAATCTCAAAGGCCAACTAAGACTGTCCTGCCACTGAATCAGGAATTCACATGGCACAAAACTGTGTCAAACTCATATGGTTTCTGCTTCTGCTGCAATTTCCAAACAAATATTCTAGCACACTGTGGCATAATAACCATTATAACATTTTGTAATTATTATTTTAATGCCATATAAATAAAGTAATAAGTAAATAAAATGTTAAAGTTGTGTGCATTAGAGAAACTAGGCAGTCTTGCAGTCCCGACAACTTTAATTTTGCTTTGTTTCATTAGGACAACGCCTTCTAAAAGAACAGACAGAATATCACTACACAAACAACAGTAATACGCATCTGTTATCCAAAAACAGTTTGGTCTGAATTTGGAGCAAACGATGACAGTCAAATCATCAACGTTAACAGTTATGGGTGCTTGAAGTAAAACTGCCACAGCGTGTGATTCACCAAAGAAAGAAAGAAAGAAAACAACCATCATGATACAGAATAACAGGTCAGCTGGTGATGGAGAATTTTAAGCCAGAAAACTGA
The DNA here is from genome assembly GCA_020510985.1 of Pholidichthys leucotaenia. NCBI lineage: Eukaryota > Metazoa > Chordata > Actinopteri > Cichliformes > Pholidichthyidae > Pholidichthys > Pholidichthys leucotaenia. The sequence continues at coordinate 15,439,478 of CM035844.1, forward strand.
GATGACGGCAGTAACAAAATACCTCTAAAATCAGATCACCAGCAGGAGACAAACCCTTTTACCCCACCGCAGATTACAACAAAACTAATTAACTAGGGGAGAAACGCACTTGAGACAGTGATCAACCACTCAGATCAACGCCGGAAGAAAGACAGAAACTAGGTGGAAAAGATTAGAAAATAGGCTTTTGGTTTTTTGCTTTGTAACACACACACACACACACACACACACACACACACACACACACACACACACACACACACGGAGTAACAGCCGTCTGGGCGTCTGCCACTTTTGCTGCTGACCATACAAATGGAGTATGGAATGAGTGATGGGAGGTCTGAGTTGGTGATTCTGCTTGGGAGTGTTTATGTGCTTATACTGTTATGAGAGCCAAAGTTCTCGGCAGCCCTGCACCTTCCCTCCAGCATGTGGAAAGGTTCCTTTTCTTTGTCATTCCAGTCAGGGCGGACGCATTTTATGGCTGTGAACATTCTCCTTTAAACAGAAGTATAGTCCTGTGAGAAGATGCAAGGTGAAGAGTAACAGTGGTCCAAAACAGAAAGGGTTTGGGGGAGGGGGGGGACGCCACTGTGGGTTTGACCATCCGCTCCCACTCTACTAAGAGGGTTAAGGATGTGTAGTAAACATTTCATATTGAGTCATTAAGACAGCTGCAGTGGCTAAAAATAAAGGATACAGTTAAAAAACTAGAAAAGCACTCAGAGTGCATATCTCCACCAAGGTTCCTTCCAACCTTCATGGACCACCTCCAAAATGTACTGGGTTTGTGTGGAGGCCTAGAGCCACTTCTGGTGAAAATTGCATCAAAGTAGGGCTGCACGATGAAGGCCAAAATGATGATAGCGATTATTTTTTTTTCAATATTGAAATCAAGATTATTAATCACAATTATTCGTCAACTTTAAGAAAAATACAGTTTACATAAAATTCCATTTTTTTTCCTTCATCCTACTACCGAATTGCTAGATGAAGCCTGTGGCCACAGCACTGGGGCCTCGTCCATTTATTTAGAGAAGCTGCCTTGATGACGTTAGATCCACTGTCTGTTGTTATGCAGACTAGTCCCTCCTCCTGCAGGCTCCAAGATGATTGGGCTTCCCTCAGTCTGTGGGCTGTAACTTCTCCTGTGTGGTCTTGTGGGAAAAACGACGTTTGCAAGCATCGACTCTTGATTTTATAATCTCCGTCATTGTAGTGAATCGTCAGGGACAGGTAGGGCTCCACTGTTCTGCTTGACCATAGGTCAGTCGTTGACCCCCCACTGTAGCTTTCACTGCTTACAGTAGCTGTGGGGCCTAGGGTCAGTGAAACGGAGAGAGGCACTGCACCATACACCACATGGTGTCCCACATGCTGTGGAAGGAGACTAGGTCAGTCATAGTTGCAAAGTACTTGACAGTTGTGATATCTCTGTATTTTTCATACAGTGCACGTAATGCAACTTTGGAGAATCACGTGGGAATCACGTATTTCTTGTCCAGTGTTTTGACCATGTTTCTGAAGCCTTCGTTGTTCATACAGTATTTAGTGGACACATGTCTTTAGCCAAATAAAATGCTATTGCATCAGTTACTTCAGTGTGTCTTTGGGAGGCGAATGGATACAGTGAAGTTCTGTGCAGGGTTGATACTATGGTTGCCTGGGTCGGCGCCAAACACAGACTGTGATTTAGAGAAGTGACATTCGCTTTAGCCTTCATACATTTATCGTACTTGTGTTTGTGGTGTTTTTTCAGGTGGTTGACTAAGTCAGTTGTGTTGCCCTGCTTATACACACAATTATATGCACTCCTTGCATATAATTTCTTTTTAGTCAGCATCACTTGCCCTGAATCCAAAACATCCAGACAACAGATGATCATCCTTTTGAGGCACTAGCTCCTCGCATCCACGTGTTGCCGTACTGTCACCTTCTGTTCCCAACATCTGGTTTGTATTTCACCATCACACCAGTCCACTATCAAAAACTTAAGGCTGCCGCTACAGGGTGCACTGGCTTGTCAGTTCTGCAGCTTAATGTTGCCCTAATGCACATTCGCCCCCTGGTGGTCGGCTGGCTGTTGGTTGAGAAAATGCTTGATCTGATTTGCAGCACAGCCCGCATTTTAAATGTTAATGTTGCCAACGATCATGTTAATTTAATTGTGGCAGCCAAAATCATGATTGCAATCAAAATTCGATTAATTGTGCAGCCCTACATCAAAGTCTGTCCATCAGTTTTGGAGTGTTGTTGCTAACATTCTGTGAGAAGATAAGAGCCTCTGCTGAGGTGTGCATTCTCAGATCATCACCAAAATGTAATGGGTTTGTCTGTAGCCCAACAACCACCTCTGGTGAAAATTTCATCCAAATCCATCCAGTATATTTTGTGTAATCCTGCTGCACAAATACAAACAAAGCCCTTGGTGGAGGTATGAACTCTCAGACCATCACCAAAATCTAATCATCTGTTCCCCATGCCATTACACACCTTTCCTGAAAATTTCATCAAAATCCATTCATAACATTTTGAGTTATGTTGGTAACAGACAGATAGACAAACCAACAAACGCCGGCGAAAACATTACCTCCTCATGGCGGAGGTAAAAAGTATAGAAGAAGGAGGATTGTTAATGTTAAAGTGGTGATTGCGTTGCTGAGGGGTCAGTGTAGTGGTGGTGAGGGAGTATCCTTAGAAGTCTCACAAAAGTGATGGATTTTACAGAAGCAATGTAAAAATGACAGTCCAGCAGCTTACACAAAACACAAACACACAAAGAATATGTGCAGGATTAAGGACGGTGCCAAAGCAGAAGGATGATGAAAGGTTCATACTTTTCACTCATAAAACTAGAAAAGCACTCGGAGAGCGCAGACCTCCGCCAAGCGCCACAGTTCCCCCCATACAGTGTTTGTGTGTACGTTTTCAGATTCCTTGACCATGAAAACATATGACTAGCAATTGGATTCACAATGATAGGATTAGTGGTTCAGTAGTTATTGACGAAAATGGCATTTTCCGTAATGGCGGTTTTCTTCTGGACGGTGATCCAGATCACCACCAAAATGTAATCATCTGTAGGATACCCCATTTCTGACAATCTGTGAAAAATTCATGAAAATCCGTCCATAACTTTTTGAGTTATCTTGCTAACAAACAAACAAACAAACAGACAGACAAACAAACAGACAGACAAACCAACGTCGATGATCACATAACCTCCTTGGCGGAGGTAATAAAGCCTAGATCAAGTCTGTTGTGATGCTAATACCCGCCCTGCTACAGAATACTTTCAGCTTTGTGGTGGTGCACATTTGGGTGTTTTAAAGGATGATGTATTCAGAAATGCCGGCACCAAAATAGCACATACAAAAATAGAACAGAGACTAGGCATGCCATGCAGTCCTGGTGATAAATGTCACATTAGCATATAGATGTGTGAACTCAAATCTTTTTTTTAAAGTGGACTAATGCATGTGATTGGGATAATCATATGGGGGATATTTACATATTGGGGGGGCTGGGGATCCCAACAGACACCGACACCCCCCCCCCCCCCCCCGAGTGTCAAGTTAATCTTCTGTCTATCTAAATGCAAGGAATCTCTGTCTGTGTAGAAAGGGTAGTCCCCACATCATCCAAAATTGGTGACTTCACAAATGCACGTCTGGAAGAATGGTTAAAAATTCCCAAGAACACACTCCTAAGCCTTTATGGTAAGCTTTCCCAGAAGAGTTGAAGCTGTTACAGATGCAAAGGGTGGCGTTCCACAAGGTTTAGGAGTGTGTTTATGGGGAATTTTGACCATTCTTCTAAGGTCAGGCGCTGATTGTCAGACAAGATGACCTGGCACGCAGTCTCCGCTCCAATTCATCCCAAAAGTGTTCTATCAGGATGAGGCCAGGGCTCTGCGTAGGTCAGGCAAGTTCCTCCACACCACATCTTGCTTTGTGCATTGGTGCTAGGGCTGTGCGATATGACGATATATATCGGATGACGATATCCAACTAACTAACTAACCTGCACTTATATAGCGCTTTTCTAGTCAAAAAGACCACTCAAAGCACTTTCACTAGTACTAACCCTCTATTCTAAGGGCCTATAGGAAACAAATATCTAGGGACAATTTAGGACAGCCCGTTAGCCTAACATGCATGTCTTTGGATTGTGGGAGGAAACCGGAGCCCCTGGAGTAAACCCAGGCAGCACAGGGAGAACATGCAAACTCCACACAGAAAGGTTCCAACCCCTGCCAGCCTGGGGACTTGAACCAGGAACCTTCTAGCTGTAAGGCAACAGTGCTAACCACTGCACCACCATGCTGCCCCTGATATAAAAATGACAACCGTTTCATAGAATACTCTATTGTTTATATTGTGATTTAAAATGCACACACTCCCATTTCTTGAACAAAGCTCCTCACGCACTACTTGTCAGCACCCCGTCTCTTCCCCGCAGTGCGTGCAGCGGACCAGGTGTGTGGTGGGTGGCTGGCTTCAGTCTGTGGTTGCTAACTCCAAACTACCAGTTTGGTCAAATAGCTGCTACTCCTGTTTGCCAGGGATGTGGGACTGTTTTCCATCGTGCTGCGTCAGAGAGGATAGTCTGCTAACCTCAATTTAATAGGAGGTAATTAACATGGTGTTAATTAATAACATTAACACCATGTCCAGTTATAAAACAGAAAATGCTAAATGACGATGTTAAGTTGTGCTAATTCAAAACATTATAGCACATCAGATCATAGTTTCTTTGGTTTCAATTACTGCTGAGCTTCTTAGTTTTGTCTGAAAAAATATTACTAAGGTTGCAAAAGTGCATGATGGTGGCACATACATACAGTGGTGTGAAAAAGAGTTTGTCCCTTTCTGATTTCTCACTTTTTTGTATGTTTGTCACACTTAAATGTTTCAGATCATCAAACAAATTTAAATATTAGATAAAGATAACACAAGTAAACACAAAATGCAGTTTTTAAATGAAGGTGTTTATTGTTAAGGGAAAAAAAATCCAAACTGACATGGCCCAGTGTGAAAAAGTGATTGCCTCCTAAACCTAATAACTGGTTGGGCCACCCTTAGCAGCAGCAACTGCAATCAAGCATTTGCGATAACTGGCAATGAGTCTTTTACAGCACTGTGGAGGAATTTTGGCCCACTTATTTTTGCAGAATTGTTGTAATTCAGCCACATTGGAAGGTTTTCGAGCACAAACTGCCTTTATAAGGTCATGCCACAGCATCTCAATCGGATTTAGGTCAGGTCTTTGACTGGGCCACTCCAAAGTCTTCATTTTGTTTTTCTTAAGCCATTGAGACGTGGACTTGCTGGTGTGTTTTGCATCATTGTTCTGCTGCAGAACCCAAGTGCGCTTCAGCTTGAGGTCACGAACAGATGGCCGGACATTCTCCTTCAGGATTTTTTGATAGACAGCAGATTTCATGCTTCCATTTACCACAGTAAGTCTTCCAGGTCCTGAAGCAGCAAAACAGCCCCAGACCATCACACTACCACCACCATATTTTACTGTTGGTATGATGTTCCTTTTCTGAAATGCTGTGTTACTTATACGCTGGATATAATGGAACACACACCTTCCAGAAAGTTCAACTTTTGTCTCATCAGTCCACAGAGTATTTTCCCAAAAGTCTTGGGGATCATCAAAGATGTTTCCTGGCAAAACTGAGACGAGCCTTTATGTTCTTTTAGCTCAGCAGTGGTTTTCGTCTTGGAATTCTGCCAAGCAGGCCATTTTTGCCCAGTCTCTTTCTTATGGTGGAGAGATGAACACTGACCTTAACTGAGGCAAGTGAGGCCTGCAGGTCTTTGGATGTTGTTGTGGGGTCTTTTGTGACCTCTTGGATGAGTTGTCGCTGCACTCTTGGGGTAATTTTGATTGGCCGGCAACTTCTGGGAAGGTTCACCATTGTTCCATGTTTTCGCCATTTGTGGATAAATGCTCTGACTGTGGTTCACTGGAGTCCCAAAGCTTTAGAAATGGCTTTATAACCTTTTCCAGACTGATAGATCGCAATTACTTTGTTTCTCATTTGTTCCTGAATTTCTATGGATCACAGCATGACGTCTAGCTTTTGAGGATCTTTTGGTCTACTTCACTTTGTCAGGCAGGTCCTATTTAAGTGATTTCTTGATTGAAAACAGGTGTGGCAGTAATCAGGCCTGGGTGTAGCTAGAGAAACTGAACTCCGCTTTCCAAAGATGTGATAAACCACAGTTAATTTATGCTTTAACAGGGGAAATCACTTTTTCACACAGGGCCATGTAGGTTTGGAATTTTTTTTACCCTTAATAATAAACACCTTCATGTAAAAAGTGCATTTTGTGTTTACTTGTGTGATCTTTGTCTAATATTTAAATTTGTTTGATGATCTGAAACATTGAAGTGTGACAAACATACAAAAAAATGAGAAATCAGGAAGGGGGCAAACACTTTTTCACACCACTGTACACAAAATAAATAATAAATTAAAATGGGTCAGAGGAACAAGTTGGCTCTTAATGTAATTTATTTGATTTTTAATTATTTTAATTAGTCAAGCAGCAATAATGAATAAAGTTCAAGTCATCACATATTTTATTACATTACCTTTCGTGTCTTTGAGTTTCAGATCATGACAAACCTGAAATGTTTTTACTAAGAAGCAAACAGGTTAAATCAGGCCAGAATGGCAGGCTGCAGGCTCTAGCTCCACACTTAAATTTTGATGGGCAATTTTCTCATTTTCAGACATTTTTTTATGTTATGTTTTTGGGGGCTATTTTTGGCTCAGGAAGTATTTAACTTTTTGATGCTTACTTTTTATTCATATATGATTTAGAAGAAAAACCTCAAATTAATGAGAATCAAGTCTCAAATGTACATTAAAAACTATAACAACACTGCAAAATTATTAGGAAAAAAGGTGCATGTAAAAAATTTTTTTAAAAAAAAGAGACGGTCCTTTTTGATTATCAAAACTGCAGAATTTACAGAAAATTCATACTGAGATATACTGTATATATCGTTATCGTGATCCAAGATTACTTACATCGTGATATAAGTGCTTCAGACTTGGTGTAATAAGCAGAATAATTCAAAGCTACTGTTCACTGGACTTAGAGGCCATGTCCTTTCTCTGTAGGCCCTTCTATTTACCTCGCAAGCTAGCAGCAGTAATTGTAACAGCTGTTTACGTCCGTCCAGACGCTAGTGTTAGCTTAGCACTCAGCCACCTCCAGCACATCATTAGCAGGAAACAGAAGGATCACCCTGACGCAGTCCACATTATTGAAGGGGATTTTAACAAAGCATGCTTAAAGACTGTACTCCCAAATTCCACCATGTTAAGTGTCCTACAAGAGGGGCAAGAACCCTGGATCATGTTTACAGCAACATTAAGCACGTCTGGAGAACCACCCCCCTCCCTCACCTTGGACAATCAGATGATCTCTCCCTGCTTCTAATACCTCCCTACACCCCCCTTAGGAAGTGTCCCCCCCCACCACCAACCAAACAAACCATTAAAACCTGGCCTGAAAATGCTCTCCTCCAGCTACAGGACTGCTTTAGCTGCACAAATTGGAACATCTTTGAACAGCAGGACCTGGACTCTTACACCAAGTCTGTCCTCTTCTACATTAAATGCTGTGTCGGAAATGTGACAGTCACCTAACACATCCGGGTCTTTCCAAACCGGAAACCCTGGATGACCAGTGGGATCCAGGCTCTGATCAGAGCCCGCAACTCAGCCTTCTGGCAGAGGGGCGGCTCTCTGTACAACACTGCCAGAGCCAACCTGAGAAGAGGTATAAAACACGCTAAAAGTGCCTACAGGAGAAAGGTGGAGGACTTCCTCACAGACAACAACCCCCGATAGATGTGGAGAGGCATCCAAGCCCTCACCAACTACAGGGGCCAGGGCCCCCCAACACTGGACAGCAGCCTCACTCTGGCAGAGGAGCTTAACCCTCTAACTGTCCACATTGCATGGACGGGTCGCGCCCCCAGTGGCAAAGCGCAGCAACTGCACCTGTCAACTTATTGACGTCTCCCAGCTATACTGAGAATTTGTACTGATCTGTATTGATCTGACAGTTCAGAAGGTGGTAGACACGCGCCGAAGGAATCATGGCTGACACGGAATACAGCAAAGAAAAAGAAATCCTCATTATTATTCTTCCTTTTTCCACTTTGAGCTCCCCAGCACCAATGTGGTCGCTGCCATATTCGGTCATGGCGACAGCGATTCTGACTGAAACTGCATGATACTGGAAAAGTAGCCACATAATACAAACGAAATTCACGTGGGATAACGACAAGAGTTTGTAGATGTGGTAGAGGGTGTAAATGACTGACCAAATGCGAAACAACGACCACCATGGGCGAAAAACTGAGCTCACAGCACCAAGATGGCGGCGCCCACGTCGTCATGGATTCTCACAGAAAAAATGCATCAAACAGGAAAAATAGATCCTCCTGTCTCAGAAGGATCAAGGCCATCACAGGAGGCTCCTCACATCCAGCCCACCACCTGTTTGACCTGCTCCTCTCTAGATGACGGTTCAGATTAATCAGGTCCCACACCTCCAGACAGACAGTTTCTTCCCCTGGGCCATCCAAACTGCAAACAGTCAGAAGCCCCATCCCCTCCCTCTGAATGGTCACATACACAGAACTGAGGAGGACATTTTTAATTATCATAATAACACACCTGTCGTTGCACGCCGCACCTTCATATATATTGACCCATCTGTGAAACCACTACTATGTATATTTTCCATAATCCTTGGGCCATTTTACTCAATTGTGTGTTCAATTGTGTTTTCTGCACTCTTATGTACATAGTTCCATCTGTGAAGCCACTACCATTCATGTGTATAATTCCATAATCCTGGGCTATTTTTATTTCAGTCGTGTGTTTAATTGTGTGCTCTGTAACTGTGTTTTATGTAATCGTTCTCTTACTTTATTGCACAGTAGCTTGGTGGAGCACCCACAATTTCGTTGTACTGTACAACTGTACAATGACAATAAAGCCTATTCTATTTTATATATGAAATTTTGATCATATCACACAGGCCTAATTGGCGCCCATCCATTTGGAGGTGTGTCCCAATACTTTTGGCAATATAGTGTATAAGCTGTGACCAAGGCTACCAAAAATAAGCAAACTCACTATAAGTTGGGTGTTTATTCCATAACCATAGAAACCTATGGTTATGGAATAAACAAACGTGGCAGAGAAAGACAGCAGCTGTTCCGTGGTCAGAATTACCTGAAACCAGATCTAGTTGTGTGGAAATTTTGTTTTTAAGTCATTTTCAGACTGCTGCCATATTGAAAAAAAAAAAACAAAACAAAAAACATAACAGTGCTGATAATTTGTCTGTTAATTTTCCCACACTTCAGCAACACTGCTCTGGTGCACAGTTTCCGGTGTATGGTGGCCTGTTTTTGTTCTGTGTTGGCCACTTCAGGTTGAATTTATTCAGCCACCCTAAGGGGAAAAAAACCTACCATTCAGTGTAATGAAACCCAAAAAGTCCGAGGAGAGGTCCATGCAACGGCAACTACTAACACTAGTAAACTGATTCAGCACATAAACCCCCACATCTAAAGTGCACTTCGGGTGTGGCTGTTTATATAATTTTCTTGAAATATTTGCTATGGAATGTTTTATTTTTTTAATATTTGAAACTCAAGCTGAGCTACTCTGTGTAAACTGGAGAAATATTTTTTTGTTTTGTTTTTATTGAATACGCTGAAGGTGAATAAAGTTGGCCTGTGACACTGTCCTTTACAAGTCAAAAAGAAAAAAAATATTCAGCAACATCGGCAAGAATATCATTATCATGAAAATTCACAGAAATATTGTGACATCATTCGTTGGCCATATCACCCACCCCAAATGGCTACATACATCTTCCATTCACAATCTATAGCTCCTTCCTAAATCCTCTTCAGTGTCCAGACATGACCCCCCTCCCCCAAGGACTGACCAACTTTGAATCACTAAAGCAGTGACAATTTGGAGAGTTTGCAATGACAGTGGTAGGCCGGCGCAGAACTCCCTAAAGGCGCCCCCCCCCTACCCTTCCAAGTACCGGTGCGTAGGGGTGTGCCATATCATAGCATTCACGATAATACCAGAATAAATTCTGATACCGGTGTAAAAATGAATATTGTGTTATTTAGGGTCTGTCACCATAGAAAGGGCAAAAGACACATGGTGTGGGAAGTAGCGTCCGTGCTTGGAACATCTGTGTCTAGTTGTGAGGAAGTAATTTAGTTTTAAGGCCGTTTCAGACTGTGGTCATCTTCAAAAAAAAAGAGCAAAACAGTGTAGCGGTGCAGATAATCTGCCCACATTTTTTTCTGCACGTCAAAAACACCGCTTCAGGGAAAAATTTTACTTCGCCCTGAAGCAGTATTGTTGACGTCTGAAGTGTCCAGAGGTTTATTTTTGTTCCGTTGTGGCTACTCTAGCATCATTTAGTCAACCAACCGAAAGAAAAAAAAAATCCGTTAACAGCCCCAGGAGTTGTCCGTGCAATGGAGACTTCTAACGCGAGTAAAATGAGAGAAAGAGAGAGAGACTGGAGGTTCGATGCAGCGGTCATTTACCTGCAGAAGTGTCTTATTTGGGGGAAACAGCAGACAGGTAGACCAGCATATATTCATATTTGATATACATATGTTAAAAGGATCAAAACACCCTCATGCCCCAGAGCATAGAAATGAGATGAAGACAGAAGTAATGTGGTGAATGAATATTAGTGGTTATATCATACTGCTGTAGTTGCTTACAGTTTGGGGTTTACATTTTTAAATGTAATAAATTGGTCGCATTAACCATAGCTAAATTGCTCTTACATTCATTAGGCAGTGTTTTCAGGACTATTCAGATGTTTTAATGAAAAATCTGCAGAATTTTCAAAACTATGGGCTATACTGTATGTAGGCTGCAGCACCAACTTTACTCTCATCTGCTTGTTGCCATTCTCGCCTAAATTTGCTTTATTTTCTCATTTTTTAAACATGTTTTCATAAAGGTACTTTTTTTAAAAATTTGAGCGTTTTTGGTGACAAATTTGTGACCTTTTTCATGCAAAATTGTAACTTTTTACCTAAAGCCTCTTACCTTGTGTTTTTATTCTTTAAAGGTGAAGAAACCAGAAGCAGCACCAGATTTAAATTAAGATTAGTCAGTCAGCTCAATAGATCAGTTGACTTTTACAATCCAAATTTATAATTTTCCTCCCAGCTGATGGTTAAGCTGTTAACTATACAACTAGTTTGATACCTGTTATTTTAAAATGGTGGCCTACTAAAACTGTGGTGGTTTCTGGTTTCCAACAACAGGATGGCCTAGGATGAAGTCAAATTCCTGGCCTGAATTTTTGTCCCAGTCCATCCCTCAGTGCACTTATGATGTGGTGGTTTATAATATTTTCTGGTAATATTTGATACAGAATTTTAAAAAAAAAAAAAAAGATATAAAGGCATTCTAAACTGCTCTTTATAAACTGGAGAAGTAAAGTTTTTTTTTGTTTTTACTGAATATGTTGAATATAATTAACACTGGCCAGTGAAACTGTACTTTATAAATTTAAAAGAAAAAACTGTATTCTGTGATATCGTGAAGAATATCATGATTGTGAAAATTCACAGAAAAATCGTGATATCATTTTTAGGCCACATTGCACACCCCTACTGGTGCGTGTCTTATGTAAAGTTAGTTAGTGTGAGATTATTTATTATATAAGGGTGATGAACGCTGATTGAAGCGGCCCCCCGTGAATTTTTGCCTAGGGCCCCAAGAGACTGTAGAATCACCTCTGGTATTAATCTACCAAGCCTCACATTCATTAATATATTGGTATTAATCAGCTAGATAGACGATGCATAAACAGAGTGAGCCGTGCAAAAATGTGACCACCTTATGTATGTTTTAATGGAAAAGATGTAAAAACAGTGAATGCAGGATATGAAAAAGAAAAAATATTAATGCATACTTGTTTTTTTCTTTTCATAAATCAAACAAAGTAAAAATAACTAAAAATAAATATATATACAACTGTATACCCTACACAATTAACTAGAATTGCACTCAACACACCACACAGCCCCATCCTTGTTGAAATGTCATACAGCAGTGAACATCCCTGGTTGATTTTCTGCTTCAACTCTGATGACCATGGCCATGACCCATTTTTAGACCTTACTGATCTTCAAGATCATTGGACAATCAGACCCCATTCCAGGTCGTGTTAAAATATGGTGACTCTATCTCTCATAATATAATAAATATAGTGACTATAAGCCAAAAGTAATTTTGACCTTTTAGGACCGTGTGACCTTGACCTTTTGATCCCAAAAGCAGAGCCAAACATGGTACTTTCGTGGTCAATCTGTGTGCCAAGTTTGGCCACCCTAGCAACATTTCCTCTTGATTCCAAATTTTTGCAGGACTGTACATGTTCATTTTGGGACTGTCCTGAGCTCTCTGAAGAACTACAACTGCCCACCAAATACTCTGACAACATGCATACTTTCTTGCCAACGCTTCCCTCTTGCTCCCTTTTCACTCCCTCTGCAGACTGAACCTTGGTAGCAGTTGTGACACAGCAAAGTAAACCCCAACAGGCTGTGCCGTATGTCCGAAACTCCAAACTCACTGCATCTCAACAACGCACACACTTGATAGTGTGAGGGGAAAAAAAAAAAACAGGTCACACAGCCACCGTTCTCCCATCTTATTCATCATCATTTTACAAAACTTACACGCAGCTAAAAACTGGGATCAGGCTAAACAGGGCAAACTGTGATCGATAAGAGTGTTTCAATGATAGGCAGAGCTGCTTTTGTGTTGCCTAACAGCTGATCTCACCCAGCGTACAGTATGACAAACTGTGTCTGCAGCACAGCATTAACATCACAATACAGAGTGGATTAAAAATTCAACATCAGCCAGCTTTCGTCCTCAATAAGATGGAACATAAAATTCTAACTAACTGCTCATAACCATGACTCACACTTTCTTCCACACTATACACAATCACTGGGCTTTCCCATGCTTCTGGACCTGCTGGAGAAGGGAAACCCTGACAGCAGTCAACTTGAGATGAAACACACAAAAAAGCGCATAGAGAGGAGGCTCGGCTTCACCGTCTCATTACGGACAGCCACACTCACTGAAAGTCCTGAGAAAATGCAGTGTTCCCCATGTGCATGTAAGTCGCTGTGGCTCTAATGTAAACCGGCAGCGCATGAGACAAAGCAGAGTGGGGTGCAGGGTAAAATGGCTCAAGGTAAAAACGAGCAGACAGATAAATGGCAAATAGATGGAAAGAGGGATACGTACTGCTGTAGAGGGTGTCGATCCAGGAGAGCCGGGGCAGACCACGAGCACTAAGAGGCTCCATCCTCCTTCCCTCTATCTCACTCACTCTGCTTCCTTCTTATACCACCTCTTGTGCCGCTTCTCCCCGTAGCCCCTTCCCTTTTTTATTATCCTCAAAAAACAGCCTTCATCCCGTAGGTAGAAGCAGAAAGAAGCACTTGACCAAAAAAAAAAAAAGTCAAAACACACCCTGGGCTCCAACAGGCTGAGAAGTGAGCGGGCCAGAGAAGGACTGTATGGCTGTGAGGTGTGTGTGAGAGGGAGAGAAAACAACAGGCTGGAGACGGACACCGCCAACCGTTGCTAGGGGAAGGGAGAAGCACTCCCCTCTCTCTTTGGTTCGCTCTCATCAACCCCTCCTCTCTCGATTCTGCGTGAATGCCTCATCACCCTCCTCTCTCTCTCTCCCTCTGAGTAGAGGCAGAAATTCAGAAGCAGTGCTCAGATACTACTTAACCAGCAAATTCTGAGTTTTCCATTTATTGAGACATTGACATTTTTTGTTGTGGTATACCCACCACTGTTGCTGGCTTCTGCTTCAGTAAATTGTTGGAGATGAGGACATCACCATTGCATGCTTCAACTTAAATGCCCTACTTTCATGATATCATATCCCTGTAGCGTGAACTTTTTACATCTTCCATAAATTTCACCCAAAAGCCAAATATACCTAACTTTTTCTTAGTGTACTGTATATAAAGAGGAAAATCATGAAATCATTGTTCATTACCTCTCTAGCTATTTTACAACCATGGAGAAAGTTCTTGATGCCCCCCCCCCCCCAAAGTCAGACATGAAGCTCCTTCACAGCATCTGCTGTAGACAGATGTGAGATTTTTGAAAACACCAGTCGGAGCACACACCGTTTAAGTCCCACACAATCACGTGTTGTTGTGAGCTCAGAGTAACGGCACCTGATTCAGTTCCTCTCCTGCTGGAGGTTCTGATGGGTTGCTGAGCTCACAGCAGATATCAAGAACAGAACTTGCAGGCCAAAAGCATGGAGCTCAAGACTTCACTAAAGACAGCTGAATAAAATACAACAAAAAAAAAGAGAGAGGAAGGAGTTCCATCGAACTGGTTAGTAAAAATAAATAAATAAAACTGTTCTTTCAGACTGGTGAAATATTGAAATATTCTTGTTTCTCCACCAACTTTTACTAGGAATCTTGTAGTTTTGGGCTAAGTTTTGTACAAAATAATTATAGAACTTCAATCCTGTAACCATGGCAACCATTTATAAAATGGATCTATAAAAACACATCTGTGGCAGTTCAATACCCATTGCACAAATTGGCAAAAGTTGCACTTTAGTCAAGAAATTAGCATTTTCTCATAATATAAAGATATTTTGTTAAGTGCCTGGTGTTGATTTCCCGTCAAGCTTCAATGGTCATATTAGATTATTTACCACATTACCTCTCACACTGATGTTGTTCCCAAAACAACAACAACAACATGGCACCCTGATTTTGCATCAGGCCCAGTGTATGATGCAAAAGGCTGCTTCAGTTTCAGAACCAATAGCCTACACAGGAGAGCAATCATAGATGTGCATCATGCCAGCAGCAACAAAGCCCAATATAAAACCCTCCCCTCAAATCTCTGTCAGGGTTCAAACCCCCCCCCCCCCCCTCCACCCTCACTCCCTCTACCAACATGGGGGAAGGAAAGACAAGAGCCTTGAGAGGCAGAAAAACATCAATTAGGACACAAAGGGTGACAGGAGGAATCCCCGCTGGCCCCCCTCTCTCCCCCAACCTTTGTAGGCAGAGCACCTGGCCCCCAGCACTTGTTCTTTGTCTGGTTACAGAGCGTGTACGTACCAGCTGGAGGAAACACACACGTTTGACAGGCCGTCCCGAGAGCTCATCTAGCCAGAGGTCAGACGTGTGTGTCTGTGCGTCTCACGGCACTTAATGTAAGCTTGCATGTGTTAATGTTTGTCAGTGTTATTAATGAAGAGAAATGTGGCGTGACAAAAACTCAAATACAACACTATGTAAACGGAAAGGAAAGCAGGTCGTGAACAACAAGGTTGGTGAATGGCACTTCAAATATAGGTTGATGTACTGTACAGCCTTACACCCCCTTTGGTCTTAACTCTGGGACAATGGAACCCAACACACACATTTGGGTGTGCACACACACACAAAAACACACCCAGTTTAAGGGTTTAGAGAGCAAAGTTGCCCACCTATTCTTCTCAAACACTTCATCATCCAAGGGGAACAGCCAAAAAAAAAAAAAAAAACCCACTCATGTCATGCTCTAAAGCACACACTGTGTATACACAGACAATAAGCTGCTGTTAGTCTTCCTGGAGCACCACAATACAACATTTATCAAATATTTATAAGCAGTCAAGCTGTGCAGAAAAAAAGGGGGGCATAACTAACTGTCCTTTCAACCCTTTGCACCCTCAAAAATCACATACACACATTTGGCTCAGGTAAAGAAGAGACTGGCTAAAATACCTGTCTGAATGCAGATGATGGAGAAGCAGTCTGCACATTTGCAACACAATAACAAAGTGCAACACATGAACCGTGGTTTATTCTTCATAAAGGTCAACCCCCCCCCCCATCCTGTCAGGCAGCTAGGTAAGCAGAACAAAGGTCCGTTACCCTTATTGTGCCAAAACAGATTTACTTTGCCAAAAGGAGCTTTATACAGTACCTAACAATGTAATGTATATTGTTATAAACTCCTCCTGTAATAACTTTTAATACTTTATTTTAATTATTTTACCCATGGAGGACCCAACACGATGGGGACTAGTGAAAGGAAGTGTATAGGGGAAAGAAAATGGAGGGGGACAGACAAAGAGACAAACAAATCAACAACTAAAACAAACAGATGACAAACTGCTTCTTCCACCGAAGATGTCTCAACACGAGTCTGGTATCCTCACCTGTTAAAGGAGAGACATGTGTGCGTCCACATGCACATATATGAGAGCACACACAAAATAAGTGGGTGCGTGTGAGTGGTTTGTCAACCTCCAACCCCCCAGTGGGGCCAACACCAGTCCCTGGGCCCCAGGTGCCAGGAGGCCAGCATCCCCACCCCCCGGGCCAGAGGCCAGCCCGTGCCCACCAGCGCGAGCCCCCCCAGGCACCCCCACCCCCAGCACCACATCACACACCCCGGGGACCCCCATGCCCAAGAAGTCCCCCCCATCAAGAGAAGCCCACATAGCTGAGAGGCATTACCCCCCTAAATCCAGCAACTCCCAGACTCGCAGACACACCCATCCCCACACCTTCACACTCTCATGCTCTCATACGCACCCACATGCACTCCCTCACTCTCACACTCCCAGATCCACCCATTCTCACTCACTCCTGTACCCGTTCACTCTCACTCCCACTCACCCTCAAGGTCACCCACACCCACTCACGTTCATGCACTCTCACTCACACTCCGACCTACTCACATCCATTCGTGCTCTCCCCTCACACTCACCCACCCTCATTCACCCTTATTTCTTAGGGTGACTGCGATGCAGAGAACCTGAACGCGCACCAGCGCCCAGCAGAGAGATTATTTTAATCAATCATTTTCTGCTATGCGTGTTTGGATGTGGATGGAGGGGTATGGATGATAGAATCTAGAGTCCCAGCCATCATTTCCTACCATTGCTCTATACACAAGCTGGGTTTTATCCCAAAATGTATGGTCAACTCTACACCATGTTATTGTCATTCTTTCACATGCAACTGAGGACAAAATTACAAGCCTCCCCCATTAAAACTTCCTTTATTAATCAGTATTTCCCAAGTCTGTTTACAGTACAAAGAATTTTTTAACACACTACTTTCCCAAACATCCTGGTTTTCTTCAGAAGGCATAAATTTTACTTTGTACTAGGGATGTTAATCATTAATTGACTTTTATTGTTGATAAGAATTTAGTCAACTAAATTAAATTAGTTATCAATTAATTGAAAGTGGCGCAGTTCCGGCTAGATATAGTCGGCCTCACCTCAACACACAGCTCCGGTTCCGGAACCAGTCTCCTGGAGTGGGGCTGGAGCTTGGCCTACTCTGGAGTTGCCACGGGCGAGAGAAGATGAGCAGGGGTGGGTATTCTTGTATCCCCCCACCTTGCTGCCTCTATATTGGAGTTTTCCCCAGTGGATGTAAGGGTTGTTTCCCTGTGGCTTCGGGTTGGCAAACGGGTCCTGACCATCATTTGTGCCTATGTACCAAAAGATGGTTCAGAGTACCCACCCTTTTTGAAGTCTCTGGCTGGTGTGCTGGAGAGTGCTCCTCTTGGAGACTCCATTGTCCTACTGGGGGACTTCAATGCACACGTGGACAACGACAGTGAAATCTGGAGGGGGGTGACTGGGAGGAACGGCCTGCCTGATCTGAACACGAGTGGTGTTCAGTTATTGGACTTCTGTGCTTGCCACAGTTTGTCCATAATGAACACCATGTTCAAGCATAAGGGTGTCCATATGTGCACCTGGCACCAGGACACCCTAGGTCGCAGGTCAATGATCGATTTTGTCATTGTGTCATCAGACCTGCGACTGTATGTCTTGGAGACTCGGGTAAAGAGAGGTATAGAGCTGTCAACTGATCACCACATGGTGGTGAGTTGGGATCGGATGGCAGGGGCGGATGCCATTCAGACCTGGTAGGCCCAAATGTATAGTGAAGGTGTGCTGGGGACATCTGGCTGAGGCCCCTGTCAGGGAGGTTTCAACTCCCACCTCCGGAAGAACTTCAACCACATTCCAAGGGAGTCTGGAGACATGGAGTCTGAATGAGCCATGTTCTCCACCTCCATTGTTGAAGCGTGTGCCCAAAGCTGTGGCCGCAAGTTCGTTGGGGCATCTCGTACTGGCAACCCCCGAACCAAGTGGTGGACACCAATGGTGAGGGGGGCCATTAAGCTGAAAGACTCCTATCGAGCTTGGTTGGCTTGTGGGACTCCCAAAGCAGCTGAGGTGTACCGACAGGCCAAGCGGAGTGCAGCTTGGGTGGTTGCTGAAGCAAAAACTCTGGTATGGGAGGAATTCAGTGAGGCCATGGAACAAGATTTTTGGTCGGCCTCGAAGAGATTCTGGTAAACTGTCCGGTGGCTCAGGAAGGGGAAGCAGTTCCCTGTCCACACTGTGTATGGTGTGGATGGGGCACTGTTGACTTCGACTGGGGATATCGTCGGGCGGTGGAAGGAATACTTCGAGGATCTTCTCAATCCCACTGACACGCCTTCCACAGAGGAAGCAGGGCTTGTGGACGAGGGGGACGACTCGC
This sequence comes from Pholidichthys leucotaenia, assembly GCA_020510985.1. Lineage (NCBI taxonomy): Eukaryota > Metazoa > Chordata > Actinopteri > Cichliformes > Pholidichthyidae > Pholidichthys > Pholidichthys leucotaenia. The sequence goes on from CM035844.1 coordinate 15,458,153, forward strand.
CTATCACAGGGGCGGAGGTCACCAAGGTGGTTAAAAATCTCTTTGGTGGCCGGGCCCCAGGGGTGGATGAGATTTGCCCTGAGTACCTCAAGGCCCTGGATGTTGTAGGGCTGTCATGGTTCACACACCTCTGCAACATTGCGTGGAGGTCGGGGGCAGTGCCTTTGGTATGGCAAACCGGGCTGGTGGTTCCTCTCTTCAAAAAAGGGGACCAGAGGGTATGCTCCAACTTTAGAGGGATCACACTCCTCAGCCTCCCTGGGAAGGTCAATGCCAGGGTACTGGAGATGAGAGTCCGGCCGTTGGTCGAACCTCGGATTCAGGAGGAGCAATGTGGTTTTCGTCCTGGCCATGGTACATTGGACCAGCTCTTGGCCCTCTCGAGAATCCTCGAGGGTTCGTGGGAGTTTGCCCAACCAGTCTACATGTGTTCTGTGGACTTGGAGAAGGCATTCGACCGCGTCCCTCGTGGTTTTTTGTGGGGGGTGCTTCGGGAGTATGGGGTATCGGGCTTGTTGTTGCGAGCTATTCGGTCTCTGTACTACCATTGTGAGAGTTTGGTTTGTATTGCAGTCGGACTCATTCCCAGTGAGAGTTGGACTCCACCAGGGCTGTCCTTTGTCCCCAATCCTGTTCATAATTTTTATGGACAGGATTTCTAGGCGCAGCCAGGGAACGGAGTATGTCATGCTTGGTGACCACAGGTTCTCTTCTCTGTTGTTTGCAGATGATGTCCTGCTGGCTTCACCCAGCAATAACCTACAGGTCTTGCTGGGACAATTTGCCGCTGAGTGTGAAGGGGCTGGGATGACAATCAGCACCTCCAAGTCCGAGTCCATGATCCTCAGCTGGAAAAAGGTGGATTGTCCTCTCCGGATTAGGGACAAGCTCCTGCCCCAAGTGGAGGAGTTTAAGTATCTTGGGGTCTTATTCACGAGTGAGGGGAGAATGGAGCGAGAGATTGACAGACGGATCACAGCAGCATCTGCAGTGATGCGGACGTTGTACCCATCTGTTGTGGTGAAGAGGGAGCTAAGCTCTAAGGCAAAGCTGTCGATTTACCAGTCAGTCTACATTCCTATCTTCCCCTATGGTCATGAGCTTTGAGATTGCGGATACAAGCGGCTGAAATGAGCTTTCTTCATGGGATTGCTGGACTCATCCTCAGCGATAGGGTGAGGAGCTCAGTCATCCAGGAGAGGCTCAGAGTAGAACTGCTGCTCCTCCACACTGAAAAGAGCCAGTTGAGGTGGTATGAGCGTATGATCAGGATGCCTCCTAGACGCCTCTCACTTGAGGTGTTTCTGGCACGTCCCTCTGGGAGGAGACCTCGGGGCAGACCCAGGACTCGCTGGAGAGACTATGTCTCCCAGCTGGCCTAGGAATGCCTTGGTATCCTCTCTGAAGTGCTGGAGCAGGGGGCTGGGGAGCGGGAAGTCTGGGCTTCTCTGCTTGAACTGCTGCCTCCGCAACCCGGACCTCCGGAAAAGCGGTAGAAGATGGATGGATGGCGCCATTCTTTTAAACAGTTTATTTTTATTAATTATGCAGTGGTGTCGCCAGTCTTGGCGAGGGTGATATAGCCGAATCTCTACCACACCTGAGGTACTTCATTCGAGAAAATGAAGCGGTCTATACAGAGTGCTGTATAGGATCATTTTTAACTGGTACACACTAATAATGAAGCTAAATGTACACTGTGTGGTACTACATTGAAATACTACAGCTCAACCAGTTCGCTAAGTTACCACCTAAAGAACGCCCATTCAGCCATGCTGCAAGGAGCGACTAGTTTGGCTTCATCACAACCGATGGTTATGGCAGTCTTGAGGAGACAGGTATGTGATGAGAGGAAGACGGAGAGCATTACTCAGAGGATTTGCAACATGACTGAAAAAGACATGATGCCACTAACACAAGTACTGTTGAAGGAGAGGGCTTTTGGGAGCTGATAAACTTTATAGAGCCAGGGTATAATATTCTGTCTTGAGGAACGGTAACTACCCGCTTGGAAGCACCCTACAAGAAAAAAAAGCTGACCTGAAAAGACAGCTAGCCAGTGAAAATGTGGCGTGGACTACGGATTGTTGGACTGTGTTAACTATAGAAAGCTATATTACAGATACTTGCCACTACACTGATAATGACTGGCAGGTAAATTCAACAGTGCACATATTTATTATGTTACATCAGCCTTAATATTTATTATTTTTTTGCGTTTATTTTGTTGTTAATGTTTTACATGAAACAGATTACATTACATAAATAAATCAAATGCTTGAGGAATATGTCTTGCATTTTTTTATTCAGTAGATCAAACAATAATTGGCTTTTTAGGTTACAGACCATAATGTACAAAGGAAAATTCAAATTCTCAGGAAAAATGCTTATCAATTAATTGTTAATCGATTGATAAGGTGAATCAATTAACAATTAATGAATTAATCGATAACTGGCATCCCTACTTTGTACACAGAAACAAAGTAATTTCACAAAAAACAAAAACTACCAGGGTCATAATTATGAGTCCCTTGAAAAATTGACTTTTTTGTTTAGCCACAGCGTAAACCACTGCTGTGGAATAATGTATGTATGTAATGGTCAAAGCTTGCAAAATCAAGTTAAAACTTCCAATTTACACACAATATAAAAACTTCAGCAAGGGTTTGAGCAATCATTTGAGAAAGCATTATGCCAAAAACAAAAGAAATCAGTTTCGACTTGAGAAAAAGAATTGTTAACAGGAGATGGATATACAAAGTTATCACAGCATTTACAGGTGTCAAGAACTGGAGTGAGAAGTATCACCAAGAAATTCAAAGAAAGCCACACAGTACAGAACAAGCTTGGCACAGGTAGGAAATGAACAATTTCAAAAGCTCTGGAAAGAAAACTAGTGAGATACAGTAAGTGCTTCAAGAATCCAGAACAACTGCCAAGACATTAGTGAATGACTTAGCCAAGTCAGAAATGTAGTCTCAAAGACAATCACTATAACCCTTGTAGTATCAGCTTCTCCTCAGGCTAATTCAGGAAATCACTCTTCTTCATCTTAAAGAAATTCTCACTCAACTCTGGTCAAGAATTGCTGTTTCTTCATATTCAGGACCCCCAGTGTAAACAACTTTCCTTTGTAGAGAAACCCAATAAGGACTTGCTTTTAAAGGATTAAAAAGTATGTCATAAAATTCTCAAGCTTCCCCCCTAAGCAGATAAGAAGCCTTCATACCAGGAACTGATACTCTTAAAAAAAAGTCACAAACTCCTTAAGCTGACAGATATATGGCTGCCTCCTTCTTTTGGGCATATAGCAGAAGCCTCAAACTCTCTAGGCTGCTCCTCTTCACATACCAAGACTTACAAATTATCTACAGCTCAACAGTACCTCCTAGTGGACATCTACGGAATATGTTTCATTACTTGGGAAATCTGGAACTGTTTATTTCTGACTGAACATTAACACTTTTTTATAGTTTACATTCCACAGGCTAACTCTGGACGCTGTGAAGATAATCGCCCTTTTGTGATGGACAATAATGGTTTGCAATAATTCATTAATCCCTGATTTAAATGTGAGTGCATGTCTTAGGAATGTTTTTTTCATGAATGTTATTCAAATGAAGGTTAAACTTATTAGTAAAAGTATAAACGCATGGTCACTGAATATTAGTCTTGAGTCACTTAATTTAGTTAGATTTTATCTCGAGTATATAATGAATTTCATAGGAACTGAATGAACGTTTTCCAAAAACTTGAGTCAGCTATTGCTAAGCAATCCCCCAGGCTGCCTCTCTGTTGGATAACGCCCTTGCATTTGATTAGCTGTTCACAGACAAAGAACTGTTCCCTCATTGGACAAAAGCACATTCAAACTCCTCTTTATGGAAGATAATTGGTCAGTCTTGCTGCCAGTCACGTTTATGACCCAGCAGCGTGCTTCAGTTAAATGAAACAGAGCCGCCCCAGTTTTTCAGTCTTTGGTTTTGTCTGAAGTTTTTTTTAGTATCCTGTAAGCTCAGTTTTCATCTAAGTTTCTGTGAGTTCTGTGTGTCTGAACCTTGTCAAGTCCTGTGCTAGCTTTCTTAAATCGTCTTTTGATAAGCTTTTGCCTGTTTTTCTGGTAACTGGGGGGAAAACATCCTTTTTTCTGTGAGCTCGCCTTTAAAGAGAGTTAAACTCTCAAATCCTTTTCTTCTTCACCTCAGAAGCCATTCTTATCCTATTTAAACGTTTTTCCTGGACTTTTTGACTTTTCCGGCCGTTAAAGTGGACTCCTAATTTCCCTGCCTTTAAAGTAAACTGATAGAGATTTTTGGACCTTCTTTCCCTGCCTCACCCACGTATGACACCGTTAAGAAACCAGGAATTGGTGGGTAAAACTGACTAAGTACATTTTTCCTTCAGCCTTTGGGGTAGTCCTGTGTGCTGGGGACATCCTAAATTTGGACTGGTTGCCAAAAGACGTCACGCCTGGCCTGGGGCTTAGCCACTAACTCCACCGGCTACACTCTCGTGAGCCCCCCCGGTTGAGTCCTGTGTTCAGAGTGCTGTCTGAGAGAGCCGCTGAGCCTTCCCCAAACAATACCACTGGTTGGCGGTGACCACCGCTGAATACCAGGAGCTACAGCTGTTCCTAAGTGAGACTCCCACTTTCTTATCTGCTGGAACTAAACAAGATGTCCTAAATATCAATTATAATTGAACATAACCAATATTTCATGGTACAATTAGTCCCTCAGCCCTAGGACAAAGCTATAAACTGAAGGAAAATTCTTATTCTTTTTTTCCAGTAACCTCCTTTCATTTTTATAGATTAATTAATTGTGTAATGACAATAAAGTTGAATCTCATCTCAATTCAGAAGCTCCTTTTCAGATAATCAGCTTATTTAATTTTTCCCCATAAAATTGCACTCTGATTTTGTTAGATACCTCAGCCTTCCATTGTATTACAGTTGAAATAAAAAATCTGGTTTCTGCTTGGTTCCACAAAGATTTAACTATAGATTTTATGCTCAGGAATCCATTAACAGTTGATGTGATATCTAACACCTGTTGATCATTTAAATCTGTTTACCAATCATTTGAACGCCATGTCATGTAACCTGAATTAGTTTCATTAATAAATTTGTAAACAAGAGAAGTTGAAGAGTTTTCCTTTGCATATATGCTTTCCTGATCACAGCAGTAAAGGACTCACTAATTTTTGAGACTGATTCATTAAGTAATTGAAGGTACCTAAATTACTTAATAATAATTAATAATTTGTTCTTTTGGAACTGGTGCCCTTATTTACGCGTGCTTTTCTTTCTTATTTAGTGAGTGTCGGGGTGACTGTTCAACTCTGTCCCCCACGCACACCCACTTCTAAATAAAATAAATCATTCCTGTACCTTATTACACTATATTTTATTAAATATTGCTACACCCTGTACAGGAATGGACTGCAATATTGCAGACTAAAAAAAAACTTTGGCAGAAGAGACACCTTCAAGCCAGACTGGTGTACACTAAGGACAACCTGGAGAAAGATTATGCATAGTGGAAGCACGTCCTTTGTTCAGATGAGACTAAACTAGAACTCTTTGGTCACAGAGACACTGCTGATGTTTGGAGAAAGAAGGGCAAGGCATACAACCCAAAAAACAGTCCCCATAGTGAAGCACGGTGGTGAGAGTATTATGCTGTGGGGATGCTTCTGTGTGTCTGGGACTGGGGATCTTGTCAAGGTGAAAAAACCATGAAGAAAGAAAGATATGTGAAGATTCTGAAAGAAAACCTCAAGCAGTCAAGAGAAAAACTGGGTCTGTCTTCCAACATGACAACAACCCAAAACACACCTCTCCTGGTAAAGAACTACCTCCTGAATACCAAAGTGAACACTATGGACTGGTCTGCACAAAGCCCCGACTTGAATCCCATTGAAAATCTGTGGGGTGAACTGAAGACCAAGGTCCACACCATAAGACCATCAAACCTGAAGGAACTTGAGAGATTCACCAAAGAAGAATGGGCTGGGATTACTCAGGAAACATGTGAGACTTGCTGAAAACCACAACAAATGACTGCTGGATATCACCCAGCAAAAAGGATACACAATTGACTATTAGCATGGGGTGGGGGGGCCCTATTAATTTTGACCCCTATAGTTTTTGGTTTTTATGAAATAATTTTGCTTCTGTGTGTAAAGTAAAATAATGCAAGCATCCAAAATAAACCTAGGATGTTTGGAAAAGCTGTATTAATGCAAGCACCAAGGTGCTGATGCCTCTGTGCCAGAGCCTTGGCAGACATATGCGTTCTCGGATCATCACCAAAATGTTATGGGTTCCTCTCTTGCCCAAGGACTACCTCTGGTAAAAATTTCATCCAAATACATCACGTAGTTTTGGAGTATTCTTGCTAACACACTGTGCAAAGATAAAAGCCTTGGTGGAGGTATGCATTCTGGGATCATCACCAAAATGTTATGGGTTTCTCTCTAGTCCAAGGACCACCTCTGGTAAAAATTTCATCCAAATCCATCCAGTAGTTTTGGAGTACACGCATGCCCAGTGAAAATAATCTGCAGTTCACATGCCCTTACTGTCGGCGACAGCCAAGAACAACCAAACTAATTTGAACAGGTGCAATCCAAACACAAAGAAGAGCATGGTGGCAGATGTTTTAAATGGTGGAAGCGATGGAGGTACGTGAGTACAATGACAATCAAGATTAACAGGAGCTTTTGCCGTTTAGTGGCAGAGGAAGAAAACAGACAGGCAAAAAGACATTTGTTCACCCACTATTGGCAGATTGCTCAGTGCTTCTCTGTGGCGGAAGTTTCCAGGTGCATGCGCAGTTCACTGCAACCATTTGTGGGTGAGGAATGTTGGGAGCTGGAGTTATTAGTGAGTTTTTAATGAGTTTTACCTCGTCCTTTCTCTCCAAAACTAAACACCAAAACCAGAGTGAAAATTGATGTGATGAATAAATGATGTAGTTACTGAACACGTTTTTTTCCGGTAACCGCTATTTTATAACAGCTCAGCAAGAGATCAACTGTGACAGGAAGTCATCCATGTACTGTAAAAAAGTCACACTACTGCCTCTAGTGGCCTGGCATCGTCATTAAAATACCTTTTCCTCTGGCTTTATTGATGTTAAAGGTGAGTTAAATTTATATATAACAAAGCCTTATCTCGGAATTCTGGCAAATTAAAAATCGAGAAAATATGGCGATACAATGATACAAGCCTTTAGTTCCACTTAATTTTGACCGGGTGAGCTGAAACAGAGGCGGACGGACGGACGGACGGACAGATGGACACACACATAGATGCACTAAATGATTACGATATGCCTCTCAGTTTCACCGAGGCAGAAAAACTCTGTGCTGTTCAACAGCACTTGGGAAATATTTAAAAAAAAAAAAAAAAATAAGTAAAATTTTCAAGGGGGAGGGCTCATAATCCTGTGCTCAAGTGTACCATGCATAGTATACCACAGGAGGGAAATGTGGTTGCTGCAGACAAATGTGCAGGAAAAAAATATTCAAAATCAAGACAGACTGCAAACCAAGCAAAAAATTAAAGATAAGAACAGAAACAAAAACTGTTGTGCATAACCAGTGGAAACAATGAAAAAATATACAGTATATGTTTTAAAAAAACAGTTGGATGGGCATGATGCATCTCAAAAATGCAACTTGTAGCTTCTTCCTTATTTAGGTAAAACAACCGAAAACGTCAACAGTCAGAACAGAAAGAAACCAACAATGAAACCCCAAAAAAGGAGAGGAAAAATCAATTTCCTTTCATCATGCATGTCATCCCATTTGAATGGATACCATATGAACAAAGAACATCCCACTTTGTGCTGAATACCAATGGTAGATTTAGGATTTTCAAAACAAAAGTGAATAATGGCACAGGAGTTGCCAACATGATCGTCTTTTAAAAACAGGAAGTGAAAATGGACTGCAACTGAAGAGCAGAGATACTGGAATTGTTCTGTTGATAGCCTCTTTGGAAAACTACACAAAGCAGCTGTGGAGCAAGATTTCAAGGCTTCAGCTGAAGGGAGCGCTTGCCAAAATAAGCTTGAGCACCTGTAAAAATGCCACAAATGTGATAAAAAAAAAATTGGGTAAAACCCGTGAGTGCAAAGTCACACCCTAAATCTTATAAACAATAATGAGAGAAGTCAAGCTGGGCAAAATGAAGGAGATTTAAAGTAAAACATCTTCTGTCTACACTCTATTGTAATTTACATTAAAAGATATTCACAAGAATTTAAATGTCAAAGCTTCAATTAACAGGCAGCAGAGAACAGCTTCAACTGGGATCTTGGTGGGTTTCCTCACTAACTGCTCACTTCAGGTCCTTCCACAACATCTCAGTTGGATTAAGGTCAGGACTTTGACTTGGCCATTCCAAACATTAACTTTATTTTTCTTTAACCATTCTTTGGTAGAACAACCTGTGTGCCTAGGATTGTTGTCTTACTGCATGACCACCTTTCTCTTGAGATCCAGTTCATGGACAGATGTCCTGACATTTTCCTTCAGTATTTGCTTGTATAATTCTGAATTAATTGTTCCATCAATGATGGTAAGCCGTCCTGGCCAAGATACTGCAAAACAGGCCCAAACCATGATACTGCCACCACGTTTCACAAATGGGATAAGGTTCTTATTGCTGGAAATCAGTGTCTTCCTTTCTCCAAACATAACGTTTCCCATTCAAACCAAAAACTTCTACTTTGGTCACATCCATCCAAAAGACATTTTTTTTCCCAATAGTCTTCAGGCTTGTCCATGTGATCTTTAGAAAATAGCAGAAGAGCAGCGGCTTTCTCCTTGCAACCCTGCCATGCACATCATTGTTGTTCAGAGTTCTCCTGATGGTGAAGTCATTAACAGCCAATGAGACAGACGCCTTCAGTTGTTTAGAAGTTACCCTGAAGTCCCTTGTGACCTCGCCGACTGTTGTATGCCTTGCTCTTGGAGTGATCTTAGTTGGTCGGCCACTCCTGGGGAGGGGAACAATTGTCTTAAATTTCCTCCATTTGTGCACAATCTGCCTCACTGTGGATTGATGGAGTCCAAACTCTTTAGAGATGGTTTTATAACCTTTTCCAGCCTGATAAGCATCAACAACACTTTTTCTGAGGTCCTCAGAAATCTCCTTTGTTCGTGCCATGATACACTTTCACAAACGTCTGTTGACACTTTGATAGCTCTTTAAATATAAGATTCTTTAAATAAAACAGGGTGCCCACTCACACCCGTCTGTCATCCCACTGACTGAAAACACCTGACTGTAATTTCACCTTCAAATTACCTGCTAATCCTAGAGGTTCACAAACTTTTGCCACTCACAGATATGTAATATTGGATCATTTTGAAATGAAAAGTAATTTTTGTCTCATTTATTTAACAGGGTTCTCTTTATCTACTTTTAGGACTTGTGTGAAAATCTGATGTTTTAGGTTATTTATGCAGAAATGTAGAAAATTCTAAACAGTTCACAAATTTTCAAGCACCACCGTATATCATGGTCACTTCCAGACGACTGCGAGTGCACAGAAGTGTGTGTGGGCAATTAGGCAGCATCCCACCAGACATTCGCACTGCCATCCACCCCCACCATTCTCCCTGTTCTACCCAGATACCGCTGCCCCACCCACACCTACCCCCATTTTACTGTTCAACCCCAACCACAGGCCTAAGCTAAGAGCGGGTGATGGGAGGCTGTGAGGGGTCCATCTCTCAGGAGGGGTGACAGTGTGTGCCTGTTCTGCCAGTCTGTCCCCATTTCACCCCCCACCCCACCCCAGCTTTCCACTACAATGAGAGCAAGTTGATTTAAAGAACCTCATCTGCAGCCTTAAAAACTCTGCAACACCACAAACCCTGAACTCCTCCTGCGCATCAAAATGTATTTCAGCACTTCCAGGTTTGTGTGCACACATTAGCAGGGCGGGGGGCACAATGAGCAGACAGCAGTGTTTCCAAATGAGTGGTTTCAACAAAGCCTAATGAAGCGCTGGAGTGAAAGTGAATTCATATAAATACACATATAAAAATGGAAGAGAAACAAAGGAAAAGTTCATGAAAAATACTCATTGGATTCTTTTTTGATGGTACCTGTTAATTTGTAAGTTAAATATTTAAACTCTCATTTAAAATTATTGCCACAATTCCCTCTACAACAATGGGATTTATTGTATTTTTTAAAAATACAATAATGTAATACAAAAATACAACAAATAAAATAGATAAAATAAATACAATTGTTCTGGGACTTTCAAAATATAAGAGCATTTCAGAGTAAATATCCAAATATTCTGTGCAGTCTCTCTTCTTCCAGGACAGCATCATCTTCAGTGTTTTTCAAAAAATGTGACGTTTCTGAGAAATATGGAATGTCTTAATGGTTTTTTGAAAACATTCAGGAATTTTTTTCTGTATTTCCTCTCATAAATTTGCAGCTTTTTTTGTAAATTTGAATCCTTTTCCTTGCAAATTTTAGATTTCTTAGAGATATGCATTTTCCCTCATATTCATAAAGGTTTTTTTCTCCTAAATTCACAGCTTTTCTTGTAAATGTAAAACTTTTTTCTCAAAAAATTGCAATCTTTGTCATGGAAACTTGAATCTTAAGACAATTTCCGGTTCCGGCGCCACACGAGTTGGCTGCCTTTTGCAACAGCGGCTCAATTCTGAGTCTTTTTATCTTCCTTCTTCTTTCTGATCCGGTGATAACTTTCTGATCCGGCACACCTTTCACTCTATATATATCACGGACACACAGATCGCCCCAAAGGTCTCCCGAGTTGGCGGAGGGAGCCTCTGTTTACAGCAGGAGACGATACAGCTGGGAAGAGCTAGCTAGCACTCAACCGCCACCCGGTGCTAACGGAGAAACTCGACATACCGGGGAACTGAAGCGAAAACGACGCGGGTGTTGGGCTGGAGTTTAGGCGGCATGCAAGAAATATAAGACAGAATAATAAAGAGTGATGGCAAGAACCAAGCAGACCGCCCATAAATCTACTGGGGTTTTCGAAAAGCCCCCCAGGAAGCAGCTGGCCACCAAGGCTGCTCGGAAAAGCGCTCCGGCCACCGGCGGAGTGAAGAAGCCTCACCGTTACAGGCCCGGTACCGTGGCTCTGAGAGAGATCCGTCACTACCAGAAATCCACGGAGCTGCTCATCCGTAAGCTGCCCTTCCAGCGCCTGGTGAGGGAGATCGCTCAGGACTTCAAGACCGACCTGCGCTTCCAGAGCTCCGCCGTCATGGCTCTGCAGGAGGCCAGCGAGGCCTACCTGGTGGGTCTCTTCGAGGACACCAACCTGTGCGCCATCCACGCCAAGAGGGTCACCATCATGCCCAAAGACATCCAGCTGGCCCGCCGCATCCGCGGAGAGAGAGCTTAGACTGTCTGCTGCACATCCACCAACCACAATGCTCCGCACTGTGTGTCTATATATACATATATTTATAGTAATATGTACATATGTATACTAGCTGCTCTTGTTTTTTCTTGCCTTCTGATTGTTGCTCTGAGTGTTACTATCCCTGTGCTGTTGCAATCCTGGAATTTCCCCATTGTGGGACTAATAAAGGCTTATCTTATCTTATCTTATTTATTCAAATATATAAGAATTTTTGGGTCAATTTTGTGATTTATTTTTACGTAAAGTTGCTACTGTTTTGTAGTTTGTTTTTTTTTTAATTCTCCTAAGTCTACAGAGAATAATTTGGTAAATTTATTAAAGGTAAATGTGCAATTTATCTTTAAAAAAAAATTAACGTTTTTTTTGGGGGGGGGGGTTGAATATCTGATTAGCAAATTTGACAGTATAGCAAACAAATATCAAAAATTAATGAATATTTGGGTACATCCCTATTGTGATCTAGTGTAAAAATTTATTTAAATGGAAACTAAAAATAATGAATTATTAATGTGATTTGGTTGTTTATATTGTTCACTACAATGCTCTTTAATCAAGTGTGAACACATTCCTTGGAGACAGATGACTATACTATCTAGCTGTATGTTTTTCCCACACATGCCTCTCTTTTGAGGACTGGGAGACGCAGCAGCAGAGATGGGCAAGGACCATGCATTATTAAAGAGCCCAGAGAGCAGCAGTGATGATGAATGAATGTCTGCTAGTTAAATGAGGGTCCCTGAAATCATCTAGGGTGTTGTTTTAACGGCTGTTATTGTCCACTGGTTGCTTTATTTTTAAGTGAAACTGTGTGATTATAACACCACATAAAAGTCATTTGTGTCTGCTGTGAGGCGTTCATTTATCAGTTACTTCTTTGATTGCTCCACTCATCTTTAATGCCTATATGTCAAGCTATGGTCACAAATACCCTTACGAATGGCTGCGAACACCTTAGGAAAGATTTTTTTGAACCATTTCATACAGCCTTCTTAAGGCGACCGTATCCAGCATTCGTAGACCGTAAGTTTGTGGACAGTCGATGTTCTTGTCCAAGATTTCTATGTACGCCCCACGAAAACGCCTCATCGTAGAGCGGTCGTAAGAATGCTATTGGAGCAACATAAGAACTATGCAAGATGTTGGCCGTAGGTATGCCTCAAGAACACCTGAAGTTGTTCTTGAGGGCCCCTTACAGCAGGCTGTAGGAAACGGCGTACAAATCTCTGTACAGCGTGCGTAAGGCAGTAGTGAGGCGTTCATAAGGTGGAAGTACGTCACTGGTGCGACATTTGTGCCGACAAAATGTGCCAAAAGCTGTAAACTCTTCCTACCAGCGACTTGAGCGTGCCTTGAGTTGCACAAAAATTTTCCTAAGATGACAGTAAGAATGTCACAGGAATATCCCAAGGCACCCTTACGAAGAACGTAAGAACTCTATGGCCATTGTACAACAGAAAGACACCTCATTTGTCAAGAATACCTCAAGTTGCTCTTGCGAATTGAACAGCAACTGTAAGAAACTATGTGTAACCCACATGATTAAAATGGGCTACATATGAGACACTAAACATGCACATCAAAGATAAAATAGCTAATTAAAATTGGTTACTCAAAGCTTTTGCGAAGTGAAAAAAAAATATCAATTATTACGCCAAGAGGGAAAGAATATATTTTTATTTCATTTTTATTTACCATTAAAGTGCTGATGACACGTTCTTGATTTCCTCTAATTTTTCAACACATAATACAGTGGGGCAAAAAAGTATTTAGTCAGCCACCAATTGTGCAAGTTCTCCCACTTAAAGGATGAGAGAGGTCTCCAATTTTCATCATAGGTATACCTCAACTATGAGAGACAAAATGAGAAAAAAAAAATCCAGAAAATCACATTGAAGGATTTTTAATGAATTAATTGGTAAATTCCTCAGTAAAATAAGTATTTGGTCACCTACAAACAAGTAAGATTTCTGGCTCTCACAGACCTGTAACTTCTTCTTTAAGAGGCTCCTCTGTCCTCCACTCGTTACCTGTATTAATGGCACCTGTTTGAACTCGTTATCAGTATAAAAGACACCTGTCCACAACCTCAAACAGTCAGACTCCAAACTCCACTATGGCCAAGACCAAAGAGCTGTCAACGGACACCAGAAACAAAATTGTAGACCTGCACCAGGCTGGGGAGACTGAATCTGCAATAGGTAAGCAGCTTGGTGTGAAGAAATCAACTGTGGGAGCAATTATTAGAAAATGGAAGACATACAAGACCACTGATAATCTCCCTCGATCTGGGGCTCCACGCAAGATCTCACCCCGTGGAGTCAAAATGATCACGAGAACGGTGAGCAAAAATCCCAGAACCACATGGGGGGACCTAGTGAATGACCTGCAGAGAGCTGGGACCAAAGTAACAAAGGCTGCATCAGAAACACACTACGCCGCCAGGGACTCAAATCCTGCAGTGCCAGACGTGTCCCCCTGCTTAAGCCAGTACATGTCCAGGCCCGTCTGAAGTTTGCTAGAGAGCATTTGGATGATCCAGAAGAGGATTGGGAGAATATCATATGGTCAGATGAAACCAAAATAGAACTTTTTGGTAAAAACTCAACTTGTCGTGTTTGGAGGAGAAAGAACACCATACCTACTGTGAAGCATGGGAGTGGAAACATCATACTTTGGGGCTGTTTTTCTGCAAAGGGACCAGGACGACTGATCTGTGTAAAGGAAAGAATGAATGGGGCCATGTATCGTGAGATTTTGAGTGAAAACCTCTTTCCACCAACAAGGGCATTGAAGATGAAACATGGCTGGGTCTTTCAGCATGACAATGATCCCAAACACACCGCCCGGGCAACAAAGGAGTGGCTTCATAAGAAGCATTTCAAGGTCCTGGAGTGGCCTAGCCAGTCTCCAGATCTCAACCCCATAGAAAATCTTTGGAGGGAGTTGAAAGTCTGTGTTGCCCAGCGACAGCCCCAAAACATCAGTGTTCTAGAGGAGATCTGCATGGAGGAATGGGCCAAAATACCAGCAACAGTGTGTGAAAACCTTGTGAAAACTTACAGAAAACATTTGACCTCTGTCATTGCCAACAAAGGGTATATAACAAAGTATTGAGATGAACTTTTGTTATTGACCAAATACTTATTTTACCAAGGAACTTACCAATTAATTCATTAAAAATCCTTCAATGTGATTTTCTGGATTTTTTTTTTCTTATTTTGTCTGTCATAGTTGAGGTATACCTATGATGAAAATTGGAGACTTCTCTCATCTTTTAAGTGGGAGAACTTGCACAATTGGTGGCTGACTAAATACTTTTTTACCCCACTGTACAACATGACAAAATAGGTTGGTCTGTTCAGTTCTAAGTCAAACAGGCTTTTTTTCAAGCAACTATCCAACATTTTCATGAGCGCCATGTCACCAATTACGTCAGCGACTGGAAAACCCCACTGCCATGTAGTCACGTCATCAGGAGAACAATGCTTGGCTGCCCATAGTACACACAGGATGGAAGTGGTTGAAAACATCCACGATGGTTCCAGCACATGTAGTCTGGAATTGGTTTGTGTTGTCCAATCTTCATACGATTATAGTTCCGAAGAATGGGATGATAATGAAGAATCTGGGGGCATCAGACCGTATAGGTTTGAGCCGTGCCAAGCGGGCATTGTGCCAAGCCAGTCACACTCAGAGAGTGACGGGTGGAGAGGCACACATGCAGCAGTGACAAACACACGGCAGGGGAAACACCAAGTGTTATTCTTTTGTTACAGATATTGCAACAAATTATTTGTTCATAAATATAATTTATTTAAACCCAATTTTTCAATAAAATCATAGCAGTGTATTCTCTGTGGCTCAGGCGTCGGGTTTATTATGGATTATATTTTGAGTTCTTGTTGTTTTTGTTTTGAACATGTGTTTTATGTGCGTTTTGAGCCACTTTCAGGTGGGCACTGTCCAAGATTCGCCAGTCCGAACACACGCGCCCTCTCTTTTTGACAGTCAGCTGTTCCTGTTTTGTGTGCATCATCTGTCGTGTTGTCAGCCAGCCAATGTTGCCAGTGCTATCACGACGTGTTAGCCACTCCACACAGCTGTGGTTCTGTTGCGCCCCTTGAAGCGATGTCGGCCCTGGGGCGCAACCATGGTTAGCACGTCTCTTCTCCATGTTCGCTGGGCGATGTCGGCCCAGAACGCCAACTGTGGATGTTTCTGTTTATTTTTGTGGGTCTTCACCTTTGTGGGAACTGTTGTCATCATTCTTATGTTCAACACATGTGCTGTGGTGAATTCTGTGCCTAAATCCATTCATCATGACCTTCTGTGCGCTCTTACGCAGGGCAGGGAGAGGGAGGATGAAATAATGAGGATTTTTGTGCAGGGTTCACCACAGCACATTTAATACAGACAGTTCCCTGAAAGGTGAAGACGTACAAGAAACACAGACACACTTACTGATGGCATTTGGGGGCAGACATCGCCCAGCGAACGAATGCGAGGAGACGTGTTTGCCACAGGTGCGCCCCAGAGCCAACATCGCTTCAAGGACGCACGAGAGCCATGGCGAACATGGAGTGACTAGCACATCGTGAGAGTGCTGAAAATACTGGCAGACAAACAGCACAGATGACAATACTATGGACTATTAGTGCATGACTGGCAAACGGCCGCGAAGCACACGCACTGCTGGTGATGGTGTGATTAGAAGCACCTGGGCGAGGACCGGGAAACATGATCAGCGGGAGTTTGAATCAGCTGGTGATAATGAGAGAGGGGACGTGCCCGGACCAGCAAGATGTCAGCATGGTATCACAGAAAGTAGGTCAAAGTGGCGTGTAAATCCATTAATCTTTCCCCTCCTCGTGCACTCCTCCTGCATAAAAGCGCACGAGGAGACTTAATAACAGTTGGAGCTGAAGCGTGTGACGTGGTCTTTCACGGTTTGATGTTTATCTAAGCCTGCGACACAACGCGAAGGCACAGCCATAAAATTAAAACAAGAAACCAGAGAAACTGTGAGCTACAAAGCTGCTGTCATTCCAGTCAACAACACCGGGGTCCGTTCTCCCACTTACGTCATGAGGGTGCCTCCCTTAATTCGGTGGGCGGCACCACAGTTCAATCAGTGGCTGCTGTTTTTTAATAACTAGTTTAGGCAGGCGCGGTTGTAAATGTTATATTGATCATCGACAATGACTTTTGGGTTTACACAACATCCTAAAAAATGTCAAAAGCGAGTCATCAGCGCTTTAATGGTCAAATGTGAAGTTGCACATTTTCACCCAATGAACAGTTCAGAATGTAGTTACAAGATTGGCTTGGCCAATCCGAGAGTTGCCCGCGGCAGTTAGTCCCGTCCACCTACTAGGAGAGTGGGTAACGCTGTCTGTGAGTCAGAGAGACATTTGGATTTCAGCAGCAGAGTACATGATCATAGCGTACGTGAGCGGGAGTACGTGATAAGAAGCGGAGCGAGAGTGAAACGAGATAAACCTACAATATACTGAAGGTAAATTACTTTTACTGAAGCGGTGACTTGTAAAAAGTAACCATAAGTGAGCTAAATCAGCTCAGCAGATACCGATTAACACTAAATGCTAAGCTAGGTCTCCGTTTAACTGTCGTTCCCCGTGCAGCTGAAAAAGTGAAGCTTCCCAACGGTTTTCTACAACTTGTTCTTTACTCCCTGAAGCCGAAAGGTAATGCATATGACGTTCAATTAATGTAGTTGTTTAATTTGGTCATCAGTGTGAGCTAACTTGTCTGGAAAGTAAAAGATTGCACTGCTGTATGGTTGTTTAGAGGTCTGTGGTTTAACTGGGCGCCTCCATTTCACACCAGCGTCTCCATTTCGCGCCATGTGCAAAACTCCCCAGAGAGATCGGTGAGCATGAGTTTTACTTTCCCATAGAGGGATTTCATTCACTTTGCACCTTGTTAAGCTGTTTATTGCACAATTCTGGATTTTTCTACTGAATTTATAGCTGTTGACTATAAGGTTTATTTGTCATGTTTGTTCAGTGAATATAAGCTACTGTGTTTTTCTACTTGTTAAAGGAAAAAGTTATTTCATGGTAATTAAACTGCTATATGCACTGATTTCATGATAAAGCATTTTAAGGAAATGTAAACAGTGAAACATTTCATGTTAATTGATGTATTTTATTTTATTGTTAAAAAAAAGTCAATACATATTTCATGATGTGACCAGTTAAAAAGAGAACTATTTAGATATTTGATTTATGATATTTCTCTGACCCTGTCTGTTGACAGGTCAGGTTTTTTTTAATGTGCCTTGATTCTACAATGATTGGCCTGCGTGAATCTGTCCTGTGAGGATCCACGCTTTGACTTTGATGGTGAGCCGTCTCAGTAGGATCTAGAAAGGATCATTAAGATATCACTGGAAGCTGGACCAGTTCTGCTGCACTCCTCGGTGTGGGAGGGCCAGTATCTGCAGACGCCTTCACACTCAAATTACACAATTTCCCCTTTCCCCCAACATCACACACACATTTCCCCTTTTTCCCTTGGACTCTGGACACCACTGACATTTTTTCTTTTTTTTCCTTTTCCTGGAAACTGAGGACTTATTTTTGTGTTTTTGACTGTTTCTAATATTTTGGACTTGCCTCAACTACTGATTGCTAAATGCTAAAATTGTACACTGGTGTTGAAGTGCAGGGTATCCTCCCTGTCTGAATCGGTTTGTTACCGATTTGCACAGTGAACTGTGAACCTAGAAATGAATTAGATACTGTAACTTAGATTTAAGTTACACTCCAAATTCAGGTAAAAAGGGTGCACCCAAAAACTGAAACTGAGAAAGGTACCGATTTTGTTGATTTGATGGTAAATATTCATTTGGTGAATATTTTGTGAGCGTCATTTTATTTTGTTTTCCTTTCCATTTTTTTCATTTATTCACTAAAGCCGGCAATTATTCAACTTTGTATTGCTGTCTCCAAGTCTCATTTGAATGCTCCACTTTGCTCCAGCAGCCGAACCTACTGGTCCAATTGAGTAACTTGTATTGGCTAATCACTTATTTATATTGAGTGACACAAATTATACACACAAGTTACATACCCGTGGTTGTTAATATATGCTACAGGTGTTATTACCGAATACGGGGTTACATATGCCCCCCTCCTCGAATGTCTGAACTCCAGAATTCGTAGGAACTGCGAGATTCTTACGACCTCATCGTTCATAAGAATCTTTGTGACCGTAGCTTAACCTTAAATTTTATTTCTCCTCAAAGCTTCAGCCCACACAAATAAACCCACTGGACATCACAGCATGTGATTCAGCAGGTGAGCTCATCCATCACCTCATTTGACCAAGAACTCCCTCGTAATACCTTCCACGTCTAATTATGTGGAACAACTTTATCTAGGGAACACTGTGACACATTCAGGTCTGTGATTTGAGTGTTTGTTAGTCTCCGACTGCTGTCTTTATATTAATCTAGGCTGTGATTTGTTGTAAGTTAGAATTTCTGTAAATACAACCCTGAGCCTGTTTACGCCAAAGACAAAGACAGAGGACAAAAAGGTTAAAGAATGTGTCTGTTTTGTGTGTGCAAAGAGACAATCCTATCTGGTGTCTGTCCGATCACAGCAGGACTGAGATGATTTCCACACTGACCTCAATAGATCAAAGTGAATTCAGCTGGCTCAAAATGAATACTCTCACTCTCTTTCTATGGCGCTCCCTGGTTCACTCATGCAAATGTGTACAGACACAGTAATGCATTGATTGTGCTGTATGAGATATCATCAGTTTTTATACAGTATTTCTCCAAACACATACGCACAGGGACTATTTCTGCCACCATGAAAAAAATCCCAGAAAAGTGACAGAATAACATATAAAAACCCAGAATTTATAGCAATCAAACGGATTTACGAAAATGCCCAACCACGTAAATGTTAAAGGCAAACACTGTAAAATAAGCACAACAGTGTAAACAGACAGAACAGCAAAGGCAGTGATGTCTAGATAAAGAACTATTGCTCTCTAGTGTTTGGTTTCAGTCAACACATGCTCAGCAAAGCAAAGCCCTTCAGTGCCAGTGCCGGAGAAACTGTTGCAAGGCAAAAAGACCAAGAACAATATGGGTTTCAAGAAACTGAGGGAACTGTTCCCTTAAACCATTGTTACATGATAGACACAAAATTATGAAGAGCAAATGCTTCTGAAATTTGAACACTAAACATAAAATAAATTTCCATCATGAGGGTCATTCACAGTGTTGCACTTGCCGTTTATGTTGACAGCATTAAAGAGACAGACCAACTTGACCTGATTGATATTTTTTAAGACACCATCATCTTCACATTTAATATTGGGGACTAACGGCAACAATGGTGACTGAACATGCCACCAGGGCTAATATTTCCCTCAACTCAATGGCACAGCAACTCACCCTTGGCCATGGGATCCCTGGTTCGATCCCAGCCCCTGACCAACAGTGATCTGTGTGGAGTTTGCATGTTCTCCCCGTGTCTGCATGGGTTTACTCCGGGAGTTCTCCGGTTTCCTCCCACAGGCCAAAAACATGCAGGTTAGGTTAATTGGAGACTCTAAAGTGGCCCTAGGTGTGAATGTGTGTGTGAATGGTAAAGGGATAGCGCCGTACTGTGGCTGCTTCAGCCATCCAGGTGGATGCCCTCAATTTTTCCTCTGGGGATCCATAAAGTATACAAAATTAAAAAAAAAAAAAAAAAAACTAGAGCGTGTAAGGCTTCAACCTGGTTCTGTTAACCCCCAAGTATGTTCCTCTTGTGCAAAGGCAGCCTGCTTACACATGGACTGTGAGGAGGTGGACACAGGAGGCTTCTGATGCACTATAGGACTGCTTCAAGATGACAGACTGGGATATACTCCGTGGGCCACACGGGAAGGACATAGACAACATGAATGACTGCATCACAGAATACATCAAATTCTGTGAAAACACAACCATGCCAGCCCAGACCGTGCGCTGTTTCTTCAACAACAAACCATGGGTCACCTGAAAGCACTTCTTAACAAGAAGAAGAGGGCTTTTAGGTCTGGAGACAGGGAGGAACTGAGGAGAGTGCAGCAGAAACTGAGAGAGATGCTGAGGATGTGTAAAGACAACTACAGGAGGAAGTGAGAGGATAAACTCCAGTAGGGATGTGTGGACTGGAATGAAGCACATCACTAGGTGTAAGGGGAGAGACAGACGGACATCGGGGAGCCTTGAGAGAGCTGATAAGCTGAATCGGTTTTTAAATAGGTTCAACTCACCGACTGTCACCCCCACAACACAGCCAGACCCCCACACACCCCTCCCCACTCACTCCCCTGTGCAGCACCTCTCTCCCCCCTCTCTCCACTGAAGACATCAGCACCAACCCCCACATCACTGTGACTACAGATCAGGTGAGGAAATAGCTGGAGAGACTTCACCAGTGGAAGGCTGTAGGCCCTGATGGCATCTCCGCCAGGATCCTGAGGACCTGCGCCAACCAGCTAGCTCCGGAACTGAAACACCTATACAGCCTAAGCCTGAGTCTGGAGAGAGTACCGGTGTTGTGGAAGATGTCCTGCCTGGTTCCTGTCCCCAAGAAGTCGTCTCCATCGGACCTGAACGACTATCGACCAGTTGCCCTCACATCTCATGTGATGGTGGTCATGGAGAAACTTGTCTTAGCCCACCTGAGGCCGCAGGTAAAGACGTGGCTGGACCCTCTGCAGCTTGCATATAAGTCCCATTTAGGAGTTGAAGACACTGTCATCTACCTGCTGCAACAAGTGCATTTGCATCTGGATGGAGGAGACACTGAGAATGACCTTCTTTGATTTCTCCAGTGCCTTTAACACCATCCAGCCACTGCTGCTGGGTGAGAAGCTCCCGGGGATGGGGGCTGACAGCTCTGTGATCTCCTGGATTACTGACTGCCTGACAGGCAGGCCACAGTTTGTCCAGCTGGGCAGTGTCTTGTCTGACATGGTGGATAGTGATACGGGAGCTCCACAGGGGACTGTGATTTCTCCTTTTCTCTTCACCTTATACACCAATGACTTTCAGTATAACACTGAGTCATGCCACCTGAAGAAATTCTTTGATGACACCACTGTTGTTGTAAGACAGATTTGTGGACTGGGCCAAGCAGAATCACCCGAGGCTGAACGTCAACAAGACCAGAGAGATGGTGATTGACTTCGGGAAAAAGAGGGCGCCTTCACAGCCATTTTGGATTGGGGAGAGGATGTGGGGGTAGTGGAGAACTACAGATACCTGGGTGTCGTGATCAGCATTGGACTGGACTGGAAATCTAACACCGATGCTGTGTACAAGAAGGGGATAAGCAGACTCTACTTGCTGAGGAAGCTGAGATCATTCAATGTGTGCAGCGAGATGCTGGAGCTTTTCTACCAGACCGTAGTTGCAAGCACCATCTTCTTTGCTGCCATTTGTTGGGTTAGCAGAATCAGAGCCAGCAACACCAACAGACTTGATAAGATTATCAAGAAGGCTGGCTCTGTGATTGGACTCAGGCCGGAGACCTTAGAGAACGTGGCGGGGAGGAGGACACTGAACAAACCGTTATCCATCATAGACAATCCTGATCACTCCCTCCACCACACACTGGACAGACAACGGAGCACTTTCTCCAGCAGACTGCTACAGCTCCGCTGCTGTCCAGTCGGGTACCAGAAATTTTTTCTGCTACATGCCATTTCACTGTACAATAACTCACTCTAATGTTGAATTTTGGTCATAACTATGCTGCCATACTGCACCTTACAGTCTAATTGGTACCTCACTTTTCACCCTGCGCCTCATCATCCTTCTTTGTACAGTCGGTACTAGCCATAGATTCATAGGGATATCATCTATTTAACCTAGCAGTAGCCTATGTAGTATACAAAGTTACCTAAGCATTTGTACTTCCCTGGGTAACTCCTTTTCTATTACGCTGTGTGTATTTGTTGGTTTTGGGTCGTCTACTGTGTCATGCTGCTGTTACACTGTAATTTCCCAGTTTGGGATCAATAAAGTACATCCATCCATCCATCCATCTATAGGTGGAGATTTTATGTATGAAGGCTCAACCTGTGTTCAGTGCTGACACACAGAGATGCAAGATGTGTGACATGACCTTAAAAAGGTGGTTCATGCTCGAAAACCCTCCAATGTGGCTAAATTACAACAATTCTGCAAAGATGAGTGGGCCAAAATTCCTCCACAGAGCTGTAAAAGACTCATTGCCAGTTATCACAAATGCTTGATTGCAGTTGTTGCTACTAAGGGTGGCCCAACCAGTTATTAGGTTTAGGGGGCAATCAATTTTACACACAGGGCCATGTAGGTTTGGATTTTTTCCCTTTAATCATAAACACCTTCATTTAAAAACTGCATTTTGTGTTTACTTGTGTTATCTTTGTCTAATATTTAAATTTGTTTGATTATCTGAAACATTTAAGTGTGACAAGCATACAAAAAAATGAGAAATCAGGAAGGGGGCAAACACTTTTTCACACCACTGTATATGCTATCTGTTTGGGGGTTTTTTTACTTTTTTCAAATAAAATAACTGCAATTGCAATGATAGCAAATGATGTGTTCCTGAAAAATACTATTAACATTTATTTTTCTAAATAATCTCACAAGTAATGTCTATCATCCTTTGTTTCTTTATTTCTGGACTACAGAGGATCCAATTTATGGCAAAACAAAAGACTAAAAAAGGAGAAGATCAAGTTCAGCAACTACCCATGCACAGCATGTTCCTAATAAAATGGGTTTAAGACATTCTCACCTTGTCACCACTTTCTTAAACAACCTAATCTAAGTGCTAACCTAATCTAAGTGCTGTCACAGTGCTAACCACTGCGCCACCGTGGTGGCCCAGTGGTTAGCACTGTGGCAGCACAGTTTACCCTCGGCCGGGGGATCGCGGGGACCGTGAGATCATGGGTTCGATCCCTGCCCCCGGCCAACAGTGATCTGTGTGGAGTTTGCATGTTCTCCCCGTGTTTGCGTGGGTTTACTCCGGGATTTCTCTGGTTTCCTCCCACATGTCAAAAACATGCAGGTTAGGGAGTTAAGGGGCGCTTGCGCACGCAGCGACCGGCAGCTGGTGGCTTGTCACCAGACTGCAAAACAAATCTACCTACGGGTACAAAATAAGTAATAAAAAAAAAACAAAAAACCTTGCATCATGTGAAAAATTAAAAATTTGGTACCCACATAATCTATCGGCTATTACCTGTATCTAAAAAAATTCCATCACTCTATATATAATTCAAGAAATCTCTGTCTCTGTGTGTGCCTGTCTGTCTGTGTGTCACGATCACAGGACTTTGTGTGTGTCACGATCATAGGACTTGCTGTGACAGCATCAAAGATCAAAGGAAGGCATCAAAGATCAAAGGCTGGCATCACTGAACGAGTGGTGACGTCATGGTGACTGTTTCCATGGTAACCATGTCAAAGATCAAACGCAAACGTGCAGCAGAAATACTTGCTTATATTTGGATTCTACGGCCATGCATGGGTACCATGTCAAAGATCAAAGGTAGGCATCACCATGGTTACTGTTGCCATGGTAACAGTGACTTTCTACAGGCATGCAGAAATGCTTGCTTTCACCTGCTTTCTACGGGCATGCAGATATACATATTTATTGACTTAAAAAATTAAGAAAACCAAGCTGAGCTTCTAGGGTAATGTGATTTCTTCCAGATTTCTCAGGCTTCTGTGTAATGATGATAAAGGTGATACAGACAAGATTCTGACATCCTGGTTCAAAAGTTTTAGAACACCCCAATTTTTCCAGTTTTTAGTCTTCTTCTTTTAGATTTGATTGGAGGTTTTTATTGAAATTTATTATTATTATTACTTTTATGCAGATAGAGGGGGTTGTAAGTAATCAAAAGTTGGGACAACTGTAGGAATTGGTAGAACCAACTTTCAAGGCTTGATCAACCTCCACTGCTGCAGAACAGCGTTACATATTTCTTGTTCCCCAAAAAAGGCCCTTTTGTATAATTTTAAAATGTACATTAATTTTCATTTTTGGGTAATCTTACCTTTTGTTTTAACCTTTTAGCTGTCCCAGGCACTGCATTGCGACAGAAACGGTTAAGGGGTAAACATAACCCCTAGTGGTCAAGAGTGGTAAATAGTTCAGATTTCCAAGGCTATAACTTGAAAGTTGCAAGAGATAATGGCTTACTGTCAATTACAAAGATGTAGAACATGATCCAAAGTTTCAGATAGGAATAAATTTACGCATCTAATTTGCATAATGTCGCGGCAGCTATATAAATTACATAACTCAGTCAAAAGTGGACTTTGGACACATTTACACAAAGAATGGTTCAGATTTTTTTTACGCCGTTTTGTCTACAGGGGTATGTTTTTATCTAATCTTCAAAGTATATGAACCAGAAAATCAATAAAATGTAAAAAAAAAAAACCTAACATATTTTTCTTTTACCTGTTGCGAGGGGGAGGGGCTCACTCACCCACGTGGCCGGTCCATTTTTGTCCATCGTGGTCGATGTTTTGTGCTTGCTCGTAATGACAATAAAGTTGAATCTCATCTCATCTCATCTCTCTCATCTCATTTACACTCTCTGCCACATCTACAAACTCTTATGATTATTCCACGTGAATTTCATTTGTATTACGTGGCTATTTTTCCTGTTTGATGCATTTTTCCTGTGAGAATCCATGACAGCATGGGTGCCGCCATCTTGGTGCTGGTAGCTCAGTTTTTCGCCCATCGTGGTCGTAGTTTCGCGTGTGCTTGGCCATTTACACTTTCTGCCATATCTACAAACTCTTATGATTATCCCACATGAATTTCATTTGTATTACGTGGCTATTTTTCCTGTTTGATGCAGTTTCAGTCAGAATCGTTGTCGCCATGACCGAACATGGCAGCGACCACATTGGTGCTGGGGAGCTCAAAGTGGAAAAAGGAAGAAGAATAATGAGGATTTCTTCTTCTTTGCTGTATTCCATGTCAGCCATGATTCCTTCGGTGCGTGTCTAAGATAAGATAAGATAAGATAAGCCTTTATTAGTCCCACAACGGGGACTAATAAAGGTGTCTGCCACCTTCTGAACTGTCAGATCAATACAGATCAGTACAAATTCTCAGTATAGCCAGGGGATGTCAATAAGTTGACAGGTGCAGTTGCTGCGCTGTGCCACTGGGGGTGCGCAACCTGTCCATGAAATGTGGACAGTTAAAGGGTTAACCTCTGCCATTTCAGCACTTACCTTCTTACCATTTCAAGCTATTCATTGGATATGAACTGCTTGAATTTCAGTAAAACACTGGAAAAATTGGGATGTTCTAAAACTTTTGACTGGTAGTGTACTCTTGCACTAACTGATTGGTAGAGATACGTGACATCAACCCAGTCATGCTATTAGCTGTGTGCTTTACCAGCCATAGATATGTAAACATTAGACAGAACATACCTAGCTGCTAGGCTAGTCACGTTTTATATACATAGCTTACTTATATATACTGTATATAGATTATTGTAATTCGTTATTATCTGGTTGTCCTAAAGCATCCCTAAAAAATCTTAGTTGATTCAAAATCTGCTGCTAGAGTTTTAACTGGTTCTAGAAAAAGAGATCTCTCCGGTTCTGTCCTCCCTTCATTGGCTTCCCATAGAATTTAGAATAAGATAAGATAAGATAAGATAAGCCTTTATTAGTCCCACAACGGGGAAATTCCAGGATTGCAACAGCACAGGGATAGCAACACTCAGAGCAGCAATCAGAAGGCAAGAAAAAAAAAGCAAGCAAGCAAGAGCAGCTAATATACATATGTACATGTTACTATATATATATATATATATATATATATATATACATATACAGACACACAGTGCAGAGCATTGTAGCTGGATGGGATAAATATGTAGATATATAAACACCCACAGTACGGAGCATTGCAGCTAGGTGGAATAAATATGTAAATATATAAACACACACAGTGCGGAGCAATGTAGCTAGATGGAATAATATGTAGATATATAAACACACAGTGCGTATCAAGTTTAAAATCCTTCTTACTTTCAAAGCTCTTAATAATCAGGCCCCCCAATATATAAAAGATCTGATATTACCTTACCATCCTAATAGAGCATTACGCTCCCAAAATGCTGGCTTACTTGTGGTGCCCAGAATCTCCAAAAGTACAGTGGGAGGCAGAGCCTTCTGCTACCCAGCTCCTTCTCTCTGGAACCAGTTACCACTCTGGGTCCGGGAGTCAGACTCGGTCTCTGTTTTTAAGAACAGGGTAGAATCCTTCTTTTTTAATATAGCTTACGTTTAAGGAGGGATTTTGTGTCTTTTATCCCCACTTTTGTTCTGCTGTTATTTGATCCTTACTGCTGGTTGACCTCCAATACTGTACTTGGCACCTTACTGTTATGTTTTTATGTCTGCCCTCTCCATCCTCCCTATCCCCTCACCCCCAACCAGTCGCAGCAGATGACTGCCCCTCCCTGAGCCTGGTTCTGCTAGAGGTTTCTTCCTGCCAAATGGGAGTTTTTCCTCTCCACTGTTGCTTAGTGCTTGCTCATAGGGGATCGTCTGATTGCTGGGTTTTTCTGAGACTGTGGGTTTTTTCTCTGCACTCTGGCGCCATGAGACAGCCTCTGTTGTGATGTGGCACAGTATAAATAAAGCTGAATTGAATTGAATTATACGATTGCAATAAATACAGTGAACAACTGTGTATCACAGTGCGGAAGGTGCTGTCAACCATTACAATTACCTAAAGAACATGGCACCTCCGTTTGCCATGAAAATGTTAGTAATGTCCTATCTAGGATATCTTACATCTATGTTGTTGGCCACTGCAGTAGACTGGAGTCTCATCATCCAGCTGCTCAGATGTAAATACTGTGATTATTTAAGACTTGTAAAAAAATTTAAAAAAATTAAAAATCATATATTTTTTTGAAGAATACAAAGACTTTAATTCTGCACCTTTCTAAACATTTTTTGATATATTATTTTAGGCCAAAAATATCTGTTTTATGAAAATACAGTCCTGTTCACCTTGAATACAAATTTACAAATTTCATCTGAACAAATTTATTTCAAAACCTTCTTGTCTGTTAAAATTTTTTAAATTGTTCGACCAAGCAAGAGTTTGGTTGAAAAGTGTGGCATTTGAGCGAGCTCCCCCTGAGACAATGAGAATGAGACTTTGGTAACAAGCGCACTGCAGCAAACATCACTGTTCCAAATGTCCACATGAGTGCACTGTTTTCATCTCATCAACATCAAGTTATCTCACAGGATATCTGAGCGCACCTCTCATTGGTGTGTTAACTGATGAAGCACACAGGACCAGTCACCTGTTCTGCCTTGGGGGAACTTTGGTGTAATAAAGCAGAGAAAGCCAGACAAACCTGCTCTAGTAAAATGCAGGAGAATCAATTGTTTCCACCAACTGTTTTGAGAAGCAACCATCAATACATCACCTGCTCTGTAAAATAGCATCAATACAGCTACTAATACTGTGCAGTACAGATGACTGAGTCTGATATTTGAGCTACAGCGTGATTTGTTATCCACTCGGTGCAGCCCCAGAGTCAGTTTAACAGCATCATCAGAACACTTTCAAGTGTGAACACTCACTGAAACATGAGAAGACTCTGCAAAAAGAGAGTGAAAGCAGCTCTGTAGAAGCAGTGCACTTCTTTTTATTCATGTCTTTTTCGGTTTTATTTTATAAATCAATGGGCTGCCTCTGAATAGTGAGGTTTGTAGAATACATGGCATTGCAGTTTTCATTGTATAAGTTTTACTGCCATCAGACACTGGAAATATTTCAAAACTTCCAACTGCAAAAACCCTCCTCAAATTTACTAAGCAACCCTATAACTGAGTTCTTAACAAAACTATAAATAAAATCTTAATAATAACATTCTACCTTCTCACCGCAGCCACTGGGTGCAAAAAGCCACACAGACACTGCTAAACAAAAGACAGGCAAGGGGTTCCAGGGCAAAAACCACATTGTGTTCCTTTTCTGTCTGAGGCTGAAAACTAGCTAACAAACCAACATCATGTCCAAGTCTACAGCTTTCACAAAAACAACCTGGAGAACCAAGACCATTTAATAAGTTTTCAGACAAATTTACTGAAAAATATATCATAATTTGATTAATCTAACCCTTTTCATTATAATTTGGAAATTGTCCTTGAGCCTGTTAGCCATTAACTTTAAGCTACGGCCACAAAGATTCTTACAAACAATGAGTTTGTAAGAATCTTCCAGTTCCTACGAATTCTGGAGTTCGCAGACAGTCATGGAGGGGGGGTACAGTTTCTTACAGTTGCCGTTCAATTTTCAAGAGCAACTTGAGGCATTCTTGAGAAGCGAGGTGCTTTTCTGTCGTATGATGGCCCTCGAGTTCTTACGTTCTTCACAATGGTGCCTTGGGATCTTCCTACGGCATACTTACTGTCATCTTATGAAAATTTTTGTGCAACTCACAGCACTCGCAAGTCGTATGCAGGAAGATCTTACGGCTTTTGGCACATTTTGTTGGCACAAATGTCACACAAATGAAGCACTTGCGCCTTATGAGCGCCTCACTACCACCTTACACATGCTGTACGAATCTCTGTATGAACCGGGATTCGTATAGTGTTTCCTATGACTGTTGTAAGGGATCCTCAAGAACAACTTAAGATGGTCTTGAGTAGGGGTGGGTTCAAAAGATCGATATAGATCGATCCACGTTTGACTGAGCCGATATCAATCCACAAAATCCGTGGATTGATCTTTTAATATATTTAATATATTTTAATATAATATTTTTACGTTTGTGAACGTCTGCTGAGTATAATCGGGTCAAAAGCGGGTCAGTGAGCCAGGAACAACGGCCGAGAACCATAAACAGCCTATGCGCTAACGGAGCTAGCAAGCTAACGGATATGCTAGTTCTTCTTCTGTAGTGTTAAAACAGTTCTCATCCGGCAAGAGTTCCCTGTGGCGTGTGCACACGTCTTTACTTTCGTGTGTACATGAGCGGAGTTATTAACGTGTGTGTCTCTTAATTTAGCAACAAAAGTCACCGTAAAGACTGTCCTCAACAGCTTCTGAATATTTTTCATAAAGTGGGGATAAAATGACTTTTACTATGTGCAGCGCTGTGTTGGAACATAAAGTTGACGACTGATAAACGGAAAATGCACGGAGACTAAAACCCATGAAGCAGAGGGAGACTTGGAGCTGCTGAGACTGTAAGTATAATATCATTTGTTTCTTTTAACATTTGTGTCGTCAATTAATAATTTATCCGGCATGATGGTGGTTTCTTTTACAAACTGTGGACACAGAGAGAACTGTTGGTTAAGTGCTGTGAATAAATGCAGAATAAAGTTATATTTTATGAGATTATGGACTTCTACCACTTAAGTAAGAGATGTGAAGAGAATAAATCACAATAAAATTAAGATGGTAGAATTAATAAAGGCTGCAGTACAACAAGCTATTTTTACTCAGTAGAACTAAATTGAAATGAACAAATCTTCCCAGGAAATGAATTGAAACCCTTTTCAAACATTGAAAGTTAATTTGTAGTTAAAATATAAACAACAAAAAAATTAAAAAAAAACTAAATTATTAAACCCTACTGTGATGTGGCGGTCTAAAAATATGAATGTTAATTTTACTGTGAAATCTATTCTTTTTATCTGCCTTCAGATGTGTGAAGACTGGAAGCTTCATTCTCACTGAGACCTTCTGAAGGTCAGAGGTGGTCAGTGGAGGAACCATCCCTGCTTCATGTGGATTTCAGCACAGAAGGAGACCTTCAAGATTCAAGGAGGTGCTGCCATCATTTTCTCCACACTAACATGCATTCAATGCAATTTAGTTGTTGTAATGACAAATTCTTTTATTTCTTTTTTTTAAGTTCTCAGCAAGAATACAATGTTGGTCTTTTTTTTTTTTTTTACAATTTTACTGAGCATTTAATTCTAAATAAATCACTGTTTAACAGGAAATTTTTGGCAATCCTGTGCTTTTCTTGTGGTGTTACATAGAATAGCATCACTGTAAACTATGGAAAAAGCAGCTGCTTTAAAATTTGTACTTCCTCACACAACTTTGAGTGCAAAAAAACTCTAAAAGTGCCATAACTTTTGGAAAAGCTCCCACAAATTCAGGCTTTTTGGGCCATAATAATCACAAAAACAGGTGACAAAATCCTGGAGGGACTGAAATACAGTGAGATTATGTATGCATGGTTCATGCATTTGAATTTGTTTACTTACTCTGAGTGGTTAACTTGACACGACACACCCTTTGCACTAAAGAAAGCACCTGTGAGCACTTTATGAAATGATAAGTTAAATAATAAAAAGTGCATTATTGTAACTGATTTTGGGTCAGTTCTATATGTGATATTTTATGTATTAAAGTTAGAAGATTCTTGGTACAATTTGCAGCATTAGGTCTCGAAGATTTTTGATTCATGGGAAGTAAAATGGCTATTAAAATGGTAATTCCACAGATCGAATCGGATCGAATTGGATCGATTCAGAATCTCAAGAATCGGAATCGAATCGATTCTGGAAATTAGGGATCGTTCCCAGCCCTAGTCTCGAGCCATACCTACGGCCAACATCTTGCATAGTTCTTACATTGTTCCTATGGCATTTGTACGGCCGCCTTACAATGAGGGGTTCTCATGGGGCATTCGTAGAAATCTTGGACAAGACCATCGACCTGGCCACCAACTTACAAATGGTCTACGAATGCTGGATTCTCCTATGGCCACCTGAAGAAGGACGTACAAAATGGACCAAGAATCGTTCCTATGGTGTTCGCAGCCAAGTAAGGGTATTTGTGACCGTAGCTTTAGCTAGCAACATCATTGAACACAATACAGTATGCGGTAATATAAATAAAACACAGTGGCAACATTTCAGAGACAGAAGCTGGACAGTGCAGTGTGGAGGTATAACTGTAAAATACAAGTGCTAATAAATACTAGGGATGTACAATATATAACTGGCATGCTATCGATATTGGCAGAAAAAACATTTAAAATTATTAATCAGCGGTGTTTTTCGCACGAGGAGGAGGGGGGCCGATGCTGTGACCACAAGACGTTTCGAGACTACTGCGCAATAACCCAAAATGGCGACTCCCATCAACTGAGCTTAAACAAGCTTTTCCACGAGTAGTTTTTTTTTTTCTCTTTTTGTAATTAATCCATTAACTGACAGTCTGTGTCTGTCTTTCTTTTTTTCGTATGGAGCTGGAGGAACTAGAGAACTATATCGACGAGTTTTATTACCGTTGCTGTGTCATGGAGCAGGCGAATGTGTGTCCCATCCCTGCTTCTCAGTCTAAACGACCGAGACCTGCAGACTTGCCAAAAATAATGTCCGAGAAATCACGGGAGGGCACCGAGGTTAGTGACATCCTTTTCTCAATTGAGAATAAACCTACCAGCATGGATGGTAGACTGGCGTTAGTCGAGCTGCTTCATAAAGAATTCCAGGGTTTGCGTGAGAGTCTGGAGTTCACTCAAACACAGCTCGTCTCTCTCGCAGAGCAAAATAATAGCCTAAAAAAGTCAGTAAACACACTAACCACGCGGCTTGGCGTTGTTGAGAGAGAAAACCGAAAAATGAAGTAAACAGTTCTCAATTTGCAGTCACGCAGCATGAGAGATAACCTTGTTTTTTCTGGAATCGTTGAAAAAAATAATGAAAATCCAGAACAGCTGGTCCGTGAATTTATGTCAACACAACTGAAACTGTCCCCCGAAGTCACAAATTCAATTACCTTCCACCGAGTCCACTGAATTGGGTAAAAAAATTCCCAGAATTAACGTCCTAGACCTACTGTTGCCAAATTTGAGCATTTTAAGCAAAAAATTTTGGTACAGAGGCAGGGCAGGCAGCTTAAAAACACCAATTATGGTCTAAATGATCAATTTCCACAGGAAACCTTGGAAAGGAGAATGATGCCTTTTCCCCTTAGGAAACAAAACATCCAAGAAGTAAATGAGCTATTGTTTCTGTGGACAGACTGTATATAGATGGCAAGCTGTTTATGGATGAAACTATAGTGCCCTGGTTATTCTAGAGCCTATTTTGTTTTTTTAGCTGCAGGTGGAAAAGAAGTGCGATTGTGCGCAGGTCTCTTACTCGACCTCAGTTTAATTTGTTAAAATTTGTCAAAATGTTTTTTTCTTTGTTGCTCAGGTTGTTGTTTGTTTGTCTGTTGTAGTTAATTTTGTTGAAGTTGTTAGGTCGTTGCTGAATATTCTCTGCATTTTTTCACCACTTACTAACCTTTATGCAGACACCCCCACCCCCCCTCCACCTCCTCCTGCACAGAGCTTTTCCCGCACCTCGCTTCCAAAGCCGGCCGATCGCCGCCTCGTTTCCCTGCTGAGCGCTCTGGGGGAAGCGGTGTGGGTGACCCACCACACTCTACGGGACAGGCAGAGCACTCAGCTTGAGCAATTAACAGAACAATGAGATGTATGGACTGATATCAATATGTAGATGTGCCTTGCAGCCTCTTTTGTCCTACAGCCCCGGAGCAGAGAGGAATTTCGGCGCCAGTAATCCTGCTATTGATATGTGTGACTCTCATGTAAATGTCCATGCATTCCTGCTTGACTGTTATGCTAATATGCCATGCATGCACTGTCTGTAGCTCAGTATAAAAGACCTGACTGTATATGCCTCATGCTCTCACTCTCACTCACATTCTGACACTCTAGAGATGCAGGGCTCACACCAGCGCGCTGCCACAGCGCTGGGTGAGCCTCGTGATGGAGGAAGAATAAAGCACCCTCTTAAACTTCAGTTTGCCGTGTCCGCCTGCACTTATTTTATCCACCACACTGGTGACCCTTATTTCGTTCCTCCACACTGGTAGGCTGCAGGCTGTTTGTTGAAAGACATGGCGGCGCGCAATGCTGCAGCGGCTCATGGCTCTCCTTTTCAGTGTTTTTTTTGGACGTAATGGTACTTCTTTTTTGTTTATTTGTGTGCTATCAATTCGGCGAACATTCGCTACACCCGTCAGAGACTTCTCGAGATTGGAGACCAGCATCAGACACCAGTTGCGAGTGTTTTTCACCACACGCATAACATCCCAGTCGACATAGCAAGACCACCGGGCTCTCCGTGGATTGTTGTCGGGTCGTGAAGGTGGCGAAGACGGAGACAGAGGAGGGAGAGGAAGCAGAAGTGGGGCTGAAGGTCCGGTGTTATGCTAAGGCTAAGGAGACAACCACATAAGCCACCTCTACCGAGCCTGTATCTTTCCAATGCCAGATCCTTGGTGCATAAAACGGAAGACTTGGAATTACAACTTGCCGGTAATCGCTATGTTCGTGATTGTTGTGTTCTGATTATCACTGAAACTTGGCTCCATCCGGACATATCCGACGCTAGCATGCAGCTAGCGGGCCGAACGTTGCTACGCTGTGACTGAACTAAGGACTCTGGTAATAGTAGAGGGGGAGGGCTTTGTATGTATGTGCATAATAACTGGTGTAACAATGGGACTATTACAGACAGATATTGCTTTCCCGATCTCGAGTACATGTCTGTAAGATGTTGGCCTTTTTTTCTACCGAGAGAGCTAACAGTAGTGTTTATCACGGCCGTGTATATTTCACCCAGTGCAAATGTAAATATGGTGCTCTCCCTCCCACCGTTAAACATCAGCGGGCTCACCCTGATGGTGTCCACATAGTCGCAGGAGACTTTAATAAGGCCAATCTGAAGACTGTACTCCCAAAATTTTATCAACATGTTAAGTGTTCTTCTAGAGGGGAGAACATTTTAGACCATGTTTACACTAACATCAAGCACGCATACAGAGCCATATCCCTCCCCCACCTCGGCCAGTCGGACCATCTTTCCCTCCTGCTCTCCCCAGCCTACACCCCCCTCAGGTGTAGAGACAGGCCTACTATAAAGACTGTCACAACTTGGCCTGACAACGTTCTCTCCAAACTGCAGGATTGCTTCACAGAGACAGACTGGGATTTATTTGGACAACAGGAGTTGGAAACATCCACTGATACAACCTTGGACTACATTAAGTTTTGTATCGGTAATGTGACTGTGGACAAAAATATTAGGGTTTTTCCCAACCAGAAACCCTGGATGACCAGCCAGGTCCACACACTCCTCAGAGCCCGTGATGCTGCCTTCAGATCAGGTGACAGAGACCTTTATAGGTCTACTCGAGCCGATCTGAAAAGAGGAGTTAAAAAAGCTAAAGCGGACTACAAGATGAGAACAGAGTCCCACTTGTCTAGTAACAACATACGGGAGGTGTGGCAGGGAATTCAAAACATCACGAATTACAGAGGCTGTGCTACAACATCAGAGAACCTGAGTGCACCGCTGGCAGAGGAGCTAAATAGCTTCTTTGCTCGCTTTGAAATAACTCAACAGCAGCACTCATCAGCCTCAGCCCTGCCCCCACCCCCACCCAGCTCCTGCACCACCACTTTCACTGTCAGTGAGCATGACGTCAGACGGGTGCTCCTGACAGTGAACCCCAAGAAGGCTGCCGGCCCAGATGGAGTTCCTGGTAAGGTGCTTAGAGTGTGTGCCTCCCAGCTCACCTCCATCTTTACCAGGATTTTCAACCTCTCCCTGGCCCAGGCAGTCATCCCGTCCTGTCTGAAATCTACCATAATCATTCCGGTACCAAAGAAGTCTCCCACCACCAGCCTAAATGATTACCGTCCTGTGGCCCTCACCCCGGTAATTATGAAGTGTTTCGAGAGACTGCTTCTTCAGCACATTAAGAGCCATCTTCCCCCGGACCTTGATTCTTACCAGTTTGCATATCGTGAAAACCGATCCACTGAAGATGCCATCGCCGTAGCCCTCCATTTTGCGCTGTCCCACTTGGAGCAGCAGCACAGCTACGTCCGAATGCTCTTCGTGGACTACAGCTCGGCCTTCAATACAATTATCCCGGACATTCTCATTACCAAACTGAACACCCTTGGTCTCCCACTTCTCACATGTGCTTGGATAAAGAACGTTCTCACTATCCGGTCCCAGACTGTGAGACTTGGCTCCTACTTCTCCTCCACACGGACGCTGAGTACTGGCTCCCCACAGGGCTGTGTGCTGAGCCCCCTCCTGTACTGTCTCTACACCTATGACTGTCGACCGGCCTACAACAACAACCTCATCGTGAAGTTTGCCGACGACACTACGGTGGTTGGACTCATTTCTGGAGGGAACGAGACAGCCTCTAGGGGGGAGGTCCTGAAGTTGGCAACTTGGTGTTTAGAAAATAACCTGACTCTGAACACCAAGAAAACCAAGGAAATCATTGTCAACTTCAGGAGGACCAATACCGACCCAGCCCCCCTCTTCATTAACGGCGAGTGTGTGGAGAGGGTCCACACATTCCGGAACCTCGGCGTCCTTATCTCCTCTGACATCTCCTGGACAGACAACATCTCGGCGATTATTAAGAAGGCTCAGCAGCGGCTACACCTCCTGAGAGTCCTCAGGAAGTATGACCTCAACTCCACCCTGCTGCTGACCTTCTATCGCTCATCCATTGAGAGTCTGCTCACATACTGCATTACAGTGTGGTATGGGAATTGCACAATGGTAGACAGGGAGAGGTTGCAGAGGGTAGTAAAGGCAGCACAGAAGATCATTGGCCACCCTCTCCCCTCCCTGACAGACATTTACACCGCCCGCTGCCTTAGGAGAGCACAATACATCATCAAGGACATCTACCACCCTGGAGATGACCTTTTTGACCTGTTGCCCTCAGGAAGGTGCTACAGGTGCATCAGAGTCAGGACAAATAGACTTAAGAACAGTTTTTTTCCAAAAGCCATCATGGCTCTGAATTCTCAGTCCAACCCTCCCTGACCCTCTCAGTATACCTCTAAACACATCACTGTGTAATTGACATTTATGGTCCAGAATGCTGTGCAGTCTTTTTAATATTTTTATATTGTATATATAACTTATTTTATCTTAGATTACGTACATTGTACACATTATACATTATCTATTGCAGGAATTTATTGTTTTTATGCTTTTTATTTTTCTCTTTTACATATGTTGCACTGAAGGAGATGCTTAAATCTCATTGTACATTTGTTTGTATAATGACAATAAAGGCTATCTATCTATGTCCATTTTCTCTCATACTTCTGGTTTATAGGAAATAACTAAGTACATACACCCCCCATTTGCTTGCAATTGCAGGCAAATGGAACAGAGACATCATGCGCACACACCCAGTCATATATGTGTAGGTGTATATTTTACACACAACATATATATACACACATATGCATATATTACGGACATATAATCACATAGGCACATTTGGTTAGCCTTTAGCACATAACCAGCTAGTGAAAACATGCCCACATTTAAGTTTGTCATGTGGAACATACGTGGAATTGGTACCAGGGAGAAGAGGCTAAAAGTTTTTAATCGACTGAAGGCTCTACAGGCAGACTTTGTCTTATCCCAGGAGACACATGTCTTGAAGTCATCTGTAGATGCGCTCACCTCCCTGGAATTCCCCCACATGTACTCAGCCGGCTTTAATTCTAAACAAAGGGGGGTAGCTATACTGGTAAACAGAAGAATACACTTTGTTGTGCATAATATCCTAACAGATCCGGAAGGTACATTTATAATACTAAAAACCTCAGTTCAAAATTTGGATCTATATATTGCAAGAGTTTATGGCCCAAATGTTGACGACCCATCCTATTTTCACACTTTTTTCATTTCTCTTTCTGAGCACTTGGACACCACACTCATAACAGGAGGAGACTTCAACCTGGTATTAAACCCTGCAATTGACAGGCTCAGTGCATCGGGGAATTGCCAAAAATGGCAGGCTACTGACACTCTCAAACAATACATGAATGATTTTGGTCTTTGTGGTGAATGGCGTTCTCTTCACCTAACTCTTCAGGAATACACTTTTTTTTTCATCAGTTCATAGTTCACATTCACGTCTAGATTTCTTTTTAGCCAGTAACTCTACTGTGAGGGACATCACAGACACTGAAATATGTTCAAATCAAGGTATTAGCAATCACCATCCAGTATCTCTTACACTAGTAAACAGAAAAGCTACGGAATATCCCCTTGTGTTCTTTGGGAAGCAGCAAATGTGGTCATGCGAGGTAAAATAATCTCTTACTGTTCATATAAGAATAAAAAAGAAAAAGCACTGGTACTGGAGTAGAACAGAAAATTAAATCACTGGAGACGACCTGTGCCGTTCCTCCACAGGAACAGACATTAAACGAGCTGAGAAAATTAAAGCTGGAATTTAAAAAAATTACAAACAAAAGAGCATAGTTTTTAATACAAAGACTGCGTCTTGAGAAGTTTGAACACAGTCATAAATCGGGGCAATATCTTGCGAACCAGCTTAGATTGAATAAAGACAAAATAACTATCCACTCTATTACGGATATGACTGGAAATATTACCCATGAGCCTGAAGAAATAAATAACTCCTTCAGAAAGTTTTATGAAAACCTCTACTCATCTCAAATTAACCCATCTGACTCAGAGAGAAATACATTTTTGGACGATATTAACTTACCACGATTAAATAATGAACATATTGCAGTTCTGGATGCACCTCTTCTGGTGTCTGAACTCCAGGAGGCACTTAAGCACATCCCAAACAACAAAGCTCCGGGAACAGATGGTTTTCCTGTAGAAGTTTATGAAGAATTTTGGCCTGTGATGGCACCTACTTTCTTTAAAATGGTGAACCAAATTAAAGAAGATAATGTAATCCCTCCAAATATGAATTTGGCTAGTATTATCCGACTCCTTAAACCTGGAAAAGAACCTACGCTTCCATCCAGCTACCGTCCCATCTCACTTATGAATGTCGATCTTAAAATAATTTGCAAAGCTCTCACCAAAAGACTGGAAAGGATAATTCCGTTTATTATACACCCAGATCAAACAGGTTTCATCAAGGGTAAGCATTCAGCTAATAATACACGCAGGCTATTTAATTTAATAGACTACTGCAAGATTAATAATTTAGAAACTACAATCTTGTCCCTGGATGCAGAGAAAGCCTTTGACCATGTTAACTGGAAATTTCTTTTTATGGTGTTAAACAATTTCGGGTTTGGTTCATCTTTCATAAACTGGATTAAAACACTATATTGCACTTCCGGTTATGGCTGCCACGTAGGACGGACGTGTCTCGCTCTGCTCTGCTCCTGGAGAAAAAAATCGGCAAATAACTCTCTCATTTGGGACAGAACGTATCCCAGCATTTGAGCGAGGATATGTCGGCGAAGCCTAAGGCTGGAAAACCAGGAAAAGGAAAAAGCGAGCCGCCGAAACAGTCCAAATTAACGGACTTTCAGGTCTGTGACGCAGCAAACAAGGCTCCATATATGGCGGAGGAAGCTGGCGGCGGTGCGATTTCTGCGGGGAATGGCGCAGATGCGCTGATGGCAGCCATGAGTTCAATGAGAGCGGACTTTTCCTCTAGATTTG
The DNA here is from genome assembly GCA_020510985.1 of Pholidichthys leucotaenia. Lineage (NCBI taxonomy): Eukaryota > Metazoa > Chordata > Actinopteri > Cichliformes > Pholidichthyidae > Pholidichthys > Pholidichthys leucotaenia. The sequence continues at coordinate 15,497,162 of CM035844.1, forward strand.
ATGGGATTATGACAGCGTTGGAAGGAATAAGAAAGGAATTGGGTGACTGTGTAGAACGAACGGCGCAGATGGAGCTCCGTCTCGCTAGTGCTGAAGATGACGTCACCCGTCTTCAATTAAAGGTGCGCACTTTGGAAAAAAAAAATAAATCTCTGGAAGATAATATTTTGGATTTGGAATCTCGGTCGAGACAGAATAATTTGAGGCTGGTGGGTCTTCCAGAGGAATCAGAAGGTCGGGACGTATGTTCCTTTCTGGAAAAGTGGATTCCGGAGGTGCTGGGCAGCGAGGAGTTGCAATCAGCAGTGGTTCTGGAAAAAGCACATCGCATTGGCCCACGGAGAGATAAGGGACCGCCGAGGACCTTAATTATGAAGTTTCTTAGCAACAGAGACAGGATGAAGATCTTCAACGCTGCACGAGCTAAAAAAGGAGAGATTAAACACCAGGACCAGCAGGTGCGGTTCTACCCAGATTTGGCCACAGGAATCCAGCAATTGAGGAAGCAGTTTGATCCCATACGTAAGGAGCTGCGCAACCTTGGGATTCGTCATGGTGTAATCTATCCTGCGAGACTGCTGACCACGTATGAGGGCAGAACCCACATCTTCAAGACCCCAGAGGAGGCGCAGGAGTTCATCAAGAAGATCAAAGAAGAAGAAGAGACTGGTGGGAGCTAAGCATGAACAAAATATAAGGTAGAATAATTAAGCATTTGCACAGGCATCTGACTGACTTGAAGTAAATAGTAAGTTTACAAAATATAGATTGTATTATATATTAAAAAAACAAAACAAAAACAAAACAAACAAACAAAAAAAAAACTATGATGTACAAAGTTGTTAAAAATTTTGGAGTTAAGTTGGAAAACTACAGAGGAGAGTTAATGTTACGTCATTAAAAGCAGTAGAGTTAGGGTGATTGGGAGGATGAAGAAGGAGTGGCTTAGGCTGTTCCCCGTGGGTGTGGAACGGTCGATGGCTATATCGGGAGACAGAATTTTTCTTTTGATTTTGGGGGGTTTGCCACAAGTGTGGGAAGGGGAAATTTGTTTGTGTGTAGTTTGTAGGATGAATGTTCAACCACTCATGTTTTTGCTTCTCTGTATGAGCATGTTTACACTGCAAGGTAATCCTAAACTCTCTATTGATCATGGACCAAAGTGTTAATCTTAATTTAACTTCATGGAATTGCAGAGGTCTACAAAATTTAAAAAAACTTAAACAAGTTATGAATAAAATAAAGGACATGGGTTCAAGAATTGTGTTTTTACAAGAAACTCATCTGATAGAGGAGGATGTTAAAAGAATTAGGAGTAGATGGCAGGGAAGTGTATTCACCTCTTCATTTTCATCCCGAGCCAGGGGAGTTATGACTCTCATACATAAATCAGTTCCTTTTCAAGTGAAAAATGTAATTGGAGACAAATTTGGAAGATATGTAATCATTCAAGGTTCTTTGCTATTAGAAAATATAAATCTTGTGAACTTATATGGTCCCAATATAGATGATCAGAAGTTCTTTGCTAATTTATTTCTCATCTTATCATCACTTACAGGGCAACATATAATAGCAGGGGATTTTAATTGTACATTGAATCCAGGTGTGGATAGATCAACAGGACTGGACTGTACGCACATTGGATGTAGGATGACTATTAATCATTTTATGAAAGAATTGAGATTGTTAGATATATGGAGAGAAATGAAACCACAAGTTAAAGCCTATTCTTGTTATTCTAGTACCTACAAGACATTCTCACGTATTGATTATTTTTTGATTTCCACAGAATTAAGGTCCAAGATTCAAAACTGCTTTTATGATAACATCGTGATCTCTGATCATGCACCCTGTTGTCTAATATATGTAGATAAAAAATTGACAAAGGAATCAGGTAGATGGCAATTTCAGCATAAATGGCTTCAGGATGAGGAATTTGTCAAGTATATAGAAAAACAGATAGACGAGTTCTTTGACATCAATACTACACAAACATCAGCATGTGTAAAGTGGGAGGCTTTCAAAGCTTTTATTAGGGGACATATTATTAGTTATACAGGATCAAAATCTAAGAAGACTCGAGAGGAGAGAGCTAAATTGGAACATAAAATAAAAAATCTTCAGGAAAAAGTGTATGCAGGAAGTGACCCAAGGTTGGAGAATGAATTACTGATTTTGAGAGCTGAATACGACAAAAAATCAGCGAATAGAGCTGCCTCGAGTCTTCTAAGATTGAAACAATCTTTTTATGAACAAGGTGAAAAATCAGGAAAATTATTAGCATGGCAGATTAAACAATTGGAAATTAAAACACCAATTACCAGTATTATAAGTAATGGACAGGTAGTTATAGATCCTTTAGAAATTAATAGAGCCTTTAGAGATTACTATGAAAAATTATATGATACCAAAAATGAACCTGATTTAACAAAACTAAATGGGTTTTTGAACGAACTATCTATACCGTGTATTCCAAATGAAAACAGGGAGATATTGGAGTCTAAAATTAGTCAAGAAGAAGTTGGGCTAGCCATTGATAATATGAAATCAGGAAAAAGTGCAGGACCAGATGGTCTTCCAGTTGACCTTTATAAAAAATTTAAGAATAAATTAATAAAACCTTTTTTGGAAATGGTTTTAGAAGCATTTCAAAATAATAATTTACCATCATACATAAATAATGCCTTAATTATACTGCTGCCAAAACCAGGTAAGCCCTCTAATAAATGTGAAAATATGAGACCAATAAGCCTATTAAACGCCGACCTTAAGATAATCTGTAAAATTTTAGCAAGACGAATACAAGAAATTTTACCAAATATTATTAATCGAGATCAGAATGGCTTTATAAAGGGTAGACAAGGCTTCCATAATGTAAGAAGACTATTTAATATTATTTATTTTAATAAAGAAGCACCGGATACAGCTCTCCTATCATTGGACGCCGAAAAGGCCTTTGATAGAGTTGAATGGCCCTTTCTTTTTGAAGTCCTACAAAGGTTTGGACTTGGAAATAATTTCATAAAATGGGTTCAAATAATATACAATAATGCTACAGCAGAAATCCTAACAAATAACAATATTTCAAAACCAATAAAAATCAATAGAGGATGTCGACAAGGCTGTCCACTTTCACCTTTACTGTTTACTATGGCAATTGAACCTTTAGCGATAGCGATACGTTTACATTCACAAATATATGGAATTAAAGTTGGACCAACAGAACATAAAATCTCCCTGTACGCCGATGATATAATTTTGTTTATGTCGAATCTAAAAAAATCAATTCCAACCTTGTTGAATTTAATAAAGAATTTTGGGGAAATATCAGGATATAAAATAAATAAAACTAAATCTTCAATATTAATGCTAAATGAGACCCAGAGAAATTACCCAGCCCCTGAGGTAAATCAATTCAATGTTGTAAATCAGTTTAAATATTTAGGAATCCAAATTATGCCTAAGCTAGAATCAGTCGCCAGTGTCAACTATGAAGCCTTAATGTCAGATATCAGTGAGTTAACTCAGAGATGGATGTCACTACCAATGTCGATGATCGGGAGAATCAATATACTTAAAAGTAATATTTTACCTAAAATACTTTATTTATTTCAATACATTCCCTTATCACCACCTTTAGATCTATTCTCAAGAATAAAAAAAAAGTTAGTGGAATTTATATGGAACAACAGGAGGGCTAGATTACGTTTGTCTTTATTATATTTACCATTTGATCGTGGAGGTCTGAAATGTCCAAATTTTATGTTGTATTATTGGTCGGCACAACTGAGGTCTATGACATATTATTTTTCATCAAATGATCTCCCTCACTGGACTGAAATGGAATCATACAATTTACCTTTACCTCTTCCCATATTCATATACTCAGATTCGGCAAAAAAATTACAAAAACAAGTTAAAAATCCATTTGTAAAGCATATGATCAAAATATGGTGTGAAGCTAAAAACTATTTAAAAGAACCACAGTTATTGTCACAATTTAGTCCAATATGGGGTAATCAATATTTTAAACCAGGGAGAGCGGACGCTGTATTTAAAGTATGGAATTTAAAAGGGATACAAAAGATTCAGGATTTATATTTGCCATGTGCAGACAACATAATGTCTTTTGAAGAGCTGAGGATCAAATTTAATCTCAATAGAACACATTTTTTTAAATATCTTCAACTTAGAAACTTTATTCGATCAAATCAAAATAAAGCTCTCACTCGACCTATTTATTCATCCTTGGAAAAAATGATGATGAAAGATAGTAAAAGAAAGGGTATTATTTCAGAGTTTTATAACTCATTGACACTATCTTCAAGTGAAAATTCACTGAAAAGATTAAACTACTGGAAAGAAGATCTGCAAATTGAAATTTCAGAGGAACAATGGGAATTGGCTTGTACAGAAGCTCAAACCAAATCAATAAATGCACGCCTTAAATTGATACATTTCAAATGGTTAATGCGGATGTATGTTACACCGGAGGAGTTAAATAGATATAACAAAAATATACCAGATACATGCACAAAATGCATGGAAAGTAAAGGAACCCTATTTCATTGTTTATGGGAATGTAGATTAATAAGAATGTTTTGGGAAGAGGTGAGGGTAACAATTGAAAAAATAATCTCAAAACAAATCATATTGAATCCTAAACTGTTTTTGTTGGGTCTGTACCCAGAAAAGCATAATTTTAATAAAAGTGAAAGAACATTCATAGACCTCAGTTTGCTTAATGCCAAAAAATGTATTGCACTATTATGGAAAAAGACTCATAGACCAGATGTGACTCAGTGGTTAAGACAGATGTTAACAAACCTTCCATTAGAAAGAATAACATATATACTAAAATCAAAGGAAATTGTGTTTGAGAATATATGGAGACCTTTTATTGATTATGTAAAAAATTTAAACATAACTCTTGAAGAAGAAGGTGAATGATGTGTGTGGACCTTGTAAATTCCAAACTGGTGAACATAATAAGTATACTAATGTATTGGATTGTCTAGACTAAACAGAGGAGCATTGTTGAAGACTTGATTTTGTTGGTGGTTGTTGGTGTTTTTAGTGCATTTTTTTTTTTTGTAGTACTTTAGTGTTAGTGTTTGATTGTTTGTATCATGTTTGTTAAAAAAAAAAAAAGGTTCAATAAAGATATTGTGGAAAAAAAAAACACTATATTGCTGTCCAGCTGTGTCTGTCTGAACAAATGATCAGACTTTCCAAAGCTTTAATCTCCAGAGAGGTACTAAGCAGGGGTGTCCACTCTCTCCCTCACTTTTTACCATCTTTATTGAACCAATAGCAGCAGCCATACGACAAAATGTTGATATCAGAGGTATCTAAACTGGAGAAAAAGAACACAAGATAAGTCTTTATGCTGATGATGTATTGATTTTCCTTGAAAACTCACAAAGCTCTCTTCTTCAGACAGTGGCACCCATTGATAAATTTTCATCATTATCAGAATACTATATTAACTGGGGTAAATCAATAGTCCTACCTATAAATTATAATTTCTCAAATACATCTACTATTCCAATACAATCAGGTAATATTAGATATTTAGGAATAGATATTTTCCCCAGGCTCTCAGAGTTACTGCAACTAAATCACACTCCCCTTTTAAAAATAATACAAGACAACCTTACGCGCTGGAGGACACTACCTATATCACTAATGGGAAGAGTTGCAATCATTAAAATGATGGTCCTTCCCAAAATCAACTATTTGTTCTCAATGATTCCTACCTAGCCATCAATGGCCTGGTTTAAATCTCTAGACTCAAATATAAGTAAATTTTTATGGAAGGATAAACCATCATGGATTAGTTTAAAAACTCTTCAAAAAGCGAAAGAGTGTGGAGGCTTAAATCTACCAATTTTTTGAATTACTTTTTAGCCAAAAGACTGCAGTTTGTTTCAAAATGGACAAAATCAACCCCACTAGGAAACCCATGGTTAGATGCTGAACAGGCTCTCTGTGGGTAGCTAAATATCTCTGACTTACCTTTTATAAGTCCCTGTATTAAACGCCATGACTGTTTTTAAAGCATTAATATCAGCTCCTCTCTGACGGCTTGGTGGAAATTTTTAAAAATAACGGGGTCTTCACTTGTCCCCTGTACACTCATGCCCATTTGGAATAATCCTGATATCTTGCAACAAAAGAGGACATTAAATTTTTCACTATGGCAAGAGAAGGGAATAAATAACTTAGAACATCTTATTCAAGGTGGAAATTTTATCCAATTTCAGGAACTAGTGTCACAGTATGACATTAGTGAAAAAAAGTATTTTGAATACTAACAGCTTAAATCCATAATAAAAGCAAGATTCAATCTTAATCAGACAGACTTAGAGGTACCAGTTAAGGTGGCAGAGTTTCTAAATCTTCATTCCCCTAAATTGATCTCGAAAGTATATGGACTATTATCAAAACTGGATGAGTCCATATCTCTTCCAATATCAAAATGGGAGACAGACCTATCCATCAATAAGGAGGAAAGTTTCTGGACACAAATATGTTTAAACACTTTTAAGATGACTAAAAACTCTTACAACTTAAACAGTATAAAGTTCTACTTAAATTCATTACACAGGACAAAGGATGTTCAAAATTGGTCTGAGTCACACAAATATCTACTCTCATTGCACCAGCAATGTCCCGGATAGCTATATGCATGCTACGTCGTCCTATGCACTGGTTCAAAAGTTCTGGCAGAAGACGTGTGGAGTTGTCTGCATGGCTTGGGTACAGTGTCCCATCCTCCCCCACACTTTGCATATTAGGTGATCTAAGTGAAATAAATAGAGATGCAAGGATGTCACACATCGTTCTCACCACCTTATGCATCGCAAAGAAAACTATCCTCATGCATTCGAAATCAAGAAATAACTTATGCATGACTTATTATAAAACTTACTATTAGATTATATTAGCCTGGAGAGAATGTCAGCTTCCTCAAATAATCAATTGGCAGAATTCAATTCTTTCTGGACCCCACCTATTAATTCTATAACCTGAGGGGTGGCGGGCGGTGGCTTGCTCTCTTTGGCACCTCTGGCGGCTGACTTTGTTGCGACCACGGGTGTCTGGGGGGTCTGTTCTGGAGTGACCATGTGTCTGGCCTGGGGGGCGTTGGTCGGGGGGGCTGCGGGGTGGGTGGGCCATGGCCCCCGGCCGGCTGGCCTTGCCTCCTGGCAGGGTCTGGGTCTGGCCCTGGACCCCTGGTACTGGGGGGGGACATTCCCCCCCGGGCCGGGGTCAGGTGTGTGCCGGTGGTGCGGGTTGGCCCCGGTGTGCCCTTGTGCGGCGGGGTTGTGTTCTCTCTGGGGTCCTGGTGGCACCCTGGGGCAAGTGCCTGCGTCCTGGGTCACCCTCCCCATCCACTGGGGTCTGCGGGTGTGGGTGTGTGTGTGTATGTGTGCGAGAGTGGGTGTGAGTGGGGGCTTGTGTATGAGCAGGTGCGAAAGTGTGTGTGTGTGTGTTGTGAGTGGGCAGGTGGGGCTGTGTGTGGGTGTAGGTGGGCATGTGTGGTGGTGGGTGGGGGTACATGTGTGTATGGGTGTAGTTACCTGTGGGTGGATGTCTGGGGGTGGAGGAAGTGTGTATGGGTAGGAGAACTTCGTAGAGTGGTGGGGGTGGGGCAGTCCATCTAGTGGCATTGGGGTTGGCGTTTCGGGGCCTGCTTGTGCCACCCGCCCTGCTGTTGTGTCGCGGGGTGGGGCGCTTTGTCGCATTGCCCCTGGTGTCATTGGCAGCAGGTGTGTGTTGGTGCTCGGGGGTGGTTGGGGGGGGGGGGCCGTTGGCACAGGTTGGTGGAAGTGTTTCTGTGGGGTTGCTCCGGGGTGGCTGTGGCTGCAGGGCGGCCTGCCGCTGTCAGTGTGCGTCTGGGTTGGGTGGTCGGTGGGTTTGCGTGGGTGCTCGGGGGTGTCGCTTGGCATGTGGGGCACCATGTAGGTCTGGCCCATTGTTCACTATGTAACTATTGTTGTCCATGTTTGTGTGTGTAAGATGAGTGGGAATGGGTACGACTGCCCCATCATGTTTGTGGTGCTGGAGCACCAGGGCACAATGCTGGTGGGTCCTGGGCTGCTCGCACTGGTGGCCCTCGCCCTGGGTTGGGATTTGGGGGCAGTGGGTGGCCTCATGAACCAGTTTGCAAGCTGGCTTCTGGGGGGGGGGGGGGGGCGCCTCGCTTTTAGACTGCCTCCCTCCCAGTCTTATTTCCCGCCCTCCCCCTTCCCCTGACTCTGGGTGGAATACACATCTTCTTGGATACATTTAGGGCTTTGGGGTGGGGGTGTGCCGCACTGTGTCGGTGAAGGGGATACCTTTGCTGTGCGGTGGGACTGCCCTCACCTCAATTTTAATTGCATTTTAGACACTGAGGGCTTGGGGGGATGGGGGCCCCGCTGCCCATCGCAGTGGCTAGCGGTGCTCCGAATCACCATCCCCCCAATTTTAATTGCACTTTGGTAGTCCACACATTTACACACAATTACATCATATAACCGACATACACCCACCATGTTTTGTGCAGAGGGGAGGGGGGTGGGGGTCTTCCCCAACCCCTGTTGCCCTCCTCCTGCTGGGGGTGTGGGGGCCCAGTGGGGAGCCTGGGACCCGTCATGTTGTCAAAATCCCTGGATGCTACTGAATGTATAGATACAACCAAGGGAGTGAGAGCGGGACTGAATATGAGTGTAAGTGAGAGTGAGGGGGTGATGAATGGAGGTGGTGATGATGGGCCGGTTTTGTGCGGTGCTTTGCATGTCGGGTGACATCTCGGGGTGCCTGCGGTGGTCTGCTGATCAGTCGCTCAGGTGGGCACTGGGGATGGGGGTCTGCTTCTGTGGCCTGCGCCGGCAGTCTCCCAGCCACTGCCGGGCGCTGGTGTGTGTTCAGGCTCGCTGCATCTGCTTCGCAGAAACGGGGTGAATGAGGGGTAAGTTTGGGCGGGTACAGGAGTGAGAGAGAATGGGTTGGTCCAGGTGAAAGAGTGAGTTAGTGCAATGGGTGTGCATGGGAGCATGTGGGGGTGAAGGTGTGGGGAGGGGGGTGTCTCAAGTTGGGAAGTGCTGGATTAAGGGGGGTAAGGGCATCTCGGCAATGTGTGCTCCCCTGGGCGGGGGGACTTCTTTGGGCATGGGGGTCCCCAGGGTGTGCAGTGGTGGTGCTGGGGGGGCACTGGGGGGGGGGCTTGCGCCGGGGGGCACTGGCTGGTCTCCGGGCTGGGGGGTGGGGTCGCTGGCCTCCTGGCGCCTGGGGCCCGGGCGTTGGCTCCGCTGGGGGGCTGGGAGCTGGCAGGTACGGGGGTGTGGGCTGGGAGCTGGCAGGTACGGGGGTGTGGGCTCACCGCGCCGGCCGCCTGGCCTCCCTCCATCGTTCCTCCAGAGGCGGATGCCTGGCTTTCCTGAGGCTTGCTGACCTCGGACGTTTGTGCCCTGTGGGGGTTGGTGGTGCTGCCTTGCCTGCTCGGGGTTCCTGGGGGGAGAGCTGCTGCGACCGGCCCCCCGCTTCGTATGTTTCCTGACAAACCACTCACATGCACATACTTATTTTGCACGCGCTCTCATATATATGCACGCAGCCATACACGCACAAGTGTCTCTCCTTTAACAGGTGCGGAAACCAGACTCGTGTTGAGAGATCTTCGGTGGAAGAAGCAGTTTGTCTTCTGTTTGTTTTAGTTGTTGATTTGTTTGTCTTTTGGTCTGTTCCCCTCCCTTTTCTTTCCCCCTCCACACACTTCCTTTCCCTCTTCCCCATCCTGTCGGGTCTTCCATGGGTAAAATAATTAAAATAAAGTATTAAAAGTTATTACAGGAGGAGCTTACAACAATATAAAATACATAGTTAGGTACTGTATAAGCTCCTCTTGGCAAAGTAAATCTGTTTTGGCACAATAAGGGTGACAGATTCCTGTTCTGCTTGCCTAGCTGCCTGACTGGTTTGCTGTATGGAGGGTGTGTAATCCTTCCAGTCTTTGGAGCGGGCAAGCCTCTATGATGTGTTCCATTGTTTGCTCCTCTCCACATGCGCTCAGTGGGCTGGGGCTACTGCCCCATCTGTGAAGGCTGGCCAAGCAGGGGCCATGTCCAGTCCTGAAGTGATTAAGTGTAGACCACTGTCTCCATGGGAGGTTGGTGCCCGGGACCTGTTGGTTGGGGTTTGTCACAAGGTGTTTGTTTGGGACCTCCTTGGTCTCCCATTCCACTTGCCAAGCTGTCTGGATGGTAAAGTCAGCTGGGGGAGGGTTTTTCCAAATCGGCCGTCTGGATGAAAGTTGGGCAGTGGGTGGGGTATAGATATCTGCATGGATTGGTAAGTGAGGAGAATCTTTAACTTTTTGGAGCATCCTTTGAGTTAATGCTGCTCGCCGGATGTGTGGAGGGGCTATGTTTGACAGTACAGGGAGCCAGGGGAGTGGTGTTGAGTGGATTGTTCCAGTTATAGTTCTCATGGTTGTGTTGAGTTGGGTGTCTACGTGGTGTGTGTAAGATGACCTGGACCAGACAGAGGCACAATATTCTGCTACAGAGTATGAAAGGGCCAGTGCTGAAGTGCGCAGGGTGGAGGCTGCCGCCCCCCATTTTGCACCAGCGAGCTTGCAGAGCAGGTTGTTTTGTACCTTCACCTTAGCAGCCGTCCCCTTTAGATGTTCCTTGAAGGATAGGGTCCTATCAAGGGTCACTCCAAGGTAGGTTGGATTCGGGGCATGCTTAAGCTCGAGTCCGCTCAGGTGGATGTTTAGTTCTCTGGCACCTTTTACATTGTGGAGATGGAATACACTGGAGACGGTTTTTGCTGGGCTTGGTTTTAGGCGCCAGATTTTGCAGAACTGGTCCAGTTTGGCAAGATCTTCCGTGAGCACCCGTTCCAGTGGCTCAAAGTCTGGTGCTTGGAGTGCCAAACAGATGTCGTCTGCATAGATGAATTTGCGGGATTTTGTAGTGGGCAGGTCGTGGAGGGCAATGGATCAGCGTTCTCATCGTGCCCTCCGCCAGTACCCGGGCTCGCCCGGGGAAGCTAATGATCCTACCAACAGACTAAATTCGAAGAGATAACGCCTCTGTGCCAAGTCAAAGAAGAATCCTAGTCACAGTTCTAAAGCCGAAAGCAAACAGCCCCGAGAGCACTTTGTGGTAGGATCTGCCCTTCGCATATTTTTTCAGTGGTGCAAGGGAATAATGTCATCATGAAGAACGGACACCATAAAAAGCAAAATCAAAGTAGAGAAAGCTGTACAATTGTGGCTTCAAATCAAATCTTGAGAGCAACAAGCCCTGTGTTCCAATGCTAATACCGTGTATGTAGGTAGCAATCATAGCCACAAGGTATTAGCAGTGTTTCCTCTGGCTTAAAGACCTTGGCGCGGTGGCAACATATTTTTCCCCATACTATTTATTTCTTTTTAAAATTTTACACAGTTACGTTGCATACAGAACTTACCATTTGAAGTATTGTACAACCGAGGCTTGAATACTGGGCCAGTTGGGGTCCCACCCAGACATCCTGTGTTTAGACTTTTTACTGGTGTTGTCCTTCTCTCCTTCCTCTGCCTGAACACTTTCCTCTCCTTGGCTCCTCTCTTCTGTCTCATCTTGCCCTCTCTGAGTTCTGTCTAATTCAGCTTCTCTCTCTGTCTATGGTGGTATACAAACAGGATAGAAAATATCAAGTGTCATGTTTTGTCCTGCAGGATTTTTTTGTCATGGTTTACATAAATGACAAAAATATGTGTATTTTTTGTATTTTTATTCTAGTTTCTTTTTTTCCATTGAGAGAGTAGGGAAGGGAAAGAAACATTCATAATAGTAATGTACTCATGCATACTTAAATTATATGATCAGGTGGGTATAGTAATCAGAAATTCTACTCATGTAAAAGCAGTGCTTTGAAATTAATAATTAAAAGTAGACAACCAAAAGTTTCTAGTTGAGTTAAGGGTACAAAGAGCACCCACTTAAAAACTTGAGTAATGACTTCAGTCTTGAAGGTTTAAGGTTTTTCTCAAAAATTTCTAACAATTTTCTTATAGTTTTCTACTTTTCTCTGTAGATCTATCTAAAGTTGAAACCATGTTCCTCAAATTTGTAATTTCCTCTTGTAATATTGACTTTAATTGTACATTTGAAACTTTATTATAAATTTGTGGATTATTTTGTCTAATTTTTGTCTGTTTTTTTAAATAAAATTAGGGGGGGGGTTAGATAAATTTCAAACAGACTGTGGTAATTTTTTTACTTTTTCCTTATAACAATTTACATTTTTGACCATAATTTTGCAGTCAGAACAGAACAATAATTTAACTCTGATTACAAAGAAAAATATGAAAAAAATGTATTTAATGAAATAAATTAACTTAAATGACCAAGGATGCAGTTATTTCTGTTATAATATTTCTTTATATTTATTGTTTTTTTTGTTTTGTTTTGTTTTTTAAGAAATCTCCTCACCACCCAGACAGCAGGAAAAACCTCCCTTATTTTGAAATCAAATGTTGGCACGTTTAGTTTGTCTGAAGGCTGCTGACAGATTAAAGTCATTGACTTCATGAATTTCGGTCATCTTAACCTGCCAGGTACATAATAGGGAACTGTAGCGGACTCTAAAGACATAATTCACCACAATATGTGTTCATGTACAGAATGATCTGTTTAGGCAGTTATAGTTGTGCTCTCAGGCTTTCTCATCAGGCACCTCTCTAGGCAGCCACTGAAGGACCTCAGTTTAGAGTGAAAAGAGAGCTAGCATTTTTAGCTGTTGCTTTTTGTCACTACCACTGGAGAATAAAAACAGCACGCCTGCTTGTGCGAGAAAAGAGAGAAATTGCCAGTCTCTTCATTCCTGCAATTCCTACAGAACATAACTTAATACTGTAGTGGCTGGTGAAATATATCCTCAGCAATTCATCAGTCCCTCTTGCCTTTCCCTTCATATGAAGCCGGCTGCATATGAATTCTAACCACATCTCTTAGCTAAGCAGCTCTTCCATTATTGCCCCCGTTTCCAGAGGGTTAAAACCATGATAAATGCCAGTGCTTACATATCTCTTATGATTTTTTTCCACATTTAAAGTACTTTAATAAACTCATGTTTCTGTCGGACAGTCACACTTAGCGAGACACTGCTGACTGACTGGAAAAGTCCTGTGAGCGGCGAGCTTCTAGACTCCGCACAGATGACGGCCATGCGCGTTGTTCGTGTGCGCGCTTGCAGAAAGTCAGTGCTTCATATATTTTTCTTAATTCATATGGCCTTGGGGTGGCGGTAAAATTTCTGGCGGGGCAGGCCGCCACCAAGAAATGTTACCAGAGGAAACACTGGTATTAGCCTGCAACAACAATCAAAGCACTATCAAACAGTGTGGTTCTACAGTTCTTCAGCACTGAGCAAACAGATTTAACTAAGAGAAAGTTAAAGAAACTCCTACAGGAGTAATCTTCCTCCAAGTTTGTAAATGATACGCCTGGACTTGTAACCACTGACCTGCAGGCTCTGGGTGGCTTATGTTTCCAGATGGAATTGTACACAATGACATTCAATACCATGAGCTGGAGTTCCTGTGACCTGAAACACAAACCATTCCTTTCCTTTCACTACCACAAACACTAGTCTGTTAACAGGTATGCGAGCATCCCCTTCCTGACCGTTAAATAGATTAAGTTTTCATATTAAGACTGTTGAGAATAAATTTGGCTTCAATAAGCAATTGTTAAAAAGGTACCGTGTCCATCTGTTGCCATGTTTACTTAGTAAAAAGGAAGAAATGAAAGTGACACAAAGGAAACTCAACCCTCAGAATAATACAGAGTCATGTCCTTAGTGCAGGTGTTTTAACAGCATTATGCTTCAATATTCAATGTCTAGTGACAGCAAAAATAAATTACTCAAGGCAGTGTAATAAAAAAAGGTAACATCTGAACCGTAACAGTTCAAAGTCACATGATGTGATATATGCATATTTTACCCTTTACTTTTCCATGCAAGAGATAAAGAACAGCTTCTTATTTATAATTTCAGTCTGGCAAGTAACAAAAAAGGGCAAGGGATAAAAGGAAAATTGCACTTCGCATTCAAGAAAGCTTAAAGTCTGAACAAACCCTTCTCGGTATGGGGTGTGTGTAGCAGAACGTTGCAGAACAGTACTAAAGATATTTTTTAAATGACATGTGAGCATTGCTGTCATCCAACACAGTAGTTCCAGGGCACTAGGAATGCACAATACCAATGCTTGTTAATTTTATTTTTTTCACTCAGTAATACACATTTGCTTTTTATCATCCTTCATCTAAAGCAACAAAACATTCTACAGCATGAATCAAAAAATCAACAAACAGGAACAACAGGAACTGAAAGTTTTTGAATACACAGAGCACAACCCACAGGACGTAGAATATGACATAGACCCTGATAATAATCTTTTTAACTCAATCAATAATGACTGTAATTATTACACAGATGAACAGTTCAACACAATGATCACAACTGATTTCAATATTTTTATGATCCACTTCAACAGCAGGAGTCTCTATGCAAACTTTAATAACATTAAAGATTATTTAAATCAGTTTAAAGAGCCCTTCAATATTGTGGCAATATCAGAGACGTGGCTCAGTGAAGAGAAAGGAGTGGATTTTACCATGGATGGCTATGAATTAAATTATATAAATAGAAAAGTGAAAAAAGGAGGAGGAGTTGCAATTTATGTCAACAAGAGCTTGAAATACAAGGTTGTTGAAAATCTGTCAGTAACTGTGGATGATTTATTTGAATGTATTACAATAGAAATCTGTCTGGACAATGTGAAGAATGTAGTAGTGAGCTGTGTATATAGAACACCTGGATCAAACATTGACTTATTTAAGGACTGGATGGAAAAAATGTTCGCAAAACTAACTCATAAAGTTATGTTCATCTGTGGGGATTTCAATATAGATCTGATGAACTCAAAACAACATAGTTTGACAGAAGAATTTATCAACACAATGTACAGCATGGGCTTACATCCAACAATTACAGGACCTAGCAGAATCACGTCGCACAGTGCCACACTAATAGATAACATATTCACAAACATTATGGAAAATAATATCAGGAGTGGGCTTTTATTGAATGATATCAGTGACCACCTGCCGATTTTTGTTGTCTATCAATGTGATTATAGGAAGAAAAAGTATACCAAAAATATTAAATATAAAAGAATAAGAACCGAAGAATCAATGTATTTACTGACAAAGGAATTATTAATACAAGATTGGAAGACAGTTTATGATGAAAATGACATAAATAGAGCGTATGATAAATTTTTACAAATATTTCAATCATTGTACAATAAATACTGTCCTATAAAACAATACAGTGACAGACAACAAAAAAAAAATATTCCTTGGATCACCAAGGGGTTAATAAATGCATGTAAAAAGAAGAATACATTATATAAACAATTCATTAAATGCAGAACAGTGGAAGCTGAGATCAAATATAAAAGATATAAAAATAAGCTTACCACTATAATGAGGACCTGTAAGAAAGAATATTACAACAGAATACTAGAGGACAACAAAAATTAACATAAGAGGAATATGGCAAGTACTCAAGGGGATTATTAGTAATCATCCTAAGTATGCAAATTATCCAGAATATTTTATCGAAAACGGCAGTTTGATTAATAATATGGAAGATGTGGTCAGTTGTTTCAATAAATTTTTTGTAAACGTTGGTCCTGAATTAGCAAAATCAATAGTGACTCCGGAAACAAACCACAGTGGGTCTGCGAATGAAATAGTGGATAGAAACCCAAACACAATCTTTTTGGGTGCAGTTACTGAAAAGGAAATTATCGAGACTGTGAGTAAATTTAAGAACAAAAAATCAACGGACTGGAATGAAACTGACATGACAATAGTGAAAAAAGTAATTGAGGGAATTGTTAAGCCACTCACCCACATCTGTAACCTATCATTTCAAACTGGTACATTTCCAGACAAAATGAAAATAGCAAAAGTAACACCTCTTTACAAAACAGGAGACAGTCATCGCTTCACAAATTACAGGCCAGTCTCTTTACGCTCACAATTCTCCAAAATACTTGAAAAAATATTCACTAAGAGACTGGATGATTTCATTGAAAAACACAACCTCCTTACAGATAGCCAGTATGGTTTTACAGCAGATAAATCTACATCTTTGGCACTGATCGAACTTATAGAAGAAATTACTAGTTGTATAGACAAAAAAAAGGTTGCTGTAGGAGTATTTATAGACTTAAAGAAAGCTTTTGACACCATTGACCACAGAATACTACTAAGGAAACTGGAAAGGTATGGGATAAGAGGGGTAGGACTGAGTTGGGTGGAAAGTTATTTAAGTAACAGACAACAATTTGTACAAATTGGAGAGCACAAATCACCCTGCATGGACATCACTTGTGGTGTGCCCCAGGGGTCAGTTTTGGGACCCAAACTCTTTATCTTGTATATAAATGACATATGCCAAGTATCAAAATTCTGAAATTTATTTTGTTTGCGGATGACACAAATATCCTTTGCACTGGTGAGAATTTGCAGCAGGTTTTAGAGGTGGTCACAACTGAAATGGAAAAATTAACGCAGTGGTTCAACAAAAATAAATTATCTCTAAATCTAAAAAAACCAAAGATTATGGTGTTTGGAAATTATAAAATAAATCATGAAATAATGGTAACAATAGATGATACCAGAATACAAACAGTACAGGAAAATAAGTTTCTGGGGGTGACGCTAGACAGTAAAATCTGCTGGAAACCTCACATCAGTCACATCCGGGCTAAATTAGCAAAATGTATAGGCATACTGGGGAAGACAAGACACATCGTGGACTATAAATCATTGGTCTTATTGTACAATTCACTGTTTTTACCTTATCTTAACTACTGTGTAGAAGTCTGGGGAAACACCTACAAGACCAACCTACAAGCAATATGCACATCACAAAAAAGAGCTATAAGGATAATTAACAATGCAGGATATAGAGACCATACCAATTCGTTGTTCTTGAAGTCACATGTCAAAGTTCATCGATTTAGTTAAATTTAAGACAGCACAAGTAATGTACAGGGCGATTAACAATCAACTCCCAACTAATATACAAAAAATATTTAAAAAAAGAGACAACGATCATAATTTGAGAGGAGACTTAAACTTTACAAAACCCAAGATACGTACAACCAAGAAAAGTATGTGCATATCTGTCTGTGGGGTGGATTTGTGGAACAGTCTGGAGCCGGAACTGAAACTATGTACAAACAGAAATCAATTTAAAAAGAGGTATAAGCACCATTTGTTGAAAGGATATATGTTAGAAGGGTAGAATTTATATGTACGATTCATTATGTTCACTCTGGGACATTATGGGACACTATGGAATGGTGGGTGGGACAGCACTGTGTGTATCTGTGTCGTTTGAGACTGGTTTTGATATATGGACTTCATTGTATGTTAGAGTGGACGGGTGTTAATGTTGATCTGTAAAAAATACAGTAAATTGTTTACTTGGGGTCTTAAAGGTGGTAATTTGTATAAAATTCACATTGGTGTATCGATGGAAAAGAGGAGTTGGAATTAATAAGTGTTCACTTCTTCCTTCTCCCTTTCGAACAGTGTATACTGTAACTTTATTGCATTTGCTATTTGCTTGTTTTTTGTTATATTTTTTGTGTTCGAAATAAACTATCTATCTATCTAAAGTATATCCACACTTCTGACATTTCTCCTGCCCATCTGTACTGACTTTTCTATAAAGTCAGAGCACCACAGACTTCTTCATGTTGTAAGTCAATGCAGTATCAGTGCAAATTTGTAAGTATGCATATTTGTTTGAAGGTGTCACTGACTGCACTTTCTCCACATTTTAACAGCTCACTCATGTCTTAATGAAGTGTTTGTGACATATTTTGTTCACAGCTTCTTTAATTTTTTAATTAGTGAAGCAAATTTGTTTTGCATTTCTCCTGGCTTTCTTGATACACTCTGATTTATAGTCTGTCACTTTAAGAAACATCCTTGACATGAGTGATGTTGGTGGCAGTTGCCACAGCCAAGATATATAGAGTGACGATACAGAGTGAAGTGCGTGGCGGTGGTGCACCTGTGAGCTGGTTGCCAACCGCCAATCAAATCTAGAAGAAGATCCATAGAGAGTGATATTTGTAATACGGAGTTGTTCGGTCACAAAGTTATGAGGAAAAACAGACGCACAGACAGACATATAAAGAGTGTGTGGCGGTAATGCACCTGTAAGCTGGGTGCCAACCGCCAATCAAATCTAAAAGAAGAAGAAGATAATCCATAGAGCTTAAATTGTTGAAAGACAGACATATGGAGTGATGATATAGAGTGAAGTACGTGGTGGTAATGCACCTGCAAGCTGGGTGCCAACCGCCAATCAAATCTAAAAGAAGACGATCCATAGAGGGAAGATATATAGATATACAGAGTGATGATATAGAGTCAAGTATGTGGCGGTAATGCACCTGTAAGCTGGTTGCCAACCGCCAATCAAATCTAAAAGAAGAAGAAGAAGAAGTACGTGGCGGTAATGCACCTGTAGGTTGGTTGCTAACCCCCAAGCTTCTTCTTCTTCTTCTCTTAGATTTGACTGGCGGTTGGCAACCAGCCTACAACTGCATTACCGCCACGTACTTCACTCTAAAATCTAAAAGAAGAAGATAATCAAGTCAGTGGTGGTAATGCACCTGTAACCTGGCTGCCAACCGCCAATCAAATCTAAAAGAAGAAGACAAAGAAAAAAGGAGCATCTCTTTTTCTACATTTTAAATTACATAGTGAAAAAAATCAATTGTACAAATTCATCTGTCATTAATTTTATGCACCATTTTTCCCCTCTTAAAGGTGCAATAGATAACATTTTCATGAAAACAATAAAAATAATACATCAACAAAGTGTTTAGAAACATGCACAATGTAAGTTTTAATGTTCTTTTAAAAATTAGTATATTGATGAAAAAAATATTTTGTAAGCTTTCTTCTTTTAGATTTGGTGATTGGCAACCACCTTACAGGTGCATTACCACCACTGACTTGATTATCACCACTGTATATCTTTGTATAAGGAGTTCTTATAAGGAGTTCTGAACAACTCCTTATGTGTGAAAAAATTATCCGTCCTTGGACTCTTAGTGGCTTACTGAGGTATTCAGCAATATTTCCTCCAGCATAGGGAGTCCTATGATCTTTGATGATGTCATAGCGAGTGCTATGATCATGAATGAAGGCTGCCTTTGATCACTTGGTGCCTATATGATGTCATATAGACGTCATATAGACATCATGTAGACATCATAGGCATATCACAGACGATCCTATTGTAGCATCATCTGGCTTTGGCTCATCAATAAAATTATCCTTCATCTTAACCTTTTGTGTGTGAGATTTTGCGCACCCCTACTGGCAGAGTGCGGCGCTGCGCCTGTCATCTTACTCTGACATGATGAGATGAGATGAGATTCGGCTCCATTGAGGATTTGTACTGATTTGTACTGATCTGCCAGTTTCAGAAGGTGGCAGACATCTGTTGGAGGACTCAATGGATGACATGTAATACACCAAAGAAGAAGAACTCCTCATTTCCTTTTCCTGTTTTTAGCATTTTAGCCCAGAAAGCTAATATGGCTGCCGTCCGTCATCGTGCACCGTCACTTAGTCGGCTTTGTACGCGGAAAATAGGTTTGATTGGACACAGCAATGGTGATAGAAGGACTACAGCTCCTGACCAGATAGAGTGATGACACAGAGTGAAGTACAAGGAGACAGCAGATCCCGAAGATGGCCGCACCTCGGACACAGTCCAAGGACGGATAATTTTTTCCACACATAAGGAGTTGTTCAGAGCTCCTTGTACAAAGATATAGAGTGATGATAATCAAGTCAGTGGCGGTAATGCACCTGTAAGCTGGTCGCCAACTGCCAATCAAATCTAAAAGAAGAAGATGATGAAGAAGAGTGATGTCTGAAGATAGAGCTGAGGTTCGATTGGACACAGCAATGATGATAGAAGGACTACAGCTCCTGACCAGATAGAGTGATGACAGAGTAAAGTACGTGGTGGTAATGCACCTGTAAGCAGGTTGCCAACCGCCAATCAAATCTCAAAGAAGAAGAACTAATATAGAGTGATATAGAGTAGGTGGTGGTAATGCACCTGTAAGCTGGTTGCCAACCGCCAGTCAAATCTAAAAGAAGAAGAAGAAGACCCTCTCCATCATTTCTCCCTTAAAGGTAGGCTGGCAGGTATACACTGTGAGTGGAAATGGAGCCCTTCACAATTGTGTCTTCCAGTGTTTTTCAACCAGAGTTCCCTGGGGATTCAGGGTAGGGCTGTGTGATACGACGATATATACTGGGTAACGCGATAAAAACATCTACTGTTTCATATAAAACGGCATTGTTTATATTGGGATTTAAAAGACACATAGCCCATTTCTATTCGTCACCGCCCCATCTTTCCACAGCAGTGGGAAAGGTGTGTGGGTTCTGGTGGTTAGCACAACAGCTAACTCCAAGCAAATGTTTTGGTCATATAGCCACTACTTCTGTTTGCCAGGGATGTTGGACTTTTTCCCACCATGCTGCGTCTGAGAGGATCGTCATCTAACCTCGTTTTAATTGGAGGTAAGTAACGTTAACACCATCTCTCTCTAATTATAAAACAGCAAATGCTAAATGATGATGCTAACTTGTCACTAATAGGAGACATTATAGTGTATCAGACCATCGTTTCTTTGGTTTAAATTACTGCAGTTTTTTAATTTTGTCTGAAAAAACATTACTATGCTGCAAAAGTGTGTGACAGCGGCCGCATACACACTAAATAAATTAATTCATTAAAAGGTGTCGGAGGAATAAACTGGCTCTTAATTTAACTTGATTTCTAATCATTTTTAATTAGTCAAGTACCGATAATGAATAAAGTTAAAGTCATCTCAAATCCACATTTAAAAACAATTTTATAACACTGCAAAATGAAGAGGGAAAAAGGTGTATAAAATTAATGACAGATGAATTCGTACAACTGATTTTTTTCAGTTTAT
Organism: Pholidichthys leucotaenia; assembly: GCA_020510985.1. Classification (NCBI taxonomy): domain Eukaryota; kingdom Metazoa; phylum Chordata; class Actinopteri; order Cichliformes; family Pholidichthyidae; genus Pholidichthys; species Pholidichthys leucotaenia. The sequence goes on from CM035844.1 coordinate 15,518,268, forward strand.
AATTTACAATATAAAAAAGAGATGGTCCTTTTAATGAAATTATTATATACAAATTATAGAATTTACAGAAAATGTACATCACGTTATATATCGTTATCGTCAAATAAGATTACTTATATCGTGATATGAATTTTGGGTCATATCGCACAGCCCTAATTCAGGGTGCATGGGAAATTGTCCAATTTCACTTCTTAATTGGTCCAAAAAATTGCAAATAATTTGCTGCTGTTGTGTGTGGGTGCCTGCAGACAGCAATACTCCAGAATTAAATAAGAAGTGAAATTAGACAATTTCCCACGGAACTCTGAACATTCCGGGGAACTCCAGTTGAAAAACACTGTACGCAGTCAAAATGAAAAAAAAATGCTCATCACAACATATATTGCATCAACTAGGGAAGTACAGACATACTGGCCAATATATCGGCGCTGACCGATATTCACCTCATTGACTGATATCAGCCTACTGGCAAATGAGATGAGATTCACTGAAGCCAGCAGCCGATATTTATCCGGTCTTTCTTACTTGTGTGGCATTCATTTTGGCCTGAAACAGACAACAGCAACTATAGCTGAAAATTCAAAATACATCTGGGACTAAACTAGTTTCTTTTAAATGCATATTTCTTTGTCTCCCTGACAGTGGAGATGGGATAGATGACAACAACAACAACAAGACAATGGGTATCGGCAATCTGTCATTGGCGTTATCATTATAAACATCCATACTGGCCCAAAATTTCACAATTGGTGCATCCCTAGAGTGTCATGTTCAGTGGCCAAAGGATCTCGTCTCTGCTTTTTGCAGATGATGTGGTCCTGTTGGTTTCATCAATCAATGTTCTTTAGGTCTTACAAAAAGGATTTGAGAATTTGTTTGTTATTCTTATTGTATTAAGAAAACAATATATTTAAACTGTTTATATTGATGCAAAATAATTTCTGACAATCTGACTCAACAAAGGATAACAAATTAATTAAGAATCACCTTTGCTTGATGCTTCACTACTACAATGTAGAACTCTTCTTTTAGATTTGATTGGCGGTTGGCAACCAGCTTACAGGTGCATTATCGCCACGTACTTCACTCTATATCAGAAGCAGTTTGCTTTTAAGCAGAGCTGCGGCACAGCTACGTGTATGAATCAGTTAACTGACAGGAAACCACCACTTTCAGATTGTGCTGCTGCTTAGCTCGACTTGTTTTCAGTGTAGAGAAATGTGTATGCGAATGAGTGCTAGTTTCAGGTCCATACATTCCTCCTATTAGAAATCCTAGCTGCAAGCCATAATCTGGAGGAAAACACTGGGGGTGAGATAGCATCTTTGTTTGGCTCAGAAGGGAACAAAACACTGATCAGAAACTGGACTGGTAAGTGGAGAGTACAGCCGTTTCTAGATTGGTCACCTTCAGTGCTCTGCCTCCTCTTCCTGGTCCTTTTAACACAGGACATCTTTCAGACATAGCTATGTCCCAATTACAGACCCCAGGGAGGTCCACGCCTTTGTTGATTCCCATGAAGGAACATATAAAGAGCAGTATGCCAAGCTCACAAAGAGAGACCGGCCCAGGCACCAAGTTGCGAGATAACCCCTTAGTGGTCAAGATTTTTTTTCAAGAAAATATTCAGTTCAGATATCAGATTTCTAAAGCTATAACTTGAAAGTGGTATGAGATAATGGCTTACTGTCAATTAGAAAGATGTAGAATATGATCCAAAGTTTGGGATAGGAGTAACTCTTCAAAGTACATGAACCAGAAAATCAGTACAATGCAGTACAATGTAAACAAACAGAAATTCGTCACTTACTGCCAGCAAAGGCGGCTCACTTCGCCCTTTTTGCAGCATCTTGGTTGTTATTTTTGCTTCCGTTGGTCATTTTATTTTTCCCCCTCACATCCAGAAACTTCCAGATTTATTCCACCTCAATTTCGCTTTTATTCCGCCACTATTTATCATATATGACAGGTGGGATTGTTGTTTAGTCACATGGCGCTAGGCTCGACAGCAGGTGAACATCAGCCAGCCTCACGCACCCTCTGTTATAACAAAATGTAAACATTTACCTTTATAAGCTAAATAATCTCTTTTCAGAGTCATAGTTGGCAAATTCGGGAGCAAATGCTTCCTCAGTATTGCAATCGAGTAAAATCTAGATTTGTTTACAGACTCTTCTTCTCTGGTGGGGTTTCAGGAAGGTTCTATGTCTGCCATAATTCCTCCAAGGCAAGAGCAGTAAGTTATACGTGTCTGCCACCTTGTGAGGTGGAATCGTTGGCACAACTTAAATCAACTGGGGAGTTTTTGGCATTTTTGGCCACGTTATATAACATCATACGACAGGTGCAGTGCTGCACTGTGCCGGTAGGGGCACGATCTGTCCATGAAATCTTGCCAGTTAAATTAAGCTGGTGTCTTGCATAAAGATTTGGTCCTGAGGCCCACTTGTTGGGATCAGGTTACAGATCAGGATCAGTACCAATTTTCAGCCTCTACAAATAAATAACACTATTTGGTATTTGAAGAATGAGATTGCGGATACAAGCGGCTGAAATGAGCTTTCTCCATAGGATTGCTGAACTCACCCTTAGAGATAGGGTGAGGAGCTCAGTCATCCAGGAGAGGCCCAGAGGAGAACCACTGCTCCTCCATATCGAAAAGAGCTAGTTGAGGTGGTATGGGCACCTGATCAGGATGCCTCCTAGACACCTCCCACTTGAGGCGTTTTGAGCATGTCCAACTGGGAGGAGACCCCGGGACAGACCCAGGACACACTGAAAAGACTACATCTCCCAGCTGGCCTGGGAACGTCTTGGTATCCTCTCTGAAGACCTGGAGCAGGTGGCTGGGGAGAGGGAAGACTGGGCTTCTCTGCTTGAGCTGCTGCTGCCACAATCTGGTCCTCTGGAAAAGTGGTACAAGATGGATGGATGTATGGATGGATATTTGTTAAAAGCAAAAACACACTCAAAGCATCTCCTTAAGAGATCAAATCACAAAGTGATGCACTGTCTAGCAGCTCAACCACCTTCAGTCTTCATTACAGTTTGGCAGCTGGCATTATAAAAGAGCTCACTGCATAAGACGATGTGTCAGAAGACAAGAACTACCACAAACCAGAGCCTGTTCTAGGCGTGCATTTGTGAAGGGGCAGTCAGAAATGTGAAGGGAGCATCATGGGTTCACTTGATGCTCTCGCAGCACTGATGATGGGGGGTGTGACACACATTTGTGCAGGGTATTTTTTTTGCTTCTATAACTTTATAGCCTTCTTGGATTACACTTGGTCAGGCCTCTATCCTAAGACTTGTCCAACTTGTGTAGATTAAGATCCTGCTGAAACTGGAACAGGAAAGCTCAATTTCTTTCCAACAGTTTTTATTGCAGACATGTTTGACAAGAATAGAAAAAAAATAATACTTCACCTTAGTAAACCATCTGTCAAATAAATGAGAAACTGAAAGATGAATGGAAAATCAGTTCAGTGACAAACATTTTCTGGAAACAAAACGACTACTCAGTCAACTTTAACCTATTATTAATAATTTTATGGGGTTTTTTGAGGGTTTAACACTTATATTTTCATACCGTGGGTTTATGAATGTGAAATATGCTGTACACAAAACTGATTCAACTAGATATTCATTAACTAAATGTTAAAAAAAAAAATCTATATGGGGAAATTACACAATGATATGATATCATTACTGACACTGAACTGACATGACACTGCATATACCACTATTACATATTATTATAATAATATATCCCTGTTTAGATAGACATTACTCTGAGCAGCATGTATGCATGTTACAGCATGATAGATTTGTGGATCTATCCCATTTATTCTCCTGATGGTCTGACTGAACAAACTCCTTGTCAGTAATTAGGAGATGGGGTACCTGAGCAGTAGGCAATCTGAAGGAGGGTGAGGGAGGGGGGTGCTATTCTCATAAGTGATGGTGTTTAAGGTCTTGTATTAGAATTAGTTCTTTTACTCACTCGGGGATTAAATTCGAGCTCTCGTATTACTACATTACTCACTCACTGATTAAGTTTGAGATTCTTATCATGTATTAGAATACCTTATTTATAATGGAGGTTGAGGGATGGCAGCTTAACTGGGGGGTAACTTGGTCTTTTTCTAACAAGTGAGTAAAAGTATTATGGTACAGCGTGAGATCTTAAAAAAATCACTAGTGAGCAACTGTCCATAATAATAAAGATAGGAGAAGGCTGGGAATATCTACTAACATTTTCCCATAGTATGATTTCACTTAAATGGCGCTCCTCGTGCCGTGTGGAAAACAAAGGTGAGTGTATGTGTTTTTCCACAAAGGAGGGAGGTAATTTGCCGCCACTCCTGAGTGGAGCTGAGAGATTGTTGAAAACAGGATAAAGATTACTGAAAGAAAATTGTTGGAGGTAACAGCATTAAAATGGATCGCTAAATTAAGGTTGTAAGGCTATTCTTGCATGTTTAAAGCTGAATTTAAGGAGACAGCGCTCCAGTTTCTTTGAAAAACAAGTCGTGGTTTGTGGACAATAGGCTCCAGGGCCATATTGTACGTTCACAATTGCACGAGGCAGAGGCAGCTACATGTGCGGGTAAACGCCATCTTGAAACGCCTTCAAGCAACGTCACTGTATCTCCTCCTCCTTGAGTACAGTACCTCCATCATGTGGACAGCTATAGGAAGTGCATTCTTTTATAAATTTACCTCCAAATCGAGCCTCAAATTTTCCTAATAATTTTGAGGCCTTAGATCATGTTCACTGCATAACTCCGCAGCGAACATATGAAATGGCAGCGAGCCCAAAACGCAGAGTAAGTAACATGTTTATTTACAATGGGTGTATGTATAGAAAGTCCAAATACAGTCACAGCACAAAGGAAAGACACCCGGCTACAAGCTTGATTGGTCTACGGGAATGCCTAACACGCTCCGATTAAGCAGGAGCGGAGAAAAAAGGCACAGGGAAGACTTACAACAGTGTCGGAGCGGAAAGGCTCTGAGGGAACAACACGATTCAGTCCAGGGGTAAACCATCAGAAGCAAGTCCAGATGTCCAAGGTTGACATTGTGAAGTTGCCACAACTGCTGGTCACATTCTACCCTATAAATACACAAACCCAAAATGAGGGCAAATGGACACAGCTGTGCAGCCACCCGGTGTGTGACTGATTGAACAATGTGTGTGTGCGTGCGTGAGTGTGAATGTGAGTGTGTGTGTATGTGTGCATGAGTGTGTGTGTGGGGGGGGGGGGGTGAACCAGAAAACTGGTGAATGCCTGGTAAGAGGAGGGGCGTGGCTGTGGGAATGATGGAGAGCAAGGCTCAATCCACCAGCTGGAATTAATAAACAATAATTAAACCCAACAGACACAAGTCATGCTCGGGGTAATGACCCACAGTGGGAGACGAGGCCTGTGCAGCTACGGTGGGCACAGGGACTTGATTTTCATCAACACTTCTCTACCTCTGTCCACTGATTACACACTGGTGGTTGGCATCTCTGAGACAGTATCACCAAACTGTTCACTGGCTGATGTTGTCCACTCTCCTCCATATCCACCAGACTGTCTTATAAACCTCATGGGAAGAGATGTGCCCGTGAGAGCGAGGGCACACATCCGTTTTGCTTCTATTGGTACCATTGTGTGTCTACGAGATGGGACTATGATCCACAGCTGCGGATACAGGAAGCAGACACAAAGGAAGATCAGACCTCTTTCGCAACTGTGTGATGGCTGCAGCTGAATGATGCAAGCCCTGGCAAAGGTCAACTGGTGGACAAAATGTTTCACGGGCTCCATGGATTGACCCTGATCGACCTTATGACCCCCACATGATCCACTCCACCGTACAAAGAACTATTCACATGATGATCAGTGGGAGACTTCAGTGGGGGTACAGGACTTGGTGAATAAGGACAATTATGTGGATTCACAAGGAGTCGCTGCTGCAGTTCATCTGGACAAAGACGTGTTGCCTCGGTATGCCCTCTTGGACATGGCTGCACCACGCTGGGGGTGTCTGCAAGGGAGGAGGCAAGGGTACCAGGACCAATGGTGAAAACCTATCTTGGATTGACTGACTGAGCTGACACACAATGTAGGGACCTACCTTATCCACCATCTGCTGATCGCTAGCGTATCTCACACCATATATGGTTGACATGATAAAATCCTGTCAAAAGGGGGGAATGAAAGGGTCATGGAAAGTTAAGAGTGACAAAATGATAATTCTTTAAGTAATCTTCCATTATACGTTACACATATTCTGTTTGTGTTCTTATGAACAAATATGTTGAGTCTTTGTTTGCATTCTTATGAACAAATACTGTATGTTAAGTGTTAAACTACAATCTGAAGTGTTAAGCAACCACAATCTGATAAACAGGAATTCAGGCAGAGCCATAGAGCCCTCTCCCTCTCTCTCTCTCTCTCTCTCTCTCTCTCTCATTTCATAATACATTATAGTGGATAGTATACGTGAACAGACAATGGCCTGTTCACGTCAGAATTAAACTGGCCACTCAGTTGGGTGCAAACAAGTCCATCTCCCTGTACGGAGCGTGCCCGGCCCAGGAAGATAAGCATACATCACTCCCGGAAGTCGGGGCTCAGTCTGACTGTGTTCCTGCGAGAGTGGCGTTCCACTGAGGCCAGCACTGCTTGCTTTACATGTGACCTCTGAATAAATGTTGCATCTCTGACCTGAAGAATTCTCTGGCTTATTCTTGGAGCTTTCAACCAAAGAACTGGGGTTTTAACACTCCTCCTCCGCTGCCTCTTCTCCCTCACCTTTACTTTCTGCCTTCTTTTCTTTCTGGGAAAAACAGTTTCTTGCATCCATCTCTGCCTTCTTGTTAACCACTGAAATATGAATCCAACTTCTGGAGTTCTGCGCTTTGTTGAATGCAGTCCGTGTGTCTTTCAGTCAGACCAATCATTATCCACCTCCAGGGGCTGTCGGAGGAATGCTCAGCAGTTTAAGTCAGGTAGATTTGGGACAGTTCTAGAAACATCCAGATAGTGCTACCAATGCTACTTATCAGATTTTAATGATATTTACATTAATTAATTGTATGTGGCAGCGCCTTGCATGGCAGCTACCCTCTGATTCTACATATGATTAATATTGTAGACAGGAGAAACGTAATTTCGTTCTACTGTACATGAATGAATGGCTGTATGAACTGAATGACAACAGAGATGGCTGCTGCTTCTTCTTCTTAATTTTGCTTCCAACTAGAACACCGGTCCATTAGGGAAGCGGCCCACCGGGAATCCTCCCAACTCTCCCTATGGGCCACTCCAGGCCTGGAGGAACAGACAGTAGAGGGAAAGAGAGATGGTGTCTGTAACTTTTACATTTTTCACTGGATTTTTCATCAAAACACTTTCTTAATTTCAAAATTTGATTTGAGGGGGCATGACATTTGTTTGAGGGGGCATTGCTCCCTCATGCCCCTGCGTAGAACCGGCCTGGCTGCATACTTTGTTATATTAACTCTTGGGTGCAGTGAAGGAATTCCTGATATGATGAAAAGGGAACCCAAACCATTTTAATTCATCAGTCACAAGAGTCTTCAAAAACATGTTCCATGCAGCAGTGCATGATTTTGACTGGTTAGTTCTGGCAGTGTTTGAACACCAGCGTCACATCAATCTCTCATAACTTCGATCCTCTGTTAGAAGAAACTATCTTCAGACACTAGAGAAGAAAAGCTCCAGCAACAGATGGTATGGCCCCCACAGTGTGCTGTTCCCAACATGATTTATGAGTCATTAGGCAAAGACACAAAAGCAACTAAGATAGTCTCAATCCACCAAAGAACTGTTCCACAGGTTCTACAACAACCCACTTGCCATGAACCTTAAACTGTGAACCAAATACAATCTGAATATAGACAGAGTTAAAGTATCCAAACAATAACGGCATCATTTTGCAAAGCATCTTTAGAAATACACAATGCTATTCATAGCATTGTGTTTGTAGCAACCTCCAAGAAGCAGAATCTAACCTTGATTTCTGCTCGCATGCATGTGCACACAATGTCCTAGAGGTATATAAGGCAGCATGATGCAATATTTATGCTCTTCTATTTGCACTGCAAAGTCCTAGCCCTGCATTTCACACCTTTCATAGAGAACAAAGGTCAGGACTTCTGCACAAATACAAATGTTCAATCCTACATCCATCTCACAAACAAGCAACAATGATGCTGCAAAACCCACACCTCCTCCATCACAGATACAGTCTGCCTGTTTCTCTCTGCAACTGCAAAGAGAAATTCATCACCAAGGTAACACTGGGACAAAGTCATGCCGGAAATAGCAGTTTAGCTCTGAACATTTAAAGCCAATAATTCTTTGACATAAATTAGTTTGAACATGTTTAAACAAGCGTGGCAGGATCACTGGCTGTAAAGTACTCCTATTGTATGTATAAGTCATTATATAATCTTACTGCAGCCTTCAGCCACCATGACACTCAGAGGAGTTAATCCTTTTGCGTATTGGTGTGACATCACATTAGATCAAAGGAATTAGATTTTGAAGAGCAATAGTTAGGGGTGGAAGAAATAATCATTTTTCTGATGTATCTTGATGCAGACGTGAACAACTCTGAATCACTGCACAAATGTCAAGATTCCAATATATATATAGATATAGATATATACAGTGGTGTGGTTTTTGAGTTGATCAATCCCCATCCAGGAAATAGCTGATTTTCACAGATATGCTAACGGATATTTTTCAAAACGGCAATATAAGCTGCGGCTTCAGCCATCACCCATTTCGGATAACTCACGTGGAATTGTATAGTAGAAGGAGTCTTTGTCTAATTTGACCCTGTTGTTATATTATACAGTTTCTTTTAACCTGTAATGTACTATCCGAAATAAATTCATTCATTCATTCAAAAAAACAAAAACAAAACATGAATCTGTTTGTTGGCAGGCTATGTTCGTATTTTTTATGAAAATTAAACTTTACTTACAAAACCTGATGAGGTGGCTCTGAAGCATCACTAAGGACCACTATATGCTTAACCAATCAAAACAGCACTCTGTGGCCACCTGACTTGAATTGGACCAATGAGCTGCGTCACTGTCAGATGTAAATATGAAAGAAAGATGGGCTGACAAGGCTGCATTTTCATCTGCTAGGTAAGCATAATAATGTTATATTTATGTCCCTGTCCCCCAGCCGGGGAGCTACACATGCAAATTAGCACTATTGCTTCATCTGGCATACTTACATTTGTATTAATGTTCACTAGTATGCAATGTCCCTTTCAAATAAACATTAAACTAAACTGTATTTTCTTTTCATGTTACAGATCTCCATAGTTAATATTAGAACCAAACACTGCTCCCCATTGTCCCTTGTCTTGTGTAGCATATCGCTAAATAAAGTAATTACACGTCCTTCACGTTGTCCTACTGATATGAAAGAATCCCTGCTAAAAAAAAAACAGCATACACCTGCATCAGACCAGCACCAAAACTGTTCTGAGTTTTATGTTTTGGAGCAGTGTCTTTTTTCCATATTGTTCATTTTTCTGCTTTAGCTCTTGTTTCTGTAAGCTTAGCAAAAACAGTGCATCTACTATAAGAATGATCTCACATTTATTACAGATGTGATGCTCTTAGGTTGACTGGAACCTGTTTTTGTTGAGCAGAGACCCCCGTTTGGTTGGGGATTTGGATCTGAAGTATGTGGTGCTCATCTAAAATATTGTAAAGGGGGCAAAACTGGGTAGGAAGCTCAACTGTTGACAACTAACACTGTATGAAAGCTCAGTTAAATCAACTGGATTCTTTTCTTCTTTTTTTTTAACTCTGAAACGTTTCACCATTCATCCAATTCACCATTCAGAGTAAAAAATCCTTGACTGCAGTTGACTAGACTGAGCTTTCATCCAGTCTACTGACTCACCTGGATGACTGAGAATCTTCATCAAAGTGTGGACTGTGTCATTACTGCAGAAATGTTCATTCTAAAGAGAACTAGCTACATTGTGTGAACATTTTCTCTTCTGTTGTCCAGGTGACTCCAGACGCTCAGACATTCCTGACATCTCCTGGACCTGTCTGCATCACTGCCTCTTTGTCTTGCTTGTCTTAAATTGACTATTAATGTAATGTACATGGTCAGTTCAGCTGAAGTTAATCAGATTAAAGCTGCTTACTCATCATCATTCGCTTAAGCTGATTTTTGTCTCATTTTTCGGGCTCTCTTAACATTTCTTTTCTTGGTATACAGCATGCAGATTGTCTATGAAAACCTATGAGGACTGAAACATCTGAAGTGTGGCTATCCAGCAGCTCATATTTTTACGTCTTTTCAGTATTTTGCTTTTCTTTGTAGCAAGAGTCACAGAATCCAGAGAACGCTCCTATCTGCATACTGAATTGTATGTACATACAATGGTGTGAAAAAGTGTTTGACACTTCCTGATTTCTCTTTATTTTTGTATGTTTGTCACACTTGAATGTTTCAGATCATCAAACAAACTTACAGTAAATATTAGACAAAGATAACACAAGTAAACACAAAATGCATTTTTAAATGAAGGCGTTTATTATTAAGGGGGAAAAAAATTCTAACCTACATGGCCCTGTGTGAAAAAGTGAGTCTGCCAACAAATTTTCTCAAGATTTACCAAAAATAGAGAACACTAGATTAAAAAAATGATGTACTCTCCCGATGCACATCGATCAATGACACGAAAAAGGCACTTGGCCCACCACTTAAAATGACCCAGTGCATTTGTATGCATTATGTAAGTGCATCTCTTGCTTCTGGAAATAAAAAAATAAAAAAGCATCACTGCACACAGATTATGTGCATCCGTGTTACAGTTTCAGCCTCAACCTGTAGCTTTGACGGATGGGTCATATTGGGTATAATACAATAATCATGACCTTCGAATAGGGCTGCACAATATGACAAAAAACTCCTATCACGATATAAGTCATATCACGATAACAATATATATCACGATATGCATTTTTTGTAAATTCTACAGCTTAGATAATCATATACGTAAAAAGGACGATGTGGTTTTTTTTTTTTTTTTTTACTTTTTTTACATGCACCTTTTTCCCCTCATAATTTTGCAGTGCTGTTATAAAATAGTTTTTTAATGTGCATTTGAGACTTGATTGTCATAAATTTCAGGTTTTTCTTCTAAATCATAAATGAATAAAAAGCAAACATCAATAAGTTAAATATTTCCTGAGCAGATAACATTAAAAAAATGTCTGAAAATGAGAAAATCACCCATGGCCATCATCTACAGATATGAATTAGCTGTTAGTTTAAATCAGTGAAAATTTCGGTGCAGACCTGCAGGCTAAAGATGCCATTCTGGCCTGATTTAACCCGTTTGCTTCTTTGTAAAAATATTTCAGATTGGTCATGATCTGAAAGTCAAAGACACAAAAGGGAATGTAATAAAATGCATGATGACTTTAACTTTATTCAATATCACTACTTAACTTATTAAAATGATTAGAAATCAAATAAATTACATTAAGAGCCAACTTGCTCCTCCGACCAGTTTTAATGTATTATTATTTATTTTGCGTGTATCTGCCACCATCATGCACTTTTGCAGCTTTAATACATTTTTTCAGACAAAACTAAGAAACTCAGCAGTAATCTAAACAAAAAAAAATGACGGTCTGCTACGGTTTCCAGTTAGCACAACTTAGCATCGTCATTAGCATTTTATAATTAGACACAGTGTTAACGTTACTTACCTCCTACTAAAACGAGGTCAGCGAACTATCCTCTCTGACACAGCACGATGGAAAACAGTCTCCCATCCCTGGCAAACAGGAGTAGCAGCTATCTGAACCGGTAGTCTGGAGTTAGCATTAGCAACCACCGGACTGAAGCCTAGCCACACACACACCTGTTCCGCTGTGCGCACTGCAGAGGAGAGACGGGGCGCTGACAAGTAGCAGTGAGGAGCTTCACTCAATCAACGGGAGTATGTGCATTTTAAATAACGATATAAACGATAGAGTATTCTATGAAACGATAGACATTTTTATATCGTCATCCAACATACATCATCATATCACACAGCCCAACCTTTGAACATAAAAAAATGTTTAAGTTACTTTAGTGTAAGGGGAGCCACTGTGACAATGGCAATATTTAAAACAAAATTTTACATCAATATAAATGCTTAGTTTAAATAAGAGAAATGTACATGAATCACTAGGGTTGGTTGGGTGAAAGTCACTCAGATTATATAATCAGTGGGAATTAGTTTACTCATTGGGGGCAGTTGTGGCGCAGGTGTAGTGTGGCCGACTACCAATGGGAGGATCAGGGGTTCGATTCCCGCTCTGTCTGCAGTCTGCATGTCAAAGTGTCTTTGAGCAAGACACTGAAGCCCCAGTTGCTCCTGGAGGCCAGGCTGGCACCTGTGTGTGTATGGCTGCTCTGCTGCCATCAGTGTGTGAACGTGTGTGCATGAATGGGTGGATAGCAGGATCTGTAAAGCGCTTTGGTCTTCCAGAGATGACAAAAAACGCTATATAACTGAACACCATTTACCGTTGTATATTCATTTTTGAATTTCTATTATTAATAATGAGTAATAAGATTTTGAAAGGAGTGTTGAGATTTGTTCATTTACATCCTTGCTCTTTCAGTTTCTATTTGTTGTTATGGCAATGTATGCATTTATGCATGTATGCATGCATGTATAAGTAGGTATAGAGATATATTAATTGGTTAATGATGGGATAGGACAAGATAAGCTTTTGGCTTCAACCTTGTTCCTTTTCGGACTGCATTTGAATTTTTTATTTTTATTCTTTTTATTTTTGTCTTGTTCAAAATAAATAGTATCAAATCAAAAATTAAATATGAAAAATAGAATAGAATCATTCCCAGTCCAGTTTTTGTAGATGCAAAACCACTATTAAAAAACAAATATAGTGAAATGACCAATTTTTTATTGTTAATTCCTGAATAAATTGTACAGATCTGGTTGTGTGAAATCAAGAACCTACTGAACCATAATATGACCAACTGTTCACTTTTTTGATACATAAACTTAAGTTGTGTTTGTGACTTATTATTCATGTTAACCACTTGCACATGAATGAAAAACAGTGATATTCTAATAAGAATTTACCTCCATCTCAGCAGTTTCTCCTGTGTATTTTTGAGCAGCATGTAAAGGCACAGAAGCCAACACACCACAGCGACTCCACCTCAGCTCAACAGCAGTGTTTCCTAGGAAATAGCCAAGAAGTGCCAGGTTGTGGGAAAAATGCAGCCTAATTCATGGGATCATTTTCTCACAGCGTTTGTCTGCCACAGTCCACAAAAGCCGAGAGTGTGCACAACCTGAGCTTTCAAACGAGCAAACTAATGTAAAAGTTAAGCAAGTGCATACTGTATGTTGTAAGCTCTGAATTTCTCAGCTGTGATTCAGCAGGGCGATGGGAAAGTCATGGCTAGAGCTTCCATTTCCACCATGGATTGCAGAAACTCAAACAATATGACTGGCTCGTACTGTAGTTCCCTGGCTGCACATGCTATGCATGACGAGTCTGGACAAGCCCTGCTTATCTGGGGGAAGATGAAACCAGCTCAAACGAAAGGAGACATAAGTGTGTCCAATGATCTAATACAGAGATTTCTTGAATTATATATAGTGATGATATAGAGTAAAGTACGTGGTAGTAATGCACCTGTAAGCTGGTTGCCAACCGCCAATCAAATCTAAAAGAAGAAGTAGTGTGTCCAATTTTCTCTTACAAGGTGAAAGCTAATTCCTTCTCATTATTTGCCATTACAGTCAGCCAACAACTTTATTGAAATCAATCTGCATTTTTCTGAATTACACCTACAACAGACAGCAAGCAGATGTGAAAACTGAACTACTGGCTGCATGACGAGAAGCCTGTCTGGTGGTAAAACTGTTTTTTCATGACCTCACAACAGTGCACAGTGGAACCTTGAAACCTGCTGGATTTTTCTGAGAAAACAATCCTAACTATATATACTAGTGCATTGCCCATAGAAAGCAAGTATTCCTGTCTGAAACAGACGTCCCAATCAGGCTTTCCAGGCCCAAATGTAGGCTGTGTTTGAAAGTGAGATAGAGAGGTGTAGGCTATATGAAGGCACTCACATGTTAGACTTTGACAAATATGAAAGGGACTGAACGGCACTAAGATTTATTTGACTGTGTGAATATTAATAACAGAATATCTAATTATTGAAAATGAATGGGACATCCAATATTAGTGACTGTTTCAGATCCCTTGTTTATTTGTATGTAAAATCACTTACTCGTCTGATCTTTCATGACATTTTCATAATGGTGTATCTTGCACTTTCAGGGATGGAAGACGTTCACTCATCAGAATTGTTTTAGTTTATATGTGTAGTTTATAGTGTATCAATAAACTCATGCAGTACTATAACAGGACATGTTTACAAATATTTGAAACATATTGTAGTGCATCGTTTTATATTGTAGCAATATTTTGTTATTAAAAGGTTTTTAAAACTCTAATCAATCGAATTCACAACAAAACACCCAACATGCTTTCTATATGTGATCAGTGCTGGCAAAATGAGTCACTTTGACAAAATTATCAAAATTGAGGTAACGCTTTTCCATATTCTCTATTGAAAGACCTTCAAAATCATATTCAATTTGTAGGGAGTGTGCAAAAGCAGACCTGGAAAAAGCCGATTTGTTTATATTTTGGCTAGGTTTAAAACTCGCGTTCGATCGATCGGGAGTTACATCGTCCACCAAGACATATGTAATTTTAGAAAGTACGATTTCTAAGCTTTACAATTATACCAGGCACTCACGGGGCTTTTCCCGGGACTTGCCGTGAGCAAACAAAGCATCATGATTTATGACTTCTCGTGCCTGTAGCTCGTAATGACGCGGTGTGCATTCGACTCATTTTGCAGCATGGGTCACATATAGGGTTGTGCGATATGAAGATATGTACTGGATGACGATATAAAAACGTCTGTCGTTTCATAGAATACTCTATGGTTTATATCGTATTTAAAATGCCCATACCCCATTTATTCAGTAAAGCTCCTACCTCACCACTGCTTGTCAGCACCTTGTCTCTTGCAGTGCGCGATTGCGCGCAGCAGAACAGGTGTGCTGGATGTTAATGCTAACTTCTTCTTCTTCTCTTGGTTACTGGCAGTCAATGCTAACTCCAAACTACCAGTTCAGATAGCTGCTACTCCCGTTTGCCAGGGATGTGGGACTGTTTTTCATCATGCTGCGTCAGAGACAATAGTTCGCTGACCTAGTAATGTTAACACCATGTCTAATTATAAAATGCTAAATGATCGTCATTTAAGCTAAGCTGTGCCAACTGGAAACCGTAGCAGACCATCGTTTTTTGTTTTTTGGGTTTTTTTTGGTAAATTACTGCTGAGTTTCTTAGTTTTGTCTGAAAAAATGTATTAAAGCTGCAAAAGTGCATGATGGTGGCACATACATGCAAAATAAATAATAAATACATTAAAACTGGTCTGAGGATCAAGTTGGCTCTTAATGTAATTTATTTGATTTTTAATCATTTTAATTAGTCAAGTAGTAAAAATGAATAAAAAAAGTCATCACATGTATTTTATTACATTCCCCTTTGTGTCTTTGACTTTTAGATCATGACCAATCTGAAATATTTTTACAAAGAAGCAAACAGGTTAAATCAGGCCAGAATGGCATCTTTAGCCTGCAGGTCTGCACTGAAATTTTCACTGATTTAAACTAGCAGCTAATTCATATCTGTAGATGACGGCCATGGGTGATTTTCTCATTTTCAGACATTTTTTTATGTTACGGGTTTTTTGTTTGTTTGTTTGTTTGTTTTTTTGTTATTCTCCTCTGGCTCAGGAAATAGTAAACATCAATAAGTTAAATTTGTATTCATATATGAATTGGAAGAAAAACCTGAAATTTATGAGAATCAAGTCTCAAGTGCACATTAAAAAATATTTTATAACACTGCAAAATTATGAGGAAAAATGGTACATATAAAAAGGACCATTTCTTTTTTTTTCACGATTATCTAAACTGTAGAATTTACAGAAAATGCACATCGTGATATATATCGTTATCATGATGATAAGATGACTTATTATCATGATAATAAGTCTTATTATCGTGATATGAATTTTTTTGCCATATCGCACAGCCCTAGTCACGTATGTGCCGTTTTTCTTTTAATTTCTTCCTGCCTGCCTCAGGGACTACAGATGGAAATTAGTGAGAATGCAATAATCTGACACAGAGCATCTTTACCCTGTGTTTAATGTTTTTTTTCTGTACATGGTCCCTGACAAATAAACCAATAAACTATACTAATTATTATACACAGCAGAAGGACCTGTTTGACTGCAACCGTTGCATCAGTGTGGCCCATTTGTCAGTAAATATCTGACTAAAAATGACTTATTTTGTTATTTGGGCGTTTTTGTGTCCTATTTAGTCGTTAAGTCATTCCGGCCACTCCGCTCCACAATCACAGCAATAATATTATTAAGCTTTAATTTTTAGATACTCGCACAGGAGGAGCACCATCAGGGACCGCAAAGGACAGTGGTAACACACAGGTGAAGCAGCAGTCGGGACCCCCGTCTACCACTGACCGGGCACACTGGGCCTGCCTACCCATGAAGGACCGTGGTCCACCCGGTCGGGCCACTGCTTCTCCCGGCGTGTCCTGTGTCTAATGCCGCTGTCCAAAAAAATCACGTTCACACAGCAAACAAGCAATGCACTATGCAGTAGCAGAGCTTAATTGTCAGGATCATAAATACTCAGAAGAACCCCGTCTAGCCATTGATTTATTAAATTTAAGATATTTTCTCACCTCATCCCCCCCCATCCCTTCCACAAGCAATCTGATCTCCCCAAAAGTAGTACAAATAACACACTTTATGCCCTGCAAACATGCTGCTGGCAATAAAAATACACTTAACATTGAACAATTTATTTAATATTCAATAAGTGAACAACAAGATTTAGGCTCACACACACAAAAGTGAACACTGCGGTTGTTCGTTATCCTCCGTGGTAGGCTTGTCCATACCATAGTATTACATAATTGCGGTTATCGCGACAGCTTTAATCCTGATGATTAAGCTCTGAGAGCTGCTTGTTTGCTGAGTGAATGTGATTTTTCAGACAGCAGCATTGTCCAGAAATCACTAAGGAGAAACACAGAAACAAGAGTCACGCAGAGTCCCGCACAGAGTCTGTCCTGTTTAAATAAGCTGAATGCAGCAGCTCTCTCCACCCAGTCCTCACACCCTGTAGTTGAAATGCTGGAGTTACCGCCACAGCTTTATGAAAATGATCAAAGTTTCGGTTGTTTTTTGGGGCTTTTTTTTTACAGAATCAGCAGTCCATGACTGTAGAAAGACCTGAGCTCCACACAGTTGTCACACATGCACATAAGTTGAGAGCGGCGCTGCAACATAGCTTCCATCATTTGCCACATAAGTTATGAATCCTGTCTAAATTATGAGACCACAGGGGCCGAAAAACATTGGCAATAATACTGCATATCCCGCTATTGAGCTATCCACCACCACCAGAGGTGAAATTCCTCCACCGTGACAGCCCTAATCCCAGGAGCTATGTTGTCGGGGGCAGCTCACTCGTGGTAGTGTCTCCCAAGGCAAACTGGTCCTGGGTGAAGGGCCAGACTAAGAGCAGTCCAGTGGATCTCCATAAAAAAACATTTGATGAAGGGCCCAGTGTACCCAAAGGAGGCACATGGGTCCACCCTCCAGTGGGCTCACCACCTGCAGGAGGGATCATGGGGATCATGGTGCTATGTGAACTGGGCGGAAGTCTGGGTTACTCTGCCTGGACTGATACCCCCATGACCCAAATCCCCGGATAAGTGGTAGAAGATGGATGGATGGATGGATGATGGATGGATGGATGGATGGAACATATGAACAGAACTAGTATTCTGTTTTATATCAAGCATGTACTGCCATCTTTATCCAGAAATGGCTGCTTGAAGATGTTTTGAGTGAGACTGTTTACTAGTCCCTGATATCGGCTAGTAAACTTTTTTTTTTAACTTCTTAGACAAGCAAACCAGCCACAGTTTCAAAATGTAAATTGGGCAATTTGGTAGAGCAGTGGTTAGCACTGTGGCAGCACAGTGAGAAAGTCATGGGATCGATTCCACCCCTGGCCATTGGTGACCCTTCTGTGTGGACTTTGCATGTTCTCCCTGTGTCTGTGTGGATTTACCCCAGGTACTCCGGTTTCCTCCCACAGGCCAAAAACATGCAAGTTAGGTTAATTGGAGACTCTAAAGTGCCACCCCCACCCCACCCCCGGTACCAAGGTTGTCATAGCCAGGAGCGGCACTGGGGTTAAGCTCCCAGTGCTCATAAAATGCTCCTTATGGCGTGCGTCTCGAAAAGCCTCTGACAACTAAGTCCAACTCCTAGCCTGCCCGTGTGGTTTAGTCTCTAAGCCCGGCGGAACTGCTTTTACTAATAGGAGAAGGGGCGAGGGCGGATCTCTGGCGCCTTAAAACCAGATGCTTCGGGTAGATGGTGGCTCGTCAACCTGGGAAGGTAGCCCATCTAGGGGAAGGTAAACCCTGATTTCAAACCTCCGCTGCCTTACGGCACACCCGGTCACGGGAAAGGCTTCGGGAGTCAACCCTGAGGAAAAATCCGGAGTCAGAGCCCCTAAGGCAGTTCTCTGTTGTGCTCAACATCGTTCTGGCAGCTCCTGCGACGGCGCTGGTGCCAAACTATAGCAGCCCTGCTGTTCCTTTGGATTCATCAGTGATGTGGAGAGGGGGGGCATGCTGCATGGGTAACATCTTGTCCTCCATATCTTCCTGCCCAGGCTTGAATCCTACCAACGCCCAACGCTGGAAGGTAGAACACCGGTGCGCATCGGCCTGTTCAGCCACAGGTGGTGTTGTTCCAGCAGAGTAGTCGTTTAGGATTCTCTTCCATGGTCATCATAGACCGACGGAGGCTGACGAAAGTGGCCCTAGGTGTGAATGTGTGTGAATGGTGAAGGGATTGGCACCGTACCGTGGCTGCCTCATCCATCCAGGTAGATGCCCTGAATTTCCCTCTGGGAACTGAATTATACAAAATACAAGTACAAAATAAAAACATGCAAGTCAAAACCTGTGCAACAAACTCATGCACTGTGACACCTGTGAATGTATTTTGGGGTTTCTGGAGACCTTTGTGCATCAGATGGTCTGCTGTTGTGACAAAAGGTTGGTCAAGTCTTGCGGGCATCTTAAAATATTTTTTCAAACTTCTTCCAAACCTTACTTCAAACTTAAGTAATGGTCAAGCTGTTAAACATCTGAATGCAAGTAAACTGGATGTCATGAATGTGGGTTTGGCTGTTCCAAACCCAGTTCTGACTTATTATTTGTTTGCCCTATTTTCCATCAGGTACGTCAGGGAGCTTTTGGCCTTTGCTTCCTGACAGCTCGGGCACGCCCCCTTCTCCTGTCAAGTGCCATCAGCTGTGCTCTGTTATTGGGTGTTTCACACACTCCATTCATTCTCATTCATACGCGCAGACACTCACTCATGCACACCTGGGGTTCATTTTGTCCAGCCCACGCATTCTCACACCAGCGATCTCTTCCCTCGTTAAGATTATTATTATTTAAGTGAGGGGTTTGTAGGAAGAGCTCGTCGGAGCATTCACCCTCATTCGTGGCAGCGTGTTTCTCCATGAATGTTGCACTATTCCCTTTGCGTATTCAGCCTGACATTTTCAGACGGTTAATCCCTGGATGCTTACGGCAGATTCTGCTTTATTCCTTCATCCACCAGACTGCTCGGATTAGCCCCAGATCGCTCCAGTTCTGTAAGTTATATTTGCCTTTCTTCCTGTGTCGACAGCTGCCCTGCAGCACTAGGCATTCCCGTCACCGGGCTGTTGAGCATCTGGCAGGCACCCTGTATGTCTGGTGGCCTAATCCCATCTGTACAACTTCCTGTATTTGTGTGGTCTAGCTGGACTTGTTATTTTCATAGTTTAAGTTAATAAAATGGCACTTTCTACTCTTGCTATTGGGTTTTCTATTCCTTCCCTCATGCACCATGTTATGGCGCATGAGGAAGCATGACACTGGGAGTATTTTTTACTCCTTCCTTAAAAGCTCAATGTGGAAATGTGTTATAGGTTAGAGAAACAGGAAATATGAACCACGGAGAGTCGTTCTGTTGGGAGAAGTGGAGGTCGAGTTAAAGTTAATAATGTAGGAAAAAGTAACTCTTAATAGACTTAGACTTAACTTTATTAATCCCTTTGGGATGATTCCCTCTGGGAAATTTAAAATTTCCAGCAGCACATAAAAGGAGCATACAGATCAGAAAAACAAAAAAGAAAATAATAAACACTTAACATAATATACACAATATAAATACAAAGCTAAATATGGCTTGTACAAGTATGGTTAAGATGTATTTTGATTGTTTGGTTAATGTATTTAATGAAATGATGAACAAGAGGGCCTGTATATCAATAAACTGGATTTTGTCCATAACTTCTCACAGGCTACTTTATGTTGGCATAATTTACTGGGCTAATGAAAAAATGACACCAGGGAAGATGATTTTGAATTTTCAGACTTTTAGGTTGATTTTTTGTTTAAAAAAAAAAAAGCCTACTGAAATATACTTGAGAAAACAGCGAATTGTTCTGGTATTGAGACCAATAGTGCTATGACTCAGAAGTGAATCAGGAACCATACAGAAGCCACAGTGGCGACCTCGGACCCATGTGACCTGATGGGTGACCGTCTTCCCAGCAAAAGTGTCAGACAAAGACTCAGCATGAGGAAGACACAATTGATGAGTCCACTGCAAAACAACTTCATCCCATAATGCTGAGTGGCGGGGGGCCAGATAACTGATGTTGAAACTGAAAACCTTGAGGTCACAGGCAAAGGTTCCATAGTTCTTGCCACTGCTCCATACACCCTCCCATTGTTTTACATCACAAATGAAGTCTTTCCAGTGATTATCCCAGTTGTCAAAAGAAAACATCAATATCCTGTTGAAGAACAAAGATGGTATATATAAAAGCACTTTACAGTAAGTCATTTTCCTGACTGCTCCAGAAGTTCACAGGACAATATTTCCCCTGACCTTCTACAGCGGAAGACCAAAACATGTGGCATGATTGGAATACCAGATGAGTATTCCAGTCTTTTGTTTGAAGCCTTTCAATTTTGCATTTGAGAAACATCAGGCACTTTCCAGACTTATTTCTAACCCAATTACTTCCTTTTTTGATCAACTTCCCACACTTTTATGTTAATAAAGTACATTTCAAAAATGACAAAAATTCCACATTTGTTCAAGTAATTACAACATCTAATGAAAAGAGCGTGTAAGGACCTCATTATGAGTATTCGTAGCACTGGTGCCTGATAGTCACTTCCCCATTTTCAAGACATCCAACCAAAACTGTAAAACCTTTAAGCCCTCCAAATATGTATACATCAATTAGATTGCTTATTAACCACATCCTTACTGAAGTTATTAAGAAATACCGGCAGCAAAGCAACTCTAAATAGCACAAAGCTAACTCTAATCCACTCGTGATCCAAGGACAAAATGTGAATGTGTCACAGGAAAAGTTCTGTCCACACAGAATGTTTCCTCAATCTATTCTGTCAAGTGACTTACTCATTCACTCTTGACTCACGACATGCAGACAATCTCAGTCAACATTGCCACACTTTATAAAAGGAAGTTTAAAAGCAGTGCCCCAGTATAGCCAGACATAATATTAATGCAAAAAGAGAAGTTAATAATTCCTTCAATTTGAACCATATCAATGTAGGTAATTTAATGACTTTAAGAAATTCAAATGTATATAGTTGTTCCCTTACTTATATAAGAGGACTAATACACTTGGCAAATATAAATGGGCTCTAATAACATCTACCTACTAGCATCTCGAAAGATAAAGGGGACATATTATACCTTTCTCCGCACATTGACGCAGTTCCTAGAGGTGTTAAAGAAATGTCTGTCCCAGATGCAGTCAAAATAACTCAAGGTTTAAATATCGCAGCACCATTTTCCACCCAGATAAAAACACCCTTCTTCATAAAACCCATTTAAGTACAGTAGATGTTTGCTTAAATCACAGTTCACCCTACTCTCCCTCTTCCTTCACTGATGACATCTATGATTGATGCTAATGTCTAAGTTAACTAACATAAACTTGGCTGAATGTGAGAGGAAAAAAAGACTATATAAGCATCAACAGGGGCAAGGGTTGTGGTCGATAGGGTATGACTGGTCTCTGGGGTACAATAAGGAAAACACAAACAACTTTGAGTAACTGAACTGACAGCTTTGCGAAATGTGACCAACTGTAGTCATTGGATGAACCAGCCACTATAATAAAGTATAGCAAAAAAGCTAAAATTACATCTAGGATTTAGTTATATGGTCAAGTGTTGGTGGATGATCTGGCTTGGTACTCGGATGATGGATGGGGTGGGTGACTTATGTTGAGGGGAATCACTAACATTAGCTAAGCTGAGGTAAAGTTACGGTCACAAATACCCTTATGAACGGCTGCAAACAACATACGAACAATTTTTGGACCATTTCGTGTGGCCTTCTTAAGGCAGCCATAGGACAATCCAGCATCTGTAAACCGTTCATAAGTTCGTGGCTAGGACGATGGTCTTGTCCACGATTTCTACAAGCACCCCACGAAAACCCTTCATCACAGGGCAGCTGTACAAATGCCATAGGAACAATGTAAGAACTACGCAAGATGTTGGCCATAAGTATGCCTCAAGAACACCTTAAGTTGCTCTTGAGGGCCCCTTACAGCGGTCGTAGGAAACGCTGTATTGTACAGCGTGCGTAAGGCAGTAATGAGGCACTCATAAGGCAGAAGTACGTCATTTGTTTCCACAAAATGTGCCAAAAGCCCCAAGATCTTCCTACCAACGACTTGAGACTACTGTGAGTTGCACAAAAATTTTTGTAAGATGGCAGTAAGTATGCCGTAGGACGACCCAAGGCACCCTTACGAAGAAACTAAGAACTCTAATGCTACATGTCCACTGGTCCGGATTTTTCGGAAAGGAATCCACATACCGCAACCTCTGAGGTGTGGAAAAGGGGAGTGCAGCATAGTTCTCGGCTAAGCGAGTCGAGCAATGCAGGAGGAAATACTGGAATAGCCATTAATAATTAATTAATTAATTAATAGACAAGACATTAATAGACAAGCCCAAGACAAATTTCCCCTTGAGGGACAATAAAGTTTATCTTATTATTAACCATGAGCAGATTGTTTTTAATAGTGCTGGTATATATGCGCTACAAAAGGCAACTTTGTTGTTGTCGCCGCTGGTTTTGGGTTCACCCAATCCTACAAACCTGCACAATGCATGTCAAATTTGACCGCCTGGTTTGTGAGCTTCGGCCGGATGAGCCCATGTTCCACAGCTCTCCACGCCTCGTTCCTTTGTATGACGTTTCTATAGGAGGACAAGGACTGGTCATATAGTATGGGGTTGCCTAAAACAGCGGTTATTAATTTCTCCTTCAAGTCTTCACACAACAACAGGTAACGTACAGATGTGCCCCCACCCTCCGTCTTCTCCTCCAGCTGGCTGGTTCACTGGATTAGTCGACGGGTCCGGCTGTGGGCGGTCTTCAGCTCTCTGCTGCTACCGGACAATATGGCGTCCTTGGTCTCCATATATTTAAAACAAATGGGCGAAAAGTGTTTCCAACATCATTTTGTGCGAGAAATAGTAGGCTCAGTTAATGAATCCGTTGTTGTTTGACATCAAAAACCGCTGGTTTAAAAGTTCAGGTCGAGAGTGCTGCCTCCGGTTCATGACCATACAGAAAAAATCTGTACCAAGGGAGATCTTTATGCTAATGAGCTGTAGGGTACCCCCGGGCGACTCAGCACAACAAGTACGGTTTTCGACTGCTCCTCACCCAAATGCTTTCCACTGCGTTTCCAATACACAATGCGTGGAAAAACGACGGAATGACGCACACAAATTGACAGAAAAATATTGACAGTAGAAATATTACAAGCAATAAGATCTAAGCAGAGTAATAAAGCCCCAGGCCCCAATGGCTTCTCTATTGAATTTTATAAAGAATTTGCACTTAAGTTGGCTCCAATTCTTAAACAAATATATAAAGACATTTTCCTTCAACAGGAATTACTCCAGACCATGACGCAGGCAATCATATCGATTTTGCTTAAAAAAGATAAAGACCCCTTGCTATGCGGCTCATACCGCCCGATAAGCTTGTTAAATTGTGACTACAAAATCCTTACAAAAATTCTGGCCACTCATATTGAGACAGTTACAGCCTCTATTGTGAACAATGACCAGACTGGTTTTATACCCGGCCGGCAATCTTTTCATAACATTTTTGATTTTTGTTTTTGTGTACTTTATTGATCCCCAGAGGGGAAATTCAGGGCATCCACCTGGATGAATGAAGCAGCCACAATACGGCGCCATCCCGTCACCATTCACACACACATTCACACCTAGGGCCACTTTAGAGTCTCCAATTAACCTAACCTGCATGTTTTTTGTCCTGTGGGAGGGAACTGGAGAAATACCGGAGTAAACCCACGCAGACACGGGGAGAACATGCAAACTCCACACAGATCACTGTTGGTTAGGGGCTGGGATCAAACCCGGGATCCCATGGCCAAGGGTGAGTTGCTGTGCTGCCACAGTGCTAACCACTGCGCCACTGCACCGCCACTTGCGTCAACATGCGTCGCCTTTTGAATATGCTGTATACACCACACCCGTCCAAAGAATCAGAAGTAGTGATTTGTTCCTGTTCCTCCTCATAATTTAAAAATTAAATCCGGTTTGTTAAATATTAGGTCTCTGACTCCCAAGTCTCTGCGAGTCCGTGATCTGTTAATTGATCATCAGATTGATTTAATATCACTTACAGAGACTTGGTTAGGACAAGAGGATTATGTTGGTTTAAATGAATCAACTCCCCCTGTTTATTTAAACTGTCAAAATCCCAGAAGTTCTGGTCGTGGAGGAGGAGTAGCAACAATTTACCATTCCAAATTACTAGTTAATGTAAAGCAAAAAACACGTTATCATTCCTTTGAGGGCCTGGTCCTCAGTATTGGGCATTTTAGCAGTTTTAGGCTAAACCCAATTTTATTTGCCATAGTTTATCGTCCTCCATCAACTTAGAGTTTTTATCCGAATTTGCAGAATTCTTAGCTGATTTAGTGCTGAAATAAGATAGAATAATTATAGTGGGGGACTTTAATATACATGTAGATGTAGATAGTGATTGCCTTAATATGGCATTTAATTCAATATTAGACTTGATGGGGTTTTCTCAGAAAGTAGGAAATTCTACCCATTATCTCCACCATACGTTGGACCTTGTTCTGACATATGGCATAGAAATAGAAAATCTGGTAGTGTCTCCTCACAACCCTGTACTGTCAGACCATTGTCTGTTAACTTCTGATTTTACCATTTCTGACTATTTGGCTCCTAAAGAAAAATATTACTACAGCAGATGCCTCTCAGATGATGCTGTTACCAAATTTATGGAGATTGTTTCCTCTATAGTACGCCATGTGTCAACACAACGGAAATAAGCTATAGACAGCTTACTCCATCTGTAATTGATAGCATGGTAGATTGTGTTACAGCTTCTCTGCATCAGACTCTAGACATGGTGGCCCCTTTAAAAAAGAAAAAGTCTAATCAGAGATTTCTAACCCCTTGGTTCAACACAGAAACTTGTAGCTTAAAACAGAAGACCCGTCAATTAGAAAGAAAATGGCGCTCCACTAATTTAGATGAAATCTATTTAGCTTAGAGAAATCATCTTTTGATTTATAAAAAATCTCTTAGAAAAGCTAGAACAAATTATTCTGCATTAATAGAAGAGAACAAGAATAATCCCAGGTTTCTTTTCAGCACTGTAGCCAGGCTGACAAACAGTCAGGACTCTGTCAATCCTAGCATTCCCTTAGAGCTTACTAGTCAGGACTTTATGAACTTTTTCAATAATAAAATTTCATCTATCAGAGATAAAATCAATCAGATTCTTCCCACCATTAACTTAAATACAGTAACTACGACAACTCCTTCCACTGATATCTGTTTGGATGAGTTTACTCCAACTGACCTTTTAGAGTTAGACAAAATAATCTCCTCATCCAAGCCTTCAACTTGTCTTTGAGACCCTATTCCTACCATGTTATTTAAAGAAGTATTCCCACTTATTGGTAGCTTTATTCTTCAAAAATCAATTCTTCATTAACTTTAGGCCATGTATCGCAGGCTTTTAAAACGGCTGTAATTAAACCCTTACTCAAAAAGCCAACGCTGGATCCAGGAGTTTTAGCTAACTATAGACCAATCTCTAATCTCCCTTTCATTTCAAAAATCTTAGAGTTGTTGCTTTGCAATTATTTGACCACCTGCAGGGAAATGGTTTACTTGAAGAGTTTCAGTCTGGGTTTAGAACCCATCATAGTACTGAAACAGCCTTAGTGAAGGTCACTAATGACCTCCTTATCGTATCTGATAATGGACTTGTTTCTGTTCTTGTCCTTTTAGACCTTAGTGCAGCTTTTGGTACTATCGATCATAATATTCTACTTGATAGATTAGAACACTATGTTGGACTTAATTGAACTTCATTGCAGTGGTTTAGCTCTTATTTATCTGATAGGTTCCAGTTTGTTCATGTCAATAATGAATTTTCTTTCAACTCAAAGCTCAGTCATGGAGTTCTACAGGGATCTGTGCTAGGCCCTACTCTTTTTAGTTTATATATGCTTCCGTTAGGCAACATGATTAGAAAGCACTGTCTACATTTTCATTGTTATGCAGATGACACACAATTATACCTGTCAATGAAGCCTGATGATAGTAATCAATTAGCCAAGTTAGAAGCCTGTCTTAAGGAAATCAAAGCTTGGATGACTTGTAATTTCCTGCTATTAAATTCAGATAAGACTGAAGTCATTCTTGTTGGTCCAAAAAACCTTAGAAATACCTTTCCAAATCAAACTTTTAGTTTGGATGTGGTTACTCTTTCTCTTAATAGCTCTGTGAGGAACCTTAAGAGTTACTTTTGATCAAGATCTGTCTTTCAATTCACATATTAAATTCGTTTCTAAGACCGCCTTCTATCATTTGCGTAATATTGCCAAGATTAGGAGCATCTTGTCTCAGAGTGATGCTGAGAAAATGATCCACGCTTATGTTAGCTCTAGATTAGATTATTGTAACTCTTTATTATCAGGTTGTCCTAAAACATCTTTAAAAAGTCTTCAGTTGATCCAAAATGCTGCAGCAAGAGTTTTAACAGGTACTAGAAAGCGAGATCATATCTCTCTGGTTCTGGCCTCCCTTCATTGGCTTCCCATAGAGTTTAGACTTACGTTTAAAATCGTTCTTCTTGCTTACAAAGCTCTAAACAATCAGGCCCCTTTTTATTTAAAAGATCTGATACTAACGTATTATCCTAACAGAGCACTACACTCCCAAAATGCTGGATTACTTGTAATACCTAGAATCTCCAAAAGTCCAAAAGTACAATGGGAGGCAGAGCCTTCAGTTATCAAGCTCCTCTCCTGTGGAACCAGCTGCCAATCTGGATTCGGGAGTCAGACTCGATCTCTGTTTTTAAGAATAGGATTAAAACCTTCCTTTTTGATATAGCCTACGATTAGGGAGGGATCATGTGTCTCTGAACCCTCCCTTAGTTATACTGCTAATAGGTTTAGACAGCCGGGGGACCTCCAATAATGCACTGGGCTTCACTCCTTTCTTCACTCTCAATGAAATATTTTTTTTTTTTTTTGCTGGTCATTAACATCTGTTTGTTCTCTCCCATAGATTGAGTCCCCATCGTGCCGTTTGTTCTCTACATGTCTGTTCTTTTCATCTTCTCTATCCCCTCACCCCCCAGCCAGTCGCAGCAGATGACTGCCCCTCCCTGAGCCTGGTTCTACTGGAGGTTTCTTCTTGTTAAAAGGGAGTTTTTCCTCTCCACCGTCACCAAGTGCTTGCTCACAGGGGATCGCCTGATTACTGGGACTTTTCTGCAACTGTGGGGGTTTCCCCTACGGTTGAAAGTGCTATGAAATGACTGTTGTTGTGAAATGGCGTGTAAGGAAAATATGAAATTAATAAATATGATCAGATATAAAATTATTTAATTTATATTGATGTATTGGAATCTGAGATCAAATCTCATTTCATATACACCAGAAAAGTTAATAACACTCGTGGAGCACCAGCTTCTATCTTTAAGAAGCAATTTTAATTTTAATTTCACTTTATACCTGTTTAATCACTCAAGGTTCCAAGGTTGTCACTGCCAGGAGCGGCACTGGGGTTAAGCTCCCAGTGCTCATAAAATGCTCCTTATGGCGTGCGTCTCGAAAAGCCTCTGACAATTAAGTCCAACTCCTAGCCTGCCCGTGTGGTTTAGTCTCTAAGCCCGGCGGGACTGCTTTTACTAATAGGAGAAGGGGCGAGGGCGGATCTCTGGCGCCTTAAAACCAGATGCTTCGGGTAGATGGTGGCTCGTCAACCTGGGAAGGTAGCCCATCTAGGGGAAGGTAAACCCTGATTTCAAACCTCCGCTGCCTTGCGGCATACCCGGTCACGGGAAAGGCTTCGGGAGTCAACCCTGAGGAAAAATCCGGAGTCAGAGCCCCTAAGGCAGTTCTATGTTGTGCTCAACATTGTTCTGGCAGCTCCTGCAACGGCGCTGGTGCCAAACTGTAGCAGCCCTGCTGTTCCTTTGGATTCATCAGTGACGTGGAGAGGGGGGACATGCTGCATGGGCAACATCTTGTCCTCCATATCTTCCTGCCCAGGCTTGAATCCTACCAACACCCAACGCTGGAAGGTAGAACACCGGATCACTGGAGAGGACACTCCAGCTTCGCCTTTGGCGTAGACAAAACACGGGGAATGACAGTTACCGGTTATAAGCCACCGCTCAATTGGCGTAGAGCGCGGCGCCAGGGGTTGTTCCCGACGGTGGGAGGGATCATCGGATCTCACTGGACAGCTACCGCCCGCTTCAAGCTGGGCAGCCCCCAGCCAATAAGGTGTTGTCCCGCCACAGCTTGCTTTCCTCATTGGGTGCATGGGGATGAGGAGAAGTCCAAACAGCAGGCTGAGAGCCTTCGCACCAGGCAAGACAATAAAACAAAAGAGACCAACTCTAAAACTGGGAACTTGGAACGTCCGCACTATGATGACAGGAGTCGCTGCCAACCTCAAGGACATCAACGACACCAGGAAGACTGCCATCATCAATAATGAGCTGAAGAGACTGGGAGTGGATATCCCCACTCTCCAGAAAACACGGTTGGCTGACGCAGGCACACTGAAAGAGAAGGACTACATGTTCTACTGGCAGGGAAAGGGCAGTGACAAACACAGGGAACACGGAGTGGGCTTCGCAGTGAAGAACACCTTGCTGAAGATGGTGGAACCGGGCAGCACTGGCTCTGCACGACTCCTCACCCTTCGCCTGAACACCACTCAAGGCCCAGTCACCCTCGTCAGTGTGTATGCCCCAACACTGACAGCCACACCAGAGGCAAAAGACGAGTTCTACGAGAATCTCGCAACAACTGTCAAGATCATCCCCAACTCTGAACAACTCATTCTCCTTGGAGACTTCAATGCCAGAGTGGGTGCTGACCACGACTCCTGGCCCTCCTGTCTTGGACCTTTTGGCGTGGGCAAAATGAATGACAACGGACAGCGGCTGCTCGAGTTCTACACATATCACGATCTGTGCATCACAAACTCGTTCTTCAAGACCAAGCCCCAACACAAGGTTTCCTGGCAACATCCGTGCTCAAAGCACTGGCACCAGCTGGACTTGATCCTGGCCAGGCGCACCACACTGAAGAACGTGCTAATCACCCGTTCGTTCCAGAGTGCAGATTGCGACACAGACCATTCATTGGTGTGTTGCAAGGTCAAGCTGCAGCTGAAGAAATTCCATCGTGCTAGACAGCCTGGAAAGGCACGGATTGACACCAGCAAGATGGCTCAACCAGAACTTGTTGAGCAGTTTGCCTCCACCTTTGAGAAGGAACTTGGTGTACCACAAGAAGGAGAATCTGCAAAGCAAAAGTGGGAAGAGCTGCGAAACACCATCCACCGCACAGCCTTGGCTACCTTTGGGAGGAAGTCCTCGAAGTCACAGGACTGGTTTGATGCCAAGTTGACCGAGATGACCCCCGTCATTGAAGCCAAGCGCTCAGCACTTGCTGAGTACAAGAACTACCCAAACGAGAAGAATCTCCAGATTCTCAGGGCTGCGAGAAGTAAAGTTCAGCAGACTGCTCGGCGCTGTGCCAACGAGTACTGGACTCAGCTCAGCCAAGACATTCAAACCGCTGCCATAACAGGGAACATTCATAGTATGTACGATGGCATCAAGAAAGCACTTGGCCCGGCTCAGAGCAAGACGGCCCCCCTCAAATCCTCCACTGGGGAGATGATCACAGAAAAGAACAAGCAGACGGAGAGATGGGTGGAACACTACTCCGACCTCTACTCCAGACAGAACACCGTGACACCGTCAGCCCTTGATGCCATCGACTGCCTGCCATCCATGGACGAACTTGACACCGAGCCAACCATTGACGAACTCAGCAAGACCATTGATAGCTTGGCCGCTGGCAAGGCACCCGGCAACGACGGCATACCCCCTGACCTGATCAAGCACTGCAAGACTGCCCTACTGCTGCCATTGCATGACGTCCTCTGCCAGTGTTGGAAGGAAAGTGCCATACAACAGGACATGAGGGACGCCAAGATCATCACCCTCTACAAAAACAAAGGAGAGAGAAGCGACTGCAACAACTACAGGGGCATCTCCCTCCTCAGCGTTGTTGGCAAAGTCTATGCACGAGTTGTTCTCGTTCGTCTACAGAAGCTTGCCGAACATGTCTACCCCGAGTCTCAGTGTGGCTTCCGCGCTGAGCGATCGACGGTAGACATGATATTCTCCATCCGCCAACTCCAGGAGAAATGCAGAGAACAGAACATGCCCCTGTACGTCGCCTTCATCGACCTCACCAAAGCGTTCGATCTGGTCAGCAGAGAGGGCCTTTTCAAGATCCTGCCAAAGATAGGATGCCCACCAAAGTTGCAAAGCCTCATCGAATCGTTTCACACCAACACGCAGGGGATAGTGCAGCACGATGGCAACGTCTCAGAGCCATTCAACATACGCAGCGGAGTGAAACAGGGCTGTGTACTTGCGCCAACCCTCTTTGGGATTTTCTTTGCTATGCTCCTGAGGCATGTCTTCAACACAGCAACAGAGGGAATCTACCTGCACACAAGATTTGACGGCAGGCTTTTCAACCTCGCCCGCCTGAAAGCCAGAACCAAAGTACGCGAGGCTCTAATCAGAGACATGCTGTTCGCAGACGACGCTGCAGTCACAACCCACACACAGCAGGAGCTTCAGACCCTGATGGACCATTTCTCTCAGGCATGCAAGGACTTTGGGCTTACCATCAACCTGAAGAAGACTAACGTCTTGGCGCAAGGCACGGAAGCACCACCAACCATCACCATCGACGACTACAAGCTGGAGGTCGTAAATCAGTTCACGGACCTGGGGTCCACAATCAGCAACAACCTCTCCCTTGATACAGAGATCAACAAGAGGATTGGAAAATCAGCCTTCACACTCGCTCGCCTCACCACACGAGTGTGGGAGAATCCCAAACTCTCTGTTAAGACGAAGATGGCAGTGTACAACGCCTGCGTCATCAGCACACTGCTCTTAGGGAGTGAGACGTGGACAACATACGCCCGGCAGGAAAAGAGACTGAACTCCTTCCACTTGCGCTGCATTCGCCACATCCTGGACATATCCTGGCAGGACAAAGTGCCCAACACAGAAGTTCTGTCCCGCGCTGGCCTTCCCTCCATGTTCACTCTACTCAGGCAGCGCAGGCTCCGCTGGCTAGGCCACATTCACCGTATGGAGGATGGCAGAATCCCCAAAGACGTCCTCTACGGAGAACTGGCAACTGGCAGGAGAGACGTTGGCCGCCCACAGCTGCGCTTCAGAGACGTCTGCAAGAGAGACATGAAGGCCCTGGAGATCAACACAGAGCGCTGGGAGGACCTTGCAATGGACCGCTCCAAATGGAGAGGCACCCTGACCAGACAGCTCAAGGCGGGTGAAGAGAGACTGACTGCTGCAGCAGATGAAAAAAGGACCCGCAGGAAGAACAGCCACAGATCCAGCAGCACGGAGACCACCCACAAGTGCAACCTGTGTGACAGGGACTGCCATTCGCGCATCGGCCTGTTCAGCCACAGGCGGTGCTGTTCCAGCAGAGTAGACGTTTAGGTTTCTCTTCCATGGTCATCATAGACCGACGGAGGCCGACGAAAGGCTCCCCCAAATTAATTAATAATCAGTCTCAAAATTTTTCCGTGAATTCGATACCTGGGCTTGAAACAGACTCAGAATGAAATAAATTCTCAACAACTTCTCTCATTTTCACATATTTATTAAATGAAATGATTAACAGATATTGCAGTAATTTCATTAATCATAAAATCAATCTTGTAAATGATAGATTAACAATGTCAATATTTTCGGAACCAGAGTTAACCACTTGCACTCCGTTGTTCCGCGGGCGGGCAAGTCTCTGCGTCCTATGACGCACGAGGGCGCCCTCGTGCGCGCTTGGACGCATGACGCATGATGGTGGTGATGGTGATGTAGTGGCGTCCAAGCGCCACTAAAAAAAAAAACTGCAGAGACAGCCGCGAACAGATTAGTTCATCTGATTGACCTCTCATTCGACTAATAAGAGCCTTGAATTGGGTTTCTGAAACCTTGAAGAGCCAATGAATGAAAATCTAGGAAGGAGCACCCGCCTACTGTGAACGCAGGAGCCAATTGAAGCACAGAAATTCAGGCTGGGTGAAGAGAGATTTACTGCTGCAGCAGATGAAAACAAAGAACGCTGGACGAATCTACTACAGACCCCGCAGCATGGAGACCACCCACAAGTGGGACCTGCACTCATTCCAGCAGAATAGACGTTTAGGATTCTCTTCCGTCATCATAGAACGATGGAGGCCGACGACAAAAGTCGTAAATCATTCGCCAAAACGGCAATAATGGAATTATGTTTTGATCGGGATCCACGAGCGGAGCAGCGTCACGTTCGTCTGACAATGGGGAAGAGATGTTCGCCACGACTCTGCTGCTTTGAAGAGGTAAGGTGTTATAAGCTAAATTATTATTTCTCCCTGAAAACTGTAATCCAAAAATGACTTTTGACCGATCGGTAAATTACAACTGTACTGCGCACGAAGTACGAAGTGCGTGCGCCGCGATAAACGGTTCATTTGCCGTGTTCGGACCGTGAACGCGCCCCCCCCCCCCCCCCGCTGCAGAAGAGGAGCGGGGGGGGGGGGCGTTCACGGTCCGAACGCCCCCCGGTCCGCAGGGGGAAGCATATGAGTCTATTCCATCATGTAGCGATGGCCCTCTTCTGTAGCGAGGGGGGGGTGTTCACGGTCCGTTCACGGTTCCCCCCCACACACACACAGTAGCGGGGGGGGGGGGAAGCCGCTGTGAAAACATGCAAGGAGTGTAATCCGTCATGTAGTGAGGGCCGAATTCGGTCCTTGGTAGCGGGGGGGGGGGGGGACGACCCCCCGCCCACACACACACACAGCCCTGAGTGTGACCTTTCATTAGAGCCTAAAATGAAGATTCTACATTGAATTATTCAAAAGTTACAGATGTTTTTCCAAACTGTGCCATTTGGCACAATTTGGCACAGTTCCAAAACGCCTGGGAACTACCTGAGAACAAAGCTGTGTAAAATATTCATTTTTTGTGGTATTGTTACCAAATTTGGATCTCAGCTGGATAACACTTGGTTCTACATTTCTGTTGCATTTTCCAGCCGGATCGGACAGCTGTGTGTTATTTACAAGCATTTGTATCCAAAAAAACACTGTGTCCAATTTTTTTTTCTTCAAGTTCAGTATGTTTAGATGACTGTAACTCAGTGGTCGGAGCACGTAGAGAGATTATGTTTTTTTTGCCAAAAAATTCAAAGTGTTTTCTTTTAAATGAGACCAACCCCATGAAGAAGCTGCAAAGGGTTGAATAACAGCTTTCAATTTACTTTGGGCACGTTATTTTTTGGCATTTTTAGGAAAATTGCCCGGAGTGCAAGTGGTTAACTGAGAAATGAATTTCTATCAGTTTGAGTTAACAGATTATGGAAACAACGCAAATTTATGGAGAAAGTTTACTAATTATATGAAAAGTCCCGGATTAAGCTTAAGAAAATAAAAACGGAATTTTAATGAAAAGAAGAGTTATGTTAAGGGCTTCTTAATTTGCATCTGATTAAATACACAAATTATTACCGAACCTCAGACGTTTAATTCAGCAGATGAATTAAAGTTTGCAGCTCACGTGATTCCTCGTTCGGCGTTTCCTCAGCCCATGATTTCGTGGATGTTAGGGGAAATATCTGCCCGCAGATATTTCAGGGTCCACAGTTCGACCTTTAAAGTCAAGCGGTCGAAGTGGCTGGATTTTGGCTGAATGACCCACAGTTGTAACTTGGATCGGAGCCCGATGGTGCCGACGTTTCTTCAGCGTGTGATGAAGAGAGCTGCGTGTTTTCTCCTTCGTAGACAAGCGGCTCCAGAGGTCTTCGAGAATAATTAGATCTAATCAGATCTCAAATTAGAAATAGACTTTCGGACTTTAGATAAAATAATAGCTTCTGGTGTGTGATTGGTCAAGAAAAATATTATAAAAATCAAGTCAAGATTAAAACTTTCATTAAAATTAAAACAAACAGTGGTTTTACAGAAAGTTTAACAAAGAAAAAGTGATAAATAAAAATTGGAGTTTAACTCCGATTAAGAATTGAGCTCAAAGAAATAGGAATTCCTAGGCATTTAAGAGAAAAAGAAAAGGCATTAAAATACAAAGTTACATAAACAAATTAGGAGTTATCTGCTCTGTGCTCGGAAAAGCAACACGTGGGAGAAGTCTTTGTTCAGACAGTCCTTTGTTCTTCCCAAAGTTCTTTCTTGCTGTGTGTAGACAATGGACAAAAAGAGAGCGACGAATGGAGGTGAAAGAGGCGTCCAAAGAGGCATTAAAAGAGACGAAAGGGCAGAAAGAGCATGTAAAAAGAGGCGAAAAGAGGCGGTAGCAGGGGGTCTTCCTCTTTTTATAAGTTCTGTTGAGCTTTCGCGGCCTTCCGGGTTGACCGGAATCTCAGCCAATGAGCGTCCTTCGTGGGCGGGCTTGACGAACTTTAGTCCAATGACAGGCTTTGTCTGCGAGGGACCAATGGGATGGAGAAGCTGGAGCCCAGTGAACGTTGGGTGACATTTGACACCGGTCTCCATGAATACACACAATTTTAATACACTGGAATATGCTTTTACACACTTATGTATAACTAAGTTAACCTTATTGATTAATGTAACTTATAAGCAGTGCTTCTAAATCAACATGCAGGAATAAACATTCATTTAAACATTTTTTTAACATGTATATATATAAAATCACAGATTAATGCATTTCACACATATTGATTTTCCACATTAAAAACATCAGAGTCCATTTGCTTTTCATGGTCCTGAAAAGAAGGGAAGATGTAGAATTGAGTTTGTAATAATGTACTTTAAAGTTCACTGGTTAAATCCAACATGTCCCAAAGTTTAAGGAAATTTTATTAAGCTGTGGATCGGTGTGGCAATGAGGGCCTCCATGTCTGTTCCATGTTTATGGGGGCAATAAAGGGGCGCAGAAGGAAATAGGTTGAATTCTTTTAGACTGGTTTTAGCAAAGGAATGGGATTTCAGCTGTGGCCTGGGGGAGAAAATCAGTTCTTGACCGTCTTACTCCTGGGTGAAACAAAATGTCTTTAAGCAGAAGAATAATTATTGCTGAGCCAAAGTGAGATGATGCTACAGGCGCTATATAAGTAGAATTTAATTTTACTGAATTGATTTCGTTAGATGCCGAAAAGGCGTTCAGTCATGCCGAGAGGCAATATTTATTTGCTGTTTTAGAAAGATTTGGTTTCGGCCCATCATTCCAAGCTTGGATCAGAATATTATATGACTCTCCTATGGCAGCAGTACAGACGAACACCACACTCACTGATTATTTTGGGCTTCACAGGGGCTGCAGACAGGGCTGCAGCCTCTCCCCTTACCTATTTAACTTAGCGATTAAACCGCTGGCCATAGCTATTAGAAAAGAAGACGGGGTGAGAGGCATTTCACGGGGCGGCAAACTTCACAAGGTATCACTATATGCAGACAATCTGCTACTGTATGTATCTAATCCAGAAAGAACCATACCAAAATTATTATGTATTTTAGATAATTTTGGTTATCTCTCAGGCTATAAAATTAATTACTCTAAGAGCTTATTTCCTATTAACGATGTAGATGGTGATTACTCTGGATTTCCATTTAAATTAGAGAAGAATATATTCACATATCTAGGCATTAAGATTACTCATTCAATGGGTGGATTGTACAATCACAATTTTAGAAAATTAACTGAACAGACAGCTCAAGATATTAAAAAATGGTCAAACTTACCCATTTCATTAGCAGGCCGGATAATTATAGTAAAAATAACAATTCTGCCTAGATTTTTATATACATTCCAAATGATCCCCATATTTATATCTAAAACAGCTTTCCAACAATTAGACTGGCTGATTTCATCATTTATTTGGAACAGTTCTAATCCTAGGATGAAAAAGAAATACTTGGAGGTACCAAAGGAAGCAGGAGGTTTGGGCCTACCTAACTTTATTTTTTATTATTGGTCAGCAAATATAGTGAAATTTTTATATTGGATCGATACATATAAGAATAAGGAGGGTCTGAGTTGGGCTGAGATGGAGCTTCTGTCCAACCCGTTATCCATCTTATCTTCACCATTGCCATATACCCGTCGCAAACAGATGTTGAATCCGGTGGTTAGATTCTCTCTAAAAATATGGTTCCAGCTCAGAAGGCACTTCGTTCAGACTAGCACACTCTGCCCTAAAATAAACAATTAGTTTTTCACACCCTCTGTGCTTGATGATACTTTTCACCTTTGGTGTAGACAGGGATTAGTTTTTTTAAAGGATTTATTCCCGGGAAACACTTTCTCTTCTTTTAATATGCTTATAAAAGATTACGACATACCTAGATCCCACTTTTTCAGATATCTTCAAATTCATAGTTTTGTTTAAAAAAAAAAAAAAAAAGAAAAAAAAAAAAAGAGTGTTCCCCTCTTTTCCTTTTTCGATACCGACAAACCCACTAGATGAAATCCTAGACTTGGATCCCTGTGCCAAGAAATGTATCTCTATGATTTATGGGATTATACAAAATTTAGTTGTGATATCATGGGACAAGACAAAAGCAGAGTGGGAAAAAGACTTGGGGGTAAAGTTCTCTGACGGGCAGTGGCGTGAAAGTCTGACACGCATATATGCCTCTTCTTTGTGTGTCCGCCACAGGCTTATTCAATTCAAGGTGCTCCACTGTCTCCACTATTCAAAGGATAAGCTTGCTTAGATTTTTCCCACTACTGACCCTAGCTGTCCAAGATGTAGTCATGCCCCAGCCTCGGTAGGACACATGTTTTGGCTGTGCCCCACTCTCACA
This sequence comes from Pholidichthys leucotaenia, assembly GCA_020510985.1. Classification (NCBI taxonomy): domain Eukaryota; kingdom Metazoa; phylum Chordata; class Actinopteri; order Cichliformes; family Pholidichthyidae; genus Pholidichthys; species Pholidichthys leucotaenia. The sequence continues at coordinate 15,556,078 of CM035844.1, forward strand.
AACTTTTGGGGATCTATATTTGAGGTCTTTTCATATATTTGCAAACAAGAAATAATTCCCAGTTTCTATATAGCTATCTTTGGCATAACTCCCCCAGATTGCAAACTCACAATTCATCAAGGTAACGCTCTGGCATTCACTTCTTTACTTGCCCGCAGGCTTATTCTTTTCCAGTGGAAGTCAAATAACGTGCCATCTTTCTCACATTGGCTGAAGGAGGTGCTTTCCTTTCTACCACTAGAAAAACTCAGATATAATGTTTGTAGAACTCATAAGAACTTTGCCTTGACCTGGAGTCCCTTTATAGATTGCATTGAGGGCTCTTCTTTTTGTTGAAAACTACGTCAATAAAACTAACGAATGTTTGGTTGGAAAATCGCAAGATGATTATAAATGTATGTCGGTCTGGGTTAAGCTAAAACATAGCAGGATGACCCTGTCTCTCTCTTTTTCTTTTTTTTTTTTTTTACAGCCTTGAGGAATTAGGGGGGAGGGGTTTTCTGTATGTATGTTTTCTTTTTTGTATATGTTTAAAAAAGTAGAAAATAAAGTTTGGAAAAACGACGAAACCAGTGGACACATAGCATCAGGCCATCGTATGACAGAAAAGCAACTTTTTTCTCAAGAATGCCTCAGGTTGCTCTTGCGAATTCAGTGGCAGCCGTAAGAAGGCCCTAAGAAATGAAAGCACCAAGCTGCTGATGCCTCGGTGCCAGTGCCTTGGCTTAGGTATGCATTCTCGAATCATTACCAAAATGTTATGGGTTCCTCTCTAGCCCAAGGACCACCTCTGGTAAAAAATTTCATCCAAACCCATCCAGTAGTTTAGGAGTACACACATGCACAATGAAAACAATCTGCAGTTCACATGCCCATACGGTAGGCAGCAGTCAAGAGCCACCAAACTGATTTGAACAGCTGCAATCCAAACAAAAGAAGAGCATGGTGGCAGATGTTTTAAATGGCAAAAGCAATGGAGGTACGTGAATACAATCACAATCAAGACGAACAGGCGCTTTTGCGGTTTAGTGGCAGAGGAAGAAAACAGATGGGCAAAGAGACGGACATCTGTTCACCCAGTATTGGCAGATGGCTCAGTACTTCCCCTCTGACAGGAGTTTCTGGGAGCATGTGCAGTTCACTGCGACCATTTGTAGGCAAGGAATGTTGGGACTTGGAGTTTTTAGCAAGTTTTTAATAAGTTTTACTCATCCTTCCTCTGCAAAACTAAACAGCAAAACCAGTGTGAAAACAATTGATGTGATGAATAAATGGTGTAGTTGCAAGTGCTGTGTTGTGCTGTAAAAAAGTCACACTGCCACCTCTAGTGACCCGGCATAGTTATTACAATTCCTTTTCCCCCGGCTTCATTGATGTTAAAGGTGAGTTAACTTTGTGTTTATTTCGAAAACAAAGCCTTATCTCGGAAGTCTGGCAAATTAAAAGTTGAGAAAATATGGCCATACAATGATACAAGCCTTTAGCTGCACTTAATTTTGACTGGGCAAGCTGAAAAGCTGGTAACAGACAGACAGACAGACATTACTAACAAATGGCTGTTTGTTAGTAGTTATTGGTCCATCCCAGCCAAATATATCAAAATAAACCAGAATAATGCCTGTAAGCAAGATATATGATGAGATATGTATATATATTTATTTACTGCTTTGGTTAACCAGTTCTTATCTTATTATCTTATTTACTATTGCTCTGAGTGCTTCTATCCCTTTGCTGCTGTAATCCTGGAATTTCCTCATTGTGGGACTAATAAAGGCTTATCTTATGTTTTTCCCAGAGCTTTCATGTTGGTGCCCACTCCAGGATGAAATGAAGCACTGAAAATGTGACATTTTCATCATACACCCCTTTCAAATTATTTACAATGCATATAGAGTAAAACCATGTTAATTTCCTGGGCGTACAACACTTGACTACATAGTCAAGAGCAGGGGCTTACCGGATTAAGGATTCTCTTTGACGTTGAAAAAGTACCACAAAACCCCTCTCCACATATCTTTCCAGCTTCAAAGAGGGGTCGTCTTAGTCAGCCATTCTCACTCTAAAAATGTGTGCAACTGTGCAGAGCTGAGGAAAAAAGCACTTGCGGTGACCCAGCATAACGCAGACTGATACTATTTCACGCACTGCAGGGTTGGAGGAAACGGACCACAATTGCATACAGAGGACAATAATGCACAGACGGACAAACAGCCAACCAATGTCATGCTAATCATGTGTATTGACTGTTATGCTAATGTGTCATGCATTCTCTCTTCCTGTATCACTAATCAAAGAGCTTGTGTGACATGCCTCAAAAACACAACACACCCAGCTCAGTAGACCACTGTAGCACACAGCGCTACAAGTGCATCTCATTTTGATGGAGGAAATAAAACTCTGCAACCTTCCAGCACGTCGCATCTCGCCTGAACTTATTCCGCCACACACTTTTTTTTCTATGAAAAAATAAACATGTCTTCTTTTATGCCGATTCCTGAAGCTGTATTGATTTTTTTCAGTAAAACTGTTCTAAATGTAAAAATGTTTTTTAACAGAAGCATGTTTGCTGTATTACCCTACCTTCATCCATATGTTTGCATTAGACTTGCAGTAGCTTCCCATTTCAGCTATAACTTTTTAAAAATTTTGATAAGATAAAATTCATAAGACAAAAGGAGATTAAACTAAAGATTAAATATTGGCTAATGATGCCATGCGGTCTGACATGACACTGTTTCCTCTGGCTTAAAGACCTTGGCGCGGTGGCAACATATTTTCCCCCGGGGGGTGGGGGGGAAGTAAACATACCGGAATATTTTAATTTTATACTATTTGCTTATTTTTAAAATTTTACACAGTAACATTGCATATGGAACTTACCATTTGAAGTATTATACAACCAAGGCTCGACTATTGGGCCAGTTGGGGTCCCACCCAGACATCCTGTGTTTAGACTTTTTAGTGGTGTTGTCCTTCTCTCCTTCCTCTGCCTGAACACTTTCCTCTCCTTGGCTCCTCTCTTCTGTCTCATCTTGCCCTCTCTGAGCTCTGTCTAATTCAGCTTCTCTCTCTGTCTATGGTGATATACAAACAGGATAGAAAATATTAAGTGTCATGTTTTGTCCTGCAGGATTTTTTTGTCATGGTTTACATAAATGACAAAAACATGTCTATTTTTTGTATTTTTTTTCCATTGAGAGAGTAGGGAAGGGAAAGAAACATTCATAATAGTAATGTACTCATGCATACTTAAATTATATGATCAGGTGGGTATAGTAACCAGAAATTCTACTCATGTACAGTAAAAGCAGTGCTTTGAAATTAATAATTAAAAGTAGACAACCAAAAGTTTCTAGTTGAGTTCAGGGTACAAAGAGCAGCCACTTAAAAACTTGAGCAATGACTTCAGTCTTGAAGGTTTGAGGTTTTTCTCAAAAATTTATAACAATTTTCTTATAGTTTTCTACTTTTCTCTGTAAATCTGGCTAAAGTTGAAACCATGTTCCTCAAATTTGTAATTTCCTCTTGTAAAATTGATTTTTCTTGTACATTTGAAATATTATAAATCTGTGGATTATTTTATGACTAATTTTTGTCTGTTTTTTAAAATAAAATTACTGGGGGTTTTTTAGATAAATCTGAAACAGACTGTGGTATTTTTTTTTTTTTTACTTTTTCCTTATAACAATTTACTGTACATTTTTGACCATAATTTTGCAGTCAGAACAGAACAATAATTTAACTCTGATTACAAAGAAAAAAATATTAATAAAATTGTATTTAATGAAATAAATTAACTTAAATGACCAAGGATGCCGTTATTTCTGTTGTAATATTTATATTCATAGGGTTGGTTTTTTTTTTAGAAATCTCCTCACCACCCAGACAGCAGAAAAACCTCCCTTATTTTGAAATCAAATGTTGGCACGTTTAGTTTGTCTGAAGGCTGCTGACAGATTAATGTCATTGACTTCATGAATTTCGGTCATCTTAACCTGCCAGGTACATAATAGGGAACTGTAGCGGACTCTAAAGACATAATTCACCACAATATGTGTTCATGTACAGAATGATCTGTTTAGGCAGTTATAGTTGTGCTCTCAGGCTTTCTCATCAGGCATCTCTCTAGGCAGCCACTGAAGGACCTCAGTTTAGAGTGAAAAAGAGAGCTAGCATTTTTAGCTGTTGCTTCTTGTCAGTGCTGCTGGAGAATAAAAACAGCACGCCTGCTCGTGCGAGAAAAGCGAGACATTGCCAGTCTCTTCATTCCTGCAATTCCTACAGAACATAACTTAATATTGTAGTGGCTGGTGAAATATATCCTCAGCAATTCATCAGTCCCCCTCGCCTTTCCCTTCATATGAAGCCAGCTGCATATGAATTCTAACCACATCTGTTAGCTAAGCAGCTCTTCCATTATTGCCCCCGTTTCCAGCAGGTTAAATCCATGATATGGGTGGGCAATATAAGCTGCGGCTTCAGCCATCACCCATTTCGGATAACTTATGTTGAACTGTATAATCAGAGGAGTTATTGTTTAATTTGACCTTGTTGGATTTTTTCCCCATTGTTATATTATTCTGTTTCTTTTTAATCTTTACTTTTAATCTATCCGAAATAAAGATTCATTCATTCATTCATTCATTCATTCAATGATAAACGCCTCCAGTGCTTACATACACCTTTTCTGATTTTTTTCTGCATTTAAAGTACTTTAACAAACTCATGTTTCTGTCAGACAGTCACGCTTAGCAAGACACTGCCTGTTGACTGACTGGAAAACTCGCGTGGGCGCTTCTAAACTCCGTGCGGATGACGGCTACACGCGTTGTTCGTGTGCACGCTTGCGGAAAGTCATTGCTTCATATATTTTTACCTCCGCCAGGCCGCAGGCCAGGAGGAGGTTATGTTTTTGCCAGTGTTTGTCTGTCTGTTTGTCTGTCTGTCTGTTGGTTAGCAAGATAACTCAAAAAGTTTTGGACGGATTTCGATGAAACTTTCAGGCGTTGTTGGAAATGGTACAAGGAAGAACTGATTAAATTTTGGGGATGATCCGGATCACCGTCTGGATACAGGAATTTTTTAAAGGATTCTTTAACATTGTGAGATACGGCCATTTTCAACATGTGTGCAGGCCCAATGGAGGGCACTGGTCGTCGTGTCTGACAAACACGAACTCCGCGTTCTTCAAAGTTTTAGCCACAAAAGCACGCGCAAAACAGTGGTGGGCCGGGCCCAGCAGCGTGCCTGTGTTTGCGCTACGCTGCAAAAGCTGAGACGGGCAGCTGTCCGGCGCCGGATTATTTGGCAGAAATTCCCCGGGCAGCCATAGTGGCTGCGAAAAACAAGCTCTCTGCCGGGGAAGCTTCCAAATCCTCTTTTGCCGCGGAGCGCAACCCCAATATAAAACCCACGGCAACCTGTCTACCCAATTTGCACCCGTCAGTGAACCCCTGAGTGCTGCTTTCAGTGATCTATGAAAACGCTCGCATAACCCATTGGCCTGTGGGTTATACACGGTTGTGCGATGAATTACAACGCCCACAGCCTGGGAGTATGGAGATGGACACAACAGCAACACTTCAGTTTATTACCTCCGCCAAGGAGGTAATGCTTTTACTACTGAACCACTAATCCTATCATTGTGAATCCAATTGCTAGTCATATGTTTTCATGATCAAGGAATCTGAAAACGTACACACAAACACTGTATGGGGGGGAACTGTGGCGCTTGGCGGAGGTCTGCGCTCTCCGAGTGCTTTTATAGTATTTTATTTGTGACTATCAGGCCATGACTGGATCTTTTATTGGTGTAGGTGTCTCCCTGGCTGGAACAGCCTGACAGATCAGCCTGCTAGTGTTAGCTTATCTGCATCTTATTACCTCTGCCAGGAGGTTATGTTTTTGCCGGGGTTTGTCTGTCTGTCTGTTTGTTTGTCTGTTGGTTAGCAAGATAACGCAAAAAGTTTTGGACGGATTTCAATGAAACTTTTAGGCGTTGTTGGAAATGGTACAAGGAAGAACTGATTAAATTTTGGGGATGATCCGGTCACCGTCCAGAAGAAAACCGCCATTACGGAAAATGCCATTTTCGTGAATAACTACTGAACCACTAATCCTATCATTGTCAATCCAATTGCTAGTCATATGTTTTTGTGGTCAAGGAATCTGAAAACGTACACACAAACACTGTATGGGGGAACTGTGGCGCTTGGCGGAGGTCTGCGCTCTCCAAGTGCTTTTCTAGTTCTTCATAAATTCATATCTCCTTGGCAAGGCAGTAAAACTTCTGGCATGGCGGGCCACCACCGAGAAATGTTACCAGAGGAAACCCTGCATGAGTTGCTCAGCTAATATAAACATCTACTGGGACTTCAGAATACAGTAGTCTACAAGCGACCAGAGCTGGAAATGTCTAATTGTGGCCAACTGTCAGCTCCAAAGCAACAAGTGAACCCCTTTATAATGAGAACAAGGCTTTCTTCTAAGCCACTTCATAGCCAGAAGATCAACAATAAGAGTTATACAAACTTGTGAAGTTACAAGAATTCATGAGATAAGATAAACTGATTTCAGCATGTAAGCATTTCACCAATGTTGTATAACAAAACTTTGGAACAATCCAATAAATGGTTATTTATGATTATTCTGGTTTTGTATTAAAAAGTGGAGGATGCTGGAGCTGTCATTTGGTGGTCATACTTTCACGGTGAATTTGTGTAGCAGTTTTCAGGGTGTTTAACAGAAATCTGTGGGCAGTGGTGGCCTCATGGTTAGGGATGTGGACTGGTGAGCGGAGGGTCAGGGGTTCGATCCCTGGACCGGCAGGATCAGATCTGGGTGGGACAGATAACATAACAGTGTTTGCCCCACCCTCCTTAACCCCACTGTGGTGCCCTTGAGCAAGGCCCTTATCCCCAACTGCTCCAGTGGAGCTGCTCAGTGGCCACAGGTCAGTCTGTGGTTGTACTGGGCAGCTTCCTGATGTGAATGTGTAACTGTGAATGTGAACAGGCCGTCCTTGAAAAAGAGAGGTTTCCTCTCAATGGAACTACCCTGTATAAATAAAGGTTTAAAAAAAATCTGAATTTACAGGGTATTGCATCAAACCGCACCTACCTGACATGTTATCAGGAAGATACATACAACAGTTTCCATAGAAACAAAAGCATTTTTAGCCACATCAAAAATCAATCAAACATAGGTCGAGTTTGTGTAGTTTTCCAGTTACACTGTGTCTCCTTTGAGGTTGATGTGTCACAGCTGACCTTTTAGTGTGAATTAGAATATCTATTCTCAAAGGTCAGGCTGCAGTTCTCATAGGTCAATCTAGGCTGACAACCCTGCATAGGAAAAGAAGTTTACTTACTAGCGAACAGCATCAGTCTAAACAGTGTGCTAAAAGTAGAAAGGCACCTTTATTTTGCCTGAGACTAAGGTGCATGACTAAAAAGCCAAGGTGATGCTGGAGTGGGGTTTTACAAAGGAAATTCTGTCTTCATTTGCATAACTGTTTCTTACTTTTCCTGTTTTTGACCAGACAAACCATATTCTGCAGCACAGCTGTGGGAGCAGATGTTACTTCTATGTCTAAGATCTACGACAGCATTTGGAGTCTTACTTTCACGTGGCTCTGTTCCCCAGCAGTGCTGCAATGGTAAGCCCACTAATCAACTAGTCAACTGTCAGAAAATTAATCAACTAATTTGATAGTTGATTAATTGCCCATGTACCCTTTTGCAGGAAAAATTCTAAAAAATGTGATTTTGGGTTCTAAAATGTGAAAAATTGCTACTTTTCCTGTTTTTGCATTGCAAGTTAAATAAATCTTGGTTTTGTAATGTTTGTTTGACAAGCCAAGACATTTGATGAGGTCACCTTGAGCTCTGGGATATTGTGACGGACATTTTTTACTGTTTTATAACTATTCAGTCCCTCCAGGATTTTGCAGGATGTTTTTATGATTGTTACAGAACAAAAAGCCTGAATTCATGGGAGCTTTTTTTTTTTTTTTTTTTTTTTTTTTAAAGTTGCAATAAAAGTTGCAATGTTTTGCGGTTTGGTTTTTTTGCACTAAACGTTGTGGGAAGAATTACAAATTTTAGAGATGCTTTTTTCCATAGTTTACTACAATGATATTGTATTACACCACCAAAAAAGCATAGGATTGTCAAAAATTTCCTTTTAAACAGTGATTTGTAAATCACACAAGTTTCTGCCAAATTAAGCAGAAACTTCTGCTATACAGAAGAACTCTTTCGTGCAACAGCAAATACAGACTTTAACACAATATCCATTACAACATGAGCTGCACAGTGGCGCAGTGGTTTAGCACTGTGGCAGCACAGTTTTACCCTCGGCCGGGGGATCGCGGGGATCATGAGATCGTGGGTTCGATCCCAGCCCCCGACCAACAGTGAGCTGTGTGGAGTTTGCATGTTCTCCCCGTGTTGCGCGGGTTTACTCCGGGATTTCTCCGGTTTCCTCCCGCACACCAAAAACATGTAGGTTTAGGGCGCTCGCGCACGCAGCAACCAGCAGCCGGTGGCTTGTCACCAGACTGCAAACCAAGTCTACCTACGGGTACAAATAAGTAACAAAAAAAAAAAAAATATCCATTACAACAGCTGAATTGCATCAAGTGCACGTTAAAGAGTATAGATTTGGAAATTATTGGCAGCACCTTCATTTGAAAACTCCCTAACCGCAGCAGTCCCCAACCACTCGGTACCGAGCGCAGAGAAAAAAGAAATAATTTATTCTGTTGCTCTGTATTGTCTACTGTAGTCTGTGTTTTTCTGGAAAAAAAAAAAAAAAAAAAAAGAATATTCTCTCTTTCCATGCCTGACTCCTACCTGTCTGTAAATCTTGACACATACTGGAAGTCGCACCGGGAGGATGAGTGTTTTTTTAAATCACACACACTGTTTTTTGCTGATGTGTTCTGTTAATACTCACTGTAAACACGGAAGTGAATGTGGTGCAGCGACACATCTGATTAGTTAAACTGAGCATTTGAGCGCTATTGAGGGAATAATTTGATTGATGAAATTGGCGGAAGTTGACAACGATTGGCCAAAATTGCGGGAAAGTTGCGGCAATTGGACAAAGTTGCAGGGTCATGCAAAAGATGCTGCGAATCGCTGATTTCACATGAATTAGTCTGATTGCAACATCATGAAATCCTGGAGAGACTAACTATTTAGCAGACCAGCAGTATGGTTTCATGCCAACAACGAGTACTACAGATACCATGTTTGCTTTAAGAGTGTTGATGGAGAAGTACAGAGAAGGTCAGAAGGAGTTGCACTGTGTCTTTGTGGCTCTGGAGAAAGCATATATGATAGGGTGCCAAAAGAGGAAGTGTGGTACTGTACGATGGAGTGGCACACAAGTACGTAAGGGTGGCGCAGGCATAGGTGTAATTTATGGGGGGATAAATCCAGCCAACATAACCCCCCCAAAAAATCATATAATTATAATTAATAAAAAAAAAATCTACAAGTGAGTATGAAGAAGTTGTTGTTTTTTCATTTGCAAGCAACGAAAAAAAACATGCAAGTTAGGTTAATTGGCATCAACTGGGGATTCTAAATTGTCCTTAGGTATGACTGTGAGACTGAATGGTTGTCTGTCTCTCTGTGTTGGCCCTGCGATGGACTGGCCATCTGTCCAGGGTGTACCCTGCCTCTCGCTCAAAGACGCTGGGATAGGCTCCAGCCCCCCCGCGACCCGAAAAGGATTAAGCGGTAGAAGATGGATGGATGGATGGATGGAAAAGTAACATTACTAATAATCAGACAATATACCCCGCCTTCCCTGCAAACTTGATATTGCCCAACCGGTCCGTGTGCCTTCTCTGGTCAATACTCATTTGCAGGGTGGCAGGTAAGGATGCTCATCTATGTCTAGGACGCATTCAGCTCACAAGTGAGACAGAATGAAAAGAGCTCCACAAGGGCAACAAACCATTTTAAATTGTTGGTTGTCAAATAAAAGGACAAACCCCTCTGTCCAAAAGGAGGTAAATATCATATTATTAATTTAGCTGGTGATTTGTTGTCTGAAGTTAGCTGGTTGCTAGTTTGCTAATGTGAGTTAAAGCTATGGGAGTACAGCACAGAACAAATGTGCTGCCTGATAGGATTTAGCTGATTAGCTTTTCTCATGCAAATTTGGGCTTTACATTGTCTTAATCATTCATGAAATGTGATCAGAATGGATTGGTTTGTCAACTGTTAGAGTGAAATTTATGTGTTTCAGCATTCATCAAAATGTTAGCAGTTCTAAACATTCATCAAGTACAAACAAAACCTACTCCGACCACCGGTCCGTAAATACAAATGCGTTTAAATATTGCTTGTCATCCCCACAAAATTCAAGTTAACCTTAAACTGTTCTGTATTTTTAAAATGTCATGATTTTGATAATTATCAAATTCAATTAAAGGGCAAGTTTAGGGTTTAGGCAACAAATCTACCTACGGGTACAAATAAAGTAACCTGAAAGTTTTACCACTTTCGATTACAGACTAAGTCACTCTGAAGGCTATTCTTAAATATCCATGTAAAAGAAATTATTTTCCCTGCAGATCATTTTCAGATTTTCTATTCTCTGTTAAAATACCACAACTGCACAACAGAGTATCTAAACCAGTCCCTCCAAGATTTTGTGATGCTGCAATTGCGTCAACTCACGCAAAATCATTGATTGGCTGCGTCTTTTGCACAACCTTGAAACTTTGTCCAATCACCGCAACTTCCCCGCAATTTTGGTCAAGCCTGGTCAACTTCCGCCAATTTCGCCAACCAAATTTGTCCCTGAGAGGCACTCAAACACTCAGTCTAACCAAACAAATGTGTCGCTGCACCGCGCTCACTTCCGTGTTTACAGTGAGCATAAACGGAACATACTGTCAAAAAACAGTGTGACTTTTAAAAAAAAAAAAAACTCACCCGCGAGGTTTCCTACACCATCCCTTCCTCCGTCTGCCTCAAAACTACCCCGTCATGGGAGCGTGCATGAGGAGATGCCGTAAAACCATAAACGAGCAAATCCTACACTACATCCAGTGTCTGAACATTTTATACATCTGTAGAGGTAAAACCATTACTACATCTGGTCAATGAGCTTTAAAGCTGTGGATCTCTGGTCTGGAAACAGACTAAACCCCACCCTGAGGTAGGAATTAAGTATGGAAAAACGGAGAATATTGTCTGTAATTTTTTTTTCAGAAAAACACGTACTCCAATAGACAATACAGAGCAACAGAATAAATTATTTCTTTATATTTTTTTTCCTCTGTGCTCGGTACCAAGTGGTTGGGGACTGCTGCGGGAGTTTTCAAATGAAGGTGCTGCCAATAATTTCCAAATCTACAGTCTTTAGCATGCATTCGATGCAATTTAAGATGAGATAAAATTTAGCTGTTGTAATGGATATTGTGTTAAAGTCTGTATTCGCTGTTGCACCAAAGTTTTTTTCTGTATAGCAGAAGTTTCTACTTAATTTACAAATCACTGTTTAATAGGACATTTTTGACAATCCTGTGCTTTTCTTGTGATGTTATAGAATATCACTGCAGTAAACTGGGAAAAAAAAGCATCTGCTTTAAAATTTGTAATTCTTCCCACAATTTTTAGTGCAAAAAAACCCTCTTAAAACACTGCAACTTTTATCGCAACTTTTTTTAAAAAGCTCCTGCAAATTCAGGCTTTTTGGGCCGCAACAATCATAAAAACATCCCACACAATTCTAGAGGGACTGTCTAAACGAATATATAAGAAATGAACACCAAACAGATGAATGAAAGAATAGATGCATTTCATAAGCCTGAACTTTTTAAAATATCTCATTAAGGAAAATAGAGCCCTCTAAATTTTATCTATATGCATAATGTGTTAAAATGAGTTCAAAAGCACAACAATACAGCATCACTGATTTAGTTGGAATTTAATTACTGAGATTAAAATCACATTTCTAGTTTTCCGTTCACATTTTATTTAATCACAAGACAGCATTACACATTAGGTAGTGCTCAAACACTGAGATATTGACGGCTTATCATCAATGTATAGTGATTTAGCTCCTGGTATAACAAGATTCATTACCTTAACACTGTACCTTCTGGGTTTGTTGGAGTTTAAGGGACCATTTGTAATAAAGGAAGCACTAAAAAAAATTAAAGCACCAAGGTGGCAGGAAGGCATGGGGGGACCCCCTTGGCTAATTTATCCCCCCCCCCCCAATGACATCAGCAGTGTTGAGTGATATACACAAGAATTACTTAAATTTTTTAATCGCCCGACAGTCCCAGAGAGAGGTAAATCATAGATCCAGAGGGGGTACTTTTGTTGTGTTGCGGTGTAGAATGTCAAAAGGTGGTCATATAGTTGGTCTTCCATGGTTGTGAAAAGTTGGGCAGCGTGTCCAAATCATGTGACTGCTTTAGAACAAGGTAGAAGTAAAACACAGCCTTGCAGCATCACCCTTTCAACTTGTGTTGAAAGTGCAGATTTGAAACTCTCTCCCAGTTTTTAAATTGTGTTGATAGGGCAAGTAAAACCAGAATTATGATGAACAATTTCCGTCATGTTTTCACAAATATTTTCATCACATTTGGTGTACGTTTGGAGCAGCAAAAAACTGGAAAAACAAAGTGAAACTGAATGTGTGGATTCTAAATGTACCGTTTGTTTGACGTTGACAGATGATGTACAGTCGTAAACAGTACCACTGAGATATGGTTTTAATATTGAAAAATATTTATCTGTGTGTAAAAGTGGGATGGGCAGGTGTGTCATTTATTTCGATATATGTCATTTTACAAAACAGAAAAAAGTGGTATTATTTCCTGAATGAAACAGCACACCTAAGGTGTGGTGTGCTGTGTTCATAATGTCTCTGCAGGCAGGATAACTGTTACTTCTGTCATAGTCAAGCTGACTAAATCACAGTGTCCTTAGTTCATCTGCTTGGTAAGAAACAGCCACATGGTGACAAGTGGTGACATCATAAATTAATGAAAAAAACATTAGTCCTATCAGAATAAATGTGCTAATCACCACAACTGATTAATAAAATAAAATGCGTTAAGAATAATGGTGATTAAGCCTTATTCAGCAGCTAGATTAACCTCAGTTAATAATGATTGCACTGTTAAGATGCTGTTAAGAGGGAAGAACGGGTAAAGAATATTTTACATCTTTTGAAGTTTTTGGCATTGGAAAATCTAGCATGAATTACAGCCTCCAAAATTGTCCATGAAGTACCTCTTTTAAACCATTTGAACATTAACTGAGCTTTTTTTTTTATATATATATATCAGGAGCAAGAATGTGGCAGCAGCTGGGTGAACCAAGGAGAGGACAGAGAAGGTAAAGGTAACCAGAGAATCACGACAGGTGTCCAGAGGGAGAGACAGGCAGTACTGAGAGGGGAGGCACAGGAGGCACACATGACCAGGTAACAGTCAAAACTTGATTTCTGCCAGTGCTGAAATACTTAACACATAATAGGTATTAAGTAGGCCTGCTGCTTCATAATGGCATAGACTATTACAAGGCCAGGGTTTCCTCTGGTAACACTTCTCCGTGGCGGCCCGCCTCGCCAGAAATTTTACCGCCACCCCAAGGCCATATGAATTTATTAAGAAAAATATATGAAGCAATGACTTTCCACAAGCGCACACACGAACAATGCAAGTGGCCGTCATCCACGCAGAGTTTAGAAGTGCCCCACTCACATGAGTTTTCCAGTCAGTCAGCAGGCAGTGTCTCGCTAAACGTGACTGTCCAACAGAAATATGAGTTTGTAAAAGTACTTTAAACGTGGAAAAAAATCATAAGAGGTATGTAAGCACTGGCGTTTATCATGGTTTTAACCCGCTGGAAACAGGGGCAATAATGGAAGAGTTGCTTAGCTAAGAGATATGGTTAGAATTCATATGCAGCCAGCTTCATATGAAGAGAAAGGCAAGGGGGACTGATGAATTGCTGAGTATATATTTCACCAGCCACTACAATATTAAATTATGTTCCGTAGGAATTGCAGGAATGCAGAGACTGGCAATTTCTCTCTTTTCTCGCACGAGCAGGCGTGCCGTTTTTATTCTCCAGCAGCAGTGACAAAAAGCAACAGCTAAAAACACTAGCTCTAAACTGAGGTCCTTCACCGGCTGCCTAGAGAGGTGCCTGATGAGAAAGCCTAAGAGCACAACTATAACTGCCTAAACAGATCATTCTGTACATGAACACATATTGTGGAATTATGTCTTTAGAGTCCGCTACAGTTCCCTATTATGTACCTGGCAGGTTAACATGACCAAAATTCGTGAAGTCAGTAACTTTAATCTGTCAGCAGCCTTCAGACAAACTAAACGTGCCAACATTTGATTTCAAAATAAGGGAGGTTTTTCCTGCTGTCTGGGTGGTGAGGAAATTTCTGGAAAAAAAAAAAACTATAAATACAAAGAAATATTATAACAGAAATAACGGCATCCTTGGTCATGTAAGTTAATTTATTTCATTAAATACAATTTTATTAATATTTTTTCTTTGTAGTCAGAATTAAATTATTGTTCTGTTCTGACTGCAAAATTATGGTCAAAAATGTAAGGAAAAAGTAAAAAATTTACCACAGTCTGTTTCAAATTTATCTAAAAAAAAAAAGTAATTTTATTTTAAAAAAACAGATGAAAATTGGTCATAAAATAATCCACAAATTTATAAAAAAAAATTCAAATGTACAAGAAAAGTCAATTTTACAAGAGGAAATTACAAATTTGAGGAACATGGTTTCAACTTTAGATAGATTTACAGAGAAAAGTAGAAAACTATAAGAAAATTGTTATAAATTTTTGAGAAAAACCTCAAACCTTCAAGACTGAAGTCATTACTCAAGTTTTTAAGTGGCTGCTCTTTGTACCCTGAACTCAAGTAGAAATTTTTGGTTGCCTACTTTTAATTATTAATTTCAAAGCACTGCTTTTACATGAGTAGAATTTCTGGTTACTATACCCACCTGATCATATAATTTAAGCATGCATGAGTACATTACTATTATGAATGTTTCTTTCCCTTCCCTACTCTCTCAATGGAAAAAAAGAAACTAGAATAAAAATACAAAAAATACACATATTTTTGTCATTTATGTAAACCATGACAAAAAAATCCCGCAGGACAAAACATGACACTTGATATTTTCTATCCTGTTTATATACCACCATAGACAGAGAGAGAAGCTGAATTAGACAGAGCTCAGAGATGGCAAGATGAGACAGAAGAGAGGAGCCAAGGAGAGGAAAGTGTTCAAGCAGAGGAAGGAGAGAAGGACAACACCACTAAAAAGTCTAAACACAGGATGTCTGGGTGGGACCCCAACTGGCCCAATATTCAAGCCTCGGTTGTACAATACTTCAAATGGTAAGTTCCATATGCAACGTTACTGTGTAAAATTTTAAAAAGAAATAAATAGTATAAAATTAAAATACTCCGGTATGTTTACTCCCCCCCGTATGTTGTCACCGCGCCAAGGTCTTTAAGCTAGAGGAAACACTGCAAGGCTAAACATATATTTGGTAAATCAGGGAAATAATTTTTACAACTGTTACCAATACGGGAATTACTGTGTATTCCCAATATTAACAACAAGCAGCACGGGCATGACAGTGCAGGCACGGATGACGTCATCACGCCATGCCGAGAATAGGGGACTACTGGCAGCAGCCTAGCCTCTTTTGGCACTCCGCATCTAGCCAACACACCAGCCAGTACCCAGTTATAGTTAGCTTGCTAACTCCTGTGTAACATGTGCTACTAGCTGTCTGTTAATAAAACCACCATTCAGCACAGCCATGGCCTCCACTGTCCCCATTTTCTAGACATACCAGGAATGCCAAAAATAAAGAGGTAAATTAGCCTCGTCCTTTTAGCCAAGTTAATGATTTTGCGCTCTTCCTCAACACAAGGATACATATACTGTCATTTTTTGCTTAAAAAAATCCTTTTCCTTTAAAAAAAAAAAAAAATGAAAAAGAGGACATTGGAGACAACTGCCTGTATCGATGTGCTGACAGTCCTATAATAAAAAATTTTTTTTTTAATTTTTATATGGGCAGAGATCCCCCCCCATGTTTGAAATAAAGTTATGCCCTTGGGTGCAGGACATGTATGAGGACAGCAAGACAGTGGTGAGGTGTGCTGGAGGAGAGGGATGGATGATATACTGGACAGGGGATGTTGAAGATGGAGCTGCCAGGCAGGACGAAACGAGGAAGATGACAGAGAAGATTCATGGATGTAGTGAAGGAGGACATGGAGAGGGTTGGTGTGCGAGAAGAGGATGCAAGGGATAGAGTGAGATGGAGGTAGACGTTCTGCTGTGGCGACCCCAATGTATAGCACAATGCCATCTTTACATTTTAGTCTCCTTAATTTGGTAAACTACAATATTTGTCTGAAATTGTATTAGCCCTTTGCAGTCTTGTCTCGTGTTATGCCCTGTGGTGCTGTTTCAAACTGTCTTTTTTTCTAGTTTATTGAGTGCCATCTGGTTTAATTCCTCGTTAATGCCAAGCAGCTGCAGTGTCCCCACTGACATTACCTGCAGATGAGGAGTCGTCATGGTCCGAGCTCAGGTACCCGTCACTCCTCCTGTCCGGGGTGCTGCACCCGGAGCTCCGGGAGGGTCTGCGATGAATGTGCAGGAAGGACGGCGACACCCTGCCGTCGTCGCCGGAGTCGAAGTCCCTGCTGTTGCGGAATGGCCTCCGGTTGTCCCGGTTGCTCCCGGACGTCCTGTGGCTGTCCCTGCCGGAGCCCTTCGGTGCCAACAGGTTATTCCTAACGAAATTCTCATTCAGCTCCAGATCCTCGTATTCCCGGTCGCTGCTCTCGTCGTTGTCGTTTCCACGGGGGACGGCGGCAGGGGTCGTGTCACCTCTCTGGAAACTGGGTTTCACCGGTGGGACGGGGATGGGGACCGGTATACCCGTCCTGCCGCTGAATCTACCCCGTTCCCGCCCGAAGGATCTCATAAACCCCGTCGCCTGGGGCTTCACGCCTCCGAAGTCGGGCGCCTTGTTCCCCCCTCCGTCGCACACATCTCCTCCCCGATGCGGTTTCCGGACATCCCCCGTCTTAGAGCCAAACGTCTCGGCGTTAAAGTTCTCATCTTTGCCTTCAAACCTCTCCGAGCCGCCCCTCCTCTGCCGAGCCACGACGGTCTCCAGGTAGATCACCTTGAATTTCTCCTCCGCCAGAGTCTTCTGGAGCCGCTTCAGGTTGGCTTTGCACGCCGTCAGCTCCGACTCGATGTCCTCCACGGAGTTCAGGTCCATTTGGGGCACCTCTCCGTCCGGAAACTCGTTCCTCCAGTGTTTGGCGAATTCCTCCTGCTCCCACATACCGACTGACGGAAGAGTCAACGACAGCCGTTAACGGCAGACACTCACCGTCCTGCTCTCTTCAGTGACACTAAACCGTCAACAGTCAGGCAGGAGCGGTCAGACCATCTTCCACCTCCCACCCACGCTGCTTGCGGCCGCGAGAGCGTCCTGCTGTCTGTGTACGTGAGCGTGTGTGCGCGCGGAGGACTACAAGTTTACAGCAGCCTCAAAACTTTACACTTCCTGTATGCACGAGCGTTGCCTTCACGTTACACCCACAGTGCTGTAGAAAGCAGGCTTACATCCACCGTGCCAGTGCCCGCACGCATTTATTAAATAATGTTCAAAATAATAGCAGTGTGTTGAAAAATGTGAGTAAACGTCAAAATTCTTCAAATAAATTGTGTTTTAATGAACACAAATGCATTGGGGACACTGCACATTCTATTTCAAAGCAAGAAAATTGGAAAAAGTAATTGAATTTGATAATATTTTACAGAAAGTCAAGAAATATAATGTTCAAAAAAATAGCAGTGTTGACACCTGTCTTTACAAACTCAAAAATGTACTGTATAAACTAAGAAATGCTTGAAGATTCAACTTTCCTGAGAATCATAAACTAATATTTAGTTGCATAACCACCGTGGTGCTTGGAGTCGACCAACTTCTGGCACCGGTCAACAGGTATTGCAGCCCAGGACAATTATAGGCTACTGCGTTCCACAATTCCTCTGCATTTCTTGGTTTTGCCTCATGAACAGCATTTTTTATGTCAGCCCACAAGTTTTCTATGGGATTAAGGTCCGGGGATTGTGCTGGCCACTCCATTACTTGAATGCTGTTTGTCTGGAACCATGATTTTGCTCGCTTGCTGGTGTGTTTGGGATCATTGTCTTGTTGAAACACCCATTTCAAAGGCATTTCCTCTTCAGCATACAGCAACATGACTTCTTCCAGTATTCTGATGTACTCAAACTGATCCATGATCCCTGGTATGCAATAAATAGAACCAATACCATAGTAAGAGAAACATCCCCGTATCATGATGCTTGCACCACCATGCTTCACCGTATTCACTGTGTACTGTGGCTTGAATTCAGTGTTTGCGGGACGTCTGACAAACTGTCTGTGGCCCTCAGACCCAAAAAGAACAATCTTACTCTCATCAGTCCACAAAATATTACGCCATTTCTTTTTAGGCCAGTCAATGTGTTCTTTGGCAAATTGTAACCACTTCAGCACATCTTTTTATTAACAATGGGACTTTGTGGGGGCTTCTTGCTGGTAGCTTGGCTTCACATAGACGTCGTCTGATTGTTACAGTACTCACAGGCAACCTTAGATCTTCTTTGATCCTCCTGGAGCTGATCATTGGCTGAGCCTTTGCCAGTTTGGTTATTCTCTGATCCATTCGAATAGTCGTTTTTCTTTTTCTTCCTCGCCTTTCTGGTTTTGGCTGCCATTTTAAAGCATTTGATATCATTTTAGCTGAACAGCCTATCATTTTCTGCACTTCTTTATAGGTTTTCCCCTCTTTTATTAATTTCTTAATCAAAGAACACTCTTCTTCTGAACAATGTCTTGAAACGACCCATTTTACTCTGTTTTTCAAGGACAAATGCACAGCCAGCATATGCAGCGTCAGTTGCCTTGATCCTGAAATAAGGGCCACCTGTTTAACACCTATTTTTTTCACAGAATCAATGACCTCACTAAGTGAACTCAGCACTGCTGTTTTTTTGAGCATGCCCCTTTCAGTTAATGATTCAGTTTCACAGAATCAGCAGCATGCACGTCATGCCTGTTGGGTCTGTTGGTTTTCTATACCTTTACTAAACCTTCTAGAAACTTACTTGCAGTGTAGAAGTTGAAATTCTAACAAAAACAGTGATTTATCTCGCTAGTGATGTGGGACTGCTATTATCTTGAACACTACTACAACTTGTTTTATTGGTTGATGTGTAGAAGATGCCTTACAAACGAGACTGAGTTTATTTCTCAGGAAAGCTTTATTGGAAGTCACATCTTCTATCATCAAAGTTCTCAGCAGAAAAGAGACAGAACCAACTTTCCTCACAGCTTTTATACACCAGAGATACTAAACCCCCACATCAAGTATCTCACACCTTCACCCCACAGAAGCTCAGTAAACACATGAACCCACAGTCACATATAGCCTCCGAGACTTGCTGGCGCCTCTGTTCCCTTCTCCACCTCGGGGGCTGCCGTTGGGACATTGTCTCTGACTTCCGTCTTCCCCAGCACCCACCTCCTAGCCGAGGTCCCTGCTGGGGCATTGTTCCTTTGGACGTTTGCTCTGTAGGGTCTGCCCCGTCATGCCTACTGGATGCATGTGGGGGAGAATGCGTACTATACAAGCATGCCATATATGTGCCTTAAATATGCACCATATAACCCCCCCAAACGTTCAAATAAGGACAAGTTACACTTCAAATGCATAGAATCATGACACCCCCACACAGAACAAGAGAGAAAAAAACTTGGCACAAGAGATCACATTTCCCACTGCTTGGGCTTCAATTCTCTGCCATATCTGCTGTGAGCAGGTCTCGCTCTGCCTGTGGCTGTCTGCTGCATCTGTGAAGTAGAATCATTAACACATCGTCGTGAAAGCTTAGCAGAGCGTCTCCCGGGTGGCCTGCCGCGACAGGGGGCTCTGGCCAACTGTACTGGGTCGTCAGCTAACACAAAAGTGGGTTTGAGTCTGTTAATGCAGACTAAGTCCCTCCTGTCTCCCAAATCGAGCAAAAAATGCTTTTCCCCGGTTTCTAACACTCTGAACGGTCCATCGTAAGGTGGCCTTAAACCTAACCTCTGTGTGTCGTGTCTAACAAAGAAAAATTCTGCATTCTTTAAGGTTTTGGGCACAAAAACACGTGGAAAACTGTGATGAACGGGACCGGGGAGGGTGTGTGACCCTGCGTCGCTCTGCAGCAGCTGAGCGGGGAGGTGCTCCGGAGCAGGGTTCTCAGGGAGGAAATCTCCCGGTAACCGGAGGGGTTGGGCGAAAACGAGTTCGGCCGGAGAGGCTTGCAAATCCTCTTTAGGTGCTGAACGCAACCCTAATAAAACCCATGGGAGCTTATCAACCCAATTTGTGTCCGTGAGAGCCGCTCTGAGGGCTGCTTTCAATGACCGGTGGAAGCGCTCGCACAAACCGTTGGCCTGGGGGTTATACGCGGTCGTGCGATGAATTTTCACCCCCAGGCTGAGTGCCATGGACGACCAGAGCTCGGAAACAAACTGGGGTCCTCTGTCAGACGTTATGTCTGACGGGATACCAAAACGTGCGACCCAAGTTGTTAAAAAGGCACGTGCAACATCTGCCGCTGTGGTTGCCGCCAGAGGGACCACCTCTGGCCAGCGCGTGGTGCGGTCTACCATGGTTAAAAGGTGTGTGAACCGCTGGGACAGCGGAAGAGGTCCTACTAAGTCGATATGCACATGATCAAAGCGTTTGGCTGGGATGTGAAAAGGTTCTAGAGGGGCTCGTGTGTGTTTGTGTACCTTTGCTCTTTGACACGCACCGCAGGCTGCAGCCCACTCTTTGACTTGTTTACGCAGCCCCGGCCAAACAAACTTCTCTCCTACCATTTTGATAGACGCGCGGACGCCCGGGTGTGCCAGTGAATGTATTAAGTCAAAAACACGGCGACGCCACGCAGCCGGGACCACGGGACGGGGACGCCCCGTGGAGGTATCGCAGATTAGGGAGGGCATGCCTCTTTGAAGCACCCTGCACTCCAGCCTTAGCCCTGTTGGCCCAGACTGGAGCGCGCGAACGTCCGCGTCGCCAACCTGTTCAGCGGCCATGGCTGCATAATCTAACCCGACGCAGACCGGAGCTGTGAGCGCATCCGCGCCGCAAGCCTGACCTAGGTCTGCAGCCGCCAAATCTGCCCCCTGGGGGCCTGTCGCTGCAACTGCACGCGAGAGGCAATCAGCCACTACATTGTGTTTACCCGCTACGTGTTGAATGTCAGTGGTAAACTCCGAAATTGCAGCCAGCTGCCTCTGTTGTCGGCCCGACCAAGGCTCTGAAACCTTAGCCATTGCAAAAGTTAAGGGTTTATGGTCCACGAACGCGGTAAAACGGCGCCCTTCCAACCAGAACTGGAAGTGGCGGATGGCCAAATGCAGGGCCAAAAGCTCCCTGTCAAACGCGCTGTATTTACGCTCGCTATCGCGGAACGTTTTGCTGAAAAACGCGAGTGGTTGCCAGCATCCTGCCACCAGTTGCTCGACAACCGCTCCCACTGCCACGTCGGAGGCGTCTGTGGTTAGCGCCATGCGAGCTGCCGGCACCAGATGTGCCAATAACGCAGCGTTCGCGAGGGCTGATTTGACCTGTGAAAAAGCGCGCTCCCGATCCGGGGACCACTCGACCTTAGATGCAGGTTTTTGCTTCTTTAATGCCGCGTACAATGGGTGCATGAGCCGTGCCACGTTTGGGAGGAAACGGTTATAAAAATTGACCATCCCCAAAAATTCCTGCAGCGCCTTAACCGTCTGCGGTTGGGGGAAATCCGTTATCGCGCGCACTTTATCTGGCAGCGGGACCGCGCCTTCTGGCGACACGTGGTGTCCCAAAAAATCGATTTTCGCTACCCCGAATTGGCACTTCGCTGGGTTAATGATCAGCCCGTGTTCTGTGAGCCTCTGAAAAACGGCTGTGAGGTGGCTTTCGTGCTCGGCTTCGGACGCGCTGGCTACCAAAATATCATCCAAATAAGCGAACACGAAAGGGAGGTCGCGCAGCACTGCATCCATCATGCGTTGGAACGTCTGCGCGGCGCCCTTGAGGCCAAAAGGCATGCGCAAAAACTCGAAAAGCCCGAAAGGGGTTATAACTGCCGTTTTGGGTATGTCCTGCGCACGGACTGGAACTTGATGATAACCACGCACCAAATCTATTTTGGAAAAGATGCGCGCCCCCGCTAAATGCGCCGAAAAATCTTGGATGTGCGGAATCGGATAGCGGTCGTGGGCTGAAGCATTATTTAATCTGCGGAAATCGCCGCAAGGGCGCCACGAGCCGTCAGCCTTAGGTACCATGTGCAGGGGTGACGACCAGGCGCTGTTCGAACGCCGGACTATGCCCAGTTTTTCCAAGTTGGCGAATTCCTCGCGTGCGATGGCCAGTTTAGCTGGGTCCAACCGCCGAGCTTTTGCAAAAACAGGGGGGCCCGAGGTACTTATGAAATGCTCGACCCCGTGTTTGGCAACTGACGCTGAAAATGTAGGGACCGTGAGTGCTGGAAACTGGTTGAGTAATGCATGAAACTTACCACCCGCAGCTGTGACATTGGAATGTGCAGAAGGCAGGGCCACCCGAGCTGTGCAGGAGATAGAGTAGAAAGACAGTGCATTTACAATACGTCTATTAGTAAGGTCAACTAACAAACTGTTTGAGCACAAAAAGTCAGCACCTAACATGTTGTTGTTAACTGCAGCAACAACGAAGGTCCACTCGAAGGTGCGCCCGTGGAGGGACAGGCGGAGCGTCTTCTCCCCATAGGTTTTGATCGTGGAGCCGTTCGCCGCTAACACCAGGGGGCCGCTGGCCGGCGCCAGGGTGTCCGCGTAGGTAGGCTTGACAAAACTCAGCTGGGAGCCCGTGTCCACCAGGAATTCTTTCCCAGAATTCGCGTCCGTCACGAAAAGCAGCCTGTTCTTCGTGCCGAGAGTCACAGCTGCTACCGGCTCCCGGACTTGGCGTTTCCCTGGCGCTGATACCGGCACGGTGGGACGCATCTGTGGGCTTTCTCGGCAAAACGTCGATGGTAGAAGCAGAGGGCATTGTCAGCTCCGCTTCTCCTGGTCTCTGCCGCTGCTGCCGTCAGTGGATCCGGTGTCGCAGCCTCTGGTCTCCCTCCTTCTCGCGAAGGGGTGGTCATCTCTGCTGCTGCCGTCGTGGCCGCGCGCCGTCTATGGGAGTCGACGAGGCGTTGCGCCACCTGTCCCAGCTCGTGGTAGTCGCGGTTGACGAGCGGCTGCGAGCTGGCCAGGGTGACTCTCACTGCTGGCGGGAGCGTTCTGAGGAAGAGGTGGGCGAAGATAAAACTGTCGTTATCCTCGCCTCTCAGGCTCATCATCTTTGCCATCAGATCCGCTGGCCTGTCTGCTTCTCCCTCTGTCAGCGCCAGGAGCTTCTCTGCTCGCTCTTCCCGTGAGGGAGTGAAGGCTCGGATGAGGGCAGCTTTCAGTGTGCCATACTTGTTGTCTTGGGGCGGGTGGTTGGTCAGGCTCTCCACCCGTTGCACTGTGAGGCTGTCCAGCTTCGCGACGACATGGTAGAACCTCGTTGTATCCGCTGAGATTCCCCGAAGGTGGAATTGCGCCTCCACAGTGGTAAACCAGGAGCGCGGGTTATGTTGCCAGAAGTCGGGCAGCTGTAGCATGGTAGCTGCATTAACCCGGTTGGCTCCTGAAGAGTCTGGTGCGGAAAGCTCGCCGTCACCGGCCATAGGTAGTCATAGGTCACCAGTGTAGAAGATGCCTTACAAACGATACTGAGTTTATTTCTCAGGAAAGCTTTATTGGAAGTCACATCTTCTATCATCAAAGTTCTCAGCAGAAAAGAGACAGAACCAACTTTCCTCACAGCTTTTATACACCAGAGATACTAAACCCCCACATCAAGTATCTCACACCTTCACCCCACAGAAGCTCAGTAAACACATGAACCCACAGTCACATATAGCCTCCGAGACTTGCTGGCGCCTCTGTTCCCTTCTCCACCTCGGGGGCTGCCGTTGGGACATTGTCTCTGACTTCCGTCTTCCCCAGCACCCACCTCCTAGCCGAGGTCCCTGCTGGGGCATTGTTCCTTTGGACGTTTGCTCTGTAGGGTCTGCCCCGTCATGCCTACTGGATGCATGTGGGGGAGAATGCGTACCATACAAGCATGCCATATATGTGCCTTAAATATGCACCATAGATGCACATTTCACAATGCAATGTCAACATCATGAACATTTTTTTTCCCATTTTAAAACCTAAAAGATACAAACAAAATCAAAACATACTCAAAGTACATACGCATGCCAGATGAGAGTACACACAGGATGACTCATGAATGTAAATTAGAACAGAAATAATCACTGTGGGCATACAACTGAAAAAGTGATAAACCCTAAAAAGACCACTATTCCAAATGGATAAATACATTTACATCTTAACTGAGTATTTCCTCTGTGTTATTCGTTGAAGAAAAGATATATAAGTGGTGAGAAGGGGAACAGAAAGAGTAAATTAAAATAAGTAAATAAATAAATAGGTAAAAAATAAAAAATAAAATTAAAAATATTGAGAAATACAATTTGGGTAAAGAATAAATTGTTCCCGAATATTTGACAATTTAATTCTAACTTGTTCCCAACATCCATCCATCCATCCATCTTCTACCGCTTAATCCTTTTCGGGTCACGGGGGGGCTGGAGCCTATCCCAGCATCTTTGGGCGAGAGGCAGGGTCCACCCTGGACAGATCACCAGTCCATCGCAGGGCCAACACAGAGAGACAGACAACCATTCACTCTCACAGTCAGACCTAAGGACAATTTAGAATCCCCAGTTGATGCCAATTAACCTCACCTGCATGTCTTTGGCATGTGGGAGGAAACCGGAGTGCCCGGAGTAAACCCACGCAGACACGGGGAGAACATGCAAACTCCACACAGAAGGGTCATTTACTGGTAAATTTGGTGTTTTTCTTGTAAATTCACGGTTTGACAAGAGTGCCTGTTGTGTTATAGTTTAGGCTTTTATTTGTGAGGTACGGGTGGCGGCTCCACCTTCTGGTTCCGCCACCACCCACGGCTATAAGAGGGCAGCGGGCAGGAGGGGCGGTCTCTTTGCCACCTCTCTGCCTGACGGCTGTGCATATGCTGTGTGTGACCTCTGTAATAAACGTGTTCAGTTCTCCACCTGGCCTCGTCCTTGGCTCCATATACGGACATAACAGTGCTCACTAGCTATTGTGTGTTTTTTAGAGTTTAGTCATTCAGCCCTTTCACCAACCAAGGGATTAACATTAGCAATAGAAATAGTCTGCTGTGTTTCTTTTTTCGTAAATTTGACATCTTTTACCTTGGACGTTGCTCTTTTTTCTGTTTTAGAGTAAATCTGCATTTTTTTCCCATTAATTTGTGTCTTTATTCCAGTACATTTGTGGCTTTTTCTTGTAACTTTGGGATTTTGTCAAAAAACATTTCACCTTTTCATTTGTGATTTTTTTGTTTGCTTGTTTTTTTCCCTCATATTTCACTTTTTTTGATAAATTTTTTGAAATATTACCATAAACGTGTTACTTTTTAATAATAAATTTGCTATTTTTTATTAATCTGAAAAGATTTATTCCTCATAAATTTGGATTGTTTGTTGTAAATTTGTGTCTTGCTTTCTTGTGAACTGAAATTTTTTTGTTATCTTGCCTTTTATGCTTAAATTTGCTTTTTTTTTGTATATTTCTAATTTCTTTTAACTTGTACACTGCTTTTTTCTCTTTAAGGAAAATTATCATTGCTCTGTAAGTTTTTTATTTCATTCTATTAAATTTGTGACTCTTTTCTTTTAATTTCTCTAAGATTTTTGAATAAATGTGAGACTTTTTCCTAACAAAGAAGCTTTTTTCAGGTAAATTCACAATTTTTTTTCTTGCAGTTTTTTCCTCATAAACATGGTGCTTTTTTCTTGCAAATTTATCTAATTATATGATAAAATGTGTAACTTTTTTCATACTAAATTTGCTTTTCTATGATGATTTTTTCAGGCCACTTTGGAATTTTTTAGGCATTTGGTGCAGATACCGTTAACCTCCATTATGCAGCATGCATGTCCTGTAGGAGGAAATGGAAGCGTCCAAAGGAAACCCACAGTGACGATTATTTAAGCATCAGTGTGGCGTTGGGGTTTAACACCTTTGCTATGAAGTGAGGTGTAGTGGCTGCCACTTCCTGTTTCACCACTGCACCGCCCTATAAATATCAAAGGGCATCCATTACACAGTCTCTTTGACCGGTGCCCTCTGCTATGTGTCTGTGTGACTGCATGAGTTCAATAAAGCTGAGTTCGTCCATTCACCTGCCCTCATCCTTTATCGAGGTATTTTACCATACATAACAATGAGAAGCTCACATTTGCATCTCAAGATAAACTATTCAATTGGGTCCACACAATGGGATGTGGAATATTCTGCTGTGGTACTTTATAGTACTTGTAATAATTCTGATAGCACCAGAATGCACCATGCACTACCGCAGTGGAGGAGGTTGGTGAGGTATTCTCTTGTTGGAGTAAAACCAGTCACGTTTCATGTTTCAAATGGTTTCCACCATGCAGTGAACATTTAATGTTCTACTTTTTCAAATAAACTTTGATATGTACATAGTTGAACTTGTGCCACAGATGTTTTCTTCCCCTTATCAGTCCATAAGTTCCAACTACAGAGCAACTGGAGAGCGCAAACCTCCACCAAAGCAGCAAGTTTTCTCCCTCAGGTTTTAAATTCTCCCAACAGCTGTCATCAGACAACACCCTCTGGTGATGAACATCAGAACATCTGACAAGGAACTGCATTCATTCGCTCTTATGTTATAGTTACTCGTGCATTGCCCGTAGAACACAAGTATTCCTGTCTGAAACGGGTATCCCAATCAGACTTTCCAGGCCCAAATGTAGGCTGTGTTTGAAAGTGGAATACAAAGAGGTGTAGACTATATGTAGGCAGTCATATGTTAGACTTTGACAAATATTAAAGGGAGTAAAAGGCACTAAGATTTATTTGATTGTGTGAATATTAATTACATAATACCTCATTATTGAAAATGAATGGGACGTCCAATATTGGCGACTGTTTCAGATCCCTTGTTTATTTGTTTGTCAGATCACTTATTTGTCTGATCTTTTGTCACTTATTCAAGATAATAGTGTATCTTGCACTTTGGGGAATGGGAGTTGTTTAGTCATCATTATAATTATTTTAGTTTATATCACTGTTCAGTGATGGAGTTCAGTGTCATATTGAATTTCTTCTGTGTCTCGTCAATAAACTCGTGCAATACTATAACAGGATACGTTTACAAATATTTGAGACCCATTGGCTGCTGCTTTACCCGTGTGCTCCGGAGGATTAGACACACCTGCTGCATCTGATGAGCCAACGTATTTAAGGCCCAGTGTGTGGAGAGTCCATCGCTGGATTGTCTGAGTTTGCAACCACGCCAAACGTCAAGCTTTATCTCGTTACCATTGGGTTACCTGTGCACTCGGCCTTGTGTCTTCTGCTCCTCAGGTTGCTGCCGCTCGCCGGTATGTCTCCAGAGCTGATCACGCTCACCTGACCAAGAAGACTCAAGACGTCCACCCAGGTTTCTGCCTTCCCCCGTCCCCTGGTCCTCACAGGAGTTCCCTGCTGGACCCTGCTGCTCTCACAGCAAGTGTTGTCTCCCGCAATTATTCTCCCTTTGGAGAATCTGTCCCTAATAATCTCTGTTTGCTCTCTCCCACAGGCTACATGTCCTCCAGGGGGCACCTGTCTTGTCTGCAATTTAAGTTAGCATTTTTGCATTTTGTTTTTCCTTAGTTTATGCACTTTTATTTTCTGTTGAGTTTGTTTTCAATAAATTTGTGAAACTTTTTATTCGAGTCTGAGTGATCGTTCTGGCAGCTCTGCGTTTGAATCTAACCCTGTAATGAATCATGACAGAACAATCCAACCAGGATCAAGGCTCAGCAAGTGCTCAGCCAGGCAAGCAATCAGCACTCAAGCGTTTGGGTGCCACAGAACTTGAGACTGCATTTCTTTTTGAGCAACTTCAAACTATCACACAGCAATTGACGACTGTTACCGAGCACCTGTGTCGGCTTCCTGGTGCGGCGCCTCCTCCTGCACCTGCTGCCCTAGCAGCTGTTGCCATCCGCAGAAACATCTCTGTTCCCACACCTGCCCCCTATGGGGGGGGAGGTGCAGAGGGTTCCTGCTTCACTGCCAGTTGTATTTCCAGCAGGTGGAGGGGGAGTATAGAGGCAATGTGGCTAAAATACACTTCATGGCCTTATTGTCGCAGGACCAGGCGCGCAAGTGGGCACAGTCCATCTTGAGTAGCCTGGAGGGACCCCTTTATTCTTTTGAGTGATTTGTACGAGAGTTCTCTGGGGCTTTCGACCATTCAGAGAGGGAGGGGAATATTGTTAGCCCACTTATGGGGCTCCAGCAGGGGGATCGGTCCATGGCTGATTTCTCTACCGAGTTCTGGGTCGTTGCGGCGGACTCCGGTTGGAACAATGTTGCTCTTCGCAGCACATTCCTCTGGGGTCTGAATTAGCATCTCCGCGATGAGCTGGCTATCTGTGTGTCTCCTTCCTCCCTGGATGAACTCATCGTGCAGACCGTGGCCCTCGACAACCGGTTTAGGGAGCGAGCAAGAGAGCAGAAGGCTACCACCTCTCCGCTCGCTTCCCAGCCAGCCGCCCCTCCCCTTAGTGCTGCTACACTGGCCCCCTCCGAGCCGATGGCCCTTGATAGGTCACATCTGACTCAGGAGGAGCGTCGGCGTAGAGAGAAGGAGGGGGCGTGTTTCTATTGCGGGGTCCCAGGTCATGCTATTTCAAAATGCCCCATGAGGCCAAAAGACTCAGCCCATCAGTAATCATGGGGGGTCTGGTGGGAGGGTCCTCGCAAAATCCTCCCAATTGGTTTGAACTTTCAGCCCTTATTCAGTTACAAGGGGCCGAGTCCAAAACCTCCACCCTAGTTGATTCTGGGGCAGAGCAAAATTTCATCCAACAGGCCATGGTGCGTAAATTACAGATACCCACCAGGAAAGTTCCGACACCTGTGTTGGTCTTGGTGGTTTCGGGCAGTACCATCGCGGCGATTACCAAACAGACTGAGCCCATTTCGGTCATTCTGTCTGATAATCACCATGAGACCATTCAGTTTTACGTCTTGCCCCAATCTAGCAGTACTGTGATTTTTTTTTTTTTCTCTCGGCACCACACGAGTAGGCTGCCTTTTGCAACAGCGGCTCGATTCCGAGTCTTTTTCCCTTCCTCTCTCTTTTGATTCGTCTTTTTTTTTCACCCCACTTATATCACGGACACACAGATCATCCCAAACGTCTCCTGAGCCGGTGGACGGAGCCACTGTTTATAGCAGGATACAATACAGCAGGGAAGAGCTGCTAGCATTCAACCGCCACCCGGTCCCATTGGAAAAACTCGACATACCGAGAGAACTGAGGCGAAAACACCGCGGCTGCCGGGCTGGAGTAAGGCGGAGGACAAAAAATATAAGGTACAGACCCTCCCTTCCATCTGTTGTCATGGGAAATGTACGGTCGATACTGGGAAAGTTAGATGAGCTAGCGGCTATCTCCCGTTATGATAGCACACACCGGGAGTGCTCTCTCCTTTTGTTTACTGAGACGTGGCTAACTGAACTAGCAGCAGATGCTAACATTGAGCTGGAGGGTTTTCACATGATACGAGCTGACCGAACACCAGAGAGTGGCAAAACTAGGGGCGGTGGAGTGATAATGTATGTTAACAACAACTGGTGCAGACCGGGACATATCACTGTTAAACAACGACACTGCAGCAAAGACATTGAGTTGCTAGCTGTTAGCATGAGGCCTACATATCTCCCGAGAGAACACTCACACGTGATCTGCATTGTTGTTTATGCAAATCCGACGGCGAACGCTGGGACAGCGCGTGACGTCATCCATTCAGTAACCAGCAGGCTGCAGACAGAACACCCAGATGCTCTTCTCCTCATCTCAGGCGATTTCAACCATGTTTCACTGTCTCCCATTCTACCCACGTTCACCCAGTATGTCACATGCCACACTAGAGACAATAAAACACTGGATTTATTCTACGCAAACACTAAGGAGGCGTACACCTCATCACAACTCCCCCCACTCGGGAGATCGGATCACAACTTGGTTCATCTCCGGCCGGTGTACAAACCCCTAGTGCACAGACAACCTCCGGCCATGCACACTGTGGAGTTATGGTCTGAGGAGACAATGGACACTCTAAAGGACTGTTTTAAAGCCACCGCCTGGAAGCAGCTCTGCGATCCACATGGTGAGGACATCGATGGCCTCATTCACACCTTCACGGGCTATCTCAGCTTCTGTGTGGACAAATCCGTTCCCACCAAGACCATACGGCGTCACTCAAACAACAAACCCTGGATCAACCCTGAGATAAAAACACTTCTGAGAGAGAAGAAGAGGATCTTCAGGTCGGGGAACAGGGAGATGCTGAAGTCCGTACAGAGGGAGCTGAGGAGAAAGATCAGAGAAGGCAAGGACAGCTTCAGGAAGAAGATGGAGGACAAGCTGCAACAGAGCGACATCAGCGGGGTCTGGAGAAACCTCAAAACCATCTCGGGGCTCCAGAATACCTCCCCCCAGGCCACGGGGGGCAGGGAGTGGGCGAACAACCTGAATCTGTTTTTCAATAGATTTGACCAACCGCCCTCCCCCCTGTCTGCACAACAACCACTGCTGCCTCTAAAGAAATCAAGTCCTGCTGCCCACTCCCCACTCCACCAACACCCCCCCACTCCCAACACACAGCCCCCCATCCTGACCCTGACCGAGACCCAGGTGAGGACGGAGCTGAGGAAGATCAAAGCGAGGAAGGCGCCGGGACCGGACGGCATCAGCGCAAAGCTCCTCAAGTCCTGTGCAGACCAGCTGTGTGGGATTGTGACGTATATCTTCAACATGAGCCTGAAACTGGGGAGGGTACCACAGCTGTGGAAAACATCTTGTGTGGTACCTGTACCAAAAACTTCCCACCCCAAAGACCTGAACAGCTACAGACCGGTGGCCTTGACGTCCCACTTGATGAAGACCCTGGAGAGACTGCTCCTTGCTCACCTCCGCCCCCTGGTGGAACCAGCGATGGATCCACTCCAGTTCGCCTACCAGCATGGCATTGGGGTGGAGGATGCGGTGATCTTCCTCCTTCACCGTTCTCTGTCCCACCTGGAGAAGCCCGGGAATATGGTGAGGATCATGTTCTTTGACTTCTCCAGTGCTTTCAACACCATCCAACCGATGATCCTGAAGGACAAGCTGCTGCGAGCAGGGGTGGACCAGCACCTGTCATCATGGATCCTGGACTACCTCACGAACCGGCCTCAGTTTGTAAGAACCCGGGACTGTGTGTCCGACACGATCATCAGTAGCACGGGGGCCCCCCAGGGAACGGTGCTGGCTCCCTTCCTGTTCACTCTTTATACTGCAGACTTCTCACACAACACAACACACTGCCATCTACAGAAGTTCTCTGATGACTCTGCGATCGTTGGCCTCATCTCCAATGGAGATGAAGCTGAGTACAGAGGGCTTATCCAGGACTTCGTGGACTGGTGCCATCGGAACTGCCTCCAGATCAACGCGAGGAAAACTAAGGAGCTGGTGGTGGACTGCCGCAGGCATGGGCAGCCCCTCACAGCACCAGTAAATATACAGGGAACAGACATCGAGATGGTGACATCCTATAAGTACCTGGGTGTTCATCTGAACAATAAACTAGACTGGTCACACAATACTGACGCACTCTACAAGAAGGGACAGCGCAGGCTGTTCCTGCTGAGGAGACTCAGGTCTTTTGGTGTACAAGGGGCGCTGCTGAAGTCATTCTATGACACGGTGGTGGCATCAGCCATCACTTTTGGAGTGGTCTGCTGGGGCAGTGGCATTACTGCAGCCGCTAGGAAGAGACTGAACAAACTGATTAAGAAAGCTAGCTCTGTCCTGGGGCAGCGCCTTGATCCGATGGAGGAGATAGGAGAGAGAAGGACGGTGGCTAAACTGTCATCTCTGCTGGAGTCCGAGTTCCACCCTATGCAGGACATACTGGATGCACTGAGGAGCTCATTTAGCAGCAGACTACATCATCCCAGGTGCACAACCGAGAGGTTTCGTAGGTCCTTCCTACCAACGGCTGTCAGACTGTACAACCTAAGCAGGGCTGCTCGCAGAGATAGCAAAAAGACGTAACAAACTAATAGTTTTTTGAATGCAAAAGATGCAATAGACTTACACAATGGTCCTCTCCGGCATACAACTAGGAACATACCGGTCGGTATGGAGGGTGAGAATATGTATGGGCACATAATCATACCATGTAGGATAACTAAGTAGACGGTTATGCTGTTTCATCCCATCTAGCAACAATGCTCTGCACTGTGTGTGTTTATATATTTACATATTTATTCCATCTAGCTACAATGCTCCGCACTGTGTTTTTTATATATCTACATATTATTCCATCTAGCTACATTGCTCCGCACTGTGTGTGTTTATATACTTGCATATTTATTCCACCTAGCTGCAATGCTCCGTACTGTGGGTGTTTATATATTTACATATTTATTCCATCTAGCTACAATGCTCTGCACTGTGTGTTCATATACTCATATATTTATTCCATCCAGCTACAATGCTCTGCACTGTGTGTCTGTGTGTGTGTGTGTATATATTTATTTTATAGTAATATGTACATATGTATATTAGCCGCTCTTGCTTGCTTGTTTTTTTCTTGCCTTCTGATTGTTGCTCTGAGTGTTGCTATCCCTGTGCTGTTGCAATCCTGGAATTTCCCCGTTGTGGGACTAATAAAGGCTTATCTTATCTTATCTTATCTTATCTTATCCTGGGGTATCCGTGGCTCCGCACCCATAACCCCATTATTAACTGGAGTCAGGGCTCCATTTTGTCCTGGAGCCCTTTCTACCTCTCGTCTTATCTCCGGTCGGCCGCATGCTCGCCTTCGCTCCTGATCTCCTCCCGTTCGGCTGAGCCAGTGGATCTCAGCTCCATGCTCGAGGTTTATCATATAGCTAGTCAACCGGTCATTGTCTGGACTGACCACAAAAATTTTGAATATCTTTGGTCAGCCAGATGGTGTCATGAATGCTCCTCCAGGAGAAAAACAAACTCAGGTGCTTTAACTGCAGTGAGGACATTTATTAACAGAAAAGACATAACTGTTCAACAATAACCGTGTAGACAACACAAAAACTTACACAGATGAGCTTTTTCCTGGGCAGAAGTCCCAGGAGGATGAAGAGGGGGAGACTGCCCTAGGAGCAGGAGAACGGTCTGAACATCATTATGGCTGCCACACTGATGAAGAGTGCAGCAGACAAATAAATAGTGAGGAACTAACGAGCTGCAGGTGGGAGTGGGCAGGTGACCTAATTACTAACTGATTGCAGCTGAGGGAACCTGAAGCACAGCGATCAGCTGGAGGGTGTGTCTGGGAAATGAGAGCAGAGCTCTGCCATGAAACAGGAAAATACAATACAATACACAAGTACAGAAAATAACCAACAACCGATTACAGACAAATAATACTGAAACTAAAGTGAAGATATGAGCTCAGAGAAAACCTGAGCTCAGAAACATGACAGACGGTTAAATTCTCGTCAGGCTCGGTGGCCCTCTTTATTAATAGGTTTAATTTATCCATGTCGTATCGCCCAGGGTCCCGCAACACTAAGGCTGATGCTCTCTCACGCCAGTTTTCTCCTGACTCCTCCTCCTCCACCTCCTCCTCTGCAGCTGCTGTGTCTCCTCTGGAGACTATTCTTCCCCCCTCCTGCTTTCTCGGGACACTCTCATGGGAGATAGAGCAGAGGGTCTGGCAGGTGCAATAATCTGAACCCGTCCCAGAGGGAGATCCACCAGACCGGCTGTATGTCTCCGCAGCATTACATGGAGAGGTGATTAAGTGGAGGCATACCAGCTTTTTTGCCTGTCATCCCGGCATATCCAGGACTATTAAGCTGTTTCGGAGAGCGTTTTGGTGGCCCACACTCTGGAGAGATGTGCGGGACTACATTAAGGCCTGTCACACTTGTTCCGCCAATAAATCTAACTCTTCCCTTCCTGTGGGCCTCCTCCATCCTCTCCCGGTGCCGGGTCGCCCATGGTCGGACATTGCCCTGGACTTCGTTACGGGCCTCCCTCCATCCCAAGGGAATACTGTGATCCTGACGATAGTCGACCGGTTCTCCAAGGCCATCCACCTGATTCCTCTCCACAAACTACCATCTGCCACGGAGACAGCCGACCTGCTTACTCAGCACAACTGCATGGGATTCCCATGGACATCGTCTCGGACCGGGGGCCCCAATTCACATCCCAGGTGTGGAAGATGTTCTGCGGCTTCTTGGGTTCGACCGCCAGCTTGACGTCAGGTTACTATCCCCAGAGCAACGGTCAGGCTGAGCATACTAATCAGTCTCTGGAGGCCACCATAAAGTGCATAGCATCCCTGAATTCGGCCACCTGAAGCTCCCACTTGACCTTGGTGGAATACGCCCATAACTCGGTGGTCTCCTCCACTGGGCTCATGCCATTTGAAGCATCGATGGGTTACACACCACCTTTGCTGCCCATGGCGGAGAGGGGCCTCGCCATCCCATCTGTGGAGGCCCTCTAATACGATGCAGAGGATTCAGAGAAAAAGCTCTGGAAGAGCGCAAACAGATTCTCAAAAAGTATAACATCTGCTTCCATTGCTGTTCATCCACTGATCACATTGCAAAGAACTGTACCACAGAAGTTGTATGTGGGAGTGCTACAGCAATACTCACATTTCTGCTCTCCATCCAAGTGCAGCCCCCAGGGAGTCTAAAGCGCCTCCTCCCCTTGCACAGCAAGGCGGGGAGGATGACAAAGCAGACACCCAAGACGTTACATCTAGCTGCACTGATGTTCGTGGAGAAGGACTGAGCGCCAAGGAGTGTTCAAAGATAGCACTTGTGAACGTGTACCCTGCTGGCCACAAAGAACAAACTAAGAAAATGTACGCAATCTTGGATGAACAGAGCAACCGCTCACTTGCTCGCTCTCAGTTCTTTGACCTGTTTCAGATCCAGGGAACAAGTCACCCCTACACACTAAAGACATGTGCTGGACTCACAGGAGTAACGGGAAAGAGAGCGTGTGGCTTCATGGTGGAGTCAGTGAACGAAAAGCTAAGCCTTCCTCTGCCAACACTCCTCGAATGCAATGACATTCCCAATAACCACTCACAAATCCCTACCCCAGAAGCTGCCCGTCACCATGCCCACTGCAACGGATTGCTGACATGATCCCGTCACTAGATCCCACGGCTGACATACTGCTTCTGCTCGGCAGAGATGTTCTGAGAGTCCATAAGGTCAGAGAGCAAATAAATGGCCCAGGCAAATCTCCATTTGCTCAGAGACTCGATTTAGGATGGGTAGTGATAGGTGACATCTGTCTAGATTGAGTACACAGACCTCCACAAGTGAACACCTACAAAACCTTTATTCTGGAGAATGGCCGCACAAGCTTTTTTCAGCCATGCAACAGTCAAATCAAAGTCAAAGAGATGTTCACAAAGATTCCTGGAATCTGCCACAGCCCAGAGCAACTCTTGACCAGTATTCATGAGTCTGGATGTAGTGTGGACAGCATCGGCCAACAGATTTTTGCACGCACGTTGGACGACCACAAACTTGCTCCTTCAGTTGAGGACAGACAGTTTCTCCAAATAGTGGACTCTGAGTTCTATCAGCATCGGCCAACAGATTTTTGCACGCACGTTGGACGACCACAAACTTGCTCCTTCAGTTGAGGACAGACAGTTTCTCCAAATAGTGGACTCTGAGTTCTATCAGGACAGTGACAATAGCTGGGTGGGCCCTTTGCCTTTCAAGTCGCCACAGCAACGGCTGCCCAACAACAAACAACTGGCTCATGACCACCTCATGTCACTCAGATGCACTCTGGAAAAACGACCTGAAATGAAAGCACACTTTCTAGAGTTTATGGAGAACATGCTCAGCAGAGGACATGCAGAAGTTGTGTCACCTCTTGGTCAAAACCAGGAATGCTGGTACCTGCCTCTGATCGGGGTTTATCACCCAAGGAAACCTAATAAAATCAGGGTTGTGTTCGACTCAAGTGCTCCATATGAGGGAGTCTCACTCAATGATGTGTTACTTACAGGGCCCGACCTCAACAATAGTCTAGTGGGTGTGCTAATGAGGTTCAGAAAGGAACAAGTTGCAATAACTGCAGATATCGAACACATGGTCCACTGTTTCGTCGTCAAAGCAAACCACAGAGACTTTCTCCGCTTCTTATGGTACAAAGATAATGACATGTCTTCTGAAGTTGTCGAGTACCGTATGTGTGTACACATCTTTGGGAACAGTCCCTCACCCTCCGTTGCCATGTATGGTCTGAAAAGAGCCGCAGCTAGTGGTGAAATGCACTGTGGAAGTGATGTGTGCCGGTTTATTGAGCGAGACTTCTATGTTGATGATGCTCTAAAGTCATGTGCTACAGAGGAAGAAGCAGTTCATGTTCTCGAACAAGCACAACACGTTCTCGCATCTTCAAACCTCCGACTACACAAAGTCACCTCCAATCGTCCTGCTGTCCTAGAGGCCTTTCCCCCAGAGGACCAAGCAAAAGGCATTGAGAATTTAGACTTGTGTGGTCAAGATTTACCAGTGCAACACAGTCTAGGGCTGTTATGGAATATTGGTACAGACTCTTTCACATTCAAAGTCAATGATGATCAGAAACCCTTTACACGTAGAGGCGTCCTCTCTATGGTTAATAGCCTCTACGACCCACTCGGGTTTCTCGCTCCAATCACAATCCAAGGCAGATTTATTGCGAGAACTTAATGCCACTACAGCTGATTGGGATGCACCTCTTCCAGACAGCATGAAAGCAGAGTGGAGTAAATGGAAAGACTCGCTCCAAGATTTGCAAAGTCTCCAAATACCACGTCCGTATACATCCCTGTCTACAACAAATGCTCAAAAGAAAGAACTTTGTGTATTTGCCGATGCATCAGTAAAAGCCATTGCCACCGTCGCCTACATAAAACTATCTACTCCGGACAACACAGAAGTGGGCTTTGTATTCAGAAAGGCAAAGTTGGCTCCTCAAGCAGGCCTTACAATCCCGAGATTAGAGCTATGCGCTGCAGTACTCGCAGTTGAAGTTGCAGAGCTGGTTGTAGCAGAAATGGACATTACATTTGACAACACTGAGTATTACACGGACAGTAAAGTTGTATTAGGGTACATATACAACCAGTCTCGAAGGTTCTACGTATATGTGCATAAGAGAGTCCAACGCATCCTCCAGTCAGCACGTCCCACCCAGTGGAAATACATTCCATCCGAGCTCAACCAAGCCAGTCCAGATCTGTAACAGCAGCACAGCTAAGCAGCACGACATGCTTAGAAGGACCAGCTTTTCTTGTCAACTCATTTGCGCATTCTTCATCTCCAGACACATTTGATCTTGTTGATCCTGCCCTCGACACTGAAATACGTCCTCTAGTGACGACAAGCCTCACTCATGTCACAAAACCCACAGTAAGTCCCACACATTTTGAAAGGTTCTCCAATTACAGTACTCTCATCAGAGCAATAGCTTGTTTGATTCATGTTGCCTGTTCCTTTGCCCACTCCAACCAAACTTCCACTTGTCGTGGCTAGCACTTTTGTTGACCTACAGAAGAGGAGCTGATAAAGGCTAAGGGTTGTGTTGTAAAAGGTGTTCAAAGTGAGTACTACAAATAGGAATTGAAATGTATACAAGAAAAGACCAAGATACCCCCCTCAAGCAGCCTCTGGAAGCTGCATCCTATACTTGACAAAGATGGACTCTTAAGAGTTGGGGGCCGTATTGCACAGTCTGAACTAGGCATTGACATCACCAGTCCCCTCATCATTCCTGCTCGACACCACCTTGCAATGCTTTTAATCCACCACTACCACGAGACTGTAAAACATCAGGGGAGACATTTCACAGAAGGCACTACAAGAGCAGCGGGATTCTGGCTAATAGGAGTGTGTTACCTGTAGAAAATTACGAGGAAAAACAGAATGTCAACAAATGGGAAACTTACTATCTGAGCGAATGCAAGTAGCACCCCCCTTCACGTATGTGGGTGTTGATGTGTTCGGGCCGTGGTATGTGGTAACACGCCGCACAAGAGGAGGGCAGGTTAACTCTAAAAGGTGGGAAGTAATGTTCTCATGTATGTCAACGAGAGCAGTCCATATTGAGTTAATTGAAACAATGAGCACCGACAGTTTCATTAATGTTCTGAGATGCCTTTTCGCAGTCAGAGGCCCTGTGAAACAAATAAGATCTGATTGGGGCACAAACTTTATTGGTGCTTCCCGAGAACTGAAAATGGACAAGACAGACTTTAACACAAAGGACGTTGAAAGCTACTTGAATGAACAAAACTGCTCATGGATCTTCAATCCGCCTCACGCATCACATATGGGCGGTGCCTGGGAGCGAATGATTGGAGTTGCTAGACACATTCTCGACTCCATGGCCCAAGACTGTAAAAAGGTATGGCTAACTCATGAACTGTTGTCAACATTTATGGCTGAAGTATCTGCCATCATGAACGCTCGCCCTCTTGTTCCTGTGTCAACTGATCTCGAGTCACCACTTATCCTCACACCTTCAATGTTGCTCACAATGAAAACAGGATCACCACCACCACCACCTCCTGGTAACTTTAAAAAGGGAACACTTCTGAAAAAACAGTGGAAAAGAATACAAAGTCTCGCCGACACGTTCTGGTCCAAATGGAGACGGGAGTACCTCCACACACTTCAATTATGCCACAGATTGCAGGATAAGAAACCAAGTCTCAAAGAAGGAGATACTGTTTTGCTCAAGGACTCTCAGGTGAAAAGGAACTACTGGCCCATGTCTGTTATCACAAAAACCTTTCCAAGTCAAGATGGACTAGTCAGGAAAGTTGAAGGCTGTGGCGCAGGTGTAGTGTGACCGACTACTGATCGGAGGATCATGGGTTCAGTTCCCACTCTGTCTGCAGTCTGCATGTTGAAGTGTCCTTGAGCAAGACACTGAACCCCCAGTTGCTCCTGGTGGCCAGGCTAGCACCTGTGTGTGTATGGCAGCTCTGCCGCCATCAGTGTGTGAATGTGTGCGTGAATGGGTGGATAGTAGGATCTGTAAAGCGCTTTGGTCATCCAGAGATGAGAAAAAGCGCTATATAAGTGAACGCCATTTACTCTTGCTGGTGAAAAAAGGACTTTCTGCTGCCCTGTAACAGAAGTGGATTTGCTCTTCTCTCCAGAGTAAAGTACTTAACAGGACTGTTTAAATGTGGGATCATTATGATCCCAGGCAGGGAGTGTTGTGTTCACCGTGGTTAACTGTGATATCCTACCGTGTAGCAATGATCACACTTGAGTTATTTCTTTGGCTAACTCTGCCGTTTATTCTGCAACACACATATATGACTGAACATGGATTCTGCGCGGGGTTTTCACACTCTTGTTCTAATGTGTCCCCTTAATAGTAGTGCTGAACAATACAGGTAGTTCCCCCTAGAGGCATGTGCCAGTAATGTTTTAAATTAGACTTGCAGTCTACCACATCCCTCCCCTCTAGATTAAACTACTTTTAATTACACTAGCCAATTATGCTAGACATCCTGGAACTCCCATTTAACCCTAAACAATCACAGTTACTTTTAACTTCTTAAACACATGTGCCATACACATAATTTCTTTCTCTTTTTTTTTTTTTTTTTTTTTTTTTACATGTATAACACACATAACAGTCTAACTGGGGATTTGGTTTGACTACCGCATCCCAGTGAGGTTCCAGGACGCATTCTTGTCCTGTGGCTGGGGAACTCACTACTGACTAAGTATAGTCCTTCAAGTAGTCTGGAGCTTTCCTAGCTCGCTGAGATCTTCTCACGGCGGGTGAGCCAACTGCAGGTGAAGACTCAGACTGCTCCACTGTTTCGGCTGCTGCAGTGCTGCCCGTAGAATCTGCAGAGACGGTTACCTCAGGTTTCACCTGAAGTGGTGGTTCGTTGATGCTCTCCTCAGGATGGGTGTCAATAGAGTCTCCTGTCATCTTTTTCATGAGTGACTTGAATGTCTGCACGGCCCTCTCGGCTAAGCCGTTAGAAGAAGGATGGTATGGCGCAGTCGTGATGTGACGTATGCCATTCTTTTCAGAAAACTCTTGGAACTGTTCACTCGTAAAACATGTACCGTTATCTGATACTATGATTTCAGGTAGCCCATGTTGGCTGAAACTCTTTCTAAGACATTCAATGGTAACAGTAGAAGTAGAGCTACTCACAGAATATGCATCGATCCACTTTGAGTATGCGTCAACTATGATCAGGAACATTCTTCCCATCCATGGACCTGCGTAGTCAATGTGAATTCTTCTCCATGGTTTATCTGGAACTTCCCAGGGATGTAGTGGGGCTGCTGGAGGACTGTTCCTGTTCTCCTGGCATGCCGCACATGACTTCACAAGCGCCTCCACCTCTGCATCCATGTTGGGCCACCACATGTAACTCCTCGCCAACGCTTTCATGCGAGTGATGCCAGGGTGTGCTTGGTGTAGTTGTTGCAGTAAGGCATTCCTACCAGGTGGTGGAACAACCACGCGTCCTCCCCACAGGATACAACCTTCCTGGGTGCTGAGCTCATCCTGTCGTCGGGCATAGGGAATGAACTCAGGACTGTTCATCTTCGGCCATCCTCGCAAGATGTATTCTCGCACTCTTGCTAGAACAGGGTCTTTGTCTGTCCACTTCTTTATTTGTTGTGCGTTCACCAGGGGCACGCCGATATCTTCAAACAATAGCACTCTCTCCTCCTCCTCAGGCGTGCTGTCTCTTCCTCCATCCAAGGGTAGCCTACTCATCGCGTCAGCATTCGTATGGTCCCGTCCGGCTTTGTAAACGATGGTGTACTCATACGCTGCTAATGTAACGGCCCATCTCTGAATTCTCTGAGATGTCATCTGGGGTATGGCTCTCATTTCACTGAACAGTGAAATTAGTGGCTTGTGGTCAGTCACTATAGCGAACTGTCTCCCATACAGGTATTTGTGGAACTTTTTTACACCAAATACTACTGCAAGGCCCT
Source organism: Pholidichthys leucotaenia (assembly GCA_020510985.1). Lineage (NCBI taxonomy): Eukaryota > Metazoa > Chordata > Actinopteri > Cichliformes > Pholidichthyidae > Pholidichthys > Pholidichthys leucotaenia. Next base: position 15,597,467 of record CM035844.1, read on the forward strand.
CCTTGTCTAGCTGGGAGTAGTTTTTCTCAGCTGCACTAAGAGTTCTTGAGACGAACCCTATGGGTCTCTCTGAGCCATCCTCCATACGATGAGAGAGTACAGCACCCACACCGTAGGGTGATGCGTCACACGCCAGGATGAGTGGTTTGTTTGAATCATAGTGCACTAACACACTACAGGACTGAAGTAGCGCTTTGGACTCTTCAAACGCCTTCTGCTGCTTGACCCCCCATGACCATTTTTCTTCCTTCTTAAGTAAGGTATGTAGTGGTGCCAGCAGCGTGGAGAGCTTTGGGAGGAACCTATGGTAATAGTTCAACAAGCCCAGGTAGGCTTTTAACTCAGTAACATTTTGTGGCTCAGGCGCCTCCGCAATGGCTTCCACTTTGTCTGTTAGAGGGTGTAGACCACTGGCGTTGATCTTGTGGCCTAGGAACACCACCTCTTTTCCCATGAACTCACACTTGCTTCTTTTCAACCTCAGACCGCTTTTCTCCAACCGTTGAAGCACTTCCTTCAGCGTTTTCAGATGTTCTTGTTCATTTGGTCCTGTACAAAGGATGTCATCCAAATAAACGGCAACATTCGGAATTCCACCTAGGATGCCCTCCATAGTTCTCTGGAATATAGCAGGACTGGAAGCTACTCCAAATGGTAAGCGTGTGTAGGTATATAAGCCTTTGTGTGTATTGATGGTTACATACTTTCTTGATTCTTCTTCCAGGACTACTTGTTGGTAGGCGTGACTCATGTCTAATTTCGTGAAGTGTCGGCCGCCGTTCAGCTGTGCGAAGAGGTCCTCCACTTTAGGAATTGGATACTGATCCACCCGTGATGCTCGATTGACAGTGAGTTTGTAATCTCCACATATTCTAATGGAGCCATCCGGCTTTCTCACTGGGACTATGGGCGCCGCCCATTCTGCAACCTGCACTGGCTCAATGATCTTGTCATCCAGCAGCCTCTGTAGCTCGCTTTCGACCAGTGGCTTGACTGCATAGGGTACCGGTCGGGGTTTGCAGAATCGTGGTTGGGCCTCCTTGTCCACATTAATCTTTGCAGTGACACCTTTTAGCTGTCCTAAGCCTTCTTTGAACACCTCAGCGTGTCTTTCGAGGATCTCCTCCAGCTGCAATTTGGGCTGAGATTCCACCTTATTCACTAACTGATCAATCATGGCCAGTTCTTGTAGCCAACTTCGCCCTAGTAGATTTGGTCCTTCGCTCCCAACTACTACTACAGGTAAGTCCTTTTCTTTGTTTTCGTGTTGCACCTTCACTTGTGCCATGCCTAGCACGTCTAGCTTCTCTCCTGTGTATGTTTTTAATTTTAATGAACAGGGATTTAATTCTGTTGTGTCTGTTTTCTTCCACAGTTGTGTATATTGCTGTTTACTTAATATGGTTACTCCACAGCCTGTATCAACTTCAAATGTTACTTTCATTCCATTAACATTCATGGTACGCGTGATGGGCGCTACCTTGGTCAGCTCCTCTGACGTGTTGTAAATTGTGTGAAAACCCATGTCTTCTGTATCACTTTCTCCCTCCCCTCTCAGTTGATTCGCTCGCTGTTCCTTTCCTGGGCCCTTGTTTTCATACTTTTGCCCATTAACTGTCGCTTTCAGCACCTGTGCGCTGTCCACCTTTATTCTACATGCTTTCTTAATGTGCCCTCGCTTGCCACAATTATGACACAGCTCAGTGGCAAATTTGCACTCGGCGGCATTGTGCTGGCCTTTGCAGCGATAACAACTGGGGAATTTGTGCTGAGTTTTGTCAGTCGACACTTTGTGGACACCTACTTGGGTCTTAGGCACACGAACATGCGTTGCTGTGTCCTCTGTTAGCTTCCCTTGCATCTCTCTCACATCTTTAGATGCTGTTTCCATCGCTTGGCATAATTCCAAAGCCTTCGCAAAAGTGAGTTTTGTTAAAGATAAAAGTCGCCGTTGCATTCGGTCATCATTCACTCCACACACAAGTCTGTCTCTTAACATTTCTTCCAATGAGTCTTTGTAATCACAGTGCAGTGTTAATTTCCTCAATTCTGCCACATACTCTGCTATGGACTCAGTGTTCCTCCTTATGCGTGAATTAAATTTGAATCGTTGCACGATTTCACTCGGTTTGGGGCTGAAGTGCTTCTGAAGCTCAGCAGTAAGCTGGTCGTACGTTTTATCTTTCGGTAATGCAGGGCTTATTAAATTTCTCAACAAGCTGTAAGTAGTTGCACCAACTCCACTCAACAGTACAGCCTTCCTTTTGTCTGGCTCCTCAATGTCATTAGCTTCGAAGAAAAAGTCCAACATTTCACTATATTCTTCCCATGACTGAGTCGAGTTATCAAAAGGGGTTACCGTTCCGATTACAGCCGCCATTGCTCGTCGTGGTGGGGAAACCTCGTTTTTCCTCCTCTGAACTTGCACTCGAACTACTGGAGTCACTTGAGTTCGCCACACTTGCAATGTTCTCTGTTTCTCGCTGCTGATTTTTTTCTTTTAATCCTCGTCGCCAATTGTGTGATATCCTACCGTGTAGCAATGATCACACTTGAGTTATTTCTTTGGCTAACTCTGCCGTTTATTCTGCAACACACATATATGACTGAACATGGATTCTGCGCGGGGTTTTCACACTCTTGTTCTAATGTGTCCCCTTAATAGTAGTGCTGAACAATACAGGTAGTTCCCCCTAGAGGCATGTGCCAGTAATGTTTTAAATTAGACTTGCAGTCTACCACATTAACGTTATGTTTATTGCTTGGTATTATGCGCCATCTAGTGGTTGTTGTTAAAAAACGGTCTCACTGTGATACATGGCAGCTCCACTCTCCTGGTTTTTCTTTATTTGTTTGTATTTGGTAAAGCATCGTCTGTAAGTATTTTATAGTAGAAATAATTAGTCACCACATACATTGTCTTTGGTTTGATAATCTAACGTTTCTGGTGCACTATTACACACTGAAAACTGTATGTTAATGTTTACGCTAATTGCTAAGCTAACAGCGGCTACTCCTTGCTTTATCTTTAAATAAGATAGTTATTACCTGTGATTGCTATTTTAGCCCAAATTGAATGTATATGTCCTGTTTTTCTGTATTGTTACAGTTTCACAAAATAAGGATTCGGTAAACTACACTGAACGTCCTCTGGAGTTTGAGAAGTTTCTGGATCTGTGTTTAGCTGTTTGGATAGCTAGATCAGCTTCTAGCAAGGCCATTTACACACAGAGCTCAATTGTTTTCCATGATAAATCAGCCTCAGGGCAAAAGCACATTCCATGCATTATCTTTTTTTCACTTTATTGGATATAACTTTTTTTTAATTGCCATTAGTTAGCGTGCCTTTGAGCCAGGTCTGGCTGCTGCTTCTCCTGGCATGTTCTGTGTTGATTTGTCAGACCTGGTCCCCGCTGATGCTCCGCCCAGTCTGCTCGCACACCTCATTCTCCACATATGGTGAATTATCCTTTAGACCTACGCAAACTAACCTTCATTTCCTTGTTTTGTCCCAGGAACACTGTAGTGACTGACAGGTCGTGATGGTGTGTGTTATCCAATCAGCATGGTCATGATGCTGTGTATTGTCCAATCAACACAGAGTCAATCTGAAACCCCGCCCACACTTCTTAAAGCCAGCTCATGAAGAGACACAGAGCGGTGGCTAAAACTTTTATTGATAAAAATTACATATTTTGACGTAGTAACTCCATATTTGGGGATGCACACCCTCATAACCTCAGGAAACCACGTTTAAAATCTGAGGCCAGTCTGACGAACAGTTCAAGAGATATGTGCGGAACAGACAGACACACAAACACACAGAGATTTCTTGCATTTATAGATAAATACCATTAGCGGAGGCGGATTTACCATTAGGCAAAGGTAGGCAATCGCCTTAGGCCGCAATCTGCTAAGGGCCCCGATCTACGAGGAGTCCTATGTATTTTTTAAAAAATGTTTAGCATATTTAATGTGATGTCCGACAAAATATAGAAACACAGGTATTTATAAAAATGCCAAATAAAGTCACGAACATAACGTCCTCCCCCCTTCTCCTTCAACTGTTGGACTCTTCCATGTCATCTCCAAGGCATGCATGCTTGTGTGGTTACGATTGTAAACAAACCGTACAACCAACATGTGGAAGAGAGCGACAAAATGAAAAGAAACTATCTAAGCGCTGCAGAGAAAAGGCGAAAAAGAGAAGAACACAGAAAATTTTTATTGAAACTTCCAAAGGTAACAACCTTTTTCTCTTCAAACCTTGAGGAGGCTAACCCTCCCAAGGAGGAGCAGACAGGGAGCAATGCTATTTGTACCAGCGCAGATGTTCTTCATGCTAATGACAAGCTACCCATCATTAACTAGAAAAGCACTCAGAGAGCGCAGACCTCCGCCAAGCGCCACAGTTCCCCCCATACAGTGTTTATTTTGTTCCTGGATCCAGACGGTGATCCGGATCACCACCAAAATGTAATTATTTGTAGGATACCCCATTTCTGACAATCTCTGAAAATTTCATGAAAATCCGTCCATAACTTTTTGAGTTACCTTGCTAACAAACAAACAAACAGACAGACAGACAGACAAACCAACGCTGATGAAAACATAACCTCCTTGGCGGAGGTAATGAGGAGGCGTCAGCTATTGCAGACAGTATCACGGCTGCTAGCCCATGTTGCTTAAATGACACGCTCGCTGTGCTACCCTTCACGGAGGAAGAGATGATGAGGGAACGACTATATACCACGAGTCTAACCAGTTTGTTGTTCTTGAAGATGACAGGGCTGACCTCCGTGCCCAGCTGCGCAAACAACGCACCAAACCACCGTTACCTTCAATTTTCCTCACCAACACCAGATCCCTCGCCAACAAAATGGATGAGCTGCGATCAGAGATCACCTACAATCACTACATCCGGGATTGTTGTATTCTGACTGTGACCAAGTCTTGGCTTCACCCGCTCATCCCAGATGCCACTGTGGAATTACCTGGCTGAACTACATTCCATTTTGAATGCAACATCGATTCTGGTAAGGGCAGAGGTGGTGGGCTCTGTGTTTATTTGCTTCAGACTTGGTGTAATAACTGCAGAAAAATTCAAAGTCACTGTTCACCGGACTTAGAAGCCATGTCCTTTCTGTGTAGGCCCTTCTAGCTACCCCGCAAGCTAACGGCAGTAATTGTAACAGCTGTTTACGTCCCTTCATAAGCTAGCATTAGTTTAGCACTCAGCCACCTCCAGCACATTGTTAGCGAGCAACAGAAAGATCACCCCGATGCAGTTCATATTATTGCAGGGGATTTTAACAAAGCATGCTTAAGGACTGTACTCCCCAAATTACACCAACATATTAAGTGTCTCACAAGAGGGGAAAGAACACTGGATCATGTTTACAGCAACATTAAGTATGCCTACAGAGCCACCCCCCCTCCTTCACTTTGGACAATCAGACCATCTCTCCCTGCTTCTAATACCTGCTTACACCCCCCTTAGGAAGAGCCCCCCCCCCCTCGCAAACCAAATAAACCATTAATACCATTAAAGGACTGATGACACGATTTTGACATTTTTTAGGATCTTGTGTAAACCCAAAAGTCATTTTCGATGATCAATATAACATGTACAACCGCACCTGCATAAACTAGTTATCATCAAAAAACAGCAGCTGCTGACTGGACTGTGGTGCCGCCCACCGAATTAAGGGAGGCACCCCCATGACGTAAGCAGGAGAACGGACTCTGGTGTTGTTGACTGGAATGACAGCAGTTTTGTAGCTCACAGTTTCTCTGGTTTCTTGTTTTAATTTTATGGCTGTGCCTTCACGTTGTGTCGCAGGCTTAGATAAACATCAAACCGTGAAAGACCACATCACACGCTTCAGCTCCAACTGTTATTAAGTCTCCTCATGCGCTTTTATGCAGGAGAAGTGCACGAGGAGGGGAAGGATTAATGGATTTACGCGCAGCTTTGACCTACTTTCTGTGATACCATGCTGACATCTCGCCGGTACAGGCACGTCCCCGCTATCATTATCATCAGCTGATTCAAACTCCTGCTGATCATGTTTGCCGGTCCTCGCCCAGGTGCTTCTAATCACACCATCACCAGCAGTGCGAGTACTTCGCGGCCGTTTGCCAGTCATGCACTAATGGTCTATAGTATTGTCATCTGTGCTGTTTGTCTGCCAGTATTTTCAGCACTCTCACGACTCGCTAGTCACTCCATGTTCGCCGTGGTTCTCGTGCGTCTTTGAAGCGATGTCGGCTTTGGGGCGCACCTGTGACAAACACGTCTCCTCTCATTCGTTCGCTGGGCAATGTCTGCCCCCGAACGCCATCAGTAAGTGTGTCTGTGTTTCTTGTATGTCTTCACCTTCCAGGGAACTGTCTGTCTTTCTGTATTAGGCTAAATGTGCTGTGGTGAACCCTGCACAAAAATCCTCGTTATTTCATCCTCCCTCTCCCTGCCCTGCGTAAGAGCGCACAGAAGGTCATGATGAATGGATTTAGGCGCAGAATTCACCACAGCACATTTATTGAACATAAAAATGATGACAACAGTTCCCAAAAAGGTGAAGACCCACAAAAATAAACAGAAACACCCACAGTTGGTGTTCGGGGCCAACATCGCCCAGCGAATATGGAGAGGAGACATGTTAACCATGGTTGTGCCCCAGGGCCGATATCGCTTCAAGGGGCGCAACAGAACCACAGCTGTGTGGAGTGGCCAACACATCGTGATAGTGCTGGCAACATTGGCTGACAACACGACAGATGATGCACACAAACCATGAACAGCTGACTGTCAAAGAGAGAGGGCGCGTGTGTTCGGACTGGTGAATCTTGGACAGTGCCCACCTGAAAGTGGCTCAAAACGCACATAAAGCACATGTACAAAACAAAAACGACAAGAACTCAAAATATAATCCATAATAAACCCGATGCCTGAGCCACAGAGAATACACTGCTATGATTTTATTGAAAAATCGGGTTTAAATAAATTATATACAGTAATTATACAGTAGTATTGAATGAAAAAGATGCATCAGACTTACACAAATGGTCCCCTCCAGTATACAACTAGGACAATATCAGTCGCTACAGAGGGTGACAATATGTATGGGTACATATGTAGGATAACTAAGTAGACAGTTATGCTGTTTATTCCATCTTGCTACAATGCTCCGCACTTTGTATATATATTTATATATTTATGTGTACATATGTATATCCACTGCTCTTATTTATATTTTTCGTATCTTCTTAATTATTGCTCTGAGTGTTGCTATCCCTGTGCTGTTGCAGTCCTGGAATTTTCCCATTGTGGGACTAATGAAGGCTTATCTTATCTTATCTTATATTTATGAACAAATAATTTGTTGCAATATCTGTAACAAAAGAATTACACTGGTGTTCCCCTGCCGTGTGTTTGTCGCTGCTGCTGCGGCGGGCATGTGTGCCTCTCTACCCGTCACTCTCTGAGTGTGACTGGCTTGGCACAATGCCCGCTTGGCATGGCTCAAACCTATACGGTCTGATGCCCCCAGATTCTTCATTATCATCCCATTCTTCGGAACTATAATCGTCTGAAGATTGGACAACACAAACCAATTCCAGACTACATGTGCTGGAACCATCGTGGATGTTTTCAACCACTTCCATTCTCTGTGTACAACGAGCAGCCAAGCGCTGTGTTCTCCCGATGACGTAACTACATGGCAGCGGGGTTTTCCAGCCACTGACGTAATTGGTGATGTGGCGCTCATGAAAACGTCAGATATTCGCATGAAAAAAAGCCTGTTTGACTTAGAACTGCACAGACCCACCTATTTTGTCATATTTTTATATATTTATATGTACATATGTATATTCGCTGCTCTTGTTTTTCTTGTCTGTTGCAATCCTGGAATTTCCCCATTATGGGACTAATAAAGGCTTATCTTGTATTATATGTTGAAGAATTAGAGGAAGTCAAAAACGTGTCATCAGCACTTTAATAACTGGCCTGAAAATGCTGTCCTCCAGCTACAGGACTGCTTTAGCTGTACAGACTGGAACATCTTTGAATAGCAAGACCTGGACTCCTACACCAAATCTGTCCTCTTCTACATTAAATATTGTGTAGAAAATGTGACAAGTCACCAAACACATCTGGGTCTTTCCAAACCAGAAACCCTGGATGACCAGTGAGGTCCAGGCTCTGATCAGAGCTCACAACTCAGCCTTCAGACAGAGGGAAAGCTCTCTGTACAGCACTGCCAGAGCTAACCTGAGGAGAGGCATAGAACTCACTAAGAATACCTATAGGAGGAAGGTGGAGAGCTTCCTCACAGACAACAACCCCCGACAAATGTGGAGCGGTATCCAGGCCCTCACCAACTACAGGGACCAGGGCCCCTCAACACCAGACAGCAGCCTCACTCTGACAGGTGAGCTAAACAGCTTCTTTGCTTGGTTTGAGCTCACCTGCCCCTAACTTGTCCCCTCTCTCCCCCCTCCCCTCACTCTCTACAGGTGTATGAGGTGAGGTGGCAACTGAGAGCAGTGAACCCCCGCAGAGCTGCTGGTCCTGATGGCATCCCAGGAGCGGTGGTCAAAGCATGTGCAGACCAGCTGGCAGAAATCCTCACCAAACTGTTCAACCTCTCCCTGATGCACGCCACCATCACCCTCCTGCCTCATGGCCTCCACCATCATCCTCATCCCCAAAAAGTCCACAATTGACAGACTGAACAACTACAGACCCATAGCACTCACGTCTGTAGTTGAAGTGTTTTGAGCGACTGGTGTCCCAGCACATCAGGGACTGTCTTCCCCACTCCTTGGACCCCCACCAATTTGCCTACAGGGAGAACCGGTCCACGGAAGACGCCATCGACACCACACTCCACAGAGTGCTGAGCCACCTGGAAAACCCAAGGAGCTACGTGAGGATGCTCTTTGTGGACCACACCTCAGCTTTCAACACCATCATCCCGGACATCCTGATCAATAAACTGCACCTCCTCCAGACCCCCCCCCCCCCCCAACCTGCTCCTGGATTTAAAAAAAAACAACAAAAAACAACTTTCTCACCAACTGCCTACAAACAGTCAGACTTGGCCCCCACCACTCCTCCACACTATCTCTCAGCACTGGCTCCCCCCAGGGCTGTGTCCTAAGCCCTCTACTGTACTCCCTGTACACCTTTTGTCATGATGCAGAGCACGGTTGGGGAACCGTGCTCACGCTCCTTTGTTAGTCTGATTATCTTCTGTAATTTCCCCGCTTCTGTTTTGTATTTAATATGTATGATGATATTTGAATTTGCCTTTTGTTTCTGTTTGTTCATGAGAATTCATGTTTCTTAGTTTAGTTATTTCTAGTCCTGTCTAGTTTCATATTGTGTCTATGACTATCTAGTTTTTGTATTATTAATATTGTCTGCCTGTTTAGACATGAGCCTACCCTTTACCTTTGCCTTAGTTCTCTTTTTGTAATGTAGTATTTCAGTATTTTCTTCTCTTGTTTTTGTATGTTTCTTATCCATGCCTTAAGGGTTATTTTTTCCTGTTGTATTATTTGGTCTGTTTCTCATTCTATATCATTTCATATTAATTGCTAGTTTCTTGTGGCTATATTTTCCTGTGCTTTTATTCTGACAGTGCTCCTTGTTTACTTCCTCCTTTAGCTCAAGTTCGCGGGCTGTCACAATTTCAGTTCATAATTCCTCACTCATTATCGACACCTGTTATCATTTGTGATCATTTTCCTTTGTGTTATTTAAGGGCCGCTGCACTGCAGTTCGGTGCAGGGTCCTTCAGTTATCAGACGTTAGTTCTACGTCTAGTTTATCCTGTTTCCCAGCGCGAGTCCCACGCTTATTCTCTCATTGTCTTCAGACGTGTCCCTCACGTCTGCACCAGCATTTCCACATGCCTTTCTCCTGGTTTCGCCGGCGTTTCCACTCACCTTAGCTGTTGAGCTATTCTAGCTTCTCCTGCATCCTACCTGCCTTCACCAATGTTTGTAAGTTTTGTTATTGTGGTTTTGTGTTTTTGTATTAAACGTTAGCAACTCACAGCTCCAGCGTCTGGGTCTCCTTCCTGCTTGCCTGGCAATTTATGACACCTTTGACTGTATTCCAACCCACCCAACCACCATCATCATGAAGTATACGAACAACACCACTTTGGTCTGGCTCATCACTGACCACGATGAGAAGGTGTACAGGACAGAGGTAGAGAATCTGCTGCTGTGGTGCCAAGCAAACAACCTGAAAATGAAAGTCCAACAAATCAAAGAATTCACACTGGACTTCAGAAAGAACAGACAGGACTACTACCCCCCCACCCCACCCATAAATGGAGACCGCGTGGAAACCATCCCCACCTTCAGGTTCCTGGGAACCCACATCTCCTCTGACCTCTCCTGGACTGTCAACGCCAAGGCCCTGGGACGGTGCGGTGGAGCAGTGGTTAGCACTGTGGCAGCACAGCAACTCACCCTTGGCCATAGGATCTCTGGTTTGATCCCAGCCCCTGACCAACAGTGATCTGTGTGGAGTTTGCATGTTCTCCCCGTGTCTGCGTGGGTTTACTCCGGGAGTTCTCTGGTTTCCTCCCACAGGCCAAAAACATGCAGGTTAGGTTAATTGGAGACTCTAAAAGTGGCCCTAGGTGTGAATGTGTGTGTGAATGGTAAAGGGATAGCGCTGTACTGTGGCTGCTTCATCCATCCAGGTGGATGCCCTCAATTTCCCCTCTGGGGGATCAATGAAGTATACAAAATAAAAATAAAAAAAAGAAAGCCCAGCAGTGGCTGTACTTCCTCCGTGTCCTGAGGAAGAACAACCTGGACCAGAAGCTGCTGCTGGCCTTCTATCGCTGCTCAGTGGAGAGTGTGCTCACCTACTGTCTGGGTGTGTGGTACGCCGGCTTCACGGCTGAGAACAGGAAGGCTGCGCAAAGGTCATCAACACCGCCCAAAAAATCAGCAGCAGCCCTTTGCCCTCCCTGGAGGACATCTCCATACTCGAGATACCACGGGCTGCACGGTGGCGCAGTGGTTTAGCACTGTGGCAGCACAGTTTTACCCTCGGCTGGGGGACCGCGGGGATCATGAGATCGTGGGTTCGATCCCAGCCCCCGACCAACAGTGAGCTGTGTGGAGTTTGCATGTTCTCCCCGTGTTGCGCGGGTTTACTCCGGGATTTCTCCGGTTTCCTCCCGCACACCAAAAACATGTAGGTTTAGGGCGCTCGCGCACGCAGCGACCAGCAGCCGGTGGCTTGTCACCAGACTGCAAACCAAGTCTACCTATGGGTACAAATAAGTAACAAAAAAAACAAAAAAAAAACAAAAAAACCCCCTCCATATTAGCAATAGGCAACACGGACGTGAGGACACAGGCACAGGTGATGTCATCATGCCATGCCTATATTGGGAGACTGTTGGCAGGAGCCGTGGTCTTTGGCGCGCTGTCCTTATAACAAGTAATAGCCTGTGTCAGTTTATTACTAGCTTATAGCTATATAATATGCACATGTACCATCTTGTGTGTTCTGTAATAAAGTTCGAGTTCAGCACAACTCCTGCCTCCGCTGCCCTGCTTTCCAGACATAACTACCATACCTGAGTATATTTCCAGAATCCTGGGCTATTTTTATTTCAGTCGTGTGTTTAATCATGTGTTCTGTAACTGTTTTATCTAATCCTTCTCTCTTTCTGTATTGCGCAGCAGCCTGGTGGAGCACCCACAATTTCATTGTACTGTACAACTGTACAATGACAATAAAGCCTATTCTATTCTATTATGGCCTAAGCACGTGACAAAGAGCATTGCTATTTAGTTCAGAGAAAGCCTGTACAGGTAAACAACAAAAGTTTTTCCAAAAACCAAGAAGGGTGCAGATTCACAACTGCTAATTATTTCATTCAAATGAAAACTGGAGAAAGAATCTGCAGATCTTGGCTCATTTACGGTGAAAAAGGGGATTTTTTTTTTTTTTTTGGTCCATTACTACACACAAAGAAACAAATAAAAAACCCACACAAAGACCTTACCACTGTGGCAAAGTTAAAAATATTAATATCTAGGCAACATGAATATTTCAAGATTATACTGCAGGTTTTAGAGAAATTCAGTCCTTATGATTTGCTACTTAGCAGCTATGATTCGTCACCTTGCTTCACTGCAGACAGAGACTGTAATGAGGCCTCACACAGATTTTTATCTCTCTTCTTACTTATAGCTGCTGGCTTTACTGATTTGACTTAAAGTCAGGGGAAGTTCTGGGTGTACAATGTTTATCAGGTTACTTGCTATCAGTTGGCAGAGGAAACACACACACCACAAACACAGATGCATAGGGCTCATCAGTTTTTCACATGGATTTGTCTTTTAGCAGCAGATGCATAAAACACACATCAAACCTTGTTTTGATTTCTGCTGTTTTATCGCTGCATAAAATTATGTGGTGATCAGCTGACTCCACCTCTTTTGAGTTACAGATCATACAAACTTTCACTCTGGATTTAGATTAAAAATACCACTCCTTACCTTGAAATCTTTTGATCACTGTTATTTTCACATCCATAGACATCATCTCTGCACAGTCAGTTTTGGGATTAAACCTAAAACTCGCTCCCCAGAATCTTATTAGGCTCCATGCAGCTGTGTCCAGATAAGGGTAAAAAAAAAATAACAGATTGGATACAACCAATGCAGGAGACTTCCAGTAAAACTGAGCTGTAACGCTATACAGCAGAGTGGAAATTATCACTCCAGATAGTACATGGGGAGGGTGGAGGCAGAGGTGGATGCTGGTGTATCTTTGAGTGCCAGCTTGGATTCCTGCCCAGAAGTGAAAGATCATTCTCCTAAAAGCTTTCATTGATCAGCACTCTGTACAGGCCTGAGGGCCCGCATTGGGTTACTGTAATGAATAGAGTACAGACGCTGTGATCATGCAGCTTGCAGTCATGAAACTACATGATCATCTGGTTATAGTAGGAAACATATGAAACTTTATATATTTCTTCCAAGTGTTCAGTGCAGTCAGTTTGAAGATTGCATCCTCACAGCTGTCGAGCTGAGACACTTCTCCTAGTTCACTGATATGTCAAATACACAGAAGTCTGACAAGTTTACGTGTGATACGTGCACCTCTCCATCTCTGGACAGGTGCACGTTGGGCGACGCAGACCACCAGAGCATCGATTGGTCTGCTTGTCACCTCCTTCACATACCCAGTCTCTGCTCCACTCTGCTCATTCACCACGGAGAAAAGTTGCTTTTAAAACATTTATTAGCTCCAATTCCTATCACAATCTGCTCTTGTCCATCTCTATTTAATAAACAAAAATGCACAGCAAACACAAATCACTCTACACATCGGCAGCAACCTGTTTTGGCAATGCAATAATTGCCATTCAAACCAGCCTTGGTGTCACTGTGAAGCAGAGGTATAACTTGGGCTTTACAGGCTGATGGGCATGGAGAGCAGTGGGAGCTTCAGGTGGGGGAGCAGCAGGGCAGAGAGGTAAGGTGACCAAATGGTTGTGGTAAGTATAGTTATACCAGTTTCCTTTTCCAGATCCAAAAGCGAGGTTCCTTCAGCCAGCAAGGAAATGAGGTGTAATCCTTTAAGTTAAGATCAGGTAAAGGGATTGACTTGACCCAAATGTAAGGTTGGGGAATGAATCAAAGGTGAGATGATGAGTGAAGCAGAGGATATTTCTAGGTCCAGGTAGTGTGAGGGTATGTTTGATGGTGAGCGTACACAACCAGGGAGGCAGAGGCAGCAGACTGGTAGATCTAAAGGCTTTCCACACAATGATCCCGCAGCTTGCTGAACCCTTCAGAGACCTTTTGTATAGCGCTTTCCAAGGCACTCAAAGATGCTTTAGATAAAAAAAAGTTAAAATTAAAGATTAAAAGCAAGTCTGAACAGGTGGGTTTTGAGAATGATTTGAAGTATTTGAAGTTGGGCGGTACAGTGGAACAGTGGTTAGCACTGTGGCAGCACAGCAGCTCACCCTTGGCCATGGGATCCTGGGTTCAATCCCAGCCCCTGACCAACAGTGATCTGTGTGGAGTTTGCATGTTCCCCCCATGTCTACATGGGTTTACTCCGGGATTTCTCCAGTTTCCTCCCACAGGCCAAAAACATGCAGGTTAGGTTAACTGGAGACTCTAAAGTGGCCCTAGGTGTGAATGGTAAAGGGAAAGCGCCGTACCGTGGCAGCTTCGTCCATCCAAGTGGATGCCCTGAATTTCCCTTTGGGGATCAATAAAGTACACAAAAAAAGTAGTTTAAGTCTGTGCAGTCACGGATGTGTTGGAGTAGAGAGTTCAAGAGGGAGGGGGCTGTGATGGAAAAGGCTTTGTCCCTCCAGGTTCTGTTCTTGGCTCTGTGTGGTGGAAAGAGAAGGTTTGCGTCAGAGGAACGGCGGCAGCGGGGCGGGGAAGGGAGGGGTACAGGTCAGAACAAATAGCCAGCTGTGCCTAATCAGCCCTCCTTGGTTCTGTGGAGTGGAGAGTTAAGCAGCAACATGGATCTAAGATAGTTATGAGGGCTGTTCATTAAAGAGTTCCCCTGACCCACTTCCACTTGTTAGGAGGCTGAAGTTGCACACACATCACTCTAGGTCATGTGGTAAATTGCAGCTCTGAACACCAGAGTTTCTCTTTCACAGGTGCTAAGGTGGAGTAAGTTGTGATATTGGAGCCAGTTCAATGCAGAGCAGTCATCAGGTTCCTGTACTCGAGAGATCACACACCACAGGAAATGTTCGACAAGACTTAAGGGGAGGATGCCCCATCGTATGACATAGTCAAGCACTGACATCAACAGTTCAAGTATGGTCAGACATTGGCAAAAACAGCACCCATTCCCAGAGCCACAGTGTACCATTGATGAAGAAGACACCATCTGGCAAGTGGAGGCTACCACTTTGGAGGATTGCCACAGAGCCATTCACCAACTAGCCCAAGATGTCAAGATCCATATGGGGTCTGTGGAAAAAAATCATCTATGGCAATTTGTACATGTGGAAGTTGTCTGCATGACGGATTCCCCAATTGCTTACACCTTTCCAGAAGCAAGAACAAGTCACGTGCTCCCTGGGTCTTCTGGCCATGTGCCAAGAAAACTAGGAGGACTTCTTCAGCAGACTAATCACATAGGAGGAAACATGAGCCCATCATTATGATCCAGAGACTAAAGCCCAGTAGAAGCAATGACTCGCAACCTCCAACCCTTGGTGGGTAAGGTCACACTCACAGTCTTTTGGGACCAGCATGGAGTATTGATGATGGATTTCCTGGCAAAGGGTACCATAACTACTGGAACTTACTGTTCTTCAAGGCTGCAGAAATTGTGGAATGCCATCAAAACCGAGGGGTGTGGCATGTGGACCAAAAATGTGTGGCTCCTGCAAGACAGCAGCCTGGTTTACAACTTGCATGTTGTCCAGACGGAAGCACAGTTCTGCGGCTATGAAATCTTTCCTCACGACCTTTACTCTCTCTCTCTCCTAACCTCACACCACCCCACCACGTATGTTGGGGTGAGGTCTGTGGAAGACTCTGATTATACCATGGTCATAAATGTAGGACTTCAGGATCCAGGACCGCTCCTCTGGGCCATTCCCCTGCCAGTCCACCAGGTGTTAGAGGTCCTGACTCTGACGACATACATCCATGACACATTGGATGTGTAGGCTGGCTGTCCATTGTTGATCCTGGTTGGAGGAGGGGGCTTGGAGGGAAGGCAGGGGGACTAGAGGAAATTGGTTTGATCTGAGAAATGTGAACTAGGGCCGTTGAACCAGGGCGAGAGCTTCTTAGAGTCAGTTTTTAGAGAAATGTTCTGGGTGGACAGCCAAAGACCTGTTGCCCGATGGAGTAGTTCAGGGTTGAGGTTCTCCTCTGGTGAGCAAATTCACATTCTGGTCGGCAGTCCGTTGCAGAGCAGCAAGGGTGATCCTCCACAGAGATCTCACCAGACTCATGACTTGCTAAATACATCTGCTAGATTGTGGAATGCCTTGGGCACATGGCAAATGGTCAGGTGGCTTGACCGGTGAGGGCTGAGTGAGTGAACAGGTGGCTGAACGTTCCATGAGGTGATACAATTGTTGGACCAGTTCATTGTGGGGTTGTGTAATTTGAGCTCAGGGAATCCTAAAACTATGGGGAGAGGAATTCTGGGAGGACAACGAACTGAATGCTCTCATGGTGGCTGCCAGATATTATTACAGGGACAGGGGATGTCTGACAAGACAGGGAGGCCAACAGTGCTCCAGCCAGATAGGGTGACTACTTTCAGTGGTGGTTTAAGTTGATCGCCATGGATCTTAAGCTGACTGACTAATTCTTGGGCTAAAACAATTGTTTGACACTAGAATCTATTAATGCATGGACAGGGAGCTCTGAATGAGACAAGTGAATGAGAGATGGAATCGTGAGACTAGAAGGTGATTTTTTTTTTTTTTTTAATTTCTTCACCCATCAGGCCCCCTACAGTCACTGACGGGCCTTCCCTGTTGGGCGGACTGGGCAGTGTCTGGAGGTGCCACAACACAGACACTCATTTTCCTCATACCGTCTGCGGCGTTACTTGGGAGTGAGGTGCGCACGCCCCAGACCCATGGGCTCCAGGGGCAGAGTCGTGGAGCAAGGTAGAGGTAACACTGGAAAACAACAGGGTGGTGGAGGATGAGACGGTGGTGAGGCCGAGGTTTGTGAAGGCTTCCTGCGCCCTCTGGTGGACACGATTATCGAGGTGGATGGCTTGGGTGATTCAAGTGTCCAGTGAAGTTGGTTCATTGCTTCTGTTTATCTCTTAGGTTGGAATTTAGACGCTGAACAAAAAGGCTGCTGAGGGTGACATCACTTTCTGCCAGATTCTGTGGCTACTACCCAGAATTCAACTGAATAATCTGCAACTGTGCAAGAGGCCTGGTGGAGGTTTAAAAGACACACTGTAGAAGTGATCAAAGACTCATTAAATTCTGTGATGAAATGTATGCCAGTTTTCATAAGCATCACTTTCCATAGGAGCTTGCGTCCAAGTGAGAGTGTAGTCTCTGAGAAGCATGGTGATGTAAGAAATGTTATTTTTATCTGTGGTGAAATCTCCCGGAGCACACTGAAAAACAAGGCTGCACTGCAACAGGGATTCTTTGCACCTGCCAAACTGCCCTGCTGAGGGGACTGGAGAGGGAATGGTTTACCCAGTGCTGAGTGGTGGTGAGGTAGACATGGAAGCGGAGGCTAATGGAGCGCTGGACGGACAATTAGACGAGACAGAAGTGAGTTGATGTAATTTTACATCATGCCAAGTAACTGCTGGTTACAAGTGTTGAATATGTAGCTCAAGAACATCGAGCCAAGACTGTTGGACTGTTGCACTCACTGGGTCCCAAACCTGGTGAGATCATTCTATCATGATTGAATAGACAGAGACCCAAATGCTGGGCATAAACACACGAGAGACAGCAGTTGAGGCAAAACCATGTACTCTTCTTTCTTTCCACACTTGCAGTAGATATACTGTAAATCCCCTGAAAAACAAATCTACATTGTCTAAAGTGATATCTTATGCCCATTTTTCCACAAAAAAACCCTTTCATTGTCTTACAGTTGCTTGTGAAATTTTTTGCCCTTTTCTTCCTCCTTCAGAAGTCCTGGAGAATTAGGACCACCCAGATTCTGCCCACCAAGACACAGATGCACCGCCTCTCCTCCAAGACCAGAGTACACAGAAGTCTGCAAGCTGGCAAATTTGAACAGCCAGTGCATAGTCATGATTGGTTCACCTGTGATAGTGGCATCACAAAACTGCTCCTTCAAAACTTGCGTTTTTTTTTTTTAAAGGGGAGGAGCTTAACTGAACTTTCACAGTAGAAAAACACAGACATGACACACAAGAGTTACTTTGTTCTTGAGGTCTTTTAAGTCATAAAAAACATGTTGCAGACATCTTAACAAGAAAGAAAACTTGATTTTCTGTGTAACCAACTTTTCCTTCCCCATTCTATTATGCTGAGCACCAAACTAGATGGCAGAAAGTTCCTTTTTTTTTTTTTTTTTTTTAATGGTCTTTTGTGTGACCTCGCTGGGAGAGATGGTCGGGCTAGGCCACCATGGCAGAAACTAGATATTTTATACAGACGACGTGTAACATTTAGCATGGGCTTCCTTGAGTGCACACCCCCACATTTCTGACTTGTTTTTTAAATCTGTGCAGTTTGATATTGAATGAAATACTAACATTTAAAATGAGTTTTCAATATTGGGGGAGAGCCTCATTAAAAGTGGCTCAATGGAGTTTTTAAAAACTGAGGAAACACGTTTATAAAGGCCTGTTGAAACCCACTCTTCAGTTGTAGGTATCCTTTCATGGTTAAAAGTCATCAACTATATGGTGCACACCTTCTTCAGATTATTCTAAACATGCTTTAACCACCTCTCTGTGGAACCTTAACGTGGAGGGGTTTGAGGGCTTCAGTGGTCCCAGCAGCTATGTTGGCAGGGGCAACTCTCCCAAGGCAAACTGGTGCTGGGTGAAGGGCCAGACTAAGAGTGGTCCAGTGGATCTCCATGAAAAACATTACATTAAGGACCCAGTGTACCCAAAGGAGGCACATGGGTCTGCCCTACAGTGGGCTCACCACCTACAGGAGGGATCATGGGGATTAGGGAACCAGGCAGAAGTCTGGGCTGTTCTGTCTGGGCTGATGCTCCTGCAACCTGGATCAGCGGTAGAAGATGGATGGATGGATATTTTAACCAATAGCTGCAGACATGGGGACACACACTGTAACACCACCTCTCAGGTTTTATGAAACAAACTGCACCTTGTTGCTCAGATTAAGCAGTAGAATTTTATGAATTGTTCCTTGCGTTCTCCACGTGTTTCTATCACGTTCAAGTCTGGAAAAAAGTCACCTTAGTTTCATCTATCCATAGTTTTGGTGAAGTATGCAGGACCCTTGAGATGCTTTCCTGCAGTCCTGCCCTGTTTTGAGCGTTAACACTGGTTTACACCATTTAATAAACTGCATGTATTTATATCCATAAAGACAAGTCCAGACTGTAGACTCTGATAATGACATGCCTAGTTCCTTCAGAGTTCTTGGCTGTTGCTTTACTGTGGCTCAGACAGCAGCTTGTTGATGACTTCTATCTCTGGGTGTGTGACGCCCCCTTCTGGCTGTTGAAGTTAAACTGGCATCCCTCAGTGAAGGACAACATGGGACAGACAGTATAAATGAGCAAAATATGGCCCAGAACTGTTTATTGATTGGATCATTTCCAGGGGAGATACAGGACAGACTGATTCTAAAAATATTGCTCAGTACTGGAAAAATGGGTTAAAGCCAGAAAACACAAAATGAACATACAAACATGAAAAAGATCATAATGCTTTTCATGAATCGACAGATCCCATACATCACTTACAAATTTACAATACAAGTAAGTCAAAATATACACAAATATTATAAAATATATGATTTCTTATCAAAATGTCTTGTTATCAACATGTTGTCTCCAAACTCCACTCCAAATTTGTTGTGCAGTTTTCTTGGAAATCTCTAATAAGGCAACAAAAGGAGAGCGCCACAGATGCAATAAACGGTGCTACAGGTAGTATTAAAGGCCACAAACAAACCCCCGTGACGCAACAAATACAGCTGTTTCAGAAGACGACCACAAAGATGGACAGTTTTCAGGAGGAGAAGGAAACATGGATGGAGTGTTTACAGTGGTTAATCAGTGATTTGAGGTTATAAAAATCTAGTTGGTTTAATATAAATATCTCCTTTTAAATAACATTATTATAAGTATGAACCAAGACAATATACCAGTCTTCAAATCAAAGACTTCCACAGTGATTTTTTTGCATAGTTAATTGATTTTCTTATATCAAATGCTTAAAAAACTAAATCAGGGTGTAAAAGATGGGTTCCATCTAGTGATTATATAAGCAGAAAGCTGGTCTTTTTTTTTAAACAAGAAAAGTGCAAAGTCTATACAGGGACAACTGGCAATATAGTCATGGCTTTTGTTGCCTTGAGGAGCAGCTTTTAAGCTTTTCTGATGGCGTCTGCTACCAAGGTTTCTCGCCTGGTGGTCACAAACGCCTGTTGTTTCTCGTAATAGGCTGCCTCGTTAATAAAAGTGGGATAGACTGTTCCGGAGCCTTGGTAGTGGATGGTCTTTCCGTCAAACGTTTGGAACATTGGGTCACCGGGGTTCAGTGGCTCCCAGTCACAGTCCTGAAACAACAACC
The DNA here is from genome assembly GCA_020510985.1 of Pholidichthys leucotaenia. Taxonomy (NCBI): domain Eukaryota; kingdom Metazoa; phylum Chordata; class Actinopteri; order Cichliformes; family Pholidichthyidae; genus Pholidichthys; species Pholidichthys leucotaenia. Next base: position 15,617,754 of record CM035844.1, read on the forward strand.
AGCAAAAGCCACACAGGAAGTAAACAGAGTGTTTCTCTCAAGTGGGAAAAAAGGAGTCAGATTTCCTCTTCTTGTTTTTTTTTTTTTTTAAGGCCTTTCCATACACTGCAAGAACAGAGAAATTTCTCTCTGCAGCTTGTTCTTGACACATCATCATGGCAGAACTTTTTTTCTTGTGTGGTGTCCAACAACTATTGTGTGATTGGTCAGAAATTTGATTTCCCAGGAGATCTGCACGTGAGTTTCTTGTCAAGTATGAAATGTCCTGGCCAGAAAGAACTTTGTTCTTGTTCTTGCCACCTCAAGAAAAAGGACATATTTACATACTTAAAGGTGTCACTGACTGCACTTTTGCCACGTTTTAACAGCTCACTCATGTCTTAATGAAGTGTTTGTGACATATTTTGTTCACATTTTCTTTAATTTTTTTAATTATTGAAGCAAATTTGTTTTGTATTTTTCCTGGCTTTCTTGAAACGCTCCCATTTAAAGCCTGTCACTTTAAAAAAAAAACATCCTTCACCTATTCAACTCCGCCCTCCCTCTGACGTCAGTTAGCCATTAGCTGAGTAGCTTCTAGCCTTTAATCTCCTACCTCAGATGAGCAGCGCTGGTTCACTGATCCACAGTCACTGCTGTATCTCGCGTCACTCCAGCCCATCTCCCAGTAATTTTGCTGTGAAAATTCACAATAATTCCCAATAATTTGCTAGCACCACGTGTCAGGCGGCTCCTCAATTGCTGCAACCGACAGGGTCCAGGACCCAAGGCTGCTGGCCAAGCCAAGCTGCCATGCGATGGGATCTCAAAGAGCAGTGTCTCCGCTGCTCCGCTCCCTTGGCCAGCTGAGGGACGCCCTATGCTGTCCACAAGAGTGGGCTGGAGTCATGCGGAGCCCCAGAGGACGGTGGGAGAGCTGGCCATGAGAACCAGCACCCTCAGTTTCCTCAATTGACACGCTGGTGCTGATGATTTGCTGTGGAATTACAGCAAAATTATCGTGAGATGGGTCAGAGTGACGTGAGGTATATTGTGGACTATGGGCTGGTGAACCAGGTGGTAACATGGATGGCTGTTTGAGTGACTAAGATCTGAAGAAAATAACAATATAAGCCATGCCTGGTGTGAGCCTCCTGGTACCAGAGTTAGCTGGCGGGCTAATACGCTACCTTTAGCAACCCTTCCATCTACATGACAGATAACTAGGCGGGCCAATAATAGAGCAGTGGGTGGGTCTCAAGGACGGCGGTGGGTTGGCTTTGTCAAATCATGACGTATGCAATTTACTCAGAAGAGTCAAAAGCGTTTCCGGGAGAGAAAAATGAGACAAATGTTGACATTTTCTGGATAATTACGTGATCAATAGATACATTTCAGACAGTTAAAACCTATAAACACCATTTTTGTCAGGAACCGAGCCAGCTTGGTTTCCCCGGCTCGGTCCTGCCCTCTCTGTGGGTCTAGGTTCAATTCAATTCAATTCAACTTTATTTATATAGCGCCATTTCACAACAACAGTCATCTCATAGCACTATCAACTGTAGGGAGGACCCCCACAGCTGCAGAAAGACCCCAGCAATCAGGCGATCCCCTGTGAGCAAGCACTTGGCGACGGTGGAAAGGAAAAACTCCCTTTTAACAGGAAGAAACCTCCAGCAGAACCAGGCTCAGGGAGGGGCAGTCATCTGCTGCGACTGGCTGGGGGGTGAGGGGACAGAGAAGAAGAAAAGAACAGACATGTAGAGAGCAAACAGCACGATGGGGACTCAATCTATGGGAGAGAACAAACAAATGTTAATGACCAGCAAAAAAAAAATATTTCATAGAGAGTGAGGAAAGGAGTGAGGCCCAGTGCATTACTGGAGGTCCCCCGGCTGACTAAACCTATTAGCAGCATAACTAAGGGAGGGTTCAGAAACACATGATCCCTCCCTAATTGTAGGCTATATCAAAAAGGTAGGTTTTAGCCCTATTCTTAAAAACAGAGATCGAGTCTGACTCCCGAATCCAGATTGGCAGCTGGTTCCACAGGAGAGGAGCTTGATAACTGAAGGCTCTGCCTCCCATTGTACTTTTGGAGATTCTAGGTATTACAAGTAAACCTGCATTTTGGGAGCGTAGTGCTCTGTTAGGATGATACGGTAGTATCAGATCTTTTAAATAAAAAGGAGCCTGATTGTTTAGAGCTTTGTAAGTAAGAAGAAGGATTTTAAACTTAATTCTAAACTCTATGGGAAGCCAATGAAGGGAGGCCAGAACCGGAGAGATATGATCTCTCTTTCTAGTACCTGTTAAAACTCTTGCTGCAGCATTTTGGATCAGCTGAAGACTTTTTAAAGATGTTTTAGGACAGCCTGATAATAAAGAATTACAATAATCTAATCTCGAGCTAACAAAAGCGTGGATCAGCTTCTCAGCATCACTCTGAGACAAGATGCTCCTAATCTTGGCAATATTACGCAAATGATAGAAGGCAGTCTTAGAAACAAATTTAATATGTGAATTGAAGGACAAATCCTGATCAAAAATAACTCCAAGGTTCCTCACAGAGCTATTAAGAGAAAGAGTAACTGCATCCAAACTGAAAGTTTGATTTGGAAAGGAATTTCTAAGGTTTTTTGGACCAACAAGAATGACTTCAGTCTTATCTGAATTTAATAGCAGGAAATTACAAGTCATCCAAACTTTGATTTCCTTAAGACAGGCTTCTAACTTGGCTAATTGATTAGTATCATCTGGCTTCATTGACAGGTATAATTGTGTGTCATCTGCATAACAGTGAAAATGTATACAGTGCTTTCTAATAATGTTGCCTAACGGAAGCATATATAAACTAAAAAGAGTAGGGCCAAGCACAGATCCCTGTGGAACTCCATGACTAAGCTTTGAGCTGAGAGAAAACTCCTCATTTACATGAACAAACTGGAACCTATCAGATAAATAAGATCTAAACCACTGCAACGAAGTTCCATTAAGTCCAACATAGTGTTCTAATCTATCAAGTAGAATATTATGATCAATAGTATCAAAAGCTGCACTAAGATCTAAAAGGACAAGTACAGAAACTAGTCCATTATCAGATGCAATGAGGAGGTCGTTAGTGACCTTCGCTAAGGCTGTTTCAGTGCTATGATGGATTCTAAACCCAGATTGAAACTCCTCAAATAAACCATTTCCCTGCAGGTGGTCAAATAATTGCGTAGCAACAACTCTTTCTAAGATTTTTGAAATGAAAGGGAGATTAGAGATTGGTCTATAGTTAGCTAAAGCTCCTGGATCTAGCGTTGGCTTTTTGAGTAAGGGTTTAATTACAGCCGTTTTAAAAGCCTGCGGTACATGGCCTAAAGTTAATGAAGAATTGATTATATGAAGAATAAAGCTACCAATAAGTGGGAAGACTTCTTTAAATAACCTGGTAGGAATAGGGTCTAAAAGACAAGTTGAAGGTTTGGATGAGGAAACTATTTTGTCTAACTCACAAAGGTCGATTGGAGTAAACTCATCAAGACAGACATCAATAGAAGGAGTTGTAGTAGTTACAGTATTTAAGTTAACTGTGGGAAGAATCTGATTGATTTTATCTCTGATGGCTGAAATTTTATTATTGAAAAAGTTCATAAAGTCCTGACTAGTAAGCTCTAAGGGAATGCTAGGATTGACAGAGTCCTGACTCTTTGTCAACCTGGCTACAGTACTGAAAAGAAACCTGGGATTATTCTTGTTCTCTTCTATTAATGCAGAGTAATAACTCGTTCTAGCTTTTCTAAGAGATTTTTTATAAATTAAAAGATGATTTCTCCAAGCTAAATAGATTTCATCTAAATTAGTAGAGCGCCATTTTCTTTCTAATTGACGAGTCTTCTGTTTTAAGCTACGAGTTTCTGTGTTGAACCAAGGAGTTAAAAATCTCTGATTAGACTTTTTCTTTTTTAAGGGGGCCACCAAGTCTAGAGCCTGATGCAGAGAAGCTGAAACACTATCCACCATGTTATCAATTACAGAAGGAGCAAGCTGTCTATAGCTTATTTCCGTTGTGTTGACACATGGCATAGAGGAAACAATCTGCATAAATTTGGAAACAGCATCATCTGAGAGGCATCTACTGTGATAATATTTTTCTTTAGGAGCCAAATAGTCAGAAATTGTAAAATCAAAGGTTAACAGACAATGGTCTGACAGTACAGGGTTATGAGGAGACACTACAAGATTTTCTATTTCTATGCCATATGTCAGAACAAGGTCCAATGTATGGTGGAGGTAATGAGTAGAATTTCCTACTTTCTGAGAAAACCCAATCGAGTCTAATATTGAATTAAAAGCCACATTAAGGCAGTCACTATCTACATCCACATGTATATTAAAGTCCCCTACTATAATTATTCTATCAGATTTCAGCACTAAATCAGCTAAGAAATCAGGAAATTCGGATAAAAATTCTGAATAGGTTGATGGGGGACGATAAACTATGGCAAATAAAATTGGGTTTAACCTGGAATTGCTAAAGTGCCCAATACTGAGGACCAGGCCCTCAAAGGAATTATAACATATTTTTTGCTTTACATTAACTAGTAATTTGGAATGGTAAATTGATGCTACTCCTCCTCCACGACCAGAACTTCTGGGATTTTGACAGTTTAAATAACCAGAGGGAGTTGATTCATTTAAACCAACATAATCCTCTTGTCCTAACCAAGTCTCTGTAAGGGAAATTAAATCAATCTGATGATCAATTAACAGATCATGGACTAACAGAGACTTGGGAGTTAGAGACCTAATATTTAATAAACCACATTTAATTTTTAAATTATGAGGAGGAACAGAGGCCAAATCATTCAATTTAGAGGCTTTATGTTTAATTTGAGTTTTACCAATATTTTGCTTTATCACTTTGGGATGCTTATACATTATATTTTTATTTACTTTGGAGGGAGCAGACAACGATTCTCTGATGGGGAAGACAGGGGCTAAGCTGAGGGGTGGCGGATGAAGAGGAGCTGCAGAGAGGCGTGTAAGACTGAGACTCTGCTTCCTGGTCCCAACTCTGAGTAGTCATGGTTTTGGAAATTTGGATAAAAAAGATGCCAGATTGTTAGATAAATGAGAAGCACCATCCAAAGTGGGATGAATGCTGTCTCGTCTCATAAGACCAGGTTTTCCCCAAAAAGAGCTCCAATTATCAATGTAGCCCACGTCATTTTTAGGACACCACACAGACAGCCAGCGGTTCAAGGATGACGAGCGACTAAACATGTCATCACTGGTCAGATTGGGGAGGGGCCCAGAGAATACTACAGTGGCAGACATCGTTTTTGCAAAGTCACACACCGATTCTATATTAAGTTTCGTGACTTCCGACTGCCGGAGACGGATGTCATTAATGCCGGCGTGAATAACAATTGTGGAATATTTACAGTTACTTTTAGCCAGCATTTTCAAATTTGACTCGATGTCGCCTGCTCTGGCCCCAGGAATGCATGTGACTATGGCCGATGGAGTCTCTAGGTTCACGTTTCTGACTACAGAGTCGCCAATGATCAGAGTTTTTTCCTCAGCGGGTGTGTCGCTGAGCGGGGAAAAACGATTAGAAACGTGAACAGGTTGGTGGTGAACCGGGGCTTTGCGACTAGGCTTCCTTCTCACCGTCACCCACCCAGTCTCCTCGCTGCAGAGGAGAGCCGGGGAACCGCTGACAGGGGGACCTAAGCTAGCTAGCTCCGCTGCAGCTAATGGGCGTCCGTCGAGATTAACTGGCGCAGACGGTGTTTCAATGCAGCGGAGCCGGGATTCCAAATCAGACAACCTCGCCTCGAGCGCCTCAAAAAGACAACATTTATTACATTTACCGTTATCACTAAAAGAGGCAGAGGTGTAGCTAAACATCTGACAGAGAGAGCACACCAGAGGAGGAGAGGAAAGAGAGGTAGTAGCCATAGCTAGTGGCTCGAGAGCTGGAGAGCAAACCACACAGGCAGACAGCAAAACAGGAAGTGACGATACGTTACCACAAGGAAGTGACGATGTGCCGCAGCATATGTGTTTATGTATTGCAGTATGCCTTCCGTATCCATAGCCACTGTCTGACCGGCAGCTGTTAGACAGCCGCTGTGACCTCCTTTCTGTGAGCACTGCTGACAGTCTGCCGGTCCGGCCACGCCCCCTCTCTCTCTCATTACCATCAGCTGTTCCCAGCCCCGTTTATCATCTTTCCCGGCCCTCGCCCAGGTGCTCCTCATTACACCATAACCAGCAGTGCGTGTACTTAAGCGCCTTTTGTCATTCATGCACTGCTGGGTCGTTGTCTAACTGATCGTCTGCCTGCCTGTGCGTGCATCAGTGAACCGTCAGCTCCACTACAGCGTGTATCCACTCCACGCAGCCCGTGGTTCTCCTGCGTCCTCAGTGATTCCAGCTGTGGGACGCCAGCGTGGATACACGCCTCATCTCATGCGTTGGTGGGGCGATGCCAGCCCCCGAACGTCCACTGTAAGTGTTCTGTCGTACCTTTTTGTAAGTCTTTATGTTAATAAATGTGTGTTGGTGGAACCCTGCACGTAAATCCTCATTAAAAGCGCACGGGAGGGTCCATGACAATTTTTCAGTCAATGACCCCTTTAATTCAAACATCTTGCTCAAATAGAGACAACGTGCGTATAATTAAATATTCTAAAATGTACCTGCAGGTTGGGGTGCACCATAGCAACGATGTTTCCATTGGCATCTCGGGGGTAGTCCATCTTCTCTGAGACCTTAAAAACTTCCACTGAACAAGGGGGGAACTCCATGCCTAAAGAAAACAAAGAAAACAGGAGGACTGAAACATACATGTCGAGTTTATACTACCTAAAAAAAAAGTGTTTTATGACAAAGGCCTGCTATAGCCTAATAAGGACAATTTATCATTAATGCTCCCTGGGTTGGACCAGAAATGCTAAAATGGATTTAATGTGCTCTTCGTGTAGCTCTCCCACCAGATGAGCATCCCTTAAAGCTACTCCAATCATCCAAGTCAAGAAAATAATCTGTAATTATTGTGCCTCGGTGCAACGGAGGCACATGGTAATCACTCAATGTTTCTGTGTGTGGTTGTGTCTGTCTGTCTGTTACCAGCTCTTCAGCTCGCCTGGTCTAAATCAAGTGGAACTACAGGCTTGCATCATTGTATCGCTATATTTTCTTGACTTAATTGGCCAGAATTTCGAGATAAACCTTTGTTTTCAAAATAAACAAATTTAACTCACCTTTACCCTCAATGGAGCCACGAATAAAGGTATTGTAATAACTAGGCCAGGCCGGTTGCAGTGAAGCAGCTGCACCTTGGTGCTTTCATTCATGGCAGGAATAAATAGAGTGAATGGGGCTACAGTTTACTTTGTGACCACTAAAACTTAAGCTTTTGTAAGACATGCTAAAACATTAAAAATGGGCCACAAGAACCAAATAGTGGATACCATGACCTTTTATCTGTAATAGTTTTTTTTTTCTTACCTTTAGTGTGCTGAGAAATAAAAAAATAAATAAATACATAAACTAGAAAAGCACTCAGAGCGCATACCAACACCAAGGCTCCTTCCTTCTGTCATGGATCACCTCCAAAATGTAATGGGTTTGTGTATAGGACTAGAGCCACTTCTGGTGAAAATTGCATCAAAGTCTGTCCATTAGTTTTGGAGGATTGTTGTGAACATACTGTGAGAAGATAAGAGCCTTGGCAGAGGTATGCATTCTCGGATCCTCACCAAAATGTAATGGGTTCGTCTGTACCCCAAGAACCATCTCTGATGAAAATTTCATCCAAATCCCAAATGCATGTGGGAAAATGTGTTATGGTCCGATGAAACCAAGGTTGAACTTTTTGGCCATAATTCCAAAAGGTATATTTGGTGCAAACACAACACTGCTCATCACCAAAAGAACACCATATCTACAGTGAAGCATAGTGGTGGCACCATCATGCTTTGGGGCTGTTTTTTTCAGCTGGAACTGGGGCCTTACTCAAGGCGGAGGAATTATGAACAGTTCCAAATACCAGTCAGTGTTGGCACAAAACCTTCAGGCTTCTGCTAGAAAGCTGAAGATTAAGAGGAACTTCATCTTTCAGCACGACAATGACCCAAAGCACATATCCAAATCAACAAAAGAATGGCTTCACCAGAAGAAGATTAAGGTTTTGGAATGGCCCAGCCAGAGTCCAGACCTGAATCTGATCATACATCTGTGGGGTGATCTGAAGAGGGCTGTGCACAGGAGATGCCCTCACAATCTGACAGATTTGGAGCATTTTTGCAAAGAAGAGTGGGCAAATATTGTCACATCAAGATGTGCCACGCTGATAGACTCCTACCTAAAAAGACTGAGTGCTCTAATAAAAGCCAAAGGTGTTGCAACAAAGTATTAGCTTAAGGGTGTGCATATTTATGCAACCAGGCTATTATAAGTCTTTTATTTTTATTTTTCCCCTTAAAAGATTTCAGTTTATTTTTCACTTAGGTTGTTCAGGTTATAGGTCACATTAATGGTAAAAAAAAAAAAAAAAAAAAGTTTTGAAATGATTAATCTTGGTCTCATTTTTTTACATCACAAAAACCTGGCATTTGAACAGGAGTGTGCAGACTTTTATATCCACTGTATCTTAGTCTCACTTTATAGAAATGATTTCCCAGATGTCTGTAAAGGTGTTAATGCTCAGCTGTACGCAGATGATGCCGTTATTTTTATTCCAGCAAAAAATCTTGCAGGAGCTGCGGTTGCACTCATCAACTCTGACATGTTCAACACGGGCTCACCAAGTCCCGTCTCTCTCTGAATGTAAATAAAACTGTATGTATGGTTTTTTTTTTTTTTTTTAAATGCCCTACTACTATTACACATTCTAACATTTACAGAACAGGAGAACTAAATGCTCCCTCATGGATCGTCACCTTATCGTGGTGGGGGGGTTTGCGTGCCCCAGTGATCCCAGGAGCTATGTTGTCCGGGGCAATTTGCCTCTGATAGGGTCTCCCAAGACAAACTGGTCCTGGGTGAAGGGCCAGACTAAGAACGATCCAACAGACTCTCATGATAAATTGTATATCAAGGATTCAGTGTACCCCGCCCGGTATGGGGTTACCGGGGCCCCACCCTGGAGCCAGGCCTGGGGGAGGGGCTCGAAGGCTAGCGTCTGGTGGCCGGGTTTCCACCCATGGGACCCGGCTGGGCTCAGCCCGAAGGAGTTACATGGGTCCGCCCTCCAGTGGGTTCACCACCTGCAGGAGGGATCATGGGGGTCCGGTGCTATGTGGATTAGGTGGCGGTCAAAGGCGGAGACCTTGGCGGACTGATCCCAAGCTTTCTAAACTGGCTTTTGGTACGTGGAATGTCACCTCTCTGGTGGGGAAGGAGCCTGAGCTGGTGTACGAGGTTGAGCGATACCGGCTAGATATAGTCGGCCTCACCTCAACACACAGCTACGGTTCCGGAACCAGTCTCCTGGAGAGGGGCTGGACCTTGGCCTTTTCTGGAGTTGCCCCGGGCGAGAGGCGACGAGCAGGGGTGGGTATTCTTGTATCGCCCCACCTTGCTGCCTCTATATTGGAGTTTTCCCCGGTGGACGAAAGGGTTGCTTCCCTGCGCCTTCGGGTTGGGAAACGGGTCCTGACCATCATTTGTGCCTATGCACCAAATGATGTTTCAGAGTACTCACCCTTTTTGGAGTCTGTGACTGGGGTGCTGGAGGGTGCTCCTCCTGGAGACTCCATTGTCCTACTGGGGGACTTCAATGCGCACGTGGGCAACGACAGTGAAACCTGGAGGGGGGTGATTGGGAGGAACGGCCTGCCCGATCTGAACCCGAGTGGTGTTCAGTTATTGGACTTCTGTGCTAACCACAGTCTGACCATAACGAACACCATGTTCAAGCATAAGGGTGTCCATATGTGCACCTGGCACCAGGACACCCTAGGTCGCAGGTCGATGATCGATTTTGTTATCGTATCATCAGACCTGCGACCGTATGTCTTGGACACCCGAGTAAACAGAGGTGCAGAGCTGTCAACTGATCACCACCTGGTGGTGAGTTGGATCCGATGGCAGGGGAGGAAGCCATTCAGACCTGGTAGACCCAAACGTATAGTGAGGGTGTGCTGGGAGCGTCTGGCTGAGGCCCCTGTCCGGGAGGTCTTCAACTCCCACCTCCGGAAGAACTTCAACCACATTCCGAGGGAGTCTGGAGACATGGAGTCTGAATGGGCCATGTTCTCCACCTCTGTTGTTGAAGCGGCGGCCCAGAGCTGCGGCCGCAAGGTGGTTGGTGCATCTCGTGGTGGCAACCCCCGAACCAAGTGGTGGAGACCAGTGGTGAGGGGGGCCATTAAGCTGAAGAAGGAGTCCTATCAAGCTTGGTTGGCTTGTGGGACTCCCGAAGCAGCTGAGGTGTACCGGCAGGCCAAGCGGAGTGCAGCTCGGGTGGTTGCTGAAGCAAAAACCCGGGTATGGGAGGAGTTCGGTGAGGCCATGGAACAAGACTTTCGGTCGGCTTCAAAGAGATTCCGGCAAACTGTTCGGCGGCTCAGGAGGGGAAAGCAGCTCCCCGTCCACACTGTGTATGGTGCGGATGGGACACTGTTGACTTCAACTGGGGATATCGTTGGGCGGTGGAAGGAATACTTCGAGGATCTCCTCAATCCCACCGATACGCCTTCCACAGAGGAAGCAAGGTTTGGGGACGAGGGGGATGACTCGCCTATCACAGGGGCTGAGGTCGCCAAGGTGGTTAAAAATCTCCTTGGTGGCCGGGCCCCGGGGGTGGACGAGATTCGCCCTGAGTACCTCAAGGCCCTGGATGTTGTTGGGTTGTCATGGTTGACACGCCTCTGCAACATTGCGTGGAGGTCGGGGGCAGTGCCTTTGGCATGGCAAACCGGGGTGGTGGTTCCTCTCTTCAAAAAAGGGGACCGGAGGGTGTGCTCCAACTTTAGAGGGATCACACTCCTCAGCCTCCCTGGGAAGGTCTATGCCAAGGTACTGGAGAGGAGAGTCCGGCCGTTGGTCGAACCTCGGATTCAGGAGGAGCAATGTGGTTTTCGTCCTGGCCGTGGCACATCGGACCAGCTCTTTACCCTCTCGAGAATTCTTGAGGGTTCGTGGGAGTTTGCCCAACCAGTTTACATGTGTTTTGTGGACTTGGAGAAGGCGTTTGACTGCGTCCCTCGTGGATTTTTGTGGGGGGTGCTTCGGGAGTATGGGGTATCGGGCTTGTTGTTACGAGCTATTCGGTCTCTGTACGACCGTTGTGAGAGTTTGGTTCGTATTGCCAACTCTCGGTCGGAGTCATTCCCAGTGAGAGTTGGACTCCGCCAGGGCTGCCCTTTGTCACCGATCCTGTTCATAATTTTTATGGACAGGATTTCTAGGCGCAGCCAGGGAATGGAGGGTATCATGCTTGGTGACCACAGGATCTCATCTCTGTTGTTTGCAGATGATGTTGTCCTGTTGGCTTCATCCAGCAATGACCCACAGCTCTTGCTGGGACGGTTTGCCGCTGAGTGTGAAGCGGCTGGAATGAGAATCAGCACCTCCAAGTCCGAGTCCATGGTCCTCAGCCGGAAAAAGGTGGATTGTCCTCTCCGGGTTGGGGACAGGCTACTGCCCCAAGTGGAGGAGTTTAAGTATCTTGGGGTCTTGTTCACGAGTGAGGGGAAAATGGAGCGAGAGATCGACAGACGGATTGGAGCAGCATCTGCAGTGATGCGGACGTTGTACCGGTCTGTTGTGGTGAAGAGGGAGCTTAGTTCTAAGGCAAAGCTGTCGATTTACCAGTCAATCTATGTTCCTACTCTCACCTATGGTCACGAGCTTTGGGTAATGACCGAAAGAACGAGATCGCGGATACAAGCGGCTGAAATGAGCTTTCTCCGTAGGATTGCTGGACTCACCCTCAGAGATAGGGTGAGGAGCTCAGTTATCCGGGAGAGGCTCAGAGTAGAACCGCTGCTCCTCCACATTGAAAGGAGTCAGTTGAGGTGGTATGGGCATCTGATTAGGATGCCTCCTGGACGCCTCCCACTTGAGGTGTTTCAGGTACGTCCCACTGGGAGGAGACCCCGGGGCAGACCCAGGACTCGGTGGAGAGACTATGTCTCCCAGCTGGTCTGGGAACGCCTTGGTATCCCCTCTGAAGAGCTGGAGCAGGTGGCTGGGGAGAGGGAAGTCTGGGCTTCTCTGCTTGAACTGCTGCCTCCGCGACCCGGACCTCCGGAAAAGCAGTAGAAGATGGATGGATGGATGGATGGAGAACTAAATGTTGTCAAGGAATTCAACTACCTGGGTGTGACTTTGGACTCTACACTGTCGTTCAAGAGCCATAACAAAATGGTCACTAAAACATTAAAATTTAATATTCACAACTTCAGACAAATTAGGAGGTTGCTTACAGACAGAGCCGCCATGATGTTTTACATTCAATGATCTTTTCACATCTGAGCTATTGTATTACCAGCTGGTCAATGGCGGGAGTGGCAACCCTCAAACCAGTTGAATCACTTTATAAAAATGCTCTGAAAACAGAGAAAAAGCCTCTCACATACCACCACTGCAATATTCCACCTAGATACAACCTCCTGTCCTTTGAGAATTTTAAAAAATTTAAAACTGGCTGGTTGATGTCTAAAATCCTACATGGTCTGCCCCCCCCCCAAATGAATACATCAAATCCAGAGTGAGTAGCTGTCATGGTCAGTTGACTAGGGCTTCCTCAAGAGGTGACTGTGATACCCTGCCGTAAAACCTCTTTTGGTCAAAATGTTTTTTTCATTTCATGGTAGAACTTTATGGAACACCATACCACTTCCTGTCAGGGAAAGCTCCAGCTCTGCCACCTTTAAGAGTGAAATGAAGGAGTGGCTCATACAGTGGGGTAAAAAAGTATTTAGTCAGCCACCAATTGTGCAAGTTCTCCCACTTAAAAGATGAGAGAGGTCTCCAATTTTCATCATAGGTATACCTCAACTAAGAGAGACAAAATAAGAAAAAAAAATCCAGAAAATCACACTGAAGGATTTTTAATGAATTAATTGGTAAATTCCTCGGTAAAATAAGTATTTGGTCAATAACAAAAGTTCATCTCAATACTTTGTTATATACCCTTTGTTGGCAATGACAGAGGTCAAACGTTTTCTGTAAGTTTTCACAAGGTTTTCACACACTGTTGCTGGTATTTTGGCCCATTCCTCCATGCAGATCTCCTCTAGAGCAGTGATGTTTTGGGGCTGTCGCTGAGCAACACAGACTTTCAACTCCCTCCAAAGATTTTCTATGTGGTTGAGATCTGGAGACTGGCTAGGCCACTCCAGGACCTTGAAATGCTTCTTACGAAGCCACTCCTTCATTGCCCAGGTGGTGTGTTTGGGATCATTGTTATGCTGAAAGACCCAGCCACGTTTCATCTTCAATGCCCTTGCTGGTGGAAGGAGGTTTTCACTCAAAATCTCACGATACATGGCCCCACTCATTCTTTCCTTTACACGGATCAGTCGTCCTGGTCCCTTTGCAGAAAAACAGCCCCAAAGTATGATGTTTCCACCCCAGTAAGTATGGTGTTCTTTCTCCTCCAAACACGACAAGTTGAGTTTTTACCAAAAAGTTCTATTTTGGTTTCATCTGACCATATGACATTCTCCCAATCCTCTTCTGGATCATCCAAATGCTCTCTAGCAAACTTCAGATGGGCCTGAACATGTACTGGCTTAAGCAGGGGGACACGTCTGGCACTGCAGGATTTGAGTCCCTGGCGGCGTAGTGTGTTACTGATGTAGCCTTTGCTACTTTGGTCCCAGCTCTCTGCAGGTCATTCACTAGGTCCCCCCCATGTGGTTCTGGGATTTTTGCTCACCATTCTCGTGATAATTTTGACCCCACGGGGTGAGATCTTGCGTGGAGCCCCAGATCGAGGGAGATTATCAGTGGTCTTGTATGTCTTCCATTTTCTAATAATTGCTCCCACAGTTGATTTCTTCACACCAAGCTGCTTACCTATTGCAGATTCAGTTTTCCCAGCCTGGTGCAGGTCTACAACTTTGTTTCTGGTGTCCTTTGACAGCTCTTTGGTCTTGGCCATAGTGGAGTTTGGAGTCTGACTGTTTGAGGTTGTGGACAGGTGTCTTTTATACTGATAACGAGTTCAAACAGCTAATACAGGTAACGAGTGGAGGACAGAGGAGCCTCTTAAAGAAGAAGTTACAGGTCTGTCAGAGCCAGAAATCTTGCTTGTTTGTAGGTGACCAAATACTTATTTTCCACCGTAATTTGCAAATAAATTCTTTAAAAACCAGACAATGTGATTTTCTGGATTTTTTTTTCTCATTTTGTCTCTCATAGTTGAGGTATACCTATGATAAAAATTGGAGACCTCTCTCATCTTTTAAGTGGGAGAACGTGCACAATTGGTGGCTGACTAAATACTTTTTTGCCCCACTGTATCATCTTCTTCTTTTAGATTTGATTGGCAACCAGCTTGTTGCTGTTGCAATCCTGGAATTTCCCCGTTGTGGGACTAATAAAGGCTTATCTTATCTTATCTTATCTTACAGGTGCATTACCGCCACTGACTTGATTATCATCACCCACATCCCTGGACAAGGAGCTCTCACAAGGAGCTCCGAACTACTCCCCATGTGCGAAAAAACCATCCGCCCCTGGAACAATCAATTGTGCAAGCAGGATATCATCTCAAACCTGTGGGCATGCCCAACACTGATGTGTATTATGTATTATCAATTTCTTGAAAACAGACCAGATTTATGACTGTCATATGACCTAGGCATGTTTGTGTGTCCGTATACTTGTATGGTAATTTGCATAACTTCAGTAAACCCTGTGCACATGGGTTTAACCATGTATGCAAACGTGATGCAATATCATTAGCACACACACATCTGTATGTGCTGAAACATGTGCAATAGAGCTGTGTGCAATTCACTAAGCACTTTAAATTCATGCATCATAGTCTACAAACACACTTTACTAAACTACATGATGCACCTCAGCACTTGACACTTAAACATCCATCTTGAGCACTGGAGGTTCTGCCAGGCTCAGTCTCGTGGCTTTTTCTCTGTATTTATATATTTGTTGTATTTTTGTGCCTTCTGGTTTTTGTATCCCTGCATGTTTATTTTCCTGTTTATGTTCTAGTTTTACTGTGTTCTATTTCACAGTTTGTACCTGTTTATATTTTATTCTTCCATTCCTTATTATTGCGGTTGACAGCTGTCAGGGCTTTTCCTGGTTGGTGCTCCGTGTGGGCGTAGCCCTGTCAGCTGTCAGCTGGGTGCTCTCCTCTCATTACTTCGCAGCTGATCCCAATCATTAATCATTGTTACCTTTTTGCCCGCTCATGTGACCCCACACCTGTCATCACTTGTTTTATTTGTTCTGACCCTATTTAAGGACTGCATTTTCATTTCATTCTTGTGGCACTCTTAATGATACCCTCTCCTCGCTACCAGAGCCCTAACCCTGCTCTGGTGAGTTTTTCTGCTACCTGATCTGTTAGTTTACCTTGTTACCTGGTTGTAATTTTGCGTTCATGCACCTTGGAACTTTATGTTTTGTTAATAAATGCCACAAACTGCAGTCGGCGTCTGGGTCTATCTTTCTCTGCCCTGAGGGGCAAATCATGACAGGTTCTGAGGGCCCAACTATCAAACCCATCCACTCTCGAGGCCAGAGTCTTATTCAGTGGCCATGTCTTTGACCCACAGAGTAGGATGGAGAGGACTGATGCATTGTATACACACAGCTTCGTTTTTCGGGAGATTGAACGATGGCACCAGAGAGGTTTCCAGTGGTAACCCCACTGAGCCACACAGAAATAAAACTGGCAGTGCAGAGCAGGAAGAACAAATGCCTTCACAGTCAGTTCACCTAATTAAGTGGATGTGGCTGTTATTCTACAGCAGGGGTCTGCAACCTGTGGCTCTCGGGCCACATGTGGCTCTGTTGCCCGTAGATAGTGGCTCCCTGAGGCCTTGAGAAAAAGCAACTCAAATTTCTAAGAAGCAATAAATTTACAAGAAAAAAGGTTGCATAATTATGAGAAAAAATATTGTAAAAAGCAGAAAATAAGAAAACTTGAAAGTGTATGCAAAAAAAAAAACAACTCACAATTTTAAGAGAAAATTTTTTAAATGTTATGAAGAAAACATACCCACAAATTTACGAGAAGAGTCACAAAAATTCTGGGAAAGAAATCACAGATTTACTGGAAAAAGATGGAGGTATATGAGAAAAAAAAAAAGTTAGAAATGCTGTAGTTTTGCCCAAGAAATGTAATAAATTTGCAAAGAAAAATTATGATAAATTTCTGAGAATAGCTGAAAATTTATGCCAAAAATACTTAAAATTAATGAAAAGTGTTGCAATTTTTGAGGAAATTGGCAAAAAAGTCACAAATTTGCCAGAAAAAGCTTCAATTTTATTAGAAAATGGTTGCAAATTAATATTAAAAAAGACAGCATTTTCACCTTTAAAAAGGGTAACAATAGATAAGATGATCTCCTAAGAAAATCAGATTATGCCAAAAAAAAATTATGAAAACAGCTTATAACTTTATTTGGGAAAAATGTTACAAATTTACATGAAAAAAGTCTTCAATTTTACATGATAAAGGTATTCAATTTGCACAGAAAAATATGCTAAATTTAGGGAAAAAAACCCACACATTTATGCCAAAAATATAACCAATTTTGAAAAAAAAAATACAGTTCAATAAGGAAACCACTCACACAATTTTGCAAGAAAAAAATGGGTTTTTTTTGCAAATAATCAAAAAATTACCAGAAAAAGTAGAAAAAAAGAGCTGCAAATTTATAATGCTGATGTTGTCAGGCCAGGCTGTCGTCGTAATTCTGCTGTTTTTTTTATTTTTGTGGCTCCATGCAGATTTTTTTTTATAGAGAAACCAGTCACAGTGGCTCTTTGTGTGGTGCAGGTTGCCGACCCCTGTCCTACAGTGAAAGAATAACGAAAGTGTGCGGCAACGCCAATGCAGTTGCTCCTTCATGTTGCTCAGCTTCAAAGCACGGAACAACGACTCATGGCTGAGCCAGAACAGTCGTCTCCACCAGTGAAGACCAGCCCACCGCTGCCAGCCGGACCCTAATGACACGGACGCCGACCAACTCCCAACACGCGTCCCATTCAACGGCAGGACATCTGACTGGAGGTCCAGTTTGGCACAAAATAGCCGTATACGCCAAATAAGAGGAGTGACAAACTCTGTGTTGTAATCTTTAACGCCTTGGGGCAGAGCGGAGGTGTGAGGAGCCTGACGCAGATGAACACAGGCGCACATCTGGATGAGTCAGGCCATCACTCACGGGCATTTCTGTCACAAAAATGTTTCTGGTCACAGGCACAAAGAGGCTGATTGTAAACATCTATTACACAACACATTATGAATCATATTATAAAGAGAGCCGGAGCCCCAAATTCTAGAAACGGTTTCATCTCAAGCTAAAATAATAACAGCATTAATAGTAAATAAGAAATTTATTGTCCACTAAGGAGAAAGTTTGCCTACAGGTGGTACAGAATGAAACAATAAACACCAAAGTAGCACAGAAATAAGATTAAATACATATTATTTATGGAAAAATAAATCATACAACTCATTATTTGACACAAACAAGTAGCTGGACACCAAAAAAACCTTTAGATCAACTCCTTAATTTGCATCATTCCAAATAATTTCAGCTCTATGGTTATTTACGACACGTTAGTGACATTTGAAATGATTTTCAAAGACATAAAAATGTAAGTCCTACCTTCATTAAACAGTTCAGTGAAGTCCAGAGCATGCTTCAGTATGACCCTCATAGCCTCAAAGATGTTACTCCTTAAAACACCTTGAGGCTGAGGACCCACTTCCAGACCTGGAAAAAAGTCAGAAGAAATATTTCCAGATTTAAAAAAACTTTTCTTAGTAATATTAACGGTTTCATCTTTTGTAGCCACTGGTACCTTCTGCAGATGATCATTATTAGTCTCTGTATGAATAGATTTATTAATTCTTCAGGTATAACAACACTAAAATGACCACAATAACTTAAAAAAAAAACAACTTTCTTTTGGTCTGGCACACATTCACTACAGACGTGATATTAATGTGCAATAGAGAAACTACAGTGATAACAAATCTGTTGTTTTGTCACAATTTCCAATGATTAAAAAAAGGACTTTGGTAAAAACTGATGACAAAAATTAAATCAGACAGAGAATGACCACAAAGAGACTCAGACAATCACAGCAAAACAAAACCCAGTTAGATATTTGAACATGTTGTAACTTATTTTCCTCTTAAACCAAAGTCAATAATCAGACAGTTACCGACAGCTGTGAGCCACAGTCTGAACGTGAACACACTCAAGTCTCCGGCTCACAGCTGGAAACGTGGCCCTGCCACTGTCCACCCGACAGGAGCGGAGAGACTCACCTACGGCATGCTTGGCAACAGAGCGTGAAGTGGCGTATTTCAGCAGAGGGTGTTCAGTGAGCAGAACGGGACAGCTGGCAGGAGCGATGGCTTTCTGTCACACACACACACAACAACAAAAAAAAAAAAACCCAGTCAAACGAGATATCAGCTGCAGATTGAAACCCTCCAGCGCGACAGGACACAAAGGTGTGGAATCATTTCAGATCATGTTCAGCTGGAAAACATGAATCAGAAAAATAAATCTGGATCCACTCGCACTACACTACATATGACCACGTGCAACATTCAAGTATAAGCTGGTGAGCTGAGGGCCAAAATATAATCTCCTCATCACTTGTCAGACCCATCATCATCATCATAGTGGCGCTTTTCATCATAAGAGAAAAATCGGTGCTGCTTAGCTTCAAAGCTATTTGTCATTTACATAATGCTACACTGCCGCTTGCCTTCAATCAGGAATCAACCTAATGGATCAACACCACTCTAGGGCTGCAGCGAACCATTATTTTGGCAGCTGACTAATCTAACCAATATTTTTTCGATTAGTCGACTAATGACAATTATTTCTGTCATGTCCACCATCTTTGCTTCCTGTTGGCACGGCTCCTGTTCAGGGCTCCAGTGCATGTTTAACCCTTAAAATTCCAGTGTCTGCCGACAGGACTTTTCAATTTTTCTACTGTCACTCAGTGAAGAAAGAATTTGATTTTCTCTGTATATGCTAAATTCAGGGAAACTGGCTGGAAGAGAAGTTTCAAATCTACAAGAAAAAAACATGCAAATTTACAAGACAAAAGCTGCAAATTTTTGAGGAAAAAAAGGTGCAAAATTACAACAAAAAATTGCAAATTGAGGACAAAAAGTTGCAAATTGAGGACAAAAAGTTGCAAATTTACAGGAAAAAGTTGCAAATGTTGGAGAAAAAGGTAAAATATTTTCAAGAAAAAAGTTGCAAATTTTGGAGAAAAAAGGTGCAAAATTACAAGAAAAAAGTTGCAAATTTAACCTTTAAACAAATTTCAAATTTAATGTTAAATTTTCCACTGCCACTGAGTGAAGAAAGAATTAGATTTTTTTTTTTTACATCTAGGGAAATTGGCTGGAATGCTAAAGGTGTAGAGGATGCCTTTCACAGACGAGACTGGGTTTATTTCTCAGGATTGGTTTATTGAATGGTTACATCCTCTAGCAATCTCAGAATCTCGAAAAGAGAGAGAACAATCGTCTTTCACAGTTCTTATACTCTCCCCAAGTCATACAATCCCAACCCCACAGTCCTTCAGCAAACATACAGCCCCCGAGACTCCTTGGCGTCCCCATTGTCTCTGATCCTTCTAGCCTCCGGGGCTCCTGCTGGGACATTCTCTCCAACTTCCCTCCTCCTGCAGGACCCAACTTCACACCTGCCGTAGGTCTCTGTAGGGTCAGGTCCTCTTTGTCCATTAAGACGTGAAGCCTCCAAAATATGCACCGTCATGCTTACTAGGTATATGTGGGAAATATGGATACAATATATGCGCCCTAAATATGCGCCATATAACCCCCCCCAAACGTCTAAATAAGGACAAAGTACACCCCAAGATGCATAGCAAACAGAATCATCTCATATCACACAGAACAGAAAATGGCACAACATATCACACTTCCGACTGCTTGGGCTTCAACCTACTGCCATATCTGCTGTAAGCAGGTTTCGATCTGACTGCAGCCGTTTCTTGCATCTGTGGATTAGAGTCGTTAGTACATCCTTGTGAAGGCTTAGAACAGTGTCTCCCCGGCGGCCTGCCGCGACGGGGGGCCCTGGCCAACTGCACTTGTTCATCAGCCAAAACAAAAGCAGGTTTGAGTCTGTTAATGCAGACTAATTCCCTCCTGTCACCCAAATCGAGCAAAAAATGTTTTTCCCCAGTTTCCAACACTCGGAAAGGTCCATCATAAGGTGGTCTTAAACCCAGCCTCTGAGCGTCATGTCTGACAAAGACAAATTCTGCATTCTTTAAGGTTTTAGGCACACAAACGCGTGGGAAACTGATGAACTGGGCCGGGGAGGGTGTTTGGTCCCGTGTCGCTCTGCAACAGCTGAGCGGGGGGGGCGATTTGGTGCGGGGTTCTCTGGAAGGAATTTGCCCAGTAACCGGAGGGGTTGGGCAAAAACTAGCTCAGCCGGAGAGGCTTGCAAATCTTCCTTAGGTGCCGAACGCAACCCTAATAAAACCCATGGAAGTTTATCAACCCAATTTGTGTCCGTGAGAGCCGCTCTGAGGGCTGCCTTCAATGACCGGTGAAAGCGTTCGCACAAACCGTTGGCCTGGGGGTTATATGCGGTAGTGCGGTGAATTTTCACCCCCAGACTGAGGGCCATGGATGACCAGAGCTCGGAAACGAATTGGGGACCTCTGTCAGACGTTATGTCTGACGGGACTCCAAGCCGTTAAAAACGCACGCGCAACGTCTGCTGCTGTAGTTGATGCCAGGGGGACCGCTTCTGGCCAGCGCGTGGTGCGGTCCACCATGGTTAGAAGGTGTGTGAACCCCTGCGACAGCGGGAGGGGTCCCACCAAATCGATATGCACGTGGTCGAAGCGTTTGGCCGGGATGTGAAAAGGTTCTAAAGGGGCCCGCGTGTGCTTGTGTATTTTTGCTCTTTGACACGCTGCGCAGGCTGCGGCCCATTCTTTGACCTGTTTACGCAACCCCGGCCAAACAAATTTTTCTCCCACCATTTTGATCGATGCGCGAACCCCCGGATGTGCCAGCGAATGGATTGAATCAAAAACGCGGCGGTGCCATGCAGCTGGGACCACGGGGCGGGGGCGCCCCGTGGAGACATCGCAGATTAAAGGGGGCATACCTTCCTGCTGCACCCTGTGCTCCAGCCTTAGCCCTGTTGGCCCAGACTGGAGCGCGCGCACATCCGCATCGCTAACCTGCTCAGCGGCCATGGCTGCGTAATCTAAGCCCACGCAGACCGGGGCTGCGAGCACTTTCGCGCCGCAAACCTGGTCCTCTTTGTCCATTAAGACGTGAAGCCTCCAAAATATGCACTGTCATGCTTACTAGGTATATGTGGGAAATATGGATACAATATATGTGCCCTAAATATGCGCCATAAAGGGTTAATTCTGTACACCTGAGAAGATCATCTTGTTTTCAGTCTCTGTCTTTAATATTTTATAAAAGGTTCCCATAGCTAAATAAAAATAATGACCCATCCAACATGAGTTTGAGACTTGAACTTGACAGCTTAATCAAGAATGTCTGTAACAACACAACTGCCAGATGTTACAAAACCAGAACTTAACTAATAATGCACAAGCAAGAAAAGTGTCAATTTTTCAAGATTTAGAGCCTGAAATATTCATATGTTTTAGAATTGTTTTCTGGAAAAGGGAACACAGGCTGTCGATTAATTTTCTGACGATCGACTAGTTGACCAATCGTTGCAGCACTACACCACTCACATACTTAAACTAAGTCAACAGGAAGGTCATGCAATCTCTTAGCCATTCAGTAACTGATGTTGGATTATAAAGTGATTTATTTCTTCGGTTTAATCTTTGTCCAACTTGACTGATACTTCCCTACCACAAGTGAGTGGCTCGTGCACATTAGTAAGAACACGACTGAGCGGTGACTTCTGTTATGAAGGTTCAAATTTACCAAATTACAGCAGTTTGCAGAGATTGATGCCAATGCATACAGTTGCAATCATGGTGACAACACCTTTAACTAGAAAAACTTGGATTATGACATGGAACTTAATTTATATTGACACAACTATAATATTAAAATATTCTTTTTGTTTGGTCAACAGGAAACCTTGTCTATTAAATACAGTCAGATATTTGGGTCGTATAATCAGTGATGATCAGCTCCTTTTATACAGCAGATGAGCAGGGCAAAACAAAAACTAAAGTTTCCACAGCCCTGTTCTCTCAGATTTCTGCTCAAATTTTGAAGATTGTCAAATGAAAACAAAAACGTTTGTATCAAGTAATGTCTCTGCCTTTTATGTTGTGCTGGGGAACTTCATTTTTGCACAGTCAGGTCCATATATGTATATGTGGACACTGACAAGTTTTGTTATTTTAGCTGTTAACCAGAACATGTTCAAGATACAGTTAAATAATCAATAAAGTGCAGACTCAGTTTTAATTTGAGGGGATTCACATCCAAATTGTAGTTACAGTTTACGAACTGCAACCATTTTTAAACAAAATTTCCTAATTTTGGACAAATTAATATTAGCATAAATAAAATTTTCTTTTGTCCATCTATACTGTGAAGCTCCGTCCAATCAGCTGAGCTGCATTTGGCTGAATCTGAGCAGACAGTTTATCCCTATACACTTCAGAATTCATCCGGCTGCTTCTGTTTTCCGTCACATCATTAATAAACACCAGTAACCCAGTTCCACTGGAAACCATGCATGCCCATGCATCACACTGCCTCCACCATGAGAAGATGTGGTGTGCTTTGGATCATAAGCCATTTCAAAACTTCCCCATACTTTCTTCTGCCCATCATTCTGGTCCAGGTTGATCTTGGTTTCATCTGTCCAAAGAATTCTGTTCCAGAACTGGGCTGGCTTCTTTAGATGATTTTTTTAGCAAAGTCTAATCTAGTCTTTCTATTTTTGAGGTTGACTAACGGTTTGTACCTTGCGGTGAACCGTCTGTATTTGCTCTCATGAAGTCTTCTCTTTATGGTAGACTTAGATACTGAGTACTTCCTGGAGTGTTCTTCACTTGGGTGGATGTTGTGAAGGGGTTTTTCTTCACTATAGAAAGGATCCTGCGATCATTGACCACTGTTGCCTTCTGTGGACATCCAGGCCTTTTTGAGTTCCTGAGCTCACAAGCGCACTCTTTTTTCTCAGAATGTACCAAACGGTTGATTTGGCCTCTCCTAACATTTCCGCTCTCTCTCTGATGGGTTTCTTCTTCTTTTTCCAGCCTAACGATGGTCTGTTTCACTTTCATTGAGAGCTCCTTTGACTACATGTTGTGGGTTCACAGCAACAGCTTCTAAATGCAAATGCCACATCTGGAATCAACTCCAGACCTTTTACCTGCTTGATTGATGAGGGAATAGCCTGTGCAGCCCATGAAATAGCTTTTGAGTCAACTATTCCATTACTTCTGAGCCCCTGAAATTAGGAGACTTCGTATAAAAATGGTTGCATTTCCAAACCATAACTCCAACATGGATGTAAATACCCTCAAAATAAAGCTGGGAGGCTGCACTTTAGGCCCATATTGATTATAGAACTGTATCTTTAATATGTTTTGGTAAACAGCTAAAATAACCAAACTTGTGTCACTGTTCTGGGAGTGGATTTCAGTCTGTAAATCCTCCTTGGCTATAAATTTTATGCTCATTTTTATCTATAAAGGCTACATCTAATATATATATTTTTTTTTAAAAAAAAAGAAGCATCTTACAGATACTCTTATGGGCCCTTTTTAACTAATCCTAACTATAAACACATCAAGCTTAAAGTTTAATCCTGGAGCTTTCATTTCTGTGAGAAACGCTCCTCGGTGTGTGGACGAGCTGAAATGCATGAACAGCCTAACTGCCAATGAATTTTACCAGCTTGGGGTAAAAACGCTGTGTTATATTAGGTGGAAGTTTTTTATTTCCCCACTTTAGTTGGTGTTTGTTTCATTTGCCCATTTTGACATATTTCAGTTAAACCCCCCAATTTTCCCAGTTTTCTATTCCTTCCCGCTAAACCTGGCTACAATTTGTATTGTCACTTCCCCTCATCCCCTGGAACCACGTGGGGAATGTAACACACACTATATCAATTATTTGTACTTTGTACAGAAGGAATGTTATATAGACTCTATCACCTTGATGAATCTGGAACCAACTTGTTTTAGTGAGGTGGGAATTGAAATTTGAATATAAGCCACATCCTTCTAGTAATAGCATATTAAGGTTTCCTCTTGTGATTATCTTGGCCAGAATAATTGTGGTTATCAATATTATCACGAAAAAAACTTTGAAAATGTCACTATAACTTAATGAACCCATTTAACAGTAGATTTTGTTGGGAAAATATTTTTGCTGCACTTTAAGTGAACATCTGTTTATGTGAAAAGGAACATGAAATATCGTAAATCCACTCACTGGATACTGGCAATTATCTCGACTGAGGATTATCCTAATAATATGAATTTGCCGTGATAAGCTAATCATGCATGCTTTTATTGTCATGGATGATAAAAATTATAAATGAGCCTACCCTTACATGTGTCAGGGAAGTGTCCTGGGACCATTATTATATTATAAAAGAAACTGAGGAGCAAAGGTATAACAAAGCAGTAGTAACAACAGCTAAAATGATGTTAACTGTGTTTTAGATCATCTCTTGTGGTACTAAAAGCACTCTCTGAGTATGGTATTCAGAAGAGAGGCTCTGTGTTACTGTGCAGCACTGGGAATTCTGTGTGGGGCTTTCACTGAGTATCACTTAGATTATGCTGAAAGCTTCTGTTACAGCAGCTTTTGACAATTAATTAAAAACATGCAGTGTACAACAAAGTTATTAGGGTCACATCTAAAACTTCCCAACACATTTAAATGGAGGATTTTTTGTCACTGTTGAAATAGTTGTTCAAGCTCTGTTGTGTCAAACACTGAAAATATCTTATAAAACAACAAAATAATTACGGTAAAAGTCTCAGCTAAAGACACAAGATCAAATTTAAAACTATTCATTTATTTAATGAAAAGAAAAAACAGATCTAACTGTACTGACTTGTTACCTCCGCCAAGGAGGTCATGTTTTCATCTGTTTGTCAACAGGATTACGCAAAAACTATTGGAGAGATTTGGATGAAATTTTCCCCAAAGGTAGCCCTGGCCTACGGATAAACCCATTAGACTTTGGTGATGAGCTGAGAGTGCATACCTCCACCAAGGGCCTTGTTTATATTTGTGCAGCAGGATTACACAAAAACGACTGGATGGATGTGGATGAATTTTTCATCAGAGGTGGTTCTTGGGCTACAGAGGAACCCATTACATTTTGGTAATGATCCATGACGAACAGAAGGAGCCTTGGTGAGGTATGTGCTCTCTGAGTGCTTTGTTCTAGTTTCAGCATTTTTGTGTATGCAACTTGTGTAATTTAGTTTTCTCTTTTTTAAAAAATGCTGCTGCCTGTAGACATGTCAGTGGTTCTGACTGGACATAATGTTGACATCACCCATTTTATTTAGACAACCTAACCAGATTAGGAAACTTTGGGTTGACTTATGCTGTTAGAAACCACCTTAGTGTCACTGCTTAGCCTGACTGTCAGCGTCAGGTCAAAGCCAAAAAGAAAAAAAAAAAAAAAAAAAAAAAAAGACACCCTGGGTATATTTAAGTTGTCTCTTTTTTTTTTTTTTTTTTTAACAGACTGATACATCGGGAATTGGACACTTTTTTTTTTTTTTCCACAATATCTTTATTGAACCTTTTTTTTTTTTTTTAACAAACATGATACAAACAATCAAACACTAACACTAAAGTACTACAAAAAAAAAAATGCACTAAAAACACCAACAACCACCAACAAAATCAAGTCTTCAACAATGCTCCTCTGTTTAGTCTAGACAATCCAATACATAAGTATACATATTATGTTCACCAGTTTGGAATTTACAAGGTCCACACACATCATTCACCTTCTTCTTCAAGAGTTATGTTTAAATTTTTTACATAATCAATAAAAGGTCTCCATATATTCTCAAACACAATTTCCTTTGATTTTAGTATATATGTTATTCTTTCTAATGGAAGGTTTGTTAACATCTGTCTTAACCACTGAGTCACATCTGGTCTATGAGTCTTTTTCCATAATAGTGCAATACATTTTTTGGCATTAAGCAAACTGAGGTCTATGAATGTTCTTTCACTTTTATTAAAATTATGCTTTTCTGGGTACAGACCCAACAAAAACAGTTTAGGATTCAATATGATTTGTTTTGAGATTATTTTTTCAATTGTTACCCTCACCTCTTCCCAAAACATTCTTATTAATCTACATTCCCATAAACAATGAAATAGGGTTCCTTTACTTTCCATGCATTTTGTGCATGTATCTGGTATATTTTTGTTATATCTATTTAACTCCTCCGGTGTAACATACATCCGCATTAACCATTTGAAATGTATCAATTTAAGGCGTGCATTTATTGATTTGGTTTGAGCTTCTGTACAAGCCAATTCCCATTGTTCCTCTGAAATTTCAATTTGCAGATCTTCTTTCCAGTAGTTTAATCTTTTCAGTGAATTTTCACTTGAAGATAGTGTCAATGAGTTATAAAACTCTGAAATAATACCCTTTCTTTTACTATCTTTCATCATCATTTTTTCCAAGGATGAATAAATAGGTCGAGTGAGAGCTTTATTTTGATTTGATCGAATAAAGTTTCTAAGTTGAAGATATTTAAAAAAATGTGTTCTATTGAGATTAAATTTGATCCTCAGCTCTTCAAAAGACATTATGTTGTCTGCACCTGGCAAATATAAATCCTGAATCTTTTGTATCCCTTTTAAATTCCATACTTTAAATACAGCGTCCGCTCTCCCTGGTTTAAAATATTGATTACCCCATATTGGACTAAATTGTGACAATAACTGTGGTTCTTTTAAATAGTTTTTAGCTTCACACCATATTTTGATCATATGCTTTACAAATGGATTTTTAACTTGTTTTTGTAATTTTTTTGCCGAATCTGAGTATATAAATAAGGGAAGAGGTAAAGGTAAATTGTATGATTCCATTTCAGTCCAGTGAGGGAGATCATTTGATGAAAAATAATATGTCATAGACCTCAGTTGTGCCGACCAATAATACAACATAAAATTTGGACATTTCAGACCTCCACGATCAAATGGTAAATATAATAAAGACAAACGTAATCTAGCCCTCCTGTTGTTCCATATAAATTCCACTAACTTTTTTTTTATTCTTGAGAATAGATCTAAAGGTGGTGATAAGGGAATGTATTGAAATAAATAAAGTATTTTAGGTAAAATATTACTTTTAAGTATATTGATTCTCCCGATCATCGACATTGGTAGTGACATCCATCTCTGAGTTAACTCACTGATATCTGACATTAAGGCTTCATAGTTGACACTGGCGACTGATTCTAGCTTAGGCATAATTTGGATTCCTAAATATTTAAACTGATTTACAACATTGAATTGATTTACCTCAGGGGCTGAGTAATTTCTCTGGGTCTCATTTAGCATTAATATTGAAGATTTAGTTTTATTTATTTATATCCTGATATTTCCCCAAAATTCTTTATTAAATTCAACAAGGTTGGAATTGATTTTTTTAGATTCGACATAAACAAAATTATATCATCGGCGTACAGGGAGATTTTATGTTCTGTTGGTCCAACTTTAATTCCATATATTTGTGAATGTAAACGTATCGCTATCGCTAAAGGTTCAATTGCCATAGTAAACAGTAAAGGTGAAAGTGGACAGCCTTGTCGACATCCTCTATTGATTTTTATTGGTTTTGAAATATTGTTATTTGTTAGGATTTCTGCTGTAGCATTATTGTATATTATTTGAACCCATTTTATGAAATTATTTCCAAGTCCAAACCTTTGTAGGACTTCAAAAAGAAAGGGCCATTCAACTCTATCAAAGGCCTTTTCGGCGTCCAATGATAGGAGAGCTGTATCCGGTGCTTCTTTATTAAAATAAATAATATTAAATAGTCTTCTTACATTATGGAAGCCTTGTCTACCCTTTATAAAGCCATTCTGATCTCGATTAATAATATTTGGTAAAATTTCTTGTATTCGTCTTGCTAAAATTTTACAGATTATCTTAAGGTCGGCGTTTAATAGGCTTATTGGTCTCATATTTTCACATTTATTAGAGGGCTTACCTGGTTTTGGCAGCAGTATAATTAAGGCATTATTTATGTATGATGGTAAATTATTATTTTGAAATGCTTCTAAAACCATTTCCAAAAAAGGTTTTATTAATTTATTCTTAAATTTTTTATAAAGGTCAACTGGAAGACCATCTGGTCCTGCACTTTTTCCTGATTTCATATTATCAATGGCTAGCCCAACTTCTTCTTGACTAATTTTAGACTCCAATATCTCCCTGTTTTCATTTGGAATACACGGTATAGATAGTTCGTTCAAAAACCCATTTAGTTTTGTTAAATCAGGTTCATTTTTGGTATCATATAATTTTTCATAGTAATCTCTAAAGGCTCTATTAATTTCTAAAGGATCTATAACTACCTGTCCATTACTTATAATACTGGTAATTGGTGTTTTAATTTCCAATTGTTTAATCTGCCATGCTAATAATTTTCCTGATTTTTCACCTTGTTCATAAAAAGATTGTTTCAATCTTAGAAGACTCGAGGCAGCTCTATTCGCTGATTTTTTGTCGTATTCAGCTCTCAAAATCAGTAATTCATTCTCCAACCTTGGGTCACTTCCTGCATACACTTTTTCCTGAAGATTTTTTATTTTATGTTCCAATTTAGCTCTCTCCTCTCGAGTCTTCTTAGATTTTGATCCTGTATAACTAATAATATGTCCCCTAATAAAAGCTTTGAAAGCCTCCCACTTTACACATGCTGATGTTTGTGTAGTATTGATGTCAAAGAACTCGTCTATCTGTTTTTCTATATACTTGACAAATTCCTCATCCTGAAGCCATTTATGCTGAAATTGCCATCTACCTGATTCCTTTGTCAATTTTTTATCTACATATATTAGACAACAGGGTGCATGATCAGAGATCACGATGTTATCATAAAAGCAGTTTTGAATCTTGGACCTTAATTCTGTGGAAATCAAAAAATAATCAATACGTGAGAATGTCTTGTAGGTACTGGAATAACAAGAATAGGCTTTAACTTGTGGTTTCATTTCTCTCCATATATCTAACAATCTCAATTCTTTCATAAAATGATTA
Source organism: Pholidichthys leucotaenia (assembly GCA_020510985.1). Taxonomy (NCBI): domain Eukaryota; kingdom Metazoa; phylum Chordata; class Actinopteri; order Cichliformes; family Pholidichthyidae; genus Pholidichthys; species Pholidichthys leucotaenia. The sequence continues at coordinate 15,647,191 of CM035844.1, forward strand.
ATAGTCATCCTACATCCAATGTGCGTACAATCCAGTCCTGTTGATCTATCCACACCTGGATTCAATGTACAATTAAAATCCCCTGCTATTATATGTTGCCCTGTAAGTGATGATAAGATGAGAAATAAATTAGCAAAGAACTTCTGATCATCTATATTGGGACCATATAAGTTCACAAGATTTATATTTTCTAATAGCAAAGAACCTTGAATGATTACATATCTTCCAAATTTGTCTCCAATTACATTTTTCACTTGAAAAGGAACTGATTTATGTATGAGAGTCATAACTCCCCTGGCTCGGGATGAAAATGAAGAGGTGAATACACTTCCCTGCCATCTACTCCTAATTCTTTTAACATCCTCCTCTATCAGATGAGTTTCTTGTAAAAACACAATTCTTGAACCCATGTCCTTTATTTTATTCATAACTTGTTTAAGTTTTTTTAAATTTTGTAGACCTCTGCAATTCCATGAAGTTAAATTAAGATTAACACTTTGGTCCATGATCAATAGAGAGTTTGGGATTACCTTGCAGTGTAAACATGCTCATACAGAGAAGCAAAAACATGAGTGGTTGAACATTCATCCTACAAACTACACACAAACAAATTTCCCCTTCCCACACTTGTGGCAAACCCCCCAAAATCAAAAGAAAAATTCTGTCTCCCGATATAGCCATCGACCGTTCCACACCCACGGGGAACAGCCTAAGCCACTCCTTCTTCATCCTCCCAATCACCCTAACTCTACTGCTTTTAATGACGTAACATGAACTCTCCTCTGTAGTTTTCCAACTTAACTCCAAAATTTTTAACAACTTTGTACATCATAGTTTTTTTTTTTGTTTGTTTTGTTTTTGTTTTGTTTTTTTAATATATAATACAATCTATATTTTGTAAACTTACTATTTACTTCAAGTCAGTCAGATGCCTGTGCAAATGCTTAATTATTCTACCTTATATTTTGTTCATGCTTAGCTCCCACCAGTCTCTTCTTCTTCTTTGATCTTCTTGATGAACTCCTGCGCCTCCTCTGGGGTCTTGAAGATGTGGGTTCTGCCCTCATACGTGGTCAGCAGTCTCGCAGGATAGATTACACCATGACGAATCCCAAGGTTGCGCAGCTCCTTACGTACGGGATCAAACTGCTTCCTCAATTGTTGGATTCCTGTGGCCAAATCTGGGTAGAACCGCACCTGCTGGTCCTGGTGTTTTATCTCTCCTTTAGCACGTGCAGCGTTGAAGATCTTCATCCTGTCTCTGTTGCTAAGAAACTTCATAATTAAGGTCCTCGGCGGTCCCTTATCTCTCCGTGGGCCAATACGATGTGCTTTTTCCAGAACCACTGCTGATTGCAACTCCTCGCTGCCCAGCACCTCCGGAATCCACTTTTCCAGAAAGGAACATACGTCCCGACCTTCTGATTCCTCTGGAAGACCCACCAGCCTCAAATTATTCTGTCTCGACCGAGATTCCAAATCCAAAATATTATCTTCCAGAGATTTTTTTTTTTTCCCAAAGTGCGCACCTTTAATTGAAGACGGGTGACGTCATCTTCAGCACTAGCGAGACGGAGCTCCATCTGCGCCGTTCGTTCTACACAGTCACCCAATTCCTTTCTTATTCCTTCCAACGCTGTCATAATCCCATCAAATCTAGAGGAAAAGTCCGCTCTCATTGAACTCATGGCAGCCATCAGCGCATCTGCGCCATTCCCCGCAGAAATCGCACCGCCGCCAGCCTCCTCCGCCATATATGGAGCCTTGTTTGCTGCGTCACAGACCTGAAAGTCCGTTAATTTGGACTGTTTCGGCGGCTCGCTTTTTCCTTTTCCTGGTTTTCCAGCCTTAGGCTTCGCCGACATATCCTCGCTCAAATGCTGGGATACGTTCTGTCCCAAATGAGAGAGTTATTTGCCGATTTTTTTCTCCAGGAGCAGAGCAGAGCGAGACACGTCCGTCCTACGTGGCAGCCATAACCGGAAGTCAACTCTACTGCTTTTAATGACGTAACATTAACTCTCCTCTGTAGTTTTCCAACTTAACTCCAAAATTTTTAACAACTTTGTACATCAGTTTTTTTTTTGTTTGTTTTGTTTTTGTTTTGTTTTTTTAATATATAATACAATCTATATTTTGTAAACTTACTATTTACTTCAAGTCAGTCAGATGCCTGTGCAAATGCTTAATTATTCTACCTTATATTTTGTTCATGCTTAGCTCCCACCAGTCTCTTCTTCTTCTTTGATCTTCTTGATGAACTCCTGCGCCTCCTCTGGGGTCTTGAAGATGTGGGTTCTGCCCTCATACGTGGTCAGCAGTCTCGCAGGATAGATTACACCATGACGAATCCCAAGGTTGCGCAGCTCCTTACGTACGGGATCAAACTGCTTCCTCAATTGCTGGATTCCTGTGGCCAAATCTGGGTAGAACCGCACCTGCTGGTCCTGGTGTTTAATCTCTCCTTTAGCACGTGCAGCGTTGAAGATCTTCATCCTGTCTCTGTTGCTAAGAAACTTCATAATTAAGGTCCTCGGCGGTCCCTTATCTCTCCGTGGGCCAATACGATGTGCTTTTTCCAGAACCACTGCTGATTGCAACTCCTCGCTGCCCAGCACCTCCGGAATCCACTTTTCCAGAAAGGAACATACGTCCCGACCTTCTGATTCCTCTGGAAGACCCACCAGCCTCAAATTATTCTGTCTCGACCGAGATTCCAAATCCAAAATATTATCTTCCAGAGATTTTTTTTTTTTTTCCATAGTGCGCACCTTTAATTGAAGACGGGTGACGTCATCTTCAGCACTAGCGAGACGGAGCTCCATCTGCGCCGTTCGTTCTACACAGTCACCCAATTCCTTTCTTATTCCTTCCAACGCTGTCATAATCCCATCAAATCTAGAGGAAAAGTCCGCTCTCATTGAACTCATGGCAGCCATCAGCGCATCTGCGCCATTCCCCGCAGAAATCGCAGCGTTGCCAGCCTCCTCCGCCATATATGGAGTTTTGTTTGCTGCGTCACAGACCTGAAAGTCCGTTAATTTGGACTGTTTCGGCGGCTCGCTTTTTCCTTTTCCTGGTTTTCCAGCCTTAGGCTTCGCCGACATATCCTCGCCCAAATGCTGGGATACGTTCTGTCCCAAATGAGAGAGTTATTTGCCGATTTTTTTCTCCAGGAGCAGAGCAGAGCGAGACACGTCCGTCCTACGTGGCAGCCATAACCGGAAGTCGGGAATTGGACACTTCTATTCCGCAATGTTTACTTTCTCTTACTTAGAGCCATTGGCACATGTTATACTATTGAAAATCACAACTGTGTGCTGCATTACACAGACACACAAAAAAAATACACACACTGCGTTCCAAATTATTATGCAAATATTTGGATCACTAATATCAATCTCAGACTCCTGTCATAATTAGTTTGCCAGGTGAGCCCAATTAAAGGAAAACTACTCAAGAAGGATGTTCCACAATATGAAGCATGCCACAGGTTTCAAGCAATATAGGAAAGAAAAAGGATCTCTCTGCTGCCGGAAACTGTCAAATAGTGCAATGCCTTAGACAAGGTATGAAAACAGTAGATATTTCACAAAAACTTAAGCGTGATCATCGTACTGTGAAGAAATTTGTGGCTGATTCAGAGCACATATGGGTTCATGCAGATAAAGGCATAATGAGGAAGGCTTCTGCCAGACAAAATTATCAGATGAAGACAGCAGCTGCTAAAATGCCATTACAAATCAGCAAACAGGTATTTGAAGCTGCTGGTGCCTCTGGAGTCCCACAGACCTCAAGGTGTAGGATCCTCCAGATGCTTGCAGTTGTGCATAAACCTACTATTCGAACACCCCTAACCAATGTTCACAAGCAGAAACAGTTGCAGTGGGCCCAGAAATACATTAAGATTAATTTTAAAACAATCTTCTTTACTGATGAGTGCTGTGCAACCCTGGATGGTCCAGATGGATGGAGTAGTGGATGGTTGGTGGATGGCCACCATGTCCCAACAAGGCTGCGACGTCAGCAAGAAGGTGGCGGAGTCATGTTTTGGGCCGGAATCATGGGGAGAGAGCTGGCAGGCCCCTTTAGGGTCCCTGAAGGTGTGAAAATGACCTCGGCAATGTATAGAGTTTCTGACTGACCACTTTCTTCCATGGTACTAAAAGGAGAACCATGCCTTCCGCAGCAAAATTATCTTCATGCGTGGCAATGCACCATCTCATACTGCAAAGAATACCTCTGTGCCATTGACTGCTATGGGCATAAAAAGAGAGAAACTCATGGTGTGGCCCCCATCCTCCCCTGACCTCAACCATATTGAGAACTTTTGCAGCATCCTCAAGCAAAAGCTCTATGAGGGTGGGATGCAGTTCACATCAAAACAGCAGCTGTGGGAGGCTATTCTGACATCTTGCAAAGAAATTCAAGCAGAAACTCTCCAAAAACTCACAAGTTCAATGGATGCAAGAATTGTGACGGTTATATCAAAGAAGGGGTCCTATGTTAATGTCAGGGTAGAGCATTTTGGGGTTGTGTGTGTATATTGTTTATTTGGTTTGTTACAGCTTTAAGGCTGTTCAAAGTGAATGATATTATTAATGTAATGTATATTGGATTATTGTGTTTTCTTTTGTATATATTATTTGTGTGAGTGTATTTTTGTTTTGAGTTGATTATGAGTTACACCTGCGCTAACTGATCAAATCAGCAGGAGCCAATTAGCAAGCTCCGTTGTGAACTCTCTGTCCAGAAGGACATATTTAAAGATGGTGCGTGACTGTGCTAGCAGAGAAGCCGAGAAGTCTAGGGAAGTCTGGAGAGAAGTCTTAGAGAAGGCGTCAAGGTGCCTTCAGGGGAGAAGTCTTCCAGGAAGAAGTCTTCAAGAAGCCGAGAGGTCAGAAGGACGGGTGGATAGCAGGACGTGCTGATGGAGGACCCGAGGATTTGCGGAGGTGAATTAACGAGGAGCACGGAGGAAACGAGGGCAGGAGCGCAGGAGCGGAGAAAGGACGGAGGAAGCGCAGGTGTGGTGATTGACAGCGGCAGCATGGGACCGAAGACGCCGAGAGTGACCAGCTGACTGAGGCTCCGTTGTGTTGGATGAAAGGCAAATACACAGCTAAGTAAAGGAACGTGCTTACTGTCTGTTTGTTGTGAATGTATATTAGCCCCAGTGTGTTCACGGGAAGCTAAGTTTGTGCTGCAGGTTTCCCCCGGATGACGGATACGAAGGAGCCGCTCTACTTCTCTCTGCCTGTTCGCCACCTCTCCTCGGGCACGGAACACTCCCTCTTCGAGGCATACAGGAGGGTCTTGGACGAGCCCAGACAGACGGTACTTTCCTTCCAGGACAAGAAGGATGATAGCGGGAGTTCCTGGCCAAACAGTCAGTGAATGCATCACGCTCGATTGCGGACGTTCAGAAGGTTTTTTCTTGTAGCATAGGAAGTGACTTTTGATTGAAAGAGAATTGTATTGCTTTTTTCCTTGTGTGCTTTTTAGGGTATTTATGGTATTTATAATATTTATTGTGGGGTTAGTGTCTTAAATTGTGCACATTGGGAATGTATGGTTTTTGTTTGGGAAATTTATGGTTCTTATTGGGAATGTTGTAGTCTATAACCATTTTAAGAAATCGTCTAATAAAGCTGTATAATTGCTTTCATGCCTTCCTGAGTATTTGTGTTGTTGTGGCCCGAGAATCATTTATTTTATTCATAATGCTCAGTGACTGGCACTTCCAAACTGTGACATTAACATGTAACTTGGCCTGTTAAGATGTTTTTGATTGAAATAGCCTTTGAATTCAGTAACTATGACCTCCTAATGCTGCAAATTCAACAAATGAACATTTTCAGTTCTTTACAACCAATAATGTTTTGAAACTCTGTTGTGCATAACAATAAGGAAGAGTGCATTTTGAGCTTTTTTTATTTTTGCAAAAAATAGTTATCATTGGGAGGTTTCTTCAATAAAATTTGAATTCTGCTCCAACAGTTAATGACTTGAAAATTATACCAACTGTCATTTGCATCGACTATTTAGGAACATCAGACACAAATAAATTTGCATAATAATTTGGAATGTGGTGTATATGCATATCATATTTATGCACATTTCTACTGTCACCTTAATATAGTTCATCATCTGCAGAATGAAGTGGTCTTTGGAACTTTCTAGAATCAGAGTGCAGCCCATGTTGGACGTTGTGTTGTGGAGGTCAAAGATGACATCGTAGGCCTCTGGGCTCCCTTTGGGTCCAAATATCCTGTTGATTTCCTGGGCCCGCTGCACCTCGTAGGGCAGATCATCTCCTCCTGGAGCACTGCAGAACACACACGCGCGCACACACACACACACCCACACACCATTAAAGCACTCTAGACAACTGAACATTAACAGCAACATCAGAAAGGGTTACAAAACATCAATTATTCATAAAAGTTTGTGATATGTAAACCCCCTTAACAGCTGTTGGTCAAAATGCACATTTGAGGAGCAGGAAAACATCTGTAACAACACTAAAGGATCCTTGAGAAGCATGATCTGCACCCCCCCCACCCCCCAGAGCTTTATAAAATAACAAGCAGTTAGTCTAGGATAGGGGTCTGCAACCTGCGGTTCTGGTGCCACATGTGGCTCTTTTGTCCATAGATGGTGGCTCCTTGAGGCCTTGAGAAAAAAACTCATACATTTCCAAGAAAAAAGCAATAAAATTACAGGGGAAAAAGGTTGCACACTGATGAGGAAAACATCCTAAAAAGCAGAAAATGATAAAACCTGAAAATTTACGCCCCCCCCCCCTAAAAAAAATCTCAAATTTAGAGAAGATTTTAGAAATTTCTGAGAGAAACAGCCATAAATTTGCAAGAAAAAAAAGTCACAAAACTTCTGAAAAAGAAATCACAGACTTACTGGAAAAAGATGGAGTTTTATGAAAAAAAAAATGTACTAAATTTATGTAAGCAATGCTGCAGTTTTACCCATGAAACATACTAAATTTAAAAAGAAAAATTTAATAAATTTGTGAGGAAAGCTGAAATTTTATAAGAAAAATATTCAAAATTTACAGAAAATGTTGCAGTGTTATGAAAAAAATCCCACAAATTGGTAAGAAAAAAAGTTACAAATTTACCAGAAAAAGCTACTTTATTAGAAATACTAATACATTTATTTAAAAAAGGCAGGCTTTTCACCTGACAAGGGTAACTGTCAGATGAGACTATCTCATGAGAAAAACAGAAAATTATGCAAAATAAATAAATAAATAAAAATTTATGAAAAAGTCAAATTTATTGAGGAAAAATTTCACAAATTTACATGAAAAAAATCTTCAATTTTACTTTACAAAGGTTTTAAATGTGCAAAGAAAAAGATGCTAAATTTAGGAAAAAAGCAAAACACATTTATGCCAAAAAATAACAAATTTTGAAAAAAATTGGTTTGAGGAAAACACCCACACAATTTTGCAAGAAAAAAAGGACAAACTTCTTACAAAAATCGGAAATTTACCAGAAAAAGTAGCAATTTTGTGAGGGAAAAGTTACAAATCCACAATAAAAAAAAAAAGCTGCAAATTTATAAGAACAACCTCTTAATCGTGATGATGTCAGGCCAAATTGTAGTTGTAATTTTGCAGTTTTACTGCAGGTTTTAGGCTCACATATTTTTGTGGCTCCATGCAGACTATTTTTAGACAAGCGGCTCTTCATGCAGTACAGGTTGCTGACCCTTTGTCTCGGACATTCCCCGAGCTGTAGTAGAAGAGCACCTCTGCTGCCTTCATTGTCTGACATCCACCCACGCTTGAAGCCATGTTTGCAGCCCCCTTTTTTCCTAGCAGCCATCTGGTACTGTCAGGGCATTTGTAACTACACACCCACAGAAAGAGCAGCAGCTGATAAAGTGGAGTGATGGGACAGGCAGGCACAAAATTTGAAGGAGAGCAGAGCTGTCAGTGTACGCAAGTGGGGAAAAAAAAGACATCACAAGCCATTTTTAGAAGTAGTCTCCAAGTGGTTAATCTTCTTATGAGTTGGCCAAAGACTGAGTGATGAACATTGCTCAAGAGATCTTTAAAGATCAACTCAAATCTGCAAAGCGATGTAGGAACTCTTCATTTATACAGTCTGTGTTCTCAACTACACTTCAGTTTGGCCTTGATAAGTAAGCGCCTCAAATATTATGCAATAACACAGTCACTGCAGTATATAATACACTCACTAGTTACACAAGAAGTGGTCATAATATTTACTAAAGTCATTCATGATTCTACCATACATACTGTATATGCAATTACTACAGTTTACAATTTAAAGGACAAATAAAATCAATCTGCACGAAATAACTATTGCATCTTTTAAAGCATAGAATCCAAAACATTAAAGGCAGCTTCAGCTTTCCATGTAAGAATATATGAAAATCACATATTAGAGCTACTATGTCAAACAATCTAAAGTTTTAACATCTCATGCCGGACAACTGGATCTCCAGTCTGCAGATTTTACAGCTTAAATGTTGTATCAAAATCGGAGACTTTATTGGCTATAATGCAACAGAAGCTTTCCTTGACAAATATTTATCCATTGCCATTTTTCATCGAGTCATCACAACCTAACACATCTTAAGATCATTTCACCTCCATAAAACACATGGAGAAGAGAAAGAACATGGGAAAGCTGGATTCATGCTGCATTAGCATTATGTTGTTTATTGAAACGTGGCTAACAGAACTAGCAACCGATGCTACACACAATACTAGGGGGGGTTGATAATGTATGTGAATAACAGATGGTGTAATCCTGGGCACATCACAATTAAAGAACAACACTGCAGCAAGGACACTGAGTTGCTAGCGGTTAGCATGTGACCGGCATACAAGCAAGCAAGTAAGAAAAGTTTATTTGTATAGCACTTTTCACAGATATACTGTATATCACAAAGTGTTTCACAGCAAATTAAAATTTACAAATACACAGAAATTAAAATCAACAGAAATAAGATAAAATATTAATAGGAATAAAAAGAGAAAACAGTGAAGGAATAAAAGCCATTCAATGAGCGCTAAAAGCCTGTCTAAACAAATGAGTTTTTAACTCCTTCTTAAAGGAGTCAACAGACTCAAGGCAGTGCAAGGACAGGGGAAGCATGTTCCAAAGCCGTCGTGCAGCGGCCCGGAAAGACCGATCTCCACAGGTTTTGAATTTGGTCCGAGGGACCACCAGGAGTCTCTGGTCTGAGGATCTTAGTGATCGCGTAGTGACATAAGGAGTCAAGAGGGCTGAGATGTATGAAGGAGCTTGGCAATTAAAAGCTCTAAAAGTCAAAATTAAAATCTTAAAATGAAATGTAAAAGCAACTGGCAGCCAGTGAAGGGATGATAAAACTGGGGAAATGTGTTCCCTTTTCTTCGTCCGGGTTAAAAGCCGAGCTGCTGCATTTTGCACAGTCGGAAGGCGGGCAACAGCAGTTTTATTAAAATACATAAAAAAGGGCATTACAATAATCTAAGCAAGACGAGATAAAAGCATGAATGATCATTTCCAGTTCAGGTGTTGAGACCATAGGTCTAAGTTTTGCTATATTCCTCAGATGAAAAAAGCAATTTCTGACTAGTTGCCGACCATGGCAGTCCAGTGACATAGCATTGTCAAAAACAACACTCAGGTTATGTAGACTGGGCTGGACAGAAGAGCCGAGGTGACCTAAGTGTTGCCTTATCAGAGGAATTTTACTGCCTGGAGCGATGATCAGTGTTTCTGTCTTGTTAAGATTTAATTGTAAGAAGTTATTGTTTAACCATTTGTTAATGGCAGCCAGGCAAGAGATTAAGTTTGATAAAATGTTCAGCTCATTTTCTTTAAAAGAGCAGTAAAGCTGAATGTCGTCTGCATAAAAATGGTAAAAGACACCCTTAAACTGACTGATAATCTGGCCAGGTGCGGTTAAATACAATAAAAACAGCGTAGGGCCCAGAACTGAGCCTTGAGGAAGCCCACAGGAAAGTCCTTTAACCTCTGACATCTTCTTGTTGAACAAAACACAAGACCCTCTGCCAGGTAAATAAGGTGAGAACCATTTCAGAACTAATCCTGAAATACTAAACATGTCCTTCATCCTTTTTATCAATATATTGTGGTCCACTGTGTCAAAAGCAGCGGTGAGATCCAACAACACCAGGACCGAGTACTGACCAGAATCTGCTGCCATCATGTCGTCACTGGAGACTTTAATTAGTGCTGTCTCGGTGGAGTGCATTTCACGGAAACCAGACTGGAAGGCATCTAAGATTTTATTTCTCTATGAATGTAGTTAATTGCTCGGCTACTACTTTCTCAAGCATTTTGGATAGGAAGGGAAGCTTTGAAATGGGCCTGTAATTGTTCAGTTCTGTAGGGTCAAAGTTTTGTTTCTTTAACTTGGGTTCAACCACTGCTTGTTTAAAAGAACTGGGAACAGTGCCTGATAAAAGTGACCAATTTATGATTTTGACAATTAAAGACCCGATAGAGTCAAATATTTTGAAAAGCAGTGACGTTGGGAGGATATCTACCTCCCCAGGGAGTTCTCATATGTCATCGGGAATGTTATTTATGTATTGTCCTCCGCGAGCGCTGAGGCAGCGTGTGACGTCATCCACTCAGTCACTAGCAGGCTGCAGACCCAGCAACCAAATGCTCTCCTCATCTCTGGTGATTTCAACCATACTTCACCGTTCTCCATTCTGGCCACTTTCACCCAGTATGTCACGTACCACACCAGAGACAATACAATAGTGGACTTATTTTATGCAAACACCAAGGAGGCTTACACTGCATCGCCACCCCCACCCCACCCCCCAAAAAAAGATCGGACCATAACTTGGTTCACCTCTGGCCCGTGTACAAACCCCTGGTATACAGACAACTGCCCGTTACCCGCACAGTGAAGATATGGTTCAAGGAGGCGGAGGACGCTCTGAAGGACTGTTTTGAATCCACTGTATGGGAGCAGCTTTGTGATCCACATGGTGAGGACATTGACGGCCTCACGCACACCATCACAGACAACATCAACTTCTGTGTGGACAACACCGTACCCACCAAGACCATATGGTGTTTCTCAACCAACAAACCCTGGATCAACCCTGAGATAAAGTCACTGCTGAAGGAGAAGAAGAGGATTCTCAGGTCGGGAAACAAGGAGTAGCTGAAGTCCGTACAGAGGGAGCAAAGGAAGAAGATGCGAGAGAGGAAGGACAGCTACAGGAAAAAAAATGGAGGACAAGCTCCAACAGTGACATCAGCGGTGTCTGGAGAACCCTCAAAACCATCTCTGGGCACCAGAATACCTCCTCCCAGGCCACCGGGGGGGGGGGGGGGTGAACAACCTCAACCTGTTTTTTAAGAGGTTTCACCACCTCTCCTCTTCCCCACATGCCCACCAACCACTACTGCCTCCACCTTCATCTAGTCCCGCTGTCCACGGCATCCCCTCAACACCCACTCCCCTCCCAGCACACAGCCCTCCTGCCCCAACCTGACCCTCATTAAGACCCAGGTGAAAGCTGAGCTGAGGAAGATCAAGGTGAGGAAGGCTCCGTGTCCGGACAGCATCAGCTTGAGGCTCCTCAAGTCCTGCCCAGACCAGCTGTGTGAGATCGTGGAGCACATCTTCAGCCTGAGCCTGAAGCTGGAGAAGGCACCACAGCTGTGGAAAACATCCTGTATGGTACCTGTACCGAAGACCCCTCACCCCAAGGACCTGAACAGCTACAGACCAGTGGCCCTCACATCACACCTAATGAAGACCCTGGAGAGGCTGCTCCTCACCTACCTCCGCCCCCTGGTGGGACCAGCGATGGACCCACTTCAGTTTTCCTGCCAGCATGGCATTGGGGTGGAGGATGCAGTGATCTTACTCCTACAGCGTTCCCTGTCTCACCTGGAGAAGCCTGGGAGCACTGTAAGGATCATGTTCTTTGATTTCTCCAGTGCTTTCAACACCATTCAACCAGTGATCCTGAGGGACAAGCTACTGTGCGCATGGGTGGACCAGCACCTGTCATCGTGGATCCTGGACTACCTCACAAACCGACCACAGTTTGTGAGAACCCAGGACTGTGTGTCTGATACCATCATCTGCAGTACGGGGGCCCCCCAGGGAACAATTCTGGCTCCTTTCCTCTTCACCTTCTGCATTGCTGACTTTTCACACAACACACCACACTGCCATCTACAGAAGTTCTCTGACGACTCTGTGATTGTCAGCCTCATCTCTGATGGAGATGATGCAGAGTACAGAGGACTTATTCAGTGTTTTGTGGACTGGTGCCAACGGAACTGCCTCCAGATCGATGTGAGAAAAACTAAGGAACTGGTGGTGGACTGCCACAGATGAGGACAACCTCCCATAGCACCAGTAAACATCCAGGCAACAGACCTTGAGATGGTGACAGCTTACAAGTACCTAGGTATTCACCTGAACAATAAACTGGACTGGTCACACAAGACCAACGCACTCTAGAAGAAGGGGCAGAGCAGGCTGTTTCTCCTGAGGAGACTCAGGTCTTTTGGAGTGCAAGGGGCACTCCTGAAGACCTTCTATGATTTGGTGGTGGCATCAGCCATCACATTTGGAGTGGTCTGCTGGGGCAGCAGCATCACGGCAGCTGACAGGAAGAGACTGAACAGGCTGATCAAAAAAGCTAGCTCTGTTCTGGGGCGCCGCCTCGACCCAGTGAAGAAGATAGGAGAGAGGAGGATGGTGGCTAAGCTGTCATCTCTGCTGGAGTCTGAGTCCCACCCCATGCAGGACACGCTGAACACACTGAGGGGCTCATTTAGTGGTAGGCTGTACCATCCTAGGTGCACAACGGAGAGGTTCCGCAGGTCCTTCCTACGTATGGCTGTCAGACTTTATAACCTAACCAGGGCTGCTCGTAGAGGTCGTATTGAATGTACTAAATGTAACAACCTTGCACAATAAATCGTCCCCTCCATTATACAACTAGGACTATATCAATCATTACTGAGGGTGACAACAACACTGTTGATTCAAATATAAAATATACTGTCTGGGTACAAATTCATATTCTGCAGGGTAACAAACTGTAATGCTGTTTATTCCATCTAACTGCAATGTTCCTGCACTGTGTATATATCTGTGTATACATGTATATTCATTTATGGGGCAGCATGAGAATCAGCACCTCCAAGTCCGAGTCCATGGTCCTCAGCCGGAAAAAGGTGGATTGTCCTCTCCGGGTTGGGGACAGGCTCCTGCCCCAAGTGGAGGAGTTTAAGTATCTTGGGGTCTTGTTCACGAGTGAGGGGAAAATGGAGCGAGAGATCGACAGACGGATTGGAGCAGCATCTGCAGTGATGCGGACGTTGTACCGGTCTGTTGTGGTGAAGAGGGAGCTTAGTTCTAAGGCAAAGCTGTCGATTTACCAGTCAATCTACGTTCCTACTCTCACCTATGGTCACGAGCTTTGGGTAATGACCGAAAGAACGAGATCGCGGATACAAGCGGCTGAAATGAGCTTTCTCCGTAGGATTGCTGGACTCACCCTCAGAGATAGGGTGAAGAGCTCAGTCATCCGGGAGAGGCTCAGAGTAGAACCGCTGCTCCTCCACATTGAAAGGAGTCAGTTGAGGTGGTATGGGCATCTGATTAGGATGCCTCCTGGACGCCTCCCACTTGAGGTGTTTCAGGCACGTCCCACTGGGAGGAGACCCCGGGGCAGACCCAGGACTCGGTGGAGAGACTATGTCTCCCAGCTGGTCTGGGAACGCCTTGGTATCCCCTCTGAAGAGCTGGAGCAGGTGGCTGGGGAGAGGGAAGTCTGGGCTTCTCTGCTTGAACTGCTGCCTCCGCGACCCGGACCTCCGGAAAAGCGGTAGAAGATGGATGGATGGATGGATGGGGCAGCATGGTGGTGCAGTGGTTAGCACTGTTGCCCAACAGCTAGAAGGTTCCAGGTTCGAATCCCCAGGCTGGCAGGGGTAGGAACCCTTCAGTGTGGACTTTGCATGTTCTCCCTGTGCTGCGTGGGTTTACTCCACGGGCTCCGGTTTCCTCCCACAATCCAAAGACATGCATGTTAGGTTAATTGGTTGTTCTAAATTGTCCCTAGATATCTGTCTCCTATAGGCCCTTAGAATAGTGGGTTAGTACTAGTGAAGCGCTTTGAGTAGCCTTTGAGACTAGAAAAAGCGCTATATAAGTGCAGGCCCTTATCCCTTATTTACTGCTTTGGCTAACCAGTTCTCATTATCTTATTCACTATTGCTCTGAGTGCTGCCATCCCTTTGCTGCTGCAATCCTGGAATTTCCCCATTGTGGGACTAACAAAGGCTTATCTTATTTCCCTTCTGGTGCATTTTGGACGAGCGCGGCGTTGTACATGCTCACTTCTGAATGTGGCATGACACAGAGTCATGCCACATTCAAAAGTATTCTCATGATACAGTCATTGTGTGACGTGTGCAGGGGGGACAGGAAATGGAGTACAGGGACCTGGTTGATGCCTCCGGTGTTTGGAGTGAGAGGAATGGCCTGCTTTTGAACACCACTAAGACCAAGGAGATGATCGTGGATTTTCATAGGTCCAAGCCTCCCCTGCAGCCTATCACTACCCAGGGTGAACCAAGTGAGATAGTACACACCTATAAATATCTGGGCGTGTACCTGGACAGTAACTTGGAGCGGTCTGCTAACACGGAAGTGCGCTACAGGAAGGGACAGAGTAGATTGTTTTTTTCTGCGGAGACTTAGGTCTTTTGATGTCTGCAGGGAGATGCTGACTACGTTTTATCAGACTGTGGTGGCAAGTGTCATCTTTTATGTGGCTGTTTGTTGGGGAGGCAACATAACGGCAAGGGACACCAGACGACTGGATAGGGTGGTCAAGTAGCCTGGCTCAGTGGTGGGGAGGAAATTTGACCCGCTGGGGGTTGTGGTGGATCGGCGGATGAGGGACAAGTTCCGGGTTATAATGAACAATACCAACCACCCCCTTCATTCCATCTTGGTAGGACAGAAGCGCCACCATAGTAAGCGGTTGAGCTTGCTGCGCTCGCGGACTGAGCGGTACAGGAGATCCTTTGTTCCAACAGCCATCAGGATGTGTAACAGCATCCTGGAAGGCAGAGATCCTTGACCCCCCCCATCAGCATGCACAGACATGCATGTGGATACACATGCTTTTATGTGCGTGGATAAAGAATGCCTGCCAGGTTGTCTGAAATGGACTAAATGTGATAAATACTGTTACGCATTATTTTATTTTATTTATTGAGATATTTTAGGTGATATATTTTTAATGATGATTTGTTGTATGTATTATGAGCCATGAGAGATCAGAATTTCCTCATGGGGATTAATAAAAGTATATCATTTTTTCATCTACCAGGCCAAGCGGTTGACGCAAGCGCACAACGGTTATTTATAGTTTCGTCCCAGCCCTATGAGTAGAGCAAATGCGCAAACACACCAGTTTGTTCACCGGCTATAAACACGAGAGCGACCCACATTTTTTGTAGCAACAACAATGACGTTGTTTCAAGGAAAAGGAGGCATTACTGTTTTTCAGTGCTCTTCTCCGCTCAAGCTGCTGCAAAAGGATTCATGTATGTTTATTCTCATCTTCCGCCTACTTATTGTCTTTTTCGTCTACGTTGTCTTTGCATGCTGTGTTGGTAGGGCCACCTTGTCAATGGGACGTTCAGTCTTGTGCATGTGCTTTCAGTGTGGTCAGGTCGTGGGCAGGCCGCGTGCTCATAAAATTTGGGCTGCACGTGGTCGTCAGCAGAAGAGCCCTGCAGACACTAGTGGGCTGGAGATGACGTAAATTTCGTCACGAGGCTTCCGGTTGCACGTACGCAGACAGCGGAGGTGCAGCATGAATCTCCACCATACCATGCACATTAACGGTGTGCATGGTATGGTGGCAATCGATAATGTTGCAAAATATCCCAACAGACACAGCGCCGACATATGCACAGCAGCACTATCACACATTAAACTGACAGTCTAAGGAGAACATGCTCATTATCTAATATTTCCCATTTCCCATCAGCCCTTTGGGCTGCATTCACCCAGAAGGCTGCAATATTTTTGAGATAATTAAAAGTAGCTGTCTTCATTTGTACCAGCTAAGCTCCTCATATCTTTAGTGAAGCACTAATAAACTAAATGGAAAATATAAGCAACACTAGACTACAGTGGCAGCGAAGCATTATCTAAGTAATCACTTTCATATATGCACAGAGTTTGTACTTCTGTTATAACAAGGTCCCTTCCCCTGACATTTTTTGCCGCTACATTTCTAAGTTGTTGGCATGTCGCAGAAAAAGTAGTTCACATTTCACAAACCCCAGAGTAAAAACAGACAAACAACCAAGGAGAAATTAAAGGGGTCATTGCCTGAAAAATGGTGTGTTTGTAGGTTTTAACTGTCTGAAATGAGTCTACTGGTCACCTAATTATCCAAAAATTTTCAAAACAGTCAATTCTCTTAAAAAACACACAGCCTTTATCTCATTTTTCTCTCCCAGAAACGTTTTTGACTTTTTTGTGGAAATCGTACATCACGTTTTGAAAAAGCCAACCTGTTATGTCCACAAACCTGGCAATGACGACCAACGGGGATGCTGCCGTTTAGTGAACTTTATTACTGAGAAAGTACAAGAATACAGGCACGTGTATAATGGGGCCGGCTGCCAACCATATCTCATACCAACTGAGTGCCTCTATGTAACTGCATACAACTGCCTGCTGGAATGGCGAGCCACCCAATATATAAGACATGGTGATGTCATCCGCAGGGTGCTGCACCACTCCCTGAATACCTGGTATTCATACACCACATTTTCCATCCCCCTTGCAAAAATTGAAAAATTTATGATTAACCTTAGTAGATGTGCCCTCCCCAATTTAGTAATCAAATAAGTCCCACTATGCAAATACTTATGATTGGCATTATTCAAACACACATTATCATATATATACACTCACCGGCCACTTTATTAGGTACACCTGTCCAACTGCTCGTTAACACTTAATTTCTAATCAGCCAATCACATGGCGGCAACTCAGTGCATTTAGGCATGTAGACATGGTCAAGACAATCTCCTGCAGTTCAAACCGAGCATCAGTCTGGGGAAGAAAGGTGATTTGAGTGACTTTGAACGTGGCATGGTTGTTGGTGCCAGAAGGGCTGGTCTGAGTATTTCAGAAACTGCTGATCTACTGGGATTTTCACGCACAACCATCTCTAGGGTTTACAGAGAATGGTCCGAAAAAGAAAAAAATATCCAGTGAGCGGCAGTTCTGTGGGCGGAAATGCCTTGTTGATGCCAGAGGTCAGAGGAGAATGGCCAGACTGGTTCGAGCTGATAGAAAGGCAACAGTGACTCAAATAACCACCCGTTACAACCAAGGTAGGCAGAAGAGCATCTCTGAACGCACAGTACGTCGAACTTTGAGGCAGATGGGCTACAGCAGCAGAAGACCACGCCGGGTGCCACTCCTTTCAGCTAAGAACAGGAAACTGAGGCTACAATTTGCACAAGCTCATCGAAATTGGACAATAGAAGATTGGAAAAACGTTGCCTGGTCTGATGAGTCTCGATTTCTGCTGCGACATTCGAATGGTAGGGTCAGAATTTGGCGTCAACAACATGAAAGCATGGATCCATCCTGCCTTGTATCAATGGTTCAGGCTGGTGGTGGTGGTGTAATGGTGTGGGGAATATTTTCTTGGCACTCTTTGGGCCCCTTGGTACCAATTGAGCATCGTTGCAACGCTACAGCCTACCTGAGTATTGTTGCTGACCATGTCCATCCCTTTATGCCCACAATGTACCCAACTTCTGATGGCTGCTTTCAGCAGGATAATGCGCCATGTCATAAAGCTGGAATCATCTCAGACTGGTTTCTTGAACATGACAATGAGTTCACTGTACTCAAATGGCCTCCACAGTCACCAGATCTCAATCCAATAGAGCATCTTTGGGATGTGGTGGAACGGGAGATTCGCATCATGGATGTGCAGCCGACAAATCTGCGCCAACTGTGTGATGCCATCATGTCAATATGGACCAAACTCTCTGAGGAATGCTTCCAGCACCTTGTTGAATCTATGCCACGAAGAATTGAGGCAGTTCTGAAGGCAAAAGGGGGTCCAACCCGTTACTAGCATGGTGTACCTAATAAAGTGGCCGGTGAGTGTATATACTGTATATAAGTAACATTGATTAGTAAACACATTAAACATTTCTTATTCAGGCATTATCAATAAATCACAAAATTAGAATTAACTGTTCAGGAGTCAAAGAACTTATTTTCTATGTGTATATTAACTGCACGAACACTTACAGCTATTTCTATTCGAAGAACATTTTTTCAAAGAACACACACTTGTTTTTAGTTTATTAAAGAACACTCTTTTTTTTTTTTTAAGAACATACTAAAACCTAATGACTAGGGTCTGCGGGTGGACCACCACGGGACCCAACGCGGATGGGTGGGTTATTCTGCCACTGTGTCAGCCGTGCTTTTACCTGAACAGTCTTCCACGGGAAGAACAGTTCTGCCTGAGGGGCTTTGTGGCGGGACCGTGGTGGCCTCAGTCCTGGAGCTGTCAGAACCCCAGGGCCAGGGCCAATCTTCATGACACTGGGGCACGGGTCCCACACTGCGGTAGCTGACTCCTGCGAAGCCTCACCATCTGGAGCAGCCATCTGGACACGCCGTAGTTGGTTTGCGTGCTGAACCGAACCGTCTGTCAGTTGGAAGTGCGCTGTTCCCAGCTTCGCCACAATCCTCAGCAGCACCCGGTGTTTGTTGGCTGTGGCCCGGTCAGTTGTCATCCCAGTCTCTCGCCGGCGCAAATCCGGACCCAGTCCATGACCTGGAGTGGCACCTTACTTGGTTTGATGTGTTGTTGTGCTCCTGGTGGCTCTGCATGCTGGTTCAGCTTGGGACCTCCGTCATGCTGTGGTGATTCAGTAGTCACCGTGCTTGGTGTGGACCCTTCACCCATTGTCTCCGTCGTTAGTTGAGGCTCGTCGTGGGTGCAGAAGGTGTCCGGAGCCGCTCCGGTGTCAGTTGTTGAGGTGGACTCTTCATCCATCGGTTCGGTTGTAGGTTGTTGAGAGAGGGTACGGAAGTCATCTGGTTCCTCCTCTCTTCAGTCTGAAGAGCTTTGCTGTGCCGTGTTGAGAGCGTCCTTCATGTCCGGTTGCTGTCGCTGTGCTTCGGGGCTCTCTGCATGCTCGGGCTCCCTTCCCTCCGGCTCCGGTTCTAGCTGAGCAAGGGACGTAGACAAGTCCGGCTGCCCCCACCCCCGGGCGGCTCTCCTCCTGACAGCGCGTGGTGGACGCTTTGGTGTCGGTGCCGCTCG
The DNA here is from genome assembly GCA_020510985.1 of Pholidichthys leucotaenia. Taxonomy (NCBI): domain Eukaryota; kingdom Metazoa; phylum Chordata; class Actinopteri; order Cichliformes; family Pholidichthyidae; genus Pholidichthys; species Pholidichthys leucotaenia. The sequence goes on from CM035844.1 coordinate 15,666,581, forward strand.
TAATTACCTCGTGCCACATGTCATCATCCTCGAGGTCCGCCATGCTCCAGCTGCCACATCCGGACCACTCAAACCCTGCACTGTCTCTGATAGTGAAGCCGAGTCTGTAGAAGAGGTCACATCCCATGATGTTCTCACTATGCGCTGCCACTTGGAACAAGTCATATACTATTTTAGACTTGTAATAAACAGTCAGTTCCACTGTTCCGACATTGCACAGTCTGTGACCCCCCCTATCCGTACAGCGGCGTTGGATTCTTGTGGATTTTGTGGTTGGGGAAAAACTTCTTCACTGCAGCTGAGTTCAACATTGACCGCACCACCGCCGTGTCAAGCAGGAGCGGTATGGCTACCCTGTCTAGCTCAAGCATGCTGTATGAATAACTGCTGATGTCGGGCTTACCGCATGAATGGTTGCTGTTGGCAGGTGGGCTGGCTTACTTGGTGGGCCCCACGGTGCCTGCAACTGGCACACTCTGGCAAAATGGTTCAGGCGCCCACACTTGTTACATCGTTGTCCTTTGGCCGGGCAAAAACCTGCTCTCTTCTGGTGCGTTGGGGACCCACAGCTCCCGCAGACGGAGCCTCTTGGAACGGACCTTCAGCTAACAGCATTCACCTCAAACTCTTCTGCCAAGTCTTCTTCTCCCTCTGGGCTCACTGTGTTAGCTAGCATCACCTGTCCAGGTAGCTTCTGTGCGCCCATTTAGCTCCGAGGCTAACTATTCTGCTGCTAGCTGGAACGCTAGCTCAATTGTGTTAGCTAGCATCATGTCACTTGGCGCTGTTAGCATCTTAGCTTGCAGCCTAGCATTACACGTTTGCTTGGCTAACTGGTCCTGCACCATTTCATCTTCTAGCAGTCCAAAACGACACATACTAGCGAAATGCCTTAAATCAGAGATGAATTGTATCAACTCACCAACCGTTTGGCGTCTCTGGCGAAAGCGAATTTGTTGTGCAATCACGTTGTCAGAGGTGTCAAAGTAGCAAGCTAGTAGCTCGACGGCATTCACATATGACTCAGTCGGTCCTAGCGTGTGGAAAATTTGCTGGCCTTCTATGCCGAGGTTGTGGACAAGAAGTGCTCTTTTCCTTACTTGATCAAGTTCACCCAGATCCAGCGCTGAGATGTAGGTCTCAAATACGTCCAGCCAACGTGGCCATGGGACTGCTGGTTCTCCCGCACACTCGAGGAAAGGCGATAGTGGTCATAAGCACGCCTCCATGGTTTAATCTCTCGTCGCCAAATGTTATGTCTACAAACCTGGCAATGATGACCGATGAGGATGCTGCGGTTTAGTGAACTTTATTACTGAGAAAGTACAAGAATACAGGCACTTGTATAATGGGGCCGGCTGCCAACCATATCTCATACCAACCGAGTGTCTCTATGTAACTGCATACAACTGCCTGCTGGAATGGCGGGCCGCCCAATATATAAGATGTGGTGATGTCATCCGCAGGGTGCTGCACCACTCCCTGAATACCTGATATTCACACACCATACAACTCACCGCTGTCCTTGAGACCAACCCATTGGTCTATTATTGGCCCGCCTAGCTGTCTGTCATGTAGATGGAGGTGGTGCTAAATTAGCCCCCAAGAGCTAACACTGGTAACAGGAAGCTCGAACCAAGTGTGGCTTATATTGTTATTTTCTTTAGATCTTAGTCACCCTAATAATCATCCCTGTTACCATCTGGTTCACCGGTCCGCGGTCCACAATGTGCCTCGCGTCACTCTGGCCCATCTCCTGGTGGTTTCATGGCAGGCCGCTGGCATGCCAGTCATGGGGAGCTGAGAGCCAGCAGCCCCAGGCAGCATCCCCGGGTCAAGGCAGGCAGGCAGCTGCCTCGACTGCTGTCTCAACTCCCTCACCATCCCCCGGGCATACTCTCATAGGGAGCATGGGGGAGCTGCTACGTGATGGGGCAGACCACCCTTCCCCCTGGCTGCCCGTGGGAGAGGAGCAGAGTACTGTGAAGTGAGACATTGCCCTTTGAGATCCTATGACTTGGCGATCAGTGGAGTGTGCGGTGCTGGTGATTTAATGTGGCATCTCGGAGGGGTTGTTGAGTGGGCCGGGTTGACATGAGATGCACGACTGCGGATTGGTGAACCAGCGCTGCTCATTCAAGCTGGAAAGAGCTGGTGGCAGAACTGGTTAGAAGCTACTCAGCTAATAGGTAACTGACGTAAGAGGGAGGGCGAAGCTGAACAGCTGAAGTCTGTTTCTTAACTCTTTAGATGTTCCAGTCGCCGTATGGCGACTGTGACAGTTAAAGGGTGGTCAAGGCCCCTAGTGCTCAAGAGTGGTAAAAAATTTTTGTCAATAAAATAGTTCAGATTTCCAAGGCTAGAACTTGAAAGTTGCAAGAGATAATGGCTTACTGTCAATTAGAAAGACGTAGAATATGATTCAAAGTTTCAGATAGGAATAAATTTACGCATCTAATTTGCATAATGTTGCGGCAGCTATATAAATTACATAACTCAGTCAAAAGTGGACTTTGGACACATTTACACAAAGAATGGTTTGCTTTTTTGACGCCGTTTTGTTTACAGGGGTATGTTTTTGTCTAATCTTCAAAGTATATGAACCAGAAAATCAATAAAATGTAAAAAAAACAAATTTGTGACTTACCGGTGGTGGGGGCTCGCTCGCTCGTGTGATCGGTCCATTTTCGCCCATCGTGGTCGTTGTTTTGCATTTGGTCGGTCATTTACGCTTTCTACCACATCTACAAACTTATGATTATCCCACGTGAATTTTGTTTGTATTACGCGGCTATTTTTCCTATATGATGCAGTTTTTGTGACAATCGTGGTGGCGGCCATCTTGGTCTTGTGGGCTCATGGCAGAAAAAGTAATGAGGATTTCTTCTTCTTTGCTGTATTCCATGTCAGCCACCTTCTGAACTGTCAGATCAGTACAGCCCAGTACAAATCCTCAGGAGAGTGGGGGATGTCAGAGGACAGCCAGAGAGTTGACAGGCGCTGCTGCTGCACTGTGCCACTGGGGGTGCGTGACCCGTCCATGAAATGTGGACAGTTAAAGGGTTAACGTGGCAGACTATAAATCAGAGCATTTGAAGAAAGTCAAGAAAAAAAAAAAAAAAATTTGCTTCTATCCACCTTATTCCTAGGCCCCATGATGCCTTGCGTGAATTATTGTAGCAACTTCCGGTACTAGTTTAGAACATATGGTTGTCACTGAAATGGGACACTTTTCCTTGGTAAAAAAACAATGACTTCGACATCAGAAATGTGGGAACACGGCCTCTTGCGCCTCAAAACAGTAATATAATCATACCACTTCCCACGACTATCGAGGGATGGGAAGAAGACCTTAAAAATTGGCCTTGCAGACAGTAGCTCAGTTTGTTAGCACCGCTGCTAAGATGCTAACGCAGTAAACAAATGACCCGTACTGGCAAAATGAGTCACTTTGAGGACATTTTCAAAACTGATGTAACATTATTTCCATATTCTGTATCGAAAGACCTTCAAAATGATATCTAATTTGCACTAAGTGTGCAAAAACTGACCTGGGAAAAAACAATTTGTTTATACTTTGGCTAGGTTGAAAACTCGCGTTTGATCGGTCAGGAGTTACGTCTTCCGCAAAAACATAGGTATTTTTTAGAAATTACGATTTCTAAGCTTTCCAATGATGCCAGGCAGTCATGGGGTTTTCCCGGGACTTGCCACTACCAAACAAAGAGAGTCATGATTTATGACTTCTCGTTGCCTGTAGCTCGTAATGACACGGTGTGCATTCCAACTCATTTTGCCAGCATGTCTCCACCGCAATAAAGTCAGCTGCATTTTGTTAAAATATGTTGGACATAATCAAATTTACCTTCGAGCAGACGTACGCCACAACACCGTGCTTGGATGTCGTCTGTCACCGTGTGGTGAGAAGCCTCCATTTATCCAGTCTATGGCACAACCACGAACACCAGCAACAAGTACCAGAACTACGCCAAAACATTCAAAAAATACAAAAATTTGAAGAGCTGAAATTAGCTGCCACTTGAGTGCAAAACACGTATGTGGACTATACATTAAAATGAATTTGAAAAACTTTTAAAAACGCTATTTTAAATGCCCCTGCTACTCCACTCTTACTGACTGATTTAACACTAGGTCAGCCAAAACTGGAAGCTCCGCCCATAATCGTTCCTACAGTGGCACCCCAGGAATAAAGTGGATAATTAAAAAGTAAAGAAATGTGAACAAAATATGTCACAAGCACTTCATTAAGACAAGTGAGCTGTTAAAATGTGTAAAAAGTGCAGTCAATGAGCCCTTTAAGTTGAGGGCTCTGTGGATAATTTATGGGCCGGTATATGGATAAATAAGCATGAAGGTAAAGAATTTTTTTCTGTTGTTATAAATATTGTTCTGGCTTTTAAAACAGTTTTTTTTTAATTAATATTTTAAGGGGCAGCAGATCACACACTTGTCAATATCAACTTAAAAAATATAAACACACAAAAGTCACTGTCCTTTTTTATAAAATCTCATATCTTAGCATAAAAATATCAAAACCAAACCAAAAAATGGTGTTAAGATTTATCAAGCAGATTATATAACTTTAAAACTCTTTCTTCTTCTTCTAGATTTGATTGGCGGTTGGCAACCAGCTTACAGGCGCATTACCGCCACTGACTTGATTATCATCACTCTATATCTCTGTATAAGGAGCTCTGAACAACTCCTTATGTGTGGAAAAAATTATCCGTCCTTGGACTGTGTCCCAGTTACAACTCCATGGGTTTATTTAAGTGAAAAAATTAACAAACAGGCTGCCTAATTTATTGTGTTTTTCATAAACTATTTAGTCATTTTTATTATATATGGTATTCTGTTCATATATTTTGGATTGTGCACGAGTTGTGGCGTGTGCTGTCTGCAAATCTATACTTGCAAACAAACGTGTGTGTGTGTGGGGGGGGGGCAAAAATAATCTTGCTAAGGGCCCCCAAAAACGAGGCAACGGCCCTGGATGGTGGTTTAAAGTCTCCATATAATACTAAAAATAGAAGGAGAACAATGAACTATAGAGCAGAGGTCTGTAGCCTGTGGCTCTGGGGCAACATGTGGCTCTTTTGACAAGAAAGCGGCTCCCTGAGGCCTTCAGAAAAAAAAACAACTTGTAAATATCCAAGAAAGACCCCGGTGCGTGGGCTGTGGGTCCGCGAAGCACCAACACAAGGCTAAGGAATGCCCGGCTAGAGGGAAGCATTGTGGCAAGCGTGGACGCTTGAACCATTACGCTAGAGTGTGCCATGTATCTGAGCCGGAGAGCCCATGGAAAAATCACATCACCTGCCCCAGACAATTATCCACAAGGTGTCCTTGAGTACCAATGGGTGCGCGTTCTGCACAGTGACACTGGACGGTGTGGAGGTGCCACTACTGTTCGACACAGGGGTGGAGAGGCCGTTGCTGAATTGGGCCACAGGAAAGAAGTTTTTTCCCCCACTACAGGATAAAAGCTAACCCAGCACTGCTTTATGGTTATGGAGGTCGCAGGCTATGCACAGTTGGAACGGCAGAGTTAATGGTTCAGTACAAGTCTGCGACGATGGCTGACTTCACGTTTCATGTAGTGGCCCGAGGCGACAACATCATGGGCTGTGACTTGTTTTATGGACTGGGTTTTGCCATTAAAGACGACACTGGGGAAGAATGGTCTGATTGTGGCCAGTGGAACCCTCCGGTTCCGGTGGTAGAGGATGACGTTGCGTGGGATGAAGGACTAACGGATACAACGATGGTCAACCAGGACCAGCCTCATCCAGGTTCGGCACAGGAGGGTTTCAGTGCCGGTGCTCGGAAAACGGTTGAAGGGGGTACCGAGCGTAGCGGTGAGACACCTGCATTGGCGAGTGATGCCAATGTGCTAGCCCCCGATTCCTCCGGAGCTTGGCCGCAGTGGGATGGAGGATCGGCAGCTACGATGGCAACCGCTACAATGGCTTTAGAAGAGGACAGGGCCAGACCGACAGGCACGGAGAGACCACGTGCCAAGCAGCACCATATCATTCCGAGCAAAACCCCGCTTAGGGTCATGGACTTGGTCCGGGTTCAAGAAGTGGGATGTCCACGGCGAATATGGGCCAGACGACAGCCTGCGGAACACCTACGCATCATAGCTAAGCTGGGCGAAGCTTACTCCCAGCTGTCTGATGGCTCGGCAAGGCATGCCAACGAGCTGCAGCGTGCCCGGGAAGAGGCTTCTGGTGGCGGGGCTGGATGACAGCAGCAGCTGGTGGTGGTGATGAGGAGAGGCGCTTTTGTCCATGAGATCAGCCACTACTCTGAGAGCCTGCTGCTTCCAGGGGCGCGTCTGCTGAGGGGCTGCCCTGGGGCCCCCCCAAGCCAGTTTGACCCTTTTCCGCCCAAGGACAGTAATGTAAATTTTGCTAACTAGTTCTAATGTTCATATGTTTGTGCATGTAAAAAAAAAATGTTATTGTTCTGGGCGTTAGTAGTTTAGGAACACGGCAGTAAATTTGAGTTATTAATGGACTTTATTTATTTTACAGGTGGCTGAATAATCCACCTTGCCGTGTGAGTAGGACGGTAGTCCACCCGTCCTGGTTCTGTTGCGTGATTGTGTTGGGCCATTTAGTGATTTCAGTTTTCATTTTGTAAGTGCGCAATTCGGGTCCTAATTGGGGAGGGTCTTAATTGTGTGTGTGGTTTTGGACTTTCTGGGGGGGGGGGGGTGATGTTGGGACTGAGGCCATTACTGTGAAGTGCGGTGTAGTGGCAGCCACTTACGGTTCCACCACTGTGCCGCCCTATAAATACCAGGGGGGGGTCCATTTTACCAGCTCTTTGCCGATGCCCCTGCCTGGTGGCTGTATTGTGTCCCATCCTTAATGAAGCTGAGTTCACCCATTCACCTGCCCTCATCACTGCACCAAGGTACTTACAGGTACAGACGTAACACCGTGGACTAGAGAAAGGGATTCCAAACGTCCTAAAACCGCCTCAGCAATGTCTGAACAGTGAAAACACTGTGATCAGACCCCAGACAAAGCACGAAGACCGTGGACGTTAATAACGGTTGGGTGTCCTCATTAATGACTGGGGCTGCTGGTATCCAGTCACATCAGAAAACAGGACGCCGTGCGTGTCCACGCACAGAGACGACCCGAACTGAGCCAGCGTTTGCGTAAGACTTGCTTTTCCGCTTTGGTGCACGTGAAAAAGAACAAAAAAAAAAAAATCGTTTTAAATCATTTGCAGCTCGGTCACGTTTTCCCTGCAGGCCGACTGTCAGCTGAGGGGACGGGGGGACACGGCTGATGGACACACATGCACACACACACATGCACACATACACCTGAGACAGCAGGGGTCAACAACGCGCCAAGACAGGAGACTCACGGACGTCCATCATGACAGAACATTCATGCAGCAGCTTTTGTCAATAATGTTGCGTAATTGCGCGTTCGCAACACTTTCTCCAGCAATAAAAACCCTCACAGGTCTAACCTTTTCTAAGCTGAACCAAGAAAAAGCGCTTTTTTTTTTTTTTGGCTCCGTGCCGTGGAAAGTTTCTCACAAAACAGGAAGTTCAACGAGACAACAGAGGAGCGCCGGACGGCGTCCTCCGCCGACCCACCTGAGGTTTTCCGCGGTGAAGGCTCTGTTCAGATCCGTGTCCACGTATCTGGTGCACTTCTCCACAGCCTTCGGGTTGGTGATGAAAGGCACGACTTCGACCCCCTTCCTCTGGATCTCTGCTCCGTTCTTCAGCCACAGGTTCACCAGCGTCACCCCTGACATCTCGTTCCCATGCGTGCCCCCGAAAACAGCCGCTCTCCTGGCCTCGGAGAGGCGCGCAGCGCGGCCGTGAGAAGTCATGGCTGTGGGTGGAGAACAAGCCAAGTTTGCAGCCGGAGCTCGCCAGCCTCGCTGTTTTAGACGCCTGTTGAGGCTGCGAGCTTACGTAACGCGCCCGCTGGCTCGTGGTGGTCAGTCACCTTGCGTAAAACGCGCTGAGCGGCGCGCACGACGCGGGTTGCCGACCAAACCGTTCCTCCCACTCCCTTCACTTGAAAGTCCAATGGGCAACACGGATTTCCGGTGATTTTCTTCCAAAATAAAGTAATCATTCGGGTCACAATAAAATAGACTTGATGGGATCGTTCTCACTGGTCTTCAGGTTTCAGTTTAAAATGAATAAGTTATTTTCTTCTTTCTAAAATCGCCATATCAGAAGTGGGTAGTGTTGTGTCTCAAATTAGGAAGAAGTCAAGGTGACGTTTGATAGATTTTATTAAGAACGAGGTGACGCCACCTCCCAGAGACGGGGCGTCACCCCTCTCGAGCCCAGGGCACCGCCATAATAATATTGTGACGTTGTGAGGGTTCACACAAGAAAGGAGAGATGACTGTGACGAAACAGTCACAGGCTGTGACGAAACACCTCAACACAGACAGGAGGGGAGGTCATTCCCACAGACCCCCGTCTCACTGAGGGAGACACAAACGCGTGATCAGTCACTGCTCTGACTCTTCTTATAACACTGCTGTGTCATTATAACGCAGCAATAACACTTAGAACACACTAACGATAACACTCTTTGAATCCTCCGCTGCCAAAGCATGCCGGGAAAATCCCCGCCCCCTTAACACAGCCCCGATGTTACACTGACCACCCCGGACTGGTTTCTGTCCCCAGAATAATAAAAGTCCAGCTCAAAAGTCCAACACAAATCCGTCCAGGTGTTGGGGCGGCCTCCGTTGTTGACGACCAGCACGCACAGGCCCTCTAGTGTCCATCTGTGCATCGGTCGAAGTATCTGGTGGGGGTGAAGGCTCCGGCTCGACCACCCGTGGGGTGGATGGCTGGTACGGGGCGAGACGGTCACAGTGGAGTACCACAACCCGGCCCCTTTTCTGCAGCCTCACCCTGTACACTACATCCTACAGTCGCTGTAGGACCTCGCACGGTCCCGACCAATGGCTCGCCAGTTTTGGTGACAGTCCCCTTTTTCGCTCCGGGCAGAAAACCCAGACTTGATCTCCTGGTGCAAAGTCCCTCCCCTGGCAGCAAGAGTCATATGCCTGCTTCTGCCGGCTCCCCACTGTTGCCAGGGCCTCCCGAGCCAGCCCGTGCACCGTGTGGAGACGTTCCTTCAAGCAAAACAAATAATCCAACCCCAGTTTGCCCTCCACCTCCGGCTCCGGGGGGGGGGGGGATACCAAATCCACCAGTGTGCGCAGCTCGCGTCCAAACATCAGCGCAGCAGGAGTGCACCAGGTGGATTCCTGTGCTGCCATCCGGTACGCCCACAGAACAAAGGGCAGATGCAGGTCCCAGTCTCGCTGTCGCTGGTCCACTAGGACAGCGAGCTGGGTGGTAAGGGTCCGGTTAAACAGTTCGACCAGGCTGTCGCTCTGTGGGTGCAGTGGGGTGGTCCGGGTCTTCCAGATGCCCAGCCGCCTGCAGACCTCCCTGAAGACCTCTGCCTCAAAGCTCCGAACCTGATCGCTGTGCAGCTCCTCCGGTGCGCCAAACCGACAGAACATCTCGTCCACCAGTTTTGGTGCTGTGGTGGCAGCGCTCTGATCAGGGATCGTGTACGCCTCTGGCCATTTGGTGAAATAATCCATTGCGACCAGCATGTAGCAGTTCCCCTGGTCCATGGTCGGGAAAGGGCCCTGAATGTCCACCCCTACCCGCTATATCGGTGCTCCCACCCGGTACTGCTGCAAGGGGGCATGGGATCGCTGAGTCGGCCCCTTCTGAGCCGTGCAAGTGTTGCAGCAATGGACGTGGAGCTCTACATCCTGGTGACATCCGGGCCAGTAGAACCGGGCTCGAAGACGCTGCAGAGTCTTTGTCACCCCGAAGTGGCCTGCCCCCACCGCCCCGTGGACCAGCTGGAGTACGTTGGGCCAGAGCCGCCGAGGAACCAGCAGCTGCCAGACGTGACGCTGCCCAGCTGGAGTCTGCCACTGCCGATACACAACACCCTCGTGACAGTGGAGATTGGCCCACTGAGAGTGTAGGGCCTTGGTCTCTGGGTCCAGCACAGACACAGCCTCCCAGGCGGGCTGCTGTCCTGTGTCCAGCCACTACCGAACCCGGGAAATGACCGGATCTCTGTCCTGCTCGCTCTGCAGCTGCTGCGCGCCGAGGGCCTCTGTGACGTCATCGCTGGGGAGAGCTGCCTAATTATCCGAGGAGGAGCTGTGTGCCGCTGTGTTATTCCTGCTCACAGCAGTCCGGAGAGCAGCAGCCCGTGGGACGGCTTGGTCTCGATCCTCTGCCCGCTGGCAGTGACGACAGTCCTCCGCAGCACAGGGACGGCGAGACAGCGCGTCAGCGTTGGCATGGAGGCGGCCTGCCCGATGCACAATCTGAAAATTATAATCCTGCAGTGCCTCCAGCCATCTCGCCAACTGTCCATCCAGCTCTTTAAAGTTCAGCAGCCACGTCACGGAAACATGATCTGTCCTGAGCTGGAACCTCCCCCCGTACACATACGGGCGAAAATGGTGAAGCCCCTGGATGACAGCCAACGGCTCTCTGCAAGTAACGCAATAATTCCTTTCAGCTCTGCTGAGAGTGCGGCTGAAAAAAGCAACTGCCTGCTCTCCGTGTTCTCCCTCCTGGGATAACATCGCCCCGATGCCCTGGTTGCTGGCGTCCGTGTCCACGATGAAAGGGCGGTTCGGGTCAGGATACTGCAGGATGGGGGCTCCGATGAGCACTGAGCAAAGCTGGAAAAAAGCAACAGCGCAGCTGTCACTCCACTGAAACGCACGGCCCTTCTGTGTCAGCTGATGCAGCGGGCTGGCGATGGTGGCGAAGTTTTTCATAAATCTCCTATAATAGGAGGCCAGTCCGAGAAAACACCATAGCTCTCCCACATCACGGATCACTGGCCAGTTTTTCAGCGCTGCCACTTTCTCTGGATCGGTGGCGACTCCCGCTGCGCTGACGACGTGGCCCAGGAAGGTGGTCTCCCACCAGAATAAGTGGCATTTCCGCGGGTGTAGCTGCAGCCTGGCCTGTCGGATGGCGTCCAATACCTCCCGGAGGTTGGACAGGGTGCTGTCAAAGTCAGCTGCGTGAACCAGCAGGTCATCCAGATAAACAATGCAGTGACTCCGGGGCACGTGAGCCAACACTCGCTCCATCAGAGGTTCAAAGGTGGCCGGGGCATTGCAAAGTCCAAATGGCATCACCTTGAACTGATACAGTCCCTGCCCGATGGAGAAGGCTGTTTTCTGGTGGGCCTCAGGTGACAGCTCTACCTGCCAATAGCCGCTGCGGAGGTCCAGCGAGCTGAACCAGCTGGAGCCGGCGATGTGATCTAGCACGTCATCGATGCGGGGCAGGGGGTAGGAATCCTTGCGGGTGACGTCATTCAGGTGTTGGCAATCCACACAGAACCGCCACGAACCGTCCTTCTTCCTAACCACAACCACGGGCGCCGCCCAGGGGCTGCTGGAGGGTTCAATAATGTCTGCTTCCAGCATTTCCCGTACTTTTTCTTCTGCTGCCGCCCGCCTTGAAAAAGGCAGATGGCAGGAGAGGAGCCGGATCGGCCTGGTCTCACTGGTGTCGATCCCGTGCTGCACCAAGCTGGTTCGGGTGCATTCCTCATCCCTGGCAGCGAAGACGTCCATGTAGCGGTCCAACAGCTTCCGCAGCTGGCATCTCTGTCCCGATTCAAATCCACTGCAGCTCTGCTGGAACAATTCCTCGACCGCCTGCTGCGTTTCTGATGACACATTGACCCGCTCCGCTGTGGCCCCCTCCCCTTGCTGTCTTTATCGGTGGTCGCGCTTCCTCTGCTCGTGCTGGTGGCGCCGTTGTGTTCAGTACTTGCGGTGACACGCCCGGTTCGGCCCACCCTGGCGGTCCCTCGATCACGCAGGCCTCCGGGTTCCTCCTCTGGGCCCCGCTGCAGAGCGTGATGGTCCGAGCCCCCAGCAAGAGGGATGATCTGGCAGTGTCAATTTTTGCACTCCATGCTGCAAGCAGATCGAGTCCAATAATGCAGGGCTCTTGGATATCAGCCAGCCAGAACGGGTGGTTTGTGTTCTGGCCGGCCACCCCCACCGCAAGAACTCTCCGCCCTCCCAGTCTGGCACACTCACCAGTGGCTGTGGTGACGTAGCCCCCGGTGGGTTCCCACCCCTGCGGTTCTGTCTCGTCCGTGCCTGGCAGCACACCGGGTCGGACCAGGGAGATGGTAGAACCGGTGTCGATCAGGGTCCGGATCGGCATGTTGTCCAGGCTGCACTGTAGGTACATTCTTGGTGAGTGTCCAATTCGGCCCACACGCGGTGACAGTTCATCGGGGAAAATGTCTATGGGAGGTGGCAGGTCCCCGTCCATGCCACCTCACTCTAGTTTAACGTTGGCGAGGGGCCGGTTTGTCGTTGGGGTGGGTGCCGGGCAGTACTGCGCAATGTGTCCTGGCTCCCCGCAGCGGAGGCACCCTTCCTCGCACCGCTGTGGCCGTCTTCTCTGTGGGCGCGCCGCCGTGGTCCGGTGCAGCTCCTCCTCCTCCTCCTCGCTCTCAGCCATGGCCTGGAAGGCTCTCTGTCTCGGTACCGATGCATCAGCTGTACAATCCATTAGCGGTTCCACCCGCTCCGCTTCTGCTACAGCCGTCTCCCAGCTGCTCGCGGTGTGAATCCGGATGTGGCTCTGGAGCTGGGCTGGGCAGAGACCCCGGATGAAGTTCCGGAGGGCAAGCTTCTCCACTACCTCTGGCTCGAAATCCGGGTAGCTACACCGTGTCAGCAGCCGTATGTCCGCTGCGTAGGCTCCCAGGCTCTCTTGGCTGCCTCGCCGGCGGTTGACCAGCTGTTCTTCGGTGTGCTCAGCATCGGCCGCTCTCCCAAACCGCCTCCAGAGCGTTCCTTGTTGCGCTGGCCAGCTGCGACGTTCCTCTTACGTCGGGGCCATGTTAAAGGGGCGGGGATTCTCCCGGCATGCTTTGGCCGCGGAGGATTCAAAGAGTGTTATTATTTGTGTGTTCTAAGTGTTATTGCTGTGTCATTATAACTGCGTTATAATGACACAGCAGTGTTATAAGAAGGGTCAGAGCAGTGACTGATCATGTGTTTGTGTCACCCTCAGTGAGATGGGGGTCTGTGTGAATGACCCCCCCCCCCCCCTGTCTGTGTTGAGGAGTGTGTTAAATAAAGCCTGTTTTGTCACAGTCATCTCTTGTTTCTTGTGTGAACCCTCACAATGTCACACTGGAGTCAGGAGTGGGATATGGAGCAGATGGAAGCCAGGATCAGAGCAGAGATTCAGAGAAAAAAAACAATCTGCTGGGGAGGCCGACAAATCCTCCTTCGGTGCTGAACGCAACCCTAATAGAACCCACGGCAACCAGTCCACCCAATTTGCACCCGTAAGCGAAGCCCTGAGTGCTGCTTTAAGCGACCTATGAAATGCTTGCATAACCCATTGGCCTGGGGGTTGTACGTGGTCATGCGATGAACTGCGACGCCCAGGCTCCGGGCCATCGTGGACCAGAGGTCGGAAATGAACTGCGGGCCCCGGTCGGACGTGATATCTGAAGGGGTGCCGAAGCGTGCCACCCATGTCGTCAAAAAAGCACGTGCAACTTCTGCGGACGCGGTGGAAGCTAGCGGCACCGCCTCAGGCCAGCGCGTGGTGCGGTTCAGTTTCCGTTTCTTAAGCGTGGCGTACAAAGGCTGCATAAGCTGGGCTGTGCGGGGGAGTTAACGGTTGTAAAAGTTAACCATCCCCAAAAACTCCTACATTGCCCTGACCGCCTGAAGCTGGGAAAAATCTGCCACTGTGCGCACTTTGTCCGGTAAGGGTATCGCACCCTCTGGTGAGATGCAGTGGCCCAAAAAATCGATCACCGTAACCCCGAACTGGCACTTCGCCGGGCTGATTATTAACCCGTGCTCTTCCAACCTCTGGAAAACCGTCCTGAGGTGGGCTATGTGTTCGTCCTCGGACGCGCTGCCCACCAGGATGTCATCCAGGTAGACAAATTCAAATGGCAGATCACGCAGTACCACATCCATCATGCGCCGAAATGTCTGCGCCGCACCTTTTAACCCAAAAGGCATGTGTAGGAACTCAAAAAGACCAAACAGGGTTATTCCTGCCGTTTTGGGTATGTCTTGCGCGCACCGGGACCTGGTGGTAACTGCGGACCAGGTCCACCTTGGAAAAAAATGCGTGCCCCAGTGAGGTGGATGGAAAAATCCTGAATATGGGGGATTGGGTAGCGATCGTGCGCTGTAGCGAAGTTTAATCTGCAGAAATCTCTGCATGGTCGCCACAATCCCTTGGCTTTAGGCACCATATGTAGCGGGGATGCCCATGGGCTGTTTGAGCGCCTGATGATGCCCAACCTTTCCAAGTTGGCAAACTCCTCGCACGCACTGGCCAGTTTAGCTGCGTCCAGGCGCCGAGGTCATGCGAAAACAGGAGGCCCCGTGCTGGTAATGAAGTGCTCCACCCCGTGTTTAGTGATGGCCGCCGAAAACGTCAGAACTATGAGTGCTGGGAACTGGGTGAGTAGTGTGTGGAACTTACCCCCTGGAGCTGTGACGTTGGCTAGTGTTGTGGACCCGGCTCCTCTAGCTGTACAGGGCAAAGAATCAAAAAACATTGCGTTAATCAGGCATCTATTAGCCACATCGACTAATAGTCCGTGTGCACACAAAAGATCTGCGCCCAAAATGGGGAAGTTACATGCCTTTCTGCTCTCTCGTCGTCCGAGAGCATGTAGCGCCGGGTCAGCGCGGTCTTGAGAGCGACATATTTGTTGTGGGCTGGGGGCTGTTGGAGCAGGCTCGCCACCTGCTGTGTTGTGCGTGCGTCCAGCGCTGCAACCATGTAGTAGTATTTGGTGTCATCCGTCGTCACTCCACGTAGCGCGAACTGGGCTTCGGTGTGGAGGAACCAAGACTTCGGGTCATGTAGCCAAAAGTCCGGGAGCTTGACCGAAACGGCGCACACGGTGCTGGTGCCTGCAGACCAGGTTGTGTCCGGGGTGTTTGTGTCAAGTTCCATTATGCGTCAAGGGTCACCAGTGTAGAGAGAAGGAATGAGCAGGCGAGGCAGTGAGCAGAGCAGACTTTATTACTCTCTCTCTCTAACAACAGCCAACAAGAAGAATTAACCCAGGTCACTGGCATCTCTCTTTTATACCATACAAACCCGCCTCACGACCTGGGGGGGGGGGGGGGGGTTCACATTACAATACGTAGACTTACAATAACAATTCCCTTTGTCACCCAGCCTGTCGGCGCATTATTATGCAACCCGGAGGAGAACGCATATTATCATGCATTCTTATTGAAAAAACCACAGGCTGTCTTGCATATCCAATTAACAGCTTTTAAGCATCTCCTCCTGTGCTATTCAGTCTGAGTGGAGAATTGCATTATCTAGGTCCCCCACATAATATACGATCTAACATTCTCCCCCCCCCCTTGAAAAATCACAAGTACTCCAATTGGCCCACTTTAATAATTTACACCTGACTCGCACTCTAATACAAAGATGTTTACAGTCCTACACATATATACACCACACTGGCCCAGCGGAGCACTCCGCTATGTAAGAGAACAGTCACTGAAAAGAAAAAGGGCCACACACCAAAATAAATTAATAACGAAATAAATATATACTCATATTACAACCACACAGAATATACAAATAAGAACAACGGCGGTACCTGACTCCACAAACCTGCATTTCCACCCCATAAACGGGGCACAGAGACTCCAGAGCAAACTACAAAGTACACAACACAGGGCAATGACTTCACTCTCACACACTCCTTACTAACTTTTACACACAAGTGTTACTGCACCTTCCACACACACACATAACACTCAGAACCTCCTCACAGTTACACGGCATTAACAGCAAACCAGCGGTGGTCATATTTCACATTTAAATCACATTAATTAACATTTTCTTCTGTTTTCACATTTCTCACTGTTTCTTCTTTGTTTTTGTTTTTTTTTAAGTCTAACATTAACCTTAGCGAACACACTTCAAAACACACTAAACTAGACACACCATAAGCCCCAATATAACGTCCTAACCTGGGTCTCCCGTAGGCCCCCCTCTGGAGTGTCCGTCCCACGGTCCACTCCCAGAGCGCCTCCGTTTCTTCATGACCGGAGACTGGCTGCACTGGTGTCCCTTCCTTCCCAAATGCCACAGCTTGTTCGGGTGCCATCTCGACCCATCTGTCAATTTCAGGTAACCGTTGTCGTCAGCTCGTACCACCCGCAGATCACCCTGTCCATCTCTCTGCTCCAGTGATCTGCGCAAACGTCCTAGCCGAGGCTCGACCCAAGGGCGCACACCATTGCCCTCGTCCAGGGGAGCACTCACTGGCTTTCTCCTTCTTCTGCATTGCGAACCGGCACCCATATGGCTCTTCAGCATCCTGCTAGGCTTGCTCAAGCCTTGTCCCTTGTTTTCATTCTGGGCACGGCTAGGGTTCATGCCACCTGGTCTCACCCTGATCACTTTCATTTGCTGCGTCGGAGTAGCACTGGCAGCGCCTGGCTCAACAGTAGTACTCGGCCAGCCACCGGAGCCACACTGCGCCTGCTCTCTGGAACCATCTGCCTTCATGGGGGCTAAACCATGCCATTCAGGTCCCGCATCCACAGGACCACAAACAATGGCACGGAGTTCCCATTGTGTTGGCGTACTCTGGTGCTGGTGGCGTCCCTCTTCACTTGGAGTGGGCCACCCTAAGTCCCACGCTTCTTCACCACTTCCCAAATAAAATGGCCAGTCCCACAGTCCACCACCTGATCACTCCTCCACTTCTCTGCAGGTGATGGAGAACCCAAGCCCATAAAACAAATCACAGCCCATTAGATTGTTACCACTACGGGCCACCATGAACTCGGCTGCGCACATAGAGGCTTTCTTGTACCTCACTGACAGCCACACTGAGCCCACAATGTCCAGGGGGCTGCTACCATACCCGTAACAGGCAATGTTCATTTTACTCACGGTGTAATGGGAGAAGAACTTCTTCACTGTTGCCAGATTCAAGATGGAGACTGCCAACCCCGTGTCCACCAACATCGGTATAGGCGTCCCGTCCAGCAGTATGTTACAAAGAATACAACCATCAGTGCTGGGTGAGACAGTGTGGACCACTGTAGGCGTCTTCTTTGTTGACCTTCCCTTTCCAGGTCCTAGTTCCTCCTCCATGAAATTCTGGCAAACCCTGGAGAAGTGGTGGAACAAACCACACTGTCCACAATGCTTGCCCCTCACTGTGCACTCCCTCGCTCTGTAGTGGTGCTTACTGGATCCGCAGCCGTAGCATCTCGGCGTCCCCGGTGTGGACCTAATCTTCATAATAGCTGCATATTTGCCTTCGCTGCCATCGTCCGAATCCAAGGCCAGTGCCTTCCACTGTTTATCGTTCCTGTGCAGGGCCTCCGTATCACCGAGATTCTTTGTTAGCCTTTCTGCTGCCTCGTGTTGTTGCGCTAGCTCCATGGCCACTAGCAGTGTTAGCTCACCAGCGTGGGTTAGAAGGCGGACTGTCGCAGAGGAATAGGCCACGTGTTCCGCTAGCTGGTCGCGGACCAACTCTTCCTCCAAAGCCCCAAACCTGCACTCACCCGCCAGCTGCCGAAAGTCTGCCACGAACTGCTGAACGGACTCTCCGGGTTGCTGGTGCCGCTGCCTAAACTGTATGGGTCACATTACGGTGTTCTCAGGGGCGCGAAAGTAGCCTGCAATGAGCCTCACAACATCGCCGAATGAGTCACCTCCTCCAAGTGTGCTCAGGATCCTCTGGCCTTCCATACCGAGGTTGTGGACCAGAATAGCCCTCACACGTAATTTGTGTAGGTCACTGAGGTCCAGCACCGTAAGATAGTTTTCGAAGGCCGCATACCATCTGGCCCAAGGGACCAACGGCTCACCCGGAGCCTACAAAAAGGGATGAAACGCGGTAGCAGCCCTCACCATCTCCGTATATCCTCGTCGCCAAATGTTGTGTCTCAAATTAGGAAGGAGTCGAGGTGACTTTTTATAGATTTTATTAAGAATGAGAACCAGGAACACAGGAGACTCTAACGCAAGCACAGGAGCCATAGTGAAGAGACAGGATATCTCCAGCAGCTGGCTTATATACCCCAGGTGACACCACCTCCCAGAGGCGGGGCGTCACCCCTCTCTAGCCCAGGGCACCGCCATCCATCCATCCATCCATCCATCCACTTCCGCTTAATCCTTTTCAGGTTGCGGGGGGGCTGGAGCCTATCCCAGCATCTTTAGGCAAGAGGCAGGGTACACTATAATAATATATATATAATATACAATCTAACAGGTAGTATTCATCTAAGCTGTGTCCACAAAGTTGTATTTTACCAAGTAGTTTTATTGCAGGATACTTTTCAGGCAGTGGCTACAGGTACCAGTAGAATTGCTGTGTTCCAACTGTTCACTTGTTCTCCATATAGGGCTGTCTACACATCCGGTGTGGAACATGCTCACAAGAGCGCAGAGGTAAGAAAAACCGGTAGTTTACCATTGAAACAATACAGCATATCAATATTATGACGAGCTTGTACCACAAAATCGGATCAGATATGATCAAAAACTTTAAATCTGTAATCTCAAAATGTGTCCCTACCATCTACCAGCCAGTATATGGAAGAATGATCCAACAGCGTGTCCAGAAACAAGATTTATTGATATTTGTAATGACAAATAGATGCACCAGCTTGGCTGTACATTGGCGGAAAACTCTAATAATAGAAAATAAATTGTACCTGCTGTGGAAATCCCCAAAAAGCCGTCATGTTTAGGTTTGCAAAATTTACCCACCGGAGCTCACAGGAAAAACAACCTGTTTATTTATACTCATTCGCCCTCGTTAATCCCGACACTTCGTTTCAGCTCTATAGAGCTTCGGTCTATTTGTCAGCAGGTGAGTGTCAGTCTTATTTTTAAACTAGTTTAATTGTAGTGTTGATACATTTACTCTAAGGCTGATTAGCAGCTCAAATTGGAATTAATATTCCTACCGAGCGGATGCGTTTGTATGCTAATGCCGTTCTAGCTATTAACTCCCTCTGATGCCAATTTAGGTGTTTTTCACATGTTCGCATTAACTTCAAGTGTCGGCAAGTTACTTTTAATGATAAATAAGAGTCATAGTTTGGTAAACAGATATACCTGCAGCAGGTGCAACCTCCATTTGTGGCCAGACAGAGACGTGGGTCAAATCATCCCTCAGCCAACTCATGAAAAGGCAGCCCACAATATACTGCTTCAGTAATCTCTGCTGGCCGATGTGAATCTAAAAAAACTTGTATTCTGATTGCTATCACCATCTTTCATAAGATGATGATGGCTACATGAACCAGTTGTGCTGTAGAGGGTAAAAGGGAAGGATGTGGAGGCGAGGCATGAGCGTAAGTCGACACAGAATCTTTATTCACCCTCTAACATATATGTACAGCCTATGGCCCCCAGTGTAGCCTGCCGGGGCCGAGTTCTCTGTAGAACAGCTTCGCCAGTTTCTCTGCGTTCTCGTTATACAACTTTATTAACCTCGCATAGAAACTGGGGCTGGCGCATTATGCATTGGTATGACAAAGGAAATGTGTGGCGCGATTATCATAACACGTTACTTTCATCACAATACATTCACCCCCCCTGCCCTTCATACTGTAGCTTGGAACAGCAGGGGGCGAAGGGGCCTTGTCGTCTGGTCTAGTTACCCCCCGAAGGGGCTTTAATCCTTCAGTCCATTATTCTGCCCCCATCCTGCTTCTGGGTGTGAGAGAATGTCCACACACTGTGTCTAGTGTCACCACAGTGCAATATTTTGATATTTTCTTTGTTTAAATTTAGCTAACATTGCCATAGACATGCACTGAAATTGTCATTTGTTGATACCTCGCCATGTTGTTAGTGCTCATTCATGAGATCGGTGACATAAGCGTAGGCAGCCCTATAGTGTACGATATAGTCAACCAGTCATTTTGTATTGCTGTTTGAAATCTTAACTGAAAATTTAATTCACTATATAGTACTGCCATGTCTGTGTTTGCTGAAGAAAACCAGCAGACACGTCCACGTGTTGAGGGTTACTTTATTATGCAAACCAACAATTATAACAAGCTAACTTATAGCCTAAGCTAACCGAGGGGTGGTATAGGGCAGTTAACTGTTGGAAGGCAGAGCGCCAAAAGAGGCTGAGTCCCATCCCGCCGTCAGTCATCCTTTAGAGTCCCAGCATGATGACGTCATCCTGTGCATACGTCCCTGCACCCGTGGTGTCTGTGATACCATTTCTCATATGCCACATTTATCCCCCACCACCACCCTGGGAAAAAAACAGAATCTCACTGGTGTTGGTTTACCTTTAGCTGGGTAACCGTTGTGGCGCTGCGACTGCAGTGCAGTCTGTACTTACACTGCGACTGTACTTTTGCTTCTGCTGGTCTCCGTAATGAAGCTACAAGTACATACTTCTGCATATGACGAACAGAGGGAGACAGCAGGATGATACAGACCAGTTTTGTCTTACTCCCGCCATGTCTTCCGCTAGCTGCTGTAAAGGCGAAAATGCGTCATGTCAACATGTGGCCGAAGTACAGACATGCGCAATAAACATATTTTCTGCCCAACCTTCGGAATAAGTGTTTATATGTGCACCAATCGGATTAACAATCGGCATAACCCACCCATTTCAATCGGAATGAAATTTTGATCCGAATGAGCGTGATCGGATCAGAATATTCAGATTGGCGTGTTTACATGAAGCATTTTTATTCCGATCAGGCTTTTAATCCGGTTACTTGTGTCCATGTAAACATGGCTATAGATGTGCATGGACTAGGCTAGACAACTGACTTGGAACTTGTCTCATGTCAGAGTTGTAGCAAAGCAGAACACACATATATTGAACAGTGTATTGTTAGTCATGCTGTGGCTAGCATATGCATGGTGGTAAAGTACAATACTGCATACTGTCAAAGCACACCATTTACTGTAGCTAATACTTAAGGTACTCATATCTGATGCCAAAAGTACAATATGGTAAATTAGCTTCTAAGACTCAAAACCATAAATCACTTGAGGTTCCATACACCATAACCAACCCATTATTTTGAACCTGGGTAGTCAGGTAGACTACCGGCATAACTCTGCATGGTTGAGTGGATTATTCTTCCACTTATGAACCAACCATGCTCTGTTTAAACATATTAAGGGAACAGAGTCATTTTCTTACTGTCCAATCTCAGGGGGTCTCTGGTGAGCCCGCGGTAGGTGCGACCCTGGAAGTGCTGGCCGCAGTGGACCTGGGTGCCATCTTGCTGGAATCACGGCCTGTTCACCAGCAAAGTCCCAGTCTGGGTCCCACACTGGCTGGGTCGGTTGCAATGTCGCATCTTGATCTAGGGCAGCTGTTGGTCTTACCTTTCTGAGACAGCTGGCATGCCATCGCGAACCATCGGCCATCTGGAATGTGGCTGGCCCCGCTTGCACGGGGATCTGCATCTGTGGTGACAGGAGCATCTGGAGGTCGTCAGAGTGTTTGGATTGCTGGACCCAAATCCAATCAAGCACCGTGAGCGTCGACCTGTTGGGCTTCGGGCAGTGCTGCTGCTGCTTTCTTATCTTGTAGGTGGTGGATGATGCTGATTGTTGTGGCAGCGTGATGTGCTTGTGCTTGCCGGTGGCAGGACGAGCTCCGAGTTGATGTCATTCTGTGGGGTCTTGCTTGGCCATGGACCTGATCTTCTGCAGCTTTATGGTGGCTCTGTGAGGCTAATGCTGGGCGAGAATATGAGTTGAGTCTGTGCTCTGCTCTTCGTGTGGAGTGAAGCTTGGAGCGGCGGTACCCACATCCGGGTGAACCGTGCTCTGGCCATCAGCGGTCAAACAAAGTCCTTGGTGGTCAATGATGGTGAAACCCAATTTGTGAAAGAGGTCGCATCCCAGGATGTTGTCACCATGCATCGCTATCTGGAAGGTGAACACTGGGAGGACTTTGGACCCAAAGTGATCCATTGCCGTGATGTTTCCTATGAAGCAAATTTTGGTGTGCCCATATCCATAGAGCTCCACCGCATCCTGCTTGATTGGATGCCGAGAAAAGAACTTCCTCACTGTGACCCAGTTCATCAGTGACCTCATAGTGGCGGTGTCCAATAGTAATGGCAGGCTGATATCATTAAGCCTCACTGTGCACCACTTGTACACCGAATTACTACAGTCCACAGAGTGAATGGTTGTTGGCAGTCCAGTCCAATTGAGCTGGGTGGCGAACTTGTCATTGATAGTGTTGAGTGGCACACTCTGGCAAAGTGATTAAGCTTACTACAGCGCTGGCATCACTGTCCTTTTGCTGGGCAGGAGCGTGCGTGTGTCCAGTGTGCGGGGGAATCACAGCTGCAACACGGTCGATGACCAATGATGTCTTGTCGTCCCATGACGTTCACCTCAGGGTCCTCTGAAAAGGTCATGGCGTCGCTGGGCTCGTCTACCAGGGCAACTGCCTGTGCTTGCAGAGGTTGTTGTTTCAAAGCTCCTGGCTGTGATGCGAGCTGGGCAGCGGCCTCCAACTGGACCGCCACCTCCACCACCCTTGCCAGCGACATGTTGTCCTGCGACATCAGCAGCCTCTCCTGCAGCTTCATGTTGGTGGTGTGCTCCGCTAGCTGGTCCCGCACCATCTCGTCTTCCAACTGTGCAAACCTGCATGTACTCACCAAACAGCGGAGGTTGGCGACATATTGCTCTATCGTCTCTCCTGCTCCTTGTTGGCATTGACGAAGCCTGATTCTCCGTACCAGCACATTCTTGGGTGTCACAAAATGTCCGGCCAATAAGACGACACATTTGTCGTAGGTGTCTGCGGGGAAAAATGTTTTAAATACACACTGTCCCTCGCTGCCGAGGCTGTGTATTAACATAGCACGTAGCTGAAGCTTGCTAGCCTTAGCCAGGTCCATAGCCGACATGCATTTCCAAAAACTCAAACCACTGAGGCCACAGAATGGGCGGTTCACCTGGCGTAGCAAGGAACGGCGGCAGGGTGCAAGACATGCTTCCATCTTCAGGAAAATGGTTAATTCTCCTCCAGAAGACCAGTTTACCTTGTCGCCAATGTCGTGTCTGTGTTTGCTGAAGAAAATCAGTGGACATGTCCATGTGTTAAGGGTTACTTTATTACTCAAACCAATAATTATACCAAGCTAACTTGTAGCTTAAGCCAGGCCTATACAATTGGCGGCCCATGGGCCACATGCGGCCCAGAACCAACCTCCAAGTGGGCCAGGCCCAGTCTGTGGTCCATCCAGAGAAGCAAAGGCCAGCATGTTTCACAGAATTGCAGAAATCCATTAATTACTACAGACTGTAAATGCAACACTTCGCATAGCCTAGCAACCGTCAACCCACAATGCAGCGCGCTTGTTTTTAAGTGTGGGCTCGATGACCGTGGCTAAAGGTGCCTTCAGACCAAACGCGAATACATATAAAGTCAAAGGAAAGAGGTGAGCTCCCAGACCGTCTGTCTCCGGGTAAGTCTCATTTTCAGACTAATTTACTCTCCAATGTTGATACTTTTACTCCGGTGACAGCAAAATGCCAGGGCTAGCGCTGTCCCTTGTACGTGAACGTGCGAAATCCGCACATGCTCACCTCTTTCCATTGACTTTGTAAGTATTTGCGTCGCTTGGTATCTTGCCACTAGCACCATTACATGTCACTGTCAACTCTGAAGCGTAAAATTGATGATGACAGTCCCTGCCTGGACTGATATGTGTGTGCAATAGAATGTGTAGATATAAAAGGAGGTTCCTACTCACATATGTGGTGATTTAAAACAAAACAAACCACAACAGTGGATGTGCAATGTTTGATAATAGGAACAATCTTTTCTTGGGGGGGTTTGTGCACTTAAGTGTTTGACAGTTCATTTTTTATTCAGCTAATGCACTTTGTGATGTGCCAAGGTCAGTTATGACCAGGATGTAGTATATTTTATTTCAAAAGGGAAACAAATGTTAATGCTACTAACAGTGCACATTGAGTTTTTATGCACTTTGAGATATGCCTGAGTAAGATGTGACCAAAACGGTTATTTACAGAATTTTATTTTTTCCCCATTTATTTAATTGTTGTTCAAGAGGTAAAATATTTCTACTACTTCAAGTACTGCTCAACCCCAGCACTGTTATTGTGTTTTTATGCATTTTTGATGTGCCTTTGTCATGCGCCAAGCGCATATTTAAGACAATGAATAAAAAGTGCATATTTTTCATCATATTGATCAGTGTTGGTTTGAAATTTGTCATATTCAACAGATCGCTGAACATGTGCAGCCCAGTTACAGTTACAGTCTTTATTACCTCCACCAAGGAGGTTATGTTTTCATCGGCGTTGGTTTGTCTGTCTGTTTGTTTGTTAGCAAGATAACTCAAAAAGTTATGGACGGATTTTCATGAAATTTTCACAGATTGTCAGAAATGGGGTATCCTACAGATGATTACATTTTGGTGGTGATCCGGATCACTGTCCACAAGAAAACCGCCATTATGCAAAATGCCATTTTCGTCAATAACTACTGAACCACTAATCCTATCATTGTGAATCCAATTGCTAGTCATATGTTTTCATGGTCAAGGAATCTGAAAACGTACACACAAACACTCTATGGGGGGGAACTGTGGCGCTAAACCGCCATTATGGAAAATGCCATTTTTGTCAATAACTACTGAACCACTAATCCTATCATTGTGAATCCAATTGCTAGTCATATGTTTTCATGGTCAAGGAATCTGAAAACGTACGCACAAACACTGTATGGGGGGAACTGTGGCGCTTGGCGGAGGTCTGCGCTCTCCGAGTGCTTTTCTAGTTTCAAATTGTGGCCCAACTGATTTTGTAATTGAATAGCCCTGGCTTAAGCTAACCGAGGGGTGGAACAGGGCAGTTGACTGTTGGAAGGCGGAGCGCCAAAAGAGACCGACTTCCGCCGTTAGTGCTCCTTTATAATCCCGGCGTGATGATATCATCCCATGCATGCATGCATTCCTGCGCCCGTGGCACCATTTCCCATATGCCACAAGTAAATGGCCTTCACTTATTATAGCGCTTTTTTTCTCATCTCTGGATGACCAAAGCGCTTTACAGATCCTGCTATCCACCCATTCACACACTGATGGCAGCATAAATGCCATACACCGGCGCTGGCCTGACCCACCAGGAGCAACTGGGGGTTCAGTGTCTTGCTCAAGGACACTTCGACATGCAGACTGCAGAGAGCAGGAATCGAACCCCTGACCCGCTGATCAGTAGTCGGCCACACTACACCTGCGCTACAGCCTCAGTTCACTCAAAATATCCCACAATGCATTTTGAAAAGTAGTGTACAATGGATGGTCACTACATTAGCCAATATATCCCATAATGCAATGCACAGCCAACGGAGCAGTGAGAGGAGAGTTTCACATCACAACATAAACTACCTTAGGGTATTTATATTTATTAATTCAGCAAAAACAATTACTACTGCAACGATTACTCGAATAATTCCATTACAAAAATTCTTCGATTCAAAAATCTGTGATTCGAAGCTTCGTTTAAAGTAGCACTTCCAGTCTACAGTGGTGTGAAAAAATGTTTGCCTCTTTCCCGATTTTTTTTTTGTATGTTTGTTACACTTAAATGTTTCAGATCATCAAACTAATTTAAAAATAAGACAAAGATAACACAAGTAAACACAAAATACAGTTTTTAAATGAAGGCGCTTATTGTTAAGTGAAAAAAAATCCAAACCGACATGGCCCTGTGTGAAAAAGTGATAGCCCCCTAAACCTATTAACTGGTTAAAACATAAATTAACTGTTCAATTAATTGTTCAATTTCTCAAGCCACATCCAGGCCTGATTGCTGCCACATCTGTTCTCAATCAAGAAATCACTTAAATATGACCTGCCTGACAAAGTGAAGCAGACCAAAAGATCCTCAAAAGCTAGACAGCAAGCTAGAACTTCCAAAGAAATTCAGGAACAAATGAGAAACAAAGTAATTGAGATCTATCAGTCTGGAAAAGATTATAAAGTCATTTCTAAAGTTTTGGGACTCCAGCGAACCACAGTCAGAGCCATTATCCACAAATGGCGAAAACATGGAACAGTGGTGAACCTTCCCAGGAGTGGCCGGCCAACCAAATCTACCCCAAGAGCGCAGCGACGACTCATCCAAGAGGTCACAAAAGACCCCACAACAACATCCAAAGAACTGCAGGCCTCACTTGCCTCAGTTAAGGTCAGTCTTCATGACTCCACCATAAGAAAGAGACTGGGCAAAAATGGCCTGCATAGCAGAGTTCCAAGATGCAAACCACTGCTGAGCAAAAAGAACATAAAGGCTTGTCTCAGTTTTGCCAGAAAACATCTTGATGATCCCCAAGACTTTTGGTAAAATACTCTGGAGGGAGAGATCGACCAAATCGAGAGACTGACAGACGGATCGGAGCAGCATCTGCAGTGATGTGGATGTTGTACTGGTCTGTTGTGGTGAAGAGGGAGCTGAGTTCTAAGGCAAAGCTGTCGATTTATCAGTCAATCTACGTTCCTACTCTCACCTATGGTCATGAGCTTTGGGTAATGACCGAAAGAACGAGATCGCGGATACAAGCAGCTGAAATGAGCTTTCTTCGTAGGATTGCTGGACTCACCCTCAGAGACAGGGTGAGGAGCTCAGTCATCCGGGAGAGGCTCAGAGTAGAACCGCTGCTCCTCCACAATGAAAGGAGTCAGTTGAGGTGGTATGGGCATCTGATTAGGATGCCTCCTGGACGCCTCCCACTTGAGGTGTTTCGGGCACGTCCCACTGGGAGGAGACCCCGGGGCAGACCCAGGACTCGGTGGAAAGACTATGTCTCCCAGCTGGTCTGGGAACACCTTGGTATCCTCTCTGAAGAGCTGGAGCAGGTGGCTGGGGAGAAGGAAGTCTGGGTTTCTCTTCTTGAACTGCTGCCTCCGCGACCCGGACCTCGGGAAAAGCGGTAGAAGATGGATGGATGGATGGATTCTGTGGACTGACGAGACAAAA
This sequence comes from Pholidichthys leucotaenia, assembly GCA_020510985.1. Lineage (NCBI taxonomy): Eukaryota > Metazoa > Chordata > Actinopteri > Cichliformes > Pholidichthyidae > Pholidichthys > Pholidichthys leucotaenia. Next base: position 15,693,705 of record CM035844.1, read on the forward strand.
GTTGAACTTTTTGGAAGGTGTGTGTCCCATTACACCCGGTGTAAAAGTAACACAGCATTTCAGAAAAGGAACATCATACCAGCAGTAAAATATGGTGGTGGTAGTGTGATGGTCTGGGGCTGTTTTGCTGCTTCAGGTCCTGGAAGACTTGCTGTCGTAAATGGAACCACAAATTCTGCTGTCTACCAAAAAATCCTGAAGGAGAATGTCCGGCCATCTGTTTGTGACCTCAAGCTGAAGTGCACTTAGGTTCTGCAGCAGGACAATGATCCAAAACACACCAGCAAGTCCACCTCTGAATGGCTTAAGAAAAACAAAATGAAGACTTTGGAGTGCCCTAGTCAAAGTCCTGACCTGAATCTGATTGAGATGCTGTGGCATGACCTTAAAAAGGCGGTTCATGCTTGAAAACCCTCCAATGTGGCTGAATTACAACAATCCTGCAAAGATGAAAGGGCCAAAATTCCTCCACAGCGCTGTAAAAGACTCATTGCCAGTTATCGCAAACACTTGATTGCCGTTGTTGCTGCTAAGGGTGGCCCAACCAGTTATTAGGTTTAGGGGGCAATCACTTTTTCACACAGGGCCATGTAGGTTTGGAGTTTTTTCCCCTTAATAATAAACACCTTCATTTAAAAACTGTATTTTGTGTTTACTTGTGTTATCTTTGTCTAACATTTAAATTTGTTTGATGATCTGAAACATTTAATTATGACAAACATACAAAAAAATGAGAAATCAGGAAGGGGGCAAACACTTTTTCACACCGCTGTATATGACCTCCTTCCAGTATGACATTTTTCTGGTCACATTATGTAAACAAGACGCGGGTTTGTTTAATGGCGGAACATCAGAGCGACGACAAAAAGGAAGAAAGTCAGAGAAAACAAAGTATCTCAAGTCTGGGATCGTTTCAAGCTCAAATTGAAGAAAAACATTGTGCATTGTGTACATGGTAAAGCCGAGCAGCGAGCTAGCATACCACAATGTCTTGGCAGAGACATCACACACAAACAGCAGACTGAGACAAGGTACGTGGTTGAGATATTAAATTAATCAATCAAACTTTATTTCTAAAGCACTTTAAAAACTACAACTGATACGAAGTGCTGTACATCAGGAAGAGATAAAATAAAAAGGACATAAAAGACAGTAAAATGCAACTAAAAAGGTATAAAACAAAACAAGTAAAAATGACAATCATATAATAAAAGCAATAAAACAAGTACAATCAATGTTTCATGCTGGGTTGAAGGCCAAGGAGTAAAAATGAGTTTCAAGATAAGTTTTAAAAGTGGACAGTGAAGGAGCCTGTCTAATAGGTAAAGGAAGACTAAATTAAGATGAATAGAATGTAATCAGCTATGCCAATTATGCTTATATGGCCAAAGAATATACAGTAGCTATGTTGCGAGATGAAGCTAACGCTACAAAACGGAGCTTTATGGTGTAGCGTAACATCAAGTTACGTTATATGCAATAAGCATTGCAATAAATGTGCACCTTTGTTAGAGTGTTTGGTACAATTACTATTGCTCTTTAGGAAAGAAAGTTCTGCACATGCTGGTCAATGCAAGTTTCTTCAATACAAAAAAAGTATCCGATTGCTTGAGTAATCCTTCAATTACAGTGACAAATTACTTGATTACTAAAATAATCAATAGCTGCAGCCCTAGATTTAATACATATTTACTACAAATTACATGCAGCACAGCAACTCACCCTTGGCCAGGGGATCCTGGGTTCAATCCCAGCCCCCGACCAAAAATGATCTGTGTGGAGTTTGCATGTTCTCCCCGTGTCTGCGTGGGTTTACGCCGGGATTTCTCCAGTTTCCTCCCACATGCCAAAAACATGCAAGTTAGATTAATTGGCATCAAACTGGGGATTCTAAATTGTCCTTAGGTCTGACTGTGAGAGTGAATGGTTGTCTGTCTCTCTGTGTTGCCCTGCGATGGACTGGCGATCTGTCCAGGGTGGACCCTGCCTCTCGCCCAAAGATGCTGGGATAGGCTCCAGCCCCCCCGCGACCCGAAAAGGATTAAGCGGAAGAAGATGAATGAATGAATGAATATTAATTTTTTTTACCATCGTTAGTCTTTTACATTTTACTGTCTCACCATGAAGACGTCATTCACCGTGCCACAAAAACAAGCCCAGTAGTGTCCAAAAGCTGTTAATTTTATTGTTATATTTACTATATAGTCCACTATATCTAAGTTCACTATATAGCGAGTAGGGAGGGAGTGAGTGAGTGAATGTGCCGAACACAGCTGAGCAGAATGCTTTCTACAGCTGAGGCCCAAATCTGATTGGCCAGTTGACGTAGTAATGCCATATCTTTAAAAGCAGCGTGGCTACAGGTGCAGAAATCTGAGGCATTTATCAACAATTGAAGAAAGGATCTTTCCTATATTAACCCATAATTATTACCTCCGCCAAGGGAAGAGGTAATCTTTTTGCCAGCGTTGGTTGGTTTGTTTGTCAGTTTGAGTGTCAGCAACATAACTCCAAAAGTTATAAATGGATTTTGATGAAATTTTCAGGAAAGGTGTGTAATGGCACAGGGAACAGGTGATTAGATTCTGGTGGTGATCCGTCGAGGAATTTTTAAAAAAATTATTTTTATATATTAATATCATGCTTTTCGTGTACTTCCCCTTTAAGATGTGTCTACTGCGTTACATGTGGAATTACGTGTATAGCAATGCACCTCCGTAACCAGTGCACTCTTACCACCAAACACTGCAGAAAAAGTAAAACGGCTTTGGATGAAAAGGAATGTGGTCTCCATCCACACAGAATGTGATGATTGACATTATTTCATCTGAAGACGCCAAGAAAAAGCAAGCAAAGTATGTGGTTTAAGACAGGGTTTGGAGTGTGTGTGGACGTAACTCCAACTGGCAGACAAGGATGCAAGCCATGTGACTCACACGGTATGTAAACACAGTAAACTTCAGCACTGGACAATGCTTAATTTTTTTTGTTTGTGATATCACAATAGGCCTGTTCTATTATGCCTGTTTACGACGCACCGCAGTGATATGATACCGTACTGATGTGTAATATTGCTTAATAATTATGAACCTTGTCCGTAAACTGTAAAGGAGAAGATGGGAGGAAAAAAAAAAAACCTCGATGGAAGTATTCGATGTCTGACTGCTCTCTAGTTTCTTTATATTTTCTAGGAAAATGAGAAATACTGTTGGTGCACTGATTTACTGAAATGTGCACACATAAGCTGAAATACACTGTACAATTCTCACAAGCCTGAAAGTCAACATTTGCTCAGGCCATCTTTGCTCAATATTTGCTTGAGCAATAATGCTTGAGCAAATATTTGCAATATTTGCTTTTTTTATTTGCCAACTTAGGTTAACTTAAGCAACTGAATACTCAGCGCAGGTTTAATTTGAAAGGGACATTGCATACTCATAAACATAAATACAAATGTAAGTATGCCAGATTTAGCAATATTGTTAATTTGCATCAGGTCAGCTGACATCAGCGTCAGGCAACGCTCATATAAAGCGAAGATAAGCCTTTATTAGTCCCACAATGGGGAAATTCCAGGATCAGATCAGCATTTGTGGAGGCTTCCTGCCATTCTGGACCTGCTTTTGGAGTGAACACATCTCCCATGGCCATACGTTTCAGTATTTACTTTCATTTTATATTCTTATGTAGTTACTTCTGCATGCCCCTTTTCCCCTGTTCATTCATTCACTGCTCAAAAAGTAATTAATGCTTATCTATAGACTCCAACAGTAAGTCCTCAATTAAAATGTGAATGACGATGCCATCCATCCATCTTCTTCCACTTAATCCTTTTCGGGTCGTGGGGGGGCTGGAGCCTATCCCAGCATCTTTGGGCGAGAGGCAGGGTACACCCTGGACAGATCACCAGTCCATCACAGGGCCAACACAGAGAGACAGACAACCATTCACTCTCACAGTCATACCTAAGGACAATTTAGAATCCCCAGTTTTGATGCCAATTAACCTAACTTGCATGTTTTTGGCATGTGGGAGGAAACCGGAGAAATCCCGGAGTAAACCCACGCAGACACGGGGAGAACATGCAAACTCCACACAGATCACTGTTGGTCGGGGGCTGGGATCGAACCCAGAATCCCTTGGCCAAGGGTGAGTTGCTGTGTTGCCGCAGTGCTAACCACTCCACCACCGTGCTGCCCCTGAATGAGGATGGATTTTTTTTTTTTTTTTTTTATTCAATGAGGATGGAATAAAAAAAATATTTAGTGTATCATCATATAAATAAAATGACTATATTTTGACTGATTATATTTTGACTGTTACAACTCTCTCCATTAAAATACCATAAAATCCTGTTAAATGTCATTTACTTTTTGACGCCACATCAGTGCTTTCTGATTCCACACAATGGCAGTCGAACCGATAAATCCTGGGGAATGATTCTGCATGGAACAGAAAATTAAGAACAGTAAATTTCGCAATGAGATTTTTTTTTTTCTTTTGGGATGTCACATTTTTGGGAGATTATATATCTTTTTTCTTTTTTTTTTTTTTAAATTCCCCCTTCTCTCCATTTCTCTTGCATCTGTGCATATCTGACGTGAGTTTTGGTCTAAAAATTGTACATTGAGGACAACCAAAAGAAGCTGCTCTATTTCAGTATGTGGTGTGAAATTTTGGAACAGCTTAAAAGAAGATGTAAAACGATGTCCAAACATTAAGTTAATTCCATGCCACAACTTGTGGCGTACAGGCAGCACCTATCTCTGTTTCACTGACCCTAGGCCACTCAGCTACTGTAAGCAGTGAAAGCTACAGTGGGGGAAGGGGGGTTGGTCCTTCTGGTAGCGCTGTGTGTCAACTTTCCTTTCCCCGTTCTATTATGCTGAGCACCAAGCTAGAAGGCGGAAAGTACCATTTTTATATGGTCTTTGGTACGACCCGGCTGGGATTTGAAGCCACGACCTCCCAGTTGTGGGGCGGATGCTCTACCAACTAGGCCACCACTCTGGTATGTCCAGACATTACACAATTTAAAAGCAAATACAAGAATTTGATTTTCCAAAAAATATGAAGAATTATAAAAGAGGATATTATGTTAACATAAATATATGTTTTGGTGTGTGACAGTGTGACGTTGAGATGTTGACTGTTTTTTATTTGGGCAGCTGTGGTGCAGGTGTAGTGTGGCCGACTACTGATCGGAGGGTTAGTGGTTCGACTCCCACTCTGTCTGCAGTCTGCATGTTGAAGTGTCCTTGACCAAGATACTGAACCCCCAGTTGCTCCTGGTGGGTCAGGCCAGCGCCTGTGCATGGCAGCTCTGCCACCATCAGTGTGAGAGTAGGTGGATAGCAGGGTCTGTAAAGCGCTTTGGTCATCCAGAGATGAGGAAAATGCGCTATATAAGTGAATACCATTTACCTTCTGAAAACGTGGCCTTTGGGGGGTAGGACTAGATAAGTTTTGGCTTTTTCCTACTCTTTTTCGAACATGTTTTGTTATGTTTATAAAGTTTAAAGGTTTTTTTTTCTCTTTATTGAACCAGTTGTATGTTATTTTAATTGTGTTATACGTTCGAAATAAAGACATGAAATGGAAAAAAAAACATCTGTTTTCACCAGCATTCAGTCAACATTTGCCATTGGAGCTTAACTTAGGCTGACTGACAGGTTAACTCTGCATAACTTAGCCCAGTGCTCAGGAACTTTTACAAACTGAGCACAACTTTCACCAACGTGTATTTCCAAACATCGACAAATTTTCAAAGAACACAACTTTCACCAGTATTTGCCAACAAACACCAACTATCATTAACTTTTACCAACTTTTGCCAGCAGAGCCAGACGTTTGACAAAACGCCAGTAAAAGTTGATCCAAACATAGTGTGAATCCACCCTTAAAACCTTCATGACTATTCCTACCAAACTTAATTACTGAATGTATTACAAAGCCTGTTGTAATGAATAAAGCCATGACAGACCTCTCAGTTATAATAAAAAAACACAGAATCATTTACCAAAATGTACAAGAGCACACTGAGGCGAGTGCAATATCCCCCACCTCCATTTTCTTTGACGATCCTAATACTTACTGACAGAGAGCAATTTTCAATATAATTTCTGTGGCAGAATCAAATTATGATAAGCCCATCATCCACAAATACACAACAAAGTGTACAACCCATAGTTGTAGGTCAGGATCCAGAGGTGAACCTGTGTAGCAAGTATGGTGACCAGAAAGAGATTAACATGTTCTACTGTAAGAGATCACAGGGAGTGCCAACCTTGACCTCTGAGTTTTTGACCCCAAACCTGTAGTCTGAGGTCACGGTCTCAGAGTGAACCTGTGTACCAGGTTTGGCAGCCCTAGCTTTCTTTGTTGTTGAGCTATACTTTATAAGGCATTTTGATGTTGACCTTTGACCTTGCGACCCCAAAACCAGTTACACTTCAGGGTCACAGGGTGGACCTGTATACCAAATTTGGTGGCTCTAGCTTTACTCATTGTACAGTAATAAGGCATACTGTCTACTAAATGTCTGCTAAGTATGCATTGAGGTTTTTTTTGCCTGCAATCAAAATTTCGCTTACTCATTAAGCGTCAATTTGATAAAACATGTTTTTTTCTCTCGCCTACTGTGTCATATCCTTTTTTTTCCCCTTTCTTCTTTATGACTGGCGCCTAGCGGCTGCCCTGGCCTTGGATGCGCTCTGCAGAGCGTGCCCAAATGCCAAGTCACGTTTCGTTACCTTGTATTCATACATGTGTAATGACAATAAAGTTGAATCTCAATCTCAATCTCAATAAGGAATGCTAACCTTGACCTTTTGACCCCTGAACCCATACTCAGAGTTCAGGATCCCAAGGTGAATCTGTGTAGCAAGTTTGGTGACCCTAGCTTTCTTTGCTGTTGAGATATACTTTATAAGCCATTTTGATGTTGACCTTTGACCTTGCAATCCCAAACTCATAGTCAGAGGTCAGGATTCCAAGGTGAACCTGTGTACCAGGTTTGGTGGCCCTAGCTTTACTTGTTTTATAGTAATAGTAAATGTAACTTTTATCATTTACCATAGTGCAACTGCAATGCTAACTTTGACCTCTGACCCCTTGACCCCAAACCCATAGTTGGGTGAGGGTGTAAGTCGTCTAAGATGTATATTAGATACGACTACTGTATCAATTTGAGAAGCCTACATCATTTCCCTCAGTCGTTATTGTGTTTAGAAGTTTTAGGGAAAAGTCTAGCCCCTGACCTTTGACCTCAAGGTCATCCAATGAGTGAAACTGCAATATGCACATCATTAGAGTATATCAAACCATGGTACCAAGTTTTAAAACAACTAGAACAAAACTGTAGGACGAGTTTATTTCGCAAGACAGCTGCTGTCTGTGAAGTGAGGTGAAACAGGTCATAGGTCAGGGGCTACAATTCCTGCAAAAATCATCTGATCAGAACCAAATTGCAATATGTGCATCCTCAGTATATATCAAACTGTGGTACCAAGTTTCAAAACAATCGGACCAAAACTGTAGGAGTTGATTTCCCAAAAGTGGGACAGACAGACGGACTGACTGACCGATAACCAGGGGTGCCCCCCCCAGCGGCCACCCCTGGTCCCTGCCACTGGACATTAACATAATTTTTTGTTTTTCTACGTCATAGTTTACATATAGTAGATGTTTAAGAATAATTGATGTGTGGTGTATCTTATTAACAAAATACAGCAAAGTAGGACAGATCACACTGTCAAGGTGCGTTCAGACCAAATGCAAATGGGTGGGCTGCCTGATTACATTTTAAATTGATTTTGATGTGCCACCCCAAGATTTTCAGTGGCCTCCCCCCCATGAAAAATTTCTTGAGGCGCCCCTGCCCATAACATAATTCCCTTTTGGACTTTGACTGGCAGGGGATAAAAATGATTCTGCCTGGGTGAGTCTTACTGTAGTCAATTTTCCTGACAGAAAACATTCAAAAAGTTAATCTGACTCACGTTAATGTGCCTCAAAATGCATTAACATCATGTTAGTGTCTTAACATGAAACGTTAGCTCACTTAACCATTTATATTATGGCAATGTGCATAAAATGTGAGTTTAAGATACATCTTTCCATTTTTTTCTACCAGTGAGCTGTTGTTGCTTAGACTTTATATTCATATTTCTTACTTAGCGTTTACCTTGCTGCACTGTGGGTCTCAGAGTAACGCAGTTTCAGTTCTCTGTATGTGCTGTACATATGGCAGAATTGACAATAAAGTTGACTTTGACTTGACTTGGTATCTTCGCTAAATTACATAAACAGCCAAGCGACTGAACATTACTGAAGGAATATCAGCTTGACTTCCCCTCTGATATTATAGCTTACCTTTATGAATTTATGAATCGAAGCACCATGGCCTGCAGGCTGCAGCTGCTCTGTTTTCAAATGTGACCGCTGGGGCTAGCGGATGTGCGTGCATTTGTGAGGTCCGACGGGGCAGTGTAACCGTAAACAAAGGTTCCGCCCGACGCAAATGCAGCTCTGGCTGCTGTAATTGATAAAGTGGCAAAGATTATGTCAAGGGTGGAGATGGCTACCCCTGGCCTCCCCCCAGCTCTACGATTGGTGTAGGGCTGCCACACCAAGCTTTTTTGCCATCACACCAAGCTGCACTGCTGAAGAAGTGATTCAAAGTTGCTCAGCCCTCGAAAGCCCCCTATTGGCCTTGGGCTGTAAGTATTTGTCTGCTGGTATGGCGCCTCTGACTATTAGAAATTTTATTTTATTAATTTAAAAAAAATTGTGGACTTGCAGCTGCGCCCTCTCCAGCAGGGGGCGTCCTAGGCAACCGCCTAGGTGGCTTGTACTTTGGGACAGCCCTGTCTGAAGGACATGAATTTCAGATCCTGTTCATCTACTGTAGATGGTTTATTTGGCATGACAGCTTTTCTTGTTGGCCTCCATTTTTTTTTTTTTTTTAAGGAAACTAGACAATGTTCCTGTATGAGGAATTGACTGAAAATTACTGAAAGCAGCCAGTGTTCAAAGAAAGACTCTGAAAGACCCTCAGAAAGCTTGGAGAACTACTTCTCAAGACCACTTTAAAAATTACAAGGTCTGGCTTCTTGGAAGCAAACTATAAAGAAATTGGTGGTGGTGCTTAAAACCTTTGCACAGTACTGAGCACATTGCCACACTCTGTTTGGACCTTCTGTTTTGAGGGATATTTGTTCAGCAGGAATTGTCCACTGTTTCTGCTTAATACTGTGTTGGTCCCCTTTCTGCTGCCAACACAGCCCTGACCCATGGAGGTAGGGACTCCACTAGACCCCTGAAGGTGTGCTGTAGTATCTGGCACCAAGATGTTAGCAGTAGATCCTTTAAGTCTTGCAAGTTGTGAGGTGGGGCCTCCATGGATTTGTTTGTCCAGCTTATCCCACAGATACTCAACTGGACTGAGATCTGTGGAATTTAGAGGCCAAGTCCAAACCTCAAACTCATTGCTGTGCTCCTCAGACCATTCCTGAACCTTTTTTTTTTTTTTTGCTTTTGTCACATTATCCTGCTGAAAGAGGCCATAGCCATCGGGAACTACAGTTTCCATGAAAGGCTGTACAGTACACCCCTGGTAAGGTCTTGGTGCCAGGTGCCACAGCACAACTTCAGGGGTCTAGTGGAGTCCCTGCCTCGACGGGTCAGGGCTGTTTTGGCAGCAAAGGGGGGGCCAACACTATATTAGGCTGGGAGTCACAATGTTATTCCTGATCCGTGGCTATACTGAGTAGGTTCTTTGCAGTTAAAGCTCATAAAGGCTGCTCATTCAATTGAACATTTATTGACAAAATAGTTGCCCACAGAAATATTAAAAACTAGAGAAGGATGAAAACAAATATGCATCTCCTTTTAGATTTAAATTATGATTTGAAAAGAAGGGTAACACAACCTGTCTTGGAACTTCAGCTCTGTTGAATACCATAAATAAATAAAACAGTGTTGAGGCCAGTCAGCAGGCCCATTCTACCTATTCTGGCAGGAAGTTGTCAAATGGGTTGAAAAGCGTCCTCTTGGCCTTGCTGTGTTTGATTTTTGTGACACTGTGTGAGGAGGATGATTTTAAAGATTTCCTCAGGTGAGGTATTGTCAGTGGGTTTCTTATTTCAGTCTTCTCGTTCTCACCTCATTTAGTCCCTCATTTCCAGCAGTCAGAGTTTCTGACTGAGGATCTTCATAGACAGCAGAGACACACCTTTGACTGTCGTCTTCTTCTTCACTAAATGCCACAACCTCATTGGAACATGCCACGTCACCCGAGCTTTCCAATCCTTCCGTGGCGGACACTTTGTCATTGTTGGTCATCTCATGTTTTTTTTGTCCTATCCACAGCTGCGTCAGACAGAGCCATCGGCTGTGCTGCATTCAAGTCCGTTTCACCACTTTGCTCTGTCAGCGACATCTTCCTCCTCTTCTTCTTCTTTTTCCTCACTCCATCGCCTGATGCTTCCAAACTTCCTGTGAATTCTGCTGAATCCCCAGACTGAGAAGGACACCGTTTTTCCGCTGTGTCAGCAGTGAGGAAGGAAGTGGTCCTTGTCTTTTCCCCCGCAGATGGCAGGCAAACTGTGGCTTTGTGCCACAGATCTGTCGACGGTGCTGGTGGCTGACTTTTCTCTCTTTTTTTCTTCTTCTTTTCTTTCTTGGCTGCCACTTCAGCATCTAGCTTCTCAACGCCCTCTGTTGTCTGTGTTTTATATTCACGTTCATCATTCTCAGGGGCGTTAAACACATCTTCCAATACAGAGAGATCTTTCTTCTTTTTTACTGGCAAACTGGTACTTTCTGCAGAGGATAAAACACCGATAGACAAGTCATTGTTCAAGTCATCCTCTCCAACTGCAGCATCGTCATTAGCATCACACGACTGATCCTTCTTCCTGTGCTTTTTCCTTTTTTTCTTTGGCATTTCCTGAGGAGCTATAGTTATTTCCAAACCATCTCCCGGTTCCTCAGATTGCTCTGCTGCAATCTGAGAGAAATCTGAACTTACAGTTAATCCCCTTTTCCTTGCCGTCTCGGTATCATTGTCATTTAGAGGGTCAGCAGCTGCGTCAGACTTCACCGGCTCCGTATCCTCCTCCATCACACTACAGTCTAAGGGGCCGTCCACCTCTTGTCCAACATCTGCTCCCAACAATTTCTTTTTCATCTTCTTTTTATGTTTTTTAACAGGAAGGTCATCCTCCTCCATCACATTTTTTACACTTATTTCAGCATTTGGAGTTTCACTTTGGCCCAGGAGGCTCCCATCAGACGCCTCGTGTCCACCCTTTGTCTTCCTCTGTCCTGAAACTCTACAGGCAGATCCTCCATCACCGGAAGTCTCTGTGCCTGAACGCGCTGCTGATGGTGTTTTCTGTGACGCCTCCAGTCGTCGTCCTCGTTGTGTTGTTTCCTGTTCTGGGTTACTCGCTCCCCTCCTCTGCTGGTCTTCCTCACTGCCTGTCTTCTTCTCGATGTACCACGGCTGCGGCCGCTTTGTCTTTGACAGAACCACAAACTGTTTCTTCCCCTGTCAGACGAGGCTCGGGTTAAAATCACAGCCCTGCTCAGAAATAGTCATTTACAAATTCAGGTATTAACAGTTGGCTTACCACCACTTTGAAGTCCTCCTCTTTCATGTTTCCTTCTTCTTTCCTAAGATAGAGTAGAGATGTTATTAACAATCAAACCATATCTGGGCAGTTTTTTTTTTTTTTTAAGTTTCTAACAGTGTTGCTCTAAAATATAAAAAAAGTTTAACTTTTAAGAGAACTATAGAAGGAAAACAATACTGGTAGTTGCCAGTGGCACCTCTCAGCCTCTTTCTTTGTTGTTGAGATGAAGTTTATATGGCATTTTGACCATGACCTTGCAATACCAAAAGCACAATAATAGTTCAGGGTCACACAAGCACATGGATCACCACCTTATGGTGGTGGAGGGGTTTGAGCACCCAAATGATCCCAGGAGCTATGGTGTTGGAGGCAACTTGCCCCTGGTAAGGTCTCCCAAGGCAAACTGGTCCTGGGTGAAGGGCCAGACCAAGAGCAGCCCAGTGGATCTCCATGAAAAACATGACATCAAGGACCCACTGTACCCAAAGGAGTCACATGGGTCCGCCCTCCAGTGGGTTCACCACCTGCAGGAGGGATCATGGTGCTATGTGAACGGGGCCAAAGTCTGGGCTACTCTGCCTGGACTGATGCCCCACGACCCTGACCCACAGATAAGCGGTAGTCAATGGATGGATGGATAGATCACCCTCAGTGTAATCTGTCAAATGACAAACAGCTTTAAGGATTTTCTGTCATTGCTGAAAAAAATCTGCCAATGAAGGAGAATTTTCAGTTAATGCAACCTCTGGTCCAACAGATGGCTGGAAGATGTTCTGGTATTTGAGCGCAAGATGACTGTGTTCGCTGGAGATGTAGAGAGAGGCATGCTCTCTCACTTTTTTTAACCTTTATTTATACAGGGAAAGGTCCATTGAGAGGAAACCTCTCTTTTTCAAGGACGCCCTGTTCACATTCACACAGATACAAATTCACACCAAGAAGCTGCCCAGTACAACCACAGACTAACCTGTGGCCACTGAGCAGCTCCACTGGAGCAGCTGGGTGAAGGGTGGGGCAAAAATCATGATGTCATCTATCCCACCCAGATCTGATCCTGCCGGTCCAGGGATTGAATTGGCAACCCTCCGGTCACCAGTCCACATACCTAACTATGAGGCCACCACTGCCTTCCCCTCCCTGAGAGAGTTCAAGGAAAAAAAAAAAACTGTTGCAACAATTGTGACTATGTACAATGTGCAATCACTGCTATGCAGACTGCATAGCAGTCTTATACCGCACTTATACCCGTGAAGAACTTTTAAATATCAGGACTTTGACCCCCACGGACCTCCTCCCAGTTTTTCTAGCCCCTGCCGCCGATCTGGTTTATTGTTTGGCTCGGAAAGTGAGACGGCGGAAGAGAGGAAGACGAGCGGGCGCTCTCGTACGACTTCGCAGGAGAGGCTCGCGAACGGCGCTGCCTGGCATATTTCTGTCCAATACCAACTCTCTCTCTAACAAGGTGGATGAACTGAGACTGCTGATGCGTTTTAAGGACCTCGCCTCCTCAGCTGTCCTCTGCTTTACTGAGACCTGGCTCCGGGAAAATATACCGGACAGCGCGCTGCGCCTCGACGGCTTCCAGCTCTTCCGTGCTGATCGTGACACAGAGCTTTCCGGCAAGACCACAGGAGGCGGTGTCTGCTTCTACATCAACTGTAGCTGGTGCTCTGATGTAACGGAAATTTCCAAACACTGTTCTCCTGCCTTGGAATTTCTTGTTATCAACTGCAAGCCTTTTTATTCCCCACGGGAATTTGCTTCTTTTATACTGATCGCTGTGTACGCCCCTCCCGACGCGGACACGCGCGAAGCTCAGCGCGTGCTCGCGGATCACATTCAACACACAGAGCGGAGTTTTCCAGACTCGCTGATTATTGTGGCTGGCGACTTTAATCAGTGCAATCTGAGCCACGATCTCCCCCGCTACAAACAGTTTATTAAATGCCCCACCAGAGGATTAAACACACTGGATCACTGTTACACCACAGTGAAAGACGCATATCGCGCTGTCCCTCGAGCTGCGCTGGGATTATCTGATCACGTGATGGTTCACCTCATTCCCACATACAGACAGAGATTGAAGCTCACTAAACCTGTTGTGAGCACTACGAAGATACGGACCAGTGATGCTGAGGAGAAGCTGGAAACGTGCATGGAAATATCTGACTGGGGCATGCTTAAAGGAGCCACGCATGATCTGGATGAGTACACGGACACTGTGAACTCATATATCCACTTTTGTGAAGAGAACATTCTTCCATCACGCACCAGGGTGAGTTACTCTAATGACAAACCCTGGTTCACAGCTAAGCTCAGACAGATCAGGAAGGAGAAGGAAGCAGCGCTGAAAAGTGGAGACAGGGACTGCTACAGGGAGGTTAAATACCGGTTTAACAGAGAGCTGAAGAGGGCTAAATCTGTGTACTCAGAGAGACTCCAGCAGCAGTTCACTGCTAATGATTCGGCTTCCGTGTGGAGAGGACTGAGGCAGATCTCCAACTATCGGCCTCAGGCTCCTAAAGGTCAGGATGACAAAGCCCTTTGTCAGAGACTGTCCCAACACTATGCCCGTTTTGACACCTCGTCATCTGTGTCCAACTCCCCCCCTCCCTCCAGCTCCACAGCCTCCACATTCCCTACTTCATTTAAGGCACCCCCCCCCCACCTCCCCCCCTCCCCTTATCATCAGTGAGCAGGATGTGCTCAAACAGTTCTCCAGACTGAACCCGCGCAAGGCCCCCGGCCCAGACGGCGTGTCTCCCTCCACCCTGAGACTCTGTGCGAAACAGCTGGCTCCTGTATTCACAGACATTTTTAACACCTCCCTTAAGTTATGCCACGTGCCGTCCTGCCTCAAATCCTCCACCATCATCCCTGTCCCCAAGAAGCCACGGATCACTGGACTTAATGACTACAGACCTGTAGCGCTCACCTCTGTAGTCATGAAGTCCTTTGAGCGCCTGGTCCTGTCCCACCTCAAGTCCATCACCACCCCTCTCCTGGACCCGCTGCAGTTTGCCTACCGAGCCAACAGGTCTGTAGACGATGCAGTCAACCTGGCCCTCCACTCCATCCTGCAGCACCTGGACTCCCCGGGAACCTACGCCAGGATCCTGTTTGTGGACTTCAGCTCCGCATTCAACACCATCCGCCCCGCTCTGCTCCGGGACAAGCTGTCCCTGCTCAACGTGCCTGACTCCCTCTGCAGGTGGATCATCGACTTCCTGACGGACCGGAGGCAGCATGTGCGGCTGGGAAAGACTGTCTCAGACTATACTAGCATCAGCACCGGATCACCCCAGGGCTGTGTACTTTCCCCCCTACTCTTCTCCCTTTACACCAACTCCTGCACCTCCAGCCACCAGTCTGTCAAGTTGATCAAGTTTGCGGACGACACCACCCTCATCGGGCTCATCTCCAACGGCGACGAGTCCGCCTACAGGAGAGAGGTGGCCCAGCTGGCGTCCTGGTGCAGCAATAACAACCTGCAGCTGAACGCTCTGAAGACAGTGGAGATGATTGTAGACTTCAGGAAAGTCACTACTCCTCTGCCCCCCCTCACCCTCTCAGGCTCTCCCATCACCACTGCTGATTCCTTCCGCTTCCTAGGCACTACCATCACCAGGGACCTCAAATGGGAGCTGACCATCAGCTCACTCATCAAAAAAGCCCAGCAGAGGATGTTCTTCCTGCGGCAGCTGAGGAAGCTCAAGCTACCCACCAAGATGTTAGTGCAGTTCTACACAGCCATCATCGAGTCCATCCTCACCACCTCCATAACCGTGTGGTACGCAGGAGCCACTGCCAGGGACAGACTAAGGCTGCAGCGCGTCGTGCGCACTGCTGAGAAGGTGATCGGCTGCAAGCTCCCATCTCTCCAGGATCTGTACATCTCCAGGACCCGGAGGCGTGCTGGCCGGATCATAGCCGATCCCTCACACCCTGGTCATGTACTGTTTGCCCCCCTCCCCTCTGGTAGAAGACTTCGGTCCATCCAGACTAAAACCTCCCGTCACATGAACAGCTTCTTCCCCTCTGCCATTAGACTGCTGAACACTAAGTGACTCTCGTGCACCATGTACAGCAGCTCAACCAGACTCATGTCAATCATCACTGTTTTCTTCCTGCATTACCGACTGCACTATATAGTTCTCCACAGTATCTGCTGCTGGCTAATATATATTTTAACTGTTGACCAGTATCACTTAATCTTATCCTACACTTTATTACATGTATAGTTTATTTCTCTTATCTTATCATGTTTAATGTTGCAGCATTGTACCGAGACAAATTCCTAGTTTGTGTACTACATGAACAATGGCAATAAACCTGATTCTGATTCTGATTCTGATTCTGATTCTGCATTCTGAGAGATTTGGCGAGTTCAGAAAGGATAAAATCATGCTATCCTTCCCCAGTGTTTCCCCGACCATTATATTGGGGAAGTGGGGGGGAGCTAGAGTGTCAAGTTAATCTATCTAAATGTAAGGAATCTGTGTAGAAAGGGTAGTCCCCACAAGTGATGATCAGAAAATTGGTCTCCATCAAACATGAAAACCAGTGTGTGTGTGCGTGTGTGTGTGTGTGCACTCCTGTCTTTCTATTCTTGTGTGGACCACCCCTCGACAAACCACCTTTTTTTTTTCCACAATATCTTTATTGAACCTTTTTTTTTTTTTTTTTTAACAAACATGATACAAACAATCAAACACTAACACTAAAGTACTACAAAAAAAAAAAATGCACTAAAAACACCAACAACCACCAACAAAATCAAGTCTTCAACAATGCTCCTCTGTTTAGTCTAGACAATCCAATACATAAGTATACATATTATGTTCACCAGTTTGGAATTTACAAGGTCCACACACATCATTCACCTTCTTCTTCAAGAGTTATGTTTAAATTTTTTACATAATCAATAAAAGGTCTCCATATATTCTCAAACACAATTTCCTTTGATTTCAGTATATATGTTATTCTTTCTAATGGAAGGTTTGTTAACATCTGTCTTAACCACTGAGTCACATCTGGTCTATGAGTCTTTTTCCATAATAGTGCAATACATTTTTTGGCATTAAGCAAACTGAGGTCTATGAATGTTCTTTCACTTTTATTAAAATTATGCTTTTCTGGGTACAGACCCAACAAAAACAGTTTAGGATTCAATATGATTTGTTTTGAGATTATTTTTTCAATTGTTACCCTCACCTCTTCCCAAAACATTCTTATTAATCTACATTCCCATAAACAATGAAATAGGGTTCCTTTACTTTCCATGCATTTTGTGCATGTATCTGGTATATTTTTGTTATATCTATTTAACTCCTCCGGTGTAACATACATCCGCATTAACCATTTGAAATGTATCAATTTAAGGCGTGCATTTATTGATTTGGTTTGAGCTTCTGTACAAGCCAATTCCCATTGTTCCTCTGAAATTTCAGTTTGCAGATCTTCTTTCCAGTAGTTTAATCTTTTCAGTGAATTTTCACTTGAAGATAGTGTCAATGAGTTATAAAACTCTGAAATAATACCCTCTCTTTTACTATCTTTCATCAACATTTTTTCCAAGGATGAATAGATAGGTCGAGTGAGAGCTTTATTTTGATTTGATCGAATAAAGTTTCTAAGTTGAAGATATTTAAAAAAATGTGTTCTATTGAGATTAAATTTGATCCTCAGCTCTTCAAAAGACATTATGTTGTCTGCACATGGCAAATATAAATCCTGAATCTTTTGTATCCCTTTTAAATTCCATACTTTAAATACAGCGTCCGCTCTCCCTGGTTTAAAATATTGATTACCCCATATTGGACTAAATTGTGACAATAACTGTGGTTCTTTTAAATAGTTTTTAGCTTCACACCATATTTTGATCATATGCTTTACAAATGGATTTTTAACTTGTTTTTGTAATTTTTTTGCCGAATCTGAGTATATGAATATGGGAAGAGGTAAAGGTAAATTGTATGATTCCATTTCAGTCCAGTGAGGGAGATCATTTGATGAAAAATAATATGTCATAGACCTCAGTTGTGCCGACCAATAATACAACATAAAATTTGGACATTTCAGACCTCCACGATCAAATGGTAAATATAATAAAGACAGACGTAATCTAGCCCTCCTGTTGTTCCATATAAATTCCACTAACTTTTTTTTTATTCTTGAGAATAGATCTAAAGGTGGTGATAAGGGAATGTATTGAAATAAATAAAGTATTTTAGGTAAAATATTACTTTTAAGTATATTGATTCTCCCGATCATCGACATTGGTAGTGACATCCATCTCTGTGTTAACTCATTGATATCTGACATTAAGGCTTCATAGTTGACACTGGCGACTGATTCTAGCTTAGGCATAATATGGATTCCTAAATATTTAAACTGATTTACAACATTGAATTGATTTACCTCAGGGGCTGGGTAATTTCTCTGGGTCTCATTTAGCATTAATATTGAAGATTTAGTTTTATTTATTTTATATCCTGATATTTCCCCAAAATTCTTTATTAAATTCAACAAGGTTGGAATTGATTTTTTTAGATTCGACATAAACAAAATTATATCATCGGCGTACAGGGAGATTTTATGTTCTGTTGGTCCAACTTTAATTCCATATATTTGTGAATGTAAACGTATCGCTATCGCTAAAGGTTCAATTGCCATAGTAAACAGTAAAGGTGAAAGTGGACAGCCTTGTCGACATCCTCTATTGATTTTTATTGGTTTTGAAATATTGTTATTTGTTAGGATTTCTGCTGTAGCATTATTGTATATTATTTGAACCCATTTTATGAAATTATTTCCAAGTCCAAACCTTTGTAGGACTTCAAAAAGAAAGGGCCATTCAACTCTATCAAAGGCCTTTTCGGCGTCCAATGATAGGAGAGCTGTATCCGGTGCTTCTTTATTAAAATAAATAATATTAAATAGTCTTCTTACATTATGGAAGCCTTGTCTACCCTTTATAAAGCCATTCTGATCTCGATTAATAATATTTGGTAAAATTTCTTGTATTCGTCTTGCTAAAATTTTACAGATTATCTTAAGGTCGGCGTTTAATAGGCTTATTGGTCTCATATTTTCACATTTATTAGAGGGCTTACCTGGTTTTGGCAGCAGTATAATTAAGGCATTATTTATGTATGATGGTAAATTATTATTTTGAAATGCTTCTAAAACCATTTCCAAAAAAGGTTTTATTAATTTATTCTTAAATTTTTTTTATAAAGGTCAACTGGAAGACCATCTGGTCCTGCACTTTTTCCTGATTTCATATTATCAATGGCTAGCCCAACTTCTTCTTGACTAATTTTAGACTCCAATATCTCCCTGTTTTCATTTGGAATACACGGTATAGATAGTTAGTTCAAAAACCCATTTAGTTTTGTTAAATCAGGTTCATTTTTGGTATCATATAATTTTTCATAGTAATCTCTAAAGGCTCTATTAATTTCTAAAGGATCTATAACTACCTGTCCATTACTTATAATACTGGTAATTGGTGTTTTAATTTCCAATTGTTTAATCTGCCATGCTAATAATTTTCCTGATTTTTCACCTTGTTCATAAAAAGATTGTTTCAATCTTAGAAGACTCGAGGCAGCTCTATTCGCTGATTTTTTGTCGTATTCAGCTCTCAAAATCAGTAATTCATTCTCCAACCTTGGGTCACTTCCTGCATACACTTTTTCCTGAAGACTTTTTATTTTATGTTCCAATTTAGCTCTCTCCTCTCGAGTCTTCTTAGATTTTGATCCTGTATAACTAATAATATGTCCCCTAATAAAAGCTTTGAAAGCTTCCCACTTTACACATGCTGATGTTTGTGTAGTATTGATGTCAAAGAACTCGTCTATCTGTTTTTCTATATACTTGACAAATTCCTCATCCTGAAGCCATTTATGCTGAAATTGCCATCTACCTGATTCCTTTGTCAATTTTTTATCTACATATATTAGACAACAGGGTGCATGATCAGAGATCACGATGTTATCATAAAAGCAGTTTTGAATCTTGGACCTTAATTCTGTGGAAATCAAAAAATAATCAATACGTGAGAATGTCTTGTAGGTACTGGAATAACAAGAATAGGCTTTAACTTGTGGTTTCATTTCTCTCCATATATCTAACAATCTCAATTCTTTCATAAAATGATTAATAGTCATCCTACATCCAATGTGCGTACAATCCAGTCCTGTTGATCTATCCACACCTGGATTCAATGTACAATTAAAATCCCCTGCTATTATATGTTGCCCTGTAAGTGATGATAAGATGAGAAATAAATTAGCAAAGAACTTCTGATCATCTATATTGGGACCATATAAGTTCACAAGATTTATATTTTCTAATAGCAAAGAACCTTGAATGATTACATATCTTCCAAATTTGTCTCCAATTACATTTTTCACTTGAAAAGGAACTGATTTATGTATGAGAGTCATAACTCCCCTGGCTCGGGATGAAAATGAAGAGGTGAATACACTTCCCTGCCATCTACTCCTAATTCTTTTAACATCCTCCTCTATCAGATGAGTTTCTTGTAAAAACACAATTCTTGAACCCATGTCCTTTATTTTATTCATAACTTGTTTAAGTTTTTTTAAATTTTGTAGACCTCTGCAATTCCATGAAGTTAAATTAAGATTAACACTTTGGTCCATGATCAATAGAGAGTTTGGGATTACCTTGCAGTGTAAACATGCTCATACAGAGAAGCAAAAACATGAGTGGTTGAACATTCATCCTACAAACTACACACAAACAAATTTCCCCTTCCCACACTTGTGGCAAACCCCCCAAAATCAAAAGAAAAATTCTGTCTCCCGATATAGCCATCGACCGTTCCACACCCACGGG
The DNA here is from genome assembly GCA_020510985.1 of Pholidichthys leucotaenia. Lineage (NCBI taxonomy): Eukaryota > Metazoa > Chordata > Actinopteri > Cichliformes > Pholidichthyidae > Pholidichthys > Pholidichthys leucotaenia. The sequence goes on from CM035844.1 coordinate 15,714,215, forward strand.
GAACAGCCTAAGCCACTCCTTCTTCATCCTCCCAATCACCCTAACTCTACTGCTTTTAATGACGTAACATTAACTCTCCTCTGTAGTTTTCCAACTTAACTCCAAAATTTTTAACAACTTTGTACATCATAGTTTGTTTTTTTTTGTTTGTTTTGTTTTTGTTTTGTTTTTTAAATATATAATACAATCTATATTTTGTAAACTTACTATTTACTTCAAGTCAGTCAGATGCCTGTGCAAATGCTTAATTATTCTACCTTATATTTTGTTCATGCTTAGCTCCCACCAGTCTCTTCTTCTTCTTTGATCTTCTTGATGAACTCCTGCGCCTCCTCTGGGGTCTTGAAGATGTGGGTTCTGCCCTCATACGTGGTCAGCAGTCTCGCAGGATAGATCACACCATGACGAATCCCAAGGTTGCGCAGCTCCTTACGTACGGGATCAAACTGCTTCCTCAATTGCTGGATTCCTGTGGCCAAATCTGGGTAGAACCGCACCTGCTGGCCCTGGTGTTTAATCTCTCCTTTAGCACGTGCAGCGTTGAAGATCTTCATCCTGTCTCTGTTGCTAAGAAACTTCATAATTAAGGTCCTCGGCGGTCCCTTATCTCTCCGTGGGCCAATACGATGTGCTTTTTCCAGAACCACTGCTGATTGCAACTCCTCGCTGCCCAGCACCTCCGGAATCCACTTTTCCAGAAAGGAACATACGTCCCGACCTTCTGATTCCTCTGGAAGACCCACCAGCCTCAAATTATTCTGTCTCGACCGAGATTCCAAATCCAAAATATTATCTTCCAGAGATTTATTTTTTTTTTTCCAAAGTGCGCACCATTAATTGAAGACGGGTGACGTCATCTTCAGCACTAGCGAGACGGAGCTCCATCTGCGCCGTTCATTCTACACAGTCACCCAATTCCTTTCTTATTCCTTCCAACGCTGTCATAATCCCATCAAATCTAGAGGAAAAGTCCGCTCTCATTGAACTCATGGCAGCCATCAGCGCATCTGCGCCTCCCCCCGCAGACATCGCACCATTGCCAGCCTCCTCCGCCATATATGGAGTTTTGTTTGCTGCGTCACAGACCTGAAAGTCTGTTAATTTGGACTGTTTCGGCGGCTCGCTTTTTCCTTTTCCTGGTTTTCCAGCCTTAGGCTTCGCCGACATATCCTCGCCCAAATGCTGGGATACGTTCTGTCCCAAATGAGAGAGTTATTTGCCGATTTTTTTTTTCTCCAGGAGCAGAGCAGAGCGAGACACGTCCGTCCTACGTGGCAGCCATAACCGGAAGTCCCACCTTTTTAGTTAGGACATTTTTCCTTGTGAGGACATTTGCCCTGGCCCTCATAAGGAAAAATGCTAGGATCCATTTCCCAAAGTGCAAGGTACACTATTATGAATATAAGTCATAAAAGATCACACAAATAAGTGTTCTGCGGATGCACTGTATGGGTGTCTAAGTTCAAAAGCCTACCAGCCGATCTGGAGGATCTCGCCCGTAAGAAGGCTGCTCTCACTCTTGAGCACAAATGCAACAAATCTGTCATTAAAACATGGACTGCCATTCCCGACACCTATCTGAACATGAAGAAGTACGCCTCTGGAGTACTGTCCACTGTAAACATATTTATACAAGCATGTTTTCTGAAGCATGAATCACATGAAATCCAAATATCGTTCCTGCCTCACTGATGACAGCCTGCAGTCCTGCATGAAGATCAGAGTCGCATCCTACAGCCCTGACATAGAGAAGCTGTGCAGTGATGTTTAGAAGCAGAAATCCCATTAAAAAGGTAATAACATAGGCAAAAATCAAGGGGGGTACGGGGGGGGGGGGGAGCATGCCGCCCATCCTGAAAAAAAGAAAGAATTGCCTTTGCTAACTTAGTTCTATTTTATGTTCATGCAGGTTTGTTGATTGCTGGTGGAAGATTTGAAAAAAAAAAAAAAAAGAATAGAATAGGCTTTATTGTCACTGTACAGTTGTACAGTACAACAAAATTGTGGGAGCTCCACCAGTCTACTGTGCAATTAAGTATGAGAGAAGGATTAGATAAAAACATGGTTACAGAACACACAGTTAAAATAAAAACAGCCCAGGATCAGTGTTGGGCAAGTTACTAAAAAACAGTAACTAGTTACAGTTACTAGTTACTTCTTTTCAAAAGTAACTGAGTTACTTTTGAGTTACTGTATGATTAAAGTAACTCAGTTACTTGGAAAAGTAACTTTCACGTTACTTTTAAATGCATAATTAAATCATCTTGCACACATTGCAAGATCAACGTGTGCAATTACCGGAGTGGTGGCTCAGTTGGTAGAGCATCCGCTCCACACCCGGGAGGCAGGCGTTCAAATCCCGGCCGGGTCATGCCGAAGACCACATAAAAGTGGAACTTCCTGCCATCCAGCTTGGTGCTCAGCAATAATGGAATGGAGGAGGGAAATTTGTGGTGGCGCCTTGCATGGCAGCGGCCCTCTGATTCTACACTTGGGGTGTGTGATTAACACAGTAGATAGGTAAAACACAATCTTGTTCTACTGTACATGATTGGTTGTACAGTTGAATAACAATAAGGGTGATTTAATTTAATCAAGGACCCCTTGTTCTCATCAGAAAAAAGAAAACTGATGAGAAAAAAAGTCTAATTTTACAGAGGAAAAAATGTCTCAGATTTACATCAACTATTGTAATCAGTAGAAAGTCAGAAATTTAGTAGAAATAAAGCTGTAAATTCACAGAAAAAATTTTTGGACCCCCTGGTGGGCCGTTTTTGGCCCACGAGTCATATGTTTGACACCCCTGGACCAGCCCATTAAAAATGCATATTTAGAGGACTTACTTCCAGGAAAGAGTTGCATATCACAACAGCATGTAAATGAATGAGATAAAATAAAACAAAAAGCACAGATAAATGAAAGTTCACCACTTAGAAGAAGCTGCTCTTTACTGCAACAAATCACAGTCACTTTCTCTGTGCGTAAGAAAACATACACATTTACACAACTGTAGACATTAAATGCAAGCTTCTTGCTCAAAAAATACTCATGTTTAACCACAGAGGTAGGAGCTGTTGGGGGCTACTCAGGTGATAAGGGCTTGATATGAGAAGTCGCCACCGGGTTGCGGTGTGACCTGGGACAGGACAGGAAACTGACCCGCGGAGGAGACTGACAGCTGTGCCAGCTATGGTAGGGTCAGTTTACTTACGCTAAAAATATCTATCCATATTAATAAAACGAGTAACGTGAGTAACGCATCTGATCAAATTTCAGTAACTAACGCATTACTGAATTTTTAAACAGTAATTTCATTACACAGCACATTACTGCAAAAGTAGTGGCGTTACAGTAATGTGTTACTTTGTAATACATTACTCCCAGCACTGCCCAGGATTATGGAAATATACACAAATATGGTAGTGGCTACGCAGGTAGAACTATGTACACAAGAGTGCAGAACACACAATTGAGTAAAATGGCCCAAGGATTATGGAAAATATACATAGTAGTGGTTTCACGGATGGGTCAATATACAGTACATGAAAAAGCGTAGTGCAAAAACAGGTGAGTTATTGTGACAATTAAAAGGTCCTCAGTTCTGAGCATGTGAGCGTTCAGAAGGAGGGGGGTGGGGCCTCTGACTGTTTGCAGTTCGGATGGCCCAGGGGGAGAAACTGTTTGTCACGTCTGGAGGTGTGGGACCTGATTAATCTGAACCGTCATCCAGAAGGAAGCAGGTCAAACAGGTGGTGGGCAGGATGTGAGGGGTCTCCTGCGATGGCCTTGAGCTTTCTGAGACAGGAGGATCTGGAGATATCTTCCAGGGAGGGCAGAAGGTCGCCGATAATTTTTTGGGCGGTGTTGATGACCCTCTGCACAGCCTTCCTGTTCTTGGCCGTGGAGCCGGAGTACCACACACTCAGACAGTAGGTGAGCACGCACTCCACTGAGCAGTGATAGAAGGCCAGCAGCAGCTTCTGGTCCAGGTTGTTCTTCCTCAGGACATGGAGGACATGCAGCTGCTGCTGGGCTTTCTTCACGAGGGCCTTGGTGTTGACAGTCCAGGAGAAGACAGAGGAGATGTGGGTGCATAGGAACCTGAAAGGTGGGGACGTTTTCCACGCGGTCGTCATTTATGAGGAGTGGGGGTGGTCCTGTCTGTTCTTCTTGAAGTCCAGTACGAGTTCTTTGGTTTTTTGGCCATTCAGTTTCAGTTTGTTTGCTTGGCTCCACAGCAGCAGATTCTCTACCTCTGCCCTGTATGCCTTCTCATCGTCATCGGTAATGAGCCCACCCAAGGTGGTGTCATCCACATACTTCATGATGATGGTGGTTGTGTGGGTTGGAATACAGTCAAAGGTGTACAGGGAGTACAGTAGAGGGCTTAGTAAGCAGCTCTGTGGGGAGCCAGTGCTTAGAGACAGTGGGGAGGAGTGGTGGGGGCCAAGTCTGACTGACTATCCAGGAACTGGTAGGGGGATGATCTGGAGGAGGTGCAGTTTATTGATCAAGATGTCCAGGATGATGGTGTTGAAAGCTGAGCTGTAGTCCACAAAGAGCATCCTCATGTAGCTCCTTGGGTTCTCCAGGTGGCTCAGCACTCTGAAGTGGTGGCAATGGCGTCTTCTGTAGACCGGTTTTCCCTGTAGGTGAACTGGTGGAGGTCAAAGGAGGGGGGAAGTCCCTGATGTGCTGGGACACCAGTTGCTCAAAACACTTCGTGACTACAGACATGAGTGTTATGGGTTTGTAGTCGTTCAGGAGGTCAATTGCGGACTTTTTGGGGGTGGAGATGATGGTAGAGGCCTTGAGGCAGGAGGGGATGGTGGCATGCATCAGGAAGAGGCTGAACAGCTTAGTGAGGATCCCTGCCAGCTGGTCTACACATGCTTTGACCACCACTCCTGGGATGCCATCTGGACCAGCAGCTCTACGGGGGTTCACTGCTCTCGGTTGCCTCCTCACCTCGTACACCTGTAGAGAGAGAGGAGAGAGGGAAGGGGGGATGAGTTGGGGGGGGGGGGCTCAAACCGGGCAAAGAAGCTATTAAAACTCCTGCCAGAGTGAGGCTGCTGTCTGAAATTGGGGGAACCTGGCCCCTGTAGTTGGTGAGGGTCTGGATGCCTCTCCACATCTGTCTGGGGTTGTTGCCTGTGAGGAAGCCCTCCACCTTCCTCCTATAGGTGTTCTTAGCGAGTTTTATGCCTCTCCTCAGGTTGGCTCTGGCAGTGCTGTACAGAGAACTGTCCCTCTGTCTGAAGGCTGAGTTGTGGGCTCTGATTAGAGCCTGGACTTCCCTGGTCATCCAGGGTTTGTGGTTTGGAAAGACCCAGATGTGTGTGGTGACTGTCACATTTTCTACACAACATTTAATGTAGAAAAGGACAGACTCGGAGTAGGAGCCCAGGTCCTGCTGTTCAAAAATGCTCCAATCTGTGCAGGAAAAGCAGTCTTGTAGCTGGAGGAGAGCATTATCAGGCCAGGTTTTAATTGTTTGGTTGGTTGGGGGGGGGACTCTTCTTGAGGGGGGTGTAGGCAGGTATTAGAAGCAGGGAGAGATGGTCTGATTGTCCAAGGTGGGGGAGGGGGTGGCTCTGTAGGTGTGCTTAATGTTGCTGTAAACATGATCCAGTGTTCTTTCCCCTCTTGTGGGACACAACATGTTGGTGGAATTTGGGGAGTACAGTCTTTAAGCATGCTTTGTTAAAATACCCTGCAATAATGTGGACTGTGTCAGGGTGATCTCTTTGCTGCCTGCTGACAGTGTGCTGGAGTTGTTTGAGTGCTAAGCTAACGTTAGTGTCTGGAGGAACGTAAACAGCTGTTACAATTACTGCCGTTAGCTCGCGGGGAAGATAAAAAGGCCTGCACAAGAAGGACATGGCTTCCAAGTCCAGTGAACAGTGGCTTTGAATTATTCTGCTGTTATTTCACCAAGTCTCAAGCACATAAACACTGAGCCCTCCACCCTTTCCCTGACCAGAATCAGCGTTGCAGTCGAAACGGTGAGTAGTTCGGCCGGCTGAAAGTGTGGAGTTGGCAACAGTGAGGTTGAAGTTGTAGGTGATTTTGATGAGGGATTCCGGACCGATGATCAGCATATCAGACTTGTCGTAGTTGAGTTGTAGAAAGTTCTTTTCCATCCAGGATTTTATTTCAAAAAGACAGTTTTCCAGTATGGAGCAGGTTACTGTAGTTATGCAGTTAGTGGAAATGTAGATCTGAATATCGTCGGCATAACAATGGAAGGCCATGTTGGCGGATGATATTACCAAGCGGTAATATCATCATTCTTTTTGCTCAGCAGTGGTTTTCGTCTTGGAACTCTGCCATGCAGGCCATCTTTGCCCAGTCTCTTTCTTATGGTGGAGTCATGAACACTGACCTTAACTGAGGCAAGTGAGGTCTGCAGTTCTTTGGATGTTGTTGTGGGGTCTTTTGTGACCTCTTAGATGAGTTGTTGGTGTGCTCTTGGGGTAATTTTGGTTGGCCGACCACTCCTGGGAAGGTTCACCACTGTTCCATGTTTTTGCCATTTGTGGATAATGGCTCTGACTGTGGTTCGCTGGAGTCCCAAAGCTTTAAAAATGGCTTTATAACCTTTTCCAGACTGATAGATCTCAATTACTTTGTCATTTGTTCCTGAATTTCTATTGAATGTCTAGCTTTTGAGGATCTTTTGGTCTACTTCACTTTGTCAGGCAGGTCCCATTTAAGTGACTTCTTGATTGAAAATGGGTGTGGCAGTAATCAGGCCTGGGTGTGGCTAGAGAAATTGAACTCAGCTTTCCAAAGATGTGATAAACCACACTTAATTTATGTTTTAATGGGGGGGGGGCAATCACTTTTTCACACAAGGCCATGTGAGAACTACCACCAAGCAACACTGTGTTTCAGTGCAAGGAGTCAGATTATGGAACGATTTTGGACCTGAATTAAAATCATGTACAACGCTTGGACAATTTAAACAAAAACTAAAGGAAGAAATACTCCAAACATATATACAAGATGACACGTAAAATCACAAAGATTGTCATATCCAGTCTGTGTTGTGTTGTAGCTTAGTTTTTTTCTTTTTTTCTGTCACATTTTGTCTTTGTTTTTGAATTGTAATCGCTCTTGTCTTGGTTTTTTTTTTTTTCCCCTTCTCTTTTTTTCTCTTATGAATTCTTGGATGGAATATGGGTGGGCAATATAAGCTGCGGCTTCAGCCATCACCCATTTCGGATAACTTACGTTGAATTGTATAATCAGAGGAGTTATTGTCTAATTTGACCTTGTTGGATTTTCTTTCCCCCTTTGTTATATTATTCAGTTTCTTTTAACCTGTACTATCCGAAATAAAGATTCATTCATTCATTCATGTAGGTTTGGATTTTTTTTTTTACCCTTAATAATAAACACCTTCATTTAAAAACTGCATTTTGTGTTTCCTTGTGTTATCTTTGTCCAATATTTAAATTTGTTTGATGATCTGAAACATTTAAGTGTGACAAACATACCCCCCCCCCAAAAAAAACAGAAATTGGAAGGGGGCAAACACTTTTTCACACCACTGTAGTCTTTATTTTAAAGGTCAAATAGCTGTTGCGGCTCTTAGCTAATTCCATTTTAGTAAGAAAGGGGCAAAATGCTCTTTGGTTGGCAAAGGCTGCAGACCCTGGTCTAAGCTGTCCAAGATTGTCTTAGATATGATGATATTCATTTGAAAAGGCTACATCCTTTCTTTCTGTAGTTATCACGTTTTTAATCACGATTTAGGAAAAAAAAATGACTTTTGACTTTGACCTAAAGGTCTGAGGTCACCCAAATTTGAACTTCTCAAAGATTTTTCATAGATTGATTGATGCCTTTATTTCGAACATGTAAAATTTACATCAAAAATCAAAGTTAACAACAAAGTAAAGAAGAAAAAAAAAAGTAGTTGCAAAGCAATTCCACTCACAATTTCCACCATACTCATGTCTCAAATGGAGTAGGAAGAAGTCAACACTTAGACAAACCTACCCCATAATTTATTAGTTACAATCCCAACCAGTGATCCCTTAATTCTTTTTTTTTTTTTCCCCCTTTCTTTTTTTGTCAACAGTTCACATTTTGTTAATGCAAGTAGCAGTATTATAACTAGAAAAGCACTCAGAGAGCACATATCTCTGCCAAGGCTCCTTCCGTTCCTCATGGATCACCTCCAAAATGGTGTGGGTTTGTGTGCAGGCCTGGAGCCACTTCTGGTGAAAATGGCATCAAAGTCTGTCCATCAGTTTTGGAGTATTGTTGCTAATACACTGTGAGAAGATAAGAGCCTTGGCTGAGGTATGCATTCTCAGATCATCACCAAACTGTAATGAGTTTGTCTCTAGCCCAAGAACCACCTCTGGTGAAAATTTCATCCAAATCCATCCAGTAGTTTTTGTGTAATCCTGCTGCCCAAATACAAACAAAGCCCTTGGTGGAGGTATGCACTCTCAGATCATCACCAAAATCTAATCATCTGTTCCCCATGCCATTACACACCTTTCCTAAAAATTTCATCAAAATTCGTTCATAACTTTTTGAGTATTGTAGCTAACAGACAAACCAACCAACACTACCGAAAACATTACCTCCTCCCTTGGCGGAGATAATTATGTCTCTGTTTACAAACTATATACATGGCACCATGAATTCAAACACCCAGGTGATCACTGAACTCCCAAAACCCGACCAACCCAAGTGATTAACAAAGCCTTCTTCTAGATAGATACTTTATTTCGAACAAAAAAGTATAACAAAAACAAATGACAAATGCAATAAAGAAACAGTATACAGTGTTCAAAAGGGAGAAGGAAGAAGTGAACACTTATTAATTCCATCTCCTCTTTTCCATAAATACACCCATGTGAATTATATACAAATTACCACATTTAAGACCACAAGTAAACAATTAACTGTATTTTGTACATATTGTAGAGAATGTGGAAGGACGAGGGTGAGTTTATTTCACAAGTCAGGTTTATTCACATTCTCCAACATCATCCAAAAACAGAAAGAGGACGAATCCCCCAACATCTGTCCCTTTTCTACCCAGGACATCAAAACACACAGTCACACGGTGCTTAATCCCCAGTAACAATGTAACTTCCTCCCGATCTTAACACCCCCACCTCCAGTCTCTGGCCGCTGGGCGAAATCCCCCACGGCTGTCTCTTTGCATGCCAAAGACTAAACTTTCACATCCTCGTGTTATCTCCAGAGCGGCTCAGTCCTTTGTTCCGTCTCAGATGTGAAGCCTAAGGTAGTATACGTATGAATCATGCAATGATATACATATGTGCATATATGTGTCCCACATGACCCCCTCCCCAAACGTCTAAGATGGAACAACGTAATAACAGTCTGCAAGTCATGGTAAAATTATTACACATCAGTCCATGTGTCGCTTGGGCCTCAGTCGCCTCCCATATCTGCTGTAAGTGGGCTTTACCACTTTCGCGGCGCCCTCCTGCTGGGGAGCTGCTGTCTGAGGATGAGAACTGTTAGTCAATCCCTGTGGGTGTTCTGATGAATGCTCCTTAGGGGGTCTGCCGCGCCGAGGAGCCGTAGCCAACAGCATATCCTCGTCGGCCAACACAAAGGCGGGTTTGAGTCTGTTTATGCCAATCTTTTCTTTCCTGCCCCCCAAATCTAGCAAAAAATGCTTATCCCCTGTTTCCAGCACTCTAAATGGTCCATCATAAGGTGGTCGCAACGGTGGGCGATGCGCATCGTGTCTGACAAAAACAAACTCCGCATTTTTTAGAGCCTTAGGCACAAAAACGCGCGGAAAACTGTGGTGAAGGGGCCGGGAAGCATGCCCGCTTCCGCGTCACTCTGCAACCGCTGAGCCGGGGAGCATTCTGGTGCAGGATTATCTGGGAGAAATTCCCCGGGCAGCCGGAGTGGCTGCGCAAAAACTAACTCAGCCGGGGAAGCTTCTAAATCCTCTTTAGGTGCAGAACGCAACCCCAATAAAACCCATGGTAGCCTGTCCACCCAATTTGCATCTGTAAGCGACGCTCTGAGGGCCGCCTTCAATGACCTATGGAAACGCTCGCATAACCCATTAGCCTGCGGGTTGTACGCGGTAGTGCGGTGGATCGTTACCCCCAGGCCGCGGGCCATCGCTGACCAAAGCTCGGAAACAAATTGGGGACCTCTGTCGGACGTAATGTCCGACGTAACTCCAAAGCGCGCTACCCATGCCGTTAAAAACGCGCGTGCCACCTCCTCGGCTGTGGTTGATGACAGTGGGACCACTTCTGGCCAGCGCGTGGTGTGGTCTACCATTGTCAGAAGGTGTGTGCACCCCTGCGACGGCGGGAGGGGGCCTACGAGGTCCACGTGAACGTGATCGAACCTCTTAGCCGGGATGTGAAACGGCCCCAAGGGAGCTCTCGTGTGCTTGTGAACCTTGGCTCGTTGGCAAGCCATGCAGGCTGCTGCCCACTCTCTAACTTGCTTGTGCAGGCTTGGCCATACAAATTTCTCTCCTACCATTTTGACCGATGCGCGCACCCCCGGGTGCGCCAGAGAATGAATCGAGTCAAAAACGTGGCGGCGCCACGCGGTCGGTACCACCGGGCGCGGTCGTCCCGTGGAGACATTGCAGATTAGGTGGGGCATACCATCTTGCAGCACCCTGTTCTCCAGCCTTAACCCTGTTGGTCCAGACTGGAGCGCGCGCACATCCGCGTCGCTGGCCTGATCCGCGGCCATGGCTGCATAATCTATCCCTACGCAGACTGTGGCAGCGCACACTTCCGCGTCGCTAGCCTGCTCCGCGGCCATGGCTGCATAATCTATCCCTATGTGGACTGGGGCCGCTACGGCGCGCGAGAGACAGTCTGCCACTACATTAAGTTTACCCGCTACGTGCTGAATATCGGTAGTAAACTCTGAGATTGCAGCCAGCTGCCTCTGCTGCCGGCCCGACCACGGTTCTGAAACCTTGGCCATCGCGAAAGTCAGCGGCTTGTGGTCAACGAACGCGGTGAAATGGCGTCCTTCCAGCCAGAACTGGAAGTGGCGAATGGCCAAGTGGAGAGCTAACAACTCCCTGTCAAATGCGCTGTATTTTCGCTCACTATCGCGCAATGTCCTGCTGAAAAAGGCGAGTGGCTGCCAAGCCCTGGCTACATGCTGCTCCACGACCGCCCCTATGGCCACATCTGACGCGTCAGTAGTGAGCGCTATGTGGGCCGTTGGGTCTGGATGTGCTAACAACGCAGCGTTTGCCAGGGCTGTTTTGACCTCCGCGAATGCTCGCTCTTGCTCAGGAGACCATTCGATTTTGCTTGCGGGTTTTTGTTTTTTTAGCGCGGCATACAATGGTTGCATGAGCTGCGCTGCGCGGGGGAGGATACGGTTATAAAAATTCACCATTCCCAAAAACTCCTGTAACGCTTTGACCGTTTGTGGTTGTGGAAAATTTGTTACTGCGCGCACTTTGTCAGGCAGAGGAACCGCTCCTTCTGGAGAGACGCGATGCCCCAAAAAATCAATCTGCGTCACCCCGAACTGACACTTCGCTGGGTTGATTATTAACCCGTGCTCTCCCAACCTCCGGAAAACTGCCGTGAGGTGGTTTTCGTGTTCGTCTTCGGACGCGCTGGCTACCAAGATGTCGTCCAGGTAGACGAACACGAAGGGGAGATTGCGCAACACCGCGTCCATCATGCGTTGGAACGTCTGCGCAGCGCCTTTAAGCCCAAACGGCATGCGCAAAAACTCGAAAAGGCCAAACGGCGTTATTACCTCCGCCAGGAGGTTATGTTTTTGCCGGGGTTTGTCTGTCTGTTTGTTTGTCTGTCTGTTGGTTAGCAAGATAACTCAAAAAGTTTTGGACGGATTACGATGAAACTTTCAGGCGTTGTTGGAAATGGTACAAGGAAGAACTGATTAAATTTTGGGGATGATCGGGATCACCGATCATGATCATCATCGTAACTACAATAATAGGTATCATCATCATCGTGATGATGATGATACCTATTATTGTTGTAACTATGATGATGATGACGACGACGACGACGACGATGATGATGATACCTATTATTGTAACTATGATGATAATGATGATACCTATTTAACTATGATGATAATGCTCAGATGATAATGCGCAGACCTCCGCTTGCGCTCTCTGAGTGCTTTTCTAGTTACCGCTGTTTTGGGTATGTCCTCAGCGCGTACTGGGACTTGATGGTACCAGCGGACCAAGTCTATCTTAGAAAAAATGCGCGCCCCCGCCAAATGAACGGAAAAATCCTGGATATGCGGGATTGGGTAGTGGTCGTGCGCTGTAGCGTTGTTCAACCTGCGGAAATCTCCGCAAGGACGCCACGAGCCGTCAACTTTAGGGACCATGTGAAGCGGGGAAGCCCATGGGCTTTTCAAACGCCTGATGATGCCCAACTTTTCCAGGTTGGCGAACTCCTCGCGCGCTATGGACAGTTAAGCTGCATCCAAGCGCCGAGCTTTTGCAAAAATGGGCGGTCTGGTGGTAGTAATAAAATGTTCCACTCCGTGTTTAGCGACAGCTGCTGAAAATGTGGGAACCGTGAGTGCTGGGAACTGAGTGAGTAGTGTGTGGAACTTACCACCTGCCGTTGCGACGTTGGCTTGTGCTGTGGGTGGGGTCACTCGGGCTGCACAGGGAATAGAATAAAAAGAAAGTGCATTAACCAGGCGCCTATTAGCAAGATCAACCAACAAACCATGTGAGCACAGAAAATCAGCACCTAACATATTGAAGCTCACTGCAGTTATAACAAAAGTCCACTCAAATGTACGGCCGTGCAGGGACAGAAGCAGAGTCTTCTCACCAAAGGTCTTAATCCTCGAGCCGTTCGCTGCTGACGCTCCGTGACCTCCGGGACCCGCCAGCCGGTCAGCATATGTAGGCATGACGAAACTCACTTGGGAGCCTGTGTCCACGAGGAATTGCCTCCCCGAACGCGCGTCCGTCAAGTAGAGCAGCTTGTTCTCTTCCCCGAGGGCCGCGGCTGCTACCGACCCCCGGGCATGGCGTTTCCCGAGCTTTCGAACTGGCACGGTGGTCTACATTTGCGTGCCCTCTCTGCGAAGCGGCGATGATAGAAAAAGAGGTTGTCTCCTCCGCGACCCCTGGCCCTCGCCGCTGCCGGTGGGTCTGCCACCGCCGTCTCTGGCCCCCTGCCATCTCGGGCTGTCGCGCCGAGCTCCGTCGCTGCTGCGGTGGCCACGCGCTGTCTGCTGGCGTTGAGAATCCGTTGTGCCTCCTGGGCCAGCGCGCGGAAGTCCCGCTGAGCCAACAACGGTGAACCGGCCAGGGTCGCTCTCGTGGCCGACGGGAGGGTTCTCAGGAAAATGTGGGTGAAGAGGAAGTCGTCGCCGTCTGAGCCCCTCAGCCTCAGCATGTCCTCCATCAGGTTGACGGGCGTGCTGTCTCCCAAGTCGTTCAGAGCCAGGAGCCTCTCCGCTCTCTCCTGGACTGAGGGAGTGAAACGCTGGATGAGCGCAGCCTTCAACCCGCCGTATTTGTCGTTGGCCGGTGGGCGCTCCAAAAGGCTCTGCACATGTCAAGCCGTGTGGTTGTCGAGCTTGGCAATAACGTGGTAGACTCTTGTGTCATCTGCCGTTATCGCCCGGAGGGCGAACTGTGCTTCAACCAAGTGGAACCAGGAGCACGGGTTGTCTTGCCAGAAGTCTGGTAGCTTGACTGTGGCTGCGTTCGCCTGGCTGGTTCCTGACGAGTCCGGCTAGGGGGAATTACTTCTGCTCATGATACGTCTTAGGGTCACCAGTGTAGAGAATGTGGAAGGACAAGGCTGAGTTTATTTCACAAGTCAGATTTATTCACATTCTCCAACATCATCCAAAAACAGAAAGAGGACGAATCCCCCAACATCTGTCCCTTTTCTACCCAGGACATCAAAACACACAGTCACATGGTGCTTAATCCCCAGTAACAATGTAACTTCCTCCCGATCTTAACACCCCCCACCTCCAGCCTCTGGCCGCTGGGCAAAATCCCCCACGGCTGTCTCTTTGCATGCCAAAGACTAAACTTTCACATCCTCGTGTTATCTCCAGAGCGGCTCAGTCCTTTGTTCCGTCTCAGATGTGAAGCCTAAGGTGGTATACGTATGAATCATGCAATGATATACATATGTGCATATATGTGTCCCACAATATCAACATTAACACCCATCCATCCTAGCATACATTGATGTCCATACATCAAAACCAGCCTCAAACAACACAGATATACACAGTGCTGTCCCACCCACCATTCCATAGTGTCCCATAGTGTCCCAGAGTGAGTATAGTGAATCGTACATATAAATATTGCTCTTTTTGTAAAATAAGTGGCTGTAATGAACTTTTATTTGTATTCCTCCAAGCTTCTGAACAGTCATTTAAATATGGTAAAACCAGTGAACAATACAGTATGGAGTGATTTCTGACTCAGTGTGTATTTTGTTCTGCTCATGACCAAAATATTTCTCAACAGTTTAGCTTGTATGTATTTAATGTGAGGTTTTCAGCAAATTTTTTCATCTATAATCACACCTAGAAATTTATTGTCTTTAACTCTTTCAATATTAATATTATCTATTTGTAACTTTGCTTGAATATTAGTCCCACCATTTCCAAATAACATGAACTTTGTTTTGCTCAAATTTAATGATATTTTTATTAAACCACTCTTATTTTACTGAATTCGGTAGTGATTATGTTCAAAGGTTGCTGTAGATCCTCACCAGTACCCTGAACAGTTGTGTCATCTGCAAACATTACAATTTTCAACAGTTCAGAAACATTACAAATATCAGTGATATTTTAAATGAAGTTTAGGTCCCAATACTGACCCTGGGGGGGACACCACAAACAGTGTCCAAACACTCACATTTATATTGTCCCATCTTCACAAATTGCTGCCTGTTTTTTAAATAGTTTCTGACCCAATTCAATACTACCCGAGTCGATACCATTCCAATTTATTAAGTAATATTTCATGATTTAATATGTCGAATGCTTTTTTTTTTTTAAATCAATAAATACTCCCACCACAAATTTCTTTCTGTCCATAGAATTAGTGATTTCTTCTATAACATCCATTAAAGCTGATGATGTAGAGTGTTTGGTTTTAAATCCATACTGATACAACTATGGTATCAATTTGAAAAGCCCATGTCATTTCTTTCTCTAGTTATCACGCTCACAAGGTCGGCGCTGACGCTGCCGTCCATCCGCCCGGCGGGGTGATGACAATACCCCTTCAGCCTTTTCGAAGCTGACAGGTACAAGGTTGAAGGGGTAAAAATAGTATTAGAACCAAAAGGTAAGGAGCAGTAATTATTCTTTTTTCAGATACTGCAGATTGTAGCTTTAAACTATTTTCCAAACTCTGTGGTTGCATTTATTAAATGATAAAAAGCCAGAAAAAAAAGATGTCAGAGTCAAAGAGACCAAACTTATCATCTTCATTATGTTTTGTTAAAAATCACTTACTCCGATATTGGAATGATATCGTCAACTGTTGGTGTAGACAACTGCTGATCTGCTTTGCTGCATCGGCTCGCTTGTATTTTTCGGACACAGTCAAAGAAGCCTCCCATCGCAGCATACTGCAGCAACAGAAAAACACTTTAAACTCTCAGGGGCATTTGGAAGCACATCTGTTCATGTTGAGCAGTGACGAGAACAAGGGTCTGCAACCTCCAGCTCTTTTGTGAATAACAAAGGGCTAACACATAATGTAAAAAAATATGAACATTTAGGAGAGAAAAAAGATCCCAAATGTGCATTAAAATTTACAAGGAAAAGGGACCTAAATCTACATGAAGTTTGAGAGAACTTAAAAAATTTAAATGAAAAACAGCCAACGTGTATGTGAAACGCTGCTAAATTATGAGGAGAAAAGTTGAAAGTTTGTATGAAATGCCAATATACAAGAAAAAAGTCTTTAATTTCTAAGAGAAGTTGTGAATTTCAGAGAAAAAAAAAACAAGAAAAAAACTATGAGAAAAGAGCAGCAAATCTATGTGGAAAAGTTGTGGAAAAACTGGTGAGAATGAAGTTGCAATTTTACAAGAAAAAAGTTGTACATTTGAATGGAGAAACAGAGAAAACATTTCTATGAAAATCTTGCAAAATTAGGGAGCAATACAATGCAAATTTGGAGAAAAGTTGCTTATTTATGAGACAGAAGTTGCAATTTAAAAAAAAAAAGTCAGTTTATACTTACTGTACACCTCAACTGTTTTACCTTCAATTTATAGCACAAATTTGGTTTAAGATGTATTTTTTGTGCAACTAAAGAACCTTAGTGAGCAAGCTCGCACACCCCACACATCCACATATCAGTGGCCCCTCACAGAGCGTATGCATATGTCACCAAACAGAACTTGTGGCAGCTAAAAAAACACTGAGTGGCAAAAATGAGTAGCAGCATTAGGGTGTATGCATTAAAACACATAAAATACACACAGTATTCAATCACAGCAGTGCACTGTGGAGAGCTAATCCTATCATTTCATCATGTATTAATTGGCAAAAAAACCCTAAAATAAATAATTAAAGGCTCTGAATCAGTTCTTCACTTACCCTGTGCTCTTTGATCTTTACCCACACATCACTCTCCGAGTGCCATCACTGAATCAGCGCTCGGCGAACCATGTTGTTCCAACCTTGGCGATCACGTGCAAGCCTCCGGATGTTCAAGTCTTCCATATGTTCGAAACTGTCTAGGAAGGTTTTCCGTTGTCTTCCTCTGGCACGCTTCCCGGACACTTTGCTGCTGAGGGAGAGATCTTCAAGTGCACCTTTCCTGATTGCATGCCCAAGAAATTTTAACTGTCTGTCTCTGATCAGTCGTAGTAGTTCATGCTCCATTTGAACCCTTTGTAGGACCTCTTTATTTTTGACCCTGTCTACATATGAGATTCACAGCATTCTATGGCAGAAGTACATTTTGGCAGCCTCGAGATTTCGACAGGTCTCGGCCGTAAGAGTCCAAGACTCACAGCTGTAAAGAGGAGTTGACCAGACATAGGCTTTAAGCAAACAGATTTTGGGTTTGATGGAAAGTTGCCGAATGGTGAGAATCGACTGGAGTCTTGAGAATGTGTTTTTTCCGAGCCCTATCCTTGTGAATCTCCTTCCTACATCGGGCACCAGAGGTGACAAGTGAGCCGAAGTAGTTGAAGGAAGAAACTTGATCAATTGGGGTGTTGCCGTGATGCAACTGGCGTGATGGTAGGACCTCTGACTTCAAAATGACCATCACCTTCGTCTTCTTACTGTTGATGCTGAGACCCAGACGTTTGCTGGAAGCAACAACTGCATAGCAGAGTTTTTGGAGAGCTTCATTCGACATAGCGAGGAAAACCATATCATCTGCATAATTGTTAATCTTGACACCATTGATCACAACTCCTTCCGGATGATCGTCGAGCTTGCGGAGTATCACCTCTGAGTACAGATTAAAGATGTCCGGAGACATCACACACCCTTGGCAGACTACTCTTTTGATGTGGAACCAGTTGGTTGCTCCTTCAGGCAGTCGAGCTGCGGCAAGTTTATCGTAATAGACGGATCTGACCACCCGCATGTCCTTGTCGTCTAATTTGATGTTCACAAGCATCTTGAGAAGTTCAGAGCCACACATCACTGCAGTCAAGTAAATGGTGTGGTATTAACATCTAAAGTAAAAAAAAAAAAGGTACTCTGTGCACTGCTGTGACTTGTGTTTTTCTGCATACAAAATAAAGTTGTCACGTGATTGCCACTCAGTGCTGTGTTGCTATAATAACTGTCCTGTAACTGCCAAGAATTCTGTTCCAGTGCATACCCTCTATAAGAACTGTGATCAACATAGAATGGACTGGAAAAAATAAGTCCCCATCCTCAAAAGGAAAATCCCTCACTTCAAAGTTTCTGGAAAATATGAAGTCAATCTGATCAGAAATGTAGAAGCTAGAGTGGCGACAACACAACAGATGGGTCAAAAACATTATCATCATCAACACCAGCAGTATGTCAGTGATGGTGACTTGAATATTTTGCTGCCTTTATGTTTATGAGACCATCTCCCCATTTTACTAATACATTGGATCTTTAACTTAACTTTTTTTGGTATTTTATTGTTTGGTACTTGTTTTCTTTTTTTGTATTAATCACAGTTTTCTGCTCACTTATAGACCATTTTGGGTTTGAGCTGCTAACTAATTATATATATTTTGCATTTGGTGCACTTTATTTTTTATTGTACTTGGTCACATTTCTATGGTTTACAAGGAGTTCCCCAGTGTAAGTGGAACATGATACCTAGGCCAATTTTTGGTGTGATAGTTATTTTGTTCTGGTGGGAGATGTCAAGGCACATATCTCAGTTGGGGAGATGTTTCTGCTACGTTTTGGGGGTTTGGTGGATTTTTCTTTTGCCTTTTTATTTTCTCAGCCAGCCACCATTATTTTCAGCACTACCTCTTCTAGCTCTTTTCCACTAATTTATTTAGTGTCAGTGGCTCACTAATTACTCTGCACTGTCGGGTAGAGAGAATATTAATTTTATCAGCTTTAACTGTAAAGGACTAAGCAATACAACTAAGCGCAGTAAGGTTTTACACCATCTTCAACATCTTGGTGCTCAGGTAGTTTTTTTTAAACAGGAGACGCACCTGAGGTGCAAAGCTGAAGAAAAACTGGGTGGGACAGGTCTATCATTCTTCCTTCTCAGGTAAATCTAGAGGTACAGCCATTCTGTTTTACAAATCTACTTCACGTTCACACTCTGGCACTATATCTGATCCAAACAGCAGGTTTGTTGTGGTCACAGGTAATATCTTTGGTACTCCTGTCATCCTAGCCAATGCCTATGCTCCTAATTATGATGATGATTCTTTTTTTAAACACTTGTTCTCTTTGATTCCAGATAGGTCCTCACCATGGCGTCTTAGCGCTCGCTTACTTTTAAGTGAAGACTGTTAATTTTATTTCCCAACAGACTGACACTTTTCTCAGTCTAAATAAAACCCCTGATGTGTCTGCCTCTCTATTATGGGAAACTTTAAAAGCATATATAAGAGGGTAAATAGAAGAATATAATATCACATCTCCAGCTGCTCCAAAATTCAGCAGCATGAGTGTTAACGGGGACCAAGGGGCAGGTGCATATTACACCAGTTTTAGAATCGCTGCATTGGCTCCCCGTGCGTTTTAGGATCGAGTTTAAGGTTCTCTTAGTAGTTTTTAAATGCCTCAGTGATCTTGGGCCTTCTTATTTATCTGAGCTGCTCTTATCTTATGAGCCCTTGCGAACCCTGAGGTCCTCTGGTACTGGCCTTTTTTTTTTTTTTTTTTTTTGCAATTCACATTTATTGAAGATTTTTCTTTTTTTTTCACAATAACATAAAAGAACAAAAAAACTGCAAACCACTCTGTCCTACAATCTCATTCATTTATAGTCAGCATTCTTAGTTAGTCATATGACTATCAAGTAGTAAAAAGCCAACTGGTGATAGGATCCCAAATCAGTTTGTATTGCTGAAGTTTATTCAGTAAACAGTATGTCACTCTTTCATAAGCGGCCAACTGGGCCATAGTTGTAGTCCATTCCTTGCCAGGAGGTGGCAGTCTCTTCCTCCAATGCCTCAGTAAGATCGGTTTTGCTGTTGTAAGAGCCAGAATAATCCATCATTTTTCGAAGGGAGAAAAGTCCGAGCCCTGGAGTTCAGTGGTTGAACCCAACATTGACAATTTTACTGAGATTTGAAACCGCCTGTCTAGAACTTCATAGATAATTTCTTTAATGTTATATTATTTTATACCTATCTGATATTTGACTGAAACTTAGGAAATGTTTGCTCTGTGGATCAAATAGTTGAGAAATGTGATTAATGTGATTAATCCCAGCATCATGCCACAAAGTCCAATTTACTGTTTTGTCTCCAATAAGAATCCATTTGTTATTCCATAAAGGTGCCTGAGGTGATTTCCAAAAGTCCCAGCGACCTGCTCTATGTAATTTATACCAGACTCATGTAGTGTTTGCAATGATTGGATGATCTGTTTGTGGTCTTGATTTTAAGTTAAATAACTCTGACCAGGGAGAAAAGCCATTGCTAACTTCTGTCTCTATCTGGAACCAACTAGGTTTGTTATGTATTGCATAATTTGGTAGCCATATCCTCATATGCTTTGTATTGATAGCCCAGTAATACCATTTAAAATTAGGGAGTGAAAATCCTCCTTTCTTTGTGCAGACCTGTAGCTTCTTTAGGCCTAAACACTGTTGTGAGTTACCCCAAAGGAAATCCAAGATGAAAGTATCAAAGTCTTGAAAATAAGAATCCGAAATATTCAAAGGTAAGTGAGATATAATAAATCACTGGTGCAATCATCATTTTAACTCTTAGATGCATAAGTGGGGTCAAAAATGACCTCAGCGGTTGTTTTTTTGCAATATCTTTATAATTTTTATGTTTTATCATTTAATCTTCCATGTATTCCTCAAATAGGTTGTCTTTGACATGAGGCCATTTGGATTTGTATCTAATTGTTATATTTTTTAAGTAATTGCATTTTTTGTATCAGTACCACACTTTTCCATATGTGGGGTCAAAAATGACCCCAAGCATTTTCTATGGGATTTCAAAGGTTAACCCTAGGAACCTTTGATTTTTATCAACTGTGATTGTCAGATATACATTTACTGTCAATCCACACATCTAATGCCAACAGTCTCATCACCACTAGTGATGGCGAGATGAAGCTTCATGAAGCAAATCTCTTTCCTGTTGGTTCCATCACAAAAAAAAAAAAAGAAGCTGGAACAGATTGCAAATAAAGTCCCAAGTCCACAAAACGTGAGGGACATTGCGCTTCGCTGTCCCCTTCGAATGTCACCACGTTCATCAGCAACACAAGCCTTGATACGTGCTTCACAAAAATCTTCCCGGGTTACTCGACATACGCTTCGAATACTTGGCATGGAAGGACACATCTACTTACCACCCTGAAGGTTATTTTTACACAGCAACATACATGTAAGTATTATCATTTTTATACCTCATAATATATGTGCTATTATAAATTACGAACTTACTTTCAACATCCATGAATTTTGTGTGATAGTGTTATGTTATCATCATCAAATTACTACTTTGTAGTTATCTACAGTAGCTAACTAAGCTAACACTAGTTAGCTCTGTGTGTCTGTCACGTTTATAGGACATCATAAGACGGCCTATGAACTCAGGCATCATAGGACTCGCGATGCCGTCATAAAGATATGATGTCTATATGACGGCACAGACAAATGTGTCTTTATGATGTTATATAGACCATCACTCATGATGCCTAGACTAATGTGTCTTTATGATGTCATATGGCTCATAGACTAATGTGTCTTTATGATGTCATATGGCTCATAGACTAATGTGTCTTTATGATGTCATATGGCTCATAGACTAATGTGTCTTTAGGATGTCATATGGCTCATAGACAAATGTGTCTTTATGATGTCATATAGGCCATCACTCATGATGCCTAGACTAATGTGTCTTTATGATGTCATATGGCTCAAAATTGGCAAGGTGAATAAGTCACAGGGCCAGTCTTTACAGCGCATTTGTGTTTTCTGCACAACAGATTTCTGCAGCCATGGCTGATTCTACGTTGCCGCGAGCAGAGATGCCAGATCAAGCAGTCTTCGTATTGTTGCTCAAGATGAAGAAACTAAGCAAAAGCATTTTCTACGGGTGCTCAGGTTTCTCGGTTTCTATGGGCATGCACGGGCCTTCCTGAACAGGGTCGAAAGCCACTTTTTGCTCAGATCTATTTTCATGATCCTGCCCATGAACCGGAATTACGACACACCTATACAGTGTTGTATTTTTGGATGTTTACCTTTTTACAATACATTAATAATCACCCAAAATATAATAAAAATAATCATCTTTAACCAAAATGAAAGAAATTTCTTAAGTTTACAGCATAAAACGCACTCATTCTAATTGGGGTCATTTTTGACCCCACTCATGGAAGAGTGTAGGAATTGGTTGGTCATGCATAGCATGAATTTTACCCCAGAGAGAAAGATTAATTTCTTCCATCTACTAAAATCGGATTTTCTGAAGTAAAGGGTTAATGTTTTCTCTGACCATATCCTTATAATCTGGGGCTATTTATTTATGTTTATATGTACATATGTATACTCGCTGCTCTTGTTTTTTTTCTTGCCTTCTGATTGTTGCTCTGAGTGTTGCTATCCCTGTGCTGTTGCAATCCTGGAATTTCCCCATTGTAGGACTAATAAAGGCTTATCTTATTTGAATGCTCAGGTATTTAATGCCCTTTAACCTCTTGCACTCCGGGATACCGCGGGCGGTCACGTCTCTGCGTCCTAGTGCGTCCTCGTGCATCTCAGTGTGCACTGAATAAAAAAAAGGCTGCATTTCCGTTCTTCCACTACAGACACAGCCACAAACAGAAAGCCAAAGGAGTGCTTTGATTGGTTTAGATTTGATTGACCTCTCATTCGACTAATAAGAGCCTTGAATTGGGTTTCTGAAACCTTGAAGAACCAATGACTGAAAACCTAGAAAGAAGGATCCGCCTACCAACGGCTGCGAATACAGCGAGCCAATTGAAGCAGAGAAGTTGGACGATTGAAAGCGTGCGTCCCGTGCGTAAAATGTATTTTGTGTAAGCCGCTGTGTGTAACGGTAGCGTTCGTCAGTCTTTTTTTATTACTACTGTTCTTATTTGTTTTGAAAAATCGTCAAAACCGCAATCATGGAAGCGCAAAACCGCAATAATGGAATCATGGTTTGACCGGGTCGCGTGACCAGAACCACGAGTCGTAACAAGCGGACCAGCTTCATGTTCGTCTGACAATGAGGAACAGATGTTCACCAGCGACACTGCTGTTGTGGACAGGCAAGTGTTATAAGCTAAATTATTCTTTATCACTGAAAATAGTAATAAAAATGACTTTTGACCGATCGGTAATTACAACTGTGCGTCATCGCCACATGACGGACCGTTGACCGACCGTTTTTTTGTGCGCCGCGCTCCTCTGTAGCGGGGGTGGGGGGGAGTTGTTTTCATCTACATTGCAGATATTTTAGTATAATTTTATTGTACTGTAGGTTATTTTTTCTTGTAAAAAACAGGCCACACATTTTTTACGTGGCATGCTTCTTTGTGTGTGGGGGGCTTGTTTGTTCATTCATTCATTCATGAATGAATAAACAACCCCCCCCCCCACACACACACACACAGCCCTGAGTGTCACCTTTCATTAGAGCCCAAGATCAAGCTTCTATGTTGAATTTCATAAGTTAGACGTTTTTCCAAACTGTGCCATTTGGCACAATTTGGCACAGTTCAAAAACGCCTGGGAACAACCTGAGAAAAAAGCTGTGTAATATATTCATTTTTTGTGGTATTGTTACAAAATTTTGACCTCAGCTGGATAACACTTGGTTCTACATTTCTGTTGCATTTTCCAGCCAGTATCTGACAGCTGTGTGTTATTGGCAAGCATTTATATCTAAAAAAAACACCCAGGCGAACTTTATTTTCTTCAAGTTCAGTATGTTTAGATGACTGTTATTCAGTGGCAGGAGCACTTAGAGAGATTATGACTGTTTTGCCAAAAAATTCAAAGTGTTTTCTTTTAAATGAGACCAACCCCATGAAGATGCTGCAAAGGGTTGAAGAACAGCTTTTGATTAACTTTGGGTACGTTATTTTTAGGCGTTTTTAGGGAAATTGACCAGAGTGCAAGGGGTTAAAGACAAACGGAACCTCCATTTTTTAAATAGTGTAGATGGGCAGTAACCGGACATAGGCATAGCCTCTGATTTGTCCCAGTTAACACGGTATCCAGATAAGAGGGTGAATTCGTCTATACAGTCTAGTCAAGTAGAAACAGATTTTTCTGGCTGTGTTGTCAGTACTAGCATGTCATCTGCGTACAGTAACAATTTATGATGAATACTGCCCACTGTAATGCCATAGATATCTGTGCTGTTTCTCAATTTCTGTGCTAAAGGTTCTAATGCAAGCACAAACAAACTGGGGCTTAAAGGATAGCCCTGTCTCATAGATCTCTGTAGCTGCAATAGGTCTGATATGAGTCCATTTGTTAAAACACAGGCATATGGACTGTTATATAATGTCTTAATCTATGTAATGAAGTTTTCCCCAAAACAAAACCTTTCAAGTGTTTTAAAGAGATAACTCCATTCAACACAATCAAAGGCTTTAGCAGCACCCAGTGAAAGAGCAATTGTTGGATCATCTGAGTCATATACAGTGTTGCAAATTAACTAAATGCCTAATGTTGTCTGAGCTATATCGATTTGGAAGAAAGCCTGATTGGTCCATGTGGACGATGTTTCCAGCAATTTTTGACAAATGGTTTACAAAAATTTTTGCTAGTATCTTTTGATCACAGTTGAGAAGGGAAATAGGTCGGTAACTGCTCTGATCTAGAGCATCCTTTCCTTTTTTGTGAATAAAGGATATAACTGCTGTATGCATAGATTGTGGTAAAGTGCCATTTTTGAATGCATCACTATGAACTTTAAGCAATAAAGGGCTAAAAATATCATCAAATGCTCTATAAAAATGAGCTGGGAGTTCATCTAGGCCAGGAGATTTATTTGATGGCAGGCATGCTTTTAATTGCCTGAGAAACCTCCTCTAACCTTAGTGGTGCATCCAGAAAATCTCTGTCCCTGTTGGAGAGTTGTGGCAAGTTTAAATCAGCAAAAAAGTGATCAAATTTCTGTTCATTTAAATTACCCTGTGACGAATACAAAGTTTTATAAAATAATTTAAATCTGTCATTTATCTGCTTTGAAGAGGTGGAAATGTTCCCATCTGGCTACCGTATGCCTGCTATATGACTCATATTAATCAACTGTTTAAGGCGTTAAGTCAGGAGTCGACCAGGTTTCTCCCCCATTTCCCAATAAGTTTGGTTAGTTCGAAATAAAGCTACTAGACATGTTTAATGAATCTTCCTGCCTTGGCCATCTTCCACAAACTCTTAATCAGGTTTCCATTTCTGTGCTTCTTAAAAAAGGCAAGGACCCACTACTTTGCTTATCATATCACCCCATTAATCTGATGAATGTAGACTTTAAGATATTATCTAAGCTTCTTGCACCACATCTAGAACCTGTTCTTCCATCTATTACCTGACCATACTGGATCTATTACCTCCGCCAAGGAGGTTATGTTTTTACCGGAGTTTGTTTGTCTGTTTGTCTGTCTGTCTGTTACCAACATAACTCAAAAAGTTATGAACACATTTTGACAAAATTTTCAGGACAAGTCCCAAATGGGACAAGGAAGAAATTATTAGATTTTGGGAGTGATCTGGATCACCGTCTGGATCCAGGAATTTTTTAAAGGATTCTTTATCATTGCGAGATAGGGCCATTTTTAGCATATGTGTATATAACTCCACAACTAGAAAAGCACTCATAGAGTGCATACCTCCGCCAAGGCTCCTTCCATTTGTCATGGATCACCTCCAAAATGTAATGGGTTTGTGTGTACACTTGTGGTGAAAATTGCATCAAAGTCTGTCCATCAATTTTGGAGTATTGTTGCCAACACACTGTGAGAAGGTAAGAGCCTTGGCTGAGGTATGCATTCTCATATCATCACCAAAATATAATGGGTTCCTCTGTAGCCCAAAAACCACCTCTGGTGAAAATTTCATCCAAATCCATCCAGTAGTTTTTGTGTAATCCTGCTGCACAAATACAAACAAAGCCCTTGGTTGAGGTATGCACTCTCAGATCATCACCAAAATCTAATCATCTGTTCCCCATGGCATTACACACCTTTCCTGAAAATTTCATCAAAATCCGTTCAAAACTTTTTGAGTTATGTTGGTAACAGACAAACAAACAGACAAACTCCGGTAAAAACATAACCTCCTTGGCGGAGGTAATAAATGGTCAGGACGCTTGCCAAAAAAATACAGGATAAGATCCCAATACGTCCTAGGAAATATCAAAGACTGATCCGGATCCTGCAAAAAATCCAGATACTGTGATCCAGAACAAGAAATAATAGGGGATCTTTGGAATTTTCATCACTGTAAGGTACCAAATTAAGATATAAACATACAACAAACACCAAAATAAAGCCAAGACACTGAGGAATCAGTAGTGTGCCAATGGATTTGTTGTATCTTCAAAAGCTATGGAGCTATATCCACAAGAAAACCGCCATTACCGAAAAAGTGCTTTTTGTCAATAACTACTGAACTAATAAAGATATCAATGTCAATCCAACTGCTAAAGGTACTGTATGTTTTAATGGTCAAGGAATCTGAAAATATAGATAAAATAAATGTAGGACTATTATGTTTGGGGAAAATCCCAATATTAGGGGGAACTGAGGTACTTGGCGGAGGTCTGCGCTCTCCGAGTGCTTTTCTAGTTAAAAATACACTCTTTCTTTAATCTCAAATGCTTGTTTAACATTATAATACTCACACAACAGATACTCATGAAATCTCAAGTAGGTTCATTTTGTCTTCTTTTAATTATTTAAAAGATACACAGCTGTACAGTGCAGCCTTCGTCCAAAGGCTGCACTGTACAGTCAAACATGTTAAGAAGATAAAGACATCTCCTTTCTATTTTTGTCTTTAATAAGAACAAAAGGTAAATAGATACTCATGAAGCTTTTTAATTTTTTTTAGATGCCGAGAAGGCGTTTGATAGTTTAACTACCTGTTTTACACTTTAGGTAAATTGGGCTTTAAAATTGATTTCATATCATGGATTAAATTATTGTATTCCTCCCCGCAGGCCTGTCAATGTGATTACTTTCACCTCTCTCGCTCAACTCGGCAGGGCTGTCCTTTAAGTCCCTTACTTTTTGCAGTTGCAATGGAGCCCCTAGCGATAACACTTCAAACTTACTCACAGATCTCGGGCATTTCTCGGAACGGGGTTGAAATTAAGGTTTGTCTTTATGCAGATGACCTTCTCTTATATGTTTCAAATCTACCATCCTCTGTTCCAGCTGCTCTCACTATTTTTCATTCGTTTGGTCAAATATCTGGATATAGACAATCTAAATAAGAGCATAATTTTTCCTATCAATAAGGCAGCTACTGACTAGCAGTTATCGGCCTTCCCTTTTAAAGTTGCCAACCACAGTTTTACTTACCTTGGTGTACAGGTCACTTTAAAATTTGATGATCTCTATAAAGCTAATTTTCCCCCCCTCTTATTAAAAAATCTAGGAGGATTGTGAACGTTGGTCTCTGCTTAATTTATCCTTTGTGGCAGGCATTAATTGTGTCAAAATGAACATTCTTCCCCACTTCATATATTTATGTATACCCCTGTTCCTTCCTGCATCCTTCTTCCGTAGACAGCCTCCTCTTAGGATTTATTTGGAATGGAAAAGTTCCCAGGCTACGTAAACAACACCTACAAAGGCCCAAGCATATGGGAGGGATGATGCTGCCTAATTTTACATTTTACTATTGGGCTGCTACTATTAGAACACTAAATTATTAGCTTCAATTTGATAACAGTGATTCTCCACCCTCTTGGTTAGTGATTGAAGTAAATTCTGCCCATCCTGTCTCCTTAAAGGCATTGTTACATGCTACTCTCAATAGTAACTCCTCTCCCTACACAAAAAAATGTGATTGTTAAATCATCCTTACGGATCTGGGCTCAGTTTAAACGCTATTTTGGTTTGCAGTCCCTTTCTACCCATGCTCCTTTAACTGCCAACCATGTTTTTCCTCTTTCCTTAATAGATGGGGCATTCACCTCGTGGTCAAACCATGGAATTAACGCAATTAAAGACTTCTACCTAAAGAGCATTTTTGCATCCTTCCAACAACTTTCTGAGAAATTCTCACTGCCCAAGACCCACTTTTTTAGATATTTACAGGCCCAAAGTTTTATAAGCAATGTTTTTCCCGCATTTCCCAACCTTCCTGAAACTACAGCTCGAGACTTTTCTTGAACCACTCTCCTCATTAAAAGGTGCAATCTCACTATTTGACAACCACATCAACCTGCTATGGAATCTTTACAATTTTTAAAAGCCCGCTGGGAGGAAGACTTGGGTAAGTCAATATCCACTTCAGTTTGGTCAGAGATTTTGATGCGTGTCCAGAAATCATCCATTTGCACCAGACACAACCTCATACAGTTTAAGATACTCCATCGTGTCTACCTCACTAAAGTCTGCCTTTCCAAGATGTTTGAAAATGTTTTACCTCTTTGTGATCATTGTCAGCAAGCCCCAGCCAATCTAATACATACGTTCTGGCTCTGTCCCTCTCTATACACTTATTGGACAGAATTTTTTGCCTCACTATTCAAGATCCTGAAGGTAGACATCCAACTGGATCCTCTTGGTGCCTTGTTTGGTGTTTCTCCTGCCTTGTCTTCTCTGTCAGCTGCCACAAGGGACACTCTAGCCTTTATGACTCTCCTTGCTAGGAGGCTGATTGTAATTAAATGGAAATCTCCCCCTTCCCGATTTCTCATTTTTTCGTATGTTTGTCACACTTAAATGTTTCAGATCATCAAACAAATTTAAATAATGTGGCAGGAAGAAGAAACACACAGGAGACAAAGGTGGGTTTTTATCTTTACTCCTCAACTGCCACCAAACAGCTAACAGTGTACACTCCTGGACTCCAAAACCGGGAAACGCAAACCATGCCCCCCAACCCCAAATCCCACTGGGTGAGAGGTACCTCTTCAGTATGCCACACAGCACCCCCCTCCCCTGAACAGCCAGACGGGCCTCCCGTAGCCAGAATCAGTCTCTCACTGGGGGCCTGATGAGCCTGCCATAACGGCTGTGCCATCCTCCAACCGGAGCCACCGGAGAAACCTGTCGTGCGGGGCATCCTTGTGGATGATGGGCAAGTGAAACACAGTCCATTGCAGGTTGGAAACCAGAAATCTCATCTAGTGCAGACCTAGCCGGGGTCTTAGAAGGGGGGCGACCCCAACGGGGGATCTGGGCTGGAACCGTAGGCACATCCACCATAAAGTGCACTGGCTTAAGCCTATCTAATGTGACCCGTTCTTTACGCTGACTCATCTCTAGCACAAAACTCTTTGGGCTCATCTCCAGAATCCGAAATGGACCGTTGTATGGGGGTTGGAGAGGCGAGCGAGCGGTGAGCATCATGTTGCACAAAAACGGAACGGGCCGCACTGAGCTCAGGTGGCACAAACAATTGTGGAAAACAGTGGTGAAGAGGGCTCAGAGCCAGTGTGCCATCAGACGAAAAAGGGTAGACAGCAGGGCTGGCCTGCGGGGCGGAACTTTTGGGCAAAAACTCTCCCGGAACACAGAGCGGTTGACCGAAAACCAGTTCAGCAGGTGAAGCATCGAGATCTTCCTTAGGAGCTGAACGCAACCCAAGCATCACTCAAGGCAAATGGTCCACCCAATTACTATCAGAGAATGCAGCACATAGCGTCGCTTTCAACAACTGGTGAAAACGTTCACATACCTGAGAGCAGTATGCTGTAGTACAGTGTACCTGTATTCCCAAGGACCTTGCAAGCGCCGACCAGAGCTCCAACACGAACTGGGGGCCCCTATCGGAGGCAATATCTGATGGGGTGCAGAAATGTGCAACCTAGGAAGAAAGAAAAGCGTGTACCATGTCTTCAGCCAAAGAGGAGGACAGAGGGACCGCCTCTGGCCGCCTAGTGGTCCGATCCACTATGGTGAGCAAGTGCGTAAAACCCTGCGAAGGGGTAGAGGACCCACCAAGTCCACATGCATGTGGTCAAAATGTTTAGCCAAAATCCAAAATGGTTCAAGGGGTGCCTTGGTGTGCTGGTGGACTTTAGCGTGTTGACATGCCAAGCATGCAGTCGCCCACTCCTTGACATCCCTGCGGAGGCTGGGTCAGACAAACTTGGCTCCAACCAGTTTTACTGACGCCTGAACTCCAGGGTGAGAGAGGGAGTGAATTGAGTCGAAAACTTGACGGCGCCAGGTCGCAGGGACAATAGGGCGGGGGCGGCCAGTGGAGATGTCGCAGAAGAGAGTAGGACCACCCTCCTGCACCACCTCCTCCTCGAGTTTGAGGGCTGTACCTGTAGAGTGAAGGGCCAAGATGTTCGGGTCATTGGGCTGCTCAGCGGCCATGGCAGAAAAATCCATCCCGAGGTGCACCGGACACACCAGCACATGTGACAGGCAATCAGTAATGGGGTTGGACTTGCCAGCCACAAGCTGAACATCTGTTGTGAACTTGGAGATGGCCGCCAGATGCCGTTGTTGGTGAGCAGACCACGGTTCGGTCACCTTGGACATAGTGAACGTCAGTGGTTTATGAACTACATAAGCCGTGAAAGAATGACCTTCCAATAAGGAAGGGAAATGACGGGTTGCCAGGTACAGTGCCAGCAACTCCTGGCCAAAAACTTATGCTGTACTTACGCTCGCCATCCCGCAGCTTGCGAATGAAAAATGCGAGGGGCTGCCACGCCCCTGCCTAGCACGGCTCGACTACTGCCCCCACAGCTACGTCAGAGGCGTCTGTTGTCAAAGCTATGGGCGCCTTGGGCACAGGGTGAGCGAGTAGTGCTGCGCTCGCAAGGGTGGACTTCGCTCCGTCAAAAGTTCGGACCCGCTGGGGAGTCCAGGTGACAGGGTTGTTGGCTTTTTTTAGCCTCAGAGCCTCATAAAGTGGTCGCAGGAGGTGGGCAGCACAAGAGAGGAAGTGATTGTAAAAATTTACCATGCCCAAAAATTCCTGCAGTGCCTTAACGGAGTCCAGACGGGGAAATTCCGCCACCACTTGAACCTTAGAAGGCAACAGAATCGCGCCTCACAACAAAATACGGCGGCCTAAGAAGTCAATCACAGGCAGCCCAAACTGACACTTAGCCGGGTTGACGATCAGGCTGTGTTCTTCAAGGCGCTTAAAAACTTGTTTGAGGTGCAACAGATGCTCTTCGGCTGACGGAATGGCCACTAATATGTTGTCGAGGTAGACAAACATGAATGGGATATTGCGTAACACTGAGTCTATCAACCTCTGAAATGTTTAGGCTGCGCCTTTAAGGCCAAACGGCATGCGCAGGAAATCAAAAAGCCCGAACGGGGTAATTACTGTGGTCTTGGGAATGTCCTCCGTGCGCATGGAAACCTGGTGATAACCGCGCACCAGATCCACCTTTGAAAAAATGGCAGAGCCCGCCAAACGCACGGAAAAATCTTGGCTGTGCGGAATAGGATAATGGTCATTAGTGGCGACATTGTTAAGCCGACAAAAATCACCACACGGCTGCCACAACCAATCCGTCTTACGTACTATGTGAAGCGGCAAGGCGCATGGGCTGTTAGAACGCCTCATAGTTGCGAACTCCTCTTTCACTATGGCCAACTTAACTGCATCGAGGTGTCGTGCGCGTGCAAAAAACAGCGGTCCCGCAGTGGGGATGAAATGCTCCACCCCGTGCTTCGGAGCCGTGGTGGAAAAAGCAGGTGCTGTAAGCGACGGAAAATTTGTCAGCAAATGCAGAAAAACAACGTTAAAAAGTTAGCGTGTGACAACAGCCCAGCTCCCCCAGCCTCACACGGAAAAGTGGCAAAAGACACAGCATCAATCTAACAGTGGTTAGCAATATCAACAAGCAAACCATTTGCACACAGAAAATCTGCGCCAACAATAGGTACTGTAACGGAAGCGATTACAAAGTCCCACTCAAAACTGTGTCCCTGGAAACAATCACAGACCTTGTGCCAAATGTCTCAATGGAAGAACCGTTAGCTGCACTCAGACGTGGGCCGTTGCCTGCCGCCAGTCTGTCCGCACTGGTTGGTGGAAGTAGGCTCTTCTGTGAGCCAGAGTCCACTAGGAAACATCTCCCTGACAGCGAGTCTTTAATGAAGAGCTGCTTACCACGTCCGCCAGCGCCCACAGCTGCTACTGAGCGCTGGGTCTGGAGTTTTCCCGTCATCTCAAACGTGCATGGAGGAACGCAGCGCTTAGCCAACCCAAGCCTGACAGGGAGGGGATTTTATCCATTCTTTCCGTGGCCGATAGACTATACTTGCGGACCAGGAACAGTCTGATGGCGGCGTATTTACCATGCTGTGGGGGCGCGCGAAGTAACTGCATGACACGCCGTGTGGACTGCTGATCCAGAGCAGCGACGACCAAGCAATACCTAGTTTCAATGACAGTGATTCCTCGCAGGTGGGACAGCGCTTCAATATGCTGAAACCACAAAGCTGGGTCGCTCTGCCAAAACTCCAGAAGCTTCACAACCGCAGTGCAAGCGGCCGGCTGTGAGGGTCGGGGCAACATGGCTGATGAGGAGACAGTTTTCTTCTGTGTCGGACATGCTCGAATTGGGGTCACCAATGTAGCAGGAGGAAAAAAACACATGATACAAAGGTGGGTTTTTATCTTTACTCCTCAACTGCCACCAAACAACTAACAGTGAACACTCCCGGACTCCAAAACCAGGAAACACAAACCACGCCCCGCAACCCCAAATCCCACTGAGTGAGAGGTACCTCTTCAGTCTGCCACAATATTAGACAACGATACACAAGTAAAGACAAAATGCAGCTTTTAAATGAAGGTGTTTATTATTAAGGGGGAAAAAAAATCCAAACCTACGTGGCTCTGTGTGAAAAAGTGAATGCCCCTAAACCTAATAAATGGTTGGGTCACCCTTAGCAGCAACAACTGCAATCAAGCGTTTGCCATAACTGGCAATTGGTCTTTTTACAGCACTGTGGAGGGATTTTGGCCCACTCATCTACAGAATTGTTGTAATTCAGCCACAATGGGGGGTTTTCGAGCATGAACTGCCTTTTTAAGGTCATGCCACAGCATCTCAATCAATTTCAGGTCAGGACTTTGACTAGGCCACTCCAAAGTCTTCATTTTGTTTTTCTTAAGCCATTCAGAGGTGGACTTGCTGGTGTGTTTTGGATCATTGTCTTGCTGCAGAACCCAAGTGCGCTTCAGCTTGAGGTCACAAACAGATGACCGGACAGTCTCCTTCAGGATTTTTTGGTAGACAGCAGAATTTATGTTCCATTTACCACAGCAAGTCTTCCAGGTCCTGAAGCAGCAAAACAACCCCAGACCATCACACTACCACCACCATATTTTACTGTTTGTATGACGTTCCTTTTCTGAAATGCTATGTTACTTTTACGCCAGATGTAATGGGACACACACCTTCCAAAAAGTTCAACTTTTGTCTCGTCAGTCCACAGAGTATTTTCCCAAAAGTCTTGGGGATCATCAAGATGTTTTCTGGCAAAACTGAGATGAGCCTTTATGTTCTTTTTGCTAAACAGTGGTTTTCGTCTTGGAGCGCTGCCATGCAGGCCATTTTTACCCAGTCTCTTTCTTATGGTGGAGTCATGAATACTGACCTTAACTGTGGCAAGTGAGGCCTGCAGTTCTTTGGATGTTGTTATAGGGTCTTTTGTGACCTCTTGGATGAGTCGTCGCTGTGCTCTTGGGGTAATTTTGGTCAGCTGGCCACTCCTGGGAAGGTTCACCACTGTTCCATGTTTTTGCCATTTGTGGATAATGGCTCTGACTGTGGTTCGCTAGAGTCCCAAAGCTTTAGAAATGGCTTTATAACCTTTTCCAGACTGATAGATCTCGATTACTTTGCTTCTCATTTGTTCCTGAATTTCTTTGGATCGCAGTATGATGTCTACCTTTTGAGGATCTTTTGGTCTATTTCACTTTGTCAACAGGTCCTATTTAAGTGATTTCTTGACTGAGAACAGGTGTGGCAGTAATCAGGCCTGGGTGTGGCTAGAGAAAGTGAACGCAGCTTTCCAAAGATGAGATAAACCACAGTTAATTTATGTTTTAACTGAGGGGGGCACTTTTTCACACAGGGCCATGTAGGTTTGGATTTTTTACCCTTAATAATAAACACTTTTACTTAAAAATTGCATTTTGTGTTTACTTGTGTGATCTTTGTCTAATATTTAAATTTGTTTGATGATCTGAAACATTTAAGTGTGACAATCATACAAAAAAATGAGAAATCAGGAAGGGGGCAAACACTTTTTCACATCACTGTATATGGGGGCCCTTTTTTGACCTGATGGAGAACACAGACTTCTTGTCCATCCCTACCTGACAGTTTTGATCTAGGTTTGATCTAGTTTTCCCTCTTTTTTCCACTGCCGCTCTTGGATAGAGCGTGGTCGCGGTTATTACTCCAAGTTTTCTTTTTTCAACTCTGGTGTGCTGGCTGAATATAATTTTTGTACTTTTTTCATTATTTGAATATATGAATTTTTTTTTGGTGGGGGGGGGAGGCGTTCAGAAAGTTTACTCTGTGGTTTTGTTTTGGTTTAGGTTTAATGGTTTTCTGCATACATCTTAAATTTTAAGATTGTCACATGTCAACATTTTACATTTCAGTGTGCTGCATCACCTGTTGTGACTTGGTCTAAATGTGGATTATATTGAAAATCTAACCAATAAAGTTTTAAAAAAAAACATTGTTGCATGGGGTGTTTAAGCAATATTACACTAGAGGGCGTACGGTATCAATGAATATAGTAACTGCGGGTGTGATACGTCTAATTAAGCGCTACGCATTAAGCGTGTAACGGAGGGCATTAGAGTATCACACCGTAGTTAGTATATTCATGAGACCATAATAACCTCGAGTGTTATATTGCTTTTATACAACCGTTCCATAAGCACGATTTATTAAATGACAGCAATACTGGACAAAATATTATGATTTGTTTGTTTAACCAGTTATTTTGCACAGCTGAGAAAAAAAGTGTCCCTTGTAAATGTAGCCAGTAACTGTTGCTAAACATCGCAATCAGCATAAAGACGTCTGTTGTCATTTCACACACATGTAAACAAATTAAATATTGTCAAATACAAAAGTAAGTTTACATATTGGTCACTTGTTGAGTCGGTACGGCAGAAGACCCAAGATCAAGATACTGGTAGCTAGCCAGTGGCTAGCAGTTAGCATGCTAGTGATCACATGCGTCGCTTCCTTTTCCTTGGCATTTTCAGATGAAATAAAGAGCCCATCACCACAAAGGTATTGTGGTTTGTTAATCGAGACAATAAACCCAACTCTAGCACTGCCTATTTTTTTTAAATAGCTTAAGAAATAGCTTAATGACATTTATATACGGGTAAAAACCAAAAAAGTTTTTTTTCCCAAAAGGGTGGAAGTTCCGGGTCATGAATGTATAATTTCTTGTCAAACAGCATCTCACTGTGGAAATTAAGGTATCCAAAACAGTACTGCAATTCTCACAGAGCTGACAGTAAATTACTGTTAGCAACGGTTACCAAAACACCTTTAAAACGGAGTGACACATACCCAGTGAAACACTGGAGTGCAATTATCGTAGAATAAAGTAACTCCTGGAATCCCTATAGTCTAATCAAATTGTTCGGTTGGAACTAACTATTGTATAAACTAATATAAAGAATGCTGTAAATGGCTCTTTACATTGTAGAGATTGCTGATCTCTGCCATGAATGAGAAGATTATACGGTGCATTTCAGTGTTTTCTTGTCCTTACATGCAGTCTGGTGTTATGGAGGAGAGGCAACTTGGTGCTGCTTGGTTTATGCTTCCTTCCCTTTGAGAAAGAGAAGCTGTACTTTGGCAGATCACTTTGGTTGTACAATTTTTTTCTTCGTTTGCCACTTTGGTGATGTGTGGGGCAGTCGAAATGCAAGACGTCGTCATCACTGTCCGCCAGCGATCTAAGAGGAGATGAGAGAGCTGATCTGTGACTGCTGCTGGGTCTTCTTCCTGCTGACCTCACGGCCTGAGGTACGGGCTTTTGGGTGATGAACAGGCTGTCTCCTGAATCACTGCACAGTCAGGTGAAAAACAAAGCAGCTGTATAAGGAACTCACACTGGTCACCCTTGTTTGAACAGTGCTGATATTGAATTGAACAGAAAAACATCTATGCTGTGTTGTATTGCATGATGTCCTCATTGATACTTGGTTCAGTTTGGGGAATTTAGGATATGGAGGAAGACACACATACAGTGGTGTGAAAAAGTGTTCGCCCCCTTCCTGATTTCTCATTTTTTTGTATGTTTGTCACACTTAAATGTTTCAGATCGTCAAACAAATTTAAATATTAGACAAAGATAACACAAGTAAACACAAAATTCAGTTTTTAAATGAAGGTGTTTATTAGTAAGGGGAAAAAAAAAAGCCAAACCTACATGGCCCTGTGTGAAAAAGTGATTGCCCCCCCCTCGTTAAAACATAAATTAACTGTGGTTTATCACATCTTTGGAAAGCTGAGTTCAATTTCTCTAGCCACACCCAGGACCTGATTACTGGTTCCACACCTGTTCTCAATCAAGAAATCACTTAAATAGGACCTGTTGATAAAGTGAAGTAGTCCAAAACATCCTCAAAAGCTAGACATCATGCTGCGATCCGAAGAAATTCAGGAACAAATTAGAAACAAAGTAACTGAGATCTATCAGTCTGGAAAAGGTTATCAAGCCGTTTCTAAAGCTTTGGCACTCCAGCGAACCATACTGAGAGCCATTATTCACAAATGCCGAAAACATGGAACAGTGGTGAACCTTAACAGGAGTGGCCGGCCGACCAAAATTACCCCAAGAGCTCATCCAAGAGGTCACAAAAGACCCCACAACAACATCCAGAGAACTGCAGGCCTCACTTGCCTCAGTTAAGGTCAGTCTTCATGACTCCATCATAAGAAAGCGACTGGGCAAAAATGGCCTGCATGGCAGAGTTTCAAGATGAAAAACACTGCTGAGCAAAAAGAACAAAGGCTCGTCTCTGTTTTGCCAGAAAACATCTTGATGATCCCCAAGACTTTTGGGAAAATACTGTGTGGACTGATGAGACAAAAGCTGAACTTTTTGGAAAGTGTGTGTCCCATTACATCTGGCCTAAAAGTAACACAGCATTTCAGAAACGGAACATCATACAAACAGTAAAATATGGTGGTGGTAGTTTGATGGTCTGGGGTTGTTTTGCTGCTTCAGGACCTGGAAGACTTGCTGTGGTAAATGGAACCATGAATTCTGCTGTCTACCAAAAAATCCCGAAGGAGAATGTCCGGCCATCTGTTCATGACCTCAAGCTGAAGCGCACTTGGGTTCTGCAGCAAGACAATGATCCAAAACACACCAGCAAGTCCACCTCTGAATGGCTTAAGAAAAACAAAATGAAGACTTTGGAGTGGCCTAGTCAAAGTCCTAACCTGAATCTGATGGAGATGCTGTGGCATAACTTTAAAAAGGCGGTTCATGCTCAAAAACCCTCCAATGTGGCTGAATTACAACAAGTATGCAAAGATGAGTGGGCCAAAATTCCTCCACAGCGCTGTAAAAGACTCATTGCCAGTTATCGCAAACGCTTGATTGTCAGTTGTTGCTGCTAAGGGTGGCCCAACCAGTTATTAGGTTTAGGGGGCAATCACTTTTTCACACAGAGCCATGTAGGTTTGGATTTTTCCCCCCCCTTAATAAACACCTTCATTTAAAAGCTGCATTTTGTGTTTTCTTGTGTTATCTTTGTCTAATATTTAAATTTGTTTGATGATCTGAAACATTTAAGTGTGACAAACACAAAAAAAATGAGAAAGCAGGAAGGGGTCAAACACTTTTTCACACCACTGTACAGTTGAAACCAGAAATTTACATACACTGTATAAAAAGTCACACAACCTTTTTTTCTCACTATCTGATATTAAATCTGACTAAACTTTTCCTGTTTTAGGTCAGTTAGGATTACCAAAATTATTTCTGTTTGCTAAATAGTTTTTATATTTAATATTTTTTACTATTATTACTTTCTTCAAAGTCAGAAGTTTACATACACTAAGATTACTATGCATTTAAACAATTTGGGAAAGCACAGATGATGATGTCATGGCTTTGGAAGCTTCTGATAGGTTAATTGGCAACATTTGAATTAATAGATAGCTTAAGCCCCACCCCCTCTACTTCTGCATATGGGGCCTTAAACTGGAAAAAATCCCCAGTAAAGTGAATGGTAAGAGAGGAATTACCTTTTGATCCCGACTGAATTTTGCTGCGAGTTACACATGATGTTTGTCATTTTAAAAGATAATTTTTCAGGTAAATAACGGTGTAGGTTGCTGTCTAACTGCTAAGGTATAAGGCTGTGAAAATACATAAATTGAAAGACTACAAACACAGTCACGTAACTTACTGTATGTCATCGTTTTCAAAGAGTGCTCAGGGTGAAGAAACTAACAGTCCTCTGGATCAGCTGCAGCTCTCAAAATGCAAAACAATACATCTGTGTTTTTCTCCTCTTTGGATCCTTCTTTCATCAGTCAGGAAACAGGAGGTGCGCTTTGAGAGGGAAACCGCTGTAATCATGTTTGGTGACGTGCACAGTCCAAGACAAGGAGATGCAGTCCGCTAAGCCATTTCACTAAAACTAAATATTACTCTGTTATTTCATGACAACCAATACCTTCAATTACTCGGAAAATTATCTTTTAAACTGACAAACATCATATGTGTGACTCGTGGCAAAATTCAATCGGGATCAAAAGATAATTCCTCTCTTGCCGTAACATGATGCTGCAGCCTTTACCTTTAACAGGCTTGTCTATGATTTTCTCTCTGATCTCTCGAGACGACTCCTTCCTGAGCTTTGTGTGGTCCATGTTCAGTGTGGTGCACGCCATGACACCAAACAGCACAGCGACGACTTTTCACCCTTTAAACAGGCAGACTGTCTGATTACAAGTTCAAAGACACCTGTGATGCTGATTACGAAACACGCCTGGACATGTAGCTACGCTACGGTCAAAGTATTTTCAGTCTTTTTAGTGATGTTATCATTTTTTGTCCAGGCCAGTGTCATTAGTTTCCATCCATCCATCCATCTTCTTCCGCTTAATCCTTTTCGGGTCGCGGGGGGGCTGGAGCCTATCCCAGCATCTTTGGGCCAGAGTCATTCTGTTGACTCAACCTTCACAAGCAATGTCTGACTTTCATTAGTTAATTTTCAGTACTTTTTTAAATTTATTATTACTTTAGTCAGTTTCACGTTACGTCAGTGACCACTGCAGTACTTTCTTTAACGGAAGGTTAACAACAAATCTGTCCATGTCTGTAGCTTTATATTTATGGAAGTGTCTTTTGATACGGAAGAGTTGACAATCCGACGAAACTTATCAGATCAACTCTATACCAGCTGCCGCTGCGGCCTTGGTGGACAGTCAGGTGGGCCTGCGATCAGAAGGCTGCTGGGTCGCGTCCTGCTTTTGGCACCTTGCCCACACCATTTTACTTGATATGAAATGGAATTTAGAATTAAAATTAAAATTAAGGGGACTGCCTTGTGAGTTGGGAATGTGTAAGGTTAAAAAGGTAGTAAATAGATGTTAATTAAAATTTTGAAACAGATAAACGCCTCAGATTTCCGTACCAGTAGCCTGCTGCGTTTAAGATACGCATTAATAGAATGTTCTGACCAATCAGATTCAAGCTGTAGCTGTAGCAAGAATTCTATGGGTACGGTTCTGGATCCATAGCCGCTGTCTATTTTTATTTCCTGGAGACTTACTAAAACTAGTACTGCCTATGTGAGGGTGTGCAACCCCTACTGTGGAAACTATTCTGAGATATTTTTGCCCCCCCCCCCAAAAAAAAGTTTACACAACTCATTTGAATCTCAAATGAATGTATTCTTATATTCACACTGTATTATAGTATATATGCAACTTTTTAATCATAGCTTTGTGATTTTTTCCTCTGAAATTTGCATGGTTTTGGTAAATTTCATATTTTTTTTCTTGTAAACTGTGAGTTTCTCATCATTGACTAATTTTTCTTGTCATTTTGTGATCATGGTTTCCTGTAAATTCTTGGGAATTATTTTTTCTTAATTTTGAGACTGAGAACATTTTAGTATCCCCCCCCTCGTTAATTTCTCTTGTTTTAAGATAAGATAAGATAAGCCTTTATTAGTCCCACAACGGGGAAATTCCAGGATTGCAACAGCACAGGGATAGCAACACTCAGAGCAACAATCAGAAGGCAAGAAAAAAAACAAGCAAGCAAGAGCAGCTAATATACATATGTACATATTACTATAAAATATACAGTATATATACACACACACACAGACACACAGTGCAGAGCACTGTAGCTAGATGGAATAAATATGTAAATATATAAACACCCACAGTACGGAGCATTGCAGCTAGGTGGAATAAATATGTAAGTATACTGTATAAACACACACAGTGCGGAGCATTGTAGCTAGATGGAATAAATATATAGATATATAAATATGAACACACCCAGTGCTGAGCATTGTAGCTAGATGGAATAAATATGTAAATATATAAACACACACAGTGCAGAGCATTGTTGCTAGATGGGATGAAACAGCATAACCGTCTACTTAGTTATCCTACATGGTATGATTATGTGCCCATACATATTCTCACCCTCCATAGCGACCGGTATTTTCCTAGTTGTATGCCGGAGGGGACCATTGTGTAAGTCTATTGCATCTTTCGCATTTAAAAACTATTAGTTTGTTACGTCTTTTTGCTATCTCTGCGAGCAGCCCTGCTTAGGTTGTACAGTCTGACAGCCGTTGGTAGGAAGGACCTACGAAACCTCTCGGTTGTGCACCTGGGATGATGTAGTCTGCTGCTAAATGAGCTCCTCAGTGCATTCAGTACGTCCTGCATAGGGTGGAACTCGGACTCCAGCAGAGATGACAGTTTAGCCACCGTCCTTCTCTCTCCTATCTCCTCCACCGGATCAAGGCGCTGCCCCAGGACAGAGCTAGCTTTCTTGATCAGTTTGTTCAGTCTCTTCCTATCGGCTGCAGTAATGCCACTGCCCCAGCAGACCACTCCAAAAGTGATGGCTGATGCCACCACCGTGTCATAGAATGTCTTCAGCAGCGCCCCTTGTACACCAAAAGACCTGAGTCTCCTCAGTAGGAACAGCCTGCGCTGTCCCTTCTTGTAGAGTGCGTCAGTATTGTGTGACCAGTCTAGTTTATTGTTCAGATGAACACCCAGGTACTTATAGGATGTCACCATCTCGATGTCTGTTCCCTGCATATTTACTGGTGCTGTGAGGGGCTGCCCATGCCTGCGGCAGTCCACCACCAGCTCCTTAGTTTTCCTTGCGTTGATCTGGAGGCAGTTCCGATGGCACCAGTCTACAAAGTCCTGGATAAGCCCTCTGTACTCAGCTTCATCTCCATTGGAGATGAGGCCAACGATCGCAGAGTCATCAGAGAACTTCTGTAGATGGCAGTGTGTTGTGTTATGTGAGAAGTCCGCAGTATAAAGAGTGAACAGGAAGGGAGCCAGCACCGTTCCCTGGGGGGCCCCCGTGCTACTGATGATCGTGTCGGAAACACAGTCCCGGGTTCTCACAAACTGAGGCCGGTTCGTGAGGTAGTCCAGGATCCATGATGACAGGTGCTGGTCCACCCCTGCGCGCAGCAGCTTGTCCTTCAGGATCATCGGTTGGATGGTGTTGAAAGCACTGGAGAAGTCAAAGAACATGAGCCTCACCATATTCCCGGGCTTCTAACTACTAACTACTAACTAACTAACCTGCACTTATATAGCGCTTTTCTAGTCACAAAGACCACTCAAAGCGCTTTCATTAATACTAACCCTCTATTCTAAGGGCCTATAGGAAACAAATATCTAGGGACAATTTAGAACAGCCAATTAACCTAACATGCATGTTTTTGGCATGTGGGAGGAAACCGGAGAAATCCCGGAGTAAACCCACGCAACACGGGGAGAACATGCAAACTCCACACAGATCACTGTTGGTCGGGGGCTGGGATCGAACCCACAATCCCACAATCCACCCTTCTCCAGGTGGGACAGAGAACGGTGAAGGAGGAAGATCACCGCATCCTCCACCCCAATGCCATGCTGGTAGGCGAACTGGAGTGGATCCATCGCTGGTTCCACCAGGGGGCGGAGGTGAGCAAGGAGCAGTCTCTCCAGGGTCTTCATCAAGTGGGACGTCAAGGCCACCGGTCTGTAGCTGTTCAGGTCTTTGGGGTGGGAAGTTTTTGGTACAGGTACCACACAAGATGTTTTCCACAGCTGTGGTACCCTCCCCAGCTTCAGGCTCAGGTTGAAGATGTACGTCACAATCCCACACAGCTGGTCTGCACAGGACTTGAGGAGCTTTGCGCTGATGCCGTCCGGTCCCGACGCCTTCCTCGCCTTGATCTTCCTCAGCTCCGTCCTCACCTGGGTCCTGGTCAGGGTCAGGATGGGGGGCTGTGTGTTGGGGGTGGGGGGGTGTTGGTGGAGTGGGGAGTGGGCAGCAGGACTTGATTTCTTTAGAGGCAGCAGTGGTTGTTGTGCAGTCAGGGGGGAGGGCGGTTGGTCAAACCTACTGAAAAACAGATTCAGGTTGTTCGCCCACTCCCTGCCCCCCGTGGCCTGGGAGGAGGTATTCTGGAGCCCCGAGATGGTTTTGAGGTTTCTCCAGACCCCGCTGATGTCGCTCTGTTGCAACTTGTCCTCCATCTTCTTCCTGAAGAAGATGGAGGACAAGCTTTTTTACAAGTTTTCCTTGTATTTGTGACTTTTGTGTTGTAACCTCACATTTTTTTCTTGGAACATTTAGAATTTCTGTCAAAAGTTTTTCTTCCCTTGTAAATGTTCCACTTTTTCCTTCTGATTTTTATATATAAAAATTTCTCATAAATTTGCACCTTTTTGAATTGAGTGAGGGTTTCTTTTTAATACATTTATTGTGTTCATGGAGATTTTGGGTTAATGTCATTGTACATTTGTGACTTTTTACTCATGTATTTGCAGCTTTTTCTTTTAAAATGTGTGACTTTATTCATTAATTTGCAACTTAAGATTTTGTGACTTTTGTCTTAAAATTTTCGTGGAATTTGACACCCTTTTTCTCAGTAATATAGTATTTCTTTTAATAAATTCATTTTTTACATTTTTAGCTTTTACTATACTGTGACTTTTTTCCTTATAAATTGGATTTTTTTTTTCTATCCACCAAAATTTTGCACCCATGTCATGCTGGGCCCAAACATTTTTTAACGAATGTAGTGTTATTATTTTTAGGGGTTTTTTTTGCCAAAGACGCAGGAAGCCCTGGTAACGTGTTGCCCCGGTCTATGCGGTACCCTGGTCTAGTCTGGGAGCACACACACCCACCTGTGTTGAGGGGACGGGTTCAGCTCCGGGTTGCCCGAGCCTGAAGCGGTAACTTCAGTGTGACAGTCTGACCGGGTTTCTGCTGGACGTTTTTTTGGCATCCTGCAGCTCAACAGGACACAAGTATGGCGGCAGCGGAGCTATAACTACACACACAGTGACACCGGGAAGTGAAAACACTGAATCACTCATGTGGTTTAGCAGCTAAAAACAACGGAACAAAACAGGCCCGTGTGCCGCGCTTGTTTTGTCCGAACCAGGAAGTATTCTGACGTAACGAACGCGACGATTGCTCACGTGACCAATCACCAAACAGGAAAAGCAAGAGACTTTCCTCTTTCTACTTCCGGCGTTTACTGCACCGAAGGCTTTTATCTGTTTTTATCATTTAAATAATGCTGATAATTAAGTTGAAATAACATTGATGTTTTTTATGTTATTAATTTAATTACTGTAATTTCCCCGTTATGGGACTAATAAAGGATTATCTTATCTTATTATGGGTTATTGGTATTTAACTTAACCCAACAACAGAAAAAGTTTCCAATGATGTCTATGATTTTCAATAATTTGAGAAAACTTTGCTGTTATTTCCTTAAAAGTTACTTCAGTTACACATTTTAGTCATTCAGTCTAATGCCTTGGATTGGAAGAGGGGTTATGTATTTCTTATAGAAAAATGAACAAAACCCACTAAATGGTTGTTTACCTGCCCTCTCCCATTGGGGTATAGTGTTATGTATGGTAAAACACCTGGGTGAAGGATGAGGCAAGATGACTTGGCGAACGCAGCTTTATTGATGAAACTGGGAATGCGGTAACACGGCAGGCACCGGGCAGAGGGCACCAGTCAAAGAGGTTGCAATATGGATGCCCCCTGCCTTATATAGGGCAGTGCGGTGACATGACGAGAAGTGCATGTCACCACACTGCACTTCACAATAAAGTGCCATTTATTCTATAAAACATTTCTCTCCCCCCCCCCTTTAGAAAAGTCCAAAACCATACACACAATTGAACCCCCCTGTAGAGGAGCTTGGAATAACGAGGCGATGTGATTTATAAACCATCCATCCATCCATCCATCCATCTTCTACCGCTTTTCCGGAGGTCCGGGTCGCGGAGGCAGCAGTTCAAGCAGAGAAGCCTAGACTTCCCTCTCCCCAGCCACCTGCTCCAGCTCTTCAGAGGGGATACCA
Organism: Pholidichthys leucotaenia; assembly: GCA_020510985.1. Lineage (NCBI taxonomy): Eukaryota > Metazoa > Chordata > Actinopteri > Cichliformes > Pholidichthyidae > Pholidichthys > Pholidichthys leucotaenia. The sequence goes on from CM035844.1 coordinate 15,758,664, forward strand.
AGGCGTTCCCAGACCAGCTGGGAGACATAGTCTCTCCACCGAGTCCTGGGTCTGCCCCGGGGTCTCCTCCCAGTGGGATGTGCCTGGAACACCTCAAGTGGGAGGCGTCCAGGAGGCATCCTAATCAGATGCCCATACCACCTCAACTGACTCCTTTCAATGTGGAGGAGCAGCGGTTCTACTCTGAGCCTCTCCCGGATGACTGAGCTCCTCACCCTATCTCTGAGGGTGAGTCCAGCAATCCTACGGAGAAAGCTCATTTCAGCCGCTTGTATCCGCGATCTCGTTCTTTCGGTCATTACCCAAAGCTCGTGACCATAGGTGAGAGTAGGAACGTAGATTGACTGGTAAATCGACAGCTTTGCCTTAGAACTAAGCTCCCTCTTCACCACAACAGACCGGTACAACGTCCGCATCACTGCAGATGCTGCTCCAATCCGTCTGTCGATCTCTCGCTCCATTTTCCCCTCACTCGTGAACAAGACCCCAAGATACTTAAACTCCTCTACTTGGGGCAGGAGCCTGTCCCCAACCCGGAGAGGACAATCCACCTTTTTCCGGCTGAGGACCATGGACTCGGACTTGGAGGTGCTGATTCTCATCCCAGCCGCTTCACACTCAGTGGCAAACCGTCCCAGCAAGAGCTGTAGGTCATTGCTGGATGAAGCCAACAGGACAACATCATCTGCAAACAACAGAGATGAGATCCTGTGGTCACCAAGCATGACACCCTCCATTCCCTGGCTGCGCCTAGAAATCCTGTCCATAAAAATTATGAACAGGATTGGTGACAAAGGGCAGCCCTGGCGGAGTCCAACTCTCACTGGGAATGACTCCGACCGAGTGTTGGCAATACGAACTAAACTCTCACAACGGTCGTACAGAGACCGAATAGCTCGTAACAACAAGCCGCGATACCCCATACTCCCGAAGCACCCCCCACAAAAATCCATGAGGGACGCGGTCAAATGCCTTCTCCAAGTCCACAAAACACATGTAAACTGGTTGGGCAAACTCCCACGAACCCTCAAGAATTCTCGAGAGGGTAAAGAGCTGGTCCGATGTGCCACGGCCAGGACGAAAACCACATTGCTCCTCCTGAATCCGAGGTTCGACCAACGGCCGGACTCTCCTCTCCAGTACCTTGGCATAGACCTTCCCAGGGAGGCTGAGGAGTATAAACCCAAGTTTATTATCAGCTTCGCTCCTCTAACAAGTCTCATCTCAGTGCAGAAGCAGAATAAGAGGTCGAACACATTCAGACCTACATATTTATATCTACACATAACAAAAGACATTGCCCTTCAAAGCTGACATCCCGCATTAGCTTAATCCCCCCTCCTTTGTCTTCCTACTCCTCCACCTGACCCTGGGTGGTCAGGGCGATCGATCTCCTCCATTGTCCCCTGTCTCTTCCACCTGGCCCTGGGAAGTCAGGGCGATCGATCTGGTCTCCACCGCTGCGCCTCGGATGCTCTTTGATCTTCCTGGGTTCAATCCCAGCCCCCGACCAACAGTGATCTGTGTAGAGTTTACATGTTCTCCCCGTGTCTGCGTGGGTTTACTCCGGGATTTCTCCAGTTTCCTCCCACATGCCAAAAACATACAAGTTAGGTTAATTGGCATCAAAACTGGGGATTCTAAATTGTCCTTAGGTATGACTGTGAGAGTGAATGGTTGTCTGTCTCTCTGTGTTGGCCCTGCAATGGACTGGCAATCCGTCCAGGGTGTACCCTGCCTCTCACCCAAAGATGCTGGGATAGGCTCCACCCCCCCCCCCCCCACCGCGACCCAAAAAAGGATTAAGCAGAAGAAGATGGATGAATGAATGAATGGCTCTGAGCCGGGATTCTCCAAGGCTCAGTCTCATGTTTCTCTGTTCCATATTTATTTGTGTATTGTTGTATCTCTTGAGTGTCCTTGTAGTTTCTATGTTTCCTAGTTTTATTTCCATAGCTGTTGCCACAGTTTTCTGGCCGGCAGCTGTGAGGCAGCCTCCTTTGGCCTGCACTTGTGTGGGCACTGTCTGACGGCTTGCTGGTCCGACCACGCCCCCTCTCTCTTGACCCTCAGCTGGTTCCACTCCCGGTAATTACTTTTCCTGCTCCTCGCCCAGGTGCACCCAATCTTTCTGCCATCAGCATTGTATTTAAGTTACTCATCTGCTGTCTTGTGTTGCTGGACTACTGTATTGCCAAATGTATCTGTTTTGGCCACGTCCTGCCATGGTCTGCCCTCGCCACTGTACACTGTGGTTTGCCTGCAACACGTTCCGCCGTGTAGTCTGTAAGTGTACCTTGCTTCTGTTTTTGTTTGTCTGCACTATTTTTGGGCCTGTTTGTCTTTCTTTGATAAATGTGTTTGTGGTGTAACCCTGCACGTAAATCCGTCTCTTCTCCTCCGTGCGCTGAGTAAAAGCACATGGGGAAAACCATGACACCCATACCATAGCATATAACACAACCACAGAACTATAAACAACCAATTATTTATAGCACAGTCTCTTGGGTGGGAGCAGTAGAACCGGCATGGGGGGCCCAGGGCAACCCCTCAGCAAGCGCGCCCCTGGAAGCAGCAGACCTCTGGGACGATGACTGATCTTCTGGACGATGGACCCTGACTCCTTCACCACCAACACTAACTCCCGTCCAGCCTCATCACCTGGAGCAGGGGTGTCCAACCATGTGCCATGGAGAGCCAAGACCCTGCAGGTTTTCTCTTCTACCCAGTCTCTTCAGCAGGTGTTTTCACTTATCAGCAATCAGTGGGAAGAAGTTCACTGAAATCTGCTGTTGAAGACACTGGTTGGAGGTAAAACCTGCAGGGTCTTGGCTCTCCATAGCACATGGTTGGACACCCCTGACCTGGAGCCTCTTCCTGGACACGCCGAAGCTAATTGTTGTGCCTCGATGAGCCGTCAGACAACCGGAAGTATGCTGCGCCCAGCTTTGCCACTATGCGCAGATACCCTTAATGTTTCGCTGGCTGTTGTTTGGTGCATCTTCGCCATGGACGTTCTTCACCCTGAACCCAAACCAAGTCCAAAACCCTCAGCGGGGCCCGGCTTGGCCTAACGTGGTGCTGCTGAGCATGCGGTACTTCGATGCTCGTTGATCTGGCCCCGTCCTCTTCTTAAACCGTCATAGCGTTCATCATTGTAGCTGCAGACCCTCCATTCCCCTGTGGCCAAGCTCCGGAGGTGTGTGGGGCTAGCTCATTGGTGTCACTCGCCGACTCAGGTGCCACGCAGCCACACTTGGTACCCCTCTCTACTGTGTCCTGAGCGCTGGCACTGAGACACTCCTGCACCAAACTTGAATGAAGCTGGTCCTGCTTGATCGCCGTGGTGTCCGTTAGTTCTTTGTCTCACACAACATCCTCATCGACCACTGGAACTGGGGGGTCCAGCAGCCACAACCCAAATATTTGTTCCCGGCATTGTCTTTTGTGGCAAAACCCAGTCTGTAAAACAAATCACAGCCCATGATGTTATCGCCTCGCGCTGTCACGTGGAACATAAAGTCAACCATTTTCACAGACTTGTACCAGACTGTTAACTCCAAACTTCAAACTGTGCACAGCCTGCCACCTCCATAACCATACAATGGTGCTGGGTTACCTCTAATCCTGTAGTAGGGGGAAAACTTCCTCACTGTGGCCCAATTCAGCAACGACCCCTGCGCCCCCATGTTGAGCAGCAGCGGCACCTCCACGCCATCCAATTCCACTGTGCAATATGTGTACCCGTTTGTGCTGGGGGACACTGTATGGATGGTCGTCGGGGGCTGGCAGAGTGATTTCTCCTGTGGGCTCTCCAGGTCAGATGCACAGCACACTCTAGCATAATGGTTCAAGTGTCCACATCTGCTACAACGCTTTCCCCTAGCCGGGACGTCCTTAGCCTTATTGCAGTGCGTTGCAGATCTATAACCCTTACACAGGGGTTTTCCCGGGGCAAACCTTCAGCTGGCAGCACTGGCTTCCATAGCGTCATCATACAAGCTATCCTCGCTATCTGAGTCTGCAACATTTGCTGCGGCAGGTGGCTCCGGCCGCCGCTGTGACTGGCGCCAGGTTACCTCCAAAGCTAGCTTGTCTGCGGCCTCCAGCTGGAGAGGTAGTTCAACAGCTCTGGCTAATGTTAAGTCATTTGGTGCAGTGAGTAGCCTAGCCCGCAATGTGGCATTGGATGTGTGCTCCGCAAACTGGTCATGTGCCATTTCATCTTCCAACGTCCCAAAATGACACTCGCTAGCTAGCTGCCTCAAGTCGGTGACAAACTGATGAATAGGCTCACCTACCTGCTGATGTTGCTGCTGAAAACGAATCCTCTGGACAGTCACGTGTAGCATCATCTTGCTTTGGCTCATCAATAAAATTATTCTTCATCTTAAAGATATTGTTTCACCCAGGAAAAAGCCAGTCAAGAATTGCTTTTTCATCTCAGGACCACAGCTGAACCAACATTCCTTTGTTGAGCAAAGCTAAGGAATGCTCTCAATCTATTAACTCACATCATAAATAACTTGGAGACTTCCTCAGCTAAGACAGGTTTATATTCAACAGGCATACCATAAAACCTTAAAGGCATTCACTAAGGCCTTGGATTGGCCACAGCTCGACACTACCCCTGGTGGACGTCTATGGAATAGACGCTCACTTTGACTGTACAAATTTTGAATTGAAATGAACTCTTCAAGTTTCATTTATCAGGACAATTCTAAGGACACCCATTTGTTGAAGATCACTGCCTCGGTGGGACTTTGATATTCTGTGGACAATCAGTAGGTTTGAAATATATATTAATCCTTGATTTTAAATATGTGCATGTTAAAATGTTTCAATGAATGTTTATTCTTGCATGTTAATTTAAAAGCACTAGTTATAAAGTTGCATGAATCACTAAAGCTAGCTTAGACTTTATACATAAGTAGGTTAAGAAATCCCCAGTGTATTAAAATTGTGTGTCATCCTGTGAGGACCAGTATCAGCCAATCACCACCCAGCCTATGCTGGGCTCCAGCGCGCCCACGAAGGAAGACTATTGCCCGCAAGTCCCGCAAAAGTTGTTCACAGATAAAGAGGAGAGACAACCTCTTTTCAACCCTCTTTTCTTCTTCTTCTCCTTCTCTTCACTTCACGGCAGAGCACCACAGAAGAACAAAGAAATTACTTCACTGCCACAAAACAAAGGAGACTTCTCGCACATGCTTTTTCTATGATCACCTCAGAGCAGAGAACATGAAATATTGCATTTGTGTAAACTTCTGTGTATTTTAATGTTTTTTCTTTAAACGTCTAGGAATTAATTTTTTTTCTTTCCTGAGCTCAAATCCTAATTTGGAGTCAAACTCCCGCTCCTAGACGTCTATTTTTATAACTTCCTCCTGTTAAACTTTCTTTAAACTCACCGTTTTTAGTTTTCACTTTAATTTTAATTATATATTTATTCATTCATTCATTCATTCATTCATTCATCTTCTACCGCTTAATCCTTTTCGGGTCGCCGGGGGGGGGGGGGGGGATGGGCTGAAGCCTATCCCAGCATCTTTGGGCAAGAGGCAGGGTACATCCTGAACAGATCGCCAGTCCATCGCAGGGCCAACACAGAGAGACAGACAACCATTCACTCTCACAGCCATACCTAAGGACAATTTAAGAACCCCCAGTTTGATGCCAATTAACCTAACTTGCATGTTTTTATATATTTTCTTTAAAAGGACTGAGTGACCATCTCCATAATAGAAGCTAATTTCAACTCCACGAAGTCGGAAAAATCTTTTAATTTTGCTATTGGATCAAATTTTGCAATTATTCTCAAATTCCCATGGGAAGCAGCTGACTCATGAAAGCTTCAAAGTTGCCACGGAGAAGAGGATACACTGCTGCCATCTTGGTTGGACCTCAGCCCAACTGTGATCAACACATCCAAAATCTCATCATGTGACAATAAACTCTGGAAGCTGCCATACCTTGTCCGAGTATCTGCTGGCAAGATATTCTGGTTTTGGGTGCAATCTACAATTAAAACTTCAAGGAGATTACGATGAAGGATCTCCACCACGCAAGGTCATGTGAGCTGCACTCTTTATTCATCTGCTGAATAAAACGTCTGAGACTTGAAGATAATTCAATATCTGATCAGATACAAAATTAAAGAGCAATTAATGTAACTCCTCTTTTTATTAAAATCCCATTTTCATTTTCTTAAGAGTAATCCAGAATTTTCCATATAATTAGTGTAATTTTCTCCATAAATTTGCCTTCAGTTTTCCATAATCCATTAACTTCAAACTGATCTAAATTCAGCTTACATTTTCACCCTAGTTCTGCAAATCTTCACATTGTTACACTATCATTTACAAGTTTAATTTAATGGTTAATACAAATCATTTCAACGTCATTTAATCATCATTTCATTTAATAAAGATGTGAAATTGAGAGAAGTTGTTGGGAATTTTATTTCATTCTGAGTCTGGTTTCAAAGCCCCAGTATCGAATTCACTAAAATTTTGAGACTGATTATTAATTAATTTATTGAGTGATTAAACTGGTATAAAGTGAAATTAATGACTAAAAGTGCTCACTAAAGAGGTGAGCTGGTGCCCCGACGAGTGTTTACTGTAAACTTTTCCTGCGTGTGGACCCGGAGTAAATCTCTGGTCCCGATACTTTAATACAAATTAAATAATCTTTATACCTGATCATAATTATAAATCACATATCGCTACACACGCTATCTGGGGTGTGAAAATGGTTTGCTAGCAGCTCCACAACGTCTTCAAAAGAGTCCGAAGCTCTGAGTGTGGGCAGGACTCGCTGGCCCTCAATACTCAGGTTATGAACAAGAAGTGCACGTGGTCTTAACTTGTCGAGCTTACCGAGGTCCAGCTCGGTGCTGTAGGTCTGGAAGGCCTCAAACCACATGGGCCAAGGCACCGGCGATTCGCCCAAAAACTCGAGAAAGGAGCGAAGTGGTGTGATACACGCCTCCATGAGTTAATCTTCAATCGCCAAATGTTATGTATGTAAAATACCTTGGGTGAAGGATGAGGCAAGATGACTTGGCGAACACAGCTTTACTGATGGAACTAGGAATGTGGTAACACAGCAGGCACCTGGCAGAGGGCACTGGTCAAAGAGGCCGCAATATGGATGCCCTCTGCTTTATATAGGGCAGTGCGGTGACGTGACAGAAAGTGCACGTCACCACACTGCACTTCACAATGAAGTGGAACTGTATATAACACATAGGGTTTTTTTTCTTCTTCTAAAATAACATTTCATGACAGACCAACTGGAAACTGCACTTTGATAATCTAGACTGAATTCCTTTTTAGAGTAAACACAAAGTCCATTTCTAAAATACAATTTTGTTTCAAGACTATATGGTAGTGGCTATAAATTCCTTAGGGACATTTGAGACGTATGGTATTTGACATGTTTCTGACTCTAGGATAGCCGAGTCCTAAAATAGCATAATAACCCACATCCACATCTATCAGGTTACCATTTGCAACCATGTATGTCCTCTGATCCACATACTTTTTTTTTTTCCACAATATCTTTATTGAACCCTTTTTTTTTTTTAACAAACATGATACAAACAATCAAACACTAACACTAAAGTACTACAAAAAAAAAAAAATGCACTAAAAACACCAACAACCACCAACAAAATCAAGTCTTCAACAATGCTCCTCTGTTTAGTCTAGACAATCCAATACATAAGTATACATATTATGTTCACCAGTTTGGAATTTACAAGGTCCACACACATCATTCACCTTCTTCTTCAAGAGTTATGTTTAAATTTTTTACATAATCAATAAAAGGTCTCCATATATTCTCAAACACAATTTCCTTTGATTTCAGTATATATGTTATTCTTTCTAATGGAAGGTTTGTTAACATCTGTCTTAACCACTGAGTCACATCTGGTCTATGAGTCTTTTTCCATAATAGTGCAATACATTTTTTGGCATTAAGCAAACTGAGGTCTATGAATGTTCTTTCACTTTTATTAAAATTATGCTTTTCTGGGTACAGACCCAACAAAAACAGTTTAGGATTCAATATGATTTGTTTTGAGATTATTTTTTCAATTGTTACCCTCACCTCTTCCCAAAACATTCTTATTAATCTACATTCCCATAAACAATGAAATAGGGTTCCTTTACTTTCCATGCATTTTGTGCATGTATCTGGTATATTTTTGTTATATCTATTTAACTCCTCCGGTGTAACATACATCCGCATTAACCATTTGAAATGTATCAATTTAAGGCGTGCATTTATTGATTTGGTTTGAGCTTCTGTACAAGCCAATTCCCATTGTTCCTCTGAAATTTCAATTTGCAGATCTTCTTTCCAGTAGTTTAATCTTTTCAGTGAATTTTCACTTGAAGATAGTGTCAATGAGTTATAAAACTCTGAAATAATACCCTTTCTTTTGCTATCTTTCATCATCATTTTTTCCAAGGATGAATAAATAGGTCGAGTGAGAGCTTTATTTTGATTTGATCGAATAAAGTTTCTAAGTTGAAGATATTTTAAAAAATGTGTTCTATTGAGATTAAATTTGATCCTCAGCTCTTCAAAAGACATTATGTTATCTGCACACGGCAAATATAAATCCTGAATCTTTTGTATCCCTTTTAAATTCCATACTTTAAATACAGCGTCCGCTCTCCCTGGTTTAAAATATTGATTACCCCATATTGGACTAAATTGTGACAATAACTGTGGTTCTTTTAAATAGTTTTTAGCTTCACACCATATTTTGATCATATGCTTTACAAATGGATTTTTAACTTGTTTTTGTAATTTTTTTGCCGAATCTGAGTATATGAATATGGGAAGAGGTAAAGGTAAATTGTATGATTCCATTTCAGTCCAGTGAGGGAGATCATTTGATGAAAAATAATATGTCATAGACCTCAGTTGTGCCGACCAATAATACAACATAAAATTTGGACATTTCAGACCTCCACGATCAAATGGTAAATATAATAAAGACAAACGTAATCTAGCCCTCCTGTTGTTCCATATAAATTCCACTAACTTTTTTTTTATTCTTGAGAATAGATCTAAAGGTGGTGATAAGGGAATGTATTGAAATAAATAAAGTATTTTAGGTAAAATATTACTTTTAAGTATATTGATTCTCCCGATCATCGACATTGGTAGTGACATCCATCTCTGAGTTAACTCATTGATATCTGACATTAAGGCTTCATAGTTGACACTGGCGACTGATTCTAGCTTAGGCACAATTTGGATTCCTAAATATTTAAACTGATTTACAACATTGAATTGATTTACCTCAGGGGCTGGGTAATTTCTCTGGGTCTCATTTAGCATTAATATTGAAGATTTAGTTTTATTTATTTTATATCCTGATATTTCCCCAAAATTCTTTATTAAATTCAACAAGGTTGGAATTGATTTTTTTAGATTCGACATAAACAAAATTATATCATCGGCGTACAGGGAGATTTTATGTTCTGTTGGTCCAACTTTAATTCCATATATTTGTGAATGTAAACGTATCGCTATCGCTAAAGGTTCAATTGCCATAGTAAACAGTAAAGGTGAAAGTGGACAGCCTTGTCGACATCCTCTATTGATTTTTATTGGTTTTGAAATATTGTTATTTGTTAGGATTTCTGCTGTAGCATTATTGTATATTATTTGAACCCATTTTATGAAATTATTTCCAAGTCCAAACCTTTGTAGGACTTCAAAAAGAAAGGGCCATTCAACTCTATCAAAGGCCTTTTCGGCGTCCAATGATAGGAGAGCTGTATCCGGTGCTTCTTTATTAAAATAAATAATATTAAATAGTCTTCTTACATTATGGAAGCCTTGTCTACCCTTTATAAAGCCATTCTGATCTCGATTAATAATATTTGGTAAAATTTCTTGTATTCGTCTTGCTAAAATTTTACAGATTATCTTAAGGTTATCAGATTATCTTTTTTTTTTTTTTTTTTTTTTTTTTTTTTTCGTTGCGGCCCCCCACCAGTCAGCTGCCTTTTGCAACAGCGGCTCGATTCCGAGTTTTTTTTTTTCCCTTCCTCTCTCTTTTGATCACTTTTTTTTTTTTTTTTTTTTCACCCCACTTATATCACGGACACACAGATCATCCCAAATGTCTCCTGAGCCGGTGGACGGAGCCACTGTTTATAGCAGGATACGATATAACAGGGAAGAGCTGCTAGCATTTAACCGCCACCCGGTCCCACTGGAAAAACTCGACATACCGAGAGAACTGAGGCGAAAACGCCGCGGCTGCCGGGCTGGAGTAAGGCGGAGGACAAAAAATATAAGGTACAGACCCTCCCTTCCATCTGTTGTCATGGGAAATGTACGGTCGATACTGGGAAAGTTAGATGAGCTAGCGGCTATCTCCCGTTATGATAGCACTTACCGGGAGTGCTCTCTCCTTTTGTTTACTGAGACGTGGCTAACTGAACTAGCAGCAGATGCTAACATTGAGCTGGAGGGTTTTCACACGATACGAGCTGACCGAACACCAGAGAGTGGCAAAACTAGGGGCGGTGGAGTGATCATGTATGTTAACAACAACTGGTGCAGACCGGGACATATCACTGTTAAACAACGACACTGCAGCAAAGACATTGAGTTGCTAGCTGTTAGCATGAGGCCTACATATCTCCCGAGAGAACACTCACACGTGATCTGCATTGTTGTTTATGCAAATCCGACGGCGAACGCTGGGACAGTGCGTGACGTCATCCATTCAGTAACCAGCAGGCTGCAGACAGAACACCCAGATGCTCTTCTCCTCATCTCAGGCGATTTCAACCACGTTTCACTGTCTCCCATTCTGCCCACTTTCACCCAGTATGTCACATGCCACACTAGAGACAATAAAACACTGGATTTGTTCTACGCAAACACTAAGGAGGCGTACACCTCATCACAACTCCCCCCACTTGGGAGATCGGATCACAACTTGGTTCATCTCCGACCGGTGTACAAATCCCTAGTGCACAGACAACCGCCGGCCATGCACACTGTGGAGTTATGGTCTGAGGAGACAATGGACACTCTAAAGGACTGTTTTGAAGCCACTGCCTGGAAGCAGCTCTGCGATCCACATGGTGAGGACATCGATGGCCTCATTCACACCTTCACGGGCTACCTCAGCTTCTGTGTGGACAAATCCGTTCCCACCAAGACCATACGGCGTCACTCAAACAACAAACCCTGGATCAACCCTGAGATAAAAACACTTCTGAGAGAGAAGAAGAGGATCTTCAGGTCGGGGAACAGGGAGATGCTGAAGTCCGTACAGAGGGAGCTGAGGAGAAAGATCAGAGAAGGCAAGGACAGCTTCAGGAAGAAGATGGAGGACAAGCTGCAACAGAGCGACATCAGCGGGGTCTGGAGAAACCTCAAAACCATCTCGGGGCTCCAGAATACCTCCCCCCAGGCCACGGGGGGCAGGGAGTGGGCGAACAACCTGAATCTGTTTTTCAATAGATTTGACCAACCGCCCTCCCCCCTGTCTGCACAACAACCACTGCTGCCTCTAAGAAATCAAGTCCTGCTACCCACTCCCCACTCCACCGACACCCCCCCCACTCCCAACACACAGCCCCCCATCCTGACCCTGACCAAGACCCAGGTGAGGACGGAGCTGAGGAAGATCAAGGCGAGGAAGGCGTCGGGACCGGACGGCATCAGCGCAAAGCTCCTCAAGTCCTGTGCAGACCAGCTGTGTGGGATTGTGACGTATATCTTCAACATGAGCCTGAAACTGGGGAGGGTACCACAGCTGTGGAAAACATCTTGTGTGGTACCTGTACCAAAAACTTCCCACCCCAAAGACCTGAACAGCTTCAGACCGGTGGCCTTGACGTCCCACTTGATGAAGACCCTGGAGAGACTGCTCCTTGCTCATCTCCGCCCCCTGGTGGAACCAGCGATGGATCCACTCCAGTTCGCCTACCAGCATGGCATTGGGGTGGAGGATGCGGTGATCTTCCTCCTTCACCGTTCTCTGTCCCACCTGGAGAAGCCCGGGAATATGGTGAGGATCATGTTCTTTGACTTCTCCAGTGCTTTCAACACCATCCAACCGATGATCCTGAAGGACAAGCTGCTGCGCGCAGGGGTGGACCAGCACCTGTCATCATGGATCCTGGACTACTTCACGAACCGGCCTCAGTTTGTGAGAACCCGGGACTGTGTTTCCGACACGATCATCAGTAGCACGGGGGCCCCCCAGGGAACGGTGCTGGCTCCCTTCTTGTTCACTCTTTATACTGCGGACTTCTCACACAACACAACACATTGCCATCTACAGAAGTTCTCTGATGACTCTGCGATCGTTGGTCTCATCTCCAGCGGAGATGAAGCTGAGTACAGAGGGCTTATCCAGGACTTTGTGGACTGGTGCCATCGGAACTGCCTCCAGATCAACGCGAGGAAAACTAAGGAGCTGGTGGTGGACTGCCGCAGGCATGGGCAGCCCCTCACAGCACCAGTAAATATACAGGGAACAGACATCGAGATGGTGACATCCTACAAGTACCTGGGTATTCATCTGAACAATAAACTAGACTGGTCACACAATACTGACGCACTGTACAAGAAGGGACAGCGCAGGCTGTTCCTGCTGAGGAGACTCAGTTCTTTTGGTGTACAAGGGGCGCTGCTGAAGTCATTCTATGACACGGTGGTGGCATCAGCCATCACTTTTGGAGTGGTCTGCTGGGGCAGTGGCATTACTGCAGCCGATAGGAAGAGACTGAACAAACTGATTAAGAAAGCTAGCTCTGTCCTGGGGCAACGCCTTGATCCGATGGAGGAGATAGGAGAGAGAAGGACGGTGGCTAAACTGTCATCTCTGCTGGAGTCCGAGTTCCACCCTATGCAGGACATACTGGATGCACTGAGGAGCTCATTTAGCAGCAGACTACATCATCCCAGGTGCACAACCGAGAGGTTTCGTAGGTCCTTCCTACCAACGGCTGTCAGACTGTACAACCTAAGCAGGGCTGCTCGCAGAGATAGCAAAAAGACGTAACAAACTAATAGTTTTTTTTTGAATGCAAAAGATGCAATAGACTTACACAATGGTCCTCTCCGGCATACAACTAGGAACATACCGGTCGCTATGGAGGGTGAGAATATGTATGGGCACATAATCATACCATGTAGGATAACTAAATAGACGGTTATGCTGTTTCATCCCACCTAGCAACAATGCTCTGCACTGTGTGTGTTTATATATTTACATATTTATTCCATCTAGCTACAATGCTCTGCACTGGGTGTGTTTATATTTATATATCTATATATTTATTCCATCTAGCTACAATGCTCCGCACTGTGTTTTTATATATCTACATATTATTCCATCTAGCTACATTGCTCCGCACTGTGTGTGTTTATATACTTGCATATTTATTCCACCTAGCTGCAATGCTCCATACTGTGGGTGTTTATATATTTACATATTTATTCCATCTAGCTACAATGCTCTGCACTGTGTGTTCATATATTCATATATTTATTCCATCCAGCTACAATGCTATGCACTGTGTGTCTGTGTGTGTGTGTGTGTATATATATATTTTATAGTAATATGTACATATGTATATTAGCTGCTCTTGCTTGCTTGTTTTTTCTTGCCTTCTGATTGTTGCTCTGAGTGTTGCTATCCCTGTGCTGTTGCAATCCTGGAATTTCCCCGTTGTGGGACTAATAAAGGCTTATCTTATCTTATCTTAAGGTCGGCGTTTAATAGGCTTATTGGTCTCATATTTTCACATTTATTAGAGGGCTTACCTGGTTTTGGCAGTAGTATAATTAAGGCATTATTTATGTATGATGGTGTCACCATGGGTTGAGATGCCGTCTCGGCACTGAGCCCATGTTTTCCCTCATCCCTGCCTCCCATTGAGCAGCGTCTCAGCTGGCCCCCAGCTGGCAGCATTATGGACGGCTGGGGCCAATTAGTCTTCATCAGCTGGGGCGCTGCCAATGAGGATAAATAGGAGCAGCCTCGATGACTCGGGGCTGCGACATAAGCACTGCTAGGCTGAAGCCCCTTCGTCTGGTGTCAGCCTCTACTCCCCTTGCAGCATTCCGGTGTTTGTATCCCGCTGTGAGTATGCACGTCTTGTTACCCCCACGTCCGGTACAAGCTACCTACCCCTGCGCTGTGCAGCCTGAGAATGTACGTCTGTATGAGTGTCTGTGCTCTCCTCATCCCTTATCCCTTACCCAGAATAAAACATCTCGACTCACTGGCTTGTCCCTGGCTCTGATTGCCCGGCTCCCTAGAGCCGGATATGACAGTATGTCGCAGCCAGAAGAGTTGCCGGCGGCCGTGAGTCGCTGTGGAAATGTACCTTTCTGTCCGGGTGTCAGCGCTGCTAGCATGCCGTTTCCCAGGAGTCACTTCCGGCGCCAGGGCGACGAGCTAAGGTCCATCTCGGAGGCTGTCGACGGGACATTCTTCACCCTGCACGACGCCTCCAACGCGAGACGCTGGCATCCGGGCCGTGCTGAGGAACTCCTGGACTGTCACCCTCACTCTCTGTACCATCTGGAGGACAGTGCCAGGATAGACGTTGCAGGTACACAGCGAGAGAAGCTCCACGGGGTGGATGGAAATCCCGGCAGGGAGTCGAAGTGGGCGACGTCTTTCCCCGCTTCGGAGTCCCGTTCCTGCCGCCATTCCAGTCCGGGAGTTCGCGCCAACCAGAGGACTTCCCCCGACCTGCGCCACGTCACTCGGGATTCCCTTCTAGGAGCCGCAGCTGACAGCAGTTATGTCCGGGGTCGAGTGGCTGTCGCGAGCTCTACTGTGTTTCCTGTCACCACCTTCAGGCATGTGGCGGCGGCAGTGAGATTGATGGTGAGGACTTCAGGGCTACGAAGCTTTCCCGTGCTCGACGCCTTCCTCGTCTCGATCTCCGATCTGGAGCGGCGAATCCTGGGTTTCCCCCTCGCTTCGTCCCCTGGGAGTGGTCGTCATCACATCGCCGAGTCACCTCTGCACGAACCTCGTCCGGATCCAGTTCTGGGTCATCGTCAGGACCGTTCCTCCCACGCAGCTGTCATCCCTTCGCCTCGTCAGTGTGGAGATCCTACAGCCTCGTCCCCTGAGCCTCGTTCCCCCGCTGTCATTCCTGGACATTCGGGCTGGCTCACCCCGGCTGTTTCCCCCTCCTCCTCGACGCGCTTCCTGACCGCTGTGTGTGCCTGGAATCCCGGCCTGGTGAGCTCTCTGCTGGAGACAACGCGAGCGATCCTCAGACGAATTCCCGGGGGGTCCTCCGTTATCGCCGGGCGGGGAGAGGAAGAAGCAGATTCCACTACAGCAGGCGATACTCAACCTCCAGGGGGCAGGCAAGTCATTGTTTTTTCACACCTGCTTAATGATTTGCTCTGTCACATCCCTGGAGGAGAAGTTCAGGGTTCGCAGCTCCCTGAACTCTCCCCACCTGCTGTAACCTGTTTTCCTAATCCCGCATCCTCTGTGTCTCTCTCCGCCGAGCGGTCCCCGGCTCCGGGTCAACGTGGTGGGATATGGAGAGGGCCTGTGGTTCCGCAGCTACATTGCGGACGGAGGAGGGGGACTGACTGCTGCGTGGAGTCTACGCTGACGACTGAGCGTCCCTGGGTCTCCACGGAGGAGCGGTTCGGTCCAGCGGGACGAGATTCTTCTGGCTTCACGCCGAGTGGGTCGTCGGCGGGGTTACCTGAGCTGGAGGGATCTCAAGCTGCGCTGACCATCGTGCTGGCTGCGGGGCCCGACGCGGCTAGATGGGAGCCTGACAACGACCTCCTGACGACGGATCCTGGATCTTCGCAGTCCTGGACGGCGTCAGAACCCGAGATCAGGCGAGTGCTCTCCTTTCTTTTCTCTCTTTTTATCTTTGAGCACTTCAGCCTATCTCCAGGGGAGACGAGCAGGATGCAGCCGCCCGCTGCGTCTGAGCTCGTCTCGCCGGGTTCTGGCGCTGCCGGTGATCCTGATCCCGGTTCTGTTTTCTCTTCTGAGCCTTCTTCCAGGGTCACCGGCGAGGAGTTGCTGTTCCTCGTGGTGCTGGAGGGTCCGGGTTCAACGTTGGAGGTCGGTTCTGGTGCAGTGTCCAACGTGGGTTCGCCCGAGACCCAATCGGGGTCCAACGTGGGTTCGCCTGAGGCCCGATCGGGGTCCGACGTGGGTGCTGCCCCAGTGTTGTCCAGGTCCGGTGAGGAGGTGGCCGTTTCCCTGAGGCCCGCCGCCCTCGTCATCGGCTCTCCCCTGAGCCTCTTCCACCGGGATCCGCTCTGACCCTTCGTCCGTCTCAACGGTCCTGCTGGTTGAGTGATGCGGGTCGACGACCCGACCCGCAAAACTTTCGGTTCGGCGATCTGGTTTCCCCCCACTGGTCTGTGTTTGCCTTTGGGCGGCCTGGTTCGGCAGCCGTTGGACTGGATTCCTGGGATCTGGGTCCAGAGTTCGCCGTCCGAACATTTCTCTTCCCCTGATTCGCCAGCTGGACAATGGGCGGGGAGATCTCCGGAGCCATCTCGGCTATTTTTGGACTCTGCCTGCCATACACCTCGGGTGTCACTTTTTCTTTTATCGTTATTAAGGTCACTTGGGTGTAATGTCTGTCCTGTTGGTGGATGTGTATTTATAGTGCTGTGCGTTTTCCTTCCCTCGTACCCAGCATTTTATTTTTTGTACCATGTTTTTAGTCTCGTTTTTTCATTGTAGAGTTATGTTTTGTTCCCTTTCAGACCATACTCTGCAGTTGCCCATTCATTCCAGTCACTTTCATTTCTTTAGGTGACTGTGGGTATTTATATATTCATGTGTGTGGGTTTTTCTTTGCCTGCACTCAGTATTTCTTTTTTATGCCCTGTTGGTTCATTATAGAGTCATGTGCCTTGTTTTCCGTAACACCATGCTCTGTAATTGTCCATTTGTTCCAGTCACCCTCACTTTTCTTGGTGACTGTGTGTATGTACTTATATTGGTGCTGTGTATTGTGTTTTCCCTTTATTTGACCATACTCAGCATTTTTTGCCCTGTACCTTTTTGGTGGTTCTTTTTTTTTTTTTCTTGCTCTGGGTCACGCATGGTTGGTACTCTCTGGGTAGTATGTAACCGGCGTGCTGACCCAGTTCTTCTCCCCATCTGTACCTGGGTTAATTGTTCTGTTGTCAGTATTGTATTCGGGTTTTTCTTTCCCGCTACCCTACATTGCCCCATTGG